>SPDT01000002.1:2400000-3730999 GCA_008477525.1 Hypomyces perniciosus
GAAGAGCCTTGTGACGGACGGCTCAAGCCATGTCCCTTGCGCGCAAGCTTGTACCAAACTGTACTTGTAGAATGTACTCCGTACTCGCAACCCATCCTTATGGTCTTCCCCCCACCGCCCTTCCACAGCTCATTCTGTACGCACAGCACTCCGTATGACCGTCCAAAATGGATGTGTTCAGCATTGGAGACGGCGGTGATCATCCTCTTCAGGCTATGACGAATGTCGACAGCCGCCGTTTGCAGCCATTCCCAAGGAAACGCGCAGATACAAGTTAGCCACACCATACTTCGTACGCACGCGGACATTCAGTCACAGTTGGCTTGCACACCCTGGCTCCACCCCTCCCCTGTGGTCTCGGCGATGACCAGGCTGAGGAATACGGCAGCCTAAGACCCAGGTTCGGCCACTGATTGGGCCATGAGGAGTCGCTACACCTAGCGTCGCTTCTGGGAGTGGCCACGTTCGGTGCGTTTCCAGAGACTCGGGAGCCACTACAACTTTCAACGCTCCACCATCTCATGAGTACGATCCGGTAGCCATCAGTTTGGTGGCCAGCGGGCGCGCATTCATGCCCCTCCCTCATCGAGCAGGTGGGATGGTCCACAGCGAGCTTTTGATGAGAATTTTTTTTTCTTAATTATCCCACGCCCTGCCCAGATCTGGCCACCAATCAAACGGCGAGACCAACTCCATGCTCCAACACCAAGCAGGACAGAGACGACTAAATTCGGTATGCCTTCGAGGGTGTGAACGTGGTGAGGTGGCGGGCAAACAAATCAGCAAAGCAGTAGGTATTACGGAGATGGGTTCTTGGCGCAGACTTTCACAGGTCGGCGCCTTCCCAAGCTGGCGTGCTGCATCTTTCACATTTCATGGGCCTGGCATTGTCAAGAAGCGCATAAATGATAAAGGCACGGCCACTCACAGCACGCCCCAGAATTCACAAGCGTGCATACATACTACTATATGTACTCCGTACTCGTACGAAGTACATACACACGACTGCCCCTCCTCCAAGCTGTCGTGGCGTCTGCCGCTGATCGATGGAGATCAATGAGCAAATCAGGTGAAAAGGTAGAGGAACGCCCCGAGCCCCCAAGGACCAGGGAAGGACGGAAGTTTGAGAGGCCGTGAAGCTGCCAGGATGAGCATCTGTGACGACTCGTATGTTGTCATGGAAATTCTTGGAAGGCGCCGTGATTCGGGGCGTGCGGCAAAACGGAGGAAACTTACCACCTACCGCCACGACCAAAGAAACAATGACTAGCATCGTGGTGCGCCGATCTAGAGCGCATCGCACCCGTCCAGCTGGGTTAGGTTCGTCCAAGAGAGGTGGCCAAGCGGTGCGAATGGTGAGATTGACGTGTTTTTTGCGCTCACGATCCACCCGAGCATGTCTCCTCACTCTTGCTTGTGGACAGAGGTCGCCTGGTGCATTAGTCGCGCAGCGACGTGTCATCTGCTTCCTCTTCTTTCAAATCCCTGAGGAGACCCACGGTCTGCAAGGCATTTTGGAATCATGACCAGAGTCAGGTTGATAGCAGACCCAATGGACTATTCCTGAAAGCCCGGACCGAGACGCCAGAACATCCATCCACATTAGTACGAGATATTCAGCTTCAGCCGGCTCATGGCGGGGTTGAGCCAACGGCTGCCGTCCAAAGCCGGCGCTACTCTGGGGGAGTTGCGGGTTGAACCGTCATGCATGGTTGACGATGCCACGACATTTGGGTCGGCACACGGTGGGGTGGTCGGGTCTGGCGCACGGTTGGACCACATGTCACCTATTATGCCACGCAACAGATGGACATTGTCGTACCTGGCCTACCAGCGGCCGCTGGCACCAAATACAACCAGGATGCAGGCGTCGAGACCTCGGGGTAATGGACGATGGGGGGGACTGAATAGTTGATCCTGGCGTGACGTTGTGGACAAGGATCAGCCAAGGGCGGGAGGCGGCTGACTGCATGGTTTTTTTTTTTTTTTCCTTTTACTAATGTTTGCGTCCGTGTTCGCCAGACAGCGAGCCTGCATGCTGCTGTCGATGAAACTGGACGACGTGAGATCCATGGAAATGATGCCTGAATGTGGGGGGAAGGTGATGGCCCAAGGGTTGCCTGGCTACGTACGTGCCTTGTTCAGCGGCAGCGAGTGCGACAACTGTGTTTTTGTTTCCAGTTAGTTTCTCACCCCATCGATGTCAAAAACGCCGGGCCCTTACATATATGCGGCAGGGAGAAAAGCAATAACGACTCGGCTCCTACTAAATCGTGGGGAATTGGATCGAAACGAAACATGGGCCAAAGCATTCTAACGACCCGACAAGGGTGGGGTACCTAGGCGCCGAACCTTTGATGCCCAAGGTCGATTTTGCTGTGAAGTTTTTGCAGCCGCATGGTACCTTGCCATGTCTGTGCAAATACGAGCATGTACATATCGTACAACACACAGGGGGAGGGGGGAGGTGTGACGATGCGATGCGTTGCGTTGCAGCGAGGCGACAACAAGGCAGGCTGCTCTCTGGCCAGACATTGAGATGAAAATTGAGAAGTGGGGGGGATGTTGAGACCTGCCAATGGGAGGCGACGCCGTGCACCATGTCTAACGTTGTGAAACATGAGGACGGGCGGGAAACGGGTATCGGTGAGATGCATGGTGACAAGGACGCATAGGAGAAAGGATGGATGCTAACGGAACGGTGTGATTCGTGCGTGCACTGCCTACCTTATGCAACGGACACGACAAGCACACGCAGCCAAGAGGTAGGCATTAGAGCCGACTCTGTCATTGTGTGTACGAGTACTCCGTATACATGCCTACTTACAGAGAGTACTACCAAGGTAGTATTCCCATCCCCTTGCTTCATGGATAGGTTAGGTACTCTCTTCACTTGCCCATTCAGCACTGGCGAAATGAATGGAACACAGACGGGGCCGTGACCGTGGCCGTTGCGTGACCACCTCCCAGAACAGGTTTCGTCTCCTGCCTACTATTAATAGTGTAGCATTGGAGGCCAGCGCCTGCATGACGACTGATACGGTGGATGGTCTAATGGTGCATAGTAGTATTAGAGTCAGCGTCAGCGCTTGTCTTTGACGCAAGCGACGAAAAGCGACCATGAAGGGCCGGGCTCTCAGCTTACTGTACGCCCGGTATAAGAACAAATGCAATGAGCACTACGAAGTACGGAACACTACTCGTACAAAGAAGAAGGCCTAAAAAACGGAAGGACGCCATGCGGGACCGACCATCCATCCCATATGGCTGGCTGACCTGTCAAATCTCGAAGTGGCGTTGCCAGCCACGGATTGCCCTAATTGGATGTGTGATAATGACCTCTTCGCCGGCCACTGGGACGTGTTTCCTTTTTTTTTTTCCTTTCCTGCCGGCTCCGTATGGCGCGGGGAGCAAGGTGAGGGGTGTGTACTCCGTACTCCATACATATTGCGATCTTGATCCAGACGACGCGTTCTCTTTGTCTCTGCCATCTTTCCAAATTAAGGTGGGCCGACAATAGTCTTTGTCCATGGGGCACGACTGCAGGCGTGGGCGAGGCATGCACGAACACGTATTGACAGATGGTGGTACTGCAGCACCGTGCAATGCAGGAGAATTGTTTAGGCACATACAAGAGGCTACACAGATGCGCCTCTGACCAGATTTGGGTGTCTAACTTCCGCGGGGCAAGGTAGGATAGGAAGAGGGAGGTTCTCCTGGTGAAACTCGGGGAAGGGGATCCCTAATTTTGAGGGGCACATGATGTGTTTTAATGCGGCTGGTTCTTGTCAGACACGAAGGATGAGATGGAGGGAGGCTCTCACACACCCTCCTATCGACACACGCACACACACACACTTTTTTCTTAACCCTCTTTTTCTTTCTCACGCGCACCAGACACAGCCGGGCGCATACCTCCCTTCAACTGACACGACAGGCAAACATTGAGAGGACAGACGCAGACGTACATGAAGCACAGACAGACTTACTCCTACATGTCTTACTAGTATAGACACGGTGCTGGAACAAGGATGGGACCATCGGATAGGAAATATGAGAAAGGGTGCGGGTGAGTGGCTGCTCCGTTTGTTTCCTGATACTACTACTACCCTATAGTCTTGAGACTTGTGTAGGGCTGTTCGTTCAATTGCGTATTGGCCCACGGATGGATGACGATCCGCTTGAGATCCTATTCATCCTCGGACGGGATCTCAAACTGCCCCAAGGCTAGACCCCCCTGCAGTACCGTGTTGCCGACCGAATCAGGTCCACCATCCTTGCCGCAACGGTTTGTCTAGCGGCTCATGGCCTGAAGCCTGTCTCGGCTGTCTGGCTTTAGTGGCGCTGCCTTTATTCTGGACGGGACATTGTCCTACTAGGTAGGTACTACTCGTACTTTTATTATTTCATCATACGGAGTACTTCGTACACGGAGGAGGTTGGTGAGCCATTGTGCCATGGCATGACATTCCAAACAGTCCGGCTTCCACGTTCTGTTTGCTTTCCAATTGACTGACTCATCGGATGAGGCTCGGTCTAGAATTAGCCAAGCGGAAGCTTGGGTGGTATTCCCGACTGAAACCATCCATGTCCATATCACACAGCAATGTGCCTGGTGCAGATCCTTTAGCTAAACCTTTTTTTCTCTTTCTCCGGCCCTTGTGCTTTGTTGTTCTGGTTCTTAATGCGTGTTTACGTCTTTCAACTCTAGCCCTCCCTTACGCAATACTATCTCCCTTGCGGGGGGGGGGACGGAGACGGGGACAGAGAGACCGAGACCAAGACAGAAACAGAGACGAACAGCTTGGCGCGCCAAAGTGAAAATAAAACTTCACAAAGAACAGACCCCAAGAAGACGGACCGACTTAAAGCCGTTTAGACGAGTCGATCACGCATCGGGAGTCAAATCCCAAGGCCCAATTGGCGGGCAAAGGAAACCTTCAGCAGACCGCCTCGAGAATTAATGGCGCAGGCGGCCTAGGGGAGCCTGCAGCTGATATATCAGAACCTTGGGACTATGATGGTATGTATGTATAGTAGTAGTATTAGTACTACTACTACTTGTGTGCAACCTTGTACGAAGTACGTCGGGCAGCTCGCTCGCTCCGTATCCGTACGTGCTGCTACCTGATACTCCGTATCGACGCCGTACTTGATACATATCTGACGAATTGCAATCTGTCGCCCCTGGGCTGCCGAGCTGCGTGAGTTGCGCTGTCTGGGCAACAGAAACGGCACGAGCCGGGGCGAGACGAGGAGCGAGCTTCCAGCTAGTGCGAAAGTGGAGCGAACGACCGAGGGAACTGAATCAGACTGACATGATGATCAGGTATGGATGGAGTACGGAGTAATGGAGTAAGAGTATTACTACGCTGTACATACTACTCATACTGCATACTCGCACATATGACATTTTGTCACGAACAGGTCGCCAAGCCAGGAGGACGTACGGCTGATTCTGCAGTCTGGCCACTCGCATCAGCCGATTTCAGACAGGCAGGCAGCCCTCTCTCTCTCCTCATAGGCGGCGTTTTGAGGGATCCACGATCACATTCGTTCCGTACGGAGTACTTCGTACAGTGCAGTGGGACGAATTGTGATGACTGGGCCAATACACACAAAAGGGTGCCTGAACTTGTGTGTGCATACGGAGTATACATACTATATACGAGTACATGTTGGTGCGAGGGGGCAAGAGCTATTTAAAAGCTGCTTATTGGGCCGCGCACAGTGGAGTTTGGTATGGCGGCATTCAAGGACAAAGACGGGTTATTAGCCGAGGTTGGCATACAGGGAGCAGCGAGAGACCGACCAGAGAAGATGGAATAAAAGAAGAGAAAAGGAGAAGAGAAAAGAAAAAAAGGCAACATTGGTGGAGGAACAAGCTCAATTAACGTGTCATTGTTGCTGTTTTGCCAAGTGAGTTTCTGCTCGTCACTAGTGGTTTATTTTATTACTTATCACCGGCGGACTCGACAACGACGTCACCGACCGACTGATTCCGATCAATAGACAGAGAGACACTGACTCAGGACCATTCATTGCACCCACGAAAAAAAAGAAAAAGAAAAAAAAAAGCCAAAGACTACCAGACCAGCAGACCGGCCCATGTAAGACACTGACCATTGAGGAGCGAGCACACAGAAAGGGAAAGGGAAAGGGAAAGGGAAAGGGAAAGGGAAAGGAAAAAAAAAAAAACACGCACTAAGACTTTTTTCCCAAGAGACACGCTAGGAAACAAGGGCACTAAACCTAGCGCCCAGCGGGCCAGACACTGGAGAGCACGTTGCTTGTGCATGCTGCGGCCTCCTCTGCAGCCTGCAGCCCGCTGTCGGGAACGGGCGCCGCGCGGGACCCCAGACAGTACTGCTAGTGCTGGAGTCTGCTGGAGTCTGGGCCAGGTCTCCCTGGCGTCACCTACGACTCAGTTGCCGCCACACCTTTTCAGTGGGTTGTTCACTGAATGCAGTAGTATGTATGTACGTACAAAGCACAAGCACAAGACAAGCAAGCACCAGCAGCAGCCACGCACGCACCCCCCTCCCCCCAATTCTGCCAGCCTGACTGCTGGTCTGGGGGGGGGGGCTGTTCAGCTGTCCTGTCCTTGCACCTTGCAACCTTGCACCTTGCTCTTACGATGTTGACGTTGAGACTCGATTTCAGAACGGCCAGCATTGCGGCCTGCTATCAGCACACCTTTCAGCACACCTCCCCCCCTAGGCCTTAAGCCCTAGGCAGCCCGAGTGCAAGTGCGCCGACAATCGTAGGTCGACGCCCCCCCTAATAGAAACAATAATACAGAGTACCACTACCACTATAGACGGCACGCCTAGCCCTGGCAAGCCGGGCCCTGCAGTGCAGTCACGCCACAACGCTCACACTGTATCGGCCAGAACCTGGACTTTTGACCTGGGGGGGCCTTTTGGACAAGGACAAACAAACACGCTGAGCTGACAGTTCGCGAGCAGCGCTGCTCGACAATTACTGCTCCCGCCGTTCATTTTGCAACGTCCTTCCACACGGCACACCGACTTCAACTCCTCTTCTTGACTTTCCTCCACCGACCGCTTTTCTGTCTTCCTCCTTTGCGTTGCTCTGCTCTGCTCTGCTTTGCTCTGCTCTTCCTCTTCTTACACAGACTTGACTCGATCCAACGTCAGCCCCTAGATACTACATACAGACGCATCACGAGGTGGTCATTGCCTGGGCCGCAAACCTTTTACGCTTTCTGCCGACCCAATAATTGACCTGCCTGTCTGTGTGTGTTTTGTGTTTCTGGTGCGCCGGATTCGATCGATAGGATTGCATACTACTCGTAGGCATATACCTACTATTACGAGTACTCCTACTCTTACTCCTTCTACTTCTCTGCGTTTTGACCCCTTTACGAACGATACGCCCGCGCAACGTGGAAAACCGAAAAAACGAACTTGTATTCTTGCGCCGTCGGCCGCACCACCTCACGATTCCCGCCGGTCCAAACGTCACGGGTCTTAGGATTGACTTGACTTGACTTGACTCGGGGGAAAAGCCTTGCCGCCGGTCTGATTCCGAGGGCAAGCCAAAAAGCGTTCGGCGCCACTCGACGGCTCTCCCACTAATACTGGATAGAGGAGGATAGTTTGCTCCACTGCGCAGCGCAACGCAACGCAACGCAACGCAGGTCGGCCCATTTCCAAGGTACGTGATTTAGGACGTTTCTGTGTCTGTCTGCCTATCTGTCTGCCTGTCTCGCTGCCCGCTCTTCTGTGCTGGCCAATCCAATGCAAGCCGACGACGCCTCGCGGACGTCGATTGTCCTTGGTGGCTGCCGGCTTTGGGCCGCGATATGGATATGGCCATGCAAGCGCATGCTCAATCTATTATATCATGTACATACTCCGTACATACATGCGGATGGCTGTGTTGTGCTATGCGTGCATTGAGTGGTGCTGCATGATGCAGTACTTACGTGGAGGCCAGGGAGCTCGTTGGTCGCAGGTCCAACAGCCTCGTGCATTGCGCCACACCACCAGTAAGCAAGTTTCTGGCTGGTCTTGGCTCAGACAGACGGCCGTCGCCTATTGCCGTCATCTTTTCGTGTCAGGTTTTTTTTGGGCCAAATTTCTCTCCCGGTCGGTCGGTCGCTCAGGCGCCCTGACTGGCTGCTTTGGAGAATGGGAGTGTGGCCCGAGCCGTAGCACAGAAACATCCCAGTCCGGCGTGTGAGAGCAGTTCAGTGCAGTATTGTGCAATGCAGTGCAGTGTGGTGAGCGAACGAACGAGCGAGCGAACAAACTGAACCTTGGGGAAAAGGGAGGCGCCGTCCCGTTGTCGTAAACACACAGCCGAATTGCATTCCATTGCATTCCATTCCAATGGGCGGAGCGGATTGTTGGGGAGATCGGAAATGGAGCGATGGAGAGAGCAGAGACAGACAGGGAAGAAAAAGTCTAAACTAACACACACACTCATTGTTCCAGGTCTCGCCCGCTCCCGCAGACAGACAAAGGTCGTCGGCCTCGTCCACGCTATCACGCACGCAGATCGACGTGTTCGTCGACTCTCTATCGCTCGCTGTTTAGGCTGCGGTGCATTGCTCATTCCACCCCCTCCATCTCCATCAAGGGGGAAGAAGTGGGAAAAAAGGCTCTCTTGGGCGACATACATACTCCGTACATACGGACATACATATTCCTACAGCGTGCAGCGAACACGTACTACCTGCTTACGCACGCACGCACCGACAACGCAGCAAGCAGCAGCAGCAGTAGCAGTAGCAGCAGCAGTAGCAGCAGCAGCCAACAGAAAGAGAGTCAGAGACACGACACGATACGATACGATAGGCACGGGTGCGAAGCCCGACTTGCACACCAGGTAGGTCGGCCCCTCTCGTCCGCGCACCGGGTACGTAGCCTGCCACCCGCTAACAGACCCCCCGCTCTCGTACTACTAGGCCACTTCCACTTCTACGTCCACCTTGACCTTGACTTTCACTTGCACTTGCTTGCGCTTTTCCTAGGTGCACACTACGAGTACACTGCACACAGCGCTAGAAGAACATCCACTATTAGCCCCTAGCATTAGCGTCTTGCCCTGCCTTAGCTGGGCCACAGCGCTGGGAACGGCACGACACCGGGCCATCCGCCCGCCTTTACATTCCCGCTCGCCGCCGTCGTTCTTTTTTACTTCCTCATCCCCCCCCCTCTCCCCTCCTAGTCTTTCGGTCCAGTCCACTGCTGCAGTTCAGTTCAGTTCAGTTCAGTTCACCTCACTCCTGCGCTGCGCTGTTCCCACTGCTGCCACCCCCCACCAAAACCCGCTGAAACCCAACAGCCCAAAAAAAAAAACAGTGCCCTTTCTCTCTCTCTCTCACTCTCTCCTCTCTTACTTACTCTCTCCTTCGCCCACACACTCTCACACTCAACTCACTCCGAATCTTTTCGCTCTCTCTACTCTCTTCCGCACTCACTCCTCGCACTCACTCCCTCTTCGCATTTATTTTGCGTCTGCAACGAGCACAACTGCGAGGTTTTGCAGCTGTTCGTTTTGCGGTACCTGCAGCTCTCTGTCTGTCTGTCTGTCTGTTCGCTCCCCGGGCGACTTACTGACTGACTGACTGACTCTGTACCGCCTTTTCTGCGTGGTGGTGGCGTGGCGCTGCGCTCCTCGCAACTATATATAATCTACTCCCACCACCACTTCAACCGCAACCCATCTCCCGCTTCTTCCGCTTCTTCCTTCTCTCGATCCGGATTGGAGTTGAATCCTCGTCCTCTTTTTCTCTTCACTTTTATTCCCCATTCCTCCTTTCTTCTCACTTTTCTGTGAGATCTGCGACCGCTTCTGGGCAACACTCCCGACGACGACTACTACCGCTCAATGCAACATCGCCATTTTGCCTTCTCTCAGACTTTGGCAGACGCATTCGGATTCATCTTAACCATTCATCACTAATTGGCGGCGGAAATTCTCTTTCCCGCCCTGTCACCCATCCCGTTTCTTCTTTCGCAGAGCATGGCAGAGGATCGACGTCGTCAGGACTATCCTCAGCAGAGCCGCCACGAGGAAAGCAAGTCTCAACCCCCGTCGCACTATCACCATCCCGCCTCTCGTGACGGGCCCCCAGGTGAAACAGAAGCTCCTTCTCAGTCTCGACCAAACATGGCAGCCTCCGTTACTCTCCCGTCTATTCACGACACCCGGCCCGGCTACGGCGCACCGCCGCCCACTGCCCGTGGTTACGCAAACGACCCGCGTTACGCATCTCCAAACTCTGTCAACGGCTACCCTCCTCCGACCGGGGGACAGCAGCAGCCAGTCGCGCCACCGTCGTCTTCGCAGGGACCATACAATCTTCCACCTCTACAACCCCAAGCGGACCCGAGATCGTCATCCTCATCCTCATCGACTGCCTATCCCCCGCCAGAGCAGCAGCGTGGGTACTACGATGATCGCCGTCCCCCCCAAGGACATCATGACCAGTACCAGTCAGATTACTACTACCGAGGTCCTCCGCAGGGTCCTCCTGGAGGTGCCTATCCTCATGACTACCGTGGACCTCCTCCACCCGGTGCTTACGGTCCAGACTACGGTCAACCCGGTGGTGACCGTCCTCGCGAAGCTCCCAGGCAACGCACCTCAATTGCGTGCAGGTACTGCCGTAAGCGCAAGGTTTGTGGCTCCCGTGGCGATTAACTCTGTTTCTATGCCAGGAAGAAAAAAAAACGCTAACCAAAGCTCCTTTCTAGATCCGCTGCAGTGGGCACCAGAATGCCCCCGGTGGCAAGTGCCAGAACTGCGCCCGTATGAATCAGGAGTGCATCTTCCAGCCCGTCTCCTCTTCCAGTTCCACAGCGTTTATCCCCGTCTCAGCAGTGCCCGGCGGCGTACCGCCAGGTACACAGCTTTTTGGAGCATACGGCCAGCCCTTGGCCCCCAGCACCGTACCCCCTCATTCCCAACACCCTTACCCGCCCACAGGTGGCCAGCCACATCCGCCGCCGCCTGCGAACTACTATCATCAGCCGGTCCAATCTCCAACAGACTCGTACTCGTCCTACGGTGATCCCAGAGGCGAAGAGCCAGTTACCGGTAGGCGCCGGCGCAGGACGCCCGAGGAGCAGGAAGAGGGGTACAGGCTACCCCCTCCACGAACGACTGGTGTCGTGGACGATGATCCTCGACGGAGATCGCCTGCCGAGTTTTCTAACAATAGCAGCCCCGGTGGCCTCAGCTACTCCCGTTATCCGGGTCCTCCTGCGAGACATAGCCCGAGAAATCCGACGCTACCTCCTCCCGCTGCTGTTGCTGGCAGCGACAACCGTTCTCCCATAGTGCAAAACGGATCCAGCGGCACGTCTACACCGGCACGACCCGTTGCACCAGCGAATCCACCTGCACATCAACCAGCACATCAACCAGCACACCAACCAGCACATCAGCCTACACATCAGCCTGCACACCAACCGGCACACCAACCGGCACACCAACCGGCACACCAACCGGCACACCAACCGACACCATCGACAGCCTCGAATGTCATGAGTCTGAGCAACCTTGTGGAGAAGAACGACATTGACAAGGGGATGATTGACCGCCTCAACCGACCCCGAGACCCGAAAACTAGTCAGAATGGTGGACAGCAGGAAAGGTCTCGCTAAAGATCTCGACGCCTACGCATGGAAAATGGGCTAAAAGAAGAAAAAAAGAAGCCGGAAAACTAAAAGGAGGGGGACATCGAAAAATCAACACGATAAAGAAATACAGGGGCGAGTTGACGCTGCCGGACAGCGGGTCAACTGGGCCACGCTCACGGTTTCTTGTGGTAATTTACGGGCTTCATTCTCGGGCACACCGCTGGCTTTCCTCTCGTTGACGAGATGATTAATTCCTGGTTACACACAAAAAAGGGATTCGGCAAACAAAAAATACCCTGGGGGACTCGTGAGGCGGCGGAAACGGAGATGCTTTTTTTTTTTTTTTTAGAAAACAACCCCCAAGTTTGGCAACAAACAATCGCACATACCACACACTCTATTTGGAACGCCTGATATGCTTTTACGTCTGTTTTTGATTTATCTTCTTTCACCACCCCCCCAATGACCCTCCCCCGATTTCACCCTTTGTTTTTGTTTGTCTTTCATGTCCGGGGGGAAGGGCTGTACTCGAAATCGTTTGGTCCTGTGCTTGTTAATGTGCTTGTTCAAAGTAACGAAAAAAAAGGGAGGCTCCCTGGGTCTTTCCGGTTTTTTATTTTCTCTTGCCCACTTTCGCCGGTCAATACTTTTATACGTTTTTATCAGAGAAGACGGATACGCCTCACGGCACCACACGTTTTGTTGATGTTTCTTTCTCTACCTGGACTGGTTGGGGCCTTGAGTTACGCTATGCAATGACTTTTTTTTCCATTTCCACTACTTGTTTCTCCTCTTTGTTCCACCTGGGTGGTATTGCCTTCTTTTTGTGTGATGACATTCCGAGGGGAGAGACAGGGTCAACCGTGCAAGCGAAGATACGGGTTGGGCTTTTTTGTCTGTCTGTCTGTTTGATTTGGGTCAAGTGGCATTTGGGGCGGCGGACTGTGATGGACACCACCTGACACGGTGCGGACCGGGCCAGTCCAGAGGCGGGAAAACACGAGAGATGCCGCAGGCGGGAGGAGAAGGATCAGGAGTGGGAGTGGGAGTGGGATTGCGTAGTTTTTTTGCAAAGTTTGGCTTTTTGTGCGGTCGAGATGTGAAATTTTGCGCGTGCGTTAGTTAGCCTACAGAATGCTAATTCTGCCACCACATATTTTTTGATTTTGCCATGCCGTGAAGACTCTCTACTCGTGCTCTGTACTTGGTCGATGTTGTTAATTGACCCTTGACGATTAATTTGAGCTTGGCGATGAGGCTCACTCGCTCGGTCTCGCTGATAACCGGCCCATACTAGCCTGAGTGGCTTTAATTTCTTTGCTGACCTTGGATTAATTGCTTTCAGCTAATTCTCCGCCCCCTCATCACATCACATCCGTCACCCGCCTCAGCTGGATCTGAAATCAAATCAAATCAAATCAATGCCCTTTTTTTTTCTCGCTACTACCTACTACTACTACTTGTTCGGTGTGCTCCATATTATATATTACAGAATCCAGAACCCCTGACAAGAGACCAGACAAGTCACAAAGAGGCTCGCCGAAGCTGAGGTGTTGCGCATGCCGGGCGCTCGGCAGTCAAGCAGGCTTCCCCCCCCCCTACTTCGTACACACACTACACAGGCTCGGCTTAATAGTGACCGTTTCGTTTAGAAGGGGGAGGGGGGAATTCCATGTGAGCCTAGCCGTGGGGCTGGCTATTCATCCATCGTATTGCGAGCTAGAAAGGGGGGGTGTATTTTGGTTTTTTTTTTACTGCTCACGCTTTTTCTTACTTGGTTTAGGTGGGCATCTTGCACGTAATCATACATAGAGAGAGAGAAGGAGAAAGAGAGTGAGAGAAATAGAGAGAGATTTGTGGGAGGGTGAGGGGAGGGGAGGGGAGGAGGGCCAGGCCAACAGAGCGCCCCTCTCCATGTATCATCATCGCATAGGTAAGTATGGAGTATGTAGGAGACTGAGAGCATGCATGTACAGGAAGCATGCATACATACATACGTGTATGGAACTCTACTAGTCCAGTGCAGTGCAGTGCAGTCCGGTCCAGTCCGGTCCAGTCATAGCTAGCTACATACTACGAAGTACTACTAACATACTCCGTACATACAGCATGTACGAAGTACGGCGTCTGTACGGAGCATGTATGTATGTATGCGCAGAATAGCACGACTCCATCGCCAAAGACAGAAAACCCCCAAAAGAGAGGGGTGCTCAGAAAGAGAGGGGGGGCCAAGAGAAAGAGAGAAAGAGAGAAAGAGAGAAAGAAAAAAAAGGAAAAAAAAAAAGGGCGGCGCTCGCTTCTCTTAGCCTCATCTTGCTCTGCAGAATCTAGCAGTCGAATCAGAGCCCGCAGATAGGAGTTCGATGCAGTGTGCAGGTTTACCGGGCTGGTCCCTGTCAGGCTGGCTGGCTTGTGGTGAGAGGGCAGAAAAAGCGACAGGGACCAGGCTGGTATGGATTTTTCTGGGCTATGACCCGACTTTGCTTACGCTCGCGCTTTTTAACCGCCAATGGAAACGGTGAAATGAAACAATGGACGTGCGTATTATAACACACATTTGATCCAGGGTCGGGTCAGGCAGACATATAGGGAGGTAGGCAGGCATGTATTGTATGTTATGTTATGTGTTGTTATGTTACCTTATGCTACCTTATGTCATGTACGGAAGATCTTTACGTGTGTGTATTTGTTTGACTGTACTCCGTATGCATTATTATACTGTGTCTTGTGGTGCCCAACTAGTAACCAACGAAACGGACTGGGCCAGGATATTTCCGGTGTAGTACGGAGTAGTCTGTTTATACAGGGCACGGCACGGAGTACTTCCGTACAGAAGAGTACTACAGAATGCTTTGATAACACCACCGTGATGCTGACTGTTCCTACTCCGTATTTGTTATTTGATTTTTCATCTGATGCCCTCGCCTCGTCAGCACCAAGGATTGGGCACAATGACCCTTTGGAGCCTTACGTGCTGCTAGGTTTTGGGTCCCGGCGGCCGGCGGCCCCGTCGGTTCGCCTCGCTATTGTGCGTTGAGACGGTGCGAGGAAGAAAAGAATGGAGACTAAAATACTAAAATACCAAGGGCGTGTGCGTGTTAGTGCTGTTTTACCTCTGAACTTTGTGAAGCTATGGATGGACTACTAGTACTATGTACGGTCGGCGCCGGATGCGGAATAACGGCCTTGTGTGGATCTAAGGGGGGGGGGGCGACACGTAGAAGAGAGAAAAGGAGAGCAGGACGAAGAGGAGAGGACCAGAGGAGAGGAGGGGGGGGTGGTAGTTACTCTGCTAGTGGCATTGGAACTAGAACGGTGGGAGATGAACACGATCGAATGAGTTGTATTGCTCAGGACTCCGTCGACTGGAGCTGTTGGGAGGGGAAGGGAGGGGAGGGGCACTGTGACTCTGACTGAGGGACTTGTTGGCAATTGCTATGTGTGACGGAGGGGGCAGATGGGTCAACGCGAGCGAGAACATGTCAGAGCCAAGCAGGGACAGCCCAGGATGACCCTTGGGCTGGAATCGGGTTGCGGTCTGGCAGTTGGACAGCAGCGGACGGACCGAGAGGGGGGAGTGCGCGGATAACGGGGCCGGAACGGCCAGTATGTTGTGCGGCATAAGAAAACCCGCGTGCGGAGGAGTGAGATGGGTGGTGGGATAAGGAGGCTGATGATGCTATCCTCCGAGCATTCGTTAGGGATGGCATCCAGGACACGCACATCATCTAGGAGGTTATCCGAGGATGGTATCCCCCCATCTCTCGGCGTTTAGTGAGTCTAGATGACTTGACGGATGGGTCTAATGATGGCAGGTGAACGGGACCGAGGTGGCAACCGGGCACAATGGCTCGGCCGGGCGCTTAAACACTCGCCATCGGCGGAGCAGTGAGCCCATATTCTTCCTCCGTACGGTAAAGGGGTCAAGAGTCAGAAACGCCGGAATGGAGTAATGCCCGCAAAACACCGCGTGTTCTGGATGGGTCTCTCGCAATCCTGACAGCTGGTTTGGCCGAGAAAGCTCGTGACTCGGCAGACCGATGGCACGGATGGAACGGTGAGGCAATAAGGTTTCGTCCTCTGGGACCGGCTTGCTGGAACTTGGTGTTGCGGATGCTGTGCTAAATGACCATGGCGCTGACAGTGGCTACAAACTCCCACCGTAGCCATGGATCTATCTGGGTCTTGAGCTCTCAAGAGCCATCAAAAGGAGAGACTGAGGATGAGGGGGGACGGCCTACAGACGGGGGCGTTGTGGGATGATTTGGTCGTGGTCCATCCGTTCTTCTGGCGTCGGATTTCTTGTCGTCTCCATTGTCTTCTCGGGAGATTTACTTTGTTCACGTACGACACAGACAGCAGCCGCATGCGTCGGCTTGTCGAGAATGTGACGTTCGGATTTGTCTTGCCTCGGAAATACATCAATTGGAAAACAAAGCCACTGTGACGGAGTTCTGGAATGTGGATTGTGGAATGTGTACCGTCTGAGTTGAAACAGGGGAGTGAGATTCGGTGTCCTCGCCGAGACACATTACCAAGATCACATGGTTTGTACCTATTCCTTCGTCTTGACTCGTTCTTCTCGACCAAACGGGAAAGTGAATTGATCCAAGGTCGCACAAGCAGTACCAGGAAGAGTGTTTGATTATCAATCACAGAGGGGTGTGCCGGTAGTTTTACTGTCTCTCTCCTCCCTCCTCCCTCTCGAGAACAGCCTTTTCTCTCCCCCCTATTACACTTTGGAGGCAACACCCGTGGCTGATTTCTGTGTATACAAGCTCTTCCAACCGAGAGCGTTTCTTCAGAATTCCCTTCTCCGGTCTCAGATCTCTCCAAGTGTCCACTTCCCGCGTGGCGACGTTCCATGATCTGCCCTTCTCCGGACTCCAGCTCTGTGGGCAATGGTTGCAACCCTAAATCCGGGACATGCAAATCACACAAAGGAAAACTGAGATTCGAAACTCTATTCCTCCCTTTCCCATCGTATTGCATCGAATAGAAAGCCTACGCGGTCCCAGCCATCCACTCAGCCGGATCCGTCATAACCATGCGCCTCATCCACAGTGTCGGGAGGCCCCAAGTCATGGCTGGAATGCAAATGACGTTTGAATCGCTCTACCCTCTGCGTCACTCTCTTTTTCATATTCCCGGAGATTCGGCGAAACGGGAATACGGATAACTAATCAGGGATCACAGTGAGAGTGTTCGGCGAGTAATTGCAGCTCTACTACAATCGGCGATTCGCCACACTGAAAGTTTAACGACTATCGACTTTTATCCTTTTCAGCTGGCCACGTATGCGACCGCGGCACCGCCCGAGATGCCCCAATCAGATCCGTAGGGCAACGGGTCGGCCAGGGAAGCCGGCTTTGGGACAGTTACCCGATGACAGGACCCGAGTTGACTCGGGCCGCGGTGCGGGCGAATGCATATACCCTTTGCGAACGATCGATCGATTCCAAGGCAGTGACGGATGTATTCCGTACCGCTGTCACAGCCTTAGTCCCACCCGTATTCGCCTCTCTGGCCATGCAGAATCTCAATTGCTGGGCATTACGAGTCAAGACGCGATGGATATGGGCCGTTTTGGTCGGCAGAAAGCTTGAGCGCCTTGATCAAGTGGCAATGTACACGCAGAAAGAGAACATGAGTCTTTCCTGTGAGGCCTCGACCTTCTCTACTGCGGCCAATGGCATTTCGTGTTGCTATCCAAGGCTCTGGGTCAGGTCCCGATCGGTGATCACCATGAGGCTGAAAGAGAGTTTCTGTACCCCAACCCCGGGTAGTAGTATCTGATCCAGGAGAGGCTAGAACTTGGTGCTTCCTTTTTGATGAGATATGCCGTCTCCGGAGCCAGGAACCTTGATGGATTTCATTCAGCTGCGATGCCATTGCTGGTGGAGCGGTTTTGGGGGACACCCGGGACTCCAGGACTCCAGGACTCCAAGCCAGCGCCTCGTGGAGCCGTAAGGTCAGCTGGAGGCAAAGATGACGGCGTTTCCGAGCTGTTATCGGGTTCGACGGCGATTCGCCGCCAGGAATGGCCTTATGCTAAGCACGCGACTGACAATCAGGCCATCTTGACTTTTGCAGTGTGCCCACATACCACCAGCTGTGGCCAAGGATCCAACTCTGTGCAGGGTTTTGGGCTGAGTTCCCAAGAATACTTGGCAAGCATCTGACGGAATACTTTGTCGGTCTTTTCCATTGTAGCGAAACGGGAAATTCCGCCAAGGTCTTGGAGTGGGCAGCAATCAATCAATCAATGCTCCGACCAATATTGCGTGATTGATGCAATTGGGGACTTGTACGTCCTGATGAAAATATCACGCTGGAAAAAGAAGTATGCCATCTCCAGGCTTTGGCAAAGGAACGCCTATTGGGGCTGTAGACATTGACGTAATGATTGAACTGATTTATTCTAGATGAAGGACTATGGCCCGAAGTCCAAAACCACGCTGCTTTAAACATGAATTAACATACACCAATGCTGTGCGTCCATTCCTTGGACATGCGACATGTACCGTGTGTAGAGTAGAGTAGACCAGGTTAAATATCCGTTTTCATCAGGCTGGCGGTCCAATATCACCTCTCAATCACGATGATAACAGCCCTAAATGCCACATACAACCTGGAACCTCATCATGCCAAACTTCCACCCGCCAAGCATCTCTAAAAGATGCTATAGGGTCAAAAGCCGACTCACTCAGCTCTTCCTTCACCCTGTAATCATCCAGCAGAGCGTCTCTTTCGACGTGGAAGCATCGCTCTGCGAATTTGCCCTCCATGTTCATGACGGCCCAGTTAGTGGATGTGCGCCGCGTCATGTACTTTTTCCAGCCGCCGACGATGATGGTGATGCGGCGAAAGGGACGACCTGGGTTGCTCCCCTTTCTGCTGGCAATGAGGGCGCGGCACATCAATCTGGCGACGTCAAGGTCTGGATCCCAGTCTGCGCGTACTTGGCTGAAGGGAGTGGGCCGGATCATGGTTTGGACGTTGAGGGTGAGGGTGTGAAGGCTGGGGAAGCGGGCGATTGCGAGGAGGAAGTTGAAGGTGAGGCAGTTTCTGTACTCCAGGTCCAGCTCGAGGGTGTGCACATGGTGCAGCTCATGGGCTAGGCGTCTCACGTCCTCAAGCGAGATGGTTGGGCAAGGAAACATTTCGTCCCCGAAGCCAATGTGGTCCCTGAAGCGAAGGACTCGCAACGAGTCCTTGTGCTTGAGGATGGCATCGATGTGGAATGCGTCGGTGTGACAGAAGAGTTCCAGCACCTCCAGTGCTCGGATGTGGTCCTTCACTACTGGGTAGATGAGGCGCGTAGCCTCCTTGTTGTGGCTGTAGAGATAGGAGACGTGCTGTTCGATCCTCAGAGTACGCAGGCCAGCAAGGTCTGATGGGGCTACAGTGGTGAAGAAATTGATGGTGGGAACGGAGACGAGTTTTAGAGACTGTAAACGAGAAAAGTCCCAGTGCTTCTTGACCTGTTCCTGTGAATGCTCCCAGCTGTAGAACTTGAGGGACATGTCTTTCAACGCCGGCATCTTCTCGTTTTTCTTGAAGATGAAGCCCCCGGATATCCCACGGTGGTCGAACTGCCACGACTGCAGCTGTGTGGCCTGGACTAGAAAGCGTCTCAGGTGATTCAGTGCAAGGGGCGGCGCGGCGATCGACCTCTCCACGTTGAGGGACACCAAGCACTCAGGAACTAGGCCTTCGAGATAGAAATATACGTTGTTGCCTCGGATCGAGACAATTAGTGCCATTTCCATGGAGAGCTTGATGTGATGACGACGGAGGTGGTCGACATCGAAAAGATCAGCTGGCATGTTTCTAAGGGGCACATTGCACAATCTGTACAGAGACAAATGGGAGGATTCAGTGGTTAGAAAATATGTTTCTCCTCATATGTCCGGATGAGATTGACACGTACCTGATGGAGTCGAGTCTAGGACACGACGAGATGAGGTGTTTAATATGATCCGGATTCGGATCAAGAATACGCAGGGTGAGATAGCGCGTATACGAAGACATCTTTTCGAGCACTGCAGGGTTCTTTTGAACGGCCCTGATCAGTTTCTTGGTGACTACCATCGTCTGATAGACGATGGGGGTAGCAATGGCATGAAGATCCTTGCATGTCTGGCTTAAAGCCACCAGAGTCTTGAAGTGAGTGCCTTCCACCTAAACGGGAATATGTCAGAAGAAATGATTCTAAGATTAGATGATGGTGCCACCTAGAGAGGAAATACCTGTTTTACGAAGACGAATATCAGATCAGGGCAGAGTTTCGTCAGGGGGAACGTGGCGGTTGACTGTGCCATCTTGAGGGTAAATAGTAAGAGATGGATGTTGATACACTTCTCTTATGGAGCCTTCGGATGATGCTATGAGCCCGTGGATAGCGGATTGGAGACTGGAATAGATGTCTGCGGAATCTGATACGTAAATTTAAAGGAGTTGAGTCGATGTAGATTGTTGTGATTGGCATTTTGAAGGATGTGAACGCGGTTTTAAATAAGACTCGTCGCAAGATTCTGAGAAGAGAGAAGGTTGAGTTAAAGAACCTCGTGCATGTGGCTTTATGCACGCTGTGAGATAATCTGTCGATGCTGGACTGAAGGTTTTGAAAGGTTTTCGATTGTCTGGTAGAAGCTTGCTTCGATAGCATTTTGGCTGAAGCCTGACAGACGCCTGACAGACGCCACCAGGCACTCGTGAGAGAGTAGGAAAGTATAAAGGTATGGCTTTGGAGGCAGTGTAGAGTGGTAGATGACTTCTCGGAAAATGCAAGAGGTAAACTTAAAGGAAGAAAGGAAGGAGAGTTGCTCTAACGGACAGACATGGCAGACGGAGTAAGTTTCTCACTAATGCAGCAGAGAAGATGTGTAGATGTAGCATATCTGTTAAAATAAACTATAAATTATTTTTACAGAAATTCTTCATTGTGTACGAGATGAGTGAAACTTGTGCCTGATGCTACTGGGCAACCGAAAGGCCAGAATGGTGGTGGACCTTGGACAATTAAACAAAATCACAGTGCCGGACGTATACCCAATACCCTCACAGGAGGAAATTATTGGAAAACTGAGAGCAAAAGAAGTACATTTCCGTACTTGATGCATCAGCTTTCTTTCATCAACTTCCAATTCATGAAGACCACAAAAACCGAATGGTCTTAGTGACAGGAGCACTGCCAGCACCTTACAGACCTGTTTCAACTGTTTGAGAAGCTTCGCCTTGAATGAACTCACAGAAATCGTGTTACGGTTACCCATCAGTGAAATTACCCGGTTTCAAAGTGGATGCGCTGGGACTGAGTACAACGGCGGACCGAATAGAGGCATTGGAGAAATTTGAAATGCCTACGACACTGGCAGACCTGGAAACGTATCTGGGAATGGCGACATTTCTGAGAAGACTCATTTACAAATTATAAATATTTGTCAATCATAAGCCAGTCAAGATGTGTGTGAGAGCCAAAATAAACGTATTTCCCAGAATCTGTATATTCCCTTAAAACATGCCGAGTGTCTATATCGCTTGGGCTGGTTGCGTTGGCTCTTGCTCCGCATACAAGATGCCACTTCCTAAGATGCTAGAATAGATGGATGAGTGCAGCGATCTTTATTATTTATGAGGCCTACAGATCCCAGCATTTTCATCTGCGTTTCATGCAAAATTTGGAGAAAAGAAAACAGCTGGGGGTCTGGAGTTGCTTCGCTTCATAATCGATCGACCACAACACGACAGTGGCCCGAAGAACATGCGTTGTTACGGTTAACTCGGGATATTTTGGATACCTCTGGCTACTGTAAATAAGTCTGATTACGATACATAACTCTGATTACGATGGATAAATCTCATCGTTGCAGATAACACAACACCTGCGAAAGCAGGGCGAGATCAAGAATGATTACATAAGCAGGATAGCATTCGAGCAACACGTCGCGTTGGGAATATTCTCAACGCACGAACAGACGAACAGACGAACAGAATGGAGGGCACGGCTGCAGATATTATCGCGAACAATCCCATTGAAAATACAGTCGATTCCTTCTCATTCACCTCACTCTGAGCAGACAGGTGAATGCCTTCCCAAACGCGCTGACCAGCTGGATCGAAAAGGTGTGTGCTGCAAGCAAGCTGACTTTGTTGTGATGTGAGTCTGACGCGGGCAAATAGATCTTCCCCACCTTACGATCCATCTGCTCCCGTCCCCCCATTGCCTATCGACTGCAAAAAACTAGTGCCTTTGCGAATCCCTCTGAGTACCGAAAGGGTGTGGGCCGGGTCTTGGAGGCGGAGCTTGGCTTTCTTTGTGGAGATTCCCCGTTCCTGTGAGGCGTTTTGGGGGATACGGCGGATCTCGCTACAGCACCCGAAGCGGTACGATGACCTGAGATGCAAAATCCAAGTGCAGTGCTGGCTGTCCTGGTTTGCAGACCTAAGCCAGTGGCCGACAGAAGACCTTTGCGGAAGAGTACGAAGTACGAAGTAGAATACCACTACAATATCCAGTGCGCGAGGAAGAGGGCAGGCTGCTGCTACAGGAGGAAACAGGGAAAGGAGCAGATGTCATAACAGCTATGTATTATCGACCAGGAAGCTCAGCTCTACCAGTATCTTGAGTCTGGGAACAGCCACACTGATACATCGGAGCGTATAAATAGCAAGCACACCCAAGGGCTTTACTCATTGGAGTAGTATAGCAGACTGTGTTGACGGACATAAATCCTTGCATAACAAGGCTGCCTTCTGCACGAGATATCTCTGCTAACAATCATACGATGGCCGCATTCCCCCATGCACGACACTGGAGTCCTTTTTCTGGCAGCTATGCTCTCTGCCACTTGGAACCAGCCAGACATGGACACGTGGCCACACCATAAGCCACTCGTCTCATGCCATGAGTTTACTTTGTATAAGCTCTGCATCTCCAACTGACGTTTTGTTTATCTTAGCTGATTTCCTACTTGGTAGCAGATAGTGGGAGATGGTGCTATCGCTGTTGAAGCTAGTAGACACTAAAGCGTGCACTACTGTACCTAACGGGCCCCCCAGGAACAAGATATAGTGCATCTAGCGATCTATCTTGTCTACTTTGTACCAGAGTTGATTGTTTTCAACAGCATATTGATTGATATTAAAAATAATCATGTCATTCATATTTCTTTTCTTTTTCTCAGCCTGACTCAGCCGGCCTGCCGAGCGGCCAGTCTTACTGCCAAATGTCTAGCATTCTGAGTAATGCTGCTAAATAAAGAAAAACAATAGAGTTTAGGGCGTCCACCTCAGATCGAGATTCAGGCACTCGTACCCCGCAGTTCGTGCTAGTAGTAGTACCTAGTAGGTACCTATAGGTAGATCGCCGCCCTGGAGAGCTTCAGCTTTCTGTTCCTCATTCATCTTTCTTCTTCTTCTTCTTCTTCTTCTCCATCATCCTCGCCCTCGCCCTCATCTCGGGCAGCCTCACATTGGTGACGATGCGTCCTGGTCACCTTCCCAATCTGATGGAAACTCGCACGCACGTCCATCTGCAACCACAATGCGGGGCCTGTGGCGACGCGTTCAACTTGGGGGAGAGAATTGTTGCGAGTAAATCATCATGTGCACTCCCCAAGTTGCCTCCTTCATTGTCACTCACACCATAGCCCAGTCCTTCGCAAGAGAGACTCTGTCCATGCCATCGATACGTTTACATTCCCCGATTACGATGTCGATATTATGCTTCCCGCACATACCGACTGGTTCTTCTGTCGTGAGCCTCACTGCTCCGCGTGCAGGACTTCGCCCAGTGAAGGCGCAGCCGTACACACTGCGTGTTTCAACCTGTTTCGACGTTACTGCACGAGCAAAGGTGCATTGTATCGACTGTGGCTGGCAGCGGCATGGCGAAGCCCCTGGCGTGGTGCGCCATCCCTTCGGCTACCCCCCAAACCCGACGCCGTCAAAACGATGGAGCTGGCGGCAGAACTGTACTCTCTACCTGGGCTGAAGCTGATGCCGCCCGAGATATCATGCATGATATGGGAATACGCCCGGCCGAGCCTTCTCAATCGTTACCGGGCTGTGATTGACCTGGCGACTGGTCCGTTCTACCCGATGCTTGACAGGCACATTTCGATTCCCATCTCCAGGCTTGTGTCGTGGGAACGAGGTGGATGTCCCGTGGTCGAGAAGAAGAACCCCGCACCTATCTTCAGGATCACGATAGATTGCCGGGGCGTAAGACGTATCGAGAGGCTGACAAGCGTTCCCCAATTCCAACATCGACGATCGGATACCGAGGTATACATTACAGACACGCAAAAGCGCCTGAGGGGTGTCAAGGTGCAGTTTGAGGTGCGCGATGGTCGCTTACCACGCCCCCCCCCATAATCTGCACCCCTCTGTTAACCAAAGGCAACAATAGTCAGGTCTGGCACGTCTAGATTTGCCAAGCATGCTGGCTGGCTTCCAGCTTTGGGATATGCTCACCCCGCCAGTCCTAGACTGTCTCCAAAACCAATTGCCATTTTTCGGCCCTGTTCAGTTCTCTACCATTGATGTAACAAAAGTTGATGCCATCACCTTTCTTATCTCAGGTAGAGATACACTCGCCATACACGGACACACAAAGAGATTGCCCTTCCCTCAAATGAAGTTTGATCAATTCTCACGCCAGACTCAAGAGAGAGCCTCTTGGATCCACGTCCCTTTCCCACCAAAAGACCGCATTACCCATTTTGGGGTCCGAGTCACAGACGATGGGATGTATTCATCGGAACCACATAGCTGTACTTACTTGGTATGACTGGCCTCCCCTTCCAAGTCCGCACATTTTAACATATTCAGTTCCGTTTCGAGCTAGCCGGTGATCTTGTTGTCGGACCCTGTTATCGAGGGAAAACCATAGATTACATCTGGCCTGTAGAGAACCAATTGTCGCTCATTTACCGGTTAGATCAACCAGAGGGTATCTTGGATATAAGGGCTTATCCTGAGGAGACCTGTGAGGTACCGCTCTTCCCCTATCCGAGCCAGCCTCCCTTCCGACATTCATTCTTCTCGTCTGCCCCCCTGGAAAACATCGCATCGCTGCAGGTTTATACGAATCCACACACTCATCTTTGTCGGGGTATCCTCGTAGAATACGAGAATGGTTCCCAACGGTCCCTTGGCGTATGCCGAGTTGGACATGGAGAGGACCTGGTGCGGACCTATGAGAACCCTGTATCCTTGTGCTTTTCTCAGATCGCGTACACGGTTCCCAATAAATGGTTTGAGTTGTTAGGAACAGCAGTTAGTGTCGAGTGTCAAGAAGGCACAAAGCACAAACATGATAACCCTTATGGGCAATGGCACTGGACATGTTCCCCGATGCAGGGAACTCTCAAGTTTTGGTTTACACATGAGCAGACCAAGCTATCAGTGAAGCTGGCGGGCGATGAAGATGACTGATGAACACGAAGGAGGTGGTCTGACATGAACTCCCCTTTTTTCTTTTCTCGATTCTTCTCTTGGGCAGATATTGATGAAAACTTCGGTTTAAATGATTGCGGGCTAGTCTGCTCCTTGAATCATGTGTTTGTTTAGTTGTTCTAGTCAGATAGCTTCAATCCACTCCAATTCGTTGCCCCAGGTCTGCTGAAGTGAAGTCAAGCTGTCAATCTCCTGACTCATTTGAGCTTCATCTGGGGATGATTGATCCACGTCTCAGGGTCCCTTGTCATAGTTCTCTACGATGTGAACCAGAAAAACCCTAATCATCATATACGCCACATACTTGCCCATGCACTGTCTTGGGCCAAATCCAAATCGTCAGAAGTTATATGTGCACTTTGTTTGACCGAGAGATAGATGTCTATATGGGCGGTATTCGAGACTGCCTTTACCCCAGAAAGGATTTCTCTGGTTGATTGCGTATGCATCCGCAATGAATTTTGTGCCTGCTGGAAACAGGTAGGGCAGAATTGGAAGTTTTGTACTTCGTACTTCGTACAAATAGAGATATGCGTGTATGTAAATAGTTATTGGATACTCTGCAGAGTTTTATATAACAGGGGCGTAAGCCGCCTCTATCCTGAAATTGGGACAGAAATAGCAAAGATGTGCCCCACACGAGGAAAAGGGGGTCAAGGGAGAAAGGGCCTCATCTGAGTCAAAAGGTAATAGAGGAAACACACATGAATACACATGAATCAGTGATTTTGCTACTCCGTAGTCACCAATATATTGATCCCATCGTGCTGTACACGCCTCCCATTGAGTATCTAACAATAGTGATTCTCAAAATTGAAGTAAGATCTAATTCTCTTACGCCTTGCAACACGTCCAACATTCCCCCTAGGTAATCGTTAGTTAGCTACTCTATGACTGTATCGTGGGGATTAACTGGGTTACAAACTAGTCTGCGTGGTACTGGTGCCTGAATTGTTATTAGCATCGAGTAATAGTAGTTTCACAGTAGAGGGGGGTATACACACCACGTCTGGACAGGGTATGGGAGCGAACCCACATTTTGCCAGGCAGGAAACACGCTTAACAGTCTTTATTTGATCCTCAGCTGGCATAGCCAGAGCCACTCCGGCGGCAACAAAGATGAGCATAGAAAGAGCCTTCATTTTGCATCTATTGAGGGCAACGGTGTTTGCAAAACTGTACGGCACTGTCAAGAACAAAGGCCACACAGAAGAGAGTGGGAGAGTCTGGGGGATCCTAGTGGTGGACAAGCTGTAGCGTAGCGGGCAGGGAGCAGAGAAGTGAGTAGATTGATCTCTGCCCTTTGTCCAGAGTAAGGGAAAAAGGTTGTCTATATATATATATATCGCTCCTAGTCACATGATGTAATGCAACGGAGCCCAACGCTCTCTTATATCTTTACATTGCCCCTTGAGATGCTCCTTTATGATGTCATGGGCCCTTTTACCTAGGTTCCTGACTGCACATAAACCCAGCGGTGAATTGTAGACGCTCTATTACCCTGTTCCGAGTTTGCAGTTTAAGCACTACCCCACTCAACTGCTTCGTGTCACTTTCTGAGAGGCGTGAAGCGTGCCGCTGTGGACCTGATTTTGAGTATACAGTCTACCCCCTGAATTGTTCCATGGTTGTAACGTAACCTCTGCCACACTACCCCGCTACACTCAAAAGCATGTACTTTCTTAACAGCATTCAACTAGTATGGCAGTTCTAAATGTTGGGCATCAATAACATTATATGAAATAATGCACAAGTTAATACTATTGTAAGAGAAGAAGGAAGAATTAGATATAATAATTAAGTTTTAGAAAGCTATGCTAGATAAGCATCTTAGACGCTATTAGATAATGTATATATTACTATTTTCTTCTGGCTGCTTATCGTTGTGAAGCATACCGGTAAGGAATAATTCGGCGGTATATGAAGTACTATATATACTAATTCTGATTCTATTTTCTAATATTCCCCACTTCTTGTTGTCGATGTGGATGGCGCACATCTGTCGCGTAACATGGTTACGTATTTCGTAGTCAGTCTGAGCACATCACGATAACCGAATTTCCTGTTTGTTACACGGTGATGTGTGTCTGCTGACCTGCTTCCTTGATCATAATTGGTTTCCTTCCCAGCCTTTTTATCATACAAAAGAAACGATGTGCGTTTTGTCTCACATCTTAGATAATCACAAGCTCTCTTGCATGCCCAATTCCTAATTATTCCGACAACAAGACTGACGTTATCCGACAATTAACTGTTGATCAGTGATTAGTAGATGCAGTATCTGGCAAGAGTCGTTCATACTTCACCTTTCCACATCCAAACTGGAAGGCAACCTACAAGTTCGCGACTCAACTTCGTTGACTGATGCAGCTATGCTAGCACAAAACCCGTCTGGTTAACCAGAAATCCATTCCTTCCTTTCAAGCACTTTGATGCTTAAATTGCTCTGAAGGAGACTGTTATTTATCAATCGGTGAATAGGCCGCGGTGCATTGAGAGTCGTCAGGAGAGACATCCAACTCCTTAACTTGAAGCCATCTACCAGTGGCGAGCGTTCCTTGAAAACACGGATCCATCAGTAGACAGAACCGAAACATAGTGGTAAGAAAGGGAGAGTGAATCTGAACGGCCTACCTGCAAGGTTTGAGATGACACCATCAACCCCGGCCTTTGAAGAGCTCTAATTCTTACCGTCGGCACGCCCGACATCAAGAACTCGCAAACCCGAGGTTTGTAGATCAACGGGCGCAAAAATGATGCGTTGATTAAGGCAGATCTGAAACCAGAGATGCTGCTGTCGGAGACGTTCGACCTTTTCCAACTCTGATTACAATACACCGCTGTACTCATACACCATAGCTCTTCCCTGAGTTTCAAACTATATATTCCGATGTCACGAAGACTCCCAAATACGAAAACAACAGCTCCTGTACCTACAGCTGCTTGAACCTTCTAGCACGCCGGCTTCTGTGCATCCAGCCCCAGTCCAGCGACGTCCCGGATGTAGTGAAGTGCTTTTTGTCCGTTATCTAGTGCAGCAGCATAAAGGAAGACTATGGCACTCAAAGGCCCGAATATCATCATAGGGAGAACTGAAACAGCAAAATGACCTATGTAAAGCAATTAGCAAAGGGATGCTTAATATACGACGACAACAGAATCTCACCAAAAAACAGCGGTCGCCGCGTGATTGTTTGCCAAAACTCCTCCGACACAAGCAAATCGTATGCTCCATCCCATTGCCAGGGGCCCAGCAGACGAAATTTAGTGTTAAAATGTGCGCCAAATGCCCAAATAATGAGAAGACGCCAAGGATTGAAATTATGTCGTTGATACATGAGCCTTAGAATGTCCAAAATGCCTGGTGCGGAGTTCATATCTAGTGCAAGTTGGTAGGTATAGCTCTCGTGATCGACACCATACGTTATCCTGGAGCCAGGCGGAGGTAAAAGGCGATAATGTGGTTCATCTTTCGGACTCAGAGGTCGTGGTATCATGTGAGGTGCGAGGAGATTAACGATCCATAGCTGGGCTTGCATCTCGGCCAGGGGTGGAATGGCACCAAATGACGGTCTGACAAAACCAATGAAGCCCAATGTAGGCTCATCGCACTTCCATACACCACGGACATCAGCTTCCTTCGGTCCCGGATAGTCTTGGCCGGATTGACTTCGAGTGTGGTGGAGGAAAGGGAAACTTTGCTTGTATCCAGTACAGAGGATGATTACGTCGGGCTTGATGCTCTCGTCTTTTAATCGCTCAAATTCAGGCCGTCCATTGTTCACAAACTGAACGACACCCTGACTGTCTATTCCCTTTGGCCATGGCGCGAGGTCTACCTGTCTACCGCTGGTATCAGAAATAGGTGTCTGGACGAGCGCGGATCTTAGAGCGTATAGCCATAGTTCGTATCCGGGTAGTTTTGGGCGATATGGCAAGCTGATGAAGGGACAAACCTTCATGGCCTTATTGAAGAATACTTTAAATGCTAAGCCAGTGGCCAGATTGGGGGGGGGGTTAAGGGATCACTTACTCTTAGATGGATGATGACGTTCGGGGCTGATTCCGCCAATCCACTGATCCATCCCATGTGTGGTACCGGAAGATAACCAGAGAATCACCTTTATATAATAGTGATAGTAATCCCAGAGTATCATATGGTTACGAAGAATGGGATGGACGTAGGTAGTGTCAAAAAGATTGCCTCGGCTAACATCAAGTGGTATGCCTGGCTCATTAGGATCCGGTTTCCTGCCAAGGATTGGGAGTAGGATAGGGCCCGAGTTTCTCTTTGCAAACCTATTAGCAAGTGGTTTCTTATAGCAGTGGAAGTAGCATTTACCTTAGGGGCGAAATGAAAGCCATCCCTATGAGACATCAACACTCTTCTTGTTCTCGACGTAACTGCCAAGTAAGCAATATCGGCACCGGTTTCGCCACTGCCGACAATCATGACGGTCTTGTCCACTCCAAATTGCTTCCGTGTTTTGAATTCAGAGGAGTGCATGACGAGAGGCACGTTCTCGATACCACTGATGTGAGGTATATTCGGCTCCACATGCAGCCCTGAACATATTGCAACCGCGTCACATTCCCACTCCAGCTGAGTGTCATCACCATCGGATTTGTATGTGATGGTATGGCCGCCGTTGCGTCGTCGATTCACGGCCAAGACCCGTGTTCCGAGGGTTATATGTGGCCATAATTTAAAGTGCGTGCAGTACGCATGCAGGTATTGAACGTATTGCTCGGTGCTAAGGAAGTCTTTGCGACTAGTATGCCTAAAGTCTGAGAAAGTTGTAAGCTGCTTCGAGGATACAAGCTATGAAAAGGGTCAGAGATATCCACTTGGTCATGCAGTGCGCAGGGATTAACCTCAGCATCCTCGTATGTTCGTGCAGCAAATGTGCCGCCGATCTGTGGCTGGTACTCGAAGAGTCGTGCTTCAACAGGCTCGCAAGGCAAACATCGATGTGCTGTGACCAGGTACTTCAGCGTCACAATGCCTGATGGACCGCCTCCAATTACTGCAACTCTCATGCTTGAGGCTTTGCAACTCGGTGGCTTCTTGGGGATGACGCTCTCACGGTGCTGAGATTTGATCCGGAAGGGTTCATACTTCTGTTTGATAGAAAATTCTCAAGAGTCGTTGTTATCATAGACGCCATGTTTACACAACTTTTGCATGTTGGTTGGAAGCCGCGCACAACAAACGACGGCTTCGAAGCGAACAAGGATACAGCCAACCACTCCTTACAACAATGCCGCCTCTGGACAGCCAACGAACGGACAATGCGGGTTTCTAGGGTTCCGGCAAAATGGCTCAGGAAGCCAAAGGCCTGCAAATGGATAATGTCTATTTCAGACAGAAGTGGACATACAGACGCCTTTGGTGATTGGTTTGTTACTGTCGCAGAAACTTTTACCTCTTCTACATCAATTCTTTTTTACACGTGCCGACGTGTTCGAGGGATGCCAAACCCCAATAGGAGGGTGGAAGAATACATGCCGGATGTTGTCAGATAACGCGTATTGTGTTGTTGGTTGAGGGGCATAACAATAGGTAGTCAGGTGTCAGATCACTGTAAAGATTTGCTTCTTTCATGCAACTAGTCGATAGGTCAATTGAATACCGTGTCGCATCTAGCTAATTATGGTTAATGCATTATGTCATCCGATAAGTGTTGTGGAGAATCGAGAGCGGCGCCATTGCATTAATCGACCAGTTGGATGAAAGAAGGCAAGTCTTTGTGGTGGCCGTGCGTATTGTGGTGTTGGTTACGACACATAATAATCGAAGACTATGAATAAGGCACGGACCTTAGTTGTCGGATGAAGCCGGAAAAAATTTATATTCCGTTGTGCTATGTTATATTGTGACTCTGTTTGGGCAATGTTCAAAACCAACAACACCGCTAGAGATATGAGCCGTCGTTCATCGCGCTTTGACTATCAGGAACTGCGTACTTCCGCCAGGACGAGTCCCCCCTAGATTAGATGTCGTGGATATGATTGGCTGTATCCTGGAACCTAGCATTTCTATTATGAGGCCGATCATACATATGCAGCTTGGCATATCAGCGTCTGCATGAGAGCGTCTTCGACATTATAAACCGGTTTATGTACTACCTGAACTGTTATTACCATTAATTAGTAGTGGTCTTACAGCAGGACTGCACTTCAAGCAAATATTTGGTCAAATTATTTAGGGGGTCGACATATGTAGTTAACCCACCGAGCATTAGCTAAGCCCCATTAGTGTAACTTTAATCGTGACTCTTTACCTATTTAATGGACCCTTATTTTATATATTTCTAGTGGGTTTGTGATAGCCTAACATTTGATCGAATGTATCAAATTCAGTCAGAAATAGCCAGATATAACCAGTCAGTCAAATGGCCGTTGATCATCGAGTCTAAGGGACGGATTAGGAGATTTGGAAGGATAAATGTTCAGGTAGTTGATGTTCCTGGCAGTCTTTATTTGATCCTTAGCTGGGATGGCCAGAGCCACTGTGGTGATAATAAAGATAAGATTAGAAAGAGCCTCCATTTTGCATTTATTGACGACAACTGTGTTCGCAAAACTATAACTCCCAGGCGGTTGTATGTCTCACCTCTCTACTTAAACCCAAAAGTAAAAGAGAAGGAGTCTGTTGACCATATAAACTCAAGGGTGAATTGCAGTCACTTAAACTGCCTGTTAAATGATTACACAAGCGTCCCCTATAAGATAGGCAACGAAAGTCTTTTGAAGCTGATGGAATACACAAGCTACTCCTTACATACATGACGAACTGATCTTCCTATCGACCTCGGGCAACATGTTGGAACGGATTCGTGTCCTACTGTGTGACACTAAATTATGACAAATCGTGTTGCACCTCCATCTGGCCCCGGAGCGCAACCATCGCTAACTTGAACATAAGTACAGGCCATGTTCCCATCATCATGGCATGTCCAAACACCGTCATATGATTCGCCAGTACTGGTCTTAGAAAAGGTCAAGTAATGGCTCCCTGGGCTGACAGTATGCAGTCCCTATTTATCAAAGATTAGGTTAGTCAGCAGTAGACCTATAAATAGATCTCTACCAGTGAAATAAAGACTCACGTAAAAGTCGGTTCCAGTCTGGGTGCTAATCAGAGACTGAGGTTGGCAGCCCTTAGCACTATAGAAGTTCACCGTCCATTCTGCCGAAGCGAGCCCTGTAAGGGTAGCACTGGCGAGAAGGATGGATTTCCAGAACATTGTGTAATAGGGTACTGTACGGGTAGCTTGGAGATGAGGGGTTTAGGGTGACTTGTACAATAAATGGTTACAATCGAGGCCATTCACTCTTGTTTATGTAGTAATTCTGATGACCTATCCTCTTAGATGATTCGTATCGGGGCATATATGATTCCGGTCGGGGGGTAGGTAGTCCCGGTCGGGGCTGGGTGATTCCGATCGGGACCTACGAGTATAGTATCTAATATGTAATCTTAAGTAGAGAGAGGGTCCATGTAAGCCCTATTGCAACCTACCTATACTAGGGGGGTCTCAAAATCGATAATCCCCGTGCCTATTTCATTAGGACACGGGGGCACGCTGATTAGGAAAACCGCCTTTGATTCGGGAAAAAAAATACATCAGTACCCCGCCAAATCTTATAGCCATATAAGTAGATTCGTTATTACAATAACCTCAACATTCTTATAGTAAAAGCTACCCAATCAATTAGCTATTTCAATATTAAAAGATAAATTCCCAACTCAACTATTATTTAGATAAGTTCGTTTTTGAATAGTAAATAAAATAGTAGTAAGTGAATATACTGATACAATATAAGATAAAATAGTAAAGGTGTACAAATGCTATAGCGCGTTGAAGCTGTACCATATTAATTACCTTGATTTCTATATCGCGGCAGGGTGGATTTCTTAGTTATTGTTTGTTGTAAAAATTATAAAATAGCGGGGGAGTTGGATTAGAATAGCAGGGATATGTAGGGAAATATGTCTACTTACGTTTATGTGGGCACTACACTAAGAATAAGGTATCCTTTTTTTTTCCTGAATCAAAGGCGATTTTCCTAATCAGTCGCCCCCCCGTGTCCTAGCGAAGTGGGCACGGGGATGGTCGAATTTGAGACCCCCTAGTATAGGGGACTCGGGCCGATAAAACCCTAGAGGTAGTCAAGTATGGTCACTGATTTTTGAAGATCTCGTGGATTACAAATCTCTATGCCGTTGCTATTTTTAAGCAGTAAGACTTAGCACTTGAAGCTAGGCGGTTGATGCCGCAATAATAGCTGGGGACAAAGTCGCATAAGCAGCAGCTTAATTAAAGGCTAATGATAATGTTATTGCTATCTAGCTCTCTGTAAATTATAATATATATAAAAGTTAAGGAATTTTTATTAACTATTATTTAGAAACTATAAGTATTATTAAAATAGATTTTTACGTAATTATTAAGGTTATATAATTAAAGTGGTTGACTTTTAGATAAATATTTTTAATAGATTTTGTTTGTTTTGGGTTTAACTTAATTAGGAAGGACCTTATGTATATGTATATACTGACCGGAATCCCCGAACAAGACCGCTTATACTAACTAAGCCCTAAAAAGCCACACCCGCTGCAGCCCCGCTAATACAATCGTACCTTACACCTACTTCGTACGAAGTAGATAGCACATATATAGCTATATAGCTTCCTTTCTCTTCTCTCCGCTCCTTAGTTTGAGATACACAACTCTACGGCACCCTAGTGTTGATCATCACCCTAGGCTTCGCCCTTTATAGTGATATATTTGTTTATATATATATATATAATCCGCGGGACCTTGCCTTAGGAAGGAGTTTATCTACAAACAACAGGATCATAAAAGATGAGTAGGACAGAGTATAATATATAATAGAGGGTAAAGGAGCAAGTGAATTAAAGACAGAATTTGCCCACCCGGACTGGAAGTGTCGCCGCTATCATTGCAAAAAAGACAGAGTCAACAGACCCAGCTATCCAGAAGGGCCTATTGTCCCAAGTGCGGGCAAACAAACTCCATGCGAAGAAGTACCTCACAAATATGCATCGACAATTGTGTTCAATCTTTATCTCACTATCATAGTTTTCGGCCCTCTTCCGCTATGTGGTTTTCAGGACAGCTAATCACATATTTAGGATCCTGGGCGGCCCCCATTTCGATATTGCCACAGCCTACTTAAATGCCACATCTTCATTGGCCCCCCGTCAAAACTACCATAAATCCAATTCTTCTTCCAGTGTCCATTTAACTCAGCTCCAGATCCGTCCGTCAACTCCCTTAAAGAAGGATCAGATACTGGGTTTCCTCCCATGATCCATTTATCCTCAACATTAATCGAGACATCCATGTTCATAAAGTCCCCTTCCACAGGGTCGCGCGTGAACCGCTTTGTCGAGTCAAGAGGGAAAACGGAGCCAAGGTAATGTTGGTTGAGTTGATGACCTGCCCTGGGATTCACAAAAACCCTGCCCATGAATCGGTTTTCGAGGTGGTCCTTAGGTCTCACCTTGGTGTAATTTAACACCCCGCATCTGCTTGCAAAATCAGACGCATTAGCATAATGTTCGATATGGGAGATGACGCGTTTGGGCGTCTTCTCAGCAGCTACAGTGGCACGAGAGCCAGTGGTAAGAGGCGGGTTGCTGAAGTGGTTTGCGAGACAGCCAAAGGTGTAGACCTCGAGGTATTGAAGGAGATCTTGTGGGACTTCATCGAGAAGCCAATCCAGTATCATGGAGCCTTCGATACCACCTTGGGAATGCAGTATAAGAACGACTTTCTTTATTCCCGGGCGATAAAGTGCCTTTTTTACCAACACGTAGCAGTCCCGGATGTCTTGTGTGGCGTAGAGGAGGACCCGTTGGATCAGACATTGAATGAGATCGAAAACAACACCGGACCTAGAGAAAGTGAGACACAACTGTATATTCTGTATTTCTAAAAAAAGGACCTAGTTCTGAAGTAGGTGATGAAACGATAGAAAAAGAACCTACGTTTTGTTATGCACGCCGACAACTGGGCGATGGAACGTACGTGACAGTCGGTCGATATTACTTTGAAGCCAGTTTTTTCTAAATGAGCGAGACGGAAATTAGTTAGATGAGCCCAAATTGCCCAAAGGAGAGCTTTGACCGACCCCACACAAATGCCGTTGAGGAAGATCCAGTATTCGTTGTCATGGGGAGCCCATTGTCGAGAATATTCGTCCTCCGTTGACTGGAGGCCATCTCTCGGAATTCCCTTGTTAAAGTGACGGCAAACAAGGGCGTTCAGGAGGAGAAAGGTTGCAATATATAAGAGATAAAGCGAAACCGGTAGATATGTTAAAAACGGTAAAGAGATTAAAAAGCCCAACTGGAGGACAAAGAGGACGGAGTGATAGATGATATCGATGATATTAGCCGGCGTAGGGTAAAGTTCGTCCAAGGGTCCATCAGGCCATGGATACAGCGGCAAAAATATGAACGGGATGTAAAAAATGTTGCGGACAAATAGTATAGTATCAGACGCTAACAGACGCCAAGGTGATCCAGTGTAGGAAAGAGGACGCTCTGTCTGCTCCCCCTTTTGAGAAAAAAAGACCCTGGTGGAGGTGGTCGTCATCGCGATGGAGTTATGCGGGATGGATAGATGCTTCGGGGTGATAGTGCATGGATTGTAGCGTTGTAATACATGGAAAAACAGGTATATGACACGAGATGCTAAACTGATATTATATAGGACACAAATTTACCCCTTCTACGAAGTATACGCCAGAATAAACTGCGCACAGTCTCCAGCATTCCAGCGAGAGGGGGCTGAAAATCCTTCTGCCACGTCATAGTACTCAGATGGTTTGAGATCATCATTACGTTTCCTTGTAAATGCTTACGCTCATCTGACCTAAGTACGAAGCATGAAGTAAGAGTCTATGGACCAAGATTTTGATACGGAGTACTGATTGCTTCGATATTTGTCTGCAATGCCACTTGTCTTGCATATAAGCTCATTATTACGAGCCCAAATACGAGAAATCATCAAGTCACCATCATACACCACACCCACTTTATACTTGCATTGATTGCAGCGTTTTAGACCTCACTCCTTCTGTCTTATATAATATGGGTTCGGGTGCTGGGATTGGCTGTGTGCCAAATGAATACGAGCATCTCCTCAAACCTTAACTTCATTCACATGCTGAAACACACGAATTCTCAGCTGCGCAATTGCCGGCGTTCATCATTCTTCGTCAATGGCTAGAATCAATTGTGGCGGCTGAACATTCCAGACTCCAACGCCAAATAACTTAATCTGCCTCAAGTAAATTGTCCGTCTTCGACATGTGATGCCCGTTGTGAATATTGTTCTTTTGGGGGTGAGGCATAAGTAAAACCGGAGGCCGGAATCGAGCAACTTGGACACCAGACCTTTCATATTCTTATGCTCCGCAGGTGGACTGTCGATAAAATTTCTGCCAGGCCTTTGGCGAATGTCTGTGATAACTCATTCTCCCACTCGGATTGCTGATATTTACGTCGGTAGAACACCATGTCCAGCTCCACGGACAAATCGACTGCCACCACGGACAATCCAAAGGTAGCCCAAGGCTTTGGGCCTAATGGTCGTGAAGAGACTCCAAATTCCCAGAATGGCACAACATCTCATGAACGCGCGAAACTCCGCCAGACAGACGGCATGAATACCGAAAGAAGCGAAAAGCAAGGCATGCCCCAATCGTCCCGCCGGTTCCCTAGAATCTCACTCCCTGTTGAGCTGATGCGAGATTCGTACGATGTCGTAGTCATTGGAACCGGCTACGGGGGAGGGGTGGCCGCCAGCCGGATGGCAAGAGGTAAGCAAAAAGTCTGTGTCTTGGAGCGGGGAAAGGAAAAATGGCCCGGTGAATTTCCCGAGACACTCCCAGACGCACTCAAAGAACTTCGTGTTAGTGGTGAGTTTGCGCCAGGAGATAGGAGAAGCGTCCCGGGAAGGCTCATCGGCGGCGGAAACCCCACGGGACTCTACAATTTTGCTGTTGGCGAGGGACAAAACGTATTCATGGGAAATGGATTGGGCGGTACGAGTCTATTGAACGCAAATGTGTTTCTGGAAGCAACCCCAGCTGTCCTGGAGATGGAAGTATGGCCAAAAGAATTGAGAGGATCAAAAGCGTGGACAAAATGTGAGTAGACCTAATTTCCCCTTGCGAAGTGCCTTGGACATCATACCTGGAGGTTTTCGGCTTGCTTTGGTTCATTGAATTGAACTCGTCGCCTCTTATGTTCTTCGGATCTCACGGATGTTGGTGAGAACCTTGCTGATAAGATACAGATTACGACCGAGCAAGCGACGTTCTTGAACCAGTTCAGTATCCTACAACGTACCCTGAACTTCTCAAAGCAAACTTGCTTAAAAGGCAAGCAAATCTCATGGGGTTTGAGGACAAGTTCTATCGAGTCAAACAAACAACACGGTTCGAAGACGGGCCGAACAGCTCTGGAGTTTATATGCGGGCCTCCACTCTAACAGGTATGGACGCCACTGGCATCAACGACGGCAGCAAGTCAACTACTCTGGTAAATTACCTTAGTGACGCATGGAATTGGGGAGCGGAAATCTTCTGTGAGTGTGAGGTGCGATATGTGACTAAGGCCCCTGGACGGGATGGGTATATCATCTACTTTGCCTGGCATTCTGGCAAACGGGGGCGTTTTGCGACCTTCTACGACGACTTGATGTGGGTTCACGCAAAGACACTTGTTTTCTTTGGGGCCGGCAGTCTTGGAACCACAGAAATTCTTCTCCGCAGCAAGCAGCTTGGTCTCGAAGTAAGTGACGATCTCGGAACCGAGATGAGTGGGAACGGAGATATGTTGGGGTTTGGGTGAGTACTTTTTGTTGCACTTCCTGAACCCCAAAGTAAAGTGGACTAACCAGTGCTTGTGGCGTAGCTACAATACGGATTATGAGGCCAACTGTATGGCAAATCCTTACCCTGCCCCAGATCGACCAGTCGGACCTTGTATCACATCGGTACTTGACTTGCGTGATAAGAAAAATCCCTTGGAGGGCTTTGTGGTGGAGGACTGTGCTGTGCCTCTCTCCCTGGGTCCGTTGATGATCCCCATATTGGAATACTTACCAGACCCGATAAAACCTTCGTACTCTGCTGTTGAAGCAACAATTAAGGCTGCAGCACGACTGGGAAGCAAGGTTCTTGGACCATACTTCCCAAAAGGCAGTGTTGAAAGAACAGGGGTGTACCTGATTATGTCTCATGACAGTGAGTTAACAAAGCAGTCAAACCCCGTGATAGCGATAATACTCATGCAGCTTCATAGGTAGCCAAGGCAGTATGACGCTCAGGAATAACAAACCAGTGCTCAGTTATTCTGGTGTCGGCCGTTCTGAATCCGTGTCTCGCATCCACAGCTTCTTGGAATCGATGACGGCTGCTGTCGGTGGAAATTTTGTGGCCAACCCTGCTTGGACTCTCCTCGGCGCCCAAGAAATCACAGTTCATCCAATGTATGTGAAACTCGAAGAGACCTCTTCAAGTATTCTCAATATCTCTAACGCACTTTTTGCAGAGGCGGAGCCCGTATGAGCAAAGATGGCACGGGCAATCAGGGCGTGACGAACCACATGGGCGAAATCTTCAAGGGGAATGGAACGGAAACTCACAAGGGTTTGGTAGTTTGCGATGGCTCCATTGTTCCAGCCGCCGTGGGTGTGAACCCGTTTGCCACAATCACGGCCCTTGCCGAAAGATCGGTCGAACTTGTCTCCCAGAAACACGGAATCGTTATAGATTATGACACGAAGAATGGTAACTACTAAAAGACTTCCTATCCTGGCCAGGGGCTAACAACCTACAGGTTTGCTGGATATGTTCGGCAGCCCGGCGTTCCCATTGCCAAGGGACACAGGCATGGAAAAGGTAGCGAATTCTATCGCCAAGGGGAACGAAAATGGATATCCAGGAGTCGGATTCTCCGAGGTCATGTCAGGATTCATTCATGCGGGACGTGATGTAGGTGATTTCGACACTGCTGCGAAACTGGCCCGCAGTCGCTGTGAATCTGCACGTTTCTTCCTCAGTGTCAAATCTTGGGACACCGCAGAATGTAAGTGCGCCCTCACAAGATCTTCTAATAGATATAATTCTGAGACCTCGGGCATAGTCAATAACAGCCTCCGTGCAGCCAATCTGACGGGTACGTTCTGCTGCAATTCTCTGGGAGGAACATTCCTCGTTCAACGAGGCACCTTTCAGCTATTCAACCAAGATCCCCGAGAGCCTGAGACCACGAACTTGACCTATGACTTCGATATGGTATCTACCAGCGGAAAAGTCTTGCATTTCAATGGCTACAAAGTCGTCAACACCGCAGCATACCTCAACCCCTTGGAGATTTGGAGACAAACAACGACCCTATATGTCACCATCACAAGCCGCAACGCCGAGATTGTCGGACGTGGCACGCTGCACATTCATCCCACAGAGTTCTACCAGGAGCTTCAGACCTTCGAGATAATGGGTCCAACTGTCTGGGCAAGGTTGACATCTGTCACGAGTTTCTTGACCCTCTGGGCCAAGCAGCTCGCCACCCCGTTCTTCTCAACACTGGGCCGCCTCCAGTGGCCAAACGACGCAGTAAGTAGCACTTCCGGGGCAACTGCTGCGTCCCGGGTCATTCCACTGGAAGCAACTGACGGGGTCAAAACAACAATGCTCATGTGGAATCCCCTCGGGGAAAAGGGAAAGGAAACTTTTGGCCCGGCACCAACCATTCTCTTCATCCCAGGGGCAGCAACTGATCATACGATGTATGCCCTCCCTACAATTGAAAAGAATGCAATTAACTACTTCCGCGAAGCCGGCTACAGAACATACTGTGCCACTCACAGAGTTGGTCGGACCTCTGTTGCCCGAGAGGCGTACACACCATACGATGCACGGCGAGATATTTACGCTGCTCTGGCTCACATTCGCAAAGTCGGAGGCGCGCAGGGCCAGGAACCCCCGAAAAAGGTTTATGTGATTGCACATTGCGCTGGATCCCTCGCTCTCGCCTGTGGCCTTCTCGACGGTACAATCCCCGGGGATTGGATCCAAGGCATCACCTGCTCGATGGTGTTCATGAACCCCAAGTTCGGCAAAGTCAATCAACTCATATCCGGATTTCCAATAAGCCTATACAGCAAGCTCGTAAGTCCCTACTGGGATTGCTGCAGCAGTCAAAACGACACATACTTCCAACAGCTTGTCAACCAAATGTTGCGTCTCTATCCTGCCGGCAATGCCCGCGAGACATGCAGATCTGTTGTTTGCCACAGAAGCGAACTCGTTTTTGGTCGGTAAGTAATAACCAGCTTAAGTTCCAACTGATAGGATGAGATTCCTTGCTAATCCTCTACATTTCATGGCACTTCAGCCTCTGGACCCATAAGAACCTCAATGAGGCAACTCACAAGCATCTAGAGCGATTTATTGGCGGAACTTCAATGCGGTCTCTCGAATGGCTCATGAATTCTGGGCGTCTTGGTCATGTGACAACTAATGAACCAAACACGAGCCTCCTGACATCAGACAACCTGGATCGTTTGAAAGGAATTCCAATACTATTTCTGTCAGGTACCGGAAACATGGTTTTCACGGCAGAGAATACAGATACATCGTACACTACTCTGTGCAATCTTCATGGAAGGCAGTGGTACGAGAGAGAGCTGTTCCCTGGAAAAGGGCATTTGGATGCCTGGATGGGGGCGAGAGCGTATCTGGATGTCTATCCAAGGGTGAGGCGACACGTTGATCAAGTTATGGAGGCGGAATGAGCCTACATCTACATGGGAAAAGGGCATTAATAACATATTTATAGGAAAGAATGAAATTTTCAAATGTTTTTATTCAAGCAATCTTCCATAGTATAAGGCCAATATATATCAAGTGTTTACTTCACCGTCAACTATCGTAGCTCGTGTTCGGAATCAAACCTCATGGATGTTTTCTTCAAAACCATTGTAAGTGAGAGACCAGCCGTCCTTCCAGCTGCAAGCTTCATCCTTCCTTCTGCTCCCATTCGCTTGATCAATACAGACGCAGCCTCTCAGGCTATGCCCGCCCGCCACAAACCAACCCGATTGGATGACACAACTGGCTCAAGGTGCGTCTGTTGGTGATAAAACGCTTCTTCATGCATCCCACGGGCATAGAGGACCAATATCTCTTGAAGGTGCGCATAGGAATACTGCGAATAGCGCGCGGCTAACAGAGCAACAACTGCCAGGATATTGCAGGAGTAAGAAAGGGAAGTTGGCGATTGTGATAAGCCACAGCTTATTGATAGTTAGCTCAGAGTAGTAAGGTGGATCTCATATAAATAAAATACCAATACCAAGCTTCCCTCCTACACCTACAGGTACCCCACCTTTTGGGTGCCTACTCACTAAAATTCACAACCTCTTAACTAGCTATTAAGAAAAACAAGCTCAACAACGCTCCCTCGCCCCTCCTGGGCATTTAGAGAAAGATAGCGAATGCTATTAGACTCTAAGCGAACCAGGGATAACTGAACCTCGCTGCCGCCAGGCGGGCAGTAATCTAGCGACTTAAGAAGGAGGGCACTCTTTCGCTCCCAGGATAAAGAGGGACTACAGTCCTCCCGCTCACGCCCAAGAAACGCTGCATCGACGACAAATGCATTAAAACTGACGTCCCTAGACTTAACTTCGGTTTTAATATAAGACCCAGCATCTCTCTCTTCCTAAAAGGGACCTAGGAAGGCCTTTTTTCCTCCCTTTAAAGCAGGCTAATAGAAATACTTGCCTTTAATAATAGTAAGCAGTCTACTGCAGCTTATAAAATCTTCACTTAAATTAAAGAAATTAATGCAATTCAGAGAGCTAGATAGGAAGTTCTATTCTCAGTAGCCCAAACTATTAACAACTGCCTAGCCAAATATTAAAGAAAGCATTACCTTTTAGCCGCCCTGCAAGCAAGTAAGGCGCTTACTAACGCTTTCGAGGGCCTCTTTTCTCTAAAGGCCTTTACAGACCTTAAAAAGTTAAGCAGGAACCCCCCTTTAGCCTAACCAATAACTATATAGCCAGTTAGTAAAAAAACCTATTAAAACGATAAGCAATAATAAACTAAACCCTACTTTTTAACTTAAATTAACTTAAACGCTCTGCTAGCAACTAATAGCCTAAAGTAAATTATATAGGCTATAATTATAGTTAAAGGCGTAAATAAAAACCCTTTAATAGGAAAAAAAAGTAATTTTACTTTACAGAATAATAAAGGGCTAGCCTTTATTGCAAAACCTAAAACTTAAAAATAAAATGCAATAATTAAAAAACCTAATAATAGAATTTTCTTTTAAGTCCCGCTAGATTATAGTTAAAAGAAGATCTCTGCTATTAAAGCTAGATAAAAAGTTATTAAAATTAAAAAGCTTAATAAAAAGGATATTATTTACTTTTAAAAAATAAAATCCAGCTTTATACTATAAGCTAAAAATAATAAAATTAAAAAAGTAATCCTTACCTTAAGCTTAACTGCAGAGGCTAATAGCCTAAAGATTAAAGAAGTATATATATAGAGGAGTTTTTTTATATAAGGTATCCTTAAATACTATACTAATACTTTAAGCACTTTCCCTACTAATATACTAGTCTTAATTAAAGCTTAAGTAAACGCTAAGTCTAAAGAGCTCCTAGTCTTTTACTAAAAAGCCTTTTTTAGTAAAACTATTAATATTTACTATTACTTTATCTTTTTTAAAAAGGAAGTTAAAATAAGCTTTAAACTCTTGAACTGCTTAGCTTTAGCGGAACTTTAAATTTAAAAGGTATAAGTAATTTAATGCAATAAATGCTTTAACTTTTATAACCTTTAAAGATATACTAAAACTATATAATATAAAAAGTATAGTAAGCCTGCCTTTTAATATATTAATAAAGATAAAAACTGCAATAACTTTATTTAATATATTAACTGCCTTAAACTTTACTAGTTTAATGCTTTAAACTGCTATATATACTTAACTATTAAAAATAGTATAAAAGTATATACTATTAAAGAATAACTTAAAAGTATTAAAGAACTTAAGATTTAGGAATTCTAGAAAAGGAACCCTGCCCCTTTTACCTTTAAGCCTAGATCTAGTATACCTAAAGGAGGAGCTTTTTAGGCCGCCCTGGCCGGATCCTTTACTGCTCTTGCTCCTAGGGCTTAGATTTAAAGACCCCTCCTTTTAGGCAGGAAAATACCCCCTGCCCCTGTAATAAAGCCCCCTTAAAATAAAATTAACCTAATAAATATCCTTAACAGCTTATTAAGGGAAAGCTTATTAACCTACTTTATAGTAAAGGTTATTAATCTAAATAACTTTATAAATAATGCTTTAAAGGAATCCTTTAAAGGAGATAAACCTTATAAATTTAATCTATAAATAATAGACCTTATTAAAACTATTAAAAAAACTCTGGCCTAAAAATCTTTTAAGCTAATATAGGAAAACAGGGATAATATTATAATATAGCCCTTTTATTAGCTTAAAAAGACAGCTTTAATATTATATTTATTTAAAAGCTATAGATTTACTAGGATATTATATTATTTAAGAGATAAATAAAATCTTACTTTAACTTTTAAGCATTCAACTTACTTAACAATTAAAGGGAGACTAGACCCTCTATCCTTATATATATTAAAAAATCACTAAATTTACTATATTAATAACTTTTACCTTTAGGATTAAAAAGCAATTATATTTACTAGGTAAAAGTCTATAGCTATTTTGTCGAGGGGGAATTGGCACTCCAAAACACATACACAATACATACATACACCCACACACAACGACTGGTATCGAGCGCGGGAACCGCGCTCCTGACAGAACCACGAAGCGGCGATTGAGTAATGTAGGGGCTAAAAAGATACTGCGGATCATTTGATCATGATGCCGGCAGCCAAAAGCAACCAACAGTTACCTTCATACGCCTCAGCGACTGTGTTCTCACAGGTGGGGTTATGTGTTAAAGGGGGAAAAAGGTTATTGTTTATTAAACTAGGTCTATCTATATATCTTTATACTCCCGTGCTTTCCTAATCCAGTAGCTGCTTAAATAAGCAGCCAACCTTTCTCAGGTAAGCTAATAAGAAAAAATGCTGGTGCGTTAGGCATATCAGTTACCCCCGATAAAGTAGTAGTTTACTGCTTTATAAAAATATATTACTTTATACCTATTACTTTACTATTAATAGAGGAGCTAGCTAATGCATTTATTAGCAGGATTTACTGCCTTTATAGTATATTTAATAATATTATATTAGACTGCGGTATATAGTTTATATTAGAATTCTGGGAATAACTTTTAAAGTAATTAAGAGTTATATTAAAATGGTTATTAGCCTTTTACTTTAAAACTAATAGCTAGACTAAAAGGATTAATGTAAGTGTGGAATAATACCTGTAAGCTTTTATTAACTTTTACTAGGATAACTGGGCCTATTGGCTTTTATTGGCTGAATTTGCTGTAAATAATGTAGTATTTGAAATTACTGGCGTATTGCTGTTTTTCGTTAATTATGGTTTTAACCCTCGCTTAGGGATAAAGCCTTTATAGCCTTGCCTGCTAAACCTTTCTGTAGTAAGGAAAAGAGAGTTCTTTTGCGTTAATGCTGTTGTGTCACGACCCGACCATTATAAGAACGTGACATGGTACATACCCGGGGGAACCTCGGATAGACGAACCAATCAGTATTAGATTACTCGGGTTACTACAAACTATAAAATAATCCTAGTAAGCCAATAGAAAGATTTACTATAGATTATCAGGAAAACAAGTATAATTTAAAGTGATCTAAGATTATTCCCTTTATATATATATATAACTGGCTTATCACTTATTTAGTATAGTTACTTAAATAGTCGTTAACAATTACATTTACTAGAACTGCCTATTTTACAGAATTATAATTATATTACCCTATTTAGTATTTATCCTTAACCTCTCTGTTAACATAAACCTATAAACCTCGGTTTATCCTTTAAGAATTAACCTGGATTGTTATACGTTAACGACTTTTATTTAGAAGGCTACTGAGAATTTTAAGCAATATTGCAAGTATATCCGCTATAGTATCCTCTTTTAATAATCCTAACACTCCACCCTTTATTCCACCTCTTCGCTAAAGGCAGGACAATAACGGAAATAATAATATAAATGGAAGCAAAGATAAGGATAAAGTTAATAAAACGGAATAACTCTGCATTCATATGAAAGAAGCCTTTTAATATATAGAAGCCAACTATATAAAACAGGAATAACGCTATTAATACTTAGTTACTGAAAACGCTAGACTTTAGCAGGTAATTCACCAACAGTAAGCAGCCATTATAGACTTACAGAACCAAACACTACCCACACCTGATCTAAACCCTATACTAAACCTTAAAGGGAACCGACCTTTAAGGGATTTAAAAGAGTCGCTTAAAATATAACCCCTTAAATACTTTAATAGAAATACTATAGCACTTTAACTATTTTTTACTTAACTATATAACTATTTTACCTACTTTTTAACTAGCTTTAGTATAAAGACTAGTAAGGTTCTCCTAGCCGCTAAATAACTTAAAAGGAATGCCTTAAAGTAGTTTAAACCTACTTAAAGGGATTTCTTTAATAATAGAGTTAATATTAATAAGTAAATGTAAACTATATTCGCTAGTTATAATTGGTTTAAAGAAGAATTAAAAAATGTCTTTAATAATATTAATAAAGAATACACTGTAGAGAATAAACTTATAAACTTAGTCTAGAAAAGAAAATATTTTAACTATACTATATACTTTAAAAACTATACTTTTAAAGTTAAATAGGGAAATTCTGCTTTTATTAAACGCTTTTACAATAAATTTAAGCTGGAAGTTAAAAGGGAAGCCTATAAATTCTTTTAAGATAAAAGTATTATTAAGTTTATTAAAAAATGCATAAATGCAAATAATTTACTTTATAAACTCCATTTAGATATAAAAAAAGGATAACAGTAATCTGGATAAGTTTATAAGTATTAAAGATATGCGAATTAAAGTAAAAAGCAATAAGAATATATTGCTAGCTCTAACGATAAGAGACCTGGTTGAATGGATTTAGACGCTATTTAAAAAGGAAAGGTAAAGGTTATCTATTATAACTATAATAAGCTAGGATACTTTTTAAGGGACTGTAAAGCTTTATAAAAGCCGAGAACTAATAAACCTTAAAAGCCTGCGCCAAAACCTAGATAAAAGGTTAATATAGTTTTAAAGACTACTGATTATATATTACTTAGCTAGACTATATACTATAATAATAGCTGTTTTATTTATAAATCTAGTAAAGACGGAAGCGGATAGTACCTGAAATAACCTAGAAAAATATCTATAATAAATTAAAGGGGATACTAGTCGAGACCTGGATCCTTAACTTTTAGAGATATTCTTAGAGAAGATAAAGCGAATAGGTACTTACTACGCCTGGACAGTTTAACGGAACGAAACCTAGACTCTAGTTATATAAAGTCAGATAAAGATAACAGTATCCTGGACAGATAAATAGTCGCTGTAATCGACTACTGACATTTTAACTAAATTACTGCAGGCAATAAAGGATAGACCAGCAGCAGTAACTTTAATAATAAAAAAAAGAATAACCCTTTACAATATAAACTATTACTATATAGTGCTATACCTTTAGAACTAGAAAATATATTACCTATAAACAGTAACCTTAAGGGTAAACTAAACGAATACCACTTAAACCTAATTAAAAGAGTTGCTACAGGTATACAACAAAACAGGTTAAACCTACGCCTATACAGATAGCTCTATACGCAAAACAGAGCTAACGATAAGATAGCTATCAGAGCTATCCCAGTTGCTCTAGCTATATGTAAAGAACCTGCATATTTCTATATATAAGGAGACTATGCTGCAAATAACCCTATTTATAAAAAGCACTATGCTATATCCTGGGTCACTTGCATTATATATAGGTGTATAGTATATTTTCGAGAAAAAGTAAAGTATAATATATTCCTAATTAGAATCCTGTTTTACCCTGTGGAATAGGTATAGGATTATAACGCTTTCGAAGAATAGATTGTAACTATATGGTATTAAAACCTTAAGATTATTATTATTAAACTAAATACCGAAACCCTAGAAGAATGTTATCAGCTATAAAGACTTAAGGGATGCAAGTCTAGAGGATATTATATTTACTGCCAGGAGAAATTAATAGAGTGGCATTTCCGCTATAATAAAAGGTTTAAGTGCAATTGATAATACTACTTGGAGTGCGATAGCCTAAGGTATGTTATGCATAAGCGAAGCAAGTTGCAGGATTAGCATTTATAACGAGTTAACGATACCCTATACTTATTGCCGGACTATATATACTATTGGAAGGATAAATACACTGTCTACTTACAGGAAAAGCTCTAAAAGTGGCAAACGTAGAAGTATATAGGGTATAAACCCACCTTAGAAAATAAAGAGATTAATTAGATTATAAAAGAGCTGCACTAAAACTAGTTTAACTTTATTACCTATAAAAGAACCGCCTATAATAAAAGAAAGTGGCATTTATTTTAAGGAACCCTAATTAACTGCAAAATTTATATAAGAAAAAAAGAATTGGGAAATAATTAATATTACTAGTAAAAGGGCTATAGGGTAACGATTAATGAATTATATCTTTTAAAATATTAGATAATAAAAGTGATAATGAAAATTTACTATATTTTAAATTAGAGATAATAGTTAAAGGATATCGGCTATATATATTAATAGATAGCAGAGCAATAAGCAATTTTATTGCACCTATAACTGTAAATCGTTTACAGTTACTTTAAAAAGAGAAAACCAGACTGTATTAACTTTATTAGGCAGAAGGAGGAGCCTTTATATATAATAATAGATAGGTTAAGCGAAAGACTAATTATCTTAAACTTGGAATCGCTGAATGCAAGGGAGTGGTTCTTTGCGATATAGCGAATATTAATAGGTATAATATTATTCTCGGTTATCTTTGGTTATGTTGAAATAACAAGGTTATACTGAACCTCATTTAAGTGCAGCTTCTAGGAAGGTGCACCCAACGCAGCAATGAGGAAACGACTGAGAGTCTAGTTGGGTTAACAATGGATAAACAATTGAATTGTGAACGATCTAATAGCTAGAAGCTATAGAATATCTAGTGTATGTGCGGCTGGTGTAGAAGTGAATTGTATAAACAATAGCTTTATCTTCTATAATAGTCCTCCGACTAGATAATAGGAATGCGGCGGCAGAATTAGGTTCGTGGCCCTATTCCTATTTTCCGCAAAATTCATTTGTATGGGAAATCGGCCAAATCGACTTACGGCCATATAGACAGGAAACCATTTTAGTCAGATTTTTCACAATAGCCATTGTGGCCATTGTATTGAGTCTAGGGTAGGCGGGATAGCTGGTCCTAGCTCAATTGTTATTGTTGAAGATAATAGAAATTTCCTGACTTACACTGAAGTTCCTCCGGAACTTGGTCTTAGCGTCGGGCCTAATTCCGGGTTAAGCTAGAATAGGAAGGTTACCCAAATACACTGAAATCCTTACTTTTTAGCCCTCCTTTTTAACACTCCCTCTAGAATAGATACTATCCTATATAACTTTAAAGTAGATATAGGATCTAGATATAGGAAAGTAACTAGAACATAAAAAAATAAAAAAAATAAAAAGGATAGCTAATATAGCTAGGGATAAAATAATAAGGATAGCTAAATAGCTATAAAATAGCTACTAGCTATAAGAAGGGTAAGAACCTTAGGTATATACCTTAGGTAAAATCTTGAGATTAAGGAGATTTATAAAATTCCTTAATTTTAGACCTGGAAGAGGCTTAGTAAGCCTGTCAGCAACCATTTTACTGGTTTCCAGATAGCTGACTGTAATAACACTATTTTTAACCTGTTCCCTAATATAATTAAACCGCAATAGAGTATGTTTTGTTCGATTATGAAGGGTAGGGTTATTTAAGGTAGAAATAGCACCTTCGTTGTCGTTAAGTAGAGAGATTGGCTGTTTAATTGGTCAATCTACCTTTTTATATAGGCCAATAAGCCACTGAATCTCCCTGGTAGCTTCTATAAGAGCTATGAACTCTGCTTTTAGCGTAGAAAGACAGATAGTTAAGCCCCTTTTTGATTTCCAGCTAATTGGCCTATTAGCAACTATAATAACATAGCTATAAGTCGATTTGCTTGATTCTTTATCCCCAGCAAAATCACTATCGCAATAACTAATAGGTATAGGACTAGATTTTCTAGTATATTGAATAGCTAGATCCTAGGTACTATTTAAATACTGTAATAGGTTGCGGGCTGCGTTTAAGTGCTCTTTATAAGGGCTTTGAAATTGTCTAGCTAGCCACTAGACTGGAAAGCTAGTATCTACTTAAGTATAAATTGTTAAGTAGATAATAGTACCAATAATAGCTTAAAAAAGCTTAGTATTAGCTTTATCCAGTTTAGTTATAGTCTTATTAGCTAAAATAGAGGGCTGCAGGGGTAATTGGATAGGCTTAGAGTTTTGAAGGTTAAAAAACTCTATAGCTTTAGTAATATACTGTTTCTGGGAAAGCTAAAAAAGGCCTCTTTTTCTATCCTTAACTATCTAAACCTTTAAAAAGAAAGAGGCAGGGCCTCTATCTTCTATAGCATAGACCTTATTAAAAGCTAGCTTTAGCTGGGCTATAGCTTCTTTATCTGGTCTAATAAGAAGACAGTTATCTATATAAGTAATAATAAAAATACTGTTATTTGGATTATAGAGAATAGCAGAGTTAGAAATTAAAGGATTATATCCTAGTTTATTTCCTAAGGCTTGTAGAGCCTGTTGCCATTCTCTAGGGGACTGTTTCAGGCTGTAAAGAGCTTTCTGTAACTGAATAACCTGATCTATATCAGGGTTATAACCTAGCTTTTTAAGAATAGACTTAATCTTAGGGGAAGCTTAACTGGCATAGTCTTTAAATCCTTTAGGAAAGTTGAGGAAGATAGTTTCCTTAAGTATCCCGTTAAGGAATGCACTAATAAAGTCGATTTGTTTGATTTCCCAGTTATAGATAGTAGCTAGGGCTAATAGGAGCCGCCAGGTAGAAGGAACAGCTGTTGAGGCGAATGTTTGGTTGAAATCTATTCCTTCTAGTTGTTGAAAACCCCTAGCAACTAGCCTAGCTTTAAATTTTACTATTCTATTATTCTGGTCTTTCTTAGTCTTTAAAACTAATCGACTAGTAATAGGATTCCTGCCTTTAAGAATGCTATTACGCTTAATAAAAGTAAAGGTGTATTGTTTGACTAGCTAGTCAAATTCGCTATAAATCGCTCCTAGCCACTTAGTTTTATTAGGACTACGAAGTACTTACTTAAGCGTTTATGGGTCTTATGCTGCAGCAGCTGGAAAGGCTAGCTTTCTAACGCTATTATAGAGAAAATAGGATATATCTATATCTATAGGATCCTCTATAACTGCAGAGTCTTGTATAACTGGTATAGGAATAGGGGGAATAGTAGTGGGTACTCCCTCTAGAATAAGGTTAAAGAGTAAGGGATTAATATCCTGAGAGCTAGGAATCATTTGATCTATAGAATCTAGCTCTATTTCTCCCTTTAATTCCTTATTATCCTAACCTGTAGTAGGCTCTAGGATTTAAAGCTCAGGAATCTTATCTTTATACAGCTTTATAGTTAACGATTTAAAGACTGTATATCTAGTTGGAATATAGATAAGATAGGTATTACTACCTAAGACTGCTAGTAGTCTCCCAGTTTCAGTCCTAGGGGCTAATTTATAGCCCTTGGCCCTTCGTTCTTATAGAACGAATACCTTACAATAAAAGCCAATAATCCTATATCTTCGCAGATCAGGTTTATAATCCTTATTAAGGTCTAGGTCTTTATACAATTCTTGATAGGGGGTAAAGTCCCTATTAGTAATAGCCGTATAGTTAACTAATTTAAGAACTATAGTAATAATAAAATTCCAGAGATATAGCAGCAGGTTAGCTGCTATAATAGTAGCCCGTAGCCTATTTAATAAAACTCTAATAAAGCATTCTATTAAACCATTCTATTCATGAATATAAGGGCTGCTATAGGAATATATAATTCCTAAAGAAAAGAACCAGGTCTAAAGTTCCTAATTAATTTCCTTTCCGCTATTGTAATGAAATTCCTTAAGATACCGGTTATACTGCGTTTTCAGGCTATTTATAAAGCCTTGTATAGTAGCTAAAAGGGTAGGTCCACTATGATCTCTTAAAAGGAATAGCTACCTATATCTTGATTTTCTATCGATAATTAAAAGACTAATAGGGGCCTTATTATAAGGCACTGGCTTTATAGAGAAAGTATCAGCTTCTAGACGATCTAGAGAGGCTAGTGGATTGGGAATTGGCTTTGAATTAAGCCTCCTAATAGCTTTTCCTTTATTATACGCTAGGCAATGGAATTCAGTCTCTTTAATAGAATTAAAGTTAGGAATTCCAGTAGTTATTTTAGCAGTCTTCTTCAGTAGACTTAAACTAATATAACCTAGTCTTTTATGCTATAAGAGGGCTAGCTTTAGCAGCTTGTGGCTAGGACTAGTAATAGTCTCTCCCTCTGGTTCAGATAGCTCAACAACTTCTAGATGTTCAGTAATAGAGGATTCCCTAGGCACACGGGGCCTTTCCTCTATAAGGGTATCCTCTATAGGCTTATTCCCCCCTATTTCCTTAGGCAATAGGGGTATACGAGGCCCGTCTTCCTCCACTTGGCCTGGGGTTTCAGGGAGTTCAGAGAGATCCTTTCCTTTAGGATTATTCTTCTTTATAAGCCTAGGACTAGATCTAGTTGGTTGTTTTTTCGAAGCTGTTGCTTCTGGAATAGCGATATATTCCCGAGCCTTTTCCTTGCTGATAGTAGGAATTTAAACCTGTATAGAGCTAGAAGCTCTATAAGTATTTATATGGCTGTATAGTGTGGTATATCCTTTAATTGTAAGGAAAAAACCATATTTTAAGGGATTTAATAGTCCTATTGGCTGTATAGTTTTTGTAAAAAGAGTATTATACTGTATATATCCTCTAGCTTAGTAATACCTTAAACCACTTATAAGGTTTACATCTAGCTGTAGGCAATAGAGGGTATTTAGCAATTTTATCTTTTTATAGTTATTATCCTTATTAAGGATATTAAAAGTGGCTATACCTATTCCCTTAAGGGTAACAGGGCCCCCGCCAGTATAGATAACACCTAGGTCCCCGTTATTAGGTCTATAGTCTGTAAACCATTTCCTAGAATTAACTATATGAACTATAGATCCAGTATTATATAATAGACTATCCTGAATAGAGAGTCTAGGGGGTTTAGGTTTTTTAGAAGATTTAGAAGGCTTAAAAGGCTTTTTGCCTTTTTTAGCGTTTAGGGCTTGTAGAAGGTCTCGATTATTATCTATACTATTAATAGATTCAGTAAAGGACTCTTCTGATAGCTCTTCTGAGCTATACTCCCTAGTAGCTAGATGATATATGCTAGCAAAAGCAGTATCCTCTGTGGTTTGCTTCTGGTTTTATTGGTTCTGATTTTTCTGATTCTTCTAATTTCCTTGATTCTTCTAATTTCCTTTCCTTTTATTAGAATTAGAAGCTGGCTTTTAATTAGGGGACTTAAAAGGGCCCGAGGCTTTATTAACCCTATATACAGTAGAAGATAGATTCCTAGTCTCTTCTAATATATCTGCTATAAGAAACTGAATGTTAAAACCTTCAGTTGATTGCCTAATAGCTCTACTAGATTTAATGGTTCCTCTAATTCTTTTAGCCTATTAAGGATAAGTCTTTTCTAAGGAATTTAAATATTGATTTACTTAGTCTAGCATATTAATATTAACCTTTAAAATAGCTAGCTTAGCTAATAAGCCGTTAAAAGTAGCATTAAATTCAGCTAAAGATCCTTTATAATTACTATAATTTAATAAGTGAAATTCCCTATAGAGGGAATCTCTTTGCAGAGTATTAGAGTAACTATATTGTCTCTTTAATGCTAAAAATACTTCTTTTAGGCTTTAAATCCAAGCAATGGATGCAGCAGGAATAGCTGTTAAACTATCCCTAATTAGTATAAGTAATAGGGCCTGTTCTGAATCAGATAAGGAATCAGCAACTATAGGATTTTCTATAAAAGTATAGTAATCTATAGCCTTTAGTATAATACTTAGGGACTGTTTCCACTGATCAAAGTTATTAGGGCCTACTAGCTTATAGCTTTCTGGAAAGCTATAGACCTTTTTTAATGCCTCTTTAATAAGACTACTATTTAGAGTAGAAATAGTATTCTGGGGTTAAGGAATAGATGGAAATGGAACCTGGACTGGTATAGGAATAGGAGTAGGGGCTTGTATTGGCACTGGTATAGGGGCTACAGGATCAATTTCTATTGGACTAGTAGTCCGTTGAGATTGAAGACCTGAAATAGCAGCAGCTAGGCTAGCTAGCGTGTTATTTAGCTGAGTCATAGTGTTATTCTGACCCTCTAGCTGTGCCTTAACTGTCTCAGTAAGAGCCCTCTGTGCCTGAAGCTCTTGTTCTATATTCTGTACCTGAATAAATAGATCCCTTTGCTGCTAGGGAGAGCTATTATCCTCAATTGAGGAAATAGGGCTACTAGGAGCCTTAATAGGTCGACTTATACTGCTGTCAGGCCTATATCCTATCAAGATAGGGAAAATACTATATAGTATATATCAATCACTAAAAATAGTGAAAATAGTAGCAGTACTACTATAACTGCAACAGTATTTGCAGTAGAAGCCTAGGAATAGCTTCTAATAGCCAAAATCCTAAAAGTGCTAATGTAAGCACTAGGATAAGCACTATAAAAACCCGCTATAAGTGCTGTAGTAGCGCTAGGGGAAGTGCTGTAAATACTAGGATAAGCACTATAAAAACCCGCTATAAGTGCTATAGTAGCGCTAGGGGAAGTGCTGTAACCACTAGAAAAATCCACTAATAGAGACCCGAGGAAAACTCTCCCGGGCTTATAACCTGTTGAAATAATAAGGTTATACTGAACCTCATTTAAGTGCAGCTTCTAGGAAGGTGCACCCAACGCAGCAATGAGGAAACGACTGAGAGTCTAGTTGGGTTAACAATGGATGAACAATTGAATTGTAAACGATCTAATAGCTAGAAGCTATAGAATATCTAGTGTATGTGCGGCTGGTGTAGAAGTGAATTGTATAAACAATAGCTTTGTCTTCTATAATAGTCCTCTGACTAGATAATAGGAATGCGGCGGCAGAATTGGGTTCGTGGCCCTATTCCTATTTTCCGCAAAATTCATTTGTATGGGAAATCGGCCAAATCGACTCACGGCCATACAAACAGGAAACCATTTTAGTCAGATTTTTCACAATAGCCATTGTGGCCATTGTATTGAGTCTAGGGTAGGCGGGATAGCTGGTCCTAGCTCAATTGTTATCGTTGAAGATAACAGAAATTTCCTGACTTACACCGAAGTTCCTCCGGAACTCGGTCCTAGCGTCGGGCCTAATTCCGGGTCAAGCCAGAATAGGAAGGTTACCTAAATACACTGAAATCCTTACTTTTTAGCCCTCCTTTTTAACAGGTTAAAATGCAATAACCCTGATATCGACTAGGAGAACAGCTAGCTTCGTTAGCGCGATAGTAAAACTCCCCTAGCAATTAAAACTATTAGAAAGGCCTTAGCTGCAGGGCAGAAATCCTGTATAAAACCTTTAAGTATATTAAAGAAAGGGATTAAAAAAGTTACTTTTAATTTAATTATAAAAACAATCTACCTGAGAATAAGACTTAAATAAAGTAAAGGAAAGGATAAATGAATCTGAAGAATAGTTGCCTTTTTACAGAAAGCATTTAATAATATTAACGAAATGCTTAAGATAAAAAGCCCCGAAATAGCAGTGTTACTAGAATGGCTGCAGAATATCCTTAAAGAATACCGGAAATATAATAAGCTATTTAAGGAAACACTTAACACGAAACTACCAGAATACAGCTAATAAAACTATATAATTAAGCTTAAGGATAGTGCAAGCACTACCTTTTATAAGATTTATAATCTAAATAAAAAAGAGCTTAAAAGCCTATGCAATTATTTAGATAATATATTAGCTAAAAGGTATATTTAACCCTCTTTATTGGAAGCAGGCTATCCTGTTATATTTATATTAAAGAAAGGAGGTAAACTACAGTTAGTTATAGATTACTAATAACTTAATAAAGCTACTGTTAAGGATAGAACTCCATTACTATTAATTATAGAATTAAAGGATAGACTATATAGGAAAAAGTGGTTTATAATACTAGACCTTAAAAGCGCTTATAACCTTATCTAAATTAAAAAGGGATATAAATAAATAACCGCCTTTTAAACTAAATATAGCTTATTCGAATACTTAGTTATGCCTTTCAGCCTTACTAATACCCTTGCAATATTTTAAAAGATAATTAATAATATATTGAAAGAGTACCTCGATATCTTTATAGTTATTTACTTAAATAATATCCTGATCTTTTTAGATACCTTTAAAAAATATAAGGTATATATCTATAAAGTATTACAGATACTATAAAATATTAAATTACTTATAGAACTAGAGAAATGCAAATTCTATATATAGAAAGTTACTTTCTTAAGTATATTATTACCTTTAGAGAAATTTATATAAATTTATTAAAAGTATAAACAGTATAAGATTAGCCTATACTTATAATAGTTAAGGAAATCTAAAGCTTTTTAAGACTTGCCAACTATTATTAATAATTTATTAAAAACTATAGAAGTATTGTATAAATTCTCTATAAACTTACTAAAAAGGATTAAAAGTTTCTATAGGTACTAGATATATAGGATATATTTAATAAACTTAAGTAGCTTATTTTAAAAGAACTTATATTTATTATATTTAACCTATTTAAAGAAATAAAAGTTGAAATAGACGCTTCTAACTTTACTGTAAGAGCTTAATTTAGTCAGAAAGATAAGAACGGCAAGCTATGCCCTATTGCCTTTTACTTTAAAGCATTATATAGCGCAGAATTAAACTACTTAATATATAATAAAGAATTCCTTGCTATTATTCTTACATTTAAGGAATAGCGATACTATTTATTAAAAGGAATATATAAGGTTAAGGTATATATTGACTATAAGAATATTGTGTATTTCGTGATAGTTTAATAACTCTTTAGAAGATAGATCTGCTATATAGAATACTTTTTAGAATTCGACTATATCCTAATCTACTAGAAGGGATCCGAGAATAGATAAGTAAACGCGCTTAGCAGATAAGCTGACTATAACTAGGGAAAGATTAAGTATACTGGGCAGATTTTAGAGTAGACCCTTAAAGGATATTACTAATAAATGGCACTTTGAGCTATATATAAAGTATCCAGTAATAATACTATACTTTAATGCATTAAAGAGTATTATGCTATTTGGGATAATGATAGATTCCTAGAAGATATAGAGTTTAACGATAAAAGGACTCGACAATAAAATAAAAAGATCTGGATCTTAGACAAACTCTAGAAAAATATAGTTATAGAAGTTTATTAACACCTAGTATATAGATATAAAGGTATTCGCAAAACCTGTGAATAAATATAAAGGTACTTTAAGTTTTAAGGATTTAAGAAAGTAGTGCAAGATGTTGTCTCTCGCTATATAATTTATAGAACAGTTAAACCCTTGAAATATAAACTATACAGTAAACTCTAACCTTTGCTAGTACTGGAATGGCTATAAGAATTAATTTTATTAAACTTTATTATTAAACTACTACTATTTATTAAACTAGGAATAAAGATTAAGTATAATAGTATTTTAATAATTATAGATTAATTTATTAAATACTTTTACTTCTTTTTATATAAAAAAGTAATAAATATAAAAATATTAGCTTATATATTTTTGCAATTTATTGCAGCTAATTATATAATTCTAGCCGAGATTATTTCTAACTGAAAATCAACTTTTGCATCTAAATTCTAGTAAGTATTTATAAATTAATTAGGTATAAATTATAAGCTTAGCACTGTATATTACCTATAGACAGATAGTTAAACAGAATGCATTAACTCGATTGTTAAAGTTTATTTAAAAAGTTATATTAACTTTAATTAAGATAATTAAGTAAAGAAGCTATTAATTGTATAGATATCCTATAATAGTAATATTTCAGAGTTAACTAGACTTAGCCTTATATATACTAAGTATAGCTTTACGCTAAATATATATAGAGCGCTAAGGAAAGGCCTATATATCGATAAAGTATAAATTAAAGCTAAAGATATAAAGCAGTTATATAAAGAAATGCAGGTATACCTCTACTTTATATAAAAAAGAATAAAAAAGTATATTAATAAGTATAAATTAAAGGGATTAATCTTTAAAGAGGGAGATATAGTCTACTTACACTAATATTTGCTAGGAAAAAAGACCGCGAATATTAAAATAACGCAACCAAGCAATAAATTAGATTTTAAAAAACTTAAACCTTACCCGGTTAAAAAGGTTATTTCAGAAGTCACTTATAAATTTATATTACTAGACAGTATCTGAATTTACCTAGTATTTTATATTTTACTACTCGAAAAAGCATTATAAGACAAATTAAAAAATAAACCAATTATAAACTCAATTAAAGTCCTACTAGTTAAAAAAGAATATAAAATTAAGGAAATTAATGCTATAAAAATAAAAAACAATAAATGCTAGTATTTAATTAAATGGAAAAACTATAAAGAAAAATATAACTCCTGGGAACTTAAGGAATACCTTAAACACTCCTAGACGACTCTGTAATAATTCCACCAAAATCTTAGCCTATTAACGACAGATCGAGTAACCTAAAGGCAGTCCAATCAATCACGTCAACAGCCCTAAAGGAATACACATTAATAGCAGCTTCTACTTCACGACATTCTGCCTCGTCCAACTCGTCCAGAGATTTAAGACCACGCTAAACCATCTCGTAACCACAAGACACCACAGACCAATGCTATTGCCTCAAGCGCGCCAACTTCGCAAAAGCCTCATTCACCTCTTATTAAGCGCGGAGTAAATGAGCCTTAGTCTCTTCTTCTTTCTGCTCTATCTTTTACTTCTCTAAAATTATATATTGCGCTACACTATAAATTAGAAAAATCCCACAAAAATTAACAAAAAATAAACCTGCAGAAAGTGTAATGCCGGAACTATTGCATAAACGACCTCGCTGCATACATTTACTATAACGTGAATTATCTGCAATTATCTTATAAGAAAGATTGCGACTGTGGCAGAATAAACAAGGCATAACAAAATTACTAGTAGCCTTAATTAATGAAAAAAGAGCCAGGCGCTATTCAGTCTTATAAAAACGAGATTTCGCTACGCGACCTAATATTCTATTAGCAGAAAATACAAAACACAAGATAAAGGCACCACACCTATAAACTGTAAGGGACAGCGGTATTTATAGAGGAACCAATAGGTTTTAGGGATAAGACCAATAGGAGGGGGACATTATATCACGACCCGACCATTATAAGAATATAACATGGTATATACCCGGGGGAACCTCGGATAGATAAACCAATCAGCATTAAATTACTCGGGTTACCATAAACTATAAAGTAATCCTAATAAGCCAATAGAAAGACTTACTATGGATCGTTAAGAAAACAAGTGTAATCTAAGGTAATCTAAGATTATTCCCTTTATATATATATACGACTAGCTTATTACTCATTTAATATAGTTACTTAAACAGTCGTTAATAATTGCATTTACCAGAACCGCCTATTCTACAGAATTATAACTACATTACCCTGCTTAGTATTCATCCCTAACCTCTCTGTTAACATAAACCCACAAACCCCGGTTTATCCCTTGAAAATCAACCCGGATCGTTACATGTTGCTAAGCGATTTAAATGTATTATTATATAGCTGAAAGCCCTTGCCGAGGCTTTAGGAAGAAGATATAAAGAAAACGCGAACGCGCGGAGAGAGGCGTTACCAGTCTATACTGTCAGGCAGGAAGTCTTTATTGATGTGCGAAATATAAAGACTAACCGGCCGATAAAGAAGCTGGACGATAAATGGGCAGGGCCTTATATGATAATAAAGGTATACTTACAAGCCTGCGTTGTCGGCCTGCTGGAAGGCATAAAGATTTTCCTAGTTTTATATAACTCTTTCCTGCAACTTAAAACAGTTATTTTACTGCGTTTTAGGCAAGAGATAATTAATGAAGCTGAGTTAAGGAATATTTAAGGCAGAATACTGGAAAGAGAAGATGGTATAGATAAGGTATAAGAGAAATGGGAGTTTGAAGCGCTTTTAGATTATTATAATGATAATAGATTCTACTACTTTGTTAAATGGAAATATTACACTGCTATATAGTAACTAGCCGAGGACCTGCGAGGTTAAGAGAGGGTAATATAAGACTTTTATAGGAGAAACCTAGAGAAGCCGGGCTTACCGTAATAGGCATTGAAAGGAATTATGAAAGAGGAAAAGGAGGAAATGGCTAGAAAGAAACTAATGCCCGCGGAGCGCTAACCGAAGACTATACTGCGCTGAAGCCTATGACTAAACTATACGTCACTGACACTAAAAACCCTATTCGCGGCTGAATGGCGCGATAATGAGGGGGGGTACTGTTACGGCACTGACTGTGACGCGATGTTGATGCCCTGTCACGTGAGTCCCGGTCACGTGACCAGGCCCTAACGCGTTCCTAGCTATAGCTTTCCGTAGAGCCTTAGGGCTTTCTCGCTCTCCACGGTATAACAACGATATTTGCCCTAACCTGCCTTTCCGTGCCGTAATAAGGGTTTACCTAAAAAATAATTACTTTTATATAATAGGCGCTTAATAAAATACTAAAGTAAAAAGCAGAAAATACAGTATCCTTTAACTATATTAAGGCTAAACTGCTATACTTTTACTATATAAAAGGCTAGATTTATAAAAAAAGGCATTATAATAAAGGGAAAACTAATCTAGTTTAAAGAGAATATTTAATAGCTAAGGGTCTACTTTAACTTAAAGCTCTCTTTTAGGAAATATATAGAAATACTTGCGGGCAAAGTATATAAAGTCTTTAACTTCTTTAAGTCGCTTAATAAAACTTAAAAGGGCTTACCTTTTAAGGCTATAGTATAAGCTGTAAAGGCCTGCGTCCTCCCTATTACCCTGTATAGGATAAAAGTGTAGTAGCTGGGGTATAAACGATAATTGCAAGCTGACCCTACTAAGCAGGTAAATATAAGAGTGTCCGGCCTAGTAGATAAAATAGATAAAGCCTTTAAAACTGTAGTAAAGGCAGTCCTCCTAGTCTAGAAGACTATAAGCGTTCCTGTCTTATATAGAGAGTTAGGGGTCCTTACAGCCAGCGTTGCCTTAGCCTAGGCTTAACTTAAATGCGCAGTAAGATTCGCGGGATTAGATTAAGACTACCCGATTAATTAATGCATTAATAAGAAACTCTTTCCCTAACTACTATAAACCAGACTTTAGTATACTGCTGCCCTAGTTAGCAGAACTATTAGACCTACCCTTTTCACTAAAAAGTCCCTATATATTCTCCTTAGTTTTAATTTAAAAGGTATAGGCAGATTAACTGCAGTAAGGAAATACCTAGAATTAATTAACTCCTTCCCCTTTTATTTAATTTTAATTTACTTTAATAGGTTTTAAATTAAAGGGAATATAGGTTAGGGAGTAGTTGCCTATTATAAAGTAAAAGTAACTATAAATACTAGATACTTTAATAATATAAAGGTCTATAATATAGAGGTATAGGCTGCCTTAAAGGCTATAAAGCTAATAGCTAGATATATAGAGGAAGACTATATAATTTAAATAGCCTTCTTTTTCCTAAATAACTTATTAATTATTAATAAACTATTTAATAAGCCCCTTTTATTTATATAAAGAGTATATATATATTTCCAGAAACTAATATAGAGTATCTCGCCCTATAAAACTTTTATTTTATAGGTTTTAAGATATAAGGGTATTATAGGCAATAAATAGGCTAACTATTTAGCTAAATAAGGCGCAGCCTTCCCTGCTGCACTATAAAACTAGGCTATAATTATATATATTAAAAGATAGATTAAAGAAGAAGTTATAGAAGTAAAGGAGTAGGATTAGCTCGGCAAGACTTTAAAGGGCTATAAATAGTAGGGATTTAAGGCTTTAGCCTCCCCTTTAAAGCTTAAACTCCTATACTTTATCCTCTATAGGCTTTTAGCGGAGAGATTAAAATATAGGGATTTCCAGGAATACTATAAACACTTTAGATATAATAAAGAGTCTGTCTATAAATGCAGTAAACTAAAAAGGTAAAGCCACTTTATAGAATACAGAATAGTTAAGCCTTTTTTTTAGATATCCCTTTAAGGGAGACCCCCCTCTTTTACTTACTTGGACCTATAGGAAGTAAAGCCTTTTAGAAACTAGTAGAGGAAGCGGACCTTTATAGTCCTCCCCTGGCAGAAATAGATTAATACTACCTAGATTAACCCTTTTCTTTTTATAAATTAAAACTCAGCGAATAGCAGCGCAAGCCGCCAGCTCTTAATATCCTATTGCCTATAAGGGATTTATATAACTAGTTTACTTAATGGATGTAAATAATAAAACAAACAAACAAACAAACAAATAAAATACCAATACTCTATACTCTGTACTAGTAAAACAGAAAGGATTTGTTTTATAGAGAGCTATAGTTTTGTGTCACTTTTGAATTCCTTATCTTATTTATATGAAGATAAAATCATTCTTATTTTTCAATTTTTTTCACCTTGGACATCAGAAAGCAGATTCCTGGGTTAAGGACAGCTTGATAGCGGACACTCTGATATGAGAGGGAATTTCCCGTTTACTAAATCTTGATAAAATGTTACAGTACAGCGGAGTAGCCAATCTATCTTTTCCTAATAATGCTCATATAAGAGTTATCTGTCAAATTAAATGCCTGTTCCGGGCTGGACAGAGTACTACTACTCCAATTTCTCCTATAAAGGCGAAGAACGATGTGTTCAAGAACGCCTCCTTTGACCCCGCACTGGGATCCTGGTCTGCCAAGTTTAAGCTGGGGTTCGCTTGACTGAGAAAGCCACGAGTCTGATAGTATTCGTACCGTGTACTTCGTACGGAGTAGTACATAGTATAACCTCTCGTCCCTGTCATCGGCCCGAGAAAGGGTTGCATACTACCCGATGGTGTGTATCTTTGGGGACACCAACTAAAAGGACTAAGGCGAAATCCTTTTAGTTGGTGTCCCCAAAGGTATGCACCAACGGGTAGTATCTCGTAATATTCGATATGGATCGTTGGGACTCAGTCGTAACCCAGAAGGGCAAACCGAGGGATGCCAAGCATCTGACTGACCATTCAAATGAGTATTCGTAGTAATGCATATGCATATGTTATTACCTTGGGGGACATGCATATCCAAGCCCAGACTCTCGAGGAAATCGCGCTAAGGCCAAAAATAAGAAGTACTATCTACTATTATCACGATTGGTCTCTCGGTATTCCGTAGATTGGGTTGGAAGAATGGCTTCTCCACTTGATCTTAGCCAAACGGCAAATAGAATCACAGAGACAGGGGCGAGAGGAAGCCCCTGTCTGTGGCTGAAGGCACTGATAATCTCCTTTGCAGCCAGCTCCATTCCAACTGCTACTTACTCGTACTCCGCATTTGTGATATTAGCAACGCGTGCATAAATATCTTGAAAACTACTTGTCAGAGTCACAACCAGCACACGGGAGATATTCCATCTACCTCTAATCCGTATATGTCACTGAGTTACTTCGTACAGGCAGTAGGCATTAATCTATAAGCAATATGCTCATGACCAATTTGGACCGATTTTCCTATCATAATAGGCCTAATCGAGCAGGAAGTTATAGCTTATGCATAACAGCCGCAGCCAGTCAGCAGGGATGTACGCATATCGCCACACCTTCATATCTACAGGCCTGTGGCAAGAATTGCAATGCGATGCAACCTGAGTTCTTACCCCTCTTCAACCTCAGCGATATGGGAGAGGTGGCGAGAGTCACGCATGTTCCGATCAAGGGTGATGATACCTAGACTGGCGCAGAATTTATTGGCTTTATACAAGTATATCCAATTCCACTTTGACTTGTTCGTTGGAGTAACTCGGTGCTCGTTTGCCTCTATCGATAAACCCTTTGTCTACGATTGATTCATTAGTCATTTAAACTTACATCAGATGCCTAGGACGTGACTCCGCACAGCCAACCATTCATTATGTATGTCGACCTTTCCGGCGACCCATGACCCGCCTCATGCTCCTGAGACTGGGCTTCTGCATGTCGTGATTCTTGTCCTACCTTATCCTCACCCTGCCTGCATACACGAGGAGTCTCCGTGCGCGTCAGATTGCAGCAAACCCCTCAATGGCGAGGTACGTATGTTTGTTGATGTTTGGACAGGACAACTACGAAAAAGATACTTGCGATTTCAGGCCTATTTGCTGTCAGGGCCCAGTATGTATATTATATTGTATTGTTCTCCCTCTATCAATGCTCTCTCGATCAGTCTGTTGTCCCCACCCATCGTACAAAATATTTAAAGGTGCCTGATGGACTTGATCACTGGAGTTAGTCTTTCCCCCAAGCCTTACAACTTCAGCATCTTTTACAAGTTTACATCTCCATAACGACTTACTCATTAAGAAGCACCAACCATGGCGTCGGCGAGCGGCTCGTATCTGTCCAGTCCCAAGTACGGATACGATTTCGTCATGTCGACTACCCAGGCAAGTATCAATTCTGGCTTGTTGACTTTCCTCAATGAAGGTAATCAGCCGATTGAGTACATCTGCTTCCTCGTTGATCCCACAACTGGATCTCCCTCTTCGCAGATCAGCCTGAGCGACCTGCTCCTGAAAACTGGAGGCGTGAACCCTTTTGACATTCCTGGTGGTGTCTCTTATGATGACCCTCGGATTACAGCCCCAGGGCTGCATCCCGATCAAACAAAGCAAATCTGGGCCCTACATTTGACTGTTTGACCAGATTTGATTTGATTTGATACATTTGATTAGGTGATGCTATTCCCAATTCCTCAGTGCCTTTATCCCTTAATTTCCTTGGTATTAATACCGATTTAATCGCTCTGCTTCTCCCCCTTAAGAATAAAATTCCCTTTAAGTGTAATTGCACCTTTTCGCAGCTAATTCTTTAAGCATTGTACCTTCTCAAGTGTTAATGGCTTTATAGGAAGTCGCTGAGAGGTTAATGTTAAAGATAACTTAAAAAGGCATTTTCGAATTGCGATAAGATACTGCGATAAAGAGACGAGTTAAAAATTAAGAGACTTATTATATTAAGGGCGTATATACGAATAAGCTTATATTATTAATACATTTAAGTGGCGATAATATATATAGTATCGCGATACGCGTAAAGCGGCGTTACTGGGCTAGATTATATTAAAGGCTAGCTAATCTATATAGTATATAGATTATAATAAAGGGTATAATTAATAATTAATAGAAATGCTTATATAATAGTATAATCTTTCAAAATAACTATTATAAAGAGGTTATAGGTTTAATTCCTACTATAGGCTATATATTTTTTTTTATATATATCTAGGCCTAGAATAATAATATTCTAAAGGAAAACTACCCTGAACTATTTGATTAAATAGGTTAAATATCAGGCCTTATACATTTAACTGTTTGATTATTGGGAATAGCTTCATTTGTTTGTTTGTTTGATAGAATATTTGATTTGATTTGATCGGGATGCAGCCCTGTACAGCCCTTACAAAGGCTCTTTTCGTCGTCGGCATCAAGCTGCAAATAGGACTGCCTCCTGGAGTGCTCCCTAAGGACTTGCCTAACGTCGTCACTCTGGGGGACAATGCCAACAACGTGGACTTCAATCTGTTTTGTTCTGAGTTTACCGTCATCCAAAACAACCCAGGTGGATGGGGCAGCCCTGGATCTTGGAATATCTGGAAGCAGCCATCGGGCCAACCGTGGTATTTCAACACAAGAGTCAACCTTGTCATTGCGGATCTGGACAAGCAGCTCGACACGCCGTACTTCAACAATCACCTGGCCGAGAAGGACCAGTTGAAGCGACAACTTTCGCAACTAGGATCCTATGCCTTCAGTCTACAGCAATTGCTATTCGACCTGGACCACGCCGTACTTCAGACTGTGCCCACCATTGGGGGCATGCCGCCAGGTTCTAATGCCCAGGCCGTCTTACAGAAGTCATTCGTGTCAATCTACAGTAATAGCGCGAAAGAGCATGGCTTCCCTCTTGTTTCCGTCATGGCGTCGATCAATGGCGCTGATCCATCACCTCTGCATTTGACCAATTTCGAGCGGCAGGTCTCGCAGCTCAAGGATAGCAATGGTGTGGTGATTCAGAGCCCAACAGATCTCCAAAAGTCAGTCACCACGCTTGACTACCTCTGCGCGACTGATAACCACCCACTGCCTGGAGTTGCAAGCTTCAACTGGAACTGGGTGCTTCCCAATGAAATCGATTCAGAGAGCGGCGTCATTGCCATCAATAGGAATGCTATTGCTACCTACATTATGAACGAGTTGCTCCCCTATACCTATAACTGCTGCGTCATGCCGCAATGTTCTGTTTCGGCCCATTGATGGTTGAAGATTGACTATCATGTCTCAGCGATTGCAGGCCAACGCCCTCAAAATGTTACTGTTACGCCGACTGGTCCCAACGTCATCCATATCGAATATACAACTACTGTTCAGGCCGATGACCGGGATGCGGCAGCATACGGTTATATTAAGATCCAGCCTACCTACACTTGCGACGTGACCTTCTCCGGCTCGACAATCACTGTTACACAACATAGTCTTGTGTACATGTACCCCACAGCTTTCTCCACAAGTGAATCTTTGAATGCCTACGACAAGACGATCACAACCACGTACACCATTTCGGTGGACCAAACTGGTGGGCTGCAGCTGACGAAGACCAACTCTACGACCGACGACAAGTCGGAAAGCCCAGATGTGAACGCCTTCGAGGACTTTTTCACCGATATCAACAGCATAGTCAACACATTCAAGAGCTTGACGACCAAAATGCAAGACCCTGGACTGAAGGAAATCCCGTTTAATCACCTATCTAACTTCATCTTCCCTGGCTCCAAGGTCTTCACATACAAGTCAGCTGCGTTCTCCAACAACCAAGACTTGGTGTGCGGCATCACCTACGTCGATCCTACGTCGCAGTTTTCCGCAGCCGATATGCAAGATGACGCTGTAGATATTGAATTCGACGCCGTGTCAGTCCAACCGTTTGTCGTGGCAGCACCACCGGCATCAGCTCTATCCTTAGATTACTCGACCGAGTTGATGCAGAACTACATTCAAGGAGAGATTGTCTCTCCAACGAGCAAGTTCGAGGCTGTTCAGACCACCGATGGCCACTCTCTGTTGTTCGCCATCGACTCCTCTAGGGTGTTCCACGCCATCCAGGAGCAGAGTGGCACGTCCAAGACTGGATGGGAGATCATCGATCTTTCTACGGCGCTGATCAAAGACAAATTCCCTGGAGCAACTGATGCAAAGGTCAGAACCTTTGATGTTGGGCAGAGCGCTCTCGATGGTACCATCGGAATCGCCCTGGCGGTTTCCTCTGGAGGCAGCGACAGTCTCTTTATCTCAGTTTCCAATTATGCCCATGATACCACTTGGCTTTCGAAGCCGACATGGAATAGTATCCCGTTCGATGCTAGTGGTGAAAGTGGGAGATCGATTACCATTGCAGGAGTTCTGTTCGCTGAGACATCCAGCCACAGCCAATACCTCATAGTTGATGTGGACCGGTCTGCAACAATTTCGACGAGCAAAGACATTGCGCGTTACTATATCGACCTTTCCCGATCAACTGGAAGTTACTGGGTGAACAAAGATGTCCCAGTTGACATTGAGCAAGGTAGCTACCAGAGCTGCGTTGGCCGGAAGACGCGAAGCTATGTTGATGGTGTCTACACATCAGGAAGAAGCGCCGGAGCTCCTCAGCTTGTCTACGTTCCTATAGCCAATGCCTTTGGATCAGGGCCTCCGCTTCCAACGCGGCTTGGTCTACCTGGTGGCGCTCTGCCGTCTGCTATCGTTACCACCCGCTACGCGGATCAGATGAATTCGACCCTATACGGAACGACAGATCTCTTCGCCATCGGTGGTTCGACTCTCTACCGTTTCGCAGCAGATGCTCAGACTGACGGCGCTACGGGCGTTGCCGTAACCACCAACAGCTTCCTCTCTGGAACCGACACGCTCTTGGGCATGACCAGTAACGGTATCACAACACTCTGGGGTAAGAATGGCAGCGATGAGGTCTACTATCTTTCATGCCCAACTTCCCAGTTGAACGTGCCGGGATCTTGGAGCAGCCCAGTCCCCATCTTGACTGGAATTGAGCGCATATCTGCATACATCAACAAGACTGACGGAGGCAACACCATTTTTGCCTCTGGGGGCGGAAAGCTGTTCCAGATGATTCAGGCCACCAACACTTCCGCAAAGATTTGGCGGCCGCAAGAGATCAAGATCGCAGCGCAACAAAAGCAGCAACCGATCGCCTTTAAGTCGTACACGACCACGATCCACGCCTCGAAGGAGAACCGCCTGTTCGTGATCTCAAGCTTTCGATCTCGGCAGATGACCGCGCGCCAGTCTACATAAACGGCCTCTACTACGTTCTGAGCCAAACTCCGATCGATGTCACCACAGACTCAACGGGCTCGGTGACAGTTATTGAAGCAACCTCTGATTTGACTGCCGCCAAGCTTACCGTGACTATTCCAAACAGCGTTCAGAGCACCGTCATCAGCGCGATGGATAAATCTTTCCAAAAGCTCACGAAACTCAACTCTGAGGACTCCCTTCGGGGTGCCAGCTTCCCGTCCCAGACCAAGGCAGGCGGTGTCGTTGGTCAGGTCAGTCACACACCCCTCGTTGCTACTTCAACGGCCAGCGACAACTTGAAATCGGTTGCCTCAAATATGTCCCAGTTGCAGACCATATACACAGATTGCAAGCCATCGGCAACGACCAGTGCTCTGACATCTCGATCTGTCCAACCCCATGTCGTCCCAACGTCCAGGTTCTCTGTTTCATCAGCTCTATTGGACTTGGGTCACGACATTTCTATGGCAGTCGGAGATATCTTCCAATGGCTAAAATCGGGAGTTACATCCGTCATTGACATCATCAAGGACAGCATCACAGGTGCGTGGCATTTTATCGCTAAGATCGCTGGTAAGGTCTATCGCGCTATCCTGGACACTGTGGATGCTGTCGTCGGTGCCGTTGAATGGGTTTTCAACGCCATCAAGACCGGAGTTGAGGAACTCATCCGTTATGTTGAGTTTCTCTTTGAGTGGGACGACATTCGTAGGACCAAAAACGTCTTGCACAATGTCGTCAAGCTTTTCCTCGAACACCAAGTGGACGAGCTTGGGAATCTGAAAGCCGAGTTTGACCAGCATATCGCGGCTGCCGAGCAGACACTTAACAAATTGGCGGGCATCACAGATTGGTCACCTCTTGGAGACGTGGCTGCGAACACGCCTAGCGGTAGCAGTGAAAACCCAGCCAAGGGACATACATCAGGATCGATGCTGCTCGCCCATCACTTCCGGAATAACGCGGGCGACCTGACTGTAGTCGGCAGTGCCCCTTCCGCTGACGCCGTCCAAAGCCTTTTTGACGCTCTTCTCACGGCACTCTCCAAGGAAGGTCATGTTCTATCAGCAGTCTATCAGCAGCTACAGACACTGGCCAGCAAGTCCAGTTCCATGAGCATTGGAGACTTCCTCAAGGCACTCGTGGTCATCTTGGCCGACGGCCTTCTGTCTTCCGTCCAGGTAGTTGTCGATGCGTTAGTTGATATTCTCATTTCTGTCGCTAGCACGGCTATCGACTTGTTGGATTCCAAGATTCATATCCCCATCATCTCCGACATTCTGAATCTCATCGGGATCCCCGATCTTTCGTTCCTTGATCTATTCACGTGGATTGCCGCAGTGGGATACACGGTGGTCTATAAGATTGCTGAGGGTGATGCCCCTTTCAAGGACGATGAACACGTTACAGCCATCATCCAGGCCTCAAATTGGAATAATCTGGTTTCACTCTTTGGACACACACAGAATCCCCAGGTAGCCTCCAGGGCAGCAATCCGCGCAGCTCCAGCTCCAGCCCCGTTTGGCATCACCATACCCCAAGCTTTGCAGAAGGCTATCTACATCACGGGACACGCTACTGCTGGCTTCTGTCTCTTTGCTTCAGATTTTGTTACTACCTTTGAGGTAGAGGCACCCACCGGAGATAACCCTTTCTCCACCCCTTCTGCCGTCCTGGGTGTTATTGTGGCAGCTATGCAGGGCGGAGCCGACGCCCTCGTACCAAGGGACCCTGTCGAAAACCTCGCTGTCGGCATCGTATCCAAGGTAACGACGGTAGTTTCTATTACTGCCAAGATACTGTTCTGCGGCCCCGTCCAGAAGAAGCTGGGTGTTTCTAGCGGTGTACTCTCTGGTCTGGCAGTGAACGACGGGCGAGCTACCAGCGCTATTGTTAACTCTATTCTCACGATCCCTGCGCTGTTCGTATCCTGCTGGCACTTCTATGAGCTCAGCGAGAAGCCGGAGAGCAAAGAACGCTCGGCGTCAATTATTGGAGAGGTGACGAACATGGCGTCGTATATTTCTAGGATTTCTTACGCCGTGGCAGCTAACGACAAGGACGAGCTTTCTCGCCAGATACCGATTGGAGTGATGGTGGTTGCGAATCTGGCGGCTTCGGGATTGCAGACGGCGGAGTCGGTCATTTGGTAATGAGTAAATTCATTTCTAGCACAAACAGGGTCTATAATTACCTACATTTCCATAGCTAGCTTCAATTACCACTGATTACTCTCATTTATGTGGATGACTTTTGTTAGTATGGATGGCTCACATTGCTACACACTACATCCTAAGGCGCGTATCAGCGACATCTGAGTGATCTAAGTGGTTTCACCAATCAATGTCCGTTTCTGTTTGCATCACAGATGCACTATCTTCTGTGACTTCGTCGCTCTATTTGGAGCCTGCGGCTTCATCTATTTCCCGGAGGATAAAGGGAACCTCATTCGATTCTTCAGTCCCTTCCCATATCGATCGGGTTTGTTTGATCTGCCTCTGTACAATTGAAGAGGAGGAGGCCGAGATTGGCTTCCGATTTAGCTCAAGTTTAACCTTTTTCAATCCTTGGTTGTTCCCTTTTCCTTTTGGGTTGTCAAAAATGTCGCGTTCGCCATCATCCTATCCTCAGATAGGGGTGGCGAGTTCGGGTTCCGCTGGGTGTTTGGCTGTGTGTGGGCAGAACCGTGCTCGCAATAGAGGAGACAGGTTATCTTGGCATTGCAGTCGGTTCGAAGGTGCCTTGTGCGCTAGTAGACAACGCAGAACATGTTCCAATTCGCTGCGGGGATAATAGAATCTCGGTCCCTTAAGGTTATATATAGTTTAGCTTGCAGCTTCCTGCAGAAGTCTAGTTCTTGGATCCTATATCCTTGCTTAGTCTGATAGTTTTGCTGATAGCATATGAGCTGCCTTGCAGTTAGTATAAGGTTCTCTAGTTCTCCCCCTTCTATATATTTTCCGTGACGAGTCACTTGTTCTATTACAAATTGACTGATCTGAAGAGCTATCTACAATAATAAAAATCACCGATAGTAATGGGAGTCATCGATAGTAATGAGAGTTTTGTATAGTAATAGGACTGATGCACAGCAATTACATGTAGTATTAGTTGTAGTCTGATTGTTATTCTCAACCGCTTCATCAATAACTAGAATATAGCTATGAAGGCTTTTTGCATATAAAGACGGGAGCGTATTTGCCTCCCTCGTCTCGTTCTCTCACCACTATCGCATATCAACTAGTACGGCTATTATAACACTCCGTCTAAATTAGGTGTCCATTCCCATGAACTTTCTGTACTTGAGATAAGACTCATCATCCAGAGGGCCAGACTCGTCAAACAACATCCACCAACCTGAGCGTGGCTGGAAATTATCACTCGCCTTCCCCTTCTCGCTCGCAGTTGTAGTCATTCCAATTCCGCCGGCAACGACTGTGGTCTTGTAATAAGCGCGAGAAGATAAATCAACAAACTTGACTGGCGTCTGTGCAACAGCTCGTGGCACCCGGGAAATTTGGATGATTGGGAAGGAAATATCATCAATAACGAGCCTCTTCCTGTCCACCTCCTCTCCACACGAATGTGACTCGAGTTCTTCGTCTGTAAGCTGTATGATCTCACTGCCGTCAACGTCCCAATAGCTGAATGCTGTGATCCAGCCGGACAGCGAGATGATTCCCTGGCCTGAACCCTCAGCCCCGGCTTGGTGGACTGCACTCATCCGGAAGTCCTTGGTGGTTTGATGGTCAGGCTTGTCGTAAGTCTCAATCATCTTCTCTACCACCTTGACCAGTATTTTGCTCCAGTTGGCGAGCTCATCGCCATATTTAGCAAGCCTTTCCACCCTCCCGAGAAGGTCAACCCAATCCGCTCTCTCTCCCAGCAAGGTGACGCTTGGGAATCCACAGCCCCCAGCTGCAGTATATTCAAAGTAATCCTTCATGGTTGCCATCATAACCATTGAAGCCACACTCACATCGTTGTCAGTAGTGGTTGAAAAACTTGGTAAAATCCAGCGCTGTAGATCGGGCTCGACCACATTCTGTTGGATTAGGCCCGCGAATATCCTTGCGGCCAGTTCAACATCCAGGGTTTCTATTGTCATCCCGGGCAGTCTGGCGATAAGTTCCTCCTTCCCTTTATGTGTGACGAAGACATCTCTCATTTCTTCGGCGTGACCGTTTATGTAGAAACTAAACTGCACCATGATAGCGAGCCACACATCGTCGGGCCGCAGCACGAGATGGAGGTCTTGTTGGAATGCGCGGATGATTCCGTCAACAAGACCGTTTTTGTAAGGCACCGTAGCTGAACCGTTGACATTGTCCAGATCGTCAAAGGAGTGATGAAGTACTTTGCGTGACTCTGGGCCTATTGGTTTGTCGGTTACGATCATGTCCCCGTCCTCTGATTCTAGGGCTAGAGCAGTCCAAGCCCGAGATACGCGACTAAACAGCTCTGCGGACGAGTAAGCTGGTTCATCTTGATTAGTGCCGACGATGTCTGGATTTGGTCTGGTCACAGCGTACGCTGTGGATATGTTCCTGAGATCTCTGACAAGTGGCACATGGACTGCTCGTTGAGGGGGTGATTTGCTGGCCGACTTGCTGGTTGGCGGTGTCTTGTTGAATTGGCGACCGGCTATTATCGCAACCAATACGCAGGCGAGGATAGTCTTCCAGTTCAGCCAAGCCGGCTCACGACGCCTTGTCGCTGAAGGTCGAATATCGGACATAATTGTCAAGTTCTCCACACCTGATGGCAGATGATATTGTGCAAGGCGTTATGCAGTTGGTGGTTACGTCTCACGCTGTATAACCGTTGTCTTGAGTTTCGTTATTCCATCTCTCCAATACACCAACGGCCATTTTATAATGCATCCTCAAAAAAACACATATACCACTGTCGTATCCCGAGATAATTTCCCGATTGACGATAACCAAGACGAGTACTCGGAAGTGAGTGAGTCATGTAGGCTAAACCTGGTAATCCCTAAGGCGGACCCAGGGTCACAATTAACCTTGTTTGGAACCGTATTCTGCTAGCCCGCTGACACGCTTGACCAAGTCTTGGTTTGCCGCGTAAGGTGTGATTCCCTCTAAAGCGGCTGAAAAGGACAACGTGGGTGTTAATGAGAATGCAATTACTATCGCGAGTCATCGGGGTGTGAAATAGTTGATTGATTGTTCTAACCGACATTGGAGTCTCATCATTCAGGCCAACTGTTTTAAAATATGTGCTGAAGATAGGCATGAACTCCCCGTCCCCGACGGCAATTGACCGCGCAGGAAAATAATTAAATATATATGCTACTAGTATTAAAAAGGAAAAGAAAAGAAACACATTTAAACCCCGTATATAAAACTCGTGCACTAGTAATAAAATGTAATGTCTTCAAAGCAACGCAATGGGATCCTATCCCTCACTATAATTCTCCACCTATACCTAGGTATGTGTCTATTCACGTGGTTGTGTACCCAAAGCGCAAGACAAATGCATGATCAATTGTATTGTATGTCGACGTCTCTCTAGGAATAGCCGTATAAGAGACCAATTAGGATGAGAGGATTAAAAGTCCAATTACCTAGATACACACAACACGGTGTAATTGAGTGGAAATTCAGGTGCCTAGAAGGCCCTATTATTGTGATGTATTTATCCCATAGACTGACTACAAAACCGTGCTACGCTATGATTGGCTAGTATTTTAGACAAATTTCCTAGTTAAAACAGGCCACCTTGTTATTACCTTGCCCCCGCGTGCGTAGTCCAGGGGTATCTGGCCTTTTAACCCCCTTGCTGGTTGATGGACACTCGCGCTGGGTTGGGGTAACGGTCTGCGCCTCGAACTAGAAACGACGAGGCAGCTACTCCGTATAGTGGATTCGTTCGTATCGTGACTTTGCCGACGGTATGCTGAATAATTCGTCCAACATTGTAACGCCAAAGGTCAACAAGGTTGTTCGGTTTCGGCCATATTGTCTAGGGGGCTGTAGTATGTACTGGAACTATAGCGAAGAGTCCAGATGAATGAAGAGATTTGTATTTAGACGTTATCATTAACTCCAGTAGTGTGTAGTCAAGTTCCATTGCGGACGTTTTGGGCCTGACTAGTACATGAGGCTTCCCGAGGCGTCGACAAAGGTGGATTAGTAGTATTGTTTTATGAGCCGTATAAATCTCTGCGTTGCGAGAAATAGATATAGATCTCCTTCTTCTCTGGCTTGACATACATATATTCGGCACTGAAAATAGTAGACAGCTTAAATCATTTACTGGTCAGATCTACCCTGGCCTGATACTTGACATTTCGCGGTCGAATCTATTTACGCACGGAACTTGTTCCACATGTTAATCATCCTCTGTGTCTGACCAGGCGTGAAATGAGTGTAGCAAGAACTAGGCAGGCTATTGTCAGCAACGCATGTGGTTTGAAAGCCGGATTCCCCTCTGCCAACAATAGGGCCAACTTACTCCTGCGAGTAATCCATAAAGTTATGGATAGGATCCAAGCCTTCATACTCAGGGCACGAGTCCCTTCCGATGGGACATCCCTTCGACGGACCTGCTTGCCTCGGCGTATCATCAATCTCATCGCCATCACTCTTACATCCATTGCCCTGAAATGTGTGTAACAAGCCCAACCAATGTCCCACCTCATGTACCGCCGTTTTTCCCAGGTTAAGATTCACCGATGCCCCGCCAGGGAGTGTATCCGAACGAATGACGCAGCCGTCTTGATGCCTGTCATCGGTAATGTTCTCAAAGCTCTACGGGAAGCTGCAGTACCCAAAGACATTCATCTTGGGAACGAAATACAAGTTCAAGTCGCTTTTGGAGCCCTTGCGGAGCTTTTCCTTCATGGTTCTCGGGTCTTTGTTTCTAGACCAGGTGGTGTTGTAGATTCTATCGATGCTCTTGAGGGAGAAGGAGATGCCGCTTGGGGCAAAATCCTTGTTAATAATGTCGAGCTGGTGGATGAGAACTCCGTCCTAGAGACATGTTAGTGAAGCAATCAAAAAGTAGGCATGGTATTGGGGTTCATTGTACGCTGATGGATTCTTGCTTGGCATTGTCAGGGTTTGCTGCGACGACGTGCATGTAAACGTCCACCTTGATTTGTTGAATAGATCTCTGGCCCTGGCTGCGGGCAACAGCTTCGTCTATGGCGAACTTTTTGGATATATTCCTGTACTCCTCTCCAGGTTCCGAGCCACACCTGAAGTCATCGCCGTTGGACGACTCCTGTGATATCGACGCTCCCAGAGCGATCGCGGCCACTGAGGCTGTCAAAATGAACGTAAGTAACATGACTGATAGGAGTAGCGCACAGGGTCACAAGGATAAGTAAAAGACTGAATCGCCTGGGCAGTAAACACGTCTGAAATGGGTTAAATAGCTACAAATAATGCTAGTGTAAGTAACAGCAAGAAGACACGTTTTCGTGATATGTTGGTTTTTTTCCAACCTACCTGACACGATGAATCATAGATTTCTGAGGCCTTTGCGGGTCTTTAGATGAACTTCGGAAGCAATTGCCTTTGAGCCCAATCTGGCACTTAAAGACCCAACATTGGCTGGGATCCACAGTCCATTTGGGCCCGGCAGTCGTATTCGTCTATCTACGCTCTCCTTATTGACTCAAGAGCCAAGTCTGCTCCCACGGACCCGAAGAATGGCCAAGTACGTGAAAATCCGATATCTCATAGCGTTCATGATCCCTAGCTCGACGGCAAGAGGAACATAAGGTTTTAGTCCTTCGCGAATCTACGCATCTTTTACTTTTTTCGACTGTCGGATTAGACTATAATAGGGTGATCTCTGAAGATATCTAGTGAATAGACTAGCTATTTCTCTTAACAGGTGAATCTATAAAATCCAAGGCTCTTTTAGTGTCTGTATCATTGTAGCACCTTGGACTCTTATATTGTTGTTGAAAAAATGAGAGAATCATACGCTCGAGGTCCATGAATGACACATGCTCCACTGAACAAGGTTTGGCGGGCCGACGCTACGCGATTAGTGGTCACCACCAAATCCACCACTCAAATCCATCTTGTCATTATCCAGGAACAACCTCGAATGATCTTGCAAAGATCAACACAGATTTCTTAGTAGATCACACTTAAATTTCATTGCTAGCCTCTCTTTTCTAGCATCAAGCCGTCAATCCCAGTCTATAGATCGAAAAAAGTAATTGAAGATCCTGAAGCCTACATACCCGGTACCTATCGGCATGCGGACCTCCCTTTACATATCCATCTCTAATATGCCCTTTTATTTTACCCCATATCAGGATGCTATCCCTGAACGAAAACGCCATTAAACCCCCAATCCTCATCAAGTCTATCCGTCATGCGTAGCCAAGCCAGCGGTAATATACAAACAGGAGTGGGTGTTCGTGATATCGTGTGGGGTGTTTTGTTATACAAGTCATGTCAAAATCAAGGCATCATATAAGGTACGGCACCCTCACGCCGGCGTGTTAAACAGCCGCAGAATGCCCTCATACATGCCAAACATAATCGCCGCGCTCGGCACCGTCCTCATCAGATGCGGCGTCAGGCCTCCATACAGGCCGATCAGGCCCTCCTCCTTCCAGACGAGCTTGAAGCACTGTATCAGGCCGGTATACTTGAGTCTTCCATCTGCCGGGGCTTGTCGCAAACGAGTTCGCGCGACCTGTTCCTTTTGTCAGCAATCATATAGCACAGCCATGCAGGAGAGGAGGCTCACCTCGTGAGGATACGCGATAATGGCGGCTACCAGTTTCGCCCCTCCCGCCGCGCCAACCTTGCCCGTCCAATCTACCGCCCGATCCCACCAGGTCTTCTCCCTCCCGCCCAGCTGTATCTTCAACTCTCTGCGCACCAAATACGCCTTCATCTGCTCATACAACATCCACTGCATCGTCGACTCCACGACACCGAGATAACTAGCACTCATGCCCTTATACAGTCCCTTCACACCCTCGTCCCGTATCACCTGCTTCACGCAATCCCAGCTATTGCGATACAGCCTCTTCGTCGTGCCGCCACTGCGCTCCGACACGTTCTTATCCAGCTGCAATCTCGTCTTCACCATCCATATAGGGTTCGTTGCTGTCGAAGTCGCCACTCCAGCTGACACTCCCGCCAGGAGATGTACCCACGGGGCCTCCTCCCCACGATTCCAGTGCTCGGAGATGATGCGTTTCCCATTACCGTAGACGAAGAAGTTGATGCTTCGCGCGGGAATCACGCCCACAAGGTTCGGTCCCAGGCCTTTAAACAGCGCGCGCGGCCCTTCTATCCGGTACACCGACCCAAGAATCTGAATCGTCTCGCTAAGATGATGGATCGCGCTGCGTGCGGGATTCATCCGCGCCAAAACTTGCGCCTGCGCTTCCCTCGACGCTCGAATCTGCGCTTGGTAAAAGTCGGACTGTAACCTCGTCTTCAGCACATCCAGCGGCGCTGTTACCGCCGCAGCTGTCATGCCACCAACACTGCGCATCCCATCAGCACATTGCGCTAAGAACAGCGTGAGGAAGCCTTACGCTCCAGCCATGAGATGCACCCAAGACTTCGCAAACGGCAGCGCCTTAACTTGTCCCCTCGGCGTATCATCCGATATCACATCCCCCGTCTCCCTCGACTGGATCAGCGCCGCATGCTCAGCCGGGACATGAGAATGCTGAAATGGCCTCCGATCATCCCTGCCGGCCAAGTACGCCGCTGCAACAGCACCCTCAGGCTGCTGCGCCATCGTCTCTTTGTTTCGTCGTCGTCGCGGGCGATTTTGCGGGGGAGGGGAAAATGCGAAGATGACGAATCCCTATCGCCAGAGTCGCAAGAGATAGAGAAAAGTGGAAAATGCAGTAGTATCGTCGCTTTTACCTCGGTTCCATTGGCGGACTATGCGCTCGTTGCGAAAGGAGAATACAGCGCGTGTATTGTCTCTGTCGCTGCAAAAGAGAGATGAAGCGTCATGCGAAAGTTGAGGCTCCAACTTTTTTTTCTGCCGCTTTTTTTGGACCCGCGTGGCGTTCAGCCGAAGTGGGATCAAGCCTCAAGTGGCTGCGGGTACGTTACGTACTGCACCACTCTCAGGGGTTTTCATTATTATCGTGGCATATGAATTTGTCGACTGAAAGGCTCAATGAATCGTCAAGACGTTGCTATTTGCCCCCATACATATCTCCATCTCGTCTGTATAATTGCCATCAATCATCATCAAGGACATCTACAACTCTAACAAGTCGTCATGTCATCATGTCATCATGTCATCATCCCCAACCACTGATCCTGACCCCTAAACCCATTACTTTTATCAAAAACACCATTTTAGCCTGAATTCACCATGCCATACCCACCCGATCGCATTATTCATCACGTACTCGTACTGGGCCGTAAGCTGGTCCCTTACTCGCTGTTGCTACCCATCTAGCACCGGTAGCATAGATTGGCATCACTGCGAAGGAGGAGGGGGAGGAGGCAGAGGAGAGTTTGGCGGATAACTAAATGGTCGATGGTTAGGGTTGATGTTGAGTGGTGATAAAATCGACGATATCTGCGCCATTCGCTGGTTATCCCTGGGCAGAGTCGGCTGCATACCTCCGAATCGATTGTTGGGTAGACTCGTGCGCTGCCGCAGCGGGACCGTGGCATCACTCCCACCGCTTGGAGGTGTCGTTGGACTGAAATGTCCTGGAGCACCAGGATCTGTATGAGCACGCATTGTTGGACGAGGAGGAGTACTGCCATGAGTCGTAACACTCGGGGAATCAGCTCCAGGAGCCCGCGCTGTGCCCCTGCAACGTCGTGACCGAGGCCGTGTTCGTGGTGATTCAGCCTTGATCTTTACCCTGCCTTTTCCACTTCGGGACTGAATGTTGCTGGTGAATCCCACTTCATGTTCAAGAGCAGACACCTCTGTATGCGACAGAGACTTCCAGGCGCATCTAGCATGCTTCTTGGTGCATCCCTGACATGCCGTCAGGTGCTTTATACACGGTTGCCGAAGACGCCGGCATCGATCGCAAGGTGGGAGGATTTGATCGCCCTTTGAGATTCTCTCCATCTTTTGCGTGACGAGAGATCGGTAAACATCGGATTGGGTTTCAGAGGCTGTTGGACCGTTTGCCACACTCGCCATGTCGGACGGATAGCCGGCAGCTAGGATTGGAAGAGCAAGTGGCCCAGAGGGTCGGTTATGCTGTAGTGCTTCCGCACAGGGAGAAAACGGAGGTAGACTGGCTACTGACATCCCAGAACTAGACGGGGACCGGGAATGGGGGGTAGACGATGATGTCGATGCTGATGATGCTGATGCTGATGATGATGCCGATGTTGGTGCTGGTGCTGGTCCGGGAGCTGAAGCCGAAGCAAACTGTTGGAGGAGATCTGCGTGGAGGTCGTATGACGACTGGCCCTGTCTCGGTGGACGCGGTGGATCGTTGACAGCATGGAACCTTGTACCACTGTTCTCATCGTGATCTTTACATCGTCGGGCAAGCTCCTGTTTGCGATATGCCAACTTACGATGGACCATGCGAGCCCTTGCTGCCACTTCATCGGCTTTTTTGTACAATGCTGAAGCTCGTTGCTCAAGAATCTCCACCGTGGCCAGCTCGGCTGCCTCGTCTTCTTCGAAGGGATAGTTGCATCTGAACCTGTCAACCGCACCCGTTGAGATGAGACGCCAGTCATCCGGGGTGATCTCGACCTGCATTCCCCTGCACAGAAATCGACTACACTTTGACCCGTTCGAGAGGCAGGTTGTAGTAAAAACAGCCGGGTTCGCTTTGGCGAAGCGAACAATATCCACCCAGGTGATTGGACTGGTGAAAGGTTGAGGGGGACTGGCCTTGATTGGGCCCTCGAAAAAGTTCTCGAGGCTTTTGAGAAAGCGTGGCCCCGTCAACTTGGCCCCAAGCCTTGCCGCAAGGCTCTCATTCCGATCCAGAATACCTGTAGATAATACATTCCCGGTTAATATTGGAGACGACTATCATAGACTGCAACCTGGAACACAGAAGGAGGCCGTACCCTCATACTCGGCCAGGGCATTAATGAGATCGCCAAATGTGCCGGCATTGCCTTCCACCAAGGGGAGACGTTGGGCACTGGGTCTCGGCAGATAGTTGATGAGGCCGGCTTACCATGGCGTTAGTTTAACGATGTCTCGAGCATGAACAACAGACGGCATTGATCGCCCAATGGGAGAAAAAAACAATGAAAAGAACGAAAACCAACATGGTGAAAAGCAAGGCGAAATCAAGAGGTATTGCCCCTCCCCCACAAAGACGCAAGATGAACTGAACTAATAGTAGTGTAATGAGCGGGAACCCACTCGGGTTCTGACCCGAGGAATGACTCGTGGTAAAGCGAAGCGAAACGTTTGCAGGCACAAAGCCGTCCACTCGGGAGCTCATGATGCAAGGGATGGATAGACTAACGCACGTGTGGCGCCCCGGCCAACTCCCAAGAATCCACAGCAACAATCATAGGGTAAAGGAATGGAAAGGAAATAGTTGACATGCTATAAGGCTGACATACCGTGCTGGAGAACGACTGGCTGATAGCGATAGAACGATTGACTGCCGGTGTCGTTGGGTCCCCGTCTCCGTTTGTTGGGGTCATTGCGGCCCGGAGCATGTGCCATGATAGCGATGTCTTGTTCGTGCCTTGGTGAGGGACAGATGGGCGAGAGCTGAGAGCTAGGCTAAAGACGAGGACAAGAGTGAGAACGATGGCGAGTGAGAGCACAGGTGCAATGGTGAGGGCCGAAGCGCTCTTCTTGTATTCACCTACCGACCAGATGTCCGGACGATGATTGGAAGCCCGCCTGACCAGCCGCGAGACGAAGAGGAGAGCTGTAGCAGATGCAGTTTGACGCAGTCGATAAGGGCCAGACCGGCAGGCAGACAGGTGGGATGTAGGACGGGCGAGTCAGAAGAGAGCAGAAGATGTACAGGAGGGGAGAAGCTCATAAACAAAATTGAGGTATCATCTGCGGCGTGGCAGCATGGCAGATAAAAAGCCAGCGCAACAAACAGGTGACAGTGGGTCGGCTGCAGACAGGCGGCCACGGGGGGTGTTTGGAGGAACAGGCTCGGCTGTCTTCAGTGCATTCGTATTTTATAATAGCAATACTAATAGCAAATGCTTACGGAGAATGGAGAAGTGGCGGCTTATACACGGATTGCGTATCTGTCTACAGAGGCAGCAGGGTGAAGGCGGGAATTTTTATTAGTGACAGACAGACGATAGACAACAAACAGCAGACAACAATAACAAAACAAAAGTAAACGTGAGAGAGGCATACAAAAAAGTGTGGACAGCGGAAACAACACCAGTAGTAGCAACACGGGAGGACGCATCCTCCTGCTAGATACTAGAGGCCGAAATGGGGGGGATCGGGCGTCTTAAGGCACGGCATGGCACAACGTGGCATAACAATGACGTGGCTATGGCACGGCGCGTGGTGTCAGGGCCCATGATAGGGTGTCTTTTCTGTCTAGTTGGGCAGTTGGGCGGGATTTGAAAGACTGCATGCCATCCATCATGGAGGGTTGTGTTATAATATTGTAGATACAGCACAAGGCGAGAGAGAGGCAAAGAGGGTGTTGAATGAAAGAGGAAATGATGTGCGCTGCAAGAGAGCCTTGTCTCGACTAGAAGAAGCGAGTAAGCAACCTAGACGAATGTACTCCGTAGAGGATAGATAGATACCGAGTAGTTATGCAGGCCATGCTCCATATTATCATTTCTTCAATGCTAATACCATTGTGAGACGACCAAGAGAGCATAAATAAGCCAACACACAGAGACAGAGTGCACGCATGCCTTGGCACATATGCGTACCTATGTATGAACGGAAAATGTATGGAGCACTCAGACAATAGGCCATACGCCACGATGCAAGAGGGACCAAAAAATATAGGACGAGTGATGATTGTCAATAGCAATAGTAATAGTAGTGGAATCCACACTCATTCCCCGCAGACTCTCCCGCTTTGCTGGCTAATAGCACATGCTACTACTAGTAACTGCAAGACAGTCATACAGACCAGGAGTCAGGTCCACTGATCAGACGTAACGCATGTCGCGACACATGAGAAAAAAAAGAGAGAGAAAGAAAAGAAAAAGTCCCTCAGTTGTCGGTGGGACATGGAAGAGGAGGGGAGAAGTCAAGAGAAGAGAAGAGAAGAAGATCGGAGGAGAGAAGAGAAGAGAAGAGGAGCAGAAACAGGAATGCTGCTGCGAGAGGAGAGAGGAGAGAGGGGAACATGAGCTTCCCACACCACCCGACTCGCCTCTATTTACCGAACACATACATATCATATATTATGTGCTTCTGCCGGATGCGAGCCGTCTCGCTGCAGATCGACACGATGGAGCCGGCGAGATCGTCGTTGGCTGCTGCGATGCAATGGTCACAGGCGTGTGCATCTCTCTCCATGTTGCATATTTTAGCTCATTTCCAAGCTTGCCTTGCTCTGCAGCACAGAGTTGGGGAGGTCAAGCAAAGCATGCCAGAGCAAAAAAAAAACCGTGCTATAAGTTGGGCAGAGAGGCATATGGGCAGTTACAGTTAGGCAGCAGTGGCATCAATGCTGTACTTAATCAATAATGGAGCCCTCGGGAACGCTTCCAAGTCCTCGAGCTGCAGCCGTTTGTGCGGCCAGGCGTGTAAGAAGATATTAGTGGCCGTGGCAATGTAACCTCGACGGAGTGTCTGAAATGCATCTCGATTTCAAAACATATATACGCGGAGTCGTGTGGATGAGTTGGCAATACATGTCGTGAGGAGAAGATTCGTGGTTCTTGCTGAATGGTTCACTGCATGTCGATGCTCCGTCGACAGCCTTGAGCCCAGGTTTACATGATGTGACTCCTCCATATATACTACACAATTTAATCACTCACCACCCAATCAACTCCATTAATATTTTTGACAAGATCACTTGAATCGACGAGTATCAAGTCCAAGATAAATAAAAAACAAAAAAAACAAAAGACAGGTTAACTGCCATGACAATTCAGATATTATTACCACTTTCAAACTTGCTCTGATATTAAACCCGTCTCATCCCGCCCTAATCCCAAACAGGAACAGCCCCTCCCCCTCCAAACCGCCGCATCAAGCTTTACCCGAATATCTCCAGCTCTCCCAACTTTCCCACTTTCTCTTACCCCCCCCCAAACACAACCCCATACATAAAAACCACCCAATGCGCCATGTCCGATAGACCCATGCACCGAGGAGGATCCCGCGGGGGGAGGGGCGGCGGCCGTGGAGGTGCCGCGGGAGGCGCCCAGGGCGAGAGGCCCAAGAAGGAGAACATCCTGGATCTGGGGAAGTACATGGATAAGCAGATTACCGTCAAGTTCAATGGCGGACGAGAGGGTGAGTCTGCCCTCAGCCATTTGCCGCACGCCGGAGCGCCAGCCTTGCTAACAACTGCTCTCCCGCAATGCAGTCCGGGGCACGCTCAAGGGCTATGACGCTCTCATGAACCTCGTCCTCGACGACGTACACGAAACAGTCAGAGGTCAGTGGCCCTCCTTACTCCCTCTGTAAGCAATCCCCCCAGCTGACAACTCCACCAGACGACGAAGGCAACGAATCCACCCGCCCTCTTGGCCTCGTCGTCGCCCGCGGCACCCTCCTTGTCCTCGTCAGCCCGGTCGACGGCAGTGAAGAAATCGCCAACCCCTTCGCCCAACCCGACGAGGACTGAACAAGTTGAGAGCTATCCACGAAATGAAACAATTATGAACACATGATAAACAACAACAACAACAACAACAACAAAAAAGGGCTTTTTCTCTGCTAGATACCCCCACGAAATTTAGGTCTAGGTCGACGAGAAAGTAAGGAAAATGGAGGGGTGGCTGTGGTGTATTTATTTGACGAAGCTATGACGATGATGAAGCAGGATAGGAGGGAAAGGATCAAGAGGAACGTGTATCCTCATCGTGTCATCCGGTGAGCTCATGCTGAGCCATCTCCTTCTGGAACCTACACCTACTTGATGCCCATCGCATTCATCAACCCGTAGACACGTCATGAACAAATGCATTTGCACTATATATATATATGTATATCTCCCGCTCAATCTTCTCGACTTGTCTCTCTTGCTCTCGGCGCACTCCCGCAGCGAGGTACTGGCCTCAAATTCATCCAATGTCAACATATTGTTCAACTCTCATGACCCATATGTTTGTCATCCCCAAGTAATTTTCTCATCCAGGGGGGCGGTAGACCTGCACCACCCGAAAGCCCATGCACAAAATCCAACCCCGCATATCTGATAACCAACCTCCGAGTCGCCGTACCATGCCTGATCATGCAATGTCGCCTTCTAAAAGTGGCATTCCCGGGTGCGCCTCATGCCCTGGTCCCCGCCCCTGTCCCAAGCTGTTTGCGCCACAAAGTCACACGATCCCTCCTTTTCCATTCTTAAAAGCTTCTCCCCGGCTTGCTGGCCTTTTGCAGGTCTCCGAATGCATTTGCCAGCTGCTTCTTCAGCTCCTTATAGCTGACAAGAAAGCTGGTCTGTTCATCCCTGCTTGTAAGACAGACCCGCTCATCGACCCCGGCATCGAGCTTGTTGAGACAACGTATCATGTGTCCCGCATCTAGCACAGGGCTCCCATTGCTGTCCACCTGATGGAAGACGTAGTCTCTGAAAAGCTTCAACATATACCGTTCTCCGTTCTCTGACCAGGAACGGTCGCCCTCAAACTCCTGTCGCTCGTTAATCACTCCGAGCTTCATCATGAGCCTGGCAATCCTCCCATTTTCGAGTTCACGGAACAATTCCGAATTGAGTCCATCCGCCCTCTGCTGGCTCTGGTCGAGCGCCGCCACAATGTGGGTTGCGATTCCTTGGATGAATTCATCGATTGACTTTGATGTGGGCGACGGGGCTGGCGTCAACAGCCACGTTATCGTGTCACTCATCTCGGCCGAGTATGTCCGGCTCATCTGCTCAATGGCTAGGCTCAAGTTGCCGAGCTGCATTGTTGGCGTGTTAGTAGCAAGACACAGAATGGCACGGCCGAAATGCATGAGATCCTCCTGTTGGAGCTCCTGCATCGGCCGCCTAACATCGAACTGGGCCACATCCAGCACGGAGCATGCATTGAGGCGGACGCGATGCTTGTCTGTTAAGATAATTTTGCTCACATCGACACAACGAGCTGCCAGGTTGTTCGAGTGGATTGATTTAAGGGCATTGGCTATCTGGGAAATGTAACCCCACAGCACCGCCTCGGCAATTGGTGACTTGGCCTGATATCGGTTGCTGTGGCTGGCATTGGAGTTGAGATGTACTTCGGCGAGGGTTTTCGACAAAGGATGGTAATCCTGAACAAAGATTAGAGAGCTGTCCCCGAATGCCCTGGTAGTAAAGGCGTCATGAATAGTGACCACGTTGGCATTGTCAACGCGTCTCCATTCTTTGACGGATCGAATAGCATGCTCGTTTGAGAGGCGAAAGCCTTCAAGCCTCCGCAGGCAGTAGAGATTTCCCGTCTTGGAAGATGTTGCCTTGTACACCCAACTGGGGTACCCAAAGATGTTAGCATTCTTACGGTGCGTTGTATCCAGGGCCACCAGAGAGTGATAGTTGTCGAGCTGCGGTAGTTGCGAGTTCGGCATTACTTGTAGCGATGCTTCTGCTTTCTTTTGCAGCTCCTCCCTCAGCTTCTCTGACAGAAAGAAGTCGCGTGTTAAACGGTGATAGGGCATCAAATCCTCTCTGTAGGGCCCAACAGGGGCATATAGGTGGTGTTGGAGAGGTTGTAAAGATGTGTTAAAGGCGTTTTGAGCCTGATAAAAGGTTGGTCCCGCCGCGCCGGCCAGGGCGTTGTGATCATCAGCATAGGGGTTAAACGGGGTTGGGGGGATGCTTTGGCCGGCCATCCCGAAGGGGTCGAAGGGGACTGCTCCATCCTGTGTAGTTCCATTTGAGGTCGTCTTACTAAAATTAGCATGGATCGGACACGGTATGGAATATGCACTGCACCGTACCGACGAGCTTAGGTCAAAGCTAGGCGTGAATTCACGAATGGAAGCTGGATTGAATACGGGAGCGTCAGCATCTGCAATTGCTGCCGGTGTGGTTGCTAGATATTGACCCGTCAGCGCTGGGTCGTTTGGCCTCTGGCCATGCCCCTCACCTCCAAGCCCTCGCGGGGTAAAGGACGGGGCAGTGACGGCCTGCGAGGAGAATGTTGCTTTCTTGCTGGCCGATGATAGGAGCGAAGGCGTGAAGGATGGAGATTCGACGTTGAGAGACTTCTTTGAGCTAGAGGAGTGTTTGTTAGCCATGGCGCAAGAGACAACCACTAGCACATACATATCTGTTTGGTTTTGGTTGGCCTTGTTTTGCTCGTGTGAGAAGGTGCAGCCCTGGTCTTCGTAGCGACAGTGACCGTATATGAGAACATTTCGGCAGAGCGTTTCCTTGGTTTCTTCGGCGCACAGTCAAGTCAGTTGCACGTTTCGATTTGGTCGACCAGACAGGCGTCTCCGTCTCATAGAAACAAGATCCGCCCGCCCGCCATCGGAAAGCCAAAAACAAAACAACCCACCGCGTCCTTTCGGCCTGGGGGAGCCAACCTGGCGCCGCAGATCGGACGACTGATACCGCGACGTCGCCATGGCTCCAATTATGTGTCCTGAAAGAGTGCGTCGTCCCCGGGGCCGGATCTACGACATCTGCGCAAGAGTCAGCTGGAGGGCGCGACGAGGCAGACAGGCTGCGCGATAGCGATTGACGAGAGGTTGAGAGGTTGAGAAGAGTGGAGTCGACGGGACGGGCGCCCCTCGCGGGCGGGAATGTATGTATTATGTGTGTGATGGTGATTACGATGTGGGACAGACGACAGAACAGGGACAGGGACACACAGGACATACTGGACTGCAGCAATCGTCTCCCATGGCTCAATTGATCGGGGCGACTGGGCACCCATGGACAAGGAGGAGTCGACGCTTGAGGCCCGCTGGCGAGAGGGAAGCCTAGCCTGGAGGCGGAGGGAGAGGAGAGGAGTATCTTTTGTCGAAGGACGCCGGTCCGCTGGCTGTCTCTCCTGTGAGTGGGGGTGGACAAGGCGGCGCGATCTTGTCTGAATTGGCGCTGCCTTTGCGGAACCTGGAAAATGCCATCATCCGACAGCCGCCGCGTAATAATTTAGGCCCTTGTTGATGTACCCCACAGTTGTAAGGCTTAGGCACATTCTGCCGCATGTGACCGCCTTCGGAGTGTAGTCATGTCATGTTGATGAGGGTTGGGGTTCGTTTTGATGCTTCTTCGTATCTGCCACTGGTTAATCCGTATTATCTACTGGCTGTTCACAAGCTTTCAGCTCAGATTGGCATCTTCGGGGTGATTGGTGTATCATGTTTTGATCAACCGATTAATTTATTTTGCATCATGTAGCAGCAAGGTATGCCAACCGACTCCAATGTTTGTCTGCAGGATCACCACTCCTTTCTCCTATCACGTTGGTGATAGGCCGCAAGTCGTAACCAATGATCAGGCCAATCATCGCGTCAACTCCTCTCTCGTGTTTACTTGGATCCGGTTCACATCAATGTACAGCTTCTTGTGAGGGCGAGCTCAACCCATTGGCGGCCGGCAGCGCAAGTCTTCTTTTGTCAAAGAGAAAATGATGTGCCATTGCTCCTCGTCGTAAAGATAGAAGCTTGCATCGCATAAGCAGCTCCCCTCACTCTAGCTACGCCTTACTTCCGTGACATCGATGGAATGCCGCTCGTTCCCTTCATCGTGATCCCAAGCATGACCCAATCAGGGTCCAATCCCGATTGGCCAGTCGGTCTGGCTGTTGTTCCAGATTCCCGCCAATAGCCAACTCGGTTTTTCCCTTACCCGCGTAACACAATAGTAAGCATACATACCTAGGTAGGTATACGAAGTACTACTTATACTATTTCCCACGCCACAAGGATCAAATAGCACAACGAAGTGCTTATTTCACCATCATCCCTTTTCCACAGCATTTACCTAAATAATCCTCTTGCTATATTATGCGTGCGTGGTAAAGTATAGCGACTTGATCAACTTAAGATCAGCGTAACCATGATTGTATCTCCATACAGAGTCACCAATTGGCAGATTTCCTCGTCTCCATAAGCCAATCAATATTGGCCTCCCGGAGCTATGATATATAAATCCAGTAAGTCCTTCGCTGTGTTATTTGGTCCGTGTAGGATTTACTAAAGGCAGAGTGATGTTTTAAAATTAGAATAGATGGTCGGGAAGTTACCAATCAGGAATCAAGAGCACTCGGGCCGGTTTGATCAGCCTATAGAGCAGAGCATACTCGAGTCGGCTTAGTTTACCTGCCGAATAGCCAAGCCGGATACCCAGCCTGTAGGTCTAGGCTCTGCAAACGGATATCAAGAAGTCGAGAGAGTAGACGGAGAGGTTCTACATCAAGATAATAAATACAGCCGCTTTCCTCTGTATTTCCAAGTAGATAGATACACTATCAGCCTTATCATCTCTGTCCTCTCACATCAGCTTGCATTTGCAATTCTTCACATAATCCCACTATATATGTTTCTCCTTCAGCACAGACTACGCTACTCTATTGACAACATGGCTACACAAGCAACTGTCCTTATTTTGACCGGAGCGTGGCATGTTCCTGAGCACTATCAGAAGGTGGTTCACGAACTCGAATCCAGGGGCATACGAGTGATATGTCCTTGCCTTCCAACCAACAACAACAGCGTACCACCAAACAAGAGCCTTGAAGATGACGTCGCTCTCATCAAGGCCGTCGTTGCGGAAGAAGCAGCCAAGGGCACTCACCTCTACGTCCTTGCGCACTCCTACGGAGGTATTGTTGCCAGCGACGCCCTCGGCGAATTTGCCATCCAGCCCAACTCTGGCAAAGGCGGCGTAGCCAATATCATATACATGGCCGCCTTCATACCTTCCGAGGGACAATCCTTGGTCGGCATATTTGGTGGACATCTCCCGCCGTACCTGAGTACTGATCCGGTTACACAAACTGTCTTGTGGATGGATCCAATCCAGCACTTGTTCAACGGCATGTCCAAGGAAGATGCTCAATGGGCTGAAGATCTCAGAGTTGTGCACCCACACGATGCACAACATACACCAATTAGCTGTGAGACGGTGGCCTGGAGGGCAGTTCCAGTGACTTACTTGGTCTGTGAAAGTGACCAGGCGATTCCGCCGCCAGTTCAGGAAGGTATGATCGAGAAGATGAGGGAGAATAATGTGGATATCAAGGTGTATCGTTGCCGAGGGGGTCATAGCCTGTTCTTGAGCATGCCGGACAAGGTTGCCGACGTTGTTGAGGCTGTCATGAGTGCCTGAGGGCACTGGATCACCAATATGACGAGAAAGTAATGTGTATTCCTAAAATTCAGAATCTATAGATGAAGTATCCTTAGCGGTCAATTACTCAAATGCCATTTATCGATTAAGCGCTCAGTAGCCGTCAGCACGCTTCTCCAGTCTTAATTTCTTTGTAAAGTAGATGGTTCCATGAAGCGGACTTGCGTAGTATGGCTCTGTCTCAGTGAACCCCTCTGCCTTATACAAACTGATGGCTGCTTTCATTCTGGAGAGCGTGTCAAGGAGCGCCTCATCATAGCCCTCGCTCACGGCACGTTTCAACGCCTCTCTGACAAGGCTTCTCGCAACCTGTCGCCCACGAGCTTCAGGGTAGACAAAAAGGCGTTTGAGCTCACAATATCGCCTATTATTCAGATGCGACCTGCGATATTCGAGGGCTATCTCGATGGGCCGTAGGGCAATGCAACCGAGAACAGTGTCTGTCGTTGCATCGACTGCAAGAAGCAGAGCGCCTGTCGGTGGTGCGTACTTTCCAGGGAGTCCGTTCAGCTCGGCGGCATAGTTTTGATAGGTGAGGTCTTCGTCAAGCCATGTTGTATATACTCTGAAGCACTCGACGATGGCGGCTACGTCGGCCGGCGAAGACGCCTGGCGGACTGTAACAGGTGAGGTTGCTGGTTTGGTATTAATAAACGATTGGCTGAATGTTTTGGCCATTCTCGGGGGTTGCTTTTATAAACGAGTGGCTAGAAAGCGTAATACTAGTAGTAGGAGTAGTGTCATGCTATCGCGAATGGAGAGCTAGGTGAACTCCAAAAAAAAAGGACTCACTCGATATTAATACTCGCAGAGTTGGTGCCGGCTGACTCAAGCCGAGGAGGACAAGGTGGGATTGGCATCTTAAATCGGTAATTGCAAATCTTCAATATGCAGACATTAATAAATCTTTCCGTATAAAGTCAGGGTGTTACGGAGTAATACTATTACTCGTATTACGTGTGTTCCGTCTGATGTGAGGAATCATGAGAGGGGTGGTTTACCTGGTCCGTGTTGTGGCGTGTGAAACTGTGGCTGGTGACTGCAAGGTGAGGTAATGCGGCTTGAGGAACGAGTTAACCACCTTGCAACAAAGACAGGCATTGCCCAATCCGCCTTGAAGTCCGTCACCACGTCGCCCTCAGAGAACAGCCCAATCTTTAATCTCGAGTATATCATCGCGGCCTCCCAAGTGCCCCGTTGGTTGGCCGCAGGTCGGACGATCGGACACTCTCAATCCTGGGGTAATACAGAGTGACGCCACTGAAGATGGCCGACACCAGCAATGGCGAGGGAGAGTTGTCTCCAAGTCAGCAGGATGCCCTACAGCAATACCTACAAGTGACAAATCAAGAGGCAAAAGATGCGATTCCTCTACTTCGGAGGTCAGAATGGAATGTTCAAGTATGAGCTTGTCTAACTCACCAAGTACAAGTCGCATCTTGCTAATCTTGGACATTCAGATTGCCATCGCCAAGTTCTTTGATGGTGAAGGGCCCGATCTCGTCGCCGAGGCCCTGGCGGCACAGGAAGCCCCCAGAACAACAGCACGACATGAAAACCTGCAAGAGAGCCTGATGGCTTCGTCGTCACATCTGCCACCAATGGCGAGCCGGAGAGATCGAACCGACGCAGCCCCAAGGATCGTGCCGCCGCAACCCATTATCCACCGAACGCCCTGGCTTATAGGCCTCCTGCTCGCGCCGTTGGGCTGGGGATGGCGAGCGGCATCCACCTTGCTGCGCACCATCACCTACATACTGTCGTTCCTGCCCGCTGCGATACGACCTCGAGCCGTTACGAACAGAATATCAACGGGTTTCCGAAGCACGAGTGGGCGGCGGATGCTCATGCCTCGCGATGCGGCCGCCAGATTCAAACGAGAATTCGACGAGGAGTACGGCGCCAACGATCTGCCATTTTTCGAAGGCGGCATAGCGCAGGCCCATGATCTTGCCAAGAAGGAGCTGAAATTCCTCTTGGTCATCCTCATGTCTCCCGAGCACGATGACACCGAACCATTTATCAAGAGTACCCTGCTGGCACCAGAGGTTGTTCAGTTTATCAACGACCCCACCAACAACATCATCCTCTGGGGAGGCAATGTTCTAGACTCAGAAGCCTACCAAGCCGCGACCGAGTATTCCTGCACCAAGTACCCTTTCTCGGCCTTGGTCTGCCTAACTCCAAAGGAGGGCAGCACGCGCATGGGGATTATCAAGCGCTTGGTTGGCCCTATGCCGCCTACCGCCTACCTATCGGACATGCAAACCGCCATGGAAAAGTACGGGGCTGACCTGGATGGTGTGCGCGCGGAACGAACTGCCCAGGAAGTGGCTCGAAACATTCGCAATCAACAGGACTCGGCCTACGAGCGCTCTCTAGCTATCGACCGCGAGCGCGCACGAGAGAGAAGAGAGGCGGCAGCGGCAGCGGCGGCAGCCGAGAAGAAGGCATTAGAAGAAGCCGAAGCAGCCGCGTTGTTGGCCGAGAAGCGTCAGCAGTGGAGATCGTGGAGAGCTCTTAGCATCATACCCGAGCCACCTACAACCGACAAGAACGTGGTCCGAGTTGCGCTGAAAATGCCTGAAGAGTTTGGGGTTGGTCGAATTGTTCGACGGTTCCAACAAGATGCACCAGTCGAAGAGCTCTACGCCTTCGTTGAGTGCTATGATATCATACAGGGCGATGCCCTAGGGGAGAAGCCAGAGAAGCCAGACAACTACGAGCACAAGTACGAATTCAGGATAGCATCAACGCTTCCACGAGTAGTCTACGAGGCCAGTACGACGACGACGATGGTGGAGACGATCGGAAAATCAGGGAATCTCATCGTGGAGGGTGTTTTGGACGATGACGAAGATGATGATGAAGATAACGATGGTGATGGATCACAAGGATAGATTTGCCCCTTAGAAAGAATCAAATAATGAATGCTGACACCTGCTGCGGCCACAGTCCGCGTGTGCACAATCCAAAAGGTGATGCTCCATATCGCCGCTCATTCGACGACTTTGAATCGACAATACTATTGGGACTAGGGCATAATGATTCGGGGATAAGTCAAAGAGTTTAAAGGAAATGCCGAGAACGCCGCATGTCATGTGTGTGTGAGACTGGCGACTCAACGTCAGGAGAACGCGTAAGATCTGCCGCCAAAAGTGAGGCTGTGCGCGAGAAAAAGCTGCGTGGAGAAGTGACAAGAGTGGCGCATGTCTTGCCCAAAGCAGCACTGGAGAGAGACAGCGCCAAAAGCCGCGAGTTCGGGAGGGGTTCTGGCGGGTTTTTTGGCGTCTCTCGATAGTACTACTAGTACTACTCTATCTCCAGCATCCCAACCAATATCCCACCTCTTATCTCGGAATCTACTCCATTCAGGCATCGTCGATATACGTACGCGCACACAACACCTCTGTGGACAGACGGACAGACAGACAGACAGACAGGACCCGGTCCGACCAACCAAGAGAGACGATTTCCGAGTCAGTATTTGCCATGTTGGTTGGGGGCGTCGTCACCCGATAGTACTATCCTACCATTCATTAACTATTAATTCTCCGAACCATAGGCTGTGACGAGACCCTCCCCCCTGTTCGACCCCCCGACTTTTGGACAGCGTGAATGTGGTACGAAAAGGAACCGAAGGAATAGACAGCAGGCGAGACAAAAAAACCATCAACTGCTGTGACCAAAGACATACATATTTAATATCGAGCCTCCTGCAAGCACGCGGCTTGGCGCATTGTCCTACGAACCGGTTCTGTTCGGGTTCCCGCGTTTCCCTGAACGCATCGATCGGTCCTATCCCCATCTCTATCACTGTCACACACGCCATCGTTGGTTTGATTGGGCGGCACCAGGCGGCACCACACGGCCTCGTCTTCAACTTGACAACCCCCCTTTCGCGCCCAACGCGTTCTTCCTTGTCCGTTGTCGATTCCCGCGAGCCGCCAAGATGAAGTCGATGAAGGGACTCAGTATGAATAGGATGCTGGGGAGCATCAAGAAGAAGACGAACAGTATGTGTCCTGCCGTTCGCACTTCTCCCCCGAGTTTGCGGGGAGAGTGGTGGACGTGTAAACGAGACGAGACTGGGACTGACCATGGCAAGTCGGCTCTGATGCCACAGGTTCAGCACCCATGACTCCTGGAGAGACACCAGAGGTTACAGCTCACAACAATGTGGTATGTCCTGGCTTGGGACTTGACCGTGTGCGTCTCGCCGCGCGCATCCGCTAACCTAATGACCCCAGAAAGCTTTCTGTGAATCCGGCGGAAACGCCAAGGTAATGTCATTCTCCGGGTTCGCCCAGTTCCAGCTCAAATTGGCGGGTCGCTGACCTTGGCTTCCGCACAGACCGACGAGGTGCTCTTCCTCCCCCCGATCGTCGATGCCGCCGAGTCGTCGCCCACTGCCGCTGCCGAATGCGCACGCCTGGTCCGCAAGTACTTGGCCAAGGAATATTCGTCGAGGCCGTCATACCAGTACAACGCCATCATGCTGCTGCGAATACTGGTGGACAACCCGGGCCCGACATTTACGAGGAATCTCGATGTCAAGTTTGTCGATACGATCAAGGCGATGCTGAAGAACACGCGAGACCCAAGTGTGCGGCAGATCCTCATGGAGACTCTGGATGACTTTGAACGAAACAAATTCTACGACGAGAACTTGACTGTGCTCATCCAGATTTGGCAAAAGGAGAAAGAGAAGGCGTTGAAAGAGAATGGGGTATGTCCAGGCTGGTTGTATGAATACTGACAGTGAACTGACGCTTGCTCTTGACAGGGTCGAATACCACCTCCACCGTTGCCACATCGCCCGCCTCCAGTGATGCCTCCCCACCAAATCAGCGGATATTCGCAAAACTACTTCTCAAGGCATCATACCAACCTACGTCTGCCTGGCCCCGTCGAACTCTCCAGCAGATTGGAGGAGGCACGAACATCTGCCAAGTTGCTCGAGCAGGTGGTCATGAACACGCCACCGGGAGAGATACCGGAGAACGAGTTAATCAAGGAGTTTGCAAACCGATGCATGAGTGCGTCAAGGAGCATTCAGGGATACATGGTGTCAACCGACCCAACTCCAGACAATGACACCATGGAAAGCCTCATCGATACCAATGAGCAGTTACAAACGGCACTCAACCAGCATCAGCGCGCAGTGTTAAATGCCAAGAAACAGCTGGGTCTGGGTGAGCGATCTGAGAACCCCTCGCCTGCCCCAGAGCAGCAGTCAGTCCATACCTCAATTGGCACACCTGACTGGCAGGTCGCGAATGCTGCCGCGTCTATGAGCAACACTGCATTCCCTCTTGTTTCGGGAGGCAATGGCAAGGGTAAAGAGACAGAGGCTTACAGCGCCCCGTTTGGGCCCCCACCAGGAGCTGGATCCTCGGACCCAGGTCGGGGCAGAGCGCCGCTGTTGGATCCACCGTCCCCCTTGGAGAATCCTTTCCAAGACCCGCAGCCGGGCAGCTTTGGTTCCGATGGTCATGAGCGGTTCGCCGACGAGCCTTTCCATCCTGGCTTCGGCGGCGTCAACACCGGCTATGCGGGACAAGGTGCTGCATCGTCAAAGGCAGTTGAAGGGAAGACTTCACACTTGCAGCCCAGTGGGGAGGTCTCAGATGACGATGATCTTTATGCGTCACCCAAGAGCAAGGAACCCGTCCACCGGAATTAGGCATGTCGCAAGACATAAGCCAAAGCGTGTGGGGGCCCTGGTGCAAAGAAATCCGCATTTTGTTTGATCTGCCCTTTCTTTCCAATCTTTTATTGTCGTCAAAAATGACCAGTTATGTTTGTTATGTGCTTCTTCGAAATACCACCGGACAGATACTATGCAAAAGGCAAGCATGGCGAATAGGAACAAGAGAGGTGTTCCACATAGCGAGCTTATCTCATGAACCTGCTACGCATGATACATACCAATACCAATGTTGTTTTTGTTTCCTTGTTGCGTTGCTAGTCTGTTGATCTCGATTTATGCTTTATTCACGCCTGGTATGCCCACGTTAAGAGTTGAGTAGAACCTTGAGCAACTGAAAACTCACGTCGGCACCATTTACTCGCATTGAACTTATTAGGCCATCCGATATGATTCACCTTTACTGAGTGTAGGTGCAAATCTAATGTAGATTTGAACCTTTTTGCCCTCTCCTTCATGTATCTTCAAAGTAAAATATTGATTCCCCTCCCAGCAATTCATATTTCAGGCCGCGCTGCCGCCTCATTTCTTACCATTTTCTTTTTTCATCTTTGTCTATGTTTTCACAAGGTAACATCAGCCAAACAAAACATCATGGCGTTGCTTAGTTCCCTCCGGCACCTTCTTTGTGCCTTGGCCTTCCTCTCTCCCTTAGTCGCAGCCTCTCCTGACGGCCTCTATGTTCCCGACAAACTGCCCGATGGCGTGTACGAAATCAGCCCTGCCATAGGATCGCAGGGCAAACATATCATTGTCACACAATACGACATCAACGCCCTCATGAACCAGAACGTCACAGCCAAGGACAACGACGACCGGTACGCACCCCCCATCACCCTCAGCAACTGCCCCTACCAGAGGGAAACCGACCTCGACTACAACCACATGGAGATTGCGCGGGAGATGCTGGGCTCGTGGTGCGAGATGTACAGTCCGCACGTGGGCACCATCGCCCTGGCTGTGTACGGCAACGCGACGTGGTACGTGTGCGAGTGGAACAACCCGCCGATCGAGGGCGACGCCGTGAGGTCATGCTCGCGCTGGGAGCTGGGCTTTGCGGCGAAGAAGATCGATCAGTGGTGCGGGAAGCAGAAGAATGGGTTTATCCAGATGTTGGATTGGGGCATGGACTACGGGCGGAGCGAGCGAGGGGCGCCGATCTGTCCGATGTTGGAGTTTCACGACCGGCGCATGGATCTGACGCTGGCTTCGAAGCAGAGGCACAGGATCAGGCCACTGAGAGGGAGTGGTTTGGAGAAGGGGGATGTCAAGATCTGGGGGAAGGACGCTGCTGGGAAGAATGGCTTGAAGAATATCGGGGAGACGAGTTGGAGAGGCCCGAAGAACGGTGATCTGGGATCGAGCGGAGGCCGTGGACCGTCGGATAGGCCATGGATCGAGAAGCAAGGTTGGGTCGGGCCGTTGCGAGGAGAGGATGATGGAAGGATTAGCTGAGGGTATGTTACTTCGTACACGCTCCTGAGCGATATGAATGCTGTTGAGAGGTCCCAGGAGCTCTCTCTCGGGGGGATAAGGTTGCACACATCAGTGAGGCATATGGAAATACAACACGTTCAACGGATCTTTCGTTATGGGTTGAGACAAGTTAACTTGTTTCTTTTTACCTGATGCTGTGAGTAGAGAGGTTGGATGTTAGTGCGCAAAATGCGGTATGACAGGTGGTTTTCTCAATTGATGAGCGCCTTGGGAATGCAGTACTCCGTAGCAGTAGCGGTATTCATAACTTCAAAGGCCTTGAATTTGAGCTATTTGGATATCCTTAACCGTCTGCGTGTGTCTCCCTGAGAAGAATCTCGATAAAATTGGCCTTATTGGGATAAAGGCAGCTCGACTCACTACCCTCCACGATAAGCCTGAAGCCTAGGATTCAATCTGAAAGCTTTAAATAGGACATAGACAGGCAAACTAGGTGTGCTGGAAAAGGAGTTAAGGGAGTGAATGAGCCTATAATTCTTGGGCGAATTGTAGATCTAGTAAGGCTAAAGTTTCTTCTTTTTTCCTTCTTCACATGGTTACAAAGTCCTCCCATAGCCAAGTTATCTACGAAGATATGGTCGTGGTCGAAATATGTTCTTATGAGTGATTTAGGTACGGCCTATGCAACTAGGGTTAGTTATAGACGAGAATTCACAATTGCTATACGTTAATCATGTAAAAAATCGCATAATCACCCAAGGAAGAATACGCTTTCGAATTGATATATAGGTGATAAGCGCAAGATCGCAGAGGGCTTTAGCCATGTCCCAGGGTAACTGGAAGTGGGACAAAATAAATGAGTAATGCTATTGGAACAGATAAAAGTTACTACTGGAACAGATGGTCCGTGCGCACACACAGAAATTCTCCCAGCAACTTCCCTCAACACATAACTTACTCCGTTACTTCGTACTCCATACATCGCATTCAGTTACAGCATATCTACAGCTAGCTATTCCAGTATCATTACATTGCTTTAAATAACTGGTCTTTGGCATACATTCTAGTAATTATACAGGCGACCGCAGCTAATCTTCAATTTCGCTATTAAAATCGAAAGAACCTAGCAGCTTAGAGTTATCTGCAGCGTCGCTATACTAGGCCAATAACGGGCTAATAGGAAATCTATCACGACGTATAGAATTGGTGTTGTTATTGTGATTGAAAGTGTTATAGAAGATCGAGGAATTGAAGATTTCTGTGTATGCGCACGGACTAGTAGCAATTTTTGTCTGTTCCAATAGCATTACTCAAATAAATATGTATGTACGAAGTACTCCGGACGGCGGAGGATTTAAATGCGAGTTGGATAAACTTGCCTTGCGAGTGGGTGGTTATAAACAGATTTTTAACAACGCACATCGAACTCGTCTGTATTGGGTTCTATGGTCTAACGGTTATGACTCCGGATTTTGATTCCGGCAGCGAGGGTTCGACTCCCCCTAGAACCTAACATACCTTTCTTTTTTTGCATTTTTGCGTAAAAAGCAGCAACGACAAAACAACAACTCTAAGCACTAACTTAATGGCACATTGCAATATGGAGCTACTTGGGTCTTATCTAGCCATTGTAACATTTTCTACGAATTAGCTAGTATTGCAGTAATTTCTGGCCATTGCAGTCATATATACCTGGCACCTTCTAGGTACGACACGTGACTAGCCTGGCCCTTATAAATCCCAAAGCAACCATTCTCGGACTTCTTACTCTTTGCACTGAGTGAACGAGCCAAAATAAATGGCATTCAAAAGCCACAGCGCTCGCTCCGAGAAGCAGAGCGTCAGCACAACCAGGCTGAAGAACTTTCCATTGAATCGCAGCCACAAACCATCCCCTAATGCATCGAGGCCTGCCACTCGATCGACCTTGCTGTTGAAGTGGTGACAGAGCGCGGTTTGACCCTAGACGAACGAATCACTCCTTGGAACGAGTTTCCGGCCTTGCGAGAACAGACCTGGGACTAACTCTCGGTCAGCCCCTCCGGAAGTGCCATTCAATTATTGCTTGGCGTGAGATCTCGACTTGTCTCCATTACTTCATCGATATCATTTTGCTGGGGACTTGGCCCACTCTATATACCCCTTTGCTTCCTAATGCCCGAAGATAAAAAGGGCTCTAATTCTCACATTTCCTAGATAGCATTTCTTTGGTGTGTTTGAGAGGCCGTCTTATATGGCCTCATCCTGATATTGACTCAACTGAATGATTCTCCGCGCGTCCTATTTCTAGCTGGTAAGCGCTCGGCAGTGAAGGCCGCATGGTGACGGGCGTTTTTGGTCGCCTGCGGGTCGTTGGATGTCATTGGTTGATTGACATGATCCATCTTCCGGTTTATATGTGATTGATGGGCAGAATAAGCGCCTTCAACGAAACATACATAAACTCCGCTTAATCTTGCCGCGAGACAATTGTGTTCTCGCCCAGTCTTTATTGTCGACTTATTCTTCATTCTACCACTCCTCCTGGTTCAGGAGATACAGTCCGCAATGTCGGAAACCACAGCCCAAGACCAAGAGCCCTCATTTCCCCGTGAAATATCCTATTATGATGTGGCGTAAGGCAAAGAACTTTACAATTTCTTCGGTAACCGCGTTCTGGAACACACCACCTCGGTAGGCGTTGTTCTAGCAGTCAAAATTAAACCGCTTTCGTTCGACCGCTCTGAGGGCGACATGATGCACCATGCTGCAACAAATGGTGTTTTGGCCCCGAAAGTCCGTGCTGTCTATGACCTTGTTTACACCAAGCCCATGGCGCGTGCCATGGTCAGGCGAGCGCGTGCCTGGTATGCCGCTTGATGAGGTCTGGGATGACCTTACCGACACTCAGAAGGCCAGCATCAAGGACCAGCTTCGCACCCAGCTCGCCCATATGCGCGCCTGTACACAACCCTTTGTCGGACTCATCGGGCAGATGTGGCATCCTCGAGATTTGGCACGTTGACGTCGGCACCGACTCGCAGCAGGATACCCAGTGAGCTCAGAGGGAGATAACTGGCGGCATTAATGAGCATTAATGAGAGGAGTCGAGGCCCGCCAGTCATCACCAAACTGAGGGCTTGGGCAAAATTGAACCCGGACAGAATGTTACCACAGGTTTGGAGCACATACTCGAATATGGAGTTGTAGCCAAGAATGGCCGACACCGACAATAGACGCAGGATCTCTGGAGGCCCGTCAAAAGTGATACGTTTTTCACCAGAAGCTCCACGGCCTCAAGGTTGCCTGAGAGGGCAACGACGTGACTAACAAGCCCGATATTGTTAGCCCAACTATTGTCTTGGGCGTCCATAATCTGGAAATTTCCTTTAAGAGAAGTCTGCTCCCTTCTCATGGGGTTGTTTTCCGTCTTGGTGTTGCAATTGAGCAGCTCGTCTACGATACTCCCCTTACCCAACCCTGCCGCGAGATGCAACTAATATCATAGCCAGCTTGGATACGTATAATACATGCTGGTGAACGGGGATGACTGAATTGGGGACCCAGAAGTCACTCTTCAGACTGAGATCATCGGCAATTCAAGGGTCGCCTTGCTGGCATGGTGCAGCCAGTGTTTCACGGGTTGGCCTGTCTTAAGGGGAAGAAGGATCCAATCTCCAATATAATTATATAACCCTATAAAACATACATCAGAATAAAAGATCTTAGGATTTGTTTATTCCTTCTCCGAATCAACACTTCCTTCCTCTTTCTCCTCTCCATTATTTTCATTCCCAGCGGCATACTTTATATGGAACGCGACTGTCTCACTAACATCCCAGTCCTTCTTCTGCTTCTCATCGCCAAAGATCCTAAGTGCACGAACGACGATCTTGTACGTGCCTGCAGGAGCATACTTGCCATCGCTAAGCATGCCATCCCAAGGAGTCGGTTGCTTGCCACGGGACTGGAAACGAAGAGGAAATCCACTGGGCTGGCCAATAGTCTTAGTGCCGAAGAACTCAGTCGAGTTGAGTGAACAGGTGGATAAGGGCACAATATCGGCACGGATAAGAGGAGAGCCCAGGGTCAGGTTAAGGACCAGAGCAGGGAGAATATCAGCCCCTGTCGAGTTGCCGGCAGGGGGGAGGGTCCAGGTGATATTGCCAGCGACAGTGCCATTCGTATCAGTCGAGTTGCCGATCCAGGCATCTGTCAGACCTAGAACGGTTTGGTTGTAGAGAGAACCGGTAAGACCCTGGTAGGGGAGAGATAGCGAGCTCCCGTCAGTGCCATTAAGTGTAATAAATCCAGACCATACGGCTAGGCGCTTGGCATCGGCGTTAGGAGGAGTAGGGAAGACCTCAATAGTGGCAGACTCGCCAGCAAGCAGGGTCACCTTATTCTCACTGAACTTGAGCTCGGCATGGGCCTCCGTGACTTCATTAGGGAAGACATCAGGATAGGTGGTGTTATTGCCCAGGGTATAGACGGTCTTGGTTGGGATATGAGAGAGGTGATAGGTGATCTGCTTATTGTCGGTATTGCTAATAGTGAAGTTGAGAACCTTAATGAAGTGGTCGGTATCATTAAAGGATAGGCTAGAGCGCGAAAGAATAGTAGTGGCGTAGGCAGCATCGTAGGCCTGGATAAGGCCACCACCCTGTTGGGGCACAGGGGCAAGGAAGTCGTAGAATTGGTTGCCATCGCTAAACAGCTGCGCATGGGCAGTGGCAGATAAAAGGTTCTCAATAAGGCGAGGATTGAAAGTTTTGCGGACTTGGGCAATTAGGGCCACAATGCCAGCAGCGAGGGGAGTAGCCATAGAAGTGCCCGAGAGGGTGGCATAGCTACCAAGAGCGCGAGGGTAGGTAGATAGTATGTTGCCGCCAGGAGCACCAACCTGGGGCTTAACGTTGACGTCCCAGGTAGGACCCCAAGTGCTGAAGTTACTCACACCACCGCCGGTTATAGGGTTCTTGATAGTCTTGATCTGTTTGATAGACTTCTTAACACCAGTCATAGACAGAACGACGTTCTTGCCGGCCGTAAGAGCAGTAACCCAGGCTTCACCAGTCTGCTTCTCAACCATACCGGCGGCTAAAACCTGAGAGACAGCGGAGGTATCGATAGTAAAAGATCTGTCGATGTTGTTGGAGATCATGATATATTCGGCTCCCTTGTCAGCAGCATTCTGAATCTTTTGCTCAACGGTGCAGTTGCTACCATCGTGGATTAGGACGATGTAGCTGCTTAGGTCAGGAGTATTTGAGGGGAAAGGGTTACAAGCATCACCAGAAACAGTGGTGTTGAGAATGTCAGTCCACACGGGGAGCTCAACACCGTCCCAGCCATCAAGGTCGCTATTAGCATAGGCAAACTGCTGAGTCTGGGCGCCATCGATAGAGTAGGAAGAGAGGGAGAGGACTATAGGGGTCTCCGTATTATCGAAAGAAGCAATGGCAGTAATGCCCCTCCCACTGGCCGGAGAGCTAGCATAGAAGATTCCCTGATCGCCTTCATTACCAGCGGCAACCATACAGGGAACGCCAGCATCGACAATGCGAGAAACTGCAATATCTTGGGCCGCGCTGGGCCAACCAGCGGGGCCACCAAGCGAGGCAGTAATAATGTCGGCGCCGTCTTCATAGGCCTTAAGGAAGGCATTGGTAATAATGTCGTCACTAGCAGAGCCGTTGCAGCCAAAGATTCGGTAGGCACCGAGGCTGACATCAGGAGCAGCACCGGTAAATCCATAGTCATTCGGCTGGGCGGCGACAATACCGGCGACATGAGTGCCGTGGCCACCACAGTCCATAGGATCAGGGCCAGGCTGAGGAGTATTGGTTCCATCATAGGCATCGCCAACAAAATCAATACCAAATGAGACGAGACAGCCCTTTCCAAAACAGCCTCCTAAGGCAGAGTGCTTATAGTCTATCTAGGAACATGAGATATGTTAGTGACGGACAGCATGGAGGGTATAAAAGAAGAACAGGAGAGAGAGCCTCTCAGATGCTTCCACTTACACCACTGTCAATTACGGCAACCTTAATGCCTTTGCCTGTAATGCCCTGGGCTCGGAGCTTATCGACCTGAGTCATCAAATGGGGAGAGTAGTTATCCGCCTTCGTGTTGTTTACATCTCTTGTTGCGATCTTGTTGCCATTGTTGGAACCGGCAATCCATTCAACCCGAGGGTTTGGCGCAGGGATTAGTGTAACCGGCCACATGCTTTTAACCGCGGGCAGATCAGCAATCTTCGCGGCCGTCCTGTGAGCATTCTCGATGTCATGTAATTGGACTGAAACACCCTTGAAGAGCTTATAGTCGAGATCAAGGCGTTTTATGCCCTTGGCATTAATCTTGTTATAAACCTCGGAGGTGTCCTGCGAAATTTCTAATTAGCATCCATCTCACAAGAGCTGTAGAGCAATCGCCAAATGCATATTCAACTTACATGACCATCCTCGAATTCAAAGATATATGCACCTGGGAGAACAGTTCTAGCCGGAGTGTTTGCCGCCTGAGCCACCGTAGTTGACGCCGTGGCAAGCAGAAACACTATTGATTTCAAGCACACCATTGTATTAGTTTTCCCCTAGGGAAATAACTAAATACACAGAAAGAACAAGTGATGAAGAAAAACGAAATAAAACGTAGGTGTGTTAGTATGACGAAGATTATGTTCCTGGGGGGCTGTTGGGAGATATGATATCCTTTGCACTTTTAGGTGTGGCTGCTGAATATAGCATCTACGTGAAAGCTCCACCAACGAAGGAATACCGCATGCCCAAGAGCTCAGCAAGTAAGGGGTAGGCGGGTGGAATGTCCCAACCGTTGTCTAAGCCTTATTAACCCCAGCCGAGAGCACTAAAAAGGATACGAGGGTCAGCGTATGATCCTTCATTGCCACGTCGGCGTTTACCCAAGTTGACCAACCACTTTAGGGTACATTTTGCTATGAAGGAGCAATTGGGGCCCGGCCTCTTTAGAACAATGGGATATAGACTAATAATAGCTGGGCGGGAAATCAGCACGACCACACTGCGATCTCCCGTGTTTGAGTTTAATTTGGTCAAGGTCGCGCAAGTATTAAATCCTATAATTCTTGTTTGAGTACTCCGTAAAGATATACTACTAATATGAAGGAATAATTAGTCTTATTACTGTGTTCTCCTTGCTCGTATTGTTATATTGTTATTAGTGGGACGGGGATAGGAGATTACTAGGTCATAGTGCTTGACAAGAAAAGTGCCTGCTGATCAACCTTGCCAGGACCGAAGTGAGGAAGAGGCAGATAATAGACGGGTGATGGGACTGATACTAACCTATAGGTTTTCACCAACATAGCCTCATCAATGTGGGGAGCAGACCGAAATTAGCAGCGGCTGCGCCCACGATAGCTTCTATGATCTATTGCATGATTCAGACATCCATTCATTACGCCACTCCAAATGGTCCAGTGCGCAACTGGCCAAGCTTGGACCAAGGCTGCCTTTGTCCTTATTCCTACATTACTCCCCTGTCCGTAAATACTTTCATATTGCGCCTTGCTGCTGAACCCCTTTTCAGTTTCTTTCTCAATAATACTATGCATGGTACAACGAGATCTTAGGACATTTCCATGCTCCTACACAGCATACGATAAAAAAAGTCCGCGATTATTGCGACCGAGGCATTATTTAGAACTGTTCGCCCCGCCAAACCTTACCCTGGTCCCTGCAAAAAAATAAGCTTATACCCCTAGGCGCATTGTCTGCTTCAACTGTCCTAAAGCACTACCTCAGATATAATAGTCTAGCGAGGCTATGTATAGGCCGGTCGTTTAATAGGCCTGTGGACAGCGATAAATATTCCTTCCATTAGTTCAATTTAAGCCCCGAATACCTACGATCCCCTACTATCTCCCAGCCAGTCAGCACTTGATCCATTTCGAAATGCTTACTGGATGGTAGCCTAGCCATCGCTCGGTTTTGCTTGCCTCGCTATCCCAAAGTGTCACTAGCAGTCAATGAATAAGATGAGGCGTATCTGATGACCCAGGAGTTTCTCGTGATGGCGTGTTGTGAGACAGGATCTCTCATCTTTACCCTATGCGTACACTAGTGATAGCCTAGATTGCATGCGGTGAATTTTGGGGCTGTGGATATGCGTTCGAACGGCTTTACGTGAATGTTTCGCGAAATCTTGAGTTATTAAAAGCCTGTGCACGAGCATAGTGCTGTATAAAATTGAACTGATTTCCTGGCTTTCCTTGAATCATTGGTCAATATCTTTGTTCAGTCCATTTTCAGCTATGGCACCATTACAATCAACCAATGGTAAATAGAATTTCATCACTAAGAGCATTTCGATTGACAGAAAAACCAGCTTGACTCATCATCCCCGACAAAATCGCCAAATTTAGCCCTGCAGTGAGAGATCCGTCCTCAATCTCTCACAGTGAGGTCCACACCATACTTCCTGCCATAAAACAGCCCTCAAAGCAGTTTGAAGCTGATTGGTTTCCTCAATCCCAAGTATTGCACACAGTATCCTCAATCGTTGCAAAAACCACGATACCTCATCACTTCCTGCTGCAGCCCCGTATCCTATAAATAGCATCCATAATAACCAGTTTTGCCTCTCTCGACTGCGAGTCCACCATTCCGTACACTGAAGTTGTAGGGCAGATCGCAATCGTTGGACAAGTCTGTAGATTACTTTGGATCTGCTTGGAAGCTCCCTTATGACGAGGTAGAGATAGAGGTGTGTGGCGACACATAAAGGAGCCGCTTCGATTGGGATAGAGCCACTGTCAGGAGTGCTAGGACAGCCTGCTTTGAGAAGGTGTAGCTCGTATTCTAGGCTGTAGATTTGGCTGCTTGCGTCTGACTTATCAAGCGCCGCAGCACCATTCAGATGCATCGCCGCAGATATGCGGCTAAGGGATTTGAAGATTGGAACGGTAGGCGAGTCAGGACCAAAAATATCTTCTACAGCAAGGACTGCAGATTCGGGGTTAAGATGTGGGTTAAGTTCCTGACCTGTAGCAATGGTGTTGCGCGGAAAGTGTGGCGGACAGTTCCAAACACTCGAGTAGCAGAAGTCGGCCCTAGCAAGTGTGAGTTGATAGCAGAATATGGCGTAAATTGAAGAGAGACTTACCACATTATTACTCTGCGATTTAGTCCTTGGATATTCTGTATTCCTCCTCGTTTCTCAACCATATCCCTCAGACCCCTCATATGCATTTGGGATACGCCAAACATGCCAGAAAGATTCTAGATGTCAATGTCAATTAGCACATCTGAACAAAAGTTATTTCCCCCCTCAAGGATGAGCTCACCTCTTTAATAGCTATCAATGCAACTGCCGCAATTGTCGCATCACTCAAGTCTCCATCTTGAAGACGATTGTTGATTATTCGAAATGCTTCTGACGAATGATACAGACAACCCACAGGGTCGGTCAGTCCGCGCCTAAGATTGTAATCTAGGGCGACGAGATATAGAACAGAATGAAAGAGGGCCTGATCTTCTCTCGCACGAACGAGGCAGGGGTCACCACCCATGTTGAGAGCAAGAAAATTCATGGAAAAGTCTGAACTGTCTGTAATACTAGTGTTAGTAATAACATATGCTCGCTACATTATACGGGCCAAAGTCGGAATGGTGTGGGGTCTGGGAAGGGCGTGGGTGGCCTGAGAGAGGAGTGATAGGCTGGGAACACGGCGAACTGCATTGATGATAACCCGACTTACAGTAGTAGATCAGTGCCATACTTTCAGGTCTCAGCTGAAGTGAGTATGCGTCAAAAGGATCTAAAATCCCACCCCGTATGACTACTGGATTAGGTACCAAAGCACTGCTTTGACAAAAGCCGATGGAGTTAAGAGCCGAGTTCTTGGGAGCTGATTCCTTGGCATGGCGCTTCCCCTTTTTGCCACTTGTCGTCCGAACCTTTGACTTCTGTGGCGCCGAATTCAACCGAAACCTGCCTTTATATTCCGATGGTTTAGCAGGATTAGCCTTAGGTGCCTCATCGGCATCATCTTCTTTGCCTTGGCGATTCCGTTTCCAAAAGTAATGTCGCATAGCTTGGACGCGAATGGTTCTCGATACATCTTTGCCGGGCTGACTATTTGGCGACAATCCCGTGACCACGATGAACTCACGGGGCTCTGTACTATCGCTGCCAGCAATAGTAACAGTCTTATCGATTCCCTCAGAGGCATTGGTTACTGATCACAATCAATACCAGCCACCAAGGCACAGGGATGGGAAACATACCATTGCCTTCCGAGGACTCCGTATCCCCGGTTGTTCCACTTTTGCGCATATTGAGAAGTTTTAGGATTAGCGTCTCCCGCAACGGTTCCCAGGGTGCTGTATGAAGCCGAGTTGCATACGTCGATGGTATGGCGTCGTGAGGAGACGATTATGTCAGGCACCATAAAAGGAGTTGATGTTGAAGAAGATTAGGAGCAAGGAGTTCAAATGGTAATGATTGGGCTGGTAATAAAATAGAGCGATGACTAGACTGATTGACGCGTTTGACACACGTGATCAAGACTACTAGCATCTAAATATTGTGTCCTTATCCTTCATAAAGTTCAAGAACCATGTCTTGGGAGGCGCAAGCTAGTCTTCGCCTTGGTGTTTTGGCATTAATAATGGGCCGACCAGTTTCCATTTCCGGTAATTTTCTCAATTTATAGACGTACCCGTGAGTGTGGACCTTCGGTAACGCCTTTTAGTTAGGCCCAAAATCTCTAAGCCACCCTAAAAATCGAGCCACCAAGACTTTTGTATATAAGTTGGCATCATGCTCTGTATAAGCGAACAGACCGGAATATCAAGACATGCTAGAAAACCGTTATGTTCTGTATAAGAGAAGAAACCCACCAACCTCTACAACGCGCTCCGAACATCAGATCGCTAGACAACCACTTTGACCCTAGGGACTGGGAAGATCACTTTACCACTTAATCTAACCTAGACTATTACTCTTCGAGTAAATTCAAAGGTAGGGACTACGCCAATGCACTGAATTCCGACCGGGGCCTGGCGATTCCTGCCACAGAACCGCCTAGTTCTTTCAAGGTGTCTATTGATGCTTTTTCTGCCAAATCTCGCATTCTACTTCCAGCTCCAGGCGCGGATTCAATCGTTTTCGAAAAGGTGGAAGAATGCCTATCCAAAGGATCACGCCACTGTACAGCGAGAAGAGTAACAATTCTACCCGTTTTTCAACGTCACATGGGCCCACGACAGTCAGACACATACAGTAGAGATCGACTGTCTCGGCCTCTTTGCACTGACCTCTACCGTGGCGAGCCGTGACAGGCAATGCAGCAAGAGACCTCCCTATTCCACAGTACTACTACTACCAGCCCAACTCCCTACCAACGGGAGATACTATAAAGCTTAGGTATCCGACTAACCGCATTGCTTTACGAGATAACGGGATACCAATAATGAATACGCGTGTCCCCTGCAAATAATTGCACTGTACTCCGTGCCTATTAGCCTACTAAATCCTTCCTTTCCCCTCCGTACCTTATACAATTTCCTTAAATGTTTGAAATTAACCCTAATTTAAGGTGTTAAAAAGGAGGGCTAAAAAGCAAGGATTGCAGTGTAATTGGGTAACCTTCCTATTCCGGCTAGACCCGGAATTAGGCCCGACGCTAGGACCGAGTTCCTGGAAGAACTTCGGTGTAAGTCAGGAAATTTCTGTTATCTTCAACCATAACAATTGAGCTAGGACCAGCTACCCCGCCTACCCTAGACTCAATACAATGGCTATAATGGCTATTGTGAAAAATCTGACCAAAATGGTTTCCTGTTTGTATGGCCGTGAGTCGATTTGGCCGATTTCCCATACAAATGAATTTTGCGGAAAATAGGAATGCGGCCACGAACCCAATTCTGCCGCCGCACGCCTATTGTTAGGTCGGAGGACTATTGTAGAAGACAAAGCATTGTTCTACCATCACTTCTACAAATAGCCGCACATACACTAGATATTCTATAGCTTTTCAGCTATTAGATTAGTTACAATTCAATTGTTCATCCATTGTTAACCCAACTAGACTCTCAGTCGTTTCCTTATTGCTGCGTTGTATGCAGCTTCCTAGAAGCCATACATAAATGAGGTTCAGTATAACCTTGTTATTCAACAAATAATAAAGTTATACTAAACTTTATCTATATATAGCTTTTAGGAAACTATATATAATATTGTAATAAGGAAATAACTAAAAGTTTACTAGGTAAATAATAGAATAAATAATTGAAATTGTATTTAATTTAATAACTAAAAGCTATAGAATATCTAGTATATATGCAGCTATTATAAAAGTGATTATAAAATAATACTTTATCTTTTATAATAGTCTTCAGACTTAATAATAGGTATATAGTAGCAGAATTAGGTTTATAGCTGCATTTTTATTTTCTATAAAATTTATTTATATATAAAATCGCTTAAATCAACTTACAGCTATATAAACAGGAAACTATTTTAATCAGATTTCTTATAATGCCTATTATAAGCATTATATTAAGTCTAGGGTAGGCGGGGTAGCTGGTCTTAGCTTAATTATTATTGTTAAGGATAAGAGAGAATTCCTGACTTATACCGAGGTTCCTCCAGAACTCGGTCCTAGCATTGGGCCTAATTCTAGGTCTAGCCAGAATAGGAAGGTTATCCAATTACACTAAAATCCTTACTTTTTAGCCCTCCTTTTTAATATAAAATAATAAGGTTATACTAAACTTTATGTAAGTGTAGCATTAAGGAAGGTGCATTTAATATAGTAATAAAGAAACAACTAAAAGTTTACTAAGTAAATAATAAAATAAATAATTAAATTATATTTAATTTAATAGCGAAAAGCTATAAAATATTTAATGTTTATATAGTTATTATAAAAGTGATTATATAATAATACTTTATCTTTTATAATAGTCCTTTAACTTAATAATAAGTATATAGTAGCAGAATTAGGTGTTAATTATATTTCTATATTCTGTAAAATTTATTTATATATAAAATCGCTTAGATTAACTTCCAACTATATAAACAGGAAACTATTTTAATTAAATTTCTTATAATACCTATAATAATAATAATAATAATAATAATATATAATTAATTTCTTATGGTAAAGGCTACTAATCCTAGTAAAGTAAAAGGATATTTTAAGCTAGTATTTAACTACTATTTAGGATTTTATAACTTTAAAGGCAAGGTTATTAAGCTTAACTTTTATTAGTAAATTAAAAAGTGCAGTAAAAGCTATAATATAGGCTAAAGCCTATATTAAATATCTTTATAGATATAAATATATACCTGGAAAAACCAAGACTTTTCTAGCCAGTAATTCCTTTTATAACCCTACTTTGAATTATATACTCTATAACCTTTTAAAATCCCTTTATAACTAGAATTTACATAATAGTAGTTATAGTATATAAAAAAACTTGAAAAAAAAGGGTTAGCTTTTTTTAATAAAAGAAAAACCTTTATAATTAATGCTGTTTTTTAAATATTAATAAAATCAGTAGGGGCTTAACCTACTATAAATCCTATTAATATTTAATATTTAAAGTAGCCTAGTTTAAAGGCTATTTAGTTTTTAGATTTAGCGGTTTAAAGTAAATAATATAGCGCAAAGTTAACTCTTTAAATATACCTTTACTATATTTTTTAACTGTTAAGTTAGCGATAGCCTAATAGCTATTATACTACTTTTTATAGCCTATAAAAGCTCCTGCACTAATAAGCTGCTAATAGCTACTAGTGCAGAAATTTTTTTATAAAGAGAGTTGCTTATAATATTTATTATAAATATTGTATTAAGTTTAAGGTAGGCAGGGAAGCTAGTCCTAGTTTAATTGTTATTATTAAAGATAAACGAGAATTACTGATTTATATTAAAGTTTATTTAAAACTTGGTCCTGGCGTTAGGCCTAACTCTGGGTCTAGCTAGAATAGGATAGTTATCCTATTACACTAAAATCCTTACTTTTTAGCCCTCCTTTTAACAAAATAAAAAGGGATTTAAAAGTTATATATTTATATATAGAAGGAAACTAGGACAGATAAATAAATAAATATAATATAGTTAATATACATAATTAATAATCTTAAATACAGTTAAATTTACTATATAATAAGATAATAATAGCTTAAAAGCTATTAATTAAAAAATATACTGTTTAATATATAGAGTAACTTTAGCTAAGACAGTTAATCTTTATTTCCTACTATACATTAATAATATCATTTATAAAATAGCAATCCAATCCTTAAAGTCTATACTTTAATAAGTAATATTTAGCTAATTGCTTATTTAATATCTGATACTGTATATATAGGTCAGGGATTATAGAGCGCGGAAATCCGTTAATCGATAACGGGCGCCACCTCTAAGCGTCTAGAAGCCACCACCCGCATCGGCCCCACCCACTTTTACAAATGCTTACACAAGGACGACAAAGGAGTCTAATAATAGACTAGAGCGGGGATTTGTCATGGAAGACAAAGACTTACGTACAATGTAACGGCGTTCCTTAAAGATCATCCCTGACATAGCTTTCATGCATTTAAAGATCAACAGCTCCTCTCTCTTCTAGCTAGAAATCAAGAGTCTCGAGTTATCCTGATACACTAGGCGCTATATTCGTTGTTTAGCCATCCTCTTAATCGTTGTTGTGTGATATAACTCTTACAACGCATTTTACCAAGCCGTCACTCTCGATACTTAGCTCATGATGACCAAATACGAGGAACATGCAGTCGTCTATGGCAACAGCAAGACAATATTCTATCTGGCGGCCGGTCCCAAATCCGGTCCCCTCATAATCTTCATGCACGGCTGGCCTGGAATTGGCAAGACATGGCATCGGCAGCTCGAAACTTTTGCCTCATTGGGCTTCCGCGTCATCGCACCCGACATGCCTGGATATGGTCAATCAACAGCTCGCAACGTCCACTCCGACTATGCCCAAGAGAACATTATCCAAGGAATGCTCGCCATGCTTGCAGATACCGGGCGTGACCAGGCCATTTGGGTCGGCCATGATTGGGGCTGCGGTACCCTCTGGACACTTGCAAACACACATCCGCAAGTCTGCAAGGCAGTAGCAGGTCTCTGCGTCCCTTATGGCGCTCTTGAGCTCGGCCTGGAGGAGTTGCTTAAGACAGTCAACAGGGAAATCTACCCACAGGATCAGTACCCCTACGGCCAATGGAGTTACCAGGTGTTCTACGAGCAGTCATTCGACAAGGCTACAACTTTCTTTAACAAGAACATCCACGGCCTCCTGAAGGCGTTGCATCGTAGGGGTAGTCCGCTTGATGTTGGTAAGCCCTCCATGATAGGAGCCAACGTCATGAAAGACGGAGGCTGGATGGGTGGAATAGATAGCCCACCACCCCCTGAAGCCACACCCGATGACAGCATCTTTGTGGATCTGGACGTGTTGAAGGAGTTTGTCGCAGCGATGGAAAAGACTGGCTTCGGCCCTGGAGATGCTTGGTACATGAACCATAAAGCTAATCGGGAGTATAACCTGAAATACTCCACGTATGACAGTAAGTTGAAGATGCCGGTGCTCTTCATCAACGCCCGGTATGATTCGATATGTGAGACTGTTACAGGGAGGCTTGCGGAGAGGATGAGAAATAGCTGCTTGAATCTCACTGAGACTATTATTGACGCAGGTCACTGGGTTGCTCCAGAAAAGCCTGAAGAGACTAACTCAGCGATAACCAGATGGCTGGTCGAGGAGGTGGCGGACTGGTGGCCTGCATTTTGGAGCAATGGGTGGGTGAAGCGTCAGGTCAAGGATCAGTAGGACCGAACCTTGAAAGAAAGGACTGGGGCACTGCAGACTACTTCTAGGAACAGAACGGAGTAGATTATTAATTTCGGGCTCCGACATGTCACCAACATTTAATAAGCGTATTATTATTGCCCTAACTTGGTCATTTACACTAGTTTCACCTCAATCGGCGATTAGTAGTTACTGACCTGATTCCCGGTGCCGGTGACAGCGGAACATTTGCACCAGCCCAGTGCTCAAGTGCATCCAAGAGAACGGTATGGTGAAGTTCCGGCCACATTTTACATGGGAGACTCCTAGTGTGCACATGCTCGTCAAGACCAACCCGCAACAAAACACCGTCAGCCATCGAAGAAGACTTGCAACCAGAATGGAGAGATTTGAGACGCTGAAGGAATGCAATGCGGAATGGTCAGGACGGACAGCCGGGGTTGGATGCAGTCACTATGTGCTGGCTTTCCGCAGTTCTTGCAATGTTCTAGACGGTTGCATATCCTTAGGTCGTGGAATCTAAGGCATTTAGTGCACTGGGTGACCTGTGTCTTTTTGGTTAACTCACGGGCTGGGCCAGAGCAGTTGAACAGTTTAAAACCAGGCTTGACTGGTTCTTTAAAGGCAATAACCTAGTCCTGGGAGTTAATCGAGCCTCTATAGGTAGAAGCTCTGCATCTAATTGGGGACGTGTGACGATCCGGGTTGATTCTCAAGGGATAAACCGAGGTTCATAGGTTTATGTTGACAGAGAGGTCAGGGATAAATACTAAGCAGGGTAATATAATTACAATTCTATAGAACAGGCAGTTCTAGTGAATGCAATTTATTAACGACTGTCTAAGTAACTATACTAATAATTGTAATTTATCCAGTCTTATATATAAAGGAGATATATAGTGAGTGTACTTAGATCGTTTAAATTATAGCGATCCTACCGATCCTAGATTATAGTTCTATAGTACAGTAATCTTTTTTATGGGATCGCGCTTGTAGCCGCGATCCGTCGTTAATTGGCCGAAGGCTCCGATATTCTGCCGTGATCCCGTGACCAGGTCTTCGATATGGTCGGGTCGTGACAGGAGGAGGTGGACTTGGCCCGCATTTGCGCTTCTATGGCCCCTAGCGCATCGATAGGGTAGGTCCTGTCTGAGTCTGTAGTATCGGGGGATACCCAGGATTATAAAAGTCCGCCACGTCTCTGCTTCTTTAAGCGCTAGATTTTTCATTATAAAAAATTCTTTAAAGCTAAGCAATTTATTGCGCGATAATTTATTTTTAGTTCTGATTATGAAACCTGAGCGGACCTGTTGTACTTTAGTGATGTCTTGATATTTGAGGCTATATGCCTTAGTGATACTATTCTTGGTTCCCGCTGCAGTGTTTTTCTTTTAATTATAGTCTAGGGGGACCTGGAGGAAAATCCTATTGTCGGTGGCCTTTTTGTCTTTATAAGTTTTATCTTTGCCGGTTTATATATTGCTAACGATTCCTTTCTGTCCCTTGGTGTTTAGGGGGGGGGGAGTTTTGTTGGTGCTGCGGCTCGGCTGGGCAGCCTCCGCATACGTGGTTTTCCCGGCTTTTATTAGCAGGAGTGGGGCCGCTGGGAGTACTCAATCTCCTTGTCCCACTTGGTTGGTGCAAACAGCAATATTTGGACAGCGTGCACAAGAACTGTGGCAGCGACGCTAATAAAATCATCCCCCAAATCTTCGGTGTAAGACAGCGTCCTTGGCGTGATTGGGAGGAACATTGGCTTGTGCAAGGCAGATACGGTGTTGACGATGGTCCTGAGATGAAAATCGGTAGTAAATAATCTGATGAGCTCGGCGGGGCTGATCAGCTGAAGGGGAATGTCACTTTGCTCAATGCTAGGCAACCTCGAGTTGATCTTGTTGTGAAGTTGCTTGATCCCATCTACAGCACGTTCGGCAGTATCCTCGGTCGCCTTTCTGATGGTCTCGTCATTCCATAGCTCTCTTGCCTTCTTGTTCGTGCATTTGTGGGCAATGAGCATCAGGCCTTCTTGTATGATGTCACACACTGTGCCTTGTCAGTACCCTGGGAAAGTTGAGACCAAAGAGGCCGGTTTCGCCCCAACTCCAGACCTCGTCGGCCGTTGTAGATCGCACTCACCGACAGTGTCGACAAAGTTGACCGTTGCCTTCTCGTCAAAGCCGATATACGCCGACAGCTCGCTGATATTCTTGGGTTCCGTATCCCATCTGTGAAGAACTTGTAGGCCGACGGGCAGGCCGAGCTCATGCCACATGGCCGACCTCTTGCGGATCTCGACATCATCTGACTCGTCGGTTCGTTTTGGAGTGTACGTGACTTGGAAATTCAGAGCTGCAGGGCTGGTGCGCCAATTCGCAAATTCGATGGACTTTCTCAGGAAAGGTGTAAAGTCAATTATTTTCTCTGCAGGGGTTTTCTTCTTCGAGCGGACGGGCTTCGGCGCGGCTCCGCTGGTGGACCCTTCCGGGGCATGTTCCGGGGCAAGTTCCGGGTCGGCCCCGCCTTTGCCGTTCTTGTCCGGAGCTTTGTTTCGGCCGCGAGAGCCACCAGCCATGGCTGACTATACAGCGGCTGACGTTAGTTCACGACGCTGAGGGATCGAACTCGAATTCAATGAAGTTGAGCGGTTGACGCGGGTAATACTATCGTCACAGAAGGGAAGGTGTGAGGGAGGTTGAAAAAGAAGAAGAGTTTGTGTGACCCGAGAGATGGTTATATACACCTCGGAACCCGGATAAATATATGGGCGGAGCTGACTGGATGCTGGGCCTAGTGACTAGGACCTGGCTTCACTCCAGTTCAAGTGAAATAGCAACCTTGAAGTCAATACTCACCAAGACGACTGGCAGGTGTATATCTAGCTTTGCCATGATAGTAACATCTGTATGGGAATACATGTTCCTCCTGCGCCCTGTCGCATCCGGTGAAGTCCAAGATAGGGATAGAAGCTACATTGTCTCTCTTGCTTATCTCCTAAGAGGACGTCTACTCGAGTTACTATTTCGAGTCCTTAGTCTATGGACTCTTCGTCTAATTACTACCAATAACATTGTAGCACCGGGGTGATTGTCGACCTACTCAAGTCGCATAAAAGCTGGCCGTACTGCGGGCTCTTCTCGCACACAATACCAGTGACCCCTGGACATGTCATTGTCCTGATAGTAGTGGCTGTGCCGCCATTGTATGTGCATCCTTTGATTCCGTGCGAGTCAAAGGGCCCAAGCTCGACGTTGGGATACGCTGGCTTGTCCGCAGTCGTCTCTGCCACCGTCACCGAGCTGGAGGAGGTATCACACACGTCTACAGCAGGGCTACCCAGGGTCCAATCGAAAGTCATCCAAAACCGCGCGTAGCTGATTATAAGACCGAAGTTGGTGACTTGTTCGAGATTGATGAGAAGGTAGTTTGATGGCGTGGGTTTGGGCGTGAGCGTAGATGTCAATGAGGGTGTTTTCGAGGACGTCGTCGTACTCGAAGGGGTTAATGTTGACTTGCTTGAGGGGGATGACGATGACCTGGAAGTGGGTGTTGGAGAGACAGAAAAGAGTGTCGAAGAGACAGTCCCGGATATTGAGAAGTCTATCGATGTGACCGTGTTATACTGGCTCCAGACACCCTGAGCAGCCGCCCAGTCAGCGGCCTCGTCAGTCTCAGTAAGCCAATCATCCCAGTCCTCGAACGTGATGGCCCAGATGGGCGCGGGGGTGAAGATGCTGCTGAGTTCGGTGCCGGTTGTATCGCACCCAACAATTTCTAGAATATTCAGCAAAATCCATTTTCAAACCGGTGGTAATGAGGGATAGCTTCTACTTACCCTTGCAAGTTGACGAACATGAGGTGGTAGATGCTTCGGAAATACAAGCAGTGCTACAAGAGCTGTACGTGGCCATTTTACACTCAGACGACTGGTCCTTATTGTTGTTAGGATTGTTAGGATTATTGGAGTCGTCAAAGTTCGGAGCTAGGTTTCTTTCATTAGCCGCTGTCGGTAAGGCAGCAGGACAAAACAAGACGAAAGGGAACCTACAATCGATCCCGCCACAACCAGACCAGCATGGGGTGCAAACCTGAAGGATCCTAAGGACTATTCCTACCAGGCCCTGTGTACATCCGACTCCGCAACCTACTACATTCAGGCAAGTCGGAGCAGGCAGTCCACTGTGGTGAGTGACTTGCGGCAAATGCGGATCACTGTAGTGCCAGATACCACCGCCACCAATCAAAGAGCTAGTAGTAGTGGACAAAAGTTCGGAAACAGAGGAACCTGGCCATGGCGGTGGGTAGAAGGTACGTGTGTTCGGGGGGTTAGTAGTTCCATTGATGACTGTGGGATCGGTAATGTTAAAGGCTGGTGCTATGATACTGGGCATCGGGTAGATAACAGTTGAATTATCGCTCACAACCACATTGAATACGGAGATGACCGATGTCGTTACTGGCGGAATAGTGATTGTGGTAGTTATAGTGACACTCTCGTATTCGATCGTCGTTGTTACGCTGCCCAGGTAGGTGTAAGTGGTTGTCGTGGTCCAGCCAACTAGGATAGGCGTGACCAAGGGAGGATACACGAAGGTCGTATTGGTCGGTAGCGTCATGGGTGGCAAGACATATGTGCAAGGCGGGAGGCATGACACATTCACAGCACCGTTAGGCTCTACCCAGATCCTCGGGTCGATGCTTACGAAGCCGGAGCCATTGCTGTCTGAAGCATTACCACAGGGGCCGGACTGGCAGTGGCCGAGCCCGCAGTACGCTTCTCCAGAGCCGCAAAACCCAGCTTCAGAGCAGCAACTGCCTGGAAGCCGTCAGCCCCGAATGCGCGTGGGAATGGCCTCACTTACCGGCGCTGAAGTTACCACAGATAGCGTTGTTCCACTGCGCACCGCAAGTGCCGTCCGTTGTCAGGCCCCCTATGGTGCAGTTTCCGGATTGGCATCCCTGCTGAGAATCAGTATCGAGCACAGGCACAGGCACAGGGGCGAGCAATGAGGGCTACGACGCACATTTCCACAGTAAGCGGGTGTGCTACCACAGTATCCAGAAGCAGAGCAGCAGTCACCGGTCGGCCAGTTACCACAAACGGTGTTGTTGTTTTGCAGTCCGCAAGAGCCATCCGTCGTTGCAGTTTCGTTTGGGGTGAGGCCACTGGGGCATATTAAAGAGACGTAATTAGTACAGGATCCTAAGATACTCACCTGCCGATGCCCGAGTTGAAGTCAACACTCCAGGACATAGTGCCTCCAAAGCACCGCCCGCTTGCCCACGCCTTCTTCAGCGCAAACGTCTCATTGCTGTCATATCCGATCCACTGGTCAAACCAGGTGATTTGCATCATCATGGCCTCCTCAAGCAAGCTAGACAGTGCGTTAGCCTAGATATCTCAGGACATTTCGACTCGAGATTCTCAGCTTACGTTGGTGTGAGACTGTATTTCTCGATGAGCTGCTCAATCTCAAGCAACGAGAGTACGCCTGCCGTGTCAGTACACACACCAGGTTTGGACGGACCGGAGAATGGGCAGCCCAGCGTCTTGCAGCTGGGTTCTGACAATGTGTAGCCACGGCCGTATAGGGCCAGGCCAAAGTTGATTTTGGACAGGTCCAGGCCATCGAACCATAGTGGCGCCGAGTCATTGGCGATGTTGCGGATATCTGTCTGGCCGCGCACAATAGCCCCCAGGTTCCGATTTAAGGCGTCCCAGGGGCCGTGGAGGTCTAATATGCTAGAGATATCTATCAATTCATCCCCAGCTAAAGCAGCACTAACCGTAAGCCATAAACCCGAACCAGCTGACGTATGGCTGCATAGCAATGGCGTCGAAGTTGCGGAGGTACCAATAATCGGGGGCCAAGGTAAGACTCAGGCCGTACTGGCCATTAAACGCTGCACTCATCTCCTTAACTAGCAGCACGTAGTTCTCCGTATCCCTAGGCGCGCCTCCCGGTCTGGGGCACCGGGGTACTCCCAGTCAAGATCAGCCTATAGCCAAGATAGTCAGTGGGGAGCTCAGATCGGGATAATGGATTGATCAATGCATATACCCCCTGGAAACCATACTCCTTCATAAATGCTATCGTGGAACTGATAAACGCTGCGCGATTCTCTTTGGTGCTAGCCATATCGCTCCTGTATACTGTTAGCATCTAGATTCTGTGCATTATCACTTTATCCGTTACCATGTGTAGTGGGTTGCCGTGTCATTATTACTGATGTCGAACCCACCAATGGCGATCCATGTCTCAAGCCCGTTGCTTTTCAGCGCTGTGAACTCAGTGTACAGGTTGATCTGCTTGGCGTTGTCGGGCGTGATATGGAATGTGCCCGGGTCGATAGACGCAAAGGCAAAGTATAGGTGTGTATACCCCGTCGTCACGATCTGAGACGGGGAGATGCGGTTACAACGCCGGTTATACACGTTGGACGCCTGATAGTAGCCGATCTGACGGCGAGATATCGTCTCTTCGCTCGTCGCACAAACAGGTGGCGGGATAACCTCGCAAAGGCCATAGCCCTTCTGGCACGGCAGCAAGCCGCCTCCCGGGTCGGCGTTGATGCAAAAGTCGGCTGTCGTCTAGGTATGTTAGCCGTGGTTTCGGAAGCCCGGGGGGAGCCCGGTTCTTACTCCACACCACCCAGCCCATGAGCAGCACAGGTTCATGCCGCACGAGATGTTTCCATTGGCGCTATAGATTCCACACATGGCCGTGGCATCGCAGTTGGACGTACAGTTTCCGGAGCCGCAGAAGTCAGGGCCGAAGCCGCAGATGCCCGAGGTGCCGCAGCAGCTGTTCACGATCAGTATCTGGCCATACCATAACGGTGGGCTTCATCACTTCCATACCTTCCATCCGGGCATGGGTCGCCCAAGCCGCAAAGCTCGGCGCCAGGCGGCGGCGCACTACCAGCCATTTTGGCGTTCAGTAGGGCGGGATTTTGTTGGACAGGGCTCGCCTTGGAGGTCCTGCGGGCCAGTTGTAATCCTCGCGAGGCCAGATTCATGAGCGTACCATCCAGGAAGTTCATGGGAAAGGTATCGAGGAGACATAGCGACCATAGGAGGGGAATGACGAGGGCGACAAACCCAAAAGCCAAGAGGCCATTTTGCCCCCCCGCACGCGACATCATGGCCAGCGATAGTCAGAAGGATTAAGTTGGTAATATCGAAGTTTGTCTACAGGCCAGGCCTCAGCTATATATGTATGTATGGCCTCTGCGTTGCTGAAACCCTGCCCTGAAAAGATATGGCCGCAATGGCCAGGCCCCATGTCCATATCCCAGCCCATAGCTTTCTCAGGGCGGCCGCACTAGCGGGCGAAAGAGATATACAAGTACGAGGTACGGAGCAGCGGTCGTAGTGCGTTCAATACGTTATAGAGGGAAAAGGGAAAACGGGGAGAATCAGGCGCATTAATCACCTCCTTGTAGCTACTAGTCAAGGATCTAGGAACGGCCGCGACCGCTTCGTTCTGCCAATCCGGTCCTTTGGCCCTGCCGAGTGAGGCTATTTGATATCTCGTCGATAATAACATAAATGCTGCGGAGATAGCGGCACAAATAGCTCAGCACAATCGTCGGAGGATATAGAGGAGGGATAGCCTCAAGCCAAAGCATAGCCTCGATGGTCACCAGATACAAAATAAGAGCTCAGAGACGACTACGCTAGGATTTCAGTCGTCAATAAAGTAAATCCCATTCTCTAGGCGGTCTTGGTTGAAGAGATTCAAGGTACATAGCGTGCACAGCCGCCCAGCTCCGCTTCTCTTCATCCTCGGGGAGCTCTGAGTGTTGTGCAATCTCATCCTCACTTAGAATGCTGAGCCATCTTGTGTAACAGTCAGTGGCATCAACGAGAGCTGTGCTGGACCAGAATCCTAGATCAATCATTCGTCTCTCGTCCCATAGTATAAAACCGAACTGTCGATATGGGTGGAAACAGATGTATTGCAGAGAACCTGCCTTTGAATTGTCATAGAAACTCCTATAGAACTCCCAACCGAGAGTTTCTTTCGCAATGTTTCGCCATTCTGGCCCCGGTGGCTCTCGCCCGAAATTTACGACTGGCTTGTGACGTGGCTCTAAACCCCCAGTGCATCGACCAATTGGGCGGAAGGAATCCTCTGAATCTGAATCCTCTGGAGAGTTGTTACCGGCAAGGTGCTGCAATGTGCGTCTCCGGCGGTCTTGCTCAAATTCCCGGGGAGCTGGATGAGGCTCACAACTCCAGCCAAAGTGGCTTGCCTCAGGAGCGTTGGGTAGTTGAAGTGGATGTGCAGAGAGCGTGCCACCGGAATTGGCCTTTGCTGCCTCTTCAATGAAGTCCCACGCAGTTAATGTCTGCCCCATTGCAAATCCGTGGTAATAAAAGCAGTCGATAGTCATCCTCCGCAAGTCTCGCAGATCTTCAGAGTCCCAATCCAGGCGTCCTTCGAGTTCGCATACCTTGAGCTCCATAAAGAACTGCACTCTCCAGAACGCCAAGATTGCTCGTTGTTCTTCGGTCCAAGATGGGGCTCCAAGACCCTTAGCGAAATCCCTCTCACTATCAGATACGCCGTCTACAGAGGTATCAGCCTCCATGATGGGTTTAATAGACGAGCACTTATGCAGACACCAGTCAATGCAAGAGTGTGCGAGCGCATGGATCTTATGTGCTAGCGCGACAAATCTCCATAGCAAAGCGCTAGAAATGGGTGAATCCAACGGCCGCGATCTGGTCAAGGGGAAACGCTGCACCTCATCCAAAATTTGATACTCAAAAGATCCAGTCCGGATGCGGATGACAGCTCGCATAAGGCACTGGACCTGGATAGGGATAGCAGAGTCAAGCACGGCCTCCACTATTTCAAGGGCGCGGGCACGGAACAGTGATGATAAAAGCCCTGATGTGTTGATCAGAGCCCATAAAGTGCTAAAGTCGGGACATTGCTTGAGGATATCGAATAGTATCTCGCGAGGAAAGCGATCCAGGATATTCGACATGGTAATTTAATGATAGGCTGGGTAGATATGATAGCTTGATCTATTAAAGATTGGAGAAGATCCGGGTATAGGGCCGGCTGGGTCACGTTGGCAGACCAAGACGTGTTGACTGGTGCAATAGAGATAATATGGCTCTAGGACTGCATGATTGCCTAAACAGAGTTAGCATGATGTTTGACGCAAAGGACACAGCTATCTATACATACTGAGAAGCGACAGTGTGAGAAATTGCAAATGAGTAGATATTGGTGGTAAGTGGCTAAACGGCGAGGTGAGGTTTTAAATAACGTGATATCTTGCAGGAAAGCAATATTTGCCCCAACCTTAGGCAGCAATGGTTGTCTATTAAATACGTATGTTGGATAGTAGGTTATGTAGCAGGGGCGTATGCCGCCTCTATCCCGAAGTTGGTGTAGAAATAGCAAGAAATGGCCCACAAGAAGGAAAGGGGGCCAGGGGAGAAAAGCCTCATCGTCGAAAGCAGGAGACAGAGAAAACACGCACGAATACTCCGTACACATATCAGCGATTTCTGCTGGTCCCCAATAGATTCAACCCATCGATCTGTATACACCTCCCTCGTGCATCTAACAACGTATGTACTCCGTGGTAGTACCTAAATAGGGATCCGTTGGTACAACGGCCCTCGTATTAGTCTAGCACACACCCCTTGCTCGTATTTAGTAAACGTGAATATTAATGTAGTTCTACTAGTTATACGAAGTCGTCGCGAATTTGGCTATGATTGCGCCTGGATTTCAAGCGCTGTGGCTAACTCTACCAGCCGTTTTTTACAATTTCCTCCAGTCCGATGCCCACCCAGAGTGGAATATTGGCTCGTCTGATCTGACTGTCCCCGACTGAGGCTGGGGGAGTTTTTGGTGAGAGTTGGGCGTCTAGCAAGATATTGGTCATAGCTCATAAGGGGTATAAACTGCCATAAGAGTCCTATCCGAGTTCTAATAAGCTTCTTTTGCTCCATCATCGCTACTAGAAGGTCTGACCTGCTTCAGTCTCCTAGGCAGTATACATACACTCCGCCAGAGAAGAATATTGTTGTCTCCCATCTCCTCCCTCCCCAGTTGATGCTTTCCAAAACAAACGCATCGCGAATTTTCCTTCATAGTGTCGATAATACGGGCGCTTTCGCCTGTGATAGTCACAGCTGTCGCTTGGCATTGGCAACTTGCTGTAGCTGTAGCCATCACTGACCGTTTTACCATCAGCTTCAATCCAGGCGACGCTGGAAACTGTGCTACTTATGGAATAGCCACCTTGAACTCGATCCTTGACGATGCCACCATCCTGGCCAGCTCCGGTGTTGCGGCTATAAATGACGTTCTCACCGGACCGTCTGTACCTACGTATGAGCAGGACGCCAGACTTATAGACACCTTCTTCCGGGACCCTTCCTCTCCCAAAACTTCTAGGGACTTACTAAGTGAGCAGCTTGTTCTGAGAATACAGAGGCAACGGAGTGCAAAATAGCTAACGCTGAAGCTGCAGATAAATTTCAGGATGTGTATGACTGGATCGTCAACGGCGGCGCGGTGAACAACGGCGCCTTGTCACAGAGGCCTTATCTCTTCTGTGGAGACTCGTGGGCCATTCGCGTGACCATGAACACCCAAATGTTAGACGTACAGGGCAACCCTATGACCAACAATGATGGGACTCCATATTTAATCAGCCAGAACTCCGAAGCGCTGGAAGCCCAGAGAAAGGCTGCTAAGGCTACTAACGTGGCGGTTAACAAGGTCTATCCGGTACGTTCCTAGGAAGGGCAAATATGTTGTATTGCTAACGACCTGTTGTCATCAGTACTGGAGTAGGACAGTTGGAATGTACGTTTTCAATGTGAAATATGGCGCCTCTATAGATGCAGGCTTCTGCGACAATAGCGATGCGATTGGTTTTACAGACTGGGGATCCCGCGGCAGCTTCATAGTTCTGTGCCCAAAGTCCTTATCTGGTGTTGCTCTGAACTCGGTAGCTGCTCGTCCAGTCCCTTATAGCCTGTTCATTAACGACTAGCCGCCAGTTGGCAGCAAACTGCAGACCCTGAGAGACATCGCACCCCAGGCCACGACATTATACCACGAATTATTCCATCTTGTCTGGGGAGATCTCATGAACCCCATAGGTGGAGAGCAATACGATCCTCAACGGATCATGGGGAAGAAGAAAATCAAGGGTAGAGAACTCAAGTACACAAAGGCCGAGGCCCGAGTGAACCCGCACACGTACACTCTCGTGGCGTGAGTAACCCCTTCACTGTACTCATGGAGAGCTTGGTTGTGGTTGACGTGCAGCGCTTAGCATCGCCTATGAGTATACCCGCCACGTTCAGTATAAGAAGTACCCGGTCGAATTCTATACTGGATATGCCACTATACAAACCTAACGCAGGTTACTCCTGGTAATTTTTGTAGTGACTTTGAATCAAATGTACTGGCTGTTCCAAGTTGTTGCCTTGGTACATAATTAGTGGCTTTTTCCATGAGCATAGGCAGTTGCCTAGGGGCAGGCAGTCATGAGAGGTTGGGATGTGATAACGGGAACTGTGTATTTTTTACTTGTTTGAGATATACTACAACCTGGAAATAATTCGAATTCTCTATGTATAATAGAAACATTCGCTTGCCTGATATCTCCGGCGGGCATTCTTATATCAGAAATGGACCGCTTAGTTAACTTAACAGCCGGTGGCTTGTCAATCTAGTGGCTGTATTAGCAAGAAGGCCTAATGAAGCAAATCTAGCAGCTAAGCTTTACTCGGTCACTTTCTTCGTTACCTTTGCAAAGCTGCGAACTTGATCACTACAGCTTAGTGCCGAGCTAACCACTTCTTTATATATAGATCCTTCCTAAAGCTACTCCATGAATGAGTAGGGAGTAACAGAAAGTATGTTAAGCTGCTATTCACGAGTTTAATGATTATTAACATGACTCAGAATGAATCAGCGACTGCGCCCGCACTAGGGGATGACGCATCTAATGTTGGTATGGGCGACCCAACAGTAGATAGAGGGAAGAAGCAGATGATGTGACTGGTTTCCTAGCTTCGGGATTTCAAGGCTTGCATATCCCCGGCCACAACAGACTGTTTGTTTGTGAAAGAAGAAATAGCCGAACTGGCCCACTTCGTAGCCATTGAGTGGCGTGCCTATACGAGCAGTTGGCGTATCAGCGGCCTGAAGTGGAGGCAGAACACCACTTATCTGGCATGTTTGCAGCAGCGTTGCGTATCTTTTGGAGGTCCGAATTACGAAGTACGGAGTACGAAGGACACTTCTATTGTTTGAGAATCCTGGTCTCGAATAACTTTTCTTCATCAATGAGCGCCGGATGTACGAAGCACAGAGGGGGGTATATCTCAAAAGAATTGTCCTGCCAAGCCACTAGTAGAAAATAAGCCACTTCATATAAGAATGGAGGTCTATTTACTTCGTATGGTAAATCTATACTTATTCGATAAAATGTCTCGGGCTTATTCCTCAAGGGTCGTCTCTAGCTTGAGTACCCGAAGTTATGGAGGAAGGTATTGCGACTGCCTTGTCGCCTGCAGTCGATCGAACTCGCAGTCAGGCTGTACGACAATAATGCTAGGATCTCAATACATCTATAGATTGCATATACACACTTTTGTTAATTGGACTTTTACTATCTCTATTCAAAATTAGAATCAATTAGACCAAATATGGCCAGCTATTCCTTAGCACAGAGACTCCTAATAATCTGCACTAGCCTGCTTCTCGTCTCCTTCTTGTGGAAAATATGTCCATGATCCAAATCTTGAAACCACAGCACATCAAGTCCATCACCCTTCCATACTCCATCCTCCCAACTCTCAGTCTCCAGAACCCAACTATTAGAGCCCGTCAGATATGCCCCAATTACGTTCGTATCGACTATCGCATCTCTACCAGCCAATACCACGGTTACACGATGACCCTGGATATCTTCCCTCCATAAGATATTATCAGCCCAGAAAAAGCGTCGGAATAGCGTATGTGCAACACCCATATCCTTAGAGCCAAAGTAAGAGAGCAGATATTCATTGGCGCGGCTTGGTTTCCGACTGATCTAGAATATTAAGGAGATTAGCCAAGGTCGTTAATTAGGAGTCGGGTTGGACGTCACAAAATTATAAGCCACGTCAGGGAGATGTAGTAGAAAAGACACTGGGTCAACAAACAAGACCGGGCCAATCATCCGTGAGATTTGTGGCGTGCGGAGGAGGTGCGCTGCAATCACGCTTCCGTAACTTCGCATAGTCAATATCAACATAAAACAACCGAGACACAGACAGATATGGAGCAAAAGTGGACACTTACGAGTGTGATACTAAGACAAATCTTTCCCACCCGTGTGCCTTCAACGTGCAACGAACCTCGTCACACATTTCATCCTTCAGCATTGCTTCAGTTGTTATCCTAGAGCTTACAGACATGATCTCGATAGCAATGATTCCCACCTGCCCATCCAATGAATCACCGCTATCATCTGCATTGAGTTCGGCCAAGAGATTTATGTAAGGGTAGAGTCCGATACCGATGCCGTGAATGAACAGGATAGGGAGTCTCGTCTTGGAGGTGTGTGGCCGGTGCCAGTAAGTGAGGGTTTTGCCGGGTGAGCTATAGGCAGTGAAGAGATTGAGGGGGCGAGGAGGGAAAATAGCGAGAAACCGGAGAAATGACGTGCGGTGGAAGTTGAAGGAGTAGTGTTGCATATAGATGGACGTTATTGTATCGACAAAAAGCACGCACTAGAGAATAGCAAAGTTAGCAGCCTGAGTGACATGAGCCGATATGTTCATGCGTATTTCGCTATAGCAACTCACAAGATACCACGTCAAACTTCGGTGTAGCATCTCTATCTTGTCGAGTGTCAATCTAAGGCACTTCACGTTGCCGCGCCCGGGCTCCAACTTCCGTGCTAACAACTTCTCCATTTCTCCAACATACTCCTCCAGTTCTTCGTCGTATGCCGGATTGGGCTCCCCCGTATTCAAGAACGCCCACCGGAAGAAGTCCTTGACGTTCTCCCGCTTGATCTCCGCCACCGGCGCGTCTTGGAACCATTTTGATAGGTACCGGACGGGGTCTGGGATATTACTGTGGCAGCGCCAAAATAACTTGCGACGATCGTCACGGCAGGGAGGGATAGGATGTCTTGCAGCTCTCTGGAGGTATGCTTTGCGCGGAAGGTAAATGACGAGATAGAAAATGGCCTCAAGAGTGAGCCACACCTCTAACAATCGGGGGGTTTGGAACGGAGGATGGACTAGCGGGTTGACTATTGAATAGACAAGACTGAGTGGTGCGACAAGATGCAGGAGGAATATGCATATCCGGATGAAGATGTAGTCCCATACGGATGCTCCTATCATCACGAAGGTGGATATAATAACACCAGTGGTGGAAATTGAGGTAGCTCGGATATGTTTCTTGGTGAGTACGAATTAGTCCCCGAAGGAAAGTATGTGCGTTGCTATAGTCTCCGAGAGTCACTCCAAATCATCTGTGGAATCATGGTATTTCTAATCGTGAGTCGGCACAGTAATAGGCTGCAATATATGCATTTTTGTTGAACACAACAATGTTGATTTGTTGGGAACTCTCATACTAGACTGTCTGTTGCCCTGGAGGTATGTGTAACACTTGGCATGTGAAAGGACAATTTGCAAGATGACTATGATTATATGGTGGCGTCATATCCTGTACGGTACTCGTGCCTGTCAAACGACTCGCTGCCAAATGACAACCAAGATGAGTATGAACAAAGCATAATAGACGTTGGTCCTCTATAAGGCTCCGTTCCATTACGCGCCACATGCATAACTGTTGCGTAAAACTTGAGCCCAGAGCCTGAGCAAGGGGGCAATGTCGCTGAGCCAGATTGGCCGATGTCACATATTCTGGTGCAATTCGCCTGAACAAATGGTTAAAATCATTAGTTAATAACGAAGTACTATTTAACGATCTGATTCCTGTTGTTTAGAGCAATGAGTTCAATAAGGAGATGGAGTATTAAATATGTAGCAGGAAGCTGACCTCGTATGAAAGGGTTTAGCAAAGGATGCCTTGCGTCGAGCAAAACCACAAAAAAATAAAGGCAGTCTAGGGTAAAAACTCAAGATCTTGAAGGAGGATATATTCCGCTTATCAAAACCTGGATAGTAGGAGAATGATGAGATGGTGGGTGTATGACAGAATGCACACTCAACTCCTCCCTAGTCTCACATGTATTCGCATCCCGGGATAACCTACGGCAATTCTATGACTAATGGGGCGAGGATCAAGACGAATAAGCATATCTGGCTCGATCTGTGCGTCATTACTCATACGGTTTCTCGCCGCGAGTTTTGAAAGCACACGAGGAACATGGTTACATCAAGTAGGTCAGCATTACATTGACAGTATATGGTACATCCCTGATCAGACTAGATTAAACTGCATCGGTTTCCATTTCCAGAAATATTGTGTAAAATCATGAAATATACATCGAACAAATCAATACATCGAGGTTACAATTCTACAAAACGGCTGAGAAAAATATGTTCTCGGCATGTTAATTCGTAAGATATGTGTGCCGCAATCTTCCTTTCGATTTATAATAGAACTGTATATATAATAAAGAGAACTTGAATCGTTGGAAGAGTTTGGACCTACTGGTTGGTGGAGCAGTATTTAGCTGGACGACCCACGTATCAGTGCTAGTGATACGGTTAAACATCAAACCAACCGAATTCTTTTCTCAATCTTTACAGCCCCGAATTCATATATTTGCAATGGCTACTACTCAAAATGCAATCGCCACTAAAGGTCCAGGAGTGGCCAAATCAGGCAATGACCAACAGATGCCTAAGCTTCGAGACGATTCCTTGCTTATCAAGACAGTGGCCGTGGCTCTGAACCTATCCCATTGGAAGCACATCAAGTACCTTGTAGAACAACCAGGCCCAATGGTAGGCTGCGACTATGCTGGAAACATCGAGGCTGTTTGGTTCTAAGGTATCGAAGACCTTCAAAAAAGGCGACAGGGTCTGTGTAGTAGCCCATGGGTCTAATGTCGTCCAGCAAGACGACGGCGCTTCTGTTGAGTACATTACCGTCAGGGGGGATCTCCAAATTATGATACCCCACAACATCAGTTTCAAGGAGGCAACGACGTTTGGCATTGGTATCACAACTGTCGGACAATGCATGTACTAGTCGCTTGGTTTCGCTCTGCCTTCTGCACTTACCAAAGATCCCACCTAAATCTTGATCTGCAGAAGCAGTACAGCAACGGGTGCACTTGGCGTTCAATTTGCCGAGCTGTTGGACTATACTGTTTTAACAACGTGTTCATCACATAACAGGAATTGGTCAAGCCTGTGGGCGAAGACACTATCTTTGATTATAAGGACCCCGACCACGCGAAGGAAATTCGTGAATAAATAAATAACAAGCTTAAATTGGCCTGGGATACAATTGCTCTTCCCACATCAATCCAGATCTGTGCCGACTCACTGGCATCGACACCGAACACAAAATATCATTCCCTCCTACTAGTCAAATTCCAGCGCAGCGACGTCAATACATCATTTAAAATGGCATGCACTGCCTTTGGCAAGGAGTTTTTCTTTGGTGACCAGAAATATGAGGCCAATCAGGAAGAAAGCTTTGGGAACTAATCCGAGAGTTGCTTGGAACCGGCAAGATTAAAGTCCCTTAACTTTGCGCGAGAAATAGACTGGAAGGTGTCTTGGATGGCTTCGAGGCTAGAAAAAGAACAAGATCAGCGGTGAAAAGTTGGTGTATAAATTGTGGGCAGTGAGGGGCGATTATTATAACCGCACGAGTAAGCTGGAATGACCTCTAAATCTTAAGTTCTCAAGCTGTGACGTGTTTTACTGTATTTCCTTTATTCGTTGGTCTTGGGAAACTCATAGTAGGAGCCTAGGCAATTGCCAAAATCTTAGGTTTGACCTGTTAGATCGTTGCTGAGGCTGACAACGAGACATAATAATTTCATCCTGACTTTTTGAAGGGGCATTGTAAACATATTTCAACCCCACATCTGAATCGCGAAGTGCGGCTGCCAGGATGAAAGTGAATCAAGATATTAGAACACTGGTTGACCCTATAATCCACCCAACGAATATGCCACCATAGACTTGAGGTTCTGCCCACGCATAAAGTTGAGTTTCAAATATGGTCCAAAAAATGTTTTCAAGTTTCTGCCTTGCTATTTACAAAACTCATAGATTTCCTTATACAGAAAGCCCTAAGATGACTGCCCTAAGAGAGGGTCTGTTTACCATCCACAGACCAGTTGATCTGCCGTTGGCCAAAGATATCCATTCTCGCTGGAATGACTTCGTCGAAGAGTGATGCCTTTATCAAAAGTTTTTCCGGCATAGTCACGTCAAGAGAATAGACTGGGCTGTATAGTGATTTCAATCTGTTAGCAAACACTGGGCGATTGCATGTTCTAGAACCAATTTGAACATACCTTCCACATGTCTGGCAAAAATATCGCTAATTATATATACCGTTAGTATGAGTCTCTATAACAAATGAACAGACAGATATAGTTGACTTACCTTTACTACATTTCCCGTGGTCGTGTTGCTGTCTCTATACTCCTTCAGAGCGCTCTGGGGATCACCAACCACAACATCCCCCTCATTGAGAACATAGTTGATGGAATGTGCTATCTGATGTTAGGTGGTTCGTTTAGCAGCATTTCATGGTATGTGACGTACGTCCACCCGCACGGCGGCAATTGAGACTATGGCTGTTAGTTGATAAACGGCACAGAGTAGAGGATAGACTTGCCAATGACAAGCAATAGTCAGTGAAGGGGTCACAGAAAGTGAGATGGTGACTGAGCCACAATTGCAATGTCCCCTTATAGCAGTCATTTTGGAAATCGTGTTTGCTGCTTAACAGGGTGCTATATTCGCAATGCTGGATGGCTGTTGGGAGAATTCAATGTATTTTCGGCACTTGGTTGATTGAGTGGCCTTTATACTAGTAATACAAAAGCTTAGCTGTGGAAAATATCTAGAATATTCCCTCCAATAGTGAATAACAATAGGCCACAGGAGTGCTGCATTGCGAAATACTGACCCAAGAGTCATAGACGGCTTAATAATGTGGTTTACAAAAATTACCGGAAGTGGAAATCGGTCGATCGGATCTGATCTCGGAGCAAATTTTAGTCTAGTGTGCGTGCCGCTCGCTAGTACGAATGGTACCGAGCCGTCCAGACCCATCCATAGTTCGGTTTCGAGACAGGTGAACAGGATTCCAGAGGAGAAAGGATTTTCAAGCGAGATCATGTTAGAATTGGCGCCAAGAACTAAATTATTAAGCACTTACTCCGTACTCTTGATGCGGTAATTGGAAGACTCTGTAGCAGGAAAAGATAGTGTAAATCTCCGGAAATGGAAATCGGCATACTAGAAACAAGTCTTTGCCGAACGTTTCTGGGGAACATGTCTTGTGGCCTCATCTTACTAATCCTAAGGTTTTCGAGCCTACATTTCAGCCGAATTCAGATAAAAGTCCATTGAGAATGCAACGATGCTGGAGTCTTTAAAAAGGGCATGAAGCACTTTACCTTCTCCACGACATCATCCCCTGACAACTTCATTCACCTTCTCAACAGCTTGTTTTTGATCCCCATACAGTAATCACCGTATCTTCATCACGCTCTATTACATCCACACTCCCTCATCTTCTAATATGGCATCACTCCCGAAAACGTACAAGGCCGTCATCCTCCACGAGGCCGACGCACCGTTCAAGCTTCACGATGTAGAGCTTAAGCACCCAGGCCCAGGTCACGTCCTCGTCAAGGTTATCGCCTGTGGTGTGTGCTTCTCTGATGTCGCCCTTGCAAGCGGCGACATGGGCAACGACGTCTTCCCTCGAACTCCCGGACACGAGCTTATCGGCGATATTGTCGAGATTGGTGAAGATGTCAAGCATCTCGTGGTAGGACAGCGAGTTGGAGGCCCTTGGCACGGTGGCCATGACGGCACTTGCAGACAGTGCCGGCGCGGCCAGTTCCAAATGTGCGATCACCAAGCTATCAACGGCGTGACTCGGGACGGTGGCTTTGCTGAGTACGTCCTCCTGCGCCAGGAGAGTGTCGTTCGCGTGCCCAGGGACATCGATCCCGCCGAGGCTACCCCCCTATTGTGCGCGGGAGTTACCGTTTTCAATGGAATCCGAAGAATGAACGTTGAACAGGGTGCCCTCGTCGCCGTCCAAGGTCTCGGTGGCTTGGGCCACCTTGCGGTACAGTATGCCAGCAAGATGGGATATGAAGTCGTGGTTCTTTCATCAGGCGATGATAAGGCCGCCTTGGCCAAGGAGCTCGGCGCTCATCAATACATAAACACCAAGACGACCGACGGCCCTGCTGAACTCGCCAAACTCGGGGGAGCCTCCATTATCATTCAAACTGCCCCAAACCCCAAGGTCATAGGCAGACTGGTCAGTGCTCTTGCACCAAATGGCAAACTGTTGTGCTTGACTCCAGTTGGTGATGTGGATTTTGATACCAATGCGTTGGTTTCGGGCGGCCGGAGTGTTCACGGCTGGCCCAGCGGCCACGCTCTGGATAGCGAGGATGCTATTCGATTCGCTCAAGTACACAACATCAGGTGCATGATCGAAAAATATGCCCTGGCTGATGTGCAAAAGGCTGTCGACAGTTTGGTAGAGGGCAAACCTCGTTTCAGGAATATTTTAATGATGTAATAAATAGCAAATAGAATTAAGATTTTCTGATGGAAAAATTAATGGTAAAGCCAAGCTATTGCTATTGCAATATGGTTGAATATCTTATGGTGGGCGGAAAACCTACCGTGAATGTTCATGATGTCCTATAAGGGGATGAACTCCTCTTATTATATCTCCTCCTATCTCCTCCACATCTGCGTGATCACCCGAGAGGGATCAAAATCCCCCGGGTTGTAAACGCCTGACGCTAAACGTCGAAATGCATATTACTAGTGAAGAAGCGAGAAGGAAACCCACAATTCTCGACGTTACCTCGGACTGTGTGAGTGACATAATGCGGGTCGGACTTCGTAGTAGCATCTAGATCGTTTTTGTCTCTACTCATTATCCACTGTAGCATCGCCTCTGATTTATTGAAGAGCTCGTTTTATTTCTCATCGAAGCGTTGTCGGTGCCCGGTTATATGGATTGAATGAAACTCGTTTATCGGTCTTAGCGGTAACTCCGGGATGATGAAAACACTCGGCGCCCGATCTCCGGCATACGAGACTCGGTGTGGACCGTTGGTCCGTTGATCTGACATAAGTGTGGAGCAGGGAACCAGACTATTTCTACTGCTCTCCCGGCGATATCGTCCTGGATAGAGCCGTAATAGCCGCCGGAATCCGTGGAAGTGTGAGATGTCTATGCCGGGATGTCTTCTATCACCCCGGAGCAAAAGAGGCTCATATCCGACTTACGAATACGCTGTACTAAAGGACAAACTATCACATCGTATGGAGCAGTATTTATCAGCAAGCGCGCGGATAGTGTATCTGTTGCTTATATTTAGATTGAGTTCTGTATTAGCTTAGAAATCATTTAGCCTAAAGACAAATTTAATTGAGAAAGCAATACATACATACCAGACCGTGCTCAGATATGTATAAGCTCCATGCTCCTTAAAAATAGTGAACCCATTCCATTGCTTGGCAGGAACAGAGCCCTTCGCCTCCCATACAACACCTTTTACAATTTATAGTCATGATGCATCTCTCATTGCCCAAGAGCATCCTTGCTCTGATGACCACCTTGACTGTTACCCTGGCACAGACCCCTCCAGGGTTCGAGCCAGCAACAGCAAATGGCTTACAGGTGCGATACGGCAACCAAACCATAACTGCGGGAGCCATACGGCCTCAAGCATGTAAGTGTCTAGTTAAGGATTATCATTTCAACTTCACGTATAGCAGAGCTAATTTCTCCGATTTACCAGCTCTCAACGACCAGCCAGTTCTTGCTGTTACCCCTGCGGACAGCTCCCCATACATCGTATTCATGATAGACACCAGCGTCGTGCTGCAACCAGGATCACCCGCGACAACCCTTATCCACTGGCTTGATCCGGGTTTAAGTGCTGCCGGCAGAGAGTCGTCGCTCACCGAGAGCGCTGGTGCGTTGGCGCCATATCTTCCCCCTGCGCCTCCGCCCGGACAAACACACACATACGTCTTCCTGCTGTACAGGCAACCGACTAACTTCACGCTGCCGGATACGTGGACGAGATACTTCTCCAATATTACAGCGAGTACATTTAACCGCATTGGCTTCAACCTCACCGAGTTCACAAGAGCAACAGGACTGGGAGGAGAACCCGTTGCCGCCAACTGGCTTCGTGTGTCTTCCGCAACGAATTCGTCAAGTACCGGTACTGCAACACCAACACGAGGCGGACCAACAAGTGTCCCAACGTCGAGCGCTCCGAGAAGTCTAGTCCTTGGGGACTTGATGAGTTTGGTTTTTGCTGCTGTTGCGTTGACCATCTTTGGATTTTGTTAGTTTGGGCAAGAGGATTCAGATATTCCGCTGGAGCCCGGACACTTTACCATCGCACAATCCCAATATGTCCTTAAGTGACCTAAGCTGGTCAAAATATGCAGCAGTGTTTCTAATCTAATTGCCATTAATAACTGGCCTCGGCTGGCTTATATTATATACTTAAAACCTTGATATTTACATAACGCTTCAAGCGCATTTACGACAGTTTGTCTTACACGCTGTACGCCATTCTCATTTTGTTCACGACGTGTAAAAGCGAATAGCAAGCACTCCAAATTTCGTCAAGATAGCTACATACTCAGTGTTAAAGACCATGGAGCCATGTCTTGATGATTTATGCCAGGTATACGGAGTACTCCGTAAGGGTCCCCGATCCCCGTGCCCCAAATTGCGGGTACGCTCGAGAGGGAGAACAGCCAGTAGAAACGAGGGACGAGTTGAGCAATTAGACGTGAGGAATGGAGTGGATCATGTGGTTCAGTGGACGTGATTGCGTAGCTTTCTTGAGTCCATTGGTTGGTCCGGAGTGTGCTAGCATGGAGGATCCACAAACGACCGTACAATGTGGGAGGGAGTTCTATTAGGAGGGGTGCGCCCGACTTCTTTCGAGGAGAGTGAACTTGGTTCTGTAAACAATCTTTTGAGCGGAGCGATCATTTGAACATAGCAGAGCGATACATTGATTGATGCACTAGGTGAGTACCGATTCTTGTTGGACAGTTTGACTTTTCTTTTTTTCTTTTTATTTCTTGAGAAGATGACTGACTGGAGGGAGATACAGATTAGAGATCAGCTGGCTGTTGTTATTCACATTCTGTCCTCTGGTCAGCCTGCACCCAAGGGGGATTGATTCCATAGTCTGAGAGGGACTGGATTACTGTTGTGAGAGAGTTTGGCTGAGAAGCTTGTTTGATAGCTTGTGGCTGAAGATGGAGTCGGATACCAGTGGTTTGTACTTGACACCTTGCGAGTCGCAGCCACTAATTGGAGAGAGTGGTGTTCATCCCTCTATTGGATCATTTCGTTCGCCGGAATGTGGTGTAGACTGTGGGAGAGTGTTTGCATTGAGTCTCGAGGTGGAACGATTAATTGACCATTATCTGCTTGTTGAAGCAGTTCAAAGGATTGTCAGTGAGACTGTTTGTTCACAACCTGCGGGTAGTTTATCTTTTGCGTCTTACGGCCGTTATTATGGATGTAGTTCCAGGAGACATCGAGTGTATGATGTTCTTTTTGTATCGGATGCTTGTTTTGTGAGAGAGGAGGTTCGAGACAGACTTGTGAGAGGACTATCTGAGTATCAATCGTCGTTTGGAATACCGGTTCCTTGTATTGACATGTTTGAGACTAGCTCGCCTGTTCGAGAGTATCAATTCCCGGAGTGGCTACTCACATGGTTGTATAGATGTTCGTCTAGAGTCCATGGACGAGATGGTGAGACATTTGGTAGTATGGGTGATGTTATTAGTCTTTTGATTGGGCGACCTGAGGAGATATGTAGTTTCACTGAGTCATTGGTGAGTTGTATATCCATTCCACTTAGTACAGATAGATAGATAACCCCCGGAGGGCCAGTCTTGAGGTATAAAAGGTATCCCCTTGGGGTGCAGAGCGGCCGTAGGACGCGATGTGAATAGTTACTTCCTAGTGTTATTGTTTAGATAGTATTATTTAATTATTATTGTTATTATTTTGACTTTATGTATACGATTTAGAGAGAGTATTTGTGAAATGATTTATTGATGATAATGTAGATGTGATGATTATTGTAGATAATGTTGTTGTGATTTTAATTGATGAGAGTGACTGTGTGAGATGTTATTTTGTAGCGACCAGAGGGAGCATGCGAAGCAGTCAAGTGGTGCAGATAAACACCAAAGAACACGATCCTGGGCACGGGGACCCTTGCGACGAGAGGAGCAAGCAGTGTGAGCGTGGCGAGCACTGAGGAAGAGCGCAGCGATGACAAACACGAGTGGGCGAGTGTGAGAGGTTCGGAGAATCTCAGTCGAGTGGGCGAGACGGAACAACCACGAGCCAATAGCGAGATGGGGTGTTTAAATCTGAGTGAGATTTAATCCGGGATTCGAAACGAGAGAGCGTTTTGATGTCACTTTTAGCTGTACGGAGTATGGCGAGTGACTCCTGGGACCTGATTTCTTATGTTTGGTAATAAGGGTCCCCGATCCCCGTTCCCCAACGTGCATGAAAAGGGAGTGGGAACCAGCCAATAAAGTGAAGACGACCGGAGGGAGCAACACTAGTGACTAATGCAGACAGACGAGTGGACACGAGGACCGCAGAACCAGATGCGATTGGTTTACCTTTCAGCAGATCCACTTTCGGCCGTACATAGTGGGAGGACGATTACTTAGGGGACAGTCCCCCGCCTCTTTTTTTTCTTTCCTTTCAATCTTGGATTGTGGACATTACCATGGATACAGAGTGTATAGTTGGGTCGCCCGTTAGCGATAGCGGGTATGACACGGTTGATCGTCAGTCAAGTGAGGTAGTTCAGGCAAGTCAGGCAAGTGATGCACCTGGTGCACCTTGTGTGCTCAAGGAAGATAGGGAGTTTGAACTTCAAGGTGTTACCTTTTTTGTGACATACTCGCGGAGTCGAGTTAGTGATAAGGAAGAGTTTCATAGGTGTTTGCGAGAGTCACTTGAACCTCATCTACCTGTCGGGGCCGGCACAGAGAAGGCTACTGTTCAGATTTTCGGTAGTAAGGAACTTCACGCGGATGGGATGCCGCACTATCACGTGTTACTCTTTTTTTCGAAAAGGGTGCATTGGAGGCGGGCTCGTTCCTGTCTTTCAGTTTGGATTGATGTTGACGGTCGTCGAGAGATCGACACTCATTCGATTTATATTCGGAAGAAGCGACGTCGAGAGTTGAACGCCAAGTGGTTTGCATGTGTTGAAGCGTATATCGCCAAGGAGGGAGATGTATTCGGAGCTAGAATTAGCGACCCTGGAAGCAAAGCTCAAAAAGATGAGGTACTGAAGAAGATTATCCAGGCCGAGTATAGGGAGGAGGCCGATTCATTGATCAAAGAACATTACCCGCTGAAGTACATCTTCGGTGCAGTTGGTGTTCAATGTTTTTTGAGTGGCAAGAAGGATCTTCCTGCTCAACCACATGTTCCTGACTATGAGCGTCTTCCTTGGGTTGTGCCAAAAGCGATGCTAGAGTGGCGGGAGAGCAACTTTCCTCCTCCTAATGGTGGAAGACCTGTTCCCTTAGTGATTGTTGGAGAGCCAAGATGTGGAAAGACTGAGTGGGCGTTGTCGTGGGGGAGGCCAGCTACGATGACTGGCAATTGGAGTGTGGATGAGATTTTGAAACCCGAAGTCACACATCTCGTCTTGAACGATATCAACTTGAAGATTTTCCCCAACAAGCGTGATTTTGCTGGGTGTCAGAAATACATTACAGTTACAGGCAAGTATCGGAAGGAGCAAACTATTACGTGGGGGAGACCAGTAATTTGGACTTGTAATAGAGACAACGATGTAACTAAAGATAAAGTGATTGGAGAGCACTTAAAGAGTTCAGGAGCTGTTGTGGTGAGACTTAGAAGTAGGAAGCTATATAGAAGTAGGAAGCTATATAGAAATATTAAATGATATAGAAATATTAAATGATTTTATTAATTTTGTTCCAATTGTAATGTGAGCGCCGCAGGCCCATTCATGACTAGAAGCTGATATTCCGAAGGGAGTGCAGACTGGCCATAGGACAGGATATGAATATTTTACTTGGCGTTATAATAAACCTCCAAGATCTCTGGGCACAGGGACCCTTGCGACGAGAGGAGCAAGCAGTGTGAGCGAGGCGAGCACTGAGGAAGAGCGCAGCAATAATAAATACAAGTATAGCGAGTGTAAGAGGTTTAGAGAATCTGTAATCGAGTAGGCGAGATGGAATAACCAGAGAGCTAATAGCGAGCTAGGGCTGTTAAATCTGAGAAAGATTTTCCGGGATAAGAAATGCGAGAGCGTTTCGAGGTATAGTCACAGCAATGGAGGAGTGTAAAGTGACTTCTGGGGACTGATTTCTATATGTTTGGTTTAAGCCAACTGAGCGCAAAGCATCCACATCGAAAGTTTCACCTCTCCTAGTCACAGTAGGCTGATCAAGTACAGAAAGACCAGAAAGTCGTTCTATTCTTCAAAGCAATATAACAGCATTTCTACCAATATAAGTAAAATATAGGTTACTGCTTTCTAATTAGAATTACATTATAATTCTACCAAGAGGCAGAAATGCGTTCAATATATACCTCATAATTTACAAGCCCAGAGCACTCTTCAGCTTCAGGAAGTTTGGCGTTCCAAGCCCAGTAACTGGATCCCATCCTTTGGCAGCAGGAAAGCCATTTGTTCCACAGGACGGGTTACTACCCGTGGTGATATCATTCAAGGCTTGGGCGCCACTCGAGTAAAGAAACGGGTTCAAGAAGCCGGCGGTTGGTTTTCCACTGGCTATGAGCTGGTCATTCAGGAGGGCAATGGTTGACGCAAAGATCACAGCGGCACCCCTATGTCAGATTAGCAGATGCGTAAAGACAAGCAGTCTTTAGGGAGCAACTTACGCCGTCCCTTCCACCTCGATGTATTGGCCCTTATGGACGATAAGTAAGCGCTCGGACTGGGCAGAAACATCTGGATAGGCACGTCCAGAGCTGGTGTATTTTCCACTGTATTGGGATCCGAGCACGTTCAGATAGGCGCTCACAGCATTGCTCTGGTACTGCGGCCGACTAAAGATAATCGAAAATCCACCTGCAGAGAAGCTCGCACCGGTCTCCTGGACACCGGTTGTACCACCTACAACAGTGACATATGGGCAACTCGCAGGAAACGTCGACCTAAATGTAGCGCAATTGTTGTCTGGTTCGACACCAGCAACTCCTCCATCTCCACTAGCGACAATGACAGAGACGCCACGGGCACCGAGCTGCATGAAGAGATCGCAAATTTGGGTTGCCGTTTGAGGATTTATAGATGCTTCGTTGAAGGCGTACGGGAAAACAATAACTGAAGGAGGATTGGGTTGCGCGAGCAGATAGTTTGCGAAGTCGAACATGCCTGTCGTGTCGTTCCGTCCAACAGAGTAGAACGTAACAGGAACTCCATTTGTGAGGCCAACAGTGTATTGGATGCCTAGGTTGGCGTCTGCGCTGGGCGAGTCTTGGTCATTTCTCCCACCATCAATGAAGACTTCACTGAACGATGGAGCAGGTGTGAGATCAGGACGCCTGTCCCTGAGGAATATGGCTAAATCGGCACGATTTGCAAATTCATCCCCACTGCTAAAAACACCCACACCATTGTTCAGTTGGGTGGCACGCGTTTGAGGTAGGTCGTATAGACTTTGGATACAGTTGGGGGTGGTTTGGCTGTTGCAAGAAGAGGGTGTTTGGCCAGCGACACCCAGCACATTGAGAACCAGCAACGAGGCCACTGGGGCCAAGAGAAAGCGTACCATTTTGGGGACGATGAATAAAGGATTAGAATGAGTTTTTGATATCAATGCACATAGATCCTGACCACCAGGGTGGTGAGAAGCATGACCTTTATAGCTCATGGATCGTGCTTTGCCGGTGACGTCTCACCAATGATTTAATAATATCTCTGAAATTCCGATCCACGAGAAACGAGATGCTCGTCTCAGTTTTGGCACCCCTTATTGAATAGATGCCAACCGGCAATTGCTTGAATGGCCAGGGACGTCTCTAGTCCGCCACACCTGAGGACAATGTCTCACCCGAACACGAGGCCATCTCATGTGTTGTCTCAAGCCCCATAGTCTTGTGTTAGATGTAATCCATAAAAAAGCAAAGTCAAGTAAACGGCTCCATTAACTAATAGATTTCGATTCCCGCAGTGGCGTCCACAATGTCCCGGTAGCTTGGATATCAGCATACAAATAATAGGGACAGACCATATTGAGCGGAAAGCCATGTGTCAGATTCTCGGCGACACATGGCGCCACGTGTAGGCTAGGTCCAGATGAAGTATTGAAGCCCAAAGACCTGTTTGTGCTAGCGCAATAGGAAACAACAACTTGGCCAATGGCTTTGGTACTGTATGTATTGAGTTAACACAGGGTATGGATCTTGGGTGAGTATTAAATAGTGAAATGGTTCCCGTTTATACGCGTTGAAAAGACCCAATAGAAAGAAAGCTAGGAAGAGCAAGATCAAATGGTTCATTCATGAAGGCATATCCTCTTCACTTGGTGTTGAAAGTCACTGTGATCCTAAGCTCTTATCTTGTCTATAAGACAATTGAAGATGACAAGAAGAGGCATATAGCAGTAGATCCAATCAGTCACGTATTTCTCTGTACCATGAGCTAGGCTCTCATGCTCTGGGTAACGGACGGCCTTACAGCGCCCGGCTTGTTTTGGTCAGGTTATCGTCTACTCTAGTGCTATCTGGCACATTCTACCACATAGCGCCAATACACGTTGTACTCATTCATTCCATAGAATAGAGCTGTTGACACTTGTTCACTAATGTATCTTAATATGTACAAAGAACGCTGCTAACCTGAAATACACTGTTCAGCCTCCTCGCTTTTCTTGGACGCATTCTGCGACGATGTGGAATTACGCCTTGAAAAGATGAAAGCAAAAAATCCGCAACAGAAAATGCAAAGGGGCGAGAAAGGAGTGGCAAGAAATGGGGCTAGTAAAAAGGGGGCACATTGAGACAACTTCGTTTTTCTTTGCAAAGTCCGGGTTCTGTCAAGCAAGCAGTGTTTGCTGAATCAAGGAACCATCCAATAATCATTCTCATCTGCCATCTTGGAAACGGATATCTGAAGGCGGGGAAGTCCTCGGTGTTCGCTTCGGAGGTATTTTGAAGCCGAGGATGTGGTTATGACAGTGTTCGGAGCTGGATCATCCATCACCATGCATTGCGATCCCAGTTGGGGTCTGTGATTCAAGTCAGTCTCATACAGTCCATAGCTCCTCCCATGTGCAAGACAAGCAGAGAGAGAGAGAGAGGCCTTCACTCACCTTGAACAAACGCAGCCAACACCTTGCTCCCCGTTTGCAACAGCGGATGTCCCACGACAATCTTCAAAAACTTCTCCAGCCCAGCGCGCCGGCCCTCAATGACGTCGTCGCTAAACCGGTTCGTGAAGACCTTCCCCGGCAGTGGCGGGATCGTCACGCGCGCGCTCTCGCGCTCGAGAATGTCGCGGAAGTACTCAAAGTCGGAGTACCGCCGGCGCACGCTGCTCTGGCGGAGCTTGAAGGCAGGGATGTTGGTGCGGCAGAGGATCTCGTAGTCGGTATACATGGAGCGGCCCATGCCGTGCGTTCGAGGGTTGCGAATCTGCAGACGCAGAGCATGGCTGGTTAGTATGCGTTCGTTATTCTAAGCATCATCTTCCGCAGAGAATCAGCAGCCTTCCTCACCTCAATCTCGAGAAAGTTCTCTGGCGGCCCGTAAATCTCCTCAAAGCTCTGCTGGCGCGTATCCGGCATAGACTGCATGATGGGCCGATGCAAGTCCGGCGATCGCACGGGCGACTTTGGCGGCGCCGAAGCGCGCCCGGGATCCTTGTTGTCCGACAGTTTGGCGGTTGTGATACCCAAAGGATCGATATGGAGAGGAAGAGGGAGAGGGAGCTCCGTTTCGGCGCTGCAGATGCGTTAAGCCCCCCCTGTAGACGCGCGGCAGACGTTTGGAATCGGGTTCAGCCTTGCGCGCAAAGCGGTGGAAGGCTGACGAGGTGCTCGTGTGATCGTGGCCTGGAGCTGCAATTGAGGAGGTGGAGATGAGACGGAGATGGAGATGGAGATGATGAGCTGCGCCATCATTATGGCAGCAAACCGAGGTGGGGTTCACGTGGTGGGGGGCAGAGCTGCACACTCACAGGAGCTGCGAGCTCTCCACTGGTTCTTCCATTAATCTATGGATACTGCTAGGGTCTCTAGAGTCCGGTTTCAGGGAGTCAAATACGGTATGCATCTGGATTGCTCGTGAAAATTCATCCCTGATGGGCTCATCCTTGGGTAAATGCCTCTATTAATGTACAAACCGCCTGCATTTGACGTCCAACATCGTGATATCGCAAATTAGATCCCCAACTGGCTACCACTCTCATCAAGCTACCTATCCATCCCTCATGACTGCTGGCCTATCAAGCCATCAAACAGACCAGCCGCCCACATGAATGGGATGCCATGGCCCATCTTATTTCACGCTCTTCTGAGCGTATGAGCGAGCAGCTAGCTGGTTTTGAATGAGCCCCCGAAAACTGCATAATGACGAAAAAGTCGCCTCACCTTGAGCTCCTGAAACTCCATAACTCATGTCCTTCGACTTGCCCCTGGGGCATATGGTCAGAGGTCGCTGAAAAGGGACCTCGGACGAGGGCACGGAAAAGACCTCCCATGTAATCCATGTGTCCCTCCCTCACTTCTTACCCGCAAACTTCTGGTGGATTGCTCGAATCTGCTCATCCACATTGACACTTTGCAAGTGACTGATATGTGCTTGACTCTTCCCGTCCAGGTTTCCGTCGAAGCTTTGAGTGGCTGCCTTCTTTCGTCTGGCCTGTTCGTCCTCCGATATTGCCTGGCCGGTAGTAGGGTCGAACACATCGCTTCTCTGGCTGGCCAAACGCTTCAAGTTATTTGCCACATCGGCGTGTGAAATGTTCGATGTCGCGTAGCGAGACTCTGCCTTGGCCTTTTGCTCCTTCCAGCTTGGATCCAAGAGTTCGACTTCACAACACGGGTCAGTACAATGTCCAAAAGGGGGTCTTGCCCTATCACAAGAACTTACTTCTCATATGAGCCTCGAGCTCATTCATCGGGATTTGCTGCTTGCAGTTGGGGCATAGCGCCATCTGCGTGGTTTGCTTGTTTGCTGCCTTCTGTGCCGCCCGAGGCACATAATTTTCCTTGATCTTCATAGGACCCATACCACCCCCGGCTCCGGAGTGCGCTTGCTGCATACGGGGTTGTGATGCAGCTCTCTCCTGGATGCGTCGCTCGTCTTCTTCATCCTGCCCAGACTGCTGTGGTTGTTGAGGTGGTGGCTGGGGATATGAAGGTTGTTGTGGCGCGTATCCTGTGTGCACAGGAAGTGGGAAAGATTGCTGCGCGGCCGCACCCGAGTGTCCGTTTTCCACGTAATCCTCCTCGCCCGGCATAGCCTCCTCGATACGCAAGTTGGCACTGATGGATGCGTTGTTTCGGTCCTCTAGAGAGGCATATTGCAGCTCGGCAAGGTTGGTCGGCGGTGGAAGGTTCGAAGTCTCGTCTGAATCACTGAATGCAATAGTCTCCACGATGACGAAGTCGCCCCAGTCTATCCGTTCAAACTCAGCCTTTTGCTCTTCTTCCTCCTCCTCCTTCTTCTTCCTCTCTGCCTCTTGGTGTTTGGCATACTCGGCTCTCTGCTTTGCCCGGTTCAAAACAGGATACTTGTCTTTCACGTTACGCTCCAGCTCGTCTGTTCGCTCTTTCTGCAGCTTTCCACCCTCACCGCCAAGTCCGCTTGCCCTCAGAAGTGCAGTGTACTGATCGACGATATGCTGGAAAAAGTTGTGAAAGGTATGGTTCGGGATCAGGAACTGAAATTGGGGGTTTGCTGTTTCGCGTTGGGCCAGCTGTGTCATAAACTGCCGCCCATTTTTAGCCACAAACAGAGCTGTCAACCGAATAACATCCAAATCCTTCTGGTTGATGCGAGGCATGCGGGCAGAAAACTGGAAGTCCGGGGGCTTTGGTGGACCCTTGGGCTTCTCGGCAACCTGCACCGCCGCTTCTCCAACTCGACCAGCCGCGATGTCGGTTCCGCGACCAGCTCTGATCTCGCTCAATCGCCATTGGTAGAACGCGTGGTAGGCATCTGAGCTGTTCAGGAAGCTGAACTTAGGGTTCTGGCGCTCCTTGTCGCGGATGCGATCCTCAAACACGGCACCGTTTCGCGCGACGTAGCCGGCGGTCTTCTCGAGGATGTTTCGAATCTCACGCGGCGGTAGGACGACACCAGGGGGAGCCTTGAGATCGTCGAGCGCGTCCGACGCATGGCCATTTGTCGCAGTGGCAGCCATCTTCGCAATCGAGATAAGCGGCTGCTGATGATTCAGCACAGGACGAAAAGGCTGCGAAAGTGAAGCTGATGCCAGTCCCGTTGTGGAAATTTCACAGGCTGGCTGGGAGGCGGATGGGAATTGGGCTAATGGCCGGAATTATGTTATCCCACTCCGAGACTTTTCGTTCCGTCTTCTCGCGCCACCTTCGCGTGTCGAGAATCTGGGGTATTGCAAGTTAATTGACAGTAGTACGAAGTATTAGTACGTACATATTTCTCATGTCTTTTTGCTATCAATCAAGAGAAACACAGCAACTATTTATCGAGACACATGTACGGAGTAACAGACCGTGGAATTGAATCTGCCTGAGTTTATGAATCATACGGGGAATTGTTGCCTGCAGGCTCAACCTCGTCATTGTTCCATTCCATTGGGGCGAATGGATTGAGCACATGTCAATTTGACCATTCAGGGCGCAGTTCCCACGTTTTAGGACTGGAGTCCGAGTTCCTGTTGGTGCGGCTGAGTTGGAACCAACGCAGAATATTTCGAAAAAATAAAATCTCGTGTTCGTCACAGAGCCAAACAGGAACATGTCGTGGATTTTGAATTCCAATGATCATACTCCGTAGTATTTTGTAAACACACTAAAACGTGGCTACAATCACATACATACATACATAGGTAGGTATCCTTGCCTGTCAGTTGATTTCATATCGCCGATTTATATCCATTGACAGCCGAAGACAGTGAGTGACCTTCAGCTGAAGCGGAGCCGAGCTAGGTGCTAGGCAACGAAAATACTACCCGATTTGTCCAACCTATGGCGGTGCATTGTGGCGCCAAGGCCCCGAAACCACCAGTTGAGGCCACTGTAGCTACAATCCGATCCTAGGAGACGCGCAGCCGAGCAGCTCCAACTCAGTAACCTAGCGTAGCGCAGCTCCTCCTCCTCCCACCCCTTATTCTTTTTCCTATCCCTATCCCTATCATCACGACCTCTTTTCTTCCTCCTGTCGTTGTGCTGCGACTCCGGACTAGCGGCCGTCGTCTTTGCCGAAGTAGTTGGCCTGTCCTGTTTTCTCTTTTCTTCCCTTTGTCGGCTTCTTTCCATGAGGCGTCTTTAATTCTTACCAATCTCCTCTTATTCGGTACACTCTTTTACTGGTATTCCACCACAGGGCGCGCGATTCCTCCAATCCTTCCCATCTCCTCCCCGTCGATCTCCTCGCCATGGCGAAACCGAGCTCGGCGCGGGGCCGAAGTCCCAAGCCTCCTCCGGTTGTCGAAAAGCAGGCCCCGGCGCCACAAGCCGCATCAACCACCGGCTCCAGCAAGGCGAAGAACAAGGCCAAGAAGAACACCTCGTACAAGTCCGATGGCGTCGAAGACAACGATGTTTTCCTCCTTCCTCTGTCTGACTACTATGCGGCCATTGGTGTGACTATCCTGGCCACAGTTGTGCGCCTCTTCAAGATCTATCTGCCCACCAGTGTTGTCTTCGATGAGGTCCAGTGAGCGTCCCTCGCCAGACCCGATGCCCTTCTTCGTGTCTCGCTGACCACTTACCACCTTCAGCTTCGGTGGCTTCGCTTCCAAGTATATCAAGGGCAAGTTCTTCATGGATGTCCACCCGCCCCTAGCCAAGATGCTCATTGCCCTCACCGGATGGCTGGCCGGTTTCGACGGCAACTTCGATTTCAAGGATATCGGCAAGGACTACCTAGAGCCTGGCGTGCCTTATGTTGCCATGCGCCTGTTCCCTGCTATCTGTGGCGTCTTACTCGCTCCCTTCATCTTCCTGACCCTCAAGGCTGTTGGATGTCGGACCACAACTGCTACTCTTGGTGCCGGTCTGATCGTCTTTGGTAAGGACCATTCTCCCGTCTCCTTGCTAGTGGTGTCATTCGGCTTGTTGCTAACCCCAAGCTCAGAGAATGGCCTCCTCACCCAGGCCCGTCTCATCCTCCTCGATTCCCCTCTGGTCGCCGCTACTGCCTTTACTGCAATGGCTTTCTCCTGCTTTACGAACCAACATGAACTGGGACCCGAAAATGCATTCCAGCTTAGCTGGTGGTTCTGGCTCGCCATGAGTGGTCTTGGCCTGGGTATCACCGCAAGCATCAAATGGGTCGGCCTCTTCACCATCGCCTGGGTGGGAGCCTTGACCCTGGTGCAGCTGTGGGTGCTCCTCGGTGACAGCAAGAACGTGTCCCTTGTAAGTCACACCCAGTTTACACCCCTCAGATTACCCGATTGCTGATCGTAAGATAGCGCTTGTGGTTCAAACACTTGATGGCGAGAGTCTTCTGTCTCATCATCATCCCCGTCACATTCTATCTTGCCATGTTTGCCATCCACTTCCTCTGCCTGACGAACCCCGGTGAGGGCGATGGATTCATGAGCTCCGAGTTCCAGGCCACACTCAACAGCAAGGGCATGAGGGACGTTCCCGCAGATGTCATCATGGGAAGCCGAGTGACCATTCGCCACGTCAACACCCAGGGTGGCTACCTTCACTCACATCCTCTCATGTACCCCACCGGTAGCAAGCAGCAGCAGATCACTCTTTACCCCCACAAGGATGAGAACAACATTTGGGTCTTGGAGAACCAGACCCAGCCTCTCGGTATCGATGGCCAACCTATCAACGGGACGCATGCCTGGGATACTTTACCTGAGACCCACCACATCACTGATGGTGCCGTCCTTAGACTCTATCACAAGCCGACCTTCCGACGCCTGCACTCCCACGATGTCCGACCCCCTGTCACCGAAGCTGACTGGCAAAACGAAGTCTCCGCCTACGGTTTCGAGGGCTTTGAGGGTGATGCCAATGACTACTTCCGTGTTGAGATCGTCAAGAAGCAGTCCAAGGGGGCTGTGGCTAAGCAGCGTCTCCGAACCATCGAGACCAAGTTCAGGCTGGTTCACGTCATGACAGGTTGCGTTCTCTTTTCTCACATGGTGAAGCTTCCCGAGTGGGCCTCGGAACAGCAGGAGGTGACTTGCGCCCGAGGTGGCAGCTTGCCCAACAGCCTCTGGTACGTCGAGTACAATGAGCACCCTCTACTTGGTGACGACGTCGAGAAGGTCAACTACGCAAACCCAGGCTTCTTTGGCAAGTTCTGGGAGCTTCACCAGGTTATGTGGAGGACCAACGCTGGCTTGACCGACACCCACGCCTGGGACTCGCGCCCTGAGTCATGGCCGATCCTCCGCCGTGGAATTAATTTCTGGGGCAAGCATCATATGCAAGTCTACCTCATTGGCAATCCTATCATCTGGTGGACAAGCACCCTGGTCATTGCTGTGTGGGCCATCTTCAAGGGTGTTGCAATCCTTCGATGGCAGCGCGGCTGCAATGACTACGCCAGCCCTACCTTCAAGCGCTTCGACTATGAGATTGGAACCTCCATCTTGGGCTGGGCCCTCCACTACTTCCCTTTCTATCTCATGAAGCGCCAGCTCTTTCTGCACCACTATTTCCCTGCCCTCTATTTTGCCATCATCGCCCTGTGCCAGATGTTCGACTACGTGACGGCCAGGATTCCAAGTGCCTTCGGAAATCGCAGCCCTGCGGTCAACCGCGTTGCCGCTGTATCCTTCCTTGTTCTCACGGGAGCCGTCTTCACACTGTTTGCGCCGCTTGCCTATGGCAGCCCATGGACCAAGGCTGAGTGCAGGCGTGTCAAGCTGTTCACGACGTGGGATTTTGACTGCAACACTTTCTACGATGACGTAAGTCCTTCCAATACTCTTCCCGAAAGGCGACTTCCACAACGTGGATGAATTGAATCGTACGGGCATGGCTTTCTCAGTGCTGTGATCGGGCGATTCTATCAACCGTAGGGAGATGCCATTCAACACACAGTTCAGGCCGCAAGCTGACATCATGTGCCATCTAGTACAAGAGTTACAGCTTGACTGAACTGCCCCCCGTAAGCTTCTCTGACGCCGCGCCCACTTCGCAGCCAGTTGTTGAAGTTCCCGCCAACAATGCGGAAGATCAGAAGCCTCTCAAGCTGAACCAGCCCGAGCCCATCATCTCTCAAGCTGCTGCCCCCCAAGAGCCCCTGGTTGTCTCAAAGGAGCAGAAGGTCGAGTACCGCGATCAGGACGGCAACTTGCTGAATGACGAACAGGTGAAGGCTTTGGAGGGCAAGGTCTCGTTTCAGACCAAATACGAGACCAAGACGCGTGTCGTTGATGGTCAGGGAAATGAGATCCCCATGCCCGAAGGCGGTTGGCCTGCACATGTGGCTGGTGGTGGCGTTGCCCCGCCACACCCTGATGTTGAAGGCGTCGACAAGGAGACGGTTCAGGCGGCGAATGCAGATGTTCCCAAGGATGCTGCCTCCAGCCGCGATGGAGAGAAGGAGGCTGAACAATCCAAGGCCAAGCCTGCAAGCGAGGGCAAGGAGGCCACGGTCCAGGATGAGCTGTGAGCACAACTGGAGAGGTTGTCGCATACACCATGTGGCGCTGATACTCGGCTGGCCCGGACTCTGGAGTGAGTGTCGTAGCCGGAGCCCAACTCTCATCTAAAGCTGGAGCTCCGCCATTTCATCATGCTACGCGTCGCTTGCATCTCGGCACCACTTGATACCTCGGCGGCTACCGGGTTTTATATTCCCCACCTAATCACATCGAATTGACATGATGACGAGACGGAGTGAGATGAGGCTGGACGGATGAGGCCCTGGGGGATGACGGGGAGGCAAAAATCCGTTACTCGATCTCGTTTGAACGAAAAGGAGAAGATAAAATAATGGAAGTGAGAGAGGACTTTGAGCCAAAAGCATGGTGCCATTTAGGTGGTGTCGGGTGTACACCAGTTCTTCTACAGAGCAGTCTCCTTAATTTGTCCACAAAATATGTAACGTCTTGTCATGAGTACATTTTCTCCTTGTGCCAATTGTACTTTTCTTGCCTAGGAGATATCCCATCTTGCGTGCGTCTTGTCTTGTATAAATGCGCTGAATACGAGCCAAGTGACACAGCCCTTGGCCAACCAAACAGGAGCGCGGGATTTGAAGGCCTGTTGCACAGGTCTTCCACGATTAGGCTCAGGCAGCATTTATTACGAATCACTGCGTCATCTTGGGGGCATCATTAAGGAAACAAACAGCACATCCATCACTGCAGTCTATTCCAATCATCAGCGTCATGTGCCTTACACCATGCCTCTCAACAAACTCCCACCAAGTCTAAGGGCCGAAATTTCGAAGCTCGCCAAGCTATCCAGTATCCAGAGTACTCTATCCCCTGTCGTGCGAGAACTTCCAACCGCTGCAATACGGCTTGGGGAAGTCCTCGCCAAGGCTACGAATGGGCGGAATGTCATCGAGGACCGGATTCTAGGACTGGATGAGGCGTTTATGTTAGGTGCTCCAGCTCCAAGGCCTCGTCTGGACACGACGATAGATACTCAGTGGAATACCGATCGTGTGCTTATGTGTGGGAGATGTAGGGGAGTAGGTGGACAGAGAGGCGGCGGCTTGATGACTGGTGGAGATATGTTGGCGAGTCGATTAGGTGGGAGATGTTTGGCTAGTGATAGACTGAGCCATGGTGGCCAGTCAATGGCATTGATGAGGCAGATGTCTTACGGAACTATGAGGCTAGGAGCAGTCAAGACATAAGAGAAATACCAGGTTTGGAACTGTGCATTTGTTCATTATACACCTCACTCATCATATCAAAAAGCTAACAGCGATAACATTTTATAAATAGATCATCATAACGTGCTATGTATCTCTTTCTTTCTTTTATATATTGATATCAAGAACTTTGTCCAGTTCCTTCATTGAACATCATTGAACATGCAGTGTCTTTTGTGTTTGGTGCGTTGAGCCGTGCTTAGTCTATAGGGGGTATTTGTTTGTTTGTTTTATTATTTGCATCCATTAAGTAAGCTAGTTATATAAATCTATATCTAGGCAATAGGATATTAAGAGCTAGTAGCTTAAAGCCACTATTCGCTAAATTTTAATTTATAAAGGAGAGAGGGTTAATTGTAAAGTGTTAATCTAATTTAATTAAAAAGGGACTATATAAATTTATCTCTTTTATTAGGTTCTAGAAATCTTTACTTTTTAAAGGTTTAAGTAAATATAAAAAGGGTTTTTTTTTAATAGAATATTTAATAGAAAGGTTTAATTATTTTATATTTTATAAAGTAACTTTATTCCTTTAACAGTAGTATTACTATAACTATAATAGTATGTACAGTAAAAGCCGAAGAATAGCTTCTAGGAAGCTATATATAATGCAGTAATAAAGAAATAACTAAGAGTTTACTAGGTAAATAATAAAATAAACAATTAAATTATATTTAATTTAATGGCTAAAAAACTATAAAATATTTAATAATATATAGCTATATAAACAGGAAACCATTTTAATTAGATTTTTTAGAATAGCCATTATACCTTTTATATTAAGTCTAGGGTAGGCAAGGTAGCTAGTCCTAGCTTAATTGTTATTGTTAAAGGTAATAGAAATTTCTTGACTTATATTAAAGTTCCTCTGGAACTTAGTTTTAGCGTTAGGCCTAAATCTGGGTCTAGCTAAATTAAGAAGGTTATTTAAATACATTGAAATCCTTGCTTTTTAGCCCTCCTTTTTAACAAGTTTATAGATTATAAACTTAATAATAGGGAATTTGATATTATTTGTACTAGCAGGGGCTTTATTACCTTTAAAGGAATAAATGTAGTTACTTTTAATATCTTTAATAAAAATGATAACTATAAAAAATAATATTATTAAATACTTTATCGGGGGTAACTGATATGCCCAACGCACCTGCATTTTTCTTATTAAACTTACTTAAAAAAAGTTAGCTGTTTATTTAAGCAGTTACTGGATTAAGAAAGTATAAGAGTATAAAGATATATAGATAGATTTAATTTAATAAACAATAACCTTTTTCCTCCTTTAATATATAACCCTACCTGTAAATATATAGCCGTTAAGGCATATAAAGATAACCGTAAATTGCTTTTAGCTGCTGGCATTATAATTAAATAATCCGCAATATCTTTTAAACTTTATATTATTTAATTACTGCTTTATAGGTTTATTAAGAGCGCGGTCCTTGCGTTTAATACTAGTTATTATATATAAATGTATATATATATTATATATATATTTTAAAGTGCTAATTCCCCTTTAATAAAACTGGTAATTAAGATAAAGGGAAATCTTAAAGATTATATATTAAAAAGTAATTATTAAAAGCACTTTTACACTACTATTAAAACCTACTTTTACTTAACTATTAATAAAATTATAGGCTAGCTTTACTTAATCTTTATATAAATATAAAATAATTAACTAAAGGAAATCGCTTAAAACCCCTTTTATAACTATTTAATATAGATTAATATAATATTTAACTTTAAAAATACAGGTTATTTAATTACAATTTTTAAAAAAATATTAAAATTAATTAATTTAGGTATAATGCACTAAAATATAATAAAAAAGCAGAACTTTAAGAAACTATTAATTAATAATACCTGCTAATTAAAAGCTAAAATCTTAAAGAAAATTATTAAAAAATTAATCGCTATAGTAAAAGTAAATATATAGGTAAAATAGTTAGTATTATATAACTTAAGCCCCTTTAAACTATTAATATACTATTATAACCCTTATTTTATTTATTAGCAGGTAAATTAATAGGTAAAATAGCTATAAAGGGCTAATAAAGGATATATTAATTATTTAATCTTTTAGTATAGAGACTTTATTTTAATTTTATTAATGTTTTTAACTAGGTTTTCTTTAATATTTAATAAAAGCGCTATTTTTATTACTTTTATAATCTTTAATATATAGGCTATCTTTATTTATATTAAAGATATTTAAAGAAGATATAAAAAGGATAATAACTTAATATTTTATAATTAGTATTAATATAAAAAACTATTTTTAAGAGATTAACTGATTTTGTTATTTTAAATAAATAAATACAATTTTTCTTTTTTACAGAAAAACTCTTTACTTTAGCGGAATATATTACTATAACTCTTTTATTAAAAGAATATATCCTTTTTTAATTTAAAAAAGGAATACTCCTTTAAAGGCCAGGCATTTAAATTAAATAACTTTAATCTATAGGAAAAAGGATATTTTTTATTAAAGAACTATTCAATTAAAACTTTAATAATTTACTTTAACTTAAAGTAAAAGAGTTTAAATTATATTAATAACCTCTCTTTACTGAAATATTAAGTATAACCCTTTCTTTAACCCTTTAACCTAAAGAATTATTTAATTATATACTTAACCTAATATAAACTATATACTGCGGTTTAATATAATATTATTAAGTATACTATAAAGGCAGTAAATCCTATTAATAAATGCATTAGCCAGCTCTTTTATTAATAGTAAAGTAATAAATATAAAATAATATATTTTTATAAAGCAGTAAACTACTATTAGTAAATACTTATAGGTAATATTATATTGGTAGGATTTAGGCAATAGTATAATATAGTTAATAGAGATATTTAACTATATGCAAAACAGGACTAGTAATAGTTAAAGGAAGCCTTATAATAAGGATTATAAAGCCTTTATTCTAATATACAGTTTATAGGCTTATATAAATACTTTAATGTCTTTTAAGATCTATAGCCACTAGTATATTTAGCTAATAAAGTCTAGAGTTTTAAACCTGCCTAGGTATCTAGCTAGGCCGCTTAAATAGTTTTTAAATAGGATTTGTATTTAAAGCTTGTTATTGGGGGGAATAAAAAGCCGCTCTTAGTAGTAAATTCTATTATTTATTACTTAGCAGTTATTTATTGTAATCTAGAGTTCTCTGTAAAGCTGTTTTAGCTATTAGCAGATATTAGGGTTTTAGAGCGCAGTTACTATTTCTTTTACTATAGTATTTTATTTATATACTACTGCAATTAGGTTATCGATTAGTTTATTTTCCGCCAGTATTATTATAGCTATAAAGGCAGCCTTTATAGATAGTTTAATATTTAATAAAACTTCTTTTTAGAATATCGCTTAAGCTTTAAGGCTAAAAAAACTCTGCAGTAAGATAGTGTATTGTTTGTTTTTAATTTAGTTGTTAAAAGGGTCTGATTTCGCAGGCCTATTTTTTACTTTTCTACTTAAAGTATTAGGCTTTATAGCTTTAAAGCCAGGTTAGTAGATAATATAAAAGTTAAAGCTAAAAAGGAATTCAGACTATTAGATTTACTGCTAGTTTAAAGCTTTTATTAAAGTAAAGTATTTAAGGTTTTTATAGTCTATAATAACATTAAACTCTTATAAGCTTTATAATTCTAGGCGCTACTTTTCTATTACTTTAATAATAGCTAAAAGCTTTTTATTATAAATTTTATAGTTATATTTTTAAGCGTTATACTTTATAGAACAAAATATAATAAAGTATAAAATACCCTCTTTATTATATTATAATAGGATACCGCCTAATACTTAGTTAAAGGCATTAGTTTTAAAGACTATTTACTTATTATAGTTAAAAAAGGCCAGGACTAAAGCTAATTTAAATATATATTTAATTAAATTAAAGGCTTTTTACTATTTCTTTCCTTAAGTATATAGTTAATCCTTCTTTAAAAGCTTATTTAATAGTATAGCTATTTTAAAGTATTTTTAAATAAAATAGCAATAAAAATTTATAAAGCCAGGGAACTTTTATAAATCCTTTACTCCTTTAAATAATTGCTAGTTTAATATAGCCTTAACTTTCTTAAAATCTATTTCCAGTCCCTTTAAAGTAATAATTAAGTTAAAGTATTTTATCTTTATTATTTTAAACTTATATTTAATAATATTAATCTAAAAGCTAGCGTTTTAAAGGCAGGCTACCACTTTATATATATATTTTCAATACTCCTTTTAATATAATAAATATATAAAGATATTGTTAAAGTATATTATATAGATATAGTTAAAGAAGTTATAAAAAGTATAGTTAATATAGTATTAAAATATAACAGGTGCATTATAAAGGCTAAAAAGTATAATTAATGTTTTAAAAAGGCTAAACCTTATAATAAATGCCGTTTTCTATATATCCCCTTTAACGATATAAAGGTTATTAAATGCAGCAATAATATTAAGTTTTATATATACCTTTATATAACTTAAAGTATTAAAGGTTTCCTAGATTAATAGTAATAGGTATTAATTCTTAATAGTAATATTATTTAACCTTTAGTAATCTTAATAAATATAAATACTACCTCCTAGTTTTATAGTTAAAAGGAAAAGAGCAGCGCATTATACTTGCAATTTACAGATAAATCCTTTTACTAAGTTATTATTTAATTATTTTTTTATTACCTGTAATTTATTAAATAAAAATAGCCTATTCTTTTAATATAGCAGGTCTTTTCTTAGCAGTATCTTAATTTTATAATCCCAGGCCTATTATAGGGGAAGCTTATTTACTATTTTTAGCAGGAAGGCATTATATAAATTATATAGCCAAGATAGCAGTTTTTTTTAAAATATCTGGCTTATTAAGCTTAAGTTTCCCTACTATAAATTTTTTAATATTAGCAGCTATAATCTTTTTTAATTATACTAGGGAGTAATATTTATTAATAAAGTTATATATTTCTTTAAATAATACTATTTTTACTTTAATACAGTCTCTTTTGTTATAGGCTAGGCTATGTTTCCCGGAATTACGACTATACCGAATCTGGAAAGACAACCAATACTAGACCGCTTACCTAATTAGGAAACCACCTCGGCCACAACCCTATACATACAACTATATAATGCATATATAGCTAGTATAGAGCTTCCTTCCTTTAGCTATAGATAGACAATATAGAAGTGCCTTAACTGCGTGCTTTCCAGTTAGGCTATACCTATTATATATCTATAGCTCAGCTACTACCTAGCCAGTAAATAATAGAACTTTTACTGTAGAAGGAAAATAGCGAATTTCAGAGACTAAGCCTTTAAGGGCGATAATATACAGTCGCGGATCAAGCAAGCTATTTTACTTTTATAGGAATATATAGCTATACTAATAAAAAAGCTAGACTTTATAATACTAGCGATTTAAAGGCTAGATAGCTAGAAAGATAAGATATTATTCTTTCTATAACCTAAGTAAAAACCTACACAGGCTATAACTATAAAGCCTATATTAACCTTTATAATAGAGTTTATATAAGCTCCTAAGGTTAAAAGGAAGCTACTTTTTAACCTATTTAAATTCTCAGGAAAGTGAAGGGAGTATACTATATAAGCGTAAAATATACGCGAAAAGCTTAAACTTAATAAAGAGTTTTATAACAGTAATAGAGAATAATAGTATTTTATTAACTCCTACTTAAATATTATATTTAAGTAAGTAATTGCTACCTTTTATATATTAAGAGGAATTAATAGAAACTATAATTTAGCGGAATTTATATAATACCTAGACTATACCTATAAGGATTAAAGACTTTAGAACTAAGCTGCATAAAAGCTATATATTTTTAAGTAAAGAGATAAAACTTTACTTTTATTTTTCCTTCCCTGCTTTAATTAAAAGCTCTTTAAAGTAAACGGCGATAACTAGGCTAATTAAACTAAGATTATTTTTTTTAAAGGAGCGTTATCTTTAGAACTATAATTCCACTTAGCAATAATAAACCTGCTATTTACCTATAGCGAATAGCTTACTAAAGTTTAGGATATCGCTAGCTGCATTAAATAATTAGATCTAGACTAATAGAATACAGGAGCCGCCTTAATAGGCTACTTTTGGCAGAAAAAATATAATAAGCTTTAATTATATTACACTTTAAAGGACTATATATAAGCAGTCAATAAAGAGGGCAATACCTAGATAAAAGGCGTAAACTATATAAAGAACCAGCGCTAATGCAGCTTTTTAGTAAGCGAGGCAGATATTGCCTGGGAGGCTATATATTACTATTGCGGGAAAAAGGGATATATTGCCTAATTTTATAAAAAAGGCTATAAAGCCTAGGTGTATTGGGTTTAGATTGCTGACTATAAGTCTAATAATAATAACCAGTATATTAATAGTAAAGAAAATAATAACTTTAGCGATAAGTTAAAAGATTAACTTTGATGTAAAGTTAGGCATTAAAGCCTATAAAGGAAGAACTAAAAGGATAAAAGGAGTTTAAAGAGCGAATAACTAGTAAATTAATAATATTATAAGCCAGAATAGAGAATATACCTATTATAGCACTATTTAATATTAACTATGTTAAAAAGGAGGGCTAAAAAGCAAGGATTTCTGTGTAATTGGGTAACCTTCCTATTCTGGCTAGACCCGGAATTAGGCCCGACGCTAGGACCGAGTTCCGGAGGAACTTCGGTGTAAGTCAGGAAATTTCTGTTATCCTTAACGATAACAATTGAGCTAGGATCAGCTACCCCGCCTACCCTAGACTCAATACAATGGGCATAATGGCCATTGTGAAAAATCTGACCAAAATGGTTTCCTGTTTGTATGGCCGTGAGTCGATTTGACCGATTTTATATACAAATGAATTTTGCGGAAAATAGGAATGCGGCTACAAACCCAATTCTGCCACCGCACACCTATTGTTAGGTCGGAGGACTATTGTAAAAGACAAAGCTATTGTTTATACAATCACTTCTACACCAGCCATATATCACTAGATATTCTATAGCTTTCTAGCTATTAGTTCAGTTACAATTCAATTGTTTATCCATTGTTAACCCAACTAGACTCTCAGTTGTTTCCTTATTGCTGCGTTGGGTGCACTTTCCTAGAAGCTGCACTTAAATAAGGTTCAGTATAACCTTGTTATTTTAATAAACTATAACCTTTATACTATTATAAACTTCTCTTTTACTTAAATGTTATACTTTTTATAAATTAAGATTACTAAAAGGAAAATTAAGATATTTATTAAGATCTATAAAAAGGTAAAAACCAGCTATATTACTATTATTTACCTAGATTTATATAGCTATATTAAATATTAATACACCTATATAGTAAATAAACTAGATTATAACCTAATCCTCAGTAAGCCTTAAGCTAAGGCTAATTAAGTAATATATAATGCAGTTAAAAAGGAAGTTAACTATAAAAAAGCTAGCCTATAGCTATAATTTACAGATAAAAAGGAGCCTGGGAATATTACGGCTATATAAAGAGCCTGGCTTATATTAGCTTTAATATTATAAGTAAAATACTGCTATATTAACAGGAATAATAAAAAGGAAGTATATTTCCTTTAAGCTATTAGCTTATTTAATATTAAAAAAGCACTTTAGCTTAAAAAACCTATAAATCCCTAAAAATATATCCCCTTTAAACTATATAAAGAGTTTTATTTGCTATTCTCTATAAAAGAAGCTATTAAGCTTTTACTATACTGCTTTAAAGTTAATTTACAGATTCCCTTAAAAGCCAATAAATATAGTAAAAAACTAGAATTCCTTTAAGGCCCCTTTTACAGTATATTACGCAAGGAACTATTAATATTATAGAAGACTCTCTTTAACTTACTTAATAAAAGATTTATTTAAGCTAGCAGTTTAGCTACTGCAGCCCCTATCCTTTTTATTTAAAAACCTAAAAGAGGAATTTGCTTTTATATAAACTACTGCACTTTAAATGTAATAATGCAGCGAAATTACTACCCCCTCCCTTTTTTTTTTAAAACCTTTAATAGCTTAATAAAAGCAAAGTAGTTTATAAAGCTAGATATAATAGTTATATTCTATAAAATCAAGGTTGCGAAAAGAGAAGAATATAAGACTATATTCTATATATACTATAGCCTATATAAATAGCGGGTAGTTTTATTTAGATTTACTAGTGCACTAGCAGGACTTTAATAGTATATTAACCAGGTACTATACCCCTTTTTAGACAACTTCGCGTCTATATACTTTAACAATATCTTGATCTATATTAATGGGTTATAAAAGGACTATATAAAGAAGGTTTGGCGAGTTTTATATACCTTTATTAATATTAGGCTATATTTAGATTTTAAGAAGTATGCATTTATATAGAAAGAGATTAAATACTTTAGGTTTATTATATATACTAGTACAGGAATTGCTTACAACCTTAAAAAGCAGTAAACTATTAATAAATAGTAGGCATTTATAATAGTAATAGGAGTCTAAAGCTTCCTTAGCTTTATTAATTACAATTGGATATTTATCCTTAGGTTCTTTTAAATAGCCTACCTGCTTATAAAGCTAATTAAAAAAAGGACCCCCTTTTAGTAGAAAAGTATAAAAAAAGCAGCCTTTTAAAAGCTTAAACGCCTCTTTATTAAAGCCTTTATACTATAAGCTTAGGATTTTATAAAATATACCTTTATTAAAATAGACTATTTAAAATATACTTTAAAAGGAGTCCTCCTATAAAAGAATAAAAAAGGAGAATATTATACTATAGCTTACTACTTATAAAAGCTAAGCCCTGCTAAATATAACTATCCTATCTATAATAAAGAAATACTGGCAGTAATTTATTATCTAGAAAAGTAAAGAGCAAAGCTATATAGCTGCGACCCCTTTATAGTTATTTTAGATTATAAAAACTTGCAGTTCTTTATAATATACAGGAAACTCTTTAAATAATAGACGCACTAGGCAGAGTTCCTTTCCTAGTTCGATTTTACAATCCAATATAGGCTAGGCAGCGAGGCAGCTACTTTTAATGCGTTAAGCTGCAGGGAATAAGACCTTCTATTTAATAAAGGCAATAAGCGCAAACTAAGCCGCTATATATAATTTATCCTAGCTGCACTAGTAATATAGAGATTTAAGGATAGCAATACTAATCTCCCTTTAATATATATATTCGACAGAAATAAAAAACTATAAGACTTATAGAACCTAATAATTTAAAAGGACCTAGTATATTGATAAATATATACTGCAGTTAAAAAGGAAAAGCGCTCTCTCCCTGTAAACCTTTAACTTAAAGTATAGATATCGGAATATATAATTAATAAGGAATAGAGATTAATATTCTAAGACTATATCTAGGTACTGGCTATAACCGAAAAAAAAGGCGAAATACTATATATTTATATTATATAAGCAGAATATAATGCTGCAGTCTTAGGCTACCTAGGTTATAATAGAACTTTAACTATTATTTCCTGCAGGTTTTTTTAGCTAGGAATTAATAGTATAGTCTAATAATTCCTCTATAATTACAGTATATATAGAAAAGGAAAAGTATAAAGAAGCTATAAGCGAGGACTTTTTAAACTATTACCTATTCCCTAATATATCTACAGCGACTTAGCTATAGACTTTATAATTAATTTATTACTTATAGGATTAATATAGGTATAATACCTTTAAGTTATTATTAACTGGCTTATTAAAAATATTACCTTTAAAGTAATAAAAAGTATAGAGGCAGAAGTATATATAAAGAGGTTCCTTTAATACTACTATTAGTTTTATAGGATACCCTAGTCTATAGTTAATAACTAAAGATCTAATTAAACTAGCTGCTTTTAAAGAGCTTTCTGTAAATTAGCAGGAACCTAGTAATGCCTAAGTATAGTATATTACCTATAAATTAACAGTAGACTAAAGAGGAGCAATTAAAAGATTTAAATATACTTTAAAGTATATATAGACTACTTTTAAAGCGATTAGGGAGACCTCCTCCTAGCAGTATAACTAGCTTTAAATAACCGCGAATATACAGCTATTTAAATAAGCCCTTTTTTCCTTAAATATAGCTATTATATAGAACCCCTTTAGCTATATATAAAAGAAAACGAAGCTATTAGATTAAAGGATTTAAAGGAGAAGGCTGTAAAAGAAATAGTTGAGAGACTAGAAGGAGTAACTGCCTTTGCTTAAGCAGCACTTGCCGCTATACAATAATACTATAAAGACTCCGTAAACTAGCAGCAAGGCCCCTCTAAAAGATATAAAGTAGGAGATAAAGTCTGGCTATACCTCGGTAACTATAATACTCCCCGGCCTTCTAAAAAGCTTAATGCCTTATATTATAAATATACAGTAATAAAGGTTATTAGCCTTTATATAGTGGAACTAGGCGTATTAACTGGTATATACCCGCGATTTTATATTAACCTGCTAAGAAGAGCGGCCGATAACCCCCTTCTAGGCCAGATTTTAGATAACCCTTAACTACTATTAATATAAATAGATAGCGAGGATAAATAAGAAGTTAAAGAGGTCCTTTACGCGAAGATTAAGCGGCAAGGTCACGGCTCTTTCTGCAAAGTATTAATATAGTGGAAAAGATATATAGAGTTAATTTAGGAACTGATATATATACTTGAAGATATAGCAGCCCTTGACGACTATATATTTAAATATAGCCCAATCAAATTTAATAATAGGCTATTTAACAGCTATATACTAGTAAAGTAACAGCGCTTAAAGAGAGAGCTACTGTAAAAAGGGGGGGTAATATTATAGGCTAGGCTATGTCTCCCGGAATTACGACTATGCCAAATCCGGAAACACGACCAATACTAAACCGCTTACCTAATTAGGAAACCACCTCGGCCATAACCCTATACGCACAACTATATAACGTATATATAGCTAGTATAGAGCTTCCTTCCTTCAGCTATAGATAGATAATACAGAAGTGCCTTAACTATATACTTTCCAGTTAGGCTATACCCGTTACATCTTTATCCTGTAAATATTTATTAGAAAAACTTATTTAAAAGCTTTAGTAAAGTAATAGGTATTAGTTTTTTAATTTTAATAGCTTAATTAATCTCTTTTTAAATTACTTTTATTATATAAATATACAATTATTAATAAAAAGTATTAAAGTTTATAGCTGCCACTATCTATATATCTACTATATTTAAATATACTTTTTAATCTTAAAGTTTAGTTTAGTTTTATAAAAGTAATATATTAAAAAGTAATAGTAATAGCTTTAATAAAGGTTTCCCTTTTTATTATTAACTATAGATTATAGGGGCAGGTAATAGCTTTATATATATTTAATTCAGGATTATTTATACCTATATTTCCTTATTATTAATTCTATTATACCTGCAGGTTATATAGTAATCTTGGCTTAGTATTAAAGTTTATAGAATATATAGTTTAAAGGCCCCCTCTTTAATTAAGTTATAGTCTATTTCTTTTAAGGTATTTTTAATTAATAGTTACTGGTATAATATAATTCTTTATCTAGTTAAGTTAAGCTTTACTTTATTTAAAGTGTCTTTAACTGTTAGTTACTAGTAATATATATTCCCTATATTAGCTTTAATAAAGTTATTTTTTATTTTAACTGCTATTAAGACTTATATAGGGCTGGCTATACTTTTCGGGAAATAGTGGTTATAATAATAATAGGATTTAAAGGTAATAGTTAACTTTTCCTAGTTAATATTAAAGTTATATTTTCTTAGCTATAAAAGGCTAAGGATTATAGGTATATTATTAGGGATATTTATAATAAAAAAGAGGCAGAGTTTTTTATAAGAGTTAATTATAGTTTATATAATAAAAAAGTTTGAAATTTTATTAGCTATACTTTTATTAGTAAATAAAAGATTTCTAGTAAATAGTAATTATTAGGTAATAATACTAAATCGCTTAATAAAAGCGCAGTTAATACAAGCTTAAAATATATAGCTGCTATCTATTAAAGCTTTTATATTAATATAAATATTATATATAAGGAATAATATAGTTTATATTGAAAGGGATTTACTGTTTATTAATTTTAGTTTAAAGTGTTTTTAATTAAAAAGATAATAGTAGATTTATTTTAAAATAATAGTTTTATTTACAGTTAACCTTTACTTGCAACTTTTAGTAAAGGTTAATCTTTTCTTTAGTTTGCAAGTTAGGTTTAGGTTTTTAATAAATAGGTTTAGCTGAATTAAAGTAAATTAAAAGTTAATAGGGCAGTACTACTATTATTATCTTTATTAATATTTAGAGAGGGTATATTATTTAAAGCCTGGATTTATAGGTTACTTAAATATTGCAGGTAATATTAGTATACTATTAAAGTTTAGTTATTATACTTTATTATACTTGTTAAAAAGGAGGGCTAAAAAGTAAGGATTTCAGTGTATTTGGGTAACCTTCCTATTCTGGCTTGACCCGGAATTAGGCCCGACGCTAGGACCGAGTTCCAGAGGAACTTCGGTGTAAGTCAGGAAATTTCTGTTATCTTCAACGATAACAATTGAGCTAGGACCAGCTATCCCGCCTACCCTAGACTCAATACAATGGCCACAATGGCTATTGTGAAAAATCTGACTAAAATGGTTTCCTGTTTGTATGGCCGTGAGTCGATTTGGCCGATTTCCCATACAAATGAATTTTGCGGAAAATAGGAATAGGGCCACGAACCCAATTCTGCCGCCGCATTCCTATTATCTAGTCGGAGGACTATTGTAGAAGACAAAGCTATTGTTCATACAATTCACTTCTACACCAGCCGCACATACACTAGATATTCTATAGCTTCTAGCTATTAGATCGTTTACAATTCAATTGTTTATCTATTGTTAACCCAACTAGACTCTCAGTCGTTTCCTCATTGCTGCGTTGGGTGCACCTTCCTAGAAGCTGCACTTAAATGAGGTTCAGTATAACCTTGTTATTTCAACAATACTATTTTATTATTAGCTTTAAAGTACTGCTAGGTTAAAGTATAGTTAATATAGTTAAATTTAGCAGTTTTAATTTTATATTTAATATAAATTGCTTTAATATATATTAAACTACTTTTTTTTATTATATTTATTAAAGCTATAGCCTGCTTTTTATAGTAAAAGTAAAGTCTTTTAGCGATATATTCTTTATAAGAGATTTAAAGGCAAGGTAGTAAGGTATATATAATATCTAGTTATATTAAGTCGCTGGCTAGCGCTAGGGCAGCGGCTTGGTTATTCTGCTAGTATTATTGATATTACTGTTAATACTAATACTGCTACTATTAATAGCCTTATTAACGCTAGCCTGTTTAGGCAGCGCGGAGGGCATTATAGTAGGCGCCCTTTTAAAGCATATTATAGATAGTCTAGTAAAGTTAATATTATTTAGTAAAGTTAAACTTATTTAGTTTAATTATTTAGGTCTTTGTAGTATTAGTAAACTCTTAAAAGACCTTTATTTTTAAAGCCTTTATTATTTATTTAGCAGTTTTACTGCATTTACTGCTTAATGCAGATAACTCTGCTATAAAGTTTTAAAAAGGTTTATTTAATATATATAAATTATTAAAAAACTATAATACTTTTTAAAAAAGGTTAATTATTTTATATTATTTATTAAAATTAATAAAAAGTATTATATTAATTTTTTAATACTATTAAGTAAAGTTATTAAAACTTTTAATAATAGTATTAAAGTTTTTTTATTATAGTTAATATATATTTCCTTTTAAAAGACTTATAATATATAAAATCTTTTTAAGTTTAGTTAAGAAAATTAATTAATTGCCTATAAAGGTAATATTAATTTAAAAACGCTAGTTAATATATTTTTATTAATATTTAGTAATATCCTTTTATTTACTATTAAATTATTTAAAGTCTTTAATCTAGCAGCAGTTAAATAAGTTATTATTTTTAGGGCTTAATAATAAAGCTGTATTTAAAGCTTTAACCTAGGCTTTAATTTATATTTTAAAGTTTTGATTTTTAGCTATTTACTTTAAAATTTCCTATTTAAAGGTTTATTTTTATTCTTTTTATTAAGCTAGGCCTTTTTTAATTACTTAGCTAAAGAGATAGAATTAATAATAAAAGTTATTATCTTTAATAATTGCATTTATTAAATATATATAATTGCTATTAATACTGGATTTCTATAGGGTTTTAAAGAGAAAAAGGAAAGGTATAAACTTTATAGTTAAAACTATAGTCTATTAGGCTAAGTTAGGCTATATGGCAAGGTTTAAGGTATCTATATTTATTTTACTTATAATTAGTTTCCTATAGATATAGGGTTTAAGGGATAAAGGCTAGGCTGTAAAGGCATTATTATAGGTTTAGGAATAAAGGGGGATTTAGGGGGAATTCGTAATCGGTTAAGTATATGCCTCGCAATAGCGCAGCCGAGTTAAGGGATAGCATAAACTATTACAGCATGGAAAGGCAGGTTAGGGCAAATATTATTATTATACCGTGGAGAGCGAGAAAGCCCTAAGGCTCTACGGAAAGCTATAGCTAGGAACATGTTAGGGCCTGGTTATATAACCAGGGCTTACGTGACAGGGCGTCAATATCGCGTCACGGTCGGTGCTGTAATATAATAATAATATTTTTATTATTATTTATATAAATAACTGTCTTTTTATTAGTTTAAATAAAAATACTATAGCTTAACTAAAGCTAGCTTTTAATAAAGTCTATACTATAAAAGATAAAGGCCTTGCCTCTTTCTTTTTAAAGGTTTAGATAGTTAAAAATAAAAAATAGGCCTTTTTTAGCTTTTTTAAAAACAGTATATTATTAAAGCTATAGAGTTTTTTAACCTTGAAGACTTAAAGCTTATTTAATTACCCCTATAGCCTTTTTTTAGCTAATAAAACTATAATTAAATTAAATAAAGCTAATATTAAGCTTTTTTAAATTATTATTAAAATTATTATTTATTTCATAATCTATATATAAATAAATATTAGTTTTTTAATTTAGTAGCTAGTAAAATAATTCTAAAGCCTTTATAAAGAGTACTTAAATATAGCTTATAACCTATTATAGTATTTAAATAGCATTTAAAATTTAGCTATTTAATATATTAAAAAATTTAATCTTATACCTATTAGTTATTATAATAATAATTTTGCTGGGGATAAAGAATTAAGTAAATTAATTTATAGCTATATTATAATAATTATTAATACGCTAATTAGCTGGAAATTAAAAAGGGGTTTAATTATCTGCCTTTTTATATTAAAAGTAAAGTTTATAGCTTTTATAGAAGCTATTAAAGAGATTTAATAGCTTATTAGCCTATATAAAGAGGTAGATTAACTAATTAAATAGCCAATCTCTTTACTTAACAATAATGCAGGTGCTATTTTTACGATAAATAACCTTACCCTTTATAATTAAATAAAATATACTCTATTATAGTTTAATTATATAAAGGAATAGGTTAAAAATAGCGTTATTATAGTCAGCTATCTGGAAACCAGTAAAATAGTTACTGATAGGCTTATTAAGCCTCTTTTAGGTCAAAAGCTAAAGAACTTTATAAGTCTCCTTAATCTCTAACTTTTACCTAAGGTTTATACCTAAAGTTCTTATCCTCTCTTTCTTATAGTTATTAGCTATCTTTCTTATAGTTATTAGCTATCCTTTTTATAGCTATTAGCTATCTTTATTATTCTTTAGCTATATTAGCTATTCCTTTTATTTTTAGCTATATTGGCTATTCCTTTTATTTTCTATATCCTAGTTACTTTCCTATATTTAAGATCCTATATCTACTTTAAAGTCATATAGAATAATATCTATTCTAAATGGAGTGTTAAAAAGGAGGGCTAAAAAGCAAGGATTTTAGTGTATTTGGATAACCTTCCTATTCTGGCTAGACCCGGAATTAGGCCTAACGCTAGGACCGAGTTCCGGAGGAACTTCAGTATAAGTCAAGAATTCTCTTTTATCCTCAACAATAACAATTAAGCTAAGACCAGCTACCCCGCCTACCCTAGACTTAATATAATACTTATAATAGGTATTTTAAGAAATCTGACTAAAATGGTTTCCTGTTTATATAGCTGTAAGTCGATTTGAGCGATTTTATATACAAATAAAATTTATAGAAAATAAAAATGCAGCTATAAACCTAATTCTACTACTATATGCCTATTATTAAGTTAAAGGACTATTATAAAAGATAAAGCATTATTTTACAATTACTTTTACAATACAGCCATATATTATTAAATATCCTATAGCTTTTTAGCTATTAGATTAGTTATAATTTAATTGTTTATTTATTGTTTACCCAGTATACTCTTAGTTATTTCTTTATTACTATATTGTATACAGCTTCCTAGAAGCTATATATAAATAAGGTTTAGTACAACCTTGTTATTTTAATATAATTAATTATTTATTGCTTTTAAAAATAAAGGCTTTTTTTAATTTTATTTTATAAAAATAAAGTTTTCTTTAATCTTTTTTATAAAAAGGGAGGTATTTAGCTTTATATTAATATTAAAACTAATTTTAAAGATATTATGGTTAATATATTTATTATTAATATAATATTTTTTAAATATAAAAAGAAAAATTATCTTTTACTTTAAAGCTGAAAGAGTTAACTCTTTTATACTTTATTAATGTACTGCCTATTTAGCGGCAGTAAAGTTTAATTATCTCTAGTTTACTTAAAGTTTAATAGTATTCGCTATCTTTTCTTAAATGCCTAAAGGGGGCAAGAGGGTATTATTAAATTTATTTTTCTTAATAGCTAGTTAAGACGTTATGGTTTTTGGTGAGTCGGTACCAAAAAGGTGGGGTGCCTGTAGGTGTAGGAGGGAAGCTTGTCCATAGGGGTGTAGATAAGGGTGTGTGTGTAAAAAGTGTCAGGACTACAAAGAATATCAGGATCCTTAAAGCCCGTTTGTTCCATGAACATGAAATCCGCAAACAGAAACAGTGTCTTTGAGCGTACTTTTGAGTACTTCCAAGGTTTGATTGAAAGACAGAAACATATCCTTCGCTCAAACATGTCATCCAAATGCTGTTCAAAAACAGGAGTCTTCCCGCAAAGGTATATAGACTCCGTGTTGAAGGACAGAGTTACTCAACATACGCATTGCTACTACATCTCTGATTGCCACAGATAACTCTTGTTTAGCCATTTCATACAGCAGTGAATTTGGCCTTCTCTCCTCCGGGCTCCCCATATCACCACCAAAATCAACGATCGATCCATCATCAGGCTAGAGGCAAACATTGTCGCGACATACTTCCTCAGGGTGGCGATCCATTCCACGTCCATTTCCACGGGCGTCCATTTATGGAAATGGATGGCCCGTGCATCCATTTCCATCCATTCCATCGCGCCTGCCATTACATAATCCATCCATCCACGGAAGGGTCCCGTGGATGGAAATGGAAGCAGGGGGGCGCTTAATCATCACCCTAAAATAGTATACTTACCATTGCCCAAGTCAGTGACATCATTACCAGAGACTCCGTGCTTGTTCTACCTGACCCTCCGCCAACATACCCTATATATCATTGGAAGAGTAGGTAAACGAAACTAAATCTATATGCATTTAATATATAGCTATATAGAGAGAAATGAATCTTATTATATATATTTTAGTATATTGCTAGAAAGGCCAACTCTATTCCAATTATAATAAATATCTTTTTTAAAAACTGTATTTATGTACTCCGTAATAACTGTCAGGTTTTCGCATCAAGTTAAGCTATAAAAATACCTGCATCACTTAGCCTAGTATAAAACTAGAGGGACGCTAAACTTAAGTCACCACTAACAAATCACTATACATTTTGCTCTTACATATGTTAGTAGTGATTATGGAAGATTTTTTTTTTTTGGTAGCCAGGAGCGTGGAGATTTCGCGTTCTTAGTTACCGCGTTCAGGCGCGTTGAACTTCTATTAGGAGAAAGGGTTTTATGTACTTCGTATATGAATTTTTTATTAATGGAATCGCCATAAGCATAATTTATTAACCCTATGCATCCTCAGATACAGGCCCAGGAGGACCAGGAGAACCTGTGGGACCTTTTCCCTTGGAAATACTTCCCTGGGTATACTCAATCCCAGCGTTGCGCATCCATATCGTCATGGATATGGCAATTCGGTTACGATATCGAGAAGAGCGACGATGATACAAAGCGGCGATGGGTTTGCAAGGTCTGCGTAAAGAGTAGTAAGCAAAAACCTCACTCGACTGCCTCGAATGGCACACAGAACGCAGAGATCCACCTCTGGACCGACCACAGTATCTGGGATCCTTCAGGCAGGCGGAAGCCGCCAAGTAAAGCAAAAGAGAATACGTCATCAAGGAATATCGCCGAGATGATGAAGCTGAACACATATAACTCGCGAGAACAGCAGATTGCCAACCAGATCATCGGCCGTTTTGATCGATTAGCCTTCCAGCGCTTGGTAGTCTGTTGGATCATCAACAGTAATTCCTCCTTCCGACAAAGCGAAGATCCGTACCTCCGCGCAGTTTTCGAGTACCTCAATCCCCTCGTGAAGACGACCGAGGCACATATCACCCACGATACCGTTCGCAGACGCATCCTTAAGGTGTACGAAGAAAACATAGAGGAAATAAAGCGAGTGTTGGCGGCAGCCCCAGGGCTGATTCACATAGCGTTCGATGGCTGGAGGTCGAATAATCGCCATGCTCTATATGGAATCGTTTGCTATTTTCTTGATACCGTTGGCCAGCCACAAAAACTTGTCCTTGGACTTCCAGAGCTTGTCGATCGTCATTCTGGGGAGAATATTGCTGCTCATGTTGTCGATATCCTTCGGAGCTATGATATAACCCAGAAGGTCGGATACTTTACACTTGATAACGCCAGCAACAACGATACAGCGATGAAGGAAATCGGAAAAGCGCTGGGCTTTAAGGGAGAAACCCGGCGATTACGCTGCTTTGGTCATATCCTTAATCTTGCTGTTAAAGCGCTGCTTTTTGGCCATGACTCTGAGGCATTTGAGGATGATATCCTTGGAAATGAGGCGCTTAATGCGAAGGCCCATGAGATGTGGAGACGGAAAGGCCCTATTGGGAAACTCCATAACCTTGTCGTTTGGATTCATCGTTCAGACTTACTAACTAATCTCCTTCGGTCTCTTCAGTTGGTCGCGTTCGAGAAGTCTGAGGATCCGACAATACAAGCAAAAAAGCCTCTAGATGTCATTACTGATGTGGTAACTCGTTGGCTTTCTACTCTTTACATGATCCGACGCGCTCTTCTCCTGAAGGACTTCCTTGAAGAACTCTGGTATAGGCAGAAAAACGAGTGGGAAGGGTCAATTTTAAGGGGAAAGAAGTCGAGGAGTGAAATGCCACTTTGTCTCAGGGATGACAACAAACTCGATGAGAAGGATTGGAATATTATCGCTCTTTTTAACGAGGTCCTCCAACATTTTGAGCATGTTTTAATTACCCTTGAAGGTGACGGTCGACAGCGGATGCGAAAGTATGGCTATACTAAAGCATATGGATGCTCTTGGGATCTTATGTTTGGCTACGAGTACCTGCTTAATAAAATGGAGGTATATAAGGCCGCTGCTCATCGATATCCCGACCCTGAGCACTTCAAGGTCAATATTAATCTCTGCTGGAAGAAACTTGATGAGTACTACTCGCGGCTTGATGAGACACCGGTCTATTATGCAGCTGTCGCGCTTCATCCAGCATATCGTTGGGGATACTTTGAGGACATATGGGCAGATCGCCCAGAATGGATCCAGACTGCAAAGTCCCTTGTGGAGGGGCTGTATAGGTCTCAATACGATCCGCAGGTCGTTTCTCGAGACCGAGAACCGGTTATGAAGAAGCAGCGAACTTATCGAAATCCCTTCAACGAGTACTGCGAGGAGTCTCGTCAGGCGCCGGCATTATTACAGTCGCCATTCACTCCTGCTTCGTCAGCTGTGGGAGATGAATATAACGATTGGTTTCGAGACGTACATAAATCGGATCAGAGGATCCTGGATCCCATCAGCTATTGGTGCGACAGACGGGAGGAATATCCTCGCCTATCACGGATGGCCCTTGATGTTCTTTCTACTCTTCCAATGTCTGCTGACGTTGAGAGACTTTTCTCTACGGCCGGCAGAATGGTTCGAGATGACCGGGCAAATCTGGATGCTAGTACAATTGGAATGACGCAGACGGTGAGATCGTGGCTTCGTGGGGGATATATTCGAAGTGTGGAGAAGCTTCTTGAAGAGGTTGAGTTATCGGATACCGATCCGCTTGCCGAACTGAGCTTTATAGAAGCTCGTGAAGTAACAGGTGGGCGAATTGTATGTACTATCCCTCTCTAGACTTTATTTATAGCGCACTGGCTAGAGCCTGGGCTCATTAAGAAAGTGCTTGTTTTAATTATGTATAATAAGAGAGATATCCTGTATAATGAATTTTGTTGCTTGGTGATCATTGAGATGGTTACAGTGACTGTGGTGAGTACTATATATAGTAACTAATCTAATAGCGCGATACCTTTCCTATTTAGGTAACCCCATCCACGCATCCATTTCCATTTCCATCCATTCCATGCGACTGCTCTGGGCGTCCATTCCACCCATTCCACTGCACGTTGACTGAAATGGACGTCCATCCACTCAGCTAAGGCTGCGTGGATGGAAATGGAATGGATCGCCAGCCTGTACTTCCTACACAAACCCCATACTCCCGTTCGTCATGGCCCGCACCCGAGCGCAGTTATCTGCCCCCCATGAGAGGGAGTCATTAGATGCTCAAGGTTAGCACTTGTTTGTCTCACGAGCCGTTGCAGAATTTCTGATGTTTTCTAGGAGAACGACCTCAGTATAAAACGCCACTTAGATGCCAAAACAGTGATCCCCAAATGCCACCCGTAGCTGCGTCAACTTCCAAGTGCAATACTTGTTCCTCTCAACAGGTATAGTGGAGTATCCCAATCTTTCCCTGTTATGTGGTGAGACAGGGCTGAACAGTTATAGGATCCTCTCGAGCCTGTCCATCGTCATCAAGGTCACAAACGAAAATTCGAAGATACACTCGACCCTACCCCAGATTCCCCTGGACAGCCTGCTGCCGATGACAATTTTGGCAAGCTAGGATTTGGCAACGACGGAAGTGACGATTTCATCGACCCAGTTGAATTCTGGACGAGGAAGGGTCGGTGGCCTTCGGTGTTCTTTGTCCTCGACACACAGCAGCCCCTTGCAAGAAAAGGGTTTGTGTCCTCTCCCACTCGGACAGGATCGGATTATTTTTCCATCAAAACACCCAGCGACGAAATGCCGAGGGAAGAGAAGAGTGCGCAATACCGAGACCCTAATTATATGCATCTCCTCGCAAGTAAAGGCGCATTCATGAGGCAATCAGAGCAAGGTACGACGCGCGACAGCAAGTCCATGCTCCGGAATCTCCTATGCAAAAAGCAAAAGGTCCCTCAATCAACTCTCTTCGACAAGGCTGTATTTGCGAGGGCTTGCCAGAATTTACAAGGCCAGAATGAGGCCAGGGTTATCCAGGATATTTCTCGACTCATCGTTCCCTCAGCTGAAACACTCGCACTTTGCGACAAGCGCCTCAGGATCCTGAAAGAGAGCGTAAATGCGGGTTGGAACCGCTCGATCGCCCTTCTAGGGGCGCGCCCCCAGCCGGATTACTCGGTTGGGTTCCAACGAGGTGCTTTCACTGATGACCAGCTCTCCAAGCTGTCGGCATATATCGAATCCGAAGGTCGTGAAACTTCTTTCTTTGAGGCCACAACGGCCATGTCCTTCCCCTTCTTGACCTGCGAAGTCAAGTGCGGTGCTGCAGCACTTGACGTTGCGGACTGCCAAAACGCCCACAGCATGGTTCTCGCTGTACGGGCCGTCGTCGAGCTCTTTCGCCTTGTAAATCGCGAACAGGAGGTGAATCGTCAGGTGCTGGCCTTTTCCATCTCCCACGACGACCGGTCAGTGCGAATCTATGGCCATTACCCGGAGATCGATGGCAAAGGCACGAAATACTACCGCCACCCCATCCATGAGTTTTCCTTTCAAGGCCTTGACGGAAAGGAGAAGTGGACGGCGTACCAATTCACGAGGAATGTCTACGATATATGGATGCCTCTCCACTTGAAGAGGATTTGTTCGGCTATCGACGAATTGCCAGACAAGCTGGACCTTGATCCCTCCTCTTTGTGAGCCTCATCGGGCTAGCATTTGTTGGCTGGCTGGCTGTCCTGTCCTGGTTGATATCAGTCGCCATGCAAAGACGTGGAACGTTCCCACCAAGTGAAATGAAGAACCAATCATGTTGCCATCAGTCTGAGAAATTTATGGCAATGTGAGGAGATGGGGGGGTATCTACGGTTGTGCGAGCGAGCGATCTGTGGTCATGTCGTATAGATTGGAAAAACTGTTTTTATATAATAGCGTACCTAGCTATGATAAGTGTCAGATTGACCCCAATCTTGCCACTTCAGCTCCTCCCCCTAAGGAGAAGATGCAGACACACATTCATTCATTGATTTATTTAATTATTCATTTATTCATTATTTCATCATTTGTCGAGAAAAAGCACAACAAGTATTCTGTATGGCCAGCCGGGGCTTGGCATCATGCGAGCATAAACCTCGAGATATGCAAATGCAACAGTAAGATGCATCACGTATGTACTCCGTATCCTGGCGGGGTAAACCCTCCCCCAAACATATCAGAACTCCTCACCTGGAATACTCAATTCAATACTCGCTCACATAAACACAAGTCAAGGAACAGCAGCGCCTTATTTTTTGCGGTGCTGTTGAGCCATGGGGTCTGTGGTCGTCCAGTACGATGGCCCTGAGGCTGAGGCTATCCTCTCGCGGAGCCTCTCGCGCTGGCAGGCCGCCATTGCTCGCGCGAAATCACTGACCAAGCTTCCGGAGCTCAGTTTCGATCTCAAGGGGCTTCTTGTGCGGATGCCATATGTACCTGACAGTCTCCCGAGCGATGTCAACTGGATCGAGGGGTTCTCGACTTGGAAGAACTCCGATATGGCCTGTCCTCTCAGAAAAAGATTCGAAAGACGCCGACGAGTATGGATAAAGAAGCGTTATCTGACAAACTGCATCATATCACCATCCTCCAACTTTTGTGTCTGGGAGGATAGCGCCAACAACGGCATTGCCTTGCTGGTCCTGGCATGGGCCTACGTTCTATCCGCAAGCCTGGTAGAGAGGCAGGGGCGTGCCATGAAATATACTGCCTCGGGTCCGCCAAGAGAGGACGGCAGCTCGACGAAGCTTGATCTCAGCTATGCCTCTCAGCAAGAGCGCTCGTGGTGGAGTGCCCTTGTACGTGATGGCCAGGGCTGGTCTACAACTAGCACTTACATCGTGCCATGGGCACTCTCGGCGACTGATATCGGAATCGTCGTCGCAGGTGATGACATTGACCTCGATCAGCAGCGCCCGCCAACAGCACAAGAGGCGGCATCCTATATCTCGCGATTCTGCCATGCATACGGCCTGGGGAATCAGTCCACCGCTGCGTTTGCAGCAGCTCTCAGTCTGCCTCTTCATGCCGTTACGTCGCCCCTGAAGCCAAGCACGATTGAGCTCCCCAAACCAAACTTCCGCGCCACAGCGGCTGTCTCTGTCCGAGACCATCATGAGCTCCCGGCCGAGTTTTCACTCATCGGTTACTACATGACGTTGAGCCTTCGCAGCCAGGCCTTTGCCTCAACTTGTTGGAGCATCTTCTTCGAGCCTGACGTCCCGTGCAACTTTGCAGGAGCCTGGATCGGGCCGATTGCAGCACTTCTGGAGCCCGTCCTACAAGAAAACAATCTAGAACTGCTAGCAAAGATCCTTTCGTTTACGAAAGCCGCACCCCTGTGGCTTGGCCTTGCGCTGTGCGGCCGAGGAACGATCCTCAAAGCCATTGTCCCCACGCTTGTCAACTTACAGGATTACTATGGACAGCCTGACATTGATTGCTCTGCGTTGACGGGTACTACTCAATCGTTCATGGACGCCTCTCAGCTTCAGCCACGCCCGTCCCTTCGAGATGGCAGGGCATCGAGGGCGGATGTTTGGCGCTTGCGTCATGACTGCTACACTGAATACTGCGACGAGAGCTTCGCATATACACCATCTTATGGATGGCCACCCTTTGGCGAGATGCGCCTAGAGGATATCGAGTTTGAAATACGGGGCCATCTTACGTGTTCGCACAGATGGACGTACGGACACTGGACGTGGCTACCTAGTGGAGTAAAGGATACTGGGTTCTTGAAGCACAGCGGCAACATCACATATGCCTACGAGCCTCCAGACGAACAGGAATGGCCAGCCCTACACGACTACGAACACTTGGACGGGCCATGTCAGAATGTGAATCTTGTCAATGTGTCTGAGATAGCCACGAAAGCCGTCTTCTCGTGGTGCAAGGAGCAGGTTGAGAAAGGTTTTGGCGGCACTATCGTACCACGACACGACGTGCCTGAAACCCCAATAGACGATAAGGCCAAGGTTCCCATGGACCCTAAAAGGATTCGCAAGTGGTTGGCGGCATTAAAGTTTCCTCGCTGACAGGTGTGATGGCACACGATAGGGATTGTGTTGGTTAGGTTTCAATGTTTGGTTTACAACTTTTTTAATCGGGGGATTGCTAAAAGCTCATGATAGTCGACTCGATATGCTTTCTTGTTGTTGTTCCGCCTGACCCGAGTGTACCATCGGTCACACTTTCTTTCCAATATCTTCTTCAATAATCTTGATGACTTCTCTCTCCTTTGAGGGTATTAGCAACATTACAGTGTATCGTGTACGCTATGCAGGGTTCACTGCCTTCACCTCCGTCACAACTCTTTCGCTACAGTGTAAGTTGTGTAACTTCGGTGGGCTTCGATATATCCAAGTTATAGTACTGGCTTACTTATGACATTCTCATATCATTCTCAGATGGATGATTCTGCTTTGACTCTGTGATTCCCATTCGCGCGCCCCTACTTAAGCTGCCTGTCTAAGCTGCCTCTGCCACCCCTTGGTCATTGTCATCACCTTGCTTGACCTGGAACTTCTTCCGCAGCGACGCAATCGCCAGTTTACCTAGCTGCTCAATCGTCCTTGCGTTTTTAATCTCCAGTATACTGATGTCCACTCCGAGCGTTCCCCGCCACCAGTTGCGGATCTCTATGCCTACCAACGAGTCCACCCCCATCGACTCAAGCGTCATTTGTATGTCTATGTTCTCATTCTGCACGAGCATGAAGCTGTATAGAGTCCGACCAATTGCCAATGTTATCTGCTCCAGCGTACTCGCCTGGTTGAGGACCTCAGGGTCCGACGCCAATAAGCCCAGGAGCTGCCTCATGTCACCGCTGCTGGAACTCGTGCTCTGCTCTTTGTTGCTTTCCAGTTGCCACGCCAAGCCCATGCGGATATCGTTCCGTATCGGGTGCCGGTTATTCGGATCGGCCAACGGCCTGTTTGATACCATGCCAATGGCGATCTGGCCACGACTGGTATACACACTGCGTGCCCCCTCCGCATTGCAGAGAGGTTCAACCTTTGACCTTTGAATGCTGAGCTGGACCGCGTCCATGAGCTCCTGCTCCTGCAGTAACACCAGGCCCATGCTGGTGAGTTGTCTTTCGTGGACGGTTCGGCTCGCAATGCCGACTCCGTCCATGACGCCTACGTCAATGACGGAACATGGCAGGCCAAGACTGTGTCGATATTGCACAAAGGAACCCAGGAACGCATTCGCAGAAGAGTAGCTGGCCTGGCCAGGTTGCCCAAACACCGCCGACACAGAGCTAAATAGGATGAAGAAGTCCAGGTCCACCCCTGAAAGGGCCCTGTGCAAGTTCCACGTCCCCATAACCTTTGGGTCTTGCACGTATTTCCAGTCATCATAGCCAATCTCAAGAAGTGACATATCCTAGATAGATGGACACACACAGTTGAAATTAGCTGCACGAACAACTCATATCATCAAACCCCTGATTGAGAATCCACACTTACCCTAAGCGCCATGGATAATTGAAACACCCCTGCCACCGGCGTTGGTGCTGACTCTATGGCTCTCGTAACATCGCCCATTTTCGCAACGCTGCCAGCTACTGCAATGGCGGAGCAGCCCTGTGATTCGAGCTCTCCCAAGAAAGCTTTGTCTTCGACCGAGTCACCCGCAGATCGAGAGAGGAAGACGAAACTCCTGGCGCCTTTCTCCACCATCCACGCTGTAACCGCTTTGCCAAGGCCGCCCATTCCGCCGACCATGAGATAGGTGGACGTGTTTGAGAGTGTCACTGTCTGCGCTATCCTCGTAGCTGGGATCTCCTTCGCGTCATCTGGCATTGTAACTATAATCTTCCCCATGTGCAGACCCTTCTGCATGAAGCGGAAGGCCTCGGCAATCGTCTGGGCCGGGAACATATGTATCGGTTCGATCGGTTTGATATGCCCCTCGGAGTAGTATTGGAGGACTTGTTCCATTAGCCTGCGATTTCACGATTCGTCAGTTACTAATATATCAAATCACTTCTTCCAGGTTACATCACGAGGTTGCAGGATGTTGATTTATCGACAAGTCCTTACCGGCGAAACATTTTGGGGCGCTCAAACATCCTATCCAGATTGATGCCGTAGTATGTTCGGTTGTTTTCAAACATGTCAAGGGCAAGATGCCCTCGCTCGATCATGTCACGCTTCCCAATCTCCATCATCTTCCCCCAATTAGCCACACAGCGCCAGGAGGCATGGAGCAGATCCCCTGACAGCGAATTCAGCACCAAGTCGACGCCCCGCCCCTTGGTGGCTCGCATTACGTCGTCGTAAAAGGAGGCATTGCGGGAGTTGAAGATGCGCTCTCGAGGCAGACCGTATTCCTGTAAAAGATACTGGACCTTTTCGTCGTTCCCAACAGTAGCGTATACTTCTACGCCCAGCATCTTGCAGATTTGGAGAGCAGCTAGTCCCACGCCGCCGCACGCGGAATGGATCAGGACCGACTGCCCCCCTTCGAGCTCGCCTTTGGTAATAAGGGCGTAGACTACCGTGCTGTACACGACGGCCATTGTAGCTGCACCTTCGAAGCTGAGCTTGTCAGGGATGCGGAACACAAGCTTGCCGTCCATGATTGTTCGAGTGGCAAACAATCCAGCGTATATCATCATGACGCGGTCGCCAGCCTTGACATGGTCGACGTTGGATCCCACACGGACCACCACCCCGGCGGCTTCGTAGCCGATGCTGTCTTTTGGGCCTTGTATTATACCCATAGCAACCATGATGTCCTTTGTAAGTGTCAGCAGATAAGTTCAAAACTGTACTATATAAATAACTCCCAAACACATAAGGGGCGTTAACGTACGCGGAAGTTCAGCCCTGCGCAACGTATGTCAACCTCTACTTCATCCGCTTGGAGCGTGGGTGATGCGTGCTGGGTCCAATGCAACGAGCCAAGCATCCCCGGCTGACCAATGGTCAATTGCTTCGGGTCATCGTCCTGGAGCTGTGATTCCAATTCCGCCGCCATCGACGACCAGTAGTAGCGCCCGACGTGAACAGTGCCATCATGGACCGAGTACTCGCACTCGACGGTGCATTTTGCCGCCTCCGGACGTCCGAGAAATCTTCGAGCGATTGAAGCTGCGGCATTGACGGTAAGAGAGTCCAAGTTCTGCAACTCGGCCGTCCAAAAGTCTAGGGCTGTCTCTACCCGTATCGTCCGGGCGAGGCCAATGACGAGACCATAGCTAGGGTTCGTGCAGTAGACCTGAGCGGCACGGGTGAGCCATAACAGGCCTCCCTTTAGTTGGGCGAGGTAGGCCATAAAGTTTGCAAAGTTCTCCTCGGAAATGTCGTCAAAGTAAGGCTGTTCAAGTTCAATGGTTGAGATAACGTCTTGGCCCTCAACGCACTCCCGGTCGCTGATTCTGCTCCAGCGGACTTTGGCTCCATTTTGTTCCAAAACGGTAGCCAGCTCGCGTGCAAACTCATGCTTTTCCTTGTGATATAGGAATATGGTCGTCTTTGTCGAGGTGACCGGCACAGGAACCACAGAGGTGATGTGTCCTATGGCTTTGCAGTCACTATCATCGTTGGCAACAGCAGCTTCGACGCCGCAAAATCCTGCGGCTTGAAGTTCCTGGTCCCATCTCTCAACAGTGACAATGGCCTGATCCGCACGATCGTCATTCTCGCCCGCCCACCATCCAGGTAAAAGGCCCTATAAACGCACACATATTCTAGTTAGCAAAGTGGGGAGAAAAGGACAAAGCAAAGGCATGTTGGAAAATCGTCAACTAAAGGGCACACTAGACATACCGCGACAAAAGGGGCAGTTCGTGAATAAGTTGCTATTTGACCACAAAGAAAAGGGTCAGAATTATTATCCTATAATTCAATACCAGTGTCAAGAGAGGGATGGCTCTTACGAGTAATTAATTCCTGCATGTATAGACGTCCCCCCGGACGAAGCAGAGACCGTACGTTCTTCAGCGTCTCGTGAAGTGAGGGAGTTGCGTGGAGGACCTTGACGCCAACTCAGTTAGTGACTGGCTACCTCTAGTGTCTGGTAGAATGATAGAACCTACATTCGATGCCACCACTATATCATACTCGCCCAGGTTGAAGCCCTGATCGGCTGGGTTCTTGGTGATATCCAGAGCCTTGTATTGAATTCCTTCCCATTTCTTTAATCGCTCCTGGGCACCCACAAAGAACCCAGAGGAAATATCTGTGAACATGTACTGGGAGTACATGCGTATCCCCTCACTGGATACTAGAGAGTCCAGGATACGTACAGTGGTCCCTGCCGTTCCCGCCCCGATTTCCAAAATCTTCAGGTTTGGCTGCGAGTGGGCGGACAGGTTGAAGAATTCCTTTGCATCCAACATGTCGGTGGAGTAGTTGTAAAAGTTGGTTAGCCCATCGTCCTTGAGAAATAGCTGAAGCGGGTGGAGTTTCTCCGAGAAGATGGCCTCGAGATTCTCCGGTTGTAGGATGTTATACTCCAGCTTGATGACACTTGATGCGACGCTATGCCCCATGGCATCGAACTCTGCGCGTGCAGAGTCTAACAAGGCCTTTCGGGTTTCTGCATTGGCTGAGGCCCATTGTTTCGCCTTTGGAGCCAGAGAATACTCACCACGGAGCATGCTCTCCTTCTCCCTATAAAGCCAACAGACATATTTGGCAAAATGACCGGCCGGGGGCTGGACACCTAGAGACTCCATTACGTCCAGAAATCGCAGCATACACAGTGCGGTGATCCTCTCCATGTTTATAATTACATCTCGAGATATCGCGCTGGAATGAAGCAGATCCTCCACCTTGCAGAAATCAATATGCTGGCGCCACTCGCTGCGACCCAAAGCCCGACCATCCAATGTCTCAGGCTGGTGATCATCACCCGTATCAAGCCGTATAAACTTGACGTCCTCAAGCTTAATGACAACCTTGCTCTCTTCCGTAACAGCGATGATGTCAACCCGGCTCGGGGTGATATCGATATGCTCAACGGCTTCGGCTATTAATTCGGGGCCACCAGGGTTCACATGCATGCGTCCTATTCGACAGGGAACCTTGAGTGAGTCCAGGTTGCGGATGATGCCTCTGCTGGTGGCGACGACAGAGAGTTGGATGCATGCGTCGATGCTGCTCGGATGGGCCGCGTAGTTGGCCTCGTGCTCGCTCTCATCATTCCGTATAGTAGCTTTAGCGAGGCATTTCTCTGTATGAGTCGAAATGTCCTTTAAACTGCGGAACCGTGGTCCGAAGTTTAGGCCCATTCGCTGCATCCGCTTATACAAGTATTTGTCGGGGATCTTGCGCGGAAGTGGCGCTGTGATGTTGCCTGTTGGTGACGAGTGCACGAGGTTTGGTTCGCCTGCCTTTCCCTGAGCGATACAATTTTGCATCCAGGAGGTCCCATTGAATGTCGAGATGGAGAAGTCATACCAAGAAGAATTGGTATACTCAGTTAATCGTGAGGGCTTCATGGTGGTCATGATCTCTATCGTTTCAGATTCGGGAATGAGCATGGCCGATTTTACTACTAGGTCTCTCAGAGTGTAAGTATCTGAACCAGTAGCTTGCCGAATAGCCTCGCCTATCATGGCGATATATGCGGCACATGGGAAGACCACATCATTCACAATCATATGGTCTTTCAGCCATGGAACATCAAGAGGGTGGAGCACGTTCCTCCAGACCAGGTCTTGGCCACCGGTTGCTAGATAACTGACTCCTAGCAGCTCGTGATGCGGATGCTCTCTTGACCTCCAAGCTCGGGAAATACGGCTCTCACTCCAGTACTCCGTGCTGTGGTCCCAGGGGTATCTAGGTATATCAACTAAGACAGAAGTTGCTGGATTGATGAAAGAGAAATCGACCATATACCCAAAAGCGTAGAGCTGACCCGCGGTGGTTAAAACTGATTTCACGGGATTTTCGTCCCTAAGAAGAGTAGGCACATAGGTAGGGGCTTTTGTAGCAACTGAGTGCACCTGGAAAATCTGGCGAAGTGGACCCTGAAGAGCAGAGTGTGGCCCAATCTCTATCAGAACAGGCTTACCCTTCAGATCGTCTAGCAAAGCCCGCACTGCACTGTCAAATAATACCGGAGACTCAAGGTTACTTCTCCAGTATGCCGAGTCAAGTCGGGTTTTGGGCGTGACAAGGCGACCCGTAACGGTAGAATAGATAGGAAGAACCGGTTCCTTAGCTGATAGGTAAGGTGCTAACATTTCTTCGTAATGAGGTCCGACCTCGCGCATATGATCTGGGGATGATAAAGAAGACACGCGTTAGTGAGAGTCATTAGAATTCGCCTGGGTGGAAGATGATTCATGGCCTTACAAGAATGGTACGCCATGTCAACACGTAGTTGTCGGACAAAAACGTCTGTACCCTGAGCCTTGATCGCCTCCAAAACCTTTTCGAGGGCGTCTGCATCACCCGAGAGGGTTACACTCTTGGGGCTATTCTCACAAGCCACCTGCACACCATCAACTAAGTAAGAGGAAACGCTCTCGCGGCTCATACCGACCGCTGCCATGCGACCCGTGCGTGTCTGGCGTTTCGTCACTAATCCTCTCAGGTAGCTGCAGATAATGGCTTCACTCATTGTCAGAGCGCCGGCAGCGTACGCGGCGGCAATTTCTCCGCTTGAGTGTCCGATAACAGCACTTGGTGTGACGCCGCATTTCAGGAGCAAGTTGCAGAGGCCAATCTGTACCGCTGTGGAGAGAGGCTGGGCAAATTCGGCCTTGCCAATGGTGTCCTTACCAACTTCGGAACAGAGCAGTTCTATCCGCAAGAGTTGTGTATGTTAGCATCAAGGTGGTAGTCTGTGCAACGCTGCAGCCACGGAATTTAGGTCTAGACGAACCTTCAATTGTCCACTGCGGAGGCTCAAGCATGCGCTGCAGAGTGTGATCCATTTCTTGAATGTCCTGGCGAAACGATGGCATGTAATGGCAGAGCTCTTTTCCCATGCCGGCCCACTGGGCGCCCTGGCCGGTGAAAACATAGGCAACATCTGGCGTGGAGGCACGGGCTTGCTGGAAACCGTCGAACTCGACCACTTCATCTGTGCCGTCTGTGACACAGAAGGCCCGGTGAGGGAGATGGACTCTGCGGGTGCCCAAGGTGTATGCAATGGCATCAACAGAGCCTTGGCGAGACTCGATATATTGTTGTATGTCGCCTGCCCGGGCCTTTAGCGATTTCTCACTGCTCGCAGAAATGGCAAGCAGCCGTGGCTGACACTCGGCAGCGCCTTTGGGACCTTTGGTTCTATCGTGGCCGTTGGCATCATGGCCATTGGTGTTCCCATTGGTGTTCCCGTTGACATGTGCGTTAACATGGCCGTTTGATTGGCTGCTTGAAGCTTTCTCGGGAACGCTGTCCGGTGATGTCTCATTCTTAATCGTTCTAGCTGGCACCGGACGAGTGATTCCAAAGGAGGCGGCGGAGTCAACAATGACCTAGATTGTTCAGCCAAAACAAATACAATAGAGAATGGCTCGAGGGGTTTAACTGACATGTGCGTTAGCCCCACCAATGCCAAAAGAGTTGACACTGACTCGAGCATGTCGGTCTTTGGGCCATGGAATCGGTTCTACGGGCACCTCAAGCTTGTACTTCTCAAACGGGACTATGAAGTCTTCAGTTAGACAGGTGCCGTAGGATTGGCCAGCAATGGGAAATTCGTAGGCAATGACTTACTATTAGGATTTGGCTTAGAAAAATTGATATTGGGAGGAATAGTCTCGTTCTCTAAAGCCAAAACGGCTTTGATGATACTGGTGATGCCGGATGCGCCTTCAGAATGACCCAGATTTGACTTGACCTGTTGAAAGGTTAACTAAGAGTTTGATGGGGGTGTGGCAAGTCCACTTGCAGATCCAATGTAAGCTCCCTTCTCGCCGAAGACGCTTGCTACAGCAGCAACTTCGAGCGGATCCCCAACTGGAGTGCCGGTGCCATGACACTCAATAAAGGCGGTCTTGGAAAAGTCGCTAATGCCGGCGGCCTTGTAGGCATTTCGAATCATTGTCTCTTGGCATTCTGAACTGGGGACGCCAATGTTCGACGTCTTTCCATCTGAGTTGATTGCCGTAGACCGAATCACAGCCCTAATCGGGTCATTGTCACGACATGCGTCATCTAAGGGCTTGATCAGAATGGCATTAACCGCCTCGGCCCGACCGTAGCCATTTGCGTTGGCATCAAAGGTTTTGCATGTGCCATCCGGTGAGAGTACACCTTGAGCCGACATGTCCTGGGTCATTGCTGGACCTAATATGATGCTAGAGCCTGCAACGATGGCCGTATCGCAGTCCCCATTATACAGCGCTTGACAGGCCAAGTGAAGACCAGTCATTGCAGCAGAGCAGGCGGTCCGAATGGTCATGCTGGCAATCGAGAACTCGGCACTCAGCAACTTTCCACACGATAAATCTCAGTCGTGTCTTGAGAGACGGGCTTACCTAGGTCCACGTAGATCATACTGATGCGAGATTCTGTTTGAGAGGATGAAGTCTGAAGCATTGGTAACACGATAGACGCCAGAACTTTGAACATCCTGGTGAAGCAAGTTGTTCAAATCCTCACCAAAGCAGCCGACATAGACACCTGTGTTAGTACCTTGGAGATTTGTCTGACCAGCGTTCTCCATACACTCCCACACAACCTCGAGTAAGAGGCGTTGTTGAGGGTCAACCATCTGAGTCTCGTTTCGATTTGCAGGAAAAAACGACGTGTCATACGCCTTGAGGTTCACATCTTGAAGAAAGTAGCCGTACTCGGTGGCGACGGTTTCTTTGTGCGACTTATCGCTGAAAAAGCCTTCAACGCGGTACCGACTCTCTGGCACACGACACTTGATATCGTTCTTGTTGATCAGAAGACTCCAGAAATCTTCTGCAGTAGACACTCCTCCAGGGAGCCTCAGGCCCATGCCAATAATGGCAATGGGTTGAGCTGGATCTCTTCTTGGTGCCATTGGTCAGGTGATAGAATGAATGAATGCTTGGGGGCTTTTTTTGTTCACAAATAGGGGGGAGGTGGGGAAGATAAACATGGGCTGATGTGAGTCTCATAATGTTTGGGGGTTTCCCTCGCAGCCTCTTATAGCGTTTGTGTGGGAGATGTTTCCTTGGCATAGTACTATCATGTATTCCGCTATGGTGACAAGAAAAAAAAGCAAGACTGTTCCGACTGGGACAAAAAGCAAATGCTACCACACTCTGTGCGTGCTGTGGGTGAGAGCAAGTGGTTGGTTGGCTGGCTGCGCATACATACGGAGTACTCGTATGTTTATCGTAGGATGCCCCGCCACACTGCAGCAACTAGAGGGCGATCACAACGCATACAACAGCTCCGGCCAGTGTAATCAAAGGCTCTGGCTGGATCAATAGGTGTAGCTGGAACTGGCATTGCGGAGAGGGCTGAGGTATGGGGTGTGTGTGTTGTGTGTTGTGTGTTGTGCCAGGGAATTGGACGCTTCCATGCCAAAAACTGGGCTCACAGATGCAAGAGAACGCCCTCTGCCGTCTCACCGCCTTTGTATTCGTACATTTGACAGGCATTTATAAGTTATGCAGCCATCAAAAGGCATCATGCATAATGCGTACGAACTACCTTACTTGATGGACTTATCAACGTTATCTACTTCGTACTTCGTTTAGGAGAAAACACATCCATATGTCTTTTCCAAGTCTCTCCACTTTCACCTACGAGTACTCGTACTCCGTATGCAGTGGGTGTAGTATTATACTCAGCCTGCTGCCCACTTCATATACTACTGCTTGTCCTACATGCTATGCTGCCTGTCTCATGCCATCTCTGCTTTTTACAGCCAGCCAAGCGAGCTGCTCAACCTCCTCGCGTGACAGTAGTGACAGGTTGCTTCATAGTAAGGTAATCACACATTCCTCCCCACCACTCCGTCTCGTCCACAGCAGCTATGCCAATGGTGACACAAGGGCAGACGCCTCGCTTCCGTACATCAGTGCTGATCATACCATAGACCACGTCAGCCTTCATTGTCTACCCAGAGTAGGCCTCTGTCTCGAAGTTTTAGAACCAAGCATATGTGGTATTCGCAGCTGGGCCCTACGCGTTCTTCTTATACGTTGCTGCCCTTTCTGTGCCCGCCATCACAACTCTCCCCCTCCATCACCAGCAGCACGCTGAGCCCTTCCCCGAAGTCTATGAATTCAGTCACTCCCACATTACAATGGCAACAACAGGTGTAGTAGGTCTTTGGGAACATCTCGTGGCGACGTATCACCCCTTCGCTATCAAATTCGCCGGCCATGCCATCGTCACCATATGCTTCTGGTGGATCCCCTGCGCCGTCTTCTGTTCTCTCGATTACATCGTGCCGTCTTTCTCCACAAGGCACAAGACGCAGCCGAAAGCCAAGCAGCCCACATCCAGTCAGGTCCTCCACAGCGCTCTGATCGCCCTCCGTAACGATCTTCTCAGCGCCCCCTTGTACCTCGGACTGGCATACGCCTTCGCATCGAAAGACCTCACGCCTTCTGTCAGAGTCACTGCCGAGCTTCCTTCACCGGCCGAATTCGCGCGTGAATTCCTCCTAGCCTTTGCTCTACGCGAGATCATGTTCTACTACGGACATCGTCTGTATCACTGGCGACCGCTGTACAAACGCTTCCACAGGATACACCACGAGTTCTCGGCGCCAGTGGCCTTCGCGTCCAAGTACGCACATCCGCTCGAATATCTAACGGCCGACGCGCTGCCGGTTATATTGCCGCCGCTGCTGCTGCGGATCCATGTGGTGTCAATGTGGGTGTACATGGCAGGTGTGCTATTCTCGTCCACGGTAATACACAGTGGTTATGACTTCTTTCACGAGGCAGCCAGGATGCATGACCGCCATCATGAAGGGGCAATGAATGTGTATTTTGGAGCGTGGGGAGCGCAAGGGATGATGGATTGGGTTCATGGGACGGTTGAGATGGACTCCGGTAAGAGAGACAAGAAGGTTGATTAACGTTTGGGCTTGGACTGGATCGAGCTCAACAGACCATTGTATGCAGTTCATTGACTCGTTGCTGTATTTGAGATCTGAGTACCAGGTATAGCCCTCGTTTATGTATCCGATTTCTATCTGTATATGAGCCCATATACTCACTCGACACTATTAATGCTTCAATACTTGTAAAACACTTGAGATATCAGCAGCTAATAGTCCCGTCATGGAAACGAAACTGCCACAACTGTCCACCTCGCTATATCATCCACAAAATTCACGGAGAAAAGACAGTTCACATAACTCAATGACAGACGACACAGAAGAAACTCGATGCCTCTATAGCTGTCTTAATATTAGATATGCCATCCACTAGAACCAAAAAGGCGGAGGAGAGCCTGCCCCCTAAAACACGGCGTCTATCCTCCCCCGGACCACGCAGGGTTTTCTCTAACATGCAATGCCCTTTACATTTCCCAATGCCACGCCGTGGTACGCCCGCTTGAATAGAAATACGAATGCAGCAGCAACAAGAATGAAGACCAAAAACGACAAAAGAGGAGGATGAAAGCAAAAAAAAAAAAAAAAAAGAAAAAAAAAAGAGCTGTTTCCGTGATGCTTTGGCCCCTTCTTCAAATGTCCCTTATCCATCATGTCGACCCCAAAACGCCGTCATACTGACTTTGCTGTCTTTCTTGCCATCGAATCATTGCGTCCGGGTCGAAGTGAATGCAACAATTAACCCTCGCCCCAATGCCGCCATGACGGATCCTCGACTTTGCTGGGCACCAGTCCTCCCTGTAGACTATTATACACAATAGACATTATTACCAAAAAGTAATAAAAGAATAAAAAGACATAGTAAATCGATTTTGGTTGACGAGTGACATGGTTTTTATATGTCGGTAGTGGTAGACAGCCTCTTTGCACTCTCGGACCCTGAAACGCTCAGGGTATCTAAAGACAGAGACTGCACTGAGTAGCGCAGAGGTCTTGTGCCGTCAGTCTGGTCCTGGGGCGTGTGCGGTTCCTCTACTGAGACCATACGCTCGAGCTCGTAGTTGCTAGCGTCATCATCTTCAGAGGGCGCGGGCGCGAGGCCAGAAGGGTTCTTAAGGGCCGATGATGCATGGTGAAAGGTGGTGACATGCCCATGCCCATGCTCATGCTCATGCTCATGCTCATGCTCATGTTCATGTTCATGCTCATGCGTATCCGCTGGTACAATGGGCACCACACCTCCACCAATACGAGCCCAAAACATCTGCTCCCTTAGGCGAACACTTTCCTCCCAGGCTGCTTTTTCGTGATCCTCGCCATCAGTGCACCAATGCCCGTCCTTCACCATGCGAAGGAAACCCACAAATTGGCCGGTTGAACGAATGCGGGCGAGACAGTAGCTACAGAGCGGGTACCGTTGTGCAGATTCGGTTTCATTAGTGCGGAAACGATGGTTGCGCAAGTAGGCCTCGTCCTTTCGAGATTCGCCACACATTGCGCATGGGTAATGCTGGGGTTTGGTGGAGGGAACAAAGCTCAAGGTCGCCGGGACAGGCTCGACTACCAAGGAACCATCGGCCAAAGATGATAGCACGGTACGACGAGCCAGCCAAGACAGTCCGGGAGCTGTGTCAAGTCGCAGCGTCGGTTCAACGTCCTCAGTCAGGATTCGCTTGAAGAAACGTGTGTCTTTGAGGTGAGGGATTGTCGAGGGCGTGTTCGAACTAGTGCTGGTAGCAGACACGGGCGTATTCGGAGACTGGGGAGCGCTGCCCGGAGCAGTGGAGGTAGTCAGAGACGTATTGGAGGAGTTGGAGGGGTGGGCGCTCGAGGTAGAACCGCCGAGTCCAATAATGCCACCAATGGAGCCTGAAGAGACACGGCTACCGGCGCGAGTGCGAGATAGACGAGCGAGCAGCAAGAAGTCGTCATAAGCAGCGAGATCGTTACGCAAGACTGGCTGGACAAGATGGGTGAAGCTGGTCGGTGGAGCGGGCGCCTGTCCCTCTGCATAGGGAAATGCAGCAGCGGGAGAGATACCGCCAGGGAGAGATCGGCGATCATCGTCCTTGGATTCGAATCTGGCGGCGCCGGGAGACGAGGGAGCGGTGTTGCTGGTCTGGTCGTCACGTTCGGTAACCATGGTCTCCAGGACCTGCTTCAGCTCAGAAAGCTGCTCCTGCTGTGACTTCAACAGGCTCTCTGAATCGGCGAGCTGAGCCTTCAGCTGATCGTTCTTGCGCGACAGGGTTTCGTGCTGCTGCTTGGCTTCCTCCTTGGCGCCGATGACCATTTTGTTGGCCTCCTCGAATAGCGCTGTGGTCAGGTTTTCCAACTCCTGCTCAATCTTCCTCTTCTCCTTTTCCGTCTCTTGGCGTTTTGTCGTCTCATCTGCCAGTTTTAATTGAACAACGCGCTTTTCGGCTTGCATGTTTTTCCTCTCGTTCTCAAGAGTAGACCTCCGAACCCAGACATCGCCAGACATCATATCGCGCTGCGAAGCAACCTGCGTTTCCAACTCCCGAATGCGTTCGCGCGCTGTCTCCAACTCATGGCGGGTAGCAGAAAGAGTATCGTCGAGAACGGTCTGGTGGTTGATGGCATTAATGAGCTTGGTGCTCAGCGTGGCGACTTCATCGCTGAGGTCGGGATGCTGGTTGGGACTGCTAGCGGTAGGACTGGGGGTGGCACTGCTGGTGTCGGTGGGCGGACTTAAGGCGCGCGTTCGAGGATCAGGCAACGTGCTCATCTCATTGTTGGGGAAGAATGTAGTCTTTGGCGAGAGAGAAATGATGGGGATACTCGACGTTGACGGTGACTTGGGCGGAAGTCTCGGTTTGTACGACGGCGAAGACGGAGTGGTTGTCGTTGATGTTGATGATACTGATGTTGTTGTTGTTGTTGTTGTTGTGGGAATAGAGGACAATGAGCGAACATGTCCGAAGCGCCGCGTATGAGAGGGAAGATGCTGTGACCAGCCGGCGACGTGGATAAAGCTGGAGAGTAAGTGATTAGCAGCGGTAGCCATGATGAATGGCGTCACGAAGTCGTCATGATCCGCGGCGGCAACAGCAGCCGGTCCAAGGAGAATTAAGTAGGTGAGACAAGAAAGAGCCGGAATGCTGAGGCTAAGGCTGATGCTGAGGCCGAGGTCGAGAGGTCGAGACACAGGGGAGGAGGGGGAGGAGCGGTGGCGACATACGAATCCATCGTCTATTTCAAGAGCTTTTCTGCTTCTCTCTTTCGCCTTTGTCTATTGCTGTTTGCGTCTTCGGAGGGAGAGGAGAGGAGAGGAGAGAGGAGGGGAAGAGCAAGCAAGCAAGCAAAGTCCAGCACTGCCTGCTGCCGACAGCAATCCGAGTAAAGATAAAGATAAAGATAGATAGATAGATAGTAGATAGAAAAAAAAGAGAGGGAGAGAGAGAGTAAGAAAGGAAGAGGCAAATTGGCGAGGCTGTGGCGTTACGCAGGGTCGAGCGAGGCGGCGCGCGCGAGGGTAACAATGAGAGACAGACAGTAAGTAGGAGGCGTCTCGAAGACCAGAGGCCAAACCAAAGGCAGAGAGAGACGGGTGGATTGGATGGTCGGAGCTCGGAGGAATAAAGGGGCGGGCGGGAAAATGGTTGGGGGTGCACACGCCAAAAGGACGCACGCAATATATAGGCCTAGAGCACTAAACAAATAAAGATGGAGCGCTGCTGCAGTGCTGAAATGCGGGTGCGATGTGCTGAAGGGCTGAGGGACAGAGAAGGAAGAAAGAAAGAGAAGAAAAGAAAAAGCACAAGCCAACGTAATAAATAAAAAATAAAATAAGACAAGGCTGCTGCTGCTGCTGCTTCGTCCGTCTTCGTCTTCGGCTTCTTCTTTCAGCTCTTTTCGGCCCTTTGAGCGAAAGCAGAAAAAAATGGGGGAAGGGGATAAAGAAGAACCGACGGAGACAGCGGGCAAATGTGTCGCTCCAAGCTAAGTAAGGTAACTATTGATTGATGAAGAGAAACAAAGAGACAGACGACTAGGCCGACTCGACTCGAAAGCGGCAAAAAAAAAAAGGAAACGCCACGCTCTGCTTGTCTCGCCCAATCGGGTTCAGCAATTGGGGCATGTAGTGTGGCGGAGCCTAAATGGATTCAATGGAATGAAGTGAAGTGAAGAGACAGAGAGACAGAGAGACAGAGAACAAGGTCGCAAGCGTCGGTTTTTAGGTATTATTGATCTTGAAGTACTCTGTACTCGTATATACTACCACTCCGAGGTCAGGTTTGCTCTCAGTCCGTCTATTGTCGCACTCAAAGTGGAGGGATAATAATACTCGTACTCCGTCTGCTGATGACGTTTGTCTGAGAGGTGCGGAGGTGATGAAACGTGAAACCACCTGCTTATGCACAATTACGAGATGTCGGGCGGCTAAGGTCTGCTAAAGTCTACTAAGGCCTGCCAATGCCCTCTAGAATCCGCATCCATAGGCGCCTACGAAGCAGAGCCCTGTCTGTTGTAGCCACTGCTATCCAATAACTAGCAGCCAATACCTCGTACTTCGTACTCCGTACAATATCCTGCATCAGATCCATATGCCATCAGATAACCAAATACGATTACGGTATAATCCTGCGAGTACATACTCCATACCTACGAGTACAGCCTGTCATGCATGCAGCTTCTTTCTCCAGAATGCTCGAGCCCTCTCTCTGCCGTTTGCTGTCCAAGCTTCGTTACTCAAACAGGACAGATGAGATCAACAAACAAGGCTCCTTGCATATGCACATGCATGCATCATATCATACATATCACACATACTTCGTACCATCCACTCCGTTCTCGTATTCAGCAAACATCCAATTTATGAAACCTTTTATTACGTGCTTATTGTGCAATACCAAGATTGATTTGTTCCCAACCAACCTGCCCATACCGAAGAATTACAGTGTCACGCAAAAAGTTTCGGTAAATTTTCTATACGTTGCCTTACAAAGGTTACCGAAACTTTCTTCTCCCCACTCTACGATGCCAACACGCAACGCCAATGCTGCACATTAATGGATAGGTATTCCTTTCTCTGTACTTCGTATATACTACTTCGTACTTCCTACTCCGTTCTTGATACGAAATTCTTCACCCCATACGAAGTACTTCCTTCGTACAAATCATCATTCCACATGAGACAAGAATAACAACATCGACAGGCAAAGCTGGGGTATCCGACACACATGCATTCTATATATAGCCTCCAAAATTAAAAACAAGAAAAAATTATTACCCAATGCTGCTGTTCTGTTATATACCAACATATTCTCTCCAATCCTACTCCTCTCTCCAATCTCCATACTCTGCTTCTCCAAATGGGTTCCACTCTTGTCCTGGATAGCTCGTCGCACTCATCTTCGGCTCGTCCTCAGGCTCGTATAGAATCTTCTCATCCTGCGCCTCTAGTCGTATCGCCCGCAGTCGTACTTCCTCCGTGTCTTCCAATTCGGCCGGCGCTGTGCTTTTCGGTCCGCCATCTGCCCCTGCGCCTCCGATGTTTTCATCCGAGGTCACCTGTGAAACCATTGACGGCCTGTTGCTCTCCCCAGTCTTATTCTGAGGCACCTGGAGCGTCGTACCATGGACGCCATCTCCTGTCGGCTGCAATGCTGCCCCTGCAGCATCCAAGCCGAGGCTGGATGTTTGCTTTTCCTGGTTGACGTTATTCGTGCCCTCTTCATCCCCCCTCACCGAAATCCCTGGGCTTCGTGAAGTAGTTGATCGCGGCCCCTCGCTTGTCGTACCACTACTAGTACTACTCTCCACGACACCATTTCTCCCAGATGTCTCAGAAGGCACTTTCTGTGGCGCCGCCACCACCACCCCCATTCCTAGACCTGATTGCTGTGATGGTCGTGACTGCTGTGACTCCCGCCTATCGCTTTGGCTCATCTGCTGTTGAAGGATATCCTGCTGGCTTAGCTGCGCACCCTGACTCGCTGGACTCGGTGCTGGAGAATGCAGATGCCCCAAGCTGGAGTCCGATGCACCACGAAAATGGCTGACTTGGCTGCTGGACGAAAGCCCCGTATGTTGCCTGTGGACCATCTCCTGTGAAATTGTTGATGCCTGGCGCTGGAATGGCCCTGGGGCCGCCGGATGTTGCTGGCCATGCCACTGCTGGGTCGTGAATGGCTGTGGTGGGGGAGAAAACTGGCCGGATGAAGGCTGCCCAGACTTGCGATACGGTGATGGCACGCTCACTCCCTCGCCGTGAACTGCACTATATCCTCGCGGAATAGGAACTTGAGCGTATTGTGGCTCCGCCTGGCCATGGTGCCCATATGGCGTATCAATCCCCTGAGTAGGTCCAGGGGGCATGGTTTGCACTCTGACCATGTTGGGGGGTGGCATAGCTGACGGTGGGTAGTGGCTGGTGAGAGGAGAATGGGGCAGAGGAGACTGGGGCAGCCCAATTCGAGGTTGCTGCCCTTGGAAATATGTTTGCTGGCTCGGAGGGGGCAGTACAGGTAATGGTGGATAATGGCCAGACAGAGGAGAATTGGGTAGAGGAATCTGAGCTGGTCCAAGCCGAGGCTGATGACCTTGGAAGTAAAGTTGCTGGCCCGGAGGCGGTGGCCGCTGCCAATTGCTCTGCGCCAGTTGAGAATTCATCTGACTTTGGGCAGACTCCGCCTGTTTGGAACCTCTCTTAAATGCCCCAAGCAGTTTGCTCGCCTTCACCTTCTCACCCATCCCTACCTGATTTGGGCTTTGCTGAGGTTGTGGCTTTTGCGCAATCTGCTCCGATACACGATTCTTGAGTCCTTTCCACCGCGAGCCTTGGCTTTCCTTGTACGAAGTTGTATCTGTCGGCTGGCTCTGAGATCCCAGGGGTACTGGGACAACATTGCGCGGTGTTTCGAATTCACCTGGTTTGAATACCGGTATTGACGAGACGGAGGCATTTGCAACAGTCACTGGGGGCGGTTGGTTCCGCGGCTCCTGTGCCATTGCACTGACCACAATCTCACGTCCTTCTGTGGAGTGGGCCTGTTGACCGGTCATGTCAGGCAGCTGCTGGCCCTGAGATGGGGCTCTGCTTCCAGGACGGTGTTGCTCTTGGGAATTGGTAGTCTGCAGAGGTGGTAGCTGCTTGGAGATTGATGGAGCAGGTTCCTCTGAAAGTACAGACCGAGCAACTTGTGGTGAAGGTTCAGGAGATATTGGTGTACTATCTCTGGCCGATTGCGCCTTGTTGGCCTCTCGCTGGGCTTTACTTTCCAGCTTATCGTGTAATGAAAGAACCGAAGGGAAGGACTGAGGAGATGGTGCATGGAGAAATGCCCCAGGTGTTTGAGAACCCTCGCCAGGCTTATGTACCACAGGAAGAAGCTTGGTTGTGTCCTCCTCCTTCTCTTCCTCCTCCTCATTCTCTTCCTTCTCTTCCTTCTCTTTGCCCACATCCTGCACATTAGCCAAGCCCCGTTCCTCTATTCTCCTATTAGAGTCCACGGAAACATCTGGAGATACCGTCAAGGGCCTCAAAATCTCTGCCTCGCCTCTGGCGGCATCGTCGGACTCAGTGTCTTGCAGTGAAGTCAACTTTTGTTCCAAAGCAACGCTCTGAACCTTTGATGATCCAGGGTCGACTTCAGAACCTGGAAGATGTTCAGGGGGTGTTTCAAAATGCTCAACACTAGAAGGCCGTTGCGTCTGAACAACAGGGGAGGGCTGCATAGAATCGATAGATTCCCTACCTGTCTGTGGATCACCGTGTGTCATCGGTTTCTCCAGCCCGAGTGGCGAAGGCTGAGGATGCGGGCTCAGAGGCTCGGAAACCTGTCGCATGGCCAGTTGTGGCGGCGAGCGAGGAAAGCCCATGGAGGCAGCCCGTTGTCGACTCACTTCCAAAGGAACGGGGGGCACGGCTTGTGGGGGAACAGCATGTACATGCCCACCAGGTTGAGGAATAGGGGCACCCAATTGGCTGTGCAAAAATTGATGCTGTAGCTGTTGCTGCTGTAGCTGTTGTGACTGGAAATTATGGGCTAGGGGCTGGTCCCGAGACTTTGAACTGGATCTGTGGCCCAGTATTCCTGAAATAAAGCCCGAAGATGACCCTTGCCTGCTTCGGCGCCCAGATGTATCGGCTGGAGACTCCGTCCTCTTCATGCGAAAAGAGCCTGGTGTGCCGCTACGCCCTCTGCCTGACGACTCCAGATCGACTTGACCAGCACCTTGGCCACTGTGCCCCGACCCGGACGCATTCATGGCACCACGCTCTTGCCTGCTGCGAGAGAACAGGCCTGTGAAGCCAGATAGCCTCTTCTTCTGCGTCGCAGTGCCCCCTTGGTTTTCGACACCAACGCCACTGCTTGATCCGGGGGCAAGGCTTGAGGTGGACGAACGTGTCAACTCATTCTGATTCGAGTTTTGCTGTGCGATGCTAAGAAGTGAGTGTTTCCGCTCTCGAGTTTGAGGTTGCGTATCTGAGGGCGTCGAATCTCGTTGGGATTGTTGACTAGTAATGCTATCCCATCTCCTAGGGCCTTGCTCCATTGACGAGCGGCGACTAGAGAACCCAAGGAGACTTGATCTTTTCTTTCTGCGCTCTGGGAAATCTTCTGTCACGCCACTAGCATCAGAAAAATCGTCGCCGCGCGGATTGAGAGATGGTGGCTGAGAGTCAGCAAGGGAGCCTCGTCGCTCCCTGGACGTTGCTCGAGCGATGCGAGTTCCAATGTCCTTGAAGAGGCCTGAACTCCTCTTTTTGCGTCCACGCTCATCTGTAGGAACTGCATCCTCATTCCGCTGCCCTCTAGACATCGTAAACTCCTCCTGCGAGGCGCGTGACTGGAACTGCTGAGGATGGGGCGGGCCTCGGGACCATTGACGGGGATCCTGGGAAAATAGCTCGGGATATCGATGGGCAGACGATGGTGGTACATCACTCCTAAGCCGTCCTGGAATGTTCGGCTGGGGTGGAGGAGCCATTGAACCAGTTGGAATTTCCAGTCCAAGTTCTTTCTCATACCCATGATACATCCCCTGTTGCGAGAAATCTGTGCCTGAGCGCTTCTTAGTCAGATGAAGCGGCTCCGACAGATAGCTTTCTTCCAGTTTCCATGGGCCTGCCGGGGGTACCTTGTGGAATGGATGCATCGGCATCTGAAGAGGCACAGGGTTCCCAGCATATTGTTGGCGATTAGAGTCGAGTGTTTGGATCTGGCCGGGTTGGTTTTGGGGTTGTTGAAGCTGATGATTTTGAATCGGTTCTTGTTGGGCCATGCTAGCCTCAGCCCTTCTCCCATTGTCTTGCGCGGATGCATTCCTGTCTTCACTGTGAGGACCAATGACCGGACCCTCGGTTAGGGGCATTGATGGTCCATCTTCACTAGCTGGTGAAGGAGGTATATTCACATGAAAGTTGCTTTCGTCATCTTCCTCAAGGGAGAAGCGCTCTGTCGCTCTCCGGGCCCTGGAGGTCATACCAAACGTGGAACTTCGTCTGATCGGTGGCAGTCCGATGAAAGATGAGGCGCGCTTCGGCAAATCCGAATTGGTCTCCGTTTGCACCTGTGACGTCTGCGACTGCAGCCCAACGCCACTATCCTCGGCTGCTGTGGGTGCTGCCGCTTTCCGAGATGAATCTGGGGCGTAAGGGGTCGCCATGTCTGGGTGTCTTCCATCAGAGTGATGTGACACTATGACCCAATCATCTGGTGCTAGATCATCGACAACATTGTTCGATTTCTCGCCCTGCATTAGTAAGCTCTTGCCCTGAGGCTCATCGGCGTCCGGTCCGTTCGGCTCAGGGCCGGGCTGTTTCGGAGTCAAAACTTCGGCGTCCGGCGCCTCAGGTGGGACCGTCCATGGGAATGCGGAATCGGACGGGATCCACGGTGAGACGGGAGACGGCCTAGGCAGCTGTGGCGGAGGTGTTGGGTGAGACGCGGCGATCTCCTCGTTGGCATGTGGGGCGGGTTCGTCTTCGCGCGATTTTGGGTCCCAATTGAAACGCCATGACGTACGTCGATCACTCTTGTTAGGGACCGGATGCACCGGGGAGTTGGGATCGTCCTAGTAAGCAGAGAAAACACATTAATACCTGTTCATCACAACACCAAGAATCGTTTGGTTGGTAGGCGACAAGGATACAGAAGTTGGAGGGAAAGGGGGGTAAAGCGAATGAAAATGCGAAACGCATCGTGTAATTCCTATCTCGTGCGCCACCCATATCGTCATTAGGCCAGACAAAGGACCCAGGATACATTCTCCTGGCCCCGTAGCAAAACCCACAGTGGCCGTTTCATCCCAACATTATTCTGCCGTGGAAGAGAAAAGAAAAAAGCCCACCCACTGCAAGGAGGGTCTGGAGAAAGAAGCATCAATGAAATACCTTGTCCCCGCTTCCGCGCAATTTGCTTTTGCCCTTACTCAACAGCCCCTTGCCCATTTTCCCAGCTGAGTGCATGAATTCCTTGCTCTTTGTGCCAAGCTGACCGCCAGAATGCCCGAACGCACTGCCAGAGATTTGTGATGGCACCGACAATCCGCCCAATCTTGAACGACTAGACTGTGACGTAGCCGCACTCGGAGCGCTGGCATTGAGGTACTGCTGGTAATAGGGTTGTTGAGTCGGTGGCTGAGATCCGACAGGCAATGCTGAGCTCCCTGATTGTGTCGGGGTTTGGGAGCTCGATCCATAGGAGGTAGAGGCCGTAAATGCATGCTCGGGATGCTGGGTGCTCAGTGTTACAAGCCAGTTATCTAAGCCAGAGTCCCTGGCGGCAAAAATTCGCCGAGTCTCGTTGTATTTAGCGATTCGTTCTGCCGCCGTCCCTGAGCTCATGATCTCTCGTAATGTCATTGTCTTTGTTTGCGCTAAAGGACTAGAGCCTTGCGGGCCATCTGTGGATGCTGTCAGAGCCGGTGAAGACAGAGCTGGGTGGTTTTCCGGCTGTGGAGACCCCGTAACTAGATTTGTCGATGTTTGTTCTGCAAGAAACTTCTCATCGGCGAGAGAGAGTCGAGCCTGCTCACGAGTTGTGGGAGTGCCACCATCGCTCGGCACTGAGATATATGCTGGAGAGGGGACTTCAGACAGGGAGGATGTCTCTCGTGCAGGAGAATTGGTACCCGATACTTGAGGTGATACTGCTCCCGAGCCAGTTGCCGGTTCTAGAGCCTGGGAGACCTGAGATGCAGGACTGTGGCTACGTGATCTGTTGCCCAAATCCGTGACAGGTGGAGCCACTTGCTGCTCAGGCGGTGCGACAAGCCTCAGGGTAGGAGTAGCACTACCGTCTGCAGGCGGTTGACTTTGTTGAGGCTCCGAAACAGGCTCGCGGTCTTCAGCCTCCCATGAAAACCTTCGACGAGCCTTGGGTTGCTGAACAGGTGGTTGTTGTTGAGGCTGCTGAGGGGGTTGTTGAGAGAGAATTCCTTCGAAAGTCTTCTGACTCCCTAGGGAGGTCAGGGGGGTTGGTTTGGGACCACTTGTGCTACTCTGGGGAATAGAAGACAAAGCCTCAACGTCTGACGGGGTAATTGGGCTAGCAGATGCCGGTGCTGGTACGCCCTTTTTGTCTACAGATCCGGGCTTATCCGTTGCATCTGCCCAGTAGCTGTCGTAATCACTGAGAGTATAGCTACTCTCCCTAGCAGCACTGCGGCTAGCTGGAGAGAGCAGCTGAGCATTATCCGCAAGTCTCAGCTCTCCGGGAGTGGCGCCTCCAGGGCTCAAGGTCCTCATAATCTCATCGCTTAGAACGTCGCTCTCTTTTAGGGGGCTATCTTTCATGGGAGATGATGTAGCAGTGCTGAAAGCAGGTTCCCTCTGAAGTAGCCGGAGCTCGAGCTCCGTTGCAGGGTCTCCCACTTTCCGAGGTTGAAGAGGCTCTGTAGGTGTGATTTTCGCGCTTTCTGACTCTAGAACTGGGACCGCATTTCGAGGCTCGTGAGGGCTAGGGGTTCGCAGAGGTGGGATGGAGGGAAAGCCCCTGCCAGGATGCAAGCCGCCTTGTTGTAGACTAGGAGGCCGTAAAGGTGCCCCTCCTGGTGCTTCCGTCGAGTCCTCTTCCTCTAGTTCAATGGCGGACGATTGTGGATTCGCCCTTGTTTGAGTATTTTGCTGGTTAGCGATTGTTGAAGTCACCTCCTGGTTCAGCGAGGGAATGGTGGCCTGACGACCAGACTCTGGCTGAGTAATATCCTTCATATAATTTTGGGATATAGCTGCTGGGCTATCAACCGCAGGAGTTGACGATGCAGATCTCCTATCCGGCTGGTTTTCCAGTTGCCCTTTCAACCCCAGGGAATTAGTTGAGGAGCTAGCCTTGTGCTCCAGAATAGGAGTTTGCTTCGAGTGGTCGTTTGGCGATGCTCTGAAGGAGTCTGATCCAGATGTAGATATTCGAACAAAATCCGGACGCTCTGAACTAGTAGACACCCAGCTAGGACCTGTTCCTTCTGATGCAGTCCCAGCTTCGATAGGGATGTGTGGACGATGCTCGGGTTCTCCCGATTCTGAGTCATCATCCCTTTCCCAGGTATCCCTCCTGTCCTGCTCAGATAGAAGCTTGGGGGGAGGGGCAAACTGATCCCCATCATCTGCGACAAAAACATTATTGGCCGCAGCTGAAGGTTTCTGGTCCTTGTCCTCATCCATAGGATGATATACTTGAGATAGCCGAACGAGGGGTCGTGATCCATCACCAGCGTACCCTGACGGCTGTGCAGACTGTAGTGACCTCAAGCTGTCAGCGGCGGGGGGTGGGGTCGGTTTTGACTGTCGATCGAAACTAGTAGATCGCGACACATCGCGACTACTCGGCACGGGGTATTGGGTTTGTGAAGGGGGTCGAGATGCGGCAGCAAACGAAAGGTTACTGTCCAATCCAGTGATGCCACGACCAGGAGAAGTAATCTCTGACTGAGGTGATACCAAGTAGTCGGGCGTGCTATGTTCCGACGAGCTACGGACTGACAAATCTGATACCACTGGCGAGGTAACTCCAATAGGCTGATTTTGGCTCACGGGTAGAGTCTGTACACGCGATGGATGGAACCCACCTAGACCTGACGGATGATTCGGGTTGAAGGTGGCAGGCCGGGATGAAGGCAGCTCGGTTCCAGAATATGTGCGCAGAACCGATGGAACATGTGGCGGTTGCGGTGGTGGTGCTGGCGCAGCCTCGGAATCAGACTCTTCTTCGAATTCATCGGCTCCCCAGTCATCGCCGTCGTAGTTCTGAACCTTGGCCTCGACCCATTTCCTCGTCTTTCTCCTGGCCACATTGACCTGATACGCACTCGTCGACGGAGTTTGTGGAGTTCTGCGACACGAGGTTCAGTCAGATGGAGGCCCAGCAAAGAGAAACGGCGGTGGTTAGGCTTACATAGGAGACTGCGCATGCCTCGCTGGGTGGCCGTATGAGCCGTCCATTGCGTCTTGCCCACGATGCTGACCAACTATCCAAGCATGCTTCCTCGGTTCGATTGGGCTAGGGCTGCCAGGTCGGAGTCCAGGATCAGAGCGAAGTCAGTACTCCTCCGTACCACGTCAGCAATGCTGACACAACGGAATGGCGATAACGATAATGCAACAAATTAAAGCAGAACAGTCGCTTCTGATGCCCGAACAAACACACCGGCAAAAAAAGGACACCAGCGTCAGGATGGAGGTTGCAGAGGCTAACAAAGGACAGGAAATGGAAGGATGGAGATATGGTTGAAGCAGTTGGTTGAGGCCAATCCTTCGTTCAAGGGAGGCTGGCGCGTCGCAGAACAGTGGCTGGTGGTCGGTAGAACAGGTACAAGCTGCGGAGTATGGATCACCTCTAACTTCCGTATAGTGTACGCCGGAACAGGAAGGTCGCGTATAGTAGGCGGGGTAGCGAGTACCGTCTGTGGCGCCTAAGCGTCGAAGCCTCGCGGTCACTGTCCCTGGGCCTGCGTCACATGCACGCCGCATCAGCCACTGATGAACAAAGAACCACGTGTGGCGATTCGAGATGGCTCGCTCGTATTACAGGCATACGTGGATTCTCCTCCTGACGACGAGACCATCACCAACCAAACAATCCATCCATACGTGCCTCCTTGGCCGCACTCCCATTCTTGGAATCACTCATTACCTCCTCAACTTGCCACTTTACCGCACTTTAATTAATATTTTGGCCAAACTGCGACTCTTGTTCTCCCAGCGATTGAAATATCTGCCCGCCGAAGCGAGCGAAGCGCGTGCGACAATTGAAATTGCGATTCCGATAACCTCCTGAACCGAAAGCAACCGCTCCGTTTTCGACGCCGCCTGCATCCTTGATATTCCCCTGGCGCTCTGCCATAATCTCTCGTCGTAGCCGCGCTGGTCGCAGTTCGTCGTCGCCACCACACAACCTCATACATAACCCGTCGCCATGGCTGTCGCATCGATTCAGGACCGAACCGCGGAGTTCCGGTCGGTCCTCGCCCAGGCTCAACGTCGCCAAAACGCAAGCAAAGTCAGCTCTCAGAAGCGGTCTCTGTTGAACGACGCGCAAAAATCTGCCGCGGATGGAGATGGTCGGCCTAGGAGATCCGACTTTGCCAGGCAGGCAGCGGAAATTGGAAGAGGCATCTCAGCCACTATGGGCAAGCTAGAGAAGCTAGCGCAACGTGGGTTTTTGGCATTTCAATGGTGAAGGTTGCTATGCATTGAAGGCTAACGATGAACAGTCGCGAAGCGCCGCACTCTCTTCGATGACCGGCCCGTGGAGATCAACGAGCTCACGTTTGTCATCAAGCAGGACCTGTCGTCCTTGAATCAACAAATCGGTGCTCTACAAACGCTGTCAAAGCAGCAGCACCCCAAGGCGGACCAGGAGGGCGAACACAACAAGAACGTCGTGTACCTGCTGCAAGGCAAGCTGACCGACGTATCAGTCAACTTTAAAGACGTGCTGGAAGCCAGAACAAAGAACATCCAAGCCTCAAGATCACGAACAGAAAACTTCATCTCATCGGTATCTCAGCACGCTCAGCCCACGCTACAGCAATCAGCATCTCCTCTTTATGGAACCCCCAACCGGGCATCTCCCGCGCCGGGAGCCGACACGCTCTCACTCAATCCCAATCCCATTGGCGACCAGCAGTTGATGATGATGGAGGAAGCGCAGCCGAATAATACATACATCCAGCAACGAGGCGAGGCGATTGAGGCAATTGAGAGGACCATTAATGAACTCGGTGGCATTTTCAGCCAGTTGGCGACCATGGTATCGGAGCAAAGCGAAATGATTGAAAGAATTGATGCCAACACGGAGGACGTGGTAGACAACGTCGAGGGCGCACAGCGCGAATTGCTCAAGTACTGGTCCCGAGTATCGAGCAATCGATGGCTGATAGCCAAGATGTTTGGTGTTTTGATGATTTTCTTCCTGTATGTCACGCCTCCTTACGTGTGTCTGGAACAAACTACTGACGCTTCTTGCACAGGCTCTGGGTTCTGGTTTCCGGGTAGACTTGATCAGATATATAGACGACCCAACAGCGTTGCTGTCCGCATTCTTCTTTATATGTACAGTTTTGCAGCAGTTTTTGATCTCTTTAATGGTTCCATAAGAGCATCACAGTATTGTAGACTAGAGGCGGGGGGGCAGCATGATGGCATGTATGCCCAGATAACATGGGCGTTTTGGAATATTATATCTACTACTACTCCGTACCTATCTATGCTTCTGTCCTATTGTGAACTCTGCCTCGATCCACAGTGTCGCTCTTAGTATGACGTAGCCAATAAGCAATAGTGTATCACGAATCAACCCATACATCTCCTAGCCAAGGCCTAGACGGTCTAATTTCTCCGTGGTTGAATGCATCTTTTAAGTGGCGCCCCCCCACGTATGGAACCCAAAAGGCTCTATGGGAATAGGTCCGTGAATTTCTCCTGTCCCTATGGACACCCCTGGAGACCCTCCAAACCGTCGCCGCCAACAGCCTATTCGGGAAGCGAGATCGGGGTTTCACATGGGGTAGGCTGTATTAGTAGGAGTACTGTTAGTACTAGCAGTAGTAGTAATAGTAATAGTGGTACTATTAGATATGGAGACCCTTGAAGGGAAGCTGGGACAGAGCTGGGGAGAATATATAATGCACAGCTGTACTCGATTACTCCGTAGCACTCCGCTCAAAGTAAGAACTCTCAAATCAATCATATTTTCCTCCCCTTCAGGCTTTTTCAAAATGGCTGCTACTTCGTTCAAGCTCAACTCTGGCCAAGAGATTCCCGCTTTAGGCCTCGGTATGTTCTCCATGTCTGGCGGGGTAATAACATGAAGCTCACCAAATAATCTTCTCCCTAGGCACATGGCAGTCCAAGCCTGGTGAGGTTCAACAGGCCGTCTCATATGCGCTCAGGAACGGATATACGCTCGTCGACGGCGCTTACTGCTACGGAAACGAAGATGAGGTCGGACAGGGCCTGAAAGAGGCGTTCGATGCGGGCATCAAGCGCGAGGATATCTTTGTCGTGAGCAAGGTGTGGGCGACATACTCCACCAGAGTGGCCGAGTCGCTGGACAAGAGCTTGAAGAGCCTGGGCCTGGACTATGTTGATCTTTTCTTGGTGGTGAGTAATCCATTCATTAAGAGCGTCGCGGTTATCATGATATGACATTGGAATTAACAATGCCTTGCAGCACTGGCCTGTTCTCTTGAACCCCGAGGGTATGGTTGCGATGCCTCCAGCAATAGCATGGCGCTTTGATGTCTAACTGATCCATAGGAAACGATGACAAGTTCCCAACCCTGCCCAATGGCAAGCGAGACGTCATCCACTCGTACAACCACGTCGACGGCTGGAAGCAGATGGAGGCCGTCTTGAAGACTGGCAAGGCCAAGAACATTGGCGTTTGCAACGTATGATCCTCCCTCGCAGATACGCCACGCCATGCTATCATTGCTAACAGAAACAATCTACAGTACAGCAAGAGATATCTTGAGCAGCTGCTCCCCCATGCCACCATCATCCCCGCCGTCAACCAGATCGAGAACCACCCTCACCTGCCTCAGCAAGAAATCGTCGACTTCTGCAAGGAGAAGGGCATCCACGTCATGGCCTACAGCCCCCTGGGCAGCACGGGAGGCCCCCTCATGAGCGCCGAGCCGGTGATTAAGATTGCGGAGAAGAAGGGTGTTTCCCCCTCAACTGTCCTGCTGAGCTGGCATGGTATGTATCTTTCTTGTCTTTCCTTTCTCTTGCTGATCGGTGCTGACGATGATGACACAGTGGCTGGTGGCAGGACGGTCCTCGCCAAGTCAGTCACCCCCGAGCGCATCAAGGCCAACTTGACGATTGTCAAGCTGGACGACGAGGACGTGAAGTTGCTGAATGACTACTCGGCTGAGGTGACGAAGAAGGGTGAGTTCAAGCGCTATGTCTACCCGCCGTTCAATGTGGACTTTGGCTTCCCCGACAAGGCGTAAATGGGATGAGGTTGAATAGTAAATGACTTGGAATAAAAACCCTTACAACTCGATCAAGTAGAAAATAATGACAATATAAAACTCTTCTTACAACGACATGAAGCAGAAATTGTTGAGTTTATAATATTTCGTAGAAGTGCTATGACATGTCGACAACAACCTTGATAACCAATTTGCCCTCCCCGTCTTTAATCTTACCAGCCATCTCAAAGGCATGCTTAATCTCATCCATACCATTGAAGCGATGCGTCACCAGTTTTGCCAGGTCAGGCAGGCCCGCCGGTCGGTTCGACAGCATCTCAATGGCTGCGGGATATGTGTTTGCGTATCTGAAAACACCAACAAGATCCACCTCGCGCAGCGCCGCAGCAGACATGGGCAAGGTAAGAATCGGCGTGCCCATGCCAATAATCATAATCTTTCCACCTGGTTTCGTGGCCTATACATCATCGTCAGGTCAGTTGCGCACTCTCACCTCGGATAGGTTATAGGGTAGGGTAGGCAGCTTACATAGATGGCGCTCTGCAGACACGACTCCACGCCCGTGCACTCATAGACAGCGGACACCTCGCCTACAGGTTGGCCCTTGACCTGCGTCTCCTTCGCCAGGTCGGCAATCTGCTGGGCATATGCTAATTTGTCCTCAATGGTCTGCGGTCTCGCAAGGGGGACTACGAAACCCGCATCCGCGAAGCCGTTTTCCACGGCGAAATCGACACGGTCTTTTTGGATGTCGGCGATGATGACGGCTGAGGCGCCGGTGGCTTTGCTCACGGCGCCGGAGAGAAGACCTACTGCGCCGGCGCCGAAAATGAGGACGGTAGAGGGCGAAGAGGAGGAGGAGGGCAGATTTGCGCGACGGTGGGCGTGCATTGCGACAGAGAGAGGTTCGATGATGGCGCCGAGGTCGAGAGAGAGATCAGATGGCAGTCTTAACAGAGAGAGTCAGTCAGAATCCTTTTACATCTTGTCATGTAGAACATACTTGTGGCACCATCTTGCAGGGTGATTGATCCTCTCCTGCAACGTTCCCTGCGCATGCGGAAACGCCTTGGCCGAGCTTCTAAACTTCATCCCACGGCAGATGTTATACCGTCCACTGTTGCAGTACTCACAGTCCTCGCATGGCTGGCCGACCTCGAGGGCCACGCGATCGCCCGGCTTGAGGTCCGTGACGCCGGAGCCAACAGCGACGACGGTGCCGCTGGATTCATGGCCCAGGGTTAAGGGCTCGCGGACGAGGATGTCGCCGTTGCGGAAGTGCGAGAAGTAGTGCAGGTCGGAGCCGCAGAGGCCAGTGGATTGCACAGCGATTTGGACTTGGTCGGCTGAGGGAGAGGGGAGATGGCGCTCTTCCTGGGAGAGGGTCAGGTCGGTATGCATGAAGCTGAAGGAAGAGATGGACGATACGTACGAGGCGGAGATCCCTCTCGCCGTAGAGAACTGAGGCGTTGACCTTGTCGACGGACATGTTGCGGAATGTGGTATTGCTGTTTTGAGGCTGAAGATGGTAGAGTTCTACTGTAAGTCGAGCAGAGATACGAAGTAGACGGATACTACCAGGAGGATATGGCCGGATCTGCTTCCGTCGGGCTTTTCAGTCAATGTCCGACCCCAAAATATTGGAAAATTACACTAGTTGTTAGCAGAATCCAGAGAACACGATACTGCTCAAGAAAGCTCCGATATCGACACAACCAAAGCTGAAAGGAAGCTCCTGAATCCGTCCTCCGTCCTCCTCGACTCGTAAGCCCCACCACACCAGCGATGCCGCACTCTTAGGCGCTCTTAGGCCCTTGTAGACTCTTGCAGACCCTTGCAGACCCTTATAGACCCGAGCTAAAGAGCCTCCAAGAGCTCGAAAAAGGGCCCCAAATAATCCGATTCATGGAAAACATGGAGATTGCGGGGAACTGTAAAGTCGGAGACCGGCGACCATTGCCATAATTGGGGGTCAAAGTGGAACAGCACACAATTGCCTCCACTCCTCCGACTCCTCATCGATATTAAAATCGCGGGGTATTATATTGATGCTAACGACTATCACGGACGACTCTCTCCGCTTCTGCCCCTCCATTATACCTGTGCTAAGCTGCTACCCATGAATCCATGACCTTTACATACTCGTACTCTCCAGATCCTGGACTCCATGCTATACCATAGCCTCTCTCTGTCTGCTGACTCTTGCTTCTGACCTCCTAATCCCCCCTTATCACACAGACATGGTGGCGTTGTTCTCTGTCGAGGGTCACACGGCTCTCATCACCGGAGGCACTCGGGGCATCGGACAAGCCGTGGCCATTGCCCTCGCCGAAGCCGGTGCGGACATTATCCTGGTGCAGGTATGCCAATTCGTCATGAGTGAAGCGAACTGAAGAGTGATCCCATCCAGTATACTGATGCTGTAGATATAGCGTGACACACACTCGACCACAACCAAGGACGCTGTTGAGAAGCTTGGCCGCAAAGCATGGATCTACACAGCAGACCTGGGCGTCCAAGAAGAGGTCGCGTCCATAGTCCCCAAGGTCCTAGCCGACGGCCATGAAATCCGCATCCTCGTCAACTGCGCCGGCATCCAAAGGCGAGATCGCTGCGAGAACTTCCCAGACAGTGACTTCAACGACGTATGCTCCCCTCCCCTTCTTCAAACAGACCCGTCTTATATATATATATATATATATATACCGTACTTGACTGACTTACACGCGCCCATACAGGTCATCCAAGTCAACCTCAACACCGTCTTCACCCTCTGCCGCGACGTCGGCCGCCACCTGCTTGCCCTCGAGCCCTCCCCCGTTACTGCCCGCCGCGGCAGCATCATCAACTTCGCCTCGCTGCTCACCTTCCAGGGCGGCATCACAGTCCCTGCATACGCCGCATCAAAGGGCGCCGTGGGCCAGCTGACCAAGAGTTTTGCTAACGAGTGGACCTACCGGGGCATCAATGTCAATGCCATTGCCCCTGGCTACATCGACACGGATATGAACACAGCACTGCTGAACAACCCGGAGAGGTTGGAGAGCATCAGCGTCAGAATCCCCGCGGGCAGGTGGGGATCCCCGGATGATTTCAAGGGCACGGCTGTGTATCTGGCGAGCAAGTCGAGTGCATATGTCAGTGGCCATATCTTGGTTGTTGATGGCGGCTGGATGGGACGGTAAAGATGGAATTCATGAACGAGCTTTACATGGCTGCTGATTGATTGAATGATTGGTTGGTTGATTGTTGAATGGCAATCAAGGACAAAAAAGCTTCCATCTAATAACACAAAAAAACCATGTCTCTTTTGTACACAAAACGCCCAAACACCTCCTCATACCGGTAGCACTACTTGGGTTTTGAATTGCTACCTATAGTGGCACCTACTACCTAGTCATGGACCCCTCCAGCTAGGCATTATTCAGGATACAAAAGTCCTCGGGCTCCTTTCGGGCCCGAATCACTCTCTTTTTTACTATCCGTCGTATCGCAGACGGGCTGGTGGATGACGTGACCTTGCTTCGATGTAATCTAACGACGTGGTGGTTCGGGGGAGATATCTTGGCTGCGATGGCCCTGAATAAAGACCGTGAGTATATTTATCGTAGCGATATACAGTATGGATTCTGCTGCGCTTACTCGGATCTCAAGGTGGCAATGTGTAGCCGGGCGATGAATGTGTGAATTTCCTCGGCCATGATGGTAGTAAGAGGATGTAAGTATTCTAAGAGAACGGGTGATGATTTCAACACGGATAGAAGCTCGAGATGAGACTACGTAGTGTTTTATAGCCACTTATTGACCGTCCTTGCAAGTTCCTCGTTCTAGATATATAGGCAGAGGTGATAGATAACTGGGTCATTTCTTCCCCTGGCAGCGCCAAGACAAAGGATGCATCTCATCTATTCGACCAAACTGGACTCCATGCATGCTGGCGACTGTTGGTTCATTGCCATGTCTCAAAACTATCTGCAACCACCCAGCCAGGGACAATCATGGCGGCCAACCAGACTCACCATTGGGACCCGCCAGCCAGGCACGCGGGAGAGGGTCCAACGTGGCCATTGTCCTAAGGAGACAACACATGTGGTGAAGCATCCACTCGGCACAAGTGCTCACTTTGGAATTGATGGGTATGAGACCATATTATGCATTCCTCGCCTCATGTTGTCCAGCCAGCCTGTAATATCCCCCACCAAAGCAAGCCACAGCAACCATACATACGCGTAGTGAATAAAGCATCATGGACACGTGTATGCGGAGGATGTGCGAAAGTGAAGTGACTTGTTAAGAAAAAAAAGAAAAGAAGAGAAAAAAAAGGCATGAAATCTCAATTGCCTATTGACTATCCAATCAACCTATCCTCTATGACGGACGGGGTCGCTCTAATATTTCGATTCCCTTCGATGTTGTTGATTGCTCTAGATTTTACTGCCTGCGCCATCGAAAACCCAGCATCAGCTCCTATGCAGAACATTGGCCATGGAGTCCTTTCCCAAATTAAATCACTGTGTAAATCTCGCCAAAAAAAGGCATAAAGAGAGGGAGGGGAGCTTATTGTGATTTACTTTTGGCCCCCTCGTAGTAATGCGCCATCTGGAGACCCGCTCGTCGAAAGCCGCACTTGACATAGAACCCTTCGTTCGCATCACTGCAGTCCAGGATGCTCTTGTAGCAGCCAATCTTCTCGGCGATAAAGTCGAGTGCCTGGATCAGTCGCAGGCCGAGTTTCTTGCCCTGCTGGTCCTTGGCGACGGCGATGTCTTCGATGTGGCCGACCTTGCCCAAGCTGTGGATGCTGCAGCGGCAAAGTTAGCTCTGCAATCGATGGAAACAGCGGGAATTGGAGAAGGGAGAACGTACAATTTGTGCTCAACTATCAGAGCACCCGTGGCCACGACAGATTGGGTTGTTCGGCTCGTGTCTTCAATGACGATGATGAAGTATTCCTCCCGCGAGGCCATGTTGTCGAACTGCGCCTGGAACTTCTCCTCGCTGATGTCGCCTACGGTCGTCAACACGCGGAGGCAGTCGAGGAAGCCTGAGTCGAAATCGGAACGGCGAAGGGCTCGTAGCTTGTAGCCCTCTGGCAGGGCTGCCGACACCTCGGGAGAGACGAGGGCGTCGGCGAAGAGGCCTTGCTGGACGGGCTGGACTTGGACTTGCATTGTGAATGTGTAGCGAGCGAATGGGCGAACGGCTGGTGTACTATTTCGTAGATCGGTCGGTTGATACAAAGGACAATGGCGAGACGATGTGCTCAGTAAGGGTGTAGAGATGGAGAGGAGAGAAGGAAAAGAGGGTTTGTTGAGGTAAAGATACGAGTAAACAAGCTCCCTTGCAGCCCGAGAATGACGCTGCTTTGGCCCTGTAGCTGCTAGAAGGCCGCCACAAACCCCTGAATTCGTCCAGCTGCGCCTCAGCCCCAAGCCCTGCAGGTTGCCTGGGCACGCATTTGGTTGGCGCATCCTCGTATTTTTATATACTATTTTTAGTCTTGGAACAGTAGCCAGGATCACGGATCTGCCGACATGCATCATTTATAATGCCCTTTACCATGCATTTTATGATCCTGGATATCGTCATCTTCAAAGACAAACGATGATTGATATGGGTTTCCTACGACAACAAAGCCAGCTATAAAAATATATATGCCCACATAGCGCCGGCATTCTGTCCGCGTTGCCACTTGATATTAGTAGTATACCGTAGTATACCTATGTTTCGCACGTGAATGGACACGTGACACATCCGTTCATGTCAACCTTCACAACTTAGGTAGATCGCTTCACTTCTTCATCTCATATTAATCAATCATTATTCTGCAACGACTCTCTCAACCTGCTAGTTTCAACACTATTATCATATTACCAACGCGATAAACCCCCCCTGCGTTCACAGCCATCTGCGCATCATCTAGCTCGCCTTGAATCCGCTTGAGAGCAAATTGACCGTGCGGCAGTCCGTCTTCTTCAGACCCAACTGCGTGAAAACGTCATCGCCTTCCGTGACCTCGTTGTTCTGGGCGTCCAAGAGCTTTCCGTCCTTGTCGACAATATACTTGGTTGCGTACAGACGCAAGCCCTTGCCGCTGACCTTGCAAAATGTCGGGTAGCGCATGTGCAACCAGCCGCCGAGGAGCACGGCGAGTGGCTGGTCCGGAGACTTATCCTTGAGGTGCAGACGAGAGATCAGACTATCCCAAGGGTTTGTCAGTATGATATGCTCCATCGCTTGAGTCCGGAAGTGGAAATCGACTTACGCGGGCAGATTCTTCTTGGGCACTTTCCTTGCCTTGGACACAATTATCTCTGCCATGAAAAACTTGGTGTTCTGGTACGTGACTTTGTCATAACTCAAGATCCGACCCAGCGAATCAAAAGCATAGAAGGGCGACGCGGGATCGGTCGTTCCCCAGGCCTCTGTGAGCTCGTTCTTCTCCTCCGACTTCGCAAGGTAAATGTAGCCGTCCTGGCCGGACAACAGCGTCGAGGATTCTTCCTTGTCCATGATAATGGACCAGTACTTCTGCTGTTTCGCGCTGTCGATGCGGGACGCCACATCTCGGAGCTTTGTGTCACCATCCGTGGTGAGCGTGCCGCCAAGCTTCTCCTTAGCTACGTTGAAAATGTCCGACTTGTCCGGCTGCACTCTGTCCTTGTCGAAGCCGTTCAGTGAGACGCATCCCAGGCCCTTTTCGTATATAATCAACTCGCTGATTGGCAAGCTCCACACGTCGAGAGCGCTGACCTCAAGCTTGTTTTTGGCGCCGAGGCGGAGCTCGATCCCATCATCACAGGGGCTGCCCGCGCCGACTGAGAAACCCGCAGAGATATAGGCCGACGGCGTGTCGACCAGGCCCACAGTGGCCTTGAACTTGCCGTTCAAGATGTCGACTCCAACTTCGAGGCCAATGGGTAGGCCCAGAGCGGCTGTCGCCTCCAGCTTTCCCTTTGCCTTGGCAATAGGCTCAAAGGTCGGAACCAGTCCGCTCTCGATTTTGCTGTCGGCCTTGTTCTTTAGATCCAGAATCACCTTACCCTTCGAAAGGGTGACGTCTCCTCCAACGATGAGCTCAATTTCTCCTGAAAGGTCAAAGTTGAAGGACGCGCTGAAGGACACCTCCGGCCCGACGGTGAAGAGCCCAGGGATTGTGATGGGAGACAAGGGCACTGCCGCAATTTGCTCCTTATACTTGATGACGGGGTACTTGCCATTGACCGTGATGCCGATGTGAGCGTACGCTTTCGCATCCTTGGCCATGTCGACCACTAGCCTGCCGGCTGTGATTCCAGTCGAAACATGGAACGCAAATCTGCCATCAATTGTGAAATCCGCCTCCAAACCGCATTTGACGCATGCGATTTTAATGCCCGTTTCGAGTTTGCTGCCTCCTTTTCCCTTGCCTGGATCACCCTTCTCACCACCTGAACCTCCGGAGTCCTTTGCTTTCTTGTCGTCGTAGACAAGATAGCCCTTCTCTCCAAGGACCAGGAACCCCTTGTTGCTCACGCCAGCATTTACAAACTCGTTTACGTGATAGTCATGGTGGTAGGAACGGTCGATCCCTGTCGTGAATGCTTCATAGATCAACGTGACACCTTCCACTGCGTATACGACAATTTGGGCGGCGACTTTGACTGCACCACCGACGATTTTGTCGCCAGCCTGAGAAATGAATTAGTTGAAATCTTTGTTTTGTATGATCTTGGTGAAAAATACCTTGATGAAGGCGTTGTATCCTTGGATAATTGTGGAGGGCAAGGAGTCCCGACGTGCGATAGAAACGTCGCGCTTCTCGACTGTGCCATCATCAAAGATGAAGTCGATCGGATCTTCGGGCGCTGGACGATTGGGATCGATTTCAGTCGTGTTGAAGAATTCCTCCAATGCAGCCAAATCGGACTCGAGATCAATGGTATCGTCAGGCCCAGCTCCTGCGTCCTCGCCGGCAGCAACAGCCCGGATATGGCCTTTCACAGCGGACACACCACGCCGTCTCTCCTCTGGATCCTCGTACATGCCCCAGGAAACCTCTCCAGACTCCAGGGCATCGTGCTCTTCGATGGATTCCACGGGTACAACCACACAATTGACACCAACGTTTCGGACTGGCTGCGATGCGAGGAAGTAGCTTCGCCTGTGCCCAGTCAGATCGCCGCAGCCGCGATGATACGTAATGAGGTGGAATATCCCGGAGTGTGTGTTTTCAACCCATGACTTTTCGGCGACGTCCCGAGCCTTGGGGTTCTGGAAGCAAACTTCAATCGAGCGGTTGCTGCACTTGATACCCGTCACATAATCGGACTGGTCCAACACAACCGTAGGGTATTTGAAGGTTGCTTTCAGCTGTGCGTGCTTCGAGCCATGTATGGCCTCTGAAAAGCTTGTTTTAGAACGATGAACCATTCGACTGTGTCAGACAACACTGGGGACAGCACACTTACTGCGATGGCCTTCCTGCGCAAAGTACATACGCCGGGACAGTCGAGGGACAAGATATTCCACGTCCGTGCCGTCGTGGTTAGGATGACGACTCGGGTACATGGAGACCGAACCGCTGGCCAATGGAGGCGGGACATGAAGGACGTTGTTGAGAGACACGGACACAGACAGAGTATCGTCTGCAGACACTGCGCTCACGCTCGCCAAGGCCAACCCGGCCGCCAAGGACGGTTTGAAGCGCATGGTTGACAAAGCGTGGGAGCTCTTGGAAGTTGTTTGGAAAGTTGGGACCCGGAACCTCTGTGTAAGTCGGGGTATTCGGGTGAGCGCTGTTGAGCAACAACTCCAGTCGAAGGCGGACGTCCGGTGCTATAAATCTTTTCTCGGCTTCGGTAGGTCTGCCTTCATCCCGGATCATTTCCTTGCCCCTTTTCCTTTTCCTCTCCCTCGTCACAACTGGAGATGTCTGACGACAATCTTGCTTTCAGCTCATGGTATTGTCAGCAGGTGCGTTGTCTCTAACAGTTGCTCCTCTCCTATTGCATCATCCTGCTACCAGCTAGGATAAGCCAGTTGACTTGAGCAACATGCAAGTTTCATCACTGGTGAATACGCAAGTTCCATCACAGTCATCGTATCGATCGGCGAAATAGTCCCCAAAGGGTGTTCATCCACGGCAATGAGATGTTGTCATTACTAGTATCATGTCGGCACTTGAAAGTCGACGACAGTGGACAATTACGAATTGCGGGTGGTTGCACCCGTGTCTCAAGCATTGACTGGGCCCGTGTCCTCTGATGTCTTAGCCACCGGTCTTTCAATCATGGTTGTAAACCCAGTAGATAGATTTCAGCTTCACATGAAATATGACACATTATCCGGGTCTTCCGTCAACCCGGACCGGGGGGAAGGATAGTATGTGGAGAGCTGAGAGTGGGGTTTTACTCCCTGTTGCCTATCCTTTAAAGAGCCCGAGGTTCTTTGCACAGCATGAGATATAGAGAAGTTTCGAAAACAAGTTCTAAATAAACCTCAAAACTAACTCTTAAGCATATCCGTTGCGGTTGGCGCTAGATTGCTTGCCAACAACCACTATGCAGTCCGTCCACGGTGCGTTCGTTGTGTATCAGAGACCTTAACCAGAAAATGACAAGAAAAAGAAAGAAAAACGATAGCCTACTATGTGAGACAGCTTAGAAATTGCGCCTCGCAGTCACATGAGCGAGCATACCATGCGCAACTATTCCGTATACGCTTCGTACCACACGATGACTGTAAAATCGCGTACAGGGTTATCATCAAAGACAATACACTCTGCCGGTGTGGCTGTGGGCTAAATGAGCGGTATTACCCATGATAATAGTAGTAATTGCCGAAGTTCGGCATGCTTGTCAAGTGAGACTCAGTGTGACGGGCGCTCTTTGCTCTGTCACCTCAGACATGTCTCATTGAGAGTCATGCCTTGCTCCAGTGGCTCAAGCGCTTAGTAAAACGGCCTCCAAAAGCGGCATCCAGTTCGTTAGGAGAAGAAGTCAGTTCCTTCATAGAGGTCCATTTGCGGTGCAGCTACCCTGTTGCCGTCACGATGCAAGTGCTGGTCCGATTCTGTTTCTTTTCTCAGCGTTATTTTCAGCTTGATTAGAGCCCTGATTTTGTTTCAATGGCCGAGTTACAGCTTTGAGTGAAATACACACGGCGATTTCGCTCTGTATTTATTTTGTCTGTTTGTTCATCTCGGAGTCTACTCTCGATATGTTTGCGAGGTAGATATGAAGTTCATCCCAGGGGAAAAGCACTACCCTAGATGAAAGCTTAGTTTGGGAACTAAAAATAGGAGGCTGAAAGGAAAATATCTATATCAAGCTGGCAAAAGAGCTATTCGTAGTGATGAGAGTAATAACGAGTGAGTATTCATGGCAATGTATGTTTTGCGCTCTCCATCTTTCTTTTTTATTGACGCCGACAGCAGCAGATGGCTGAATATGTGGCTGGGTGGTATAGATTATTGTAGATTCGGTATTGGCTCCATATTTATGATAGAATGTGGTTGTCCTGTCACATTCGGTAATGGATATTCCAACAAGACTATCACAAAGGTCGATACGCAAATGTTTCGTTAATCAATTATCATGTATTTCAGTAGCCATTTCCCCACTTAGCTAACAACAGCAAGATATTCATCAATTCTATCAGTTCTTGGTTCTCTACTCGCCCCCACACTGTTGTGGTTGTTATCGTGAATATCTCCGCTTACAACAAATCCATTAGTTTCTCAGCGATATAACTAATGTTAGTACCAAAGTACTTGGGAACCGTCTACAAAACCCCAGTTAGCACTCCAACATCACCAATCAAAGATATTATAGTAAGACTCACCTGAAGATACAGCACGCCATCCTCAATGGCGCACTCATTGTACGACTTCACCTGATCGACGATACGGAACACCACAGTACCCTTCTCAACGACCTCGAGGAATCCCTCCCGCAGCATATCGTCCTCACCAAACTTTTGATACTCCAGATTATCCACCAAACCGGCAAAGTAACCCTTGATGTATCGGCCCAGGGTCTGCTCCCAGCCGACGTCCGCATCACTAGCCGCCTTGAGCTTGGCAAACGCATCCTCAAAGCGTGGCTCCAGGACGATGCCCCTCTGAAAAATCTTATTGAGCTTAGCCTGGATCTCACCAATCTCAGAGTCGTAGTCGTCCTTGATAGCTTTCCGGGCGGCGAAGCTCAGCGCCGGGGCCGTGCCCTCAGGGGCGGGAGCCTCATTGAGGGCCTTCTCGAGGTTCTCAGGGGATAAAGCATAGTCAACGTTGGTTCCGAGATTGCCCTCTGTGAAAATGATGACGAGCTGGCCTGAGGCGGAGACTTGGGCGCCACAGTAGGAGAATTTCTTATCCTCGTCGAGGTCCATGGATATGGTGTGAGCGGTGCAGATGGTATTGATTTCTTTCTTGACGCTGTCGCCATTCTTCTCGAGATAGTACTTGAGCTGGTACAAGGCACCATCGATGTACCTGTTTCACTGGTTAGTTTGATGAAAAGGAGAAAGGCTGCATAGTCGAAGAATGAAAAGAGAGCTCAAAGCCTACCTGGCAACCAGTGATCCAGGGGTATCTTTGGCGTAGCCTTCAGTGCCATATGCAGCAACCTGGTTGATATTGATGTCTATTTTCCAGGATTCGCCTAGTAAATCCGAGAACTGCTTCTCAAAGTCCTCCTTTTTGTTATCCCACTCATCGCGGACTGGCGGCATCTGTAAGCTGGCTGAAATCAAGATGATTACTGCTTCGGCAGCAAATCGGGGATATATGCAACATACTATTCTTGCGAACCGCAAGGGGGAACTTTTCAACGGGAGGAAGACGGCCCATGTTTTCGGTGTGATGGTCTCAGAGAGGCGACAAGACTGGACGAGGAGGGTGTATTCGAGACCAGAGCCATTCAGGCTACGTGCTCTTTATAGTTGAAAATATGAATAGAGCATACAATACCCTGGCTAGTTGAGCCCAATTCAGGCCCCATTTTCAGCCTCATCCCACCCTGATAATTTGGTTATACATAAAAAATCTATGACAAGGGGCTTATGGACAGGCTGACGATACGCCCTGGATATTGCCAAAGTGCTCTGTCACAGAGCCATCAACAACACCAGCCAGCACAACCCCTCTCACTAGTCCTAAGACGGCCGAATAGATACATCACAATGCCCCTGAATAATACCAATTCATAACCTTTACCCCTCCCGGTACGGAGTACTAGCCGAACAATGATGGTAGTATTTGCGGCTGGAATTATCCCCTCAAGGAGTGCGGAGTCGAGGCGGACTTCAAACGCCAATAGGCGTTTTTAGCCTATCTCATATGCAACAAGGGAACTAGAGTAAATGATAGCGCCGGAAGACGTTTCCACCGTCCCGTCTTGGCAGTCCGTCTTGTTGGAGGCCAGGGGAGATGTCGTCTTTTCCCCGCATGAACGAAGTTGAGCTTCCGTGGAGCTTGTTTTAGCATCTTGCTGCTGTATGCCATGGCGTGAGTCAAAGTTGAGCCTTGATCGAGCTATTGAAAATACTAACTCGCTGCTATTGTTACAGATTTTAGGACACTCTTGGAGATAACCAAAAAGCTTAGACTCTGCGGCTCTTAAATATCTGTTCTGGTATCCCATTGATCCTGGTATAATACGCTACTATTAGCAAGCTCCCAAGTTGCAAATATGTCTCTGTAAGTCCAAATAAACAAGAATCCCACTTTTTGAGCACAAGACAGACTAACACGCTCCCGCAATAACCAGTCCTCTCAAAGCCAAAGTCTCCATCCGAGACCTCTGGTCCAACGATGACGCCCCCGCACGCAAAGCCATCACTGATCTTCGGGCTGCCCTTGGCCGCGACGTCGTCTGTGAGCCAGAATGGGCTCTACTGATTGCTGAGCTCAACGCCGGCTATAAAGAGAAAGCCGATGGGGTCATCACCGCTGTGACGTCGTGTGTGCGAGTGTGGTGTGCTGCCTTGACGGAGGTGTTGGAGGATGAAGAGAACGAGACGTGGGGAGAGGAGATGCTGCAGAAGCTTGAAGAGGCGGGCAGTAGGTCTCTGAAGCTGTTTGTCGAGGTGAGTGGCATTCCTCTCCTCTACTGTACTCTCCTCTCATTACTATGAAATACAACCCGAACGAAACTGACTTACACCAACCTAGATCTCCAAGTCAGACAAGCCTTCCACATCATGGGTCTCCCGAGGCGGCTTCACGCTCCTCATCCCCAACACCCAAATCCACCACGGCATCATGGACTTCATGCCCATCTTCAAGGCCCAATTCCTCAACGCCTTCGCCCGCAAAACCACCGCACCCCCAGCAGACGACTTTGACGACATCGCCGGAGACGTGCCCGTCATCATCCCCAGCAGAACTGCTTCTGCTTCTGCTTCTGCTTCTGCTGCCCCAGGCGCCAGAGAAGTGGAATACCTCGCAGACGCCAACACCCTCGCCCGTCCAGACCAACTGCTCCTCCAGCCGCCCTACTACCTCTTCATCTACGGCGACGGGCCTACAATCACCGTGCAGTGCACGCACTCCCCGTCTCTCGAGCTGCTGGCAACATACCTCGGGAAATGGTGCCGCGCAAACAACAATCATCACGATAGAGTAGGTTTCCCTCCACTGTACCAACAACTCTAACACAATAGCATGATGGATAGCTAACGATGCAATAGGCCCCCCTCGTAAGCATCAGACTGTGTCAAAGCCCCTTCGGTCTCGGCCTCATGCACGATACCCTCATCCTCGAGCTGCAAAATTACTCCATTGCTGCACGGGAGCTATCTCCCGGCATAATTCTCAACCTGGTAGAGAGCGTTCTGGGGTATAAAATCGTCTATACGGATTCCAATCGCTGGCAATATCGCAAGGATAGTCCGTTGAAGCAGCTGTAAATGGGAAAGCGGGAGTTTGTGGGGTTATAATGACATCTTGGGAGTCCAAAAACATCGACCAGTCAGCAGCGTAATTGGTTTAGTGGTAAAATTCTCCGTTGCCATCTGAGCAGCGTCGGGGAGCCCTGGGTTCGATTCCCAGATTACGCAGCAAAAGTTCTCTTTTTGCATGTGCGACCGACTGTATCTTTGCTTAGAAGCAATGCCATCTTTTCCTTTTATTTTATTTTTTATTTTTTATTTATATTTTTATCGTCTTTTCATTTTCTATCATCAGTCACGAACAGCAAAACAAACGGGATGCAATTAAGCAAGAAATATATAAAAACACACAATGCAATGAAGAAATCTCGCCTTCGTAGGCCATGCGGCTAGTCAACAATGTGTTCCTCTCCATATAATGTACAGAATGCAGTGAGTATCCTTGTATAAACCCCCATATCACGACAGATAGTTTTCTGCTTCTCGGAGAACCGCAGCCGGGTTAGCCAGGGACCCCTTGTCCCTCAGGCCGCTCGATCGTGGTTTGCTCTCATCGTCCCTGCAGGGGTCGATGTTCTCCTTCATGGGATCGTCAAACTCCAAAAGGTCCATCTCATCGCCTGCTTGGTCTTGCTCCTCTGCCATTGCGCCGTTGCCATCCTTCTCCATCATGGCGGCTAGACGGGCTGCGCGGCCCTCTTTCTTCCGTGGAATAGGCGCTGTGCAGTATTAGCAAAAAAGGTTCCCGATAAAGGGCAGGGAAACATACCTCGACCGTTTTCTTGCACATAAAAGCACCTGAGTAGTCCCACAGCATCATCACGGCCCCATCCACCTTCAATCTCATAGCCTGCTTCAACGTTGCCTCCATCGCCGCCACCAGGAGGGAACGATGTGCCCAAGCTGCCGCCTCCATCAGGAAATTGGATCGGCTTTGGCGTAGGGTGAGCGCTCGCAGTCTGGCCGTCTTCCCCAATAGGGAGAGAGTTGGCGTGAATGCTAAAGACTCCACCCGTGCCACCAAACTTGTCGTTGACAGCTCCAAAGTACACTTTCTTGATACCTAGTTGTCGCAGCAGCGACGCGCACATGACGCATGGTTCGACTGTCACGTACAGGATACACTCTCGGATGATGTTGCGGTCCACTCGCTCTGCGGGGTGAAACTTCTGGCCGTAGGGATACAGATGGCCCTTGCTGCCGTCCTCGTTGCCTTCATCAGGGCATCGCCACTCTGACTCTTGCGAGGCTGCATCAGAGGCCGCATCGGAGAGGTTCTGCTGTCGCACGGGGGGTGTCTTAGATTTGAGGCATGTTACCCTTGGTCCATCTCGCGGAGGATACGAAAGCAGAGCTGAGATGGCCATAAACTCGGCATGTCGGGTGCCGTTGCGCGTGACGTTGGTTGCGTTCATGCCCTTTGCGATGACTTTGCCGTCATGGACGAGGACACAGCCCACGGGAGTTTCGTTGGTTCTAAGGGCAAGCCGGGCCTAGCAAGAGGGTTAGCCTTGAGGTAGAAGGGGACGACAGATAGGGCAAATGCTTACCATGTCGAGAGCTTCGCCAATAAAGGCAAGATGCTCTGCCCGCTCAGCCAGGACAGCTGGATCGGTAAAGATAGGCACTTCTTGTGCCGAGGCAGGCTTCGTCGCAAGTTCATTGTCCTGACCCAACTTGAGTGCTGCCAATGGCTGGCTGAGATGGTCGGGGTGACCAGGAGGAGGCTGATTCTCCTTGTCCTCATCGAGGAGATGAATGCGACTCGCGACCGGCGCCATGCTGTTGCTGTTGCTGTTGGTATTGTCGCTTGTGGTGTTGTTATTGTTGTTGTTCAGCTTCGTCTGATCCAAGCCCGAGCCCGAGCCTGAGGCTACTGGTGATGATGGTGAAGTAGAAGAAGAAGAGGAGGGGGAGGAAGAAGGAGAAGCAGTGGTAGTGGCAGTGGCGGTGGTAGAAGACGACAACTGATCGCCATTTTCTCTCCCGCCAGCTGGCAAGACGCGACGGAACAGCTTGCGCAGCGTCTTTCTGGCGCCTGCCAGCCCCAGTGACTTGAGCGCTGCCATGGCCATCAATTCCAGTGGACTTGAACCCCCCAAGTTTGAGTGATTGCAACTGCCTCGCCTCTCTGCAGCTTGCCACCAAACTTCAAACTCCCAAACCTCCGGATCGCGACAAAGAAACGCGCTTTGATCTCTCTCTCTCTCTCTCTCTCTTCCCTCACGCCCAAATACCCCCCCTCTGGGCAGGCCAAACTCTCGCCTACGTCCCTATCGCGGGGAGAGAAGAGCCTCCCTTCAGCCCGTCCAATACAATCCGAACTGTATCTCTCACTCACTCACTCTCACTCTCACTCACAGACTCCTCTCCTTCATCTCATGTAAACCAAAAAGTGAAAATGAAAGAATGAGAAGAGAAAGAATCCACCTCTTCAACAGCAACGCCCGAGCCAATAAACGAACTTTTCTTCTTTCTTTCTTCACAGCAGACTACTCCGTACCCTCGCTTTTCTCTTCTCTCTTTTGTTTTCCCAGTTCAGCCAGTAGTCTACAAGCAAAAGAAGAAGAAGAAGAAGAAATCAAGAGTTTCGGTGCTTTTTGCTTGCTACATACATCGTTATGCCGCAGATGTTTGGACAAGCTTCCACGTTTGGATCGCCGTCATACCGAAACGGAAGAAAACACTTGCATCCAGCGAATCACATGACCAGCCTAATGACCCACTCACTGACCACAAACGGCAACTCCCTGCGCCATTCCCGCCTTCTGTCTTATCAAGACAAACTTCATGCCTCATGTCTAGAATAAATTCGGGCTACAAGACATTCACACAAAAAGGTACATATAGAATTAATCCGAAAATTAAGAAGAAATTACAAGGCTCTTTCGGCCTGGTGATTTATTTCCTCTGCAGACCCGTCAAGCGACAAGTCAGCTGCCATCGCTATAGTTTTCTATGGTACATTCAAAGGTATACACCATGGCCAACAGCGTGGCCAGGTACTCCAGACGCCAAGCATTCCATGCAAAACACGAGAATCGACGATCAAAGATCATCTATGAAGCATCATCCAAGTCGACGTGTATGCTCCTCATGCCATTTGCCATTGTAAATGCGTCGCTTTCACACCTTGATTGTAAAAGAGGGGAGAGGATGTGGTTCTCCTTGAGGAGAAGAAACGAGAAGCCTTTCGTCGGAGAACCGATAGTAGATTCACCAACAAATTAGAGGATTCTTCTCGCGTTTGTGTCCGTAGACTTGATACTTTGGTGTCCCTTGCCGAACTCGGGAGGGACGAGCAGACATTGGCCTGCATCGTGCTGGCCAGCGTGGATGCCGCATGTTGGACAATGGCTCGCAATCCAAGGGCCAGCGAGACTGACGCAAAGACAAAAGAAGGGCCTGAGGTGGCGACGGACAATATCCAAGCAACCGCCACGGTTACTATGCTGGCAACGGTTGCCATCATAGGTGCGGTGATAGATGTCAACTGACTCTCAGAGAGCAACTCCGCCTTCGCCCGAGTAACCATATCAACACCAGCCAACCGGATTGAAGAGGTGCTATGCTCAACCAAAGAACTAGACGAATCCGTGGTGGTGGTGGTGTTGGTAGTGGTTTTCCTGGCGGTAAACCTGGTGACTTGGCTCGACGACGAGCCCTCATGCGTTGAGGAGGAAGTCGAGAGGGTCTGAAGGGTGTCGGTAGCGACCAATGACTGGTGTGCGGTGACGTTTCTATTGTCAGTGGACGTCGGGAGGGTTTGGAGGGTTTGAAGAGTCTGGTGTGCCATAGTAACACGGCCACCAGAAGGCTCAGTGGTATCCACCACCGAGTGTCGGAGAACACCAACCGATGAGAGACGGGATTGAAGAGGGGTGGTGACCAGGAGCTCGCCCTGGGATACGTTCGCAGTCGAACGGGCATCAGACGATGCTTCTTGGTTATCGGATATCGTCGTGATACCACGATAATGATCCTGAGTCTCCTCCTTGAATCGAGTCAGTGGGGAAATGCAAATCAAACCCGACGAATCACGACGTACCATTACAGTTGATTGCACGCGCCCAGGTGAGTAGTCTGTGATGTGATGGGCCACGTTGGCATTTGTCGCATCCGACAGAGATCGAGAGGCGCCTTCGCCTGGCGATTCCTGTTTCCCGGTGTGAGTTGTCATTCCACGAGTCATTCCTTGCAGAAGGAAACCTACGCTTCTATGGATGTATTCATCCGACGATGGCTGAGCAATATCTTGAACTGGTGTTCCCTTTTTTCAAAGTCAGTCGCAATCCAACGAGCCAAGGGATAGGCGGAGACACGTACACTTCCGACGTCAATAGTGACGGGCCCGGAATTAACCGATGTGCTAGGTGTTACCTTCAAAGCGTGTCAGTCATCATTAAACCGCCAACATGAACAATCGAAAACTTACGGCGTCGATAGCGCAATCCACGCCAGTTCCATATGGCAGCATTACTGCCACTGTTCCTCCAGGGGGACAAGATATGTATACTTGTCCAGGCGCCTCAGTTGAGGACATCGGGTTCGAACCCACATTGGAGTCGTGGCTCGGTGACTCGCCTGGACTCCTATTCGGATGAAGCCAATCCAAGGGCATGTGAGACTCCGCTATCACACCGGTACCCAGCGGAGACACGGATGTACTCCACTCACTCCAATCCGTCACACCACCCTCGCTGTCCACGTTGCCGTAGACGGCTGTCGGGGATTCTGATTGAGATGGTTGGCTCGGACTGAGGATGCGTGTAGACGAGATCAGAACCATCCGCTCATCCTCAGAGAAACTGGACGATGGCGAGAACAGGTTGAAGTCGGTGTAGTCGTTCAGAGGACCAGACTGATCCAAGAACGGAAGTTCAGGAGATGTGGTCTGTGATTCGGGTTCAAGGCCAGGAATGACCATGGATTCTTGAGAGTTGGGCGTAAGCGACTTAACAGGAGACGCCGATGAGGATGACGCCGAAGATTGAGAAGACAGATAGCCCTCAGGGTCATGGAAGAAGTCGTAGTTCTCATCAACGGTCGGATATTGAACAAACTCCTCCCAAGGTTCGCAGTGCTGAACTTCAGTGTTAATCTCCAGGTCATGGAGATCGGAAAATGTAAAGGTAGGATCAAGACCCAATGGCGAGGCCGATATACGCAAGGCGTCGTCCACTGGAGGAGTTCTGGCGGCAGATGGCTTCTGTGGAGCTGTGCGGGCTTTCTTGGCCGGCTTTGCAGCGAGCTGTGAGGGAGCCTGAGGAGCGGGTCGCTTCTTGTGGCTGGGGTCACAACGGATCTTCTTCTTTCGGCAGCTGTCGCAGGCCTTAAGGACGCGCATGAGATGAGCGTGGTCGCGCTGCTCTTTCGTCTTAGAACCCCGGCTGGCCGAGTTAGTCACATCCTGGCCGTCCTTGGTCATGATCTTCATGCCAGGGAGGTGTGAGAAATCGACAGTGGAGTGGCGTGTGGATGAGTTGCCGGCCTTGGAGTTCTTGCGGCTTTGCGTGGAAGACCGGGAAGACACTGAGGTACTTGCTGATGCCTGATTCCAGTCCCAGGTGGAATTGACGGGAGAGACGTTGAAGGACGATGAGACGGAGGTGACCGGCGAAGGAGTGATGGGGCTGACTGCGTAGACCGGGTAGAACTTGAAGGTCTGTCCAGTCAACTGCACGTGCTCGAGGAAGTCGAGTGAGATGCTTGCCCGCTTCTCCTTGATCGAGGCCGGGCCAGAGACGTAGGCGTGCATCATGTCATCGAGCTCCGAGGTGCCGAGCGCGGGGAAGAACTGGAGCTGAGCGCCGAGCGCAGGTTGGTAGACGGAGAATCCCTGAGGGAGAGGAGAATTGGTGGAGTTGAATTGAGATGCCATTGCGTTTTGGGGGTATCGAGTAAAACTAAAAGATGGTGGTTTTTTCAAGGTGGTCGTGGTGGAGGTCGTCGTCTGTTTGCACAGATGAAAGAGCTCGACGAGATTACGGCAGCCATTGGAGTGTAAGCCTACGACCGTCCCAAGGTTCAGTTTTCGGCTTTTGTGATGGGTACTTACTCAATGCGACCGTCCGCTCAAAGGGGCTGTAATGATTGGGATTTGAGATGTGAACGAGTGAGTTGAGAGCTGTGAGTTGAGTTGAGATGATGGGGTCGCAGCAGCGCCAGAGAGGGGAGGGGGGGTATCGTGGCGCGCTGGAAGAGGATTGGAGGCTGTCCAGAGCAGGGGGGAAACCTCGGTTCCGAGGAGGTATCACCTGAACTGTCTGGTCTGGTCTGGTCTGGTCTGGTCTGGTCTGATCTGATCTGAAGCTGCAGTTGCTCGTGAGGCAAAGAGATGGGCGAAATGGAAGAAACGAAGTCCTCAGGCGCGCCGGGCGGGAGTCATGACGGTATTTCAGTGGCCTTGGACGTCCTCAGGAATGGCGCAGCGAGTGGGCAAAGCTGGCCTAAGCCTGACTCCTTCGGCGTGCTCGATCAGGCATAGCGCAAGGCGGTCCTCGTGGCTCGGGCAGCCAATGACACGCTGCCATTCGCTCCAGGGGTTCGCTTCTGAGGCTTCTAATTGGCTTCCGAGCCCCACCCCTTGCGCCAGATTTGATGGGCCTTCGGCGAGAACGTCGCAGCCTCATTGGTCAATGGGCCGTCTGGGCTCTGAGGCTGCATGCGAGTGACTCAACTCCGCCAGATGAAAAAGCCCCTGTCACCATGTCTCAGCACATGGCGCAACTTGGGGAGACCAAGAAAATGTTAGCGCTCCAGGTAGAGATACCGTACAGGTACGAGCACGGAGTACAAGGCCACGAAAAATTGAGTCTCTCCACTCCACCACGGGCTTACTACTGCTAGTGGTAGTAATACTCGTAGCAGTACTAACTACTACTAGTAGTACAACCAAGGTACGATAGATAGATGCTTAAGGACCAAAAAGCTTACCCCAGACTTGGGTATGGATGGAGTACGGAGAACAGATACTAGTAGCAGTACTCCGTAATATCGGATGCTATGTGTACTCCGTACCGACTCAGGTCCCAGCTGGCTTGGGTCCATCATCCAGGATCCATCCATCCATTGATATAGCCGTCATCGAATAGATAAAGCCAATGCCATTCTCTCCAATTCGATGCCGCTGGTTGAGTCGACTTGCAGATTTGGATGGCACGTGCCGATGCTTCTTCTCCTTATCCAGGCGGACGTGGCGGCGGCCTCAAAATGGGCCGTCTCTCCAGTAGATGTCGGCCCGGCATCCGGCCACAGTCCGTCAAAATAGCAGTCAGATCTTTCAGGCCCTTCAGCCTATATCACACTGTGTTTAGAGCCACAACGCACAAGAGATGTGTCGCCCAAAAGGGTAATCGCCGAGAATCATTGTCAATCAGCCCTGTCGCCATCAAAGCTATCACAAACAGCATCCTGTCGAGATCACAAAGCTGCCAGCACCCAACACATCTGCTCTGCCGACGGGTACCGGTGCCCCTGTCTTATGCATCTGCAAAACCAGGAAGATGGGGCCATACATAGACGTGTCGGAGGATTGCCATATCTCTTGGCGGAGTCCGACTGGGGCAGCTAGAGTTCGTGCCATTTCGGCGAGCTGTAGTAGGCTTAACGCATTAGATACCCCGCCTGCGGTTCATACTCGTAAGAGAACGCACGATAATAGCGAAAAGCCGGGTGAATCCAGCATCTCATACAGAGTTCGGAGCACTGTACGAAGTACGAAGTACTAGTATTTGCAGCAAATTTTCCTGTTCGTGCAAACCTCAACGCCGTGTAACCCTCCCCGCAGGCCGTGTCATCCCGAGCAAATCCTCTGCATGTTTGCTCCATGCCCCGCCATTTGCCGTGCTGAACCCCAGCATGTTTGCGCCATTCCCAGGCTTGATGGTAACGTTGTTTATGACGTTGTTTGTGACATTGCTCGGCCGCTCCCTCACGACAGGCCTGCCAACAGGCTCGAATGGCACGATGCATTTCGGCACTTGACCGGCGGCATCTTCCTTTCTTGCTGCTTTTCTTCCCCGTGTGGCCGGGTTCGCGATTCTCGGTTTCGGCGCGGAACTGCTTTCTTGTCTGGCGCTGTCTGCACTTGATTTGACTCCAGAATCAGCATTGCAAGCAGTTGTTGTACCAACACCCTCTGAAGATGACCTTGCAATGGACATTTCAGGTTTTGCCTCAATATGACCTGTTGCAACAGGTGTAGTAGCTCGAGTGATCTCGACTGTGCCCGAGGATAGTTTTGCAGTCGTGCTGGGAACTGGCGTGTTAAACTTGGTCCCAAGACGACCCTTTGTACCAGCTGCAGGACCCCGAGTGCCTTCAACAGGCTCTTCGGGAGGTTTCTGAATCACGTTGGAAGCTGTCGTATCAGGCTTCACCCCAAAGCAATTTGTTGCCGACGCCAAGGGCGCAGGAACAGAATCATCCGGGATGGCGAACCCAAAGATCTCCTTGCATTTGACACTCTTGCGCGCCATCTTGGCGATCCGTGGACCAGATTCAGCCGATTGCTTGCCTCTCGCATCCTTTCGCTTTGTAGATTGGTTGACCCTCGATGCCAGCGAAAAGCTTTGTGAGTCATCTTCCGATGAGTCTGAGTCCTCATCGCTGAGAAAAGGCTTAAAGGCCGCACGACGTTTTGGGCGATGGTTTTCTTTTTCTGGACGATCTGGCTCATCATCACTGGGGATGTGTTTTGATGGCTGGCGACGGCTTCCTTTCCGGACATCTTTGGTTGAGATGTCTGACTCATCATCACTCAGAATGGTCACAGATGCGCGCCGCGACCTCGTACGACGGGTCTTTGGTGGCAAGTCGCTTTGAGTATCTTCTCTGATCGACTGCTTGGTATCCTTTTGTTTTTGCCGTGTGCGACTTCGCACAGGCATGTCGCTCTCATCACTAGACTTCTCAACAGGAGCTTCGATTTTGGGCGGCGGCGTTGGTTCTCTTGGGGGTTCTATTGAGGGTTCTCTTGGGGGTCGTCTTGGGGGTTCTCTCGAAGGTTCTCTAGAGGGTTCTCTTGGGGGTCGTCTTGGGGGTTCTCTCGAAGGTTCTCTAGAGGGTTCCCTCGAGGCTCCAAGACGTTTCTTTGCTTCATCCTTGCGCTTCATTACAGGACCGACCGGTCTAACAGGGCCGTCCTCATCGTCGCGTTTGTTGGACACAGGTGGTATAGAAGGTTGCTCCTCTATTTGCTCTGGGTTATTCTTCTCCAACACCATGAGCAGACCTCTTCTCTTCCTCGGTTTGATGCGCAACTCTGTCCTTGGCTCAGGGTTCTTAGGTGGGACAGTGTCGGTTTTGTCTTCAGTTGCCTCCTTGCGTACTACCGCCGGCCGATCCTTTTGCTTGGAAGCGGTAGAGGTGCGGTCACGTTTCGTATCTGTGGATTTTGCAACCGCTTCGTCTTTCTTCTTGCGCGAGGCTGCTTTTCTTGGTTGATCCTCTTCGCTACCGGACTCTTCGTCTCTGGTCCTGTCGGCGCTTCTATTGTTGCTTTTCGTAGAATCTCGCGTAATCGTTCGGGACCTTTGTTTTTCTTTCAACGATGGCTCCTTGTCCGAACTATGAGTCGTGCCAGCAACTTTAAGCGCATCTTTACTGGTGGTTTTGTTCTTATCGAGAGATGAGGATTTACTGCTTGTAGCGGCCTTTGTAGCAGATGTACTGGATTTCACGGCTGGTGGAGATGGGGGCGGCGTGCTTTCCACCAGCACAACATCATCATCGTCGCTCTCCTGATCTGGACGTTGTTGTATATGCTTGTCTTTGCCAGACCCTTTCGTAGTCAATGTCCTTCCATCTTTCTTGGATTGTTTGCTCATTTCGGGCGGCTTTGGTTGGTTGATGATCCTTGGGGCAGGTGACGTTCGCTTGCTTGACTCTGCCAGAGGCGGAGAGCTTTCCACCATGACAACATCCTGTTCACTATCCTCATCGTCTTGAGAACGAACAGCCCGCGAGTCCGATTGAAAATTCGGCTTATCCCACAATACCCGACTTCGAAACGTAGACAACGGCGTCGACCCAGCCGTGAGCGTCAACCTAGTCCCAAAAAGACTCTGCGCATGCCCCATCTTGCTCGGCGGCGAAACGTCCACCTTTCTCTTCTTCGCCGGAGGCGCTCTCGCAGTCTGCTCAACACCGCCGCCACCCTGTTCCGCAGTTCTTCGTGCCTCGAACGGCGAACGGTCTGATATCGCCGCTCTACCAATCGGTCCCGGATTCGGCACAAGTTCGCTCAGCGGACGATGCATCTGCGGTCTTACTCCCCCAGCGGTACCATCCTGTCTCACAGAGCGCCCGCTCTGGACCGGCGTCCGGGCCGCAGCCTCCGCACGGCGCTTCTCCACCTCCCTGGCCCTTTTATCCAGAATCTCGGTCAAATCCTGCTCTCTCGACCCCGTGCACTCGGAAACCTGGACAATCGCCGCTCCGCGATCTAATTCCAGCTCCACTCCTTCTTCAAATTCCTCTTCGTCTGCCTGCCAGTGGCCATCGCCGATGAAGTTGCCCCGGTCATCGTATACCATGTAGCGCTTGTTGAAGGTGTGGAATTTCAGTTTTCCGTCCTGCCATCTTTTTTGCTTCCGTCGGAGGTCGTGCGTGAAGAGGCATATGAAGTCGCGGACAGTAGCAGAGGCGGGCGGAGCTGCGGCGTCATTGGTACTGCGCGACAGAGTCGCGCGACTTATGGCGTGGGACATGCGTTAGTTTGCGACATAGGAACCGTGTAGCGGAAGTGTATATGTAGGTAGAATCGGGCCAGCAAGAGGGTGGTGAGCATCAGTCGGGATGTCTTGTCATTTCATGATTCACCGTGAGACGCGACGAGGGGACGCAGCCTGGTGCGTGAACGTGACGCCAGGTCACGTGCACCACTTCCCATTAACAGCCCAGCCTGTGATCGGCCAAGTTAGCCTAGCCTACCCTAGAGAAGTCGCAATTTTCGGATAATAACCAAAACAAGTCTATTCATCCAATTAGCACTACGAAGTATTTGCAATGTAATCAATAAAGTTAAAAAGGTCTTACGGAATGACGCAAGGGAAGGCTGTGGCTGAGCATTCTAGTAAAAACCTCCGTACCCGCCCGTTGCGATATCGGGCATACATGCTCGTATGTCATCATTACTACCTCATTTGGCAATGGCTATTAATAAAGTTACCACCGTCTCAGCGACTTGGCTGAGATCTTCAGCATTTCTTTCAAGTCTAGCGGGCATTTCGAGATCCGAACCCCCTTCACGTACGCCAGGGCGATCATACCGTCACACCGCCTCGGGAGATAAAAAGGGAGGGCGACTTAATATCCAATTTGCCAATCGGCAGAAGATCAAGGTCTACCAAGTACAATCACTTAGACAAGAGGTACATCATCAATGGACATGCATATGCTCATGGAAAGCCACGTTGTAGTATTGTGCATGGTCTCCTAGTAGCGATGTCTAATAAGGGTATCGTCAAATGGGTGTGGCTTTCCCGCCCCTATGCTCCCTGCTTCATTCAGTTCCGAAGCCTGACCAGATAAAAAAAAAATCGAGTCATGAGTGGAAATGCAAATGGTCCAAACGCCAGCCAATCAATGCTCGAGCAATCACGAATCGATTACTCCCAAAAAAATAAAAATAAGAATAAATGTGGGAGGGTCCACAATCGTCCAAGAAGTATACCAAGTTGGGGGGTTTGCTCGTGTCGGCATTCATGTTGACGTCATGTAGTTGGCAACTGGAGGGGCCAGGGACCGGCGGTCCGGGCCATTCCCCTTGTCAAGATAGCTGCCACCAGAAGATTCAAGCTCCATGGGGGTGACTGGACCCGGGCTCCCCAGAGGCATAAGTCTCGGGGACTTGGGCTTGTGTGATGCTGCGCTCGCAAGTTGGATTTCAACGCCATTAAGGCTGACCCCAGCAGCCAACTGAGATGCATTTGTGGCGGAGTTTCCAAGTGCCAGGGCGGCCTGCATGATCATGTCGCGCTGGTACTGCTGCATCTTGCGTCGCGTTTCGTCTTCGGATGTCGTAGTGGACGGGCCTAGCCTGTCCCTGGACGCCTGTGTGTCCGACTTGATAGATGATGTCGGGCTTTCGGGAGTCGAAGTCAGAGGCTTTTGGCTTTGCCGTCGTTCGTAGTTTGAAGGATAGTACTTGCCCATGGGCACTGGGCTGTCGTGAAATCCGGGGGGAATATAGGAGGCAACCGGCATGTTGGACCCTTGAGCCATGAAAGACCCTATTGGAAGATGCGACGTCTTGTGGTCGGCATTCATGGCGTCGGTGTCTGTGGTTTTGTGGTGAAAAGGATGAGGGCGATGGACACGGGTTTTGGGGTCTTCATGCATGGGGAAGTAGCCGCTTCATATAGAAAGTTAGTCGCAAGACAGGGGGATGGCTATATTATTCACTTACCCAGGCAAATCACCGCGTGCAGAGAGAGGCTCTGGAGGAGTGTACACAGGCGCCGAATTGATCTTCCTAATCTTTGGGAGTTCGATGGCAATGGGTCGGCTGGTGTTGAATCGGTGGGGGTTTACGGTAGAGACGCTGGGGCCGGTAATCTCTTTATCTGTAACAAATATGAGTACACAAACGGATTGTTCATGTGAGAAAAGTATGAATGAATGAATTGATGAATGAATAAATGAATGAGGAAAAGGCAGAGAATAAAAGGGGCGGTGGCACTCTGGGGTATCCGGATGGAGCTGTGGCGTCACAACGGCTCTGCCGACCGAGAGCGTTGGTGGACACTAATCAAAGCGCCTCCTAGAAGGCTCAGAAAGGCTTGGAGGAGGCTTCTAGGACCCCGCGATGGGTGGATTTTGGTGGCTTTTGCTTGTGGGGTTTGAAGGACGATTATGACATGGATAATGGGTCTTGGCCGCGCAAGCGAGACTATGCTGTCCGTCCAGGGTCCGCTGAAATGGGGAGGGAAAAAAAGTGCCGGGAGGACATTGAATCGCCAACAGGGAACTAGAAACAAAGAAAAAAAAAAAAAAAAAAACGAAAAGGTGAAAAATAAAGGAACACATACTCTTGGCTGCTGGTGCTGGTTCCTCTGCCATGGAAAGGGGTTGTTGTGATGGTGTTGCAGGCCGCGAGCTCGCAACAACATCACCAACATCGTCAGAGCGCCCGCTGGCGTTGGACGTCAGGGACAGTTCCGAGGAGTTGGACAGCGAGCGGCCGGGCATACCGGGGCGACGGAACGGCATCAGATAGTTGGGGCTCTTGAACGAGCGCGAGAACAAGGCCATTTTTGGCTTTTCTCAGCGGCTTCTTCGGGGTTGGTGTGGTTCTAGTTCTGAAGCTCCGTTGAACTCGGGAGACACGGAGACACGGAGACACGGAGACGCGGGGGCGCTTCACGCAACGGAGACGGCCGGGCGCAATGGGCGAGACATGCCAAGGACCGGTCAATGGGTTTGTTTTATATAGTAGTAGTAGTAGTAGCAGTAGTATTTGCCGCGATCTGGATCTTCAGCGTTGTTTGCTTTGTCGCTGTATGTATGTATGTAGGTCTCAGTCGGGCAGAAGAAGGACGACGCTTGATGAAAAGAGTTTGGACTGTGGGAAAGCCTAAAAAGAAAGGGAAAAAATGAGGGTTAAGAGGCTGAGGAGCTAAAGAGTTAATCAGTCCGGGGCGATGGGAAGAAGATCTCAGCGGGAGGAAGAGCAACGCATGGAACCGTAACACAGCCTGGAAGCTGAGCCCAGCTGCTAAAACAGAAGAGTCCAGTCAATGTAAGTATGTATGCAAAGTATCTATCTACATACAGTTACTGCAGGGGAGGGAGGGAACCAAAAGGTGGTGCAACAGGTGCGACGACTCGTCCGAGGCGCAGAGTACAGTTACATTTCGGCGGGCGCTTGTAGCGTTTGGCGGGGCATTAAACAACACCATTCTAGGCCTGCCCTTGCTGCCAGTGCTTGGCCCGGCCTTGGGTTGGGGGCATTTGATTCCACCACCACGAAGAGATCGCCGCTTCTGCAGCCCATCATCAGCACTGATAGGCCTCCGACTGGTATCTGCGGAGTAATTCTTGCTCGTTTCATGGACTGGTCGGCCAATGGACGACACAGACATCACCATACCGACCTGCATCTACGGGGTATCAACAGACACAGGCAACATCTGATCGATCCACAGCAAAATGACAGATGCTGGACGGCAAAGGGGACGGCAAAGGTAACCCCACGACAAGCGAACAAACAAACAAACAAACAAACAAATAGAACACCTGATTGATCGGGTGCTGGCTCTTACGAATGAGCTGCGTGTCGTACAATATCGTCGCTTGTTGCTTGTCTCACTCACCGACAGACAGACAGACATGGGGATAAGTGAGCATAAATACCTTTGCTCTGGACGGATGGATGGGATGGATACATACATACCGCGGTGGTTGTGCGGGCAGCAAGGGAAAACTTGCTCGTTCTACAGAGTATAGTTTACAGAGTGTGCTGTGCATCTCTTCATCTATCGCCAAGTGGTGTCTTCATTTCCTTCGGCAGCATCTCCGCGCTCTGGACTGCTTGAAACGGCCCATCGATGCATCCGTCCAGGCATGAGCACATGGGCGTCCAGTGTCCCCATTGTTTCCTCCCGTTCTTCTGCAAGTCATCCGTTGGGCCATATTGATAGACACCCCCAAACCCCGTCTCTCATGACAGACCTTTCGACAATCTGTTGTGCTTATTCCCGCGTCTCCACTCGACTCCCACCAGATGAATACGGATAGTTGATGGCGGTGGCAACGCGCATGATTACTGCTGCATAATTCCACTCCGAAAGAGTAGAAGTACTCCTATCGCAAGTAGACATTTTCTGCTGGTCCATCATCTTCTGCTGCCAAGACAGCCTATTTCTGCACGCTTCCGCCTTTGTCTCCCTGTCTCCCTGTCTCCCTGTCTCCCTGTCTCCCTGTCTCGCTCTCGCTGTCACTCTCGCGCTCACTCTTTTGCTGCTTCATGTTACTACATACTGGAGGAACCTTGCAGCACTCGTTTGGAGTGCTTTCATTGATCGGCGGTGGGCCCCATGACGACCGGTCTGCGACAAGACGCCATCGCCCCGTCTCTTACTCTCAAGGCCTTTGATACGAACATGTACACGTACGTTAGTAAGAACCGTTCCTCCACTTCGTTACTTTGTGTGGTCGGCAAGCTGCAAAGAACAGATGAAAAGCCGTCCGTTCATATGTTCTGTGTGTAGGTGCCATATGCCATATGCCATATGCCAAGGATCCAAGCCAGGCTCCTTGCGGAGTCGGTTGCATCCTCTACTAATCATGCGAAGAAACAGCTGGAGCCTTCTTTGGATATTTGTCACTAAGTACTACATACATATGTACGGGGTACTTTGCCCATCAGATCGCAAGATTCCTGCATAATTTTGTCAGATTTTGGTGGCTATTGGCTTGACTTTCTGCGGCCTTGGGTTGCACGAGCTCAACAATATTCCATGCACGACGTGATTGCTCACCAACGTCTTGTCATTAGACAGCCCCCCTCTGTGCTCGCAATTGGGCTGGTGCTTTTGCTCAGTTATTCTCTCACCTCCTATGGAGCACCCAAGCGGAGCCACATTCCGCGAGTCGAATGTTTTTTTTTTCTTTCTATTTTTTTTTCTCTTTAGCCTGGCGGTTTATACGGAGTCGACGGGCTGATTCTTACGTCACACTGCCGCAGACAATTGCTATTTTTCTCTAAATAAACCCGAACTTACCGGATCGATCAGCATGACCAAAGGACAGCAAAAGAGGGGAGAGAGATTATCGTTCCAATTCCATCGTGCCGCATGGACTGGTCGTTGGCAGCCACACCTGGTGGTGCAGTGCAACCTCAACCTCAATATGGGAGGGATCATATTACGCGACCCAAGACGGTTGGTTACCACACTTGACGACATTGTTGAACGTAAACATCTCTCAGCGAATACTGCAGATATTGACAAGATGTCAGAAATGACAGAATGCATCGACCAATCTCGGTGCTTTACACAGCGACGCCAGGCCACAGCATTCGTGACGCTTGTATCCGTCACACCAATGGTATCACATATTATTATTACTAGACACTCCTTAATGGAGTGGGTGGTATCGTGGGGAAGAAAGAAATTGTGTCCGTCCAACCATAAGTCCAATTCTTCTCACATGTGCTGCAGGCACGAAAACAAGGGACAAAACCAGCAAATCATCAAGCTCCTGAACCCTTCCAACTCCAATGCAACAACCCAAGGGGCGTATCTCGTCTCTTCGTCTGCACCATCAAACAATACACTGCATATGACCCCGAATCCAGACTGCCATGGATGCAGATTGCCAAGGTCCCATTACTCCGCAAAGGTTTGTTCCAGCTGACACTCGAATAGGGCCTCGATTGGTCCCGTCCACTGTACCGCATCTAGTAGAGGCGGGCGCGGCCCGTAAACCGTGATCGAGTCTCCCGATGCTTCCACCAGTACGCAAGAGCCGCAACCGTCGCAATCAGCCAGAGGAGAGCGCTGGCCAAGTCAATCCACACGGCGCTCTTCATGTGCTGTATGTCGCCATTGCCGTCGGGGTTCGCGTGAATGTACAGCTGTGCGCATGGATATGATACATCAACAATCAGATCTTACAAGACATCCTTTGTCCCACGGGCATTGACGTACCTTGCCGAAGACACCAAACAGCGCTATCCACAGGACAAACAGAATGAGATCCCAGACGGCGACAAACAGACCGGCGCTGCGCAGGATGAGGGGCACGGCGTAGACGATGCATGTTACCGCGGATAGAGTGCCAACGACGAGGGCGTAAACCTGGGCGCGCAATTTCTCTTGTCAACCATGACAGCTCTGATTCAAGGTGGTGTCCCATTGCTGCGCTGCGCTATTATGCTACGCGCCCAGCGGCTAGCAGCAACAGCAAGACGCCTACTTACCCATTTGGATGTCGCATGTTGGTCAGACTGGTTTGCCCGATGCAGATCTGCGCCGTACAAGCCACAGACGGTCACGGCCAGCGCGAAGCAGGCAAAGTGAAGGCCCGTGAAGGCGAGGTAGCTGATGGCCGGCATGACGGGGGCCCAAAGATCGGTATACGGATTGGGATCGATTGACTCGGTCGATGAGGCGCGTCGATGCGCGTAGCCGTACGAGTGAGTGAGTGTGTGTGTGTGTGTGTGTTTGCTACGCCGCTGCGGCCGAGGGATCGCCGAAGGAGCAGTACGGAGGAGGACTCGTCAAGGCGATGATGCGACAGCGGTTTGTGAGGGCGGAAGTTGTTATTATTATTATTATTATTATTATTATTATTATTATTATTATCGAGTGAAGGTTGACTCTGTTCTGTATTGTCACCGCATTTTGCCTAAGACAGTTCATTTCGTTGCTTTCTCCCTAAACCAGCCTGATGGACGCCAATGACGTCAGTAAATAAACCAATGAACTGGAACGGTCAGAACGGCGCATTGTTGGATTAGTTGACAGGTCACGTGACCCGTCTGTTTGTCAGAAAGTTCATGTTTGATCCATCTATATATCTAGTATTAGATCCTATTTAGGACGCATCTCTGCATCTCTGCATTTCCGCCTTGCGCCTTGCGACAACCCTGACACAGAATTGAGAATATTCTTATGCCCGGCCGTCACAGGGCAACAATGGGGGCCAATCCGTCGTGCCCCGTCTGCTCCACTTTGTTTTCATCTTTCACGTGGGGCCTACAAGATGCTGCCTCATAGAGGTGCCATTTGCAAGTTCAGCCTGATTATTCGATGTTTTGCACTGCCCTTATGAGCTCATGCCATGTCGCCCGCCCGCCGTTTTGTTATCGATCCGAAATTCTGGAAATTCTGGAACGGACTCAGCCTCCCTTTTTCGAAACCTGCAACCAACCAATCAACCAACCAAGACCATGGGATGAGCTGCCTGATACTACCTGGAAAACTGCTAAGTAAAGATATGAGGTACTATGAGGAGCTGGAGAACTCAGATGGCTGGGACTTGCTGCTGCCCCTCTCTCTGCCTGCGATTTCGACGGTGGTGGCCTGTGGTGGCCTTGAGCTCCAGGCGTTTGAGCCTTTTAGCGCAGGCTGAGGATTCCCCCCCCCATCGTGGCACGGACTGTGAACAGGGGCCACAGAAGGCACAGCAACCTAATTTGAACTGGACTACTGCTCCGTATTACCGAATTGGCGGCCGAATGACTGCACTTTTTGCATTTTCGCAATAGTCAAGCCTTCGCTTCGGCAGCCGATCGGCTAGAGTTGTCGCGGACCGTTGATGGCGCTTCTTCCACGCGCGCGCATGCGAACTGGTCCGCATCATTTTTTTTGGCCTGCTCGCTTTGGCTTGCTTTGGCGCTCTTCAGTTAGCGTCATGTTTGCACGCCTCGTCTTGGTCGATCAAAGCACTCAGCTGACAGCATACAGAGAGAGTAGAGTCACTGAAGCTTAAAATGGGAAAGCAAAATGTGTGCTTGGATCTTCTGCCTTGCAGCCTTCGTCTCGCCTTACCCTCGCAAGCCCCTGTTGCCAACCTTGGGCGAAGATGCAAGGAATCGCTGCCGGGACACGACCGGGACAGGGGCGCCCCAGAGCACCGGGTCCGTAATTGTCCAATGGACGTCCCGAATGACAGCTTACCTGTTTGCTGAGGCCGTGGGATGCCTTCGGGCACTTCCCTAGGCGTCTCTTCCCCGTGGCCATGCCTGGCCCCATGGGAGGGCCTGAGTCACAGAGTTGTTGCTGTCTGCTGCGCCATGGGGGTGAGTGTTGAAGCTGTCCCTGGCGAGAGCTTCTATATAAACCCGGCGAGATGTCGAGAGGAGAATGTTTCGATTCATCACTTCACTCGCACATCACTTGATCATTCCACCAGCTCTTCTCTTGCTCAAGTCATCTATTCTTTGATCTCTCCTTGATCTCCTTGATCTCTTTGATCTCCTCGATAACCTCAATTACCTCGACCATAAAGGCCAATCCCACTACATAATCGCAACACTCGTCAAGATGCCCCGCAACCACAGGTACTTGCTGAGCACTCCTGAACTGTTGATGGCACGTACTGATCTGGTAATAGCGAGTCTGCCTCCGTCTCTGACTACCACGTTGGTAGCAGCAAGAGCCGTCGCCAAGGAACCTCCAACGGAGCTGCGACAGCAACTGTATCCTTGTGGCAATGTGTTCGTCTCCCAATCCCTATACGCCCTCCTGCTACAAACACTAACATATAGCAGTGCCGATGCGCGAATGGCTGGTTCTCCGTCAAGCTAGACTCCAGCTGCCCAATGTGCCACTGCTATCGCTGCAACCAGTGCCGGTATGCCAGCTAATGAGACTCCCACGACCACGGCCATTGGGCCATGCGATGTTCTCTATGTGTACCAAAACCACGACGGGATGACGGCACGGCGGCATGGCGACATTGTACTTGTGATCATGACTGGAGTTTTAGGTCTGGCATTTGTTCTGCCACAGTGGATGGGAGGGCGTTTAAATTTACGTGGGGGTGCATTCTTCTCTTCATCATCACCAAGATGGATATAGACATAGACTAGATTCGAGATAAACAGCAATGTTTTTGACTCCTTTACTCACTTCGCCCTTTTTTGCTCTCGACTCATTTCCCTCTCGCAGGCCTCAATACGAAAACCACACTGGAAAAATAATAGAAAAGGCACTCTGCCAAGCATACTTTTTTGACTCATCTTCTAATACCTACATAAGAGTCTAGTGAGTTGTTGCCTTGGGTATCTCAGCACTAACAAGGCAACAGTTCCCTCATTTTTAGGCTACATGCACCAACTACGGAGCACTATCTCCCCTGTAGTAGTAATAAACACATGACCGACCTGCGGGCGGAGCAGCAGTGCGCCCCGGTCAGGTGCCCCGCTTTTCGGCCCGCCGCTGAGTCAACGGAACGGTGAAACCCTGAGGGTTAATTGAACTAGGAGAACTAGCAGAAGGGAACTAACAGCCCTACGCAGAGACGTCATGTAGGACTTGCAGGGCTTTCTTTCATCTTTTTTTAGATTTAGTACTACTTAATCTATTTCAGGGCATTAGATATGAAATCTGTGAGTTGTTAGGTAAGATATCCCAAAACATTATGGTTAGGAAATGTCGAGTAAGGTACTCTGTATATGACTTCAATTCGTAAACCTACACTTTTCCCCATGGACGTTAAATTGACAGATGAATCGTTGCATATATCGCTCGTAACAAAATCCCTGCGGAAGCGAATCTTATCTATGATTTTTAGATCAGTAATTGGTGATCTAAAGAATATTCCAAGTTGTGAGGAGACAATTGACAGACGCAGTTCAATAACAATACCTGGCAGCTGTTGACAACCGTATCTTGTTTTGTTTATTGTTTCTTTTAAAAAATCTCCTTCTTGTGCGGAATTTTTTTTTTCCTTTTTTGAAATAAATAGGGCCAGCTGTTGACCTCGATCTTTAACCGTCCACATCAACAGCTTTCAACCGAAAGTTGCACTCAGCCCTTCGTGTGACTTTCGCAACTGACTCTTCACCATGTCCAACAATGGAATCGCCGCAGTCCTGCTCAGGCTTCTCGACTCGGGAGACTACAGCGACTTGATGTTCGTGTGCAACGGACAGGAGTTCAAGGTCCACAAGAGCATCGTGTGTGGGCAATCCGCCGTCATCAAAGCGGCTCTTCAAGAGCAGTTCCAGGTAGGTCCCTGTCGAGGTGAAAGAACACTGATTTGCAGGTTATGCTGACAACAATTTAGGAGTCTGAAAACAGTTCCATCGTAATGGACGGATTTGATCCATCCACCGTCAAGAAGTTGATTCAGTTCTTGTACAGTGGCGATTACCAGGGTGCTGATGACGAGAAGACTCGCCCTGAGAAGAAAAAGGAAGAAAAAGAAGACAAGACAGGCCCCTCGCATGACTCTGACCACGAGGCTGACAATGAATCGACAGCTCCAGTCCCGCCGCTCCCCAAGAACGTTTCCACGAGCCAAGAATCTGCTGCAGAAGCGCCACCCAAGGCCCTAGCTAAGACTGCCCTCACCGAGCACATCCGTGTCAATTCGATCGCTGACTACTACGGTGTCGATGCTCTCGTCTCCTTGTCGAACACCAAGATCAAGTGCTTCCTCGATGGCAGCAAGGCTAAATATTGGGCCCCCATCCTCCCCGCGGTTGTGCAGACAGCGGTCAACTCGACGGGAGACAAAGGCGTCCTGGACATCCTGGCCTCGGCGATTGCAGAGAACATCAACTGTGTGGATTTGAACGAATTCGAGGGCTTGGGTCTCATGTCTGACTTCTCCTGTTTGACTTCTCCATCAGGGTCCCGAAGAGCTGTGCTAAGGAAATCCAGGCGTTGACGTCCAAGTCTTTTGAGAAGCGGCGTCGGCAAGAGACTTCTGAAGAACTGATCTACAACAGATTCGTTCGCAGACGACTCCCGTCTTTCTAGGTCAGTCTAAATATCGCGAGGATCTTGAGTTGGGCTGCCTGGACTTTGGTCTTTGACCCGGATGGCGATAGAGAAGAGGTTTGGGATGCAAGTCATCCCCTGAATATTCCATGCATGGAAGTAATAGTTCCACTCGGTTAGCTAGAAGAAGAAAGGTTCTTCAATGGGTTGATTTCAAAGGCATCTTGTTAATCGTCAGTGATGTTGTATGACAGCAAAGTAATCTTGTGCCTCAAAACCATGGCAGTATTTAATGAGCATGAATAGGCTCTTCTTCACAGGGATGTGAATGGACACGCTTCTAAATATCAGCGCTACGTGGATGACCACAGAATGTTGTCATTGTTGTCGGCCTCCTGCATAGGGAGGGGAATCTGGTGACTTCCACCACTAACTGGCGCTGTACTTCGATGGTAACTTTTGTCACTGGAACTATGTTAAGGCTTCACGTTCAATATCTGGTAGGTGAATGAATCCAACCATAAAAAAATCTAATTTCGATATATGCCCGATGGCCTTCAACCTCCCCCTTTCGTTATCATGAATTCCAGTCATAGGACTGCTGCTGCTCTGCGATGTCAACAGAGGCCCCAAATCCCGTTCTAGTCCAGATGATGAACTCTGGCGAGTTCAGTGATCTGAAATTTGTCTGCCATGGAGAGGAGTTCAAAGTCCACAAAGCCATCGTGTGTGGGCAGTCGCCAGTGATTAAAGCTGCGGTTCTGGGAGAATTTGAGGTATGTGAACCCGATACCCTGTGAATAAAGGCGCGTTTGTTCAATAAGACAACACAGGAATCACGCACCAATGTTATTACGATGAATGAATTCCAGCCTAGCACCGTGAAACGACTGGTTCAGTTTTTGTATACTGGGCATTATGAAATGTCTCTCGCAGACATACAGGCTTCCCTGGAAAATAATGATGGGTCCAGGGAAGGTATGGTAAACTGGTCGGATGGCTACGGACATGTATGGGCTGATAATGTAGTAGGTTCGCCAAAAATCGAGAACCAGTCTGACTCTGAAGAGAGTAAGACCGGATTTGAAAGCCATGCAAAATTCCTGGCTCACAAGCGTAGAGGACTTCCACACCACCTCCAGAAATATGTAAAGGATCTGATAGCACCGCCAAACCCGATGGCTCGTGCTTCCCTCATTGAGAATATACAGGTGAACTCGATTGGCCATTATTACGATATTGGTGGGCTTGTGTCGCTAGCAAACGCCAAGACCAAGCACCTCTTGAACAATACTTGGAGGGATTGCTCATGGGCTGCAAGTCTCCCCGAGGCAACTGCTGCTGCGATGGAGTCAACGGGAGACAAACAGATCCTGGACATTTTGGCTTCGGCCACTGTGAAGGGTCTATCTACCTTTACGGATTTCGATGAATTTGAGAGACTGGGCGTTATGACGGACTTTCCAGTCAGAGTTCTTAAGAGTTGCGCCAGGAAAATCAAAGAACTCGAGGCAAACCAACATGACCCAAGTTAGAAGAAAATAGCTTGGAAGTCGAGTTGAGTGTTGGGTGAAGAAAATAAGAACTTGAAGTTAAGGCCCAGGACGAAACGGCAAATAGAAGAAGACCCGAGTGGTGTTAAGGATTGACTAAATTACACCCCAACTTAGCTATTCTGCACCCTTGTAGTTGAATTGAATAGATCCCTGATGTCACATGTGCTCACTAATTTGGTGTCCTGAGATCTTGTTGACGGGTATTTTGAGGAGAAGCCATGGCGTGAGATTGAACATAGGTACTAATGTAAAGAATGTGGTCCACCTCGTGGGTCATAGCCCCGTTAAATCGTTGAGCTTATCGCGGAACTCGGCTACGGAGTCCGAGTGTCAAGGGTTCAGCAGAGTAAAACGGGGGCGAAGACAAAACATGCATATACTGCCCCTTGCTGTCTCTGAAATGATGCACCATGAATGCATCGGTGCTTCAACGCGTAGATTATTGGTGGCGTTGATAACGCGAGTTGGTTGTCGGGCCGACATCGGATAATATCAACAGCCCGCCTCATCAAAACATACCTCACCTCCCTTGCTTCGTATCTACAGCTAGCCCTCCATTATCACTATCCTTCCGTGTCCATCAAAATGTCGCTGCCTGCGAATCCTACAGAATATGCAGAACTTCTCGATCAGTTGCAATCCGGCAAACAGCCGTCCCTCCGCCGGCTGCTCAAAACCCTCCCCAGACCCTATCCGGACCCCCAGGGCGAATGGCATCTGCAGCTATACGACCAATATACCACACTGAAGCGCGCGCTCCGAAAGCGCCCAAATACTGCGCAATTGCCCGACGACGACCTCAAGGACCTCAAAATCATTCGTGGTGCCGCATTGAACATTGACGAATCACATCCCATTGACGTTGAGCCAAGATATTTTGCTCCTGGTTCATCCCGTCGTGCAGTACGATATGCCCAACGGTATGCACAACGATTAAGCCAATGGACGCAAACAATATGGCCCGAACCTGTTCCCGAAGAATCATGGAGACTCAATCGGTACGGCAAACGAAAGCCCGACGTTCGCCACGTTGAACGATTTGTTTCCCCTTGTTGCTCAATGGTCGAATACATGAGTGACGGTAAATGGCATTGTAATCCATTCTGGACGCCCACTTAGTATGTTTCCTCTGATATGGAGGAGGGGACTGGATGCTAACGTTGGTCCCTCTGGCAGCTCTACCGACCCTGACCCTACCAAACCCATATTACGGGACATGAACCGAATCGAATCCAGCCCCGAGGCTCATGAATTCTGTATAGACAGGGCATGGCATTATAGACGACTTCCAGGCTTTAGTCGCCACTCAGCTATACCTCACTTCATCGTGACCATGTCAGACACCATCGTCCCAGATAACCGTATTCTACGAGGCGAGGTATTAGTGGCTGTGAGCCAATTACAGACCAACCTAGCGACACGCAAGTGGCGGAGACATTATACTCATCCTGTAAGTCACCAACTCCCCTGCGACGAATTTGTTTTGTTAATAATCCTGGGGATCCAAGCTTCTCATGTTTAGTTTTCATGAAGGAGGCGCTCGGATCTTACAAGTGCATGCTCAAAATGGATACCTTCATATTCGAGTTTCTCGGAAACTGAACCTGCTTTCTCCTGATGGCAGTGTGCCAGAAGATGCCAAGGTGGTGGTTCGGTGGATGTTGGCCCAACCGAGAGGCGACACGAGTTTTTCTGAAACTCCATCTCCACGGACAACTATTATGCAGGAAGCAGATGATCAAAACCAAGAGGACCCCGGCACAACACACATGTTGGATAATCCAGTGTTTGCCCATAAGAATCACGACGAGCAGGCAATATTCGTTGGGCATCTGGGACTCGGTTTGCCCTCTCCCGTTTCCTGCTAGGCAGGACTGCTCATCTGCATGGAACATGAATATGACAAGGTTGACTGACAAGGCCAATTTGCAGTAGACGTGTTAATGCCTAAGCGCTCCTGGGTCGAAATGAAGGCCTCAATCATTCCAATCTGATTGATCCCACTGGCGTTGATAGTCGATAGGGTGTGCAGAGCCCCTTGGCGTTCGCCTCAGACATGGGCCCTTCGTGTTGTCGGCTGCCTACGGCGATACGCCAACACACGGCTGCGACACTGATGGGGGGCCAGCAGTTTTGATGATTTGACCGATTCGTGGAGGAATAAAATGCGCATGGCCAGGAACTTGCGGCCGCATAGTTCATATGCATGTTGGTTCGAAAAAGGGCGTTCGGCTGCAGCCAGGCTGACACTGTGGGCGCCTAAATGTGACAACCTTCGCGGCGCGTATTTTGCTGTGTGGGCTATCTTTAAACCGTCCTCATAGCTTTCGCCAACTATTTAATGACACCATACTGCACCTTCGAAAGTTGAAAGGAGCAGCATCAATCATCATTCCGTCTTCACTACACGCAAGCAATCACTGCCTCAAGCCCTTCAATCGACAATGGCGAAGCCTAGACCAACATCACTGCCTTCTGATCCGGCTGAATGGGAGAGCCGCGCGAAAGACTATGGACTTACCAATATTGGTTCTGGCTTACGCGACGTTTCCGAAATGGATTCTGCTTCCAAGGTAGAGTTCAAGGACTGGCTCCAGCTGAGAATCCTATGGAAGGTGGTCAAGGAGAAGCTTCCAGACCATGAAACATTATTTGGTAAAGATTTCGGTGGCGACGGCGTTTCTGATCTTGAAAAGCAATCCCGGGCTCTTCTCAAGTCTCTGCCCTGGTCCAACGCATTGACCAAAGACAGCAACGAGCCCTGCGAATGGCATGCCTTGGCAACTTGGAAAGACTCTGTTGTTTCTCTCGTTCGGCGGGCCCAGACATTGCAGACCAACGATGCCGGCAAGAAGACATTGCACGACATGCCGAGCGGGGAGGACCTATTCAAACTCCGTATTGAGCCCGCGAAACGACCGCAACGTTCTACGAACCAGCAGCCTAAATACACATACTCAAGTTCGGAAGAAGAACTAGCTGGACTCTCCCAGGGCGAGAAAGGAAAGGCACAGCAGCAAAGCCCTGCTAGCACCTTGGGTGGTAGTACTGGGGCCCGATCATTCGATGGGCGCATAAGTTCCTTGATCCATTCGCGCCCCCCCGCAGAGGATGAAGTCAATTACTCTCTTCTTATCCTTCTCGGAGGACTTTGCCTCCATGACCCAGTAATATCCAAATCACTTCGATGGTCTGCTGTTCGCAAGGAATTCACAGTTAGCAAACCCAAAGATGGAGGAGCCAACCCTGACATCATTGCTGCCAGGGTGGATGGTTGCTTGCAAGCCCTCAAGACAGGCGAGCTTGACGAGGAGTGCCCTACCCTCGCTATCATCGAGGTAAAGGCAAGGCGACGTGATGGCACGAATAGCCGTGTCATTCAAATGCAAGAAGGGGCGGAGATGGCGGCGTGGATCTCCAGCCAGCCTAATTATGGGCTGCTTCCTACACGAGTTGACGATTCGGGTACCTATAGGTATGTGATGGTGCGCCACAAAAGACTTGGCCGTATGCTAATACAAAGGACTTTTCCCTAGGCGAGTCATCATCTCGCAAGACTTTGACAACATTTATATCACCGTAGCCTCTTACGATCGCGGCTATCTCGACTTCATTACAGCACAAAATACCTCAAGATCTCTCAGGAAGGTCTCCCCTGACTCGCCAACAGCGCTATCCAGAGCCGCAAACGAGGCAGCTGTTGGTGACGCATCTGATACCGAATCATCAGACGCACCATCAGAACGGAGCTCCACATCGCCTAACCCCCAAGGTTGGACTACTCGTCTGCCCATACATAGGACCAGACCACAGACCCCGAGCCGTGAGCCAGCACGAGCAAGCCCCCCTCTGGCTCCTGCGAAGAAGACGGTCCCCGTTGATGACAGTGATGAGGAGGAGGATAAACAAGAGAAGGCAACGCCTAGCTTTTTGACTATGCGCCAGTATGAGCCATTCAAGATCACCAACGCGAAGCATATGGAGAGGCTCATGGTTCTTCTTCTTTCGCTGGGACGGGCTCTCTATCGAGAACATAATCCTCTCGGTGGTAGGAAGTGATTTTTTACTGGGATTAGGTTATCCGTGGTCATCAAAGCTATCTCTGGTAACGGGAGCTGTCTGTGGTGACGAGAGTGATATGGGGTCATCGGAGTTATCCATAGCGACAAGAGTTTATCGGTCGGTAGTCATCAGAGCTGGCAATTGTGCGTTTTGCAGGCCCCTGTTTTCTTGTGGTTGTATGTATCTAAATATGAAAAATGTCTCTTGCTTTAACGGCTCTCTCCCTAACTCGCTTCTCATTAACGTCTTGAGTGGATTCTCTGTAAGGTAATCTTCCCAATTGGTGATCCTCGTCTCCAGTCTTTTATAGAAGTTTCCAATCGAGTTGAATGTACCATTCACTAATGAGTTAAAATCCTATCTGAGTGGATACATAACATGATCCAATTCCTCTACACTGGTGACTACGACGTGAAGAACGTGCCCACCTTCATGCAAAGCAACGTTTCGATCACCCCCTCCCGCGAGGCCCCAGAGTCAAACATATATAGTTGTTATGGATGTAAAGACAAAGGTAATACTGAGCTTTACGTTGCACCACTTGTGTCAAGGCCCCCATACATAAATCGGCCGTCGACTGTCACTGACAGCAGACAGCTGACAGACCGAGTTTCTACACTGCCAGCTGATCTCCCTGCTCGATGCCAAAGTCGTTGTCAAAGCAACTGACAGCTGGCAGTTGTTTATTTCAAAACCCTAACTGCCACTGCACAAAAAAAAACAGTATAAATAGGTTGACACCTGACGGAATTTCTGAACTTAACCTGAACAACCCCAACTTTGTCAACAACCCAAACCTGAAGTTGACCACCAAACCCACACCAAGCCCACACCAACAGCTCTGCCCATCTATCCTAGATAGCACGCAAGTCGTCACGATGTCTGCCGTTGCAAACGATGCCGGCCCGCTCCTGGAGCGAGTCATGAAGTCAGGCGAATTTAGCGACCTGACCTTTGTCTCCAACGGTAATGAGTTCTTCGTTCACAAGAACATCGTCTGTCAGCAATCTGCCGTCATCAAGGCGGCCATCCAAGGCGGATTCGAGGTATGTTTATCCATCAACATGGTTACAAGCCACAGTTGGCAAAGTTGGCTGACCACATGAATCGTGAAATCCAGGAATCCATCACCGATGTCATCAAAATGGACGACTTTGAGGCCAGGGTTGTGCGATGCATGGTCCAGTTTCTCTACACGGGCAAGTATGAGGTCAAGGATGTGACCACTATCATGCAAAGTCTCCCCCCCGGCTCGGTCCTTGGTATGGCATACTCCCTTTCAATTGAAATCTGCGGCGATACTGAGATGAGCTCGGACTCAGAGTCGGAATCGGCTGAGGAATCTGGTGGTTTCGATACCGCCATGACTGACACTACGCCCCCGTTTGATGGCCAAGTTGAGCCCTCGTCGCTCCCAATGTCGTCGTTCATTGTGGCGGGTGATGTTCTCCTGGAACACATCCGCGTCAATTCCATCGGTGATTACTATGGCCTTGATGGCCTTGTCGCCCTCTCCAACAAGAAGATCAAGAAAATGGTTCTTGATGGTAAGCCAAGCCCCGGCATTGTGAGCTGCCTCCCCTTCGCGGTTGCTACGGCGATCGGATCGACAGGAGACCAAGAGGTTGCGAAAATTCTTGCCACCGCCATCGACAAGCACCTTGTCCGAATCACATCGTGGATGGAGTATGAAGTGAATGGAGCCATGACTCCCTTCGCTATCGATGTTCTCCAGAAATGCGCCACGACTCGCCAAACCCTCAAGGCCAAACACAAGGAGACCAAGCGTCAGTTCCGCGCCCAAGTCCGCGGCTTGGAAGTCGACATCCAGGACAAGGACGACCAGATGCTGGACAAGGATCTCGAAATCCAGGCCAAGGACAAAACCATCAGGGACAGGGATGCTGAGATCCAGCGCCTCGACAAGAAGATCATCGACAAGGAGTTCGAGCTCTCGCGAGCTCTCCAATGCCTCCGCAAGCTCAACACGCTCAGCGAGTGCCGCAACTGCGAGACTGAGTTCAAGTGCTCTGTTGATGAGACCGAGTGGCTTGTCCGCTGCCGTGACTGCCGCTGCCGCCACACCTGAGGCCGACTGGCCGACACTGCGTCCTTGAGACCGGAATCTTGATGGATTACTATCGTTGCGACATGGGAAGGTTCATTGCTTACACAAACAAACGCACTCTGAATGTGCCAAACTGGGAAACGGGATTTGTTAAAGGACAAAGGACGCTGTGGTTTTTATTATGAATTGTCAAATCCATAGTAAAATACACTGTAAACACTTTGTTCACAAAAACACAGAAGCCTAAGAGTAGATGCCTGCTGGTGACACGATGAAATGTTCTCGCTCCATTGATATCACGTACGACACGGAACTCAACGCCAAGTCCAACAACAAAGATCCACGCTTTCCATGGCTTTGAGTCTCTCGCCATCTTCTTTCACTACTACTGCTTCGTACTAACAGTATTAATAAGATCCAATGGTCTAGTCTAGGGTCTGAGACTCGGAAAGCCGTCTGAGATACGTATGTGCATAAATGAGGATGATGGCGGAACCGTTATGCGTCAGCAGTTGGTCCAACCAGCCAGATCATGTGACAATCCATCATCTGGCATCCTGGGCGATCCGATTCTTTACCCATTATCACTATTTCGTAGGAAACATCAATGCGATGATTGCATGAAACACCTCGAGTTACAGCACGGAGTTGTCCGCGGTACCTGTGCGGCCACGCCAAATCCGCTAGCCGCAGCAGGTACCCTGACAGTATCATCCAAACAAAGGCGAGACACCACGAGAAGATCTGCATAAAGCTTCCAACACACTCGCCCAGTTACGAACAGTCGGGTCCTGTCTCAGTCTGATGCCATCGAAATTTCTTACTCATACGGGCCTGTCTGTTTCTTATGGCCTGTCGGGCGGGCAGTGTCAAGATGGCGGCCTCGCATAGGTTGGTCTTCCTCTTCTGTTGCTTTGTTGCTCGCATTCTTCGCCTTGACCTCATTTCTCTTGTTTCTTTGTTTGCGTCTTTGTTCTTCTGCTAATGCTGTAGCTCGCTCAAGTGTCTCGAAAGAACTGTACGGTTGCGTGCGCGCGGGGCGTTACATTGCACCACGAGTCAAAGACTGAACGACATATCAACAGACACAATATTGAGCACGCTCTCTCATCCATCCCATCAACAACTCAAACTCTCCCAAAGACGACCGCCATCGCTCTTTGGCGAGTCCGCGACAAACCGTCGTCATGCCATATCCTCTGAAGAAAAGGACGCCGTTTGACGACAACCGCCGCTACGACAGACACTACGACGAGTTCTCAAGCCCTGGCGAGTCCATTATTGTCGACGATGCTCCATTGTCCTCTCCAAAAACATCCCAAGCAGGGCTGGTAAAGGCAGGACAGCAAGAATCTCAAAAGGAGGGTGGATTGAAACCAGAAGAAAACACACCAGAAGCCCCAGCGCCGACAGAAGATCCAGAATTGGAGCCGTTCAAGCATCTCCCTCCTGAATATGCCGAGATCCTCAAGCGACAAGTCCTCACGCCGGATATGAAGTTGGGCGCTCTCGTCCTCTATAGCTATGCCTCGGGGACTGACCTCTTAATCATCGTCATCTCGGCCGTTTGCTCCATCGCCAATGGTGCAGCACTTCCCTTGATGACACTCGTCTTCGGCGGCCTGCAACAAACATTCTCACAATTCGCCGTCGGCCAGATCAGCAAAAGTCAACTTGGTGGTGTGTTGGGTCAGTTCGTTCTGTACTTTGTGTATCTGGCGGTTGGACAATTTGTCGTCACCTATATCGCTACTGTTGGCTTCATTATCACAGGTGAGAACATCAGCGCCCGAATCCGCCAAGCATATCTCCAGAGCTGCATGAGACAGAACATTGGATTTTTCGACAAAGTCGGTGCTGGCGAGATTGTCACACGAATCACGGCCGATACGAACCAAATACAAGATGGCATTTCCGAAAAAGTGTCCATCGCCATCGCTGCCATTTCCACCTTCATCACCTCGTTCGTTATCGCCTTTGCCAACAGCTGGAAGCTCACTCTGATCCTGGCAAGCGTCATTTTTGCCCTGATAATTAACGGCGGTATTTACTCGGGTTACATGATCAAGAATACCATCGCAGCCATCACACAACAGGCTGTAGGGGGTTCCCTGGCCGATGAGGTGCTTAGTACAATTCGCAGCGCCGTCGCCTTCGGTAATCAAGGTCGTCTGGCTGTAAAACATGACGCATTTCTTAAACAGGCGGAATACTTTGGGTTCAGAATGAAGGCGTCTGTTGCTCTTATGGTTGCTGGTATGATGCTGCTCCTCTATCTCAGTTATGCCCTGGCTTTCTGGCAGGGGAGCACCTTTTTACTCAATGGAGACTTGTCTCTTAATCAGGTCTTGGTTGTCATGATGACCGTCATCATGGGTGCTTTCAATATTGGCAACATTTCGCCAAACTACCAGGCGTTCACAACGGCTGTTGGCGCGGCCTCCAAGATCTTCAACACTGTCTTTCGCATGTCACCCATCGATTCATCTTCCGAGGAGGGCGACGCTATCGAAAGGCTTCAGGGTCACATCCGTCTGGAAAATATCAAACTCATCTACCCTTCTCGACCGGGTGTCGTGGTCATGGATGGCGTAAGTCTAGATATTCCCGCTGGAAAAACGACAGCCCTTGTTGGTGCCTCTGGATCGGGCAAAAGTACCATCATCAGTTTAGTCGAACGTTTCTATAACCCGGTTGAGGGAGCTGTCTACCTTGACGGTCACGATATCACCACGTTGAACCTTAAGTGGTTGCGCCGACAGATGGCTTTGGTGAGTCAAGAACCAACACTGTTCGGAACGACCATCTTCAACAACATCAAACATGGCTTGGTTGGCAGCAAATACGAAGGTGTGAGTGAAGAAAAGAAACGCGAGCTGGTCATTTCAGCAGCGCAGAAGGCGAATGCCCACGAATTCATCACCGCCCTGCCTGGGGGTTACGAGACGAATGTTGGCGATAGGGGATTTCTCCTCTCGGGTGGGCAGAAGCAACGTATTGCTATCGCCCGAGCCATTGTCAGCGATCCTAAAAGTAAGTTGAGATCCATCTTCTCAGGCTACGATCTATCCAAGATAGTGGTTCTTTGGTACTAATTCGCTGTAGTTCTTCTCCTTGATGAAGCCACTTCTGCTCTCGACACCAAGTCCGAGGGCGTTGTCCAGCAAGCATTGGAGGCCGCCTCAGAGGGCCGTACGACTATTACCATCGCGCACCGTCTCTCAACAATCAAGGATGCTCACAACATTGTAGTCATGTCGGCAGGCCGTATTGTTGAGCAAGGCACCCACGATCAGCTGGTTGCGAACAAATCGGCGTACTACGATCTGGTTTCCGCACAAAGCATCGACTCTTCGGATGAGATTTCGGCAGAGGAGCAAAATGCAATCGACAAAATCCAGAACATGCTGATTCTTAGGAAGTCTCAACTTCTCACGGGCAATTTCTTCTCAAACCTCGACCCTGAGCTGGAAAACAAGCTCACGTTTACCGCAACGGAGACCTTTGCCATCCAGTCGCTGGAGGAGCCAACGCTCAACTACAGCATTTGGACATTGATCGGCTTCGTGGCGTCGTTCAACCGGACCGAGTGGAAGCGCATGCTCCTGGGACTCTTCTTCTCCATTCTCTGCGGTGCTGGTAACCCTGTGTCAGCTGGTAAGATCTTTCTTCTCACTTCTCCGTGAAGTTATGCTGATGTAGAAATAGTATTTTTCGCCAAAGAAGTTGTAACTCTCACCGAAGCCCTCCTCCCTACCGCCGATGTCGAACAAGTCCGCCAAAACGCTTATTTTTGGGCCATCATGTTCATCATGTTGGCGGCTGTCTTGTTCATCGGCTATGCTGGTCAGGGGATCGCGTTCGCCTCTTGCTCTGAACATCTGGTTCATCGTCTACGAGATCATACATTTCGAAGCCTACTTCGTCAAGACATTTCCTTCTTCGACAAGGACGAGAATAATACAGGCGCTTTAACAGCATTTCTGTCGACCGAGACAAATGCCATTGCTGGTCTCAGTGGCTCAACGCTGGGCACGATCTTGCTCACAATGTCGACCCTCGTTTCTTCCATCGCACTGTCGCTTGCCATTGGATGGCAGCTGGCACTTGTTTGTACAGCGACAATTCCAGTACTTCTTGGCTGTGGTTTCTTCCGGTTTTATCTGCTTCTCCAGTTCCAGAACCGTGCAAAGGCCGCGTATGTAGCCTCAGCAGCATACGCTTCAGAGGCTCTTTCTGCGATCAAGACAGTAGCCTCACTGACTCGCGAGGACGAAATTATGGAGACGTACCGAAGCTCTATTGCGGCGCAACAGAAGAAGAACTTGTCCTCTACATTGAAGACAAGCGCTGTTTATGGTGCGTCTCAAGGTGCTTCGTTCCTGTGTTTTGGCCTTGGTTTCTGGTATGGCGGAAATCTCTTGGCAACTGGCGAGTATTCCCTATTCCAGTTCTTTGTGTGTTTCATGGCTATCATCTATGGAGCCCAGTCGGCCGGTACCATCTTTTCCTTTGCCCCTGATATGGGCAAGGCACATCAAGCTGCGAAAGAGCTCAAGAAGCTATCTGACCGCAAGCCAGCCGCTGATGCTTGGTCTGAGAGTGGCGAGCGTCTTGCCAAAGCCGATATCAAGGGTCACGTCGAATTTCGAGATGTCCATTTCCGCTACCCTACGCGTCCCGAGCAGCCTGTCCTACGTGGTCTCAATCTATCTGTGAGACCGGGCCAATACGTGGCTTTGGTGGGTGCGTCAGGCTGCGGAAAGAGTACGACCATCTCCTTACTTGAACGCTTTTATGACCCTATTGCTGGAGCGGTGTTTGTCGATGGGAAGGACATCAGTACGTTGAACGTCAACGACTATCGATCCGTCATTGCTCTTGTGAGCCAGGAACCAACTCTGTACTCGGGAACCATTAAGGAAAACGTTCTTCTTGGCACACCCGAAGAAAATGTGAGTGATGAAGCGCTTGAGAACGCCTGTCGAGAGGCCGACATCTACGACTTTATTATCTCTCTCCCTGATGGTTTTAATACCGTTGTTGGTGCAAAGGGTGGTCTTCTGTCAGGCGGCCAGAAGCAGCGCATTGCCATCGCCAGAGCACTTATTCGAAATCCCAAGATCCTGCTCCTAGACGAAGCAACATCAGCGCTGGACTCTGAGTCAGAATTCATTGTCCAGGCAGCACTGGATAAAGCTGCTGAGGGAAGGACAACAATAGCTGTTGCGCACCGTCTAAGTACGATTCAAAATGCGGATATTATCTACGTCTTTGATCAGGGCCGTGTGGTGGAATCAGGGTCGCATGCGCAGCTAATGCGGAAGAATGGCCGCTATGCTGAGTTGGTAAATATGCAAAGTTTGGACAACAAACAAGAATAAAGATGAAAAAAGGGAAAGGAAAGAAAAGAAAAGAGATGAGATATACGATAAAGAATGAGGGAAGACTTACGACATTGCGGTTCATAGATGCTCTGCGCAGAATCGGGATTCTGCGCTTTTTTATTGTGTTTATGTTATCTTTTTCATGTAGTTATGTACTTTTATGTATAATTTGATCAATAATGACTCTCCTTCTCAACCTTTATTCTTATACACCTATGATTCATAACTTCGTGGCCAAATTGCCATCACTAGTGTGGAGGCGCGATGGTGTATGCATCCACTCGGATGGGATTTTACATATTAGGTCATGCAATTCCCGAAGCTAAGAGAGGAATCCTATGATTTATATTTCTAGAAACAGATCCAATGACCATCTTGTCCGCCCCTTACTGCCTGTTTGAAGACCCGTTAGTTCCCTCGGACGCTGGCAGCAAGTTCCATAAGCTCAGCATCGATATCAACAAGATCAGCATCGCCCTTCTCCTGTGGATAGTCTAACTTGACCGAGTGGATGAGCTCCACATGCTTTGCACTCCTCGGTGTGATCTTACACTCAAACTCCACTGGACAGGCTACTAGCCCAGGCTTCAGCTCTGGCTTAATCTCGATCGGCCGTCCCTGCTTGTCAACCGCCTTGCTGATGGTGAACGTAGCCAATGTCTGTGAAATTGTGAGGAAGAGATTATCCTTGACTAGGAGGTGACCAGCGCATCTTCTGCGGCCGAAGCCGAATGTTATGAGCTGAGGGTCTGGCTCGTTACGTGGCTCCAGGTATCGGTCTGGGTTAAAGGAAGACGGGTCTGAGTGTACCTGAGGATCATGGCAAAGCCACCATATCACGACAAGCAGATATGCTCCCTTTGGGATCCGATATCCCCGACAGACGATGTCCTCATCAGCCACATGAGCTAGGCTCATTGGTCCAACCGGCAGCCATCGATGTACTTCCTTGACCAGAGCGTCGACATACGGCATCCTCCCACTGTCTCGGTCTTCCAATGTAGGCAGTCGATCGGTCCCAACCACACTATCTATTTCTTCTTGTGCCTTGCGCTGCACCTCGGGGAACATGGCCATCGCCATAAAGAAACTTGTAAGGGATGACACAGAAGTATCAAGGCCCGCTATGTACATGGATGAGGCCGCCCACTTGACAATATCCTCGGTGAAGCCGAACTCCTCTTCACTCTGATCGATTTTCTGAATGAAGGAAGTGAGAAACGACTGCTGATGAGTGCCGTTTGTTACTTGCCGTCGAGCGAAAGAGTATGGAACGTTGATTACCATATCACCGATTTTGGCGTATTTCCGGGCTGTCTCCTTAAATGCTGTGCCTGGGAAACCGTTGGGCAGATGCTTAAGGGCAGGGATGATATCCACCAGCCAGGCGAGAGGAGCGTACGCTTTCGTAAAGGTTTCAATTCCGAGCGCGGCCAGGCTGACCATGGGGTCAAACCGATCAGGTTCTGTCGAATAGCCATAGACTGTTCTAAGGATCATGGAGCCCGCTTGTCTGCGGCATGCATCAGTTATCCGGTTGTTCGATTTCCATACACTCTAATGATCTCGTCACCAAGAATAGGGGGGCATTGTTTGCACTTACGTTTTAAGATGGTGGACAAAGTTCTTAGGATCGTCCAGAACCCGTAGAAGAAAGCGCCGCGACTCCATGTTCTGATTGTTATCAAATCGAGAAACGGCTGCTCTTGTGCCCATTTGTTGGTGTAGAAACCGACGATACTTTCTCCAGGTCGCATCGTTCTGGGAAGTGCCCACATGCTTCCCGTAATGGCATAATTCACCAGCAAAGCACGGAGTTGGCCGCCCCGAAGTCTTCGCAGACATCTTCTCCAGCAGTTCAGATGCCACCTCCCTGTCCTGGATGATAATAATTGTCTTACCCATCACGGTGACAGAGCTGATATCGCCATAGTTATCCTTGAACTTGAGCCAATGTTGGTACTCTGGCGTGCCTGGGGGCGGGAGGTCCAAGATATTTCCAACGATGGGTAGAGGCTTTGGTCCAGGAGGGAGGTTCGGGCCGGCATTGTTTCGAAAATATAAGAAATAGATCAGGAAGCCTAACACGGCCACAATGCCCGGCGTTACGAGAAAGCTGGTCATGGTGGTTAGAACAAAGTCTATGATGAAGCCGATGTAGTTCTCACGGGGTTACTTTGGAAATATGAACTCAAGACTGAAATACCGGAGGAACTGGCATACATATATTACTCCGTAGCTGTGATATCTTTGCATAAAACACTGTGACCACTATTAATTAGATCAAGAACCCAGCCAGTGATATCGCTCGCATATTGTCTTAGTGGTCATCACGGACCCAAATGTGGTCACGGTGTTTCATCCCTGCATATGGGCAAACAGAGGCAACACAAAAATCTTGTTTCCAATGTTCCATCACCTCTTTTACATCATTTTTTCACGAACGCTGACGACATCTGATTCATTGTGTCTCTTAGGCCTTGATTCAGTGTTGCGAGCTTTCAGATTTCTGATACATCCATCTTTCGCGTAGCCTTAAGAAATTTGATTGGATTCTGCTTTCCTTGCTGCTATTCAGCGCACTGTCTCTCAAGATCTTGGGCATGCCGTGTGTTATGTGTTCGTCCTTTTCCATTCCACCATATGCGTGTTGGTTCTTGTCACCAGACTCATGGATGTGTGAGGGGCGAGCCAACAGATCAGGATTAATACCTCACATTACTCTGTAGTAAGGAAGGGACTTAAAGACAGATAAGGCCTAATAATGACTGTATTGATTTCCAAGATCTGCTGTCTTCAAAGGTCAGATGGTGGCGTTTTATTCTTGATTTTAGTCACATATTGTATCTCAGCTCTATCCAATCGGGTCTCCTGACTGTTCTTCGCTATCACATGCATGGATTCAGCCTGTTGGTTCTTCTCTCTTTTCCCCTTGGACTGAACCATGAGGTTTTCCGTAATCTATTCACCCAACTATGGAATGTCATTTATGACAACACTCTTATGGAAACAAGGTCTAGGGTCAGGTTTTCCGCCTCTTATTTTGACCAATCGACGGAGCCCACACGATGCATGTAGGAAGTGCATGTACACGGACCTGGGCTGGAGTGTCTTAGACCACGCGGATGAATTATTCCAAATCCGCGTAGCTCCGTATTCACGATTCCCCGTATGCATGTCTCCAATTTAAGCACATCTCGAGGTCCTAGCATATCAAAGACCCGACTCAGATGGTTGCTCTGGAAAAACTTATCCGGCTTACCATTATCACGGCACCAATCTCACTCACAAGTTTTCCAATAAATGGCGAATCAATAACCGTCATGTCCAATGTGAGGATACTGACATAGTAATCTCTTATTTGCAGGACGTTGATCTAGACCAACACCCTGCAGGTCTTCAAGTAGTAATGGATACGAGGAAGTGAACTCGCAACTCAATATGGGTACCTTTAGAACAATTTCATCAATCAGTTTGCAACAATGTATGGTGTATGGGATTACATTGATCCGGATAATGACAACAAACCATCACGGAACCCAGCTTACCAAGGCTTGGTTTGTCTCTGTGATATAATTGCGCTTGATCAACTCATCTAAATATGCGTGCATGGTGACAAAAAAGTCTGTCTGTATATTCCAAATCAGTGGGCGATTTCACCAAATACCAAGGGCATGAATGAAATAGAGTTGCACTGGAATAGCCTTTTTGTTCCATGCAGTTCCAATTACCGATTGCAAATTTAAATATTTCATAAAAATGATAGTTTAAGACTTATTTTATACAAACATTAAGTTTAGTCGTTTTCAAAAAAAATTTATTCCCCATGTTCTTGGGCGTTGTTCTAATTTCAACGGGTTGGATGCTTTGAGGGTGGCTTTGGCCTAGAACTTAACCTTGTATGTCCTGAGGAGTTGAAAGACTGAATTTATAGTTTTCAACGATTTGCAGTGCCTGCCTTAATTTGTCACTGATTGTAAATATTGTGTATCCACTGGCATGGCAGGTCGTTAAGATTCACACCTTCAAGCAATCCCCTTTTCCCATTCACCACTCGTCAGCCCCTTCCCAGGCCAAGTTCACATCGTAACTGACGCAAGCGAGTCCGAATCGGCGATATGCCTGCTCAATGACTAACTAGCCAAAAAAGAAGAACAATGAAAAAGAAAACCCATGAAAGTCTGATTCGACGCGTGAGGCGAGAACCTGTCGGCTAAGTGGGAAGATTGAGGGTTTATGCCTGGAAATCAACTCCAAGAATAAATCCTACTTTGCAGAGAAAGCAAAGTAATTTCGATCACGGCATGAATGTAATAATTTTTAGTGTAAAACATTGCCATTTCCATTAGGGTTTTCTGCAATGGTTGTCCTTCTAGATGCTTCCATGTTCTTCCTGATGGAACCTATCTCAGGGCGTCTCCGATCTCATTATTAGAAAGTGAGATCGCCAACCCTGGGTATTATTAGCTGGTTTCTAATGCTGCAGATGACCGTTTAGAATGTCCAATTTGAACTCTTTGTGTGTTGTTCATTGAAGATGTGTCCCAAATTCTCGTCCCCGGCAGCATTTGAAATCTGTCGCCTCATCTTGGCCATCTATGACCACGCATTTGACTTCCCCACCTATCGGGAATGACCGCGTTTCTTCAATAAAAACACAGTTTGCTTTGTTCTGCATTAACAATTATCAAAGATTGTTTTCTACCTTTTCTCTCTCAGAGTTCGCGGCATCCACCTGCCCGCGATGACACTTCAGTCCCTTATTGTCCTGTTTACCACATAAACTTTACTTCCAGGCTATTTTAACTTCTTGAAAACGTTAAGCTTTTGTTTCCTACTCTCCTGTATAGCAAGAACTTCTGCACGACTGCATATTCTCAGTTCATCCACATGCAAAGGACCTCCTTTTCCACACATTTTGATTTTTCAGACAGAAATTTCCTTCATCTTCACCGTAAATATGCTTTCAAGCTTTGATATCCTTGAAATCTGTCCCATTCTCAAGTTTTGAACTTTGTTTGGGGAATAGGTATAAAAGAACCTCTCCCCCCCCCTGGTGTCTCTCCCAGAATTCTTCCAATCTATTCATCCATCAGATAGTTTTCGATCACTCTATTTGAAAACTCAGTCACCAGTTCTCAAGTACCACACACACACACACACACACACACACACAAACAAACATAAACAACATTCAAAATCATCCAAGTCTTCACCCTCCGAGTCTTGAATCCTCTTGATCACTTGGATTTCTACCGAATAACCTTGAACAACCTCAAAAGACTATTCTCATCAATCGCCAACATGGGTTGCATGTCTTCCAAGCCAACTTATGACCGGGAGGCTGCGACCAAATTCAATGCTGTTCCCTACACCAGCACCGTCGCGGGCCCCAAGCCTATCTACTACAACTCGCACCACCACCGACGCGACCATCACCACACCTCGTCAGCCACTTGGGAGAATAACCCCGGTGATTGGATCAAGACTTGCAACTGCGAATCCTGCACTTGGAGCAGGCAGAATCCATACAACTTCAGCAAGCCATGCAAGAAAGCCTCTGGGTGTTAGGCTTTGGGTGGCAGCGTGGCGACGCCCCTTTTGCTAGCTGCAAAGACTGCAACCAGGAGAGGGTGAAGGGGGTGAGATGGGTCTTGTATCTGCAAGGATGGTCTGCATATAGAGGGAAGCCTGGAAGGAGAGTTTGGGGATATGTCTTGAAGATTGGGTTTGGGAATGTGGAGAATAAAGATGAGCCAGGGGGAAACATAAGTGTTCATCGGCGCATCACTTGTATACATTAGTAATATTGCCTACCATGTACACAGCGATTTTGGAATTTAAACACCAGTCACTGACATGACATGTTCATTGCCTATCACGCTGTGCCCTCCCAAGTCCCAAGCGGATGTGTTGAGTCCTAGACTGGCAGCATCGGCTGTCTGCATTGTAGAGAATTCAATCAAGGCGCTGTTAATGGGCTGTATCCTTATCATTTTGGGGGAATGAGAAGCATTCGTAGTATGACTTCAGTTATCCCTTCTACCTCACCGAGATTCAGACTACCTTCTAGCTGACGAGACTCAATATGACCTCCAGAGATTGTAACCACCACTGGGGCTGTGATTTCCAGGTACTACTGTGTTTTCCGGGAAAGGATTCCCATCGTTTGTAGTTGATTCTCTCATTTTCGCAGGGATTGGTTCTTTCTTCCATCATCCCACATATGTCTCCATACAGCAGTCGGCATTGCAGATTCTCTTCATTATCGATTCTGGGTAAAAGTAGCCTCTGAGAAGCCTTCTCACCATCAAAATGCAGTCTGCCACATCCTGAGTGAGCACTTTCACACATCCCGACGAGAGATAGGAGGATACATTGCTGGTGGTGAAAAGTTGCCAGCTCCAGGCTGGCAAGGCGAGCAAGCCCAAAAGCACCACTGCGCAAGGCGGCAACATGATCATTGGTGGCGATGATTGTCAAGCGAGAAAAGAATGATTGACACCAAAGCACTTGACGAAGTCATTGAGCCGCTCACCGAGTTGCTCATCTAATGCTTACATGCTGTAGCAGTAAGCCACATCAAAGCCTGCATTGGCACCATGGCCATGTAACTTGAACGAACGGATCTGGCACTGCTAGATCGGACGATCGTCTCATGAACATTCCATGCAGTCACAAGGGTAACGCCTGGATACTACTTCGGAGTTAGGTACATGTTAAGCCTCAAGCAGGCCCTGGGGGGGGGGTCAAGAGTCAAGCTCTTTTATATCATGATTGAGCTTTCCTGTCACAGAAGGGGAAAGGCGCATTGAAGACTTTCGTTGAAGGTCTCTGTGTCTTTAGGTATAAATTCTGCCTTTGAGGCATTCGAAAAAGTTGAACAATGGATGAATTGGAACCTCGATTGAAATCCTGTCTCGTCTTTGTTCTTTATGGCGTTGTCCATGAACGCACTTGATGTGGTGGTCTGGCACGGTGTGTGGTGTTTTGAATCCACGGAGAGCTGTTTTGTAAATGGTGACAAAGAAGTCTTGTACGTTTTATTTGGTGTGTCTTTGAATGAAAGAGAGAACAGTTCAATGTTACGCTGTGGTGGCTGTTGAAAGACTGGCTTGTTTGTTTGTTTGTTGCATTGCTTTCTTCATCACCTGTCATCAAATTGTTCATACGTCGGTGTTGAGATATATACTACGCCCATGATTCCTAATTTTACAAGGTCGTGATTCTTTTGCGACATCACAAACAGCCCCAAAGCGAATAAACGGCAAGCCCTCTCATCTCCTGGCAGAATCCCGTGAAATATACTCCTCGGGCCCAGTCACTGGCCACAAGCAGTCCATTCTCATTATCATACTCCAGGCCGTCATACATACACGAAGTAAAAGGGCTCCTCAAAGATGGACCGTCCGAATAACCGACCGATCACTCCTGATTCACGCAAGCGTCAACTTCCCTCACACTCACCATTGCCATTGAATGATGACGCTTCGTCAAAGAAACAGAAGCCACGCCATCCAAGCTTCCCACCGAGGAGTTTCTGGGTGAATCTATCACAGAATTACCTCACAAAAAACGCTCTACGAGCACTCGATCGTTATGGCAACACTCAAGACCAGATAGTCCGACGTAGTAGCCTCAGTCCTTCCACCGAGCCAAAGTGCAATCCGCTGCCATCTGACCAATTTATCAATCAGTGCTCGCCGACGCGCCTCGGGAAAATCAAGCGTTTTTCATCCCACGGCGGTCCCGATCTCACACATTTGAGAGGGGTATGTAGATGTCTATGATCGTCTTGTATAGTAGAAGCTGACGTTTGCAGTATCCGCAGTATCCCATCACAACAAGCCCTGGATCCGAAATGAGTTCTTCAGGTCTCAGTAGTCGAAATCGGGGTTCGGAGTCCCCAGTAGAAAGCATTTCGACACCGAAAACGAAGAAGACAAGTCCATATGATCGTACTTTTCTGCAACATCTGATCGATCACGGTATCTATCCCGATGAGTACATACTTCCTGACGGCGACGTTCTACCACCACCTGAAAACATGAAAGAAATAGAACAAGCCCTGGGGAGATCCCGGAACTCGCTCTGCCATTCCCAATGTTCAGATAGTGCTTTTAAACGCTTCCGGAAGGCAAATGCATCTGCTCCTAGGGAGGCACAAGTCATGAGGACTGTCATCCCGATCATTGAAGGAGAAGTTAAAGATCATAAGTGTACCGCTGGACAGATCCCTTTCCGGAACCTCAACCACCTGACTGACGGGTCTCTCGTTCCTGGAAACCCGGATCTATACTATGGTGCGCGCCCCGAACAACTTAAACCTGAAATACGGAAGGAACTCGGCGGCAGCATTGTACCTTCAACCCAGGACGACCTCCCCATAGCACCGAATTTCTTCTTTGAGGTGAAAGGGCCCGATGGATCAGCACCTGTGGCTAAACGACAGATATGCTATGATATGGCACTTGGAGCAAGGGGCCTACATGCCCTCCAGACATACAACAGCTCTGATACAGTCTTCGATAATCGAGCCTATACTCTCGGCTGCATATACCACGATGGGCATCTCAGGATATATTCCACGCATTTGACAGAATCACCGGTCACAGGAGGACAACCAGGTTGTATCATGACACAGCTTCAAGCATATGCCATGACCCATAATGGCGATACCTTTCGTCAAGGGGTGGCCGCATATCGGAATGCCAGAGACTGGACAAAGCGACAAAGAGATGATGCTATTAAACAAGCAAACAAGAGAGTAGCCAAGGACTAAGTCGCTGCGTCTCCTCCAGCCGATGGCTTGGTATTGAAATCCGCGAGTGGAGCATTGGCCTCCGAGGAGTCTGGGAACTCCGTAGACGAACCATCGCCCGATCCCCAGTCTCCAGTCAAATGCCCTAAGTTGCGCTCTCGGTGAAAGAGGGCTTAGGATGCCGGCATGTTTATTTTGGATAACATGAGATCGAGCTGTTAGAAGAATTCGAGTTGGGTTGTGGCGAGTTAGACTCCAACATTGTACCGATATAAAATGTGATGAAGAGAGATTCATAGAAATATAATTCAGGCGCTGGAAGCCTACCACCCTTACTTTGTGGTTTTTCCGATCCCAGTACAAATTTTTTAAATCAAATAAAAATTCGTCCAAGTTTTTCTGCTACCGATTAAACAGAATCCTGTGACCTAACCTCCGTTGTAGTGGACGTTTAGGGATATTCTTCGTGCTCTTCTGGAGAACCTAATCTCCTTTGACAAAGAAGTCAACGACTCCGGTAAAGTGAGATTTTCTTATGGGCTGTGAAGTTGAGCAGGGCCTGGAGAGGATTAAGGATGTCTTTTTATGATGTATTTGCTTCATTGGATGGGGGAAAGCACCAAGAACCGATTTTACATTCAACCCTTTTTATATGCGATCCATGGTATAAAATGACCGAGGTATGAGCGGCGCGGACAATCTCCGATAAGAGGGCCTGAAACAATCTTGGAAGGATCAGGAACAGGCGCAGGTATATGCCTATAATACAGTAGATTAGAGTCTGGAAATATGCGGCTCAAAGGTTTTTCGATCAACCTGGTTTGACCGGGTATCGCTTATCCTTCGGTTTGTATGACCATCAGATAAAATAGCATCGAAATCGGCATGTTTGTTCATACTATGGATGACATCGGGGACGTTGCTCGAACCAATCTCTTACAAACACTCAAACGCCCGCCCATGACCATGACTTGCTCTTCCGGAGAATAAAAGGATAAAACAGACATATGATACAGGGCCTGAAAACGCCTACCAAATGAGGCTTCTTTTCAGTCTCGTCTTGTCCGCTCATACATAGCCAACAAGGTTATCATGACCATGGCGTCAAAGTCACGCCCATAGTCGCCTTCAATCTGCAGAGCTCCCGCAATACCAATCTTCGTATCAGCCGTAAACACAGCCAGTATAACATTCTTCTCATCCAACAGCTTCCAATTCCGCCCTGTCGCCTTGTGGAGCTTCTTGCCTTCAACGGCAATGTGACGGGTTCTCTTCCACACAAAGTAGCGCCTCTGGCCATTGCTGTGTGTAGGAATGGCGCAGTCATTTGTGAGTATGATGGAAAATTTGTGCTCTGCACGGCTCATCTTCGTTTTAATGAGGTCTTCCCAGTACATAGAGTCAGGGCTGGCAGGGCTGCCGAAGCCGATTTTGAAGTTTTGGGTGAAGGCGGGCATGTGGCATACGGCAATGATGGGAGCGGTCTTGTCAGGTCCATCGTGGAAGGCGAGATCCGGTTTATTTTTCTTCTTAAATGTTAAATTCTTCACTTTGTATAGAGGCAGGCCGCCTTCGGGGCTAATGTCATAGGACAATTTGAAGGCTGGTCTGGTGATCTGAAAACGCCGGGGCATATTGGATCGAGAAGACCTGTAGGAAATGGGTATCATCAATTAATAGCCACAAATTACTTTGGACGTCTTTGTACTTCACTTCGAGTTTTATAATCCACACTGTATTTAGCCTTGCTGTATTTATACTGCCGTCTGAGGCTTCATCTTTACGTTGAGACTCTCGGACAGGATCGATCAGATCGCTAGGCCAGCAACATTCACGGCTGAACATCTCGTACAGGTCGCGTTCGGTCTGCTATGTGGTTATAGCATCAGCGGCGGCCAATCAAGTTTTCCGAGGCTCACCGAGACAGGCAGCTAAATAATAGTCACCTGGTTTCCATGACCACACTAGTTCCATGTGCGATCCCAATTCTTCAAACCCCATGACGCCCGGCATTTCATTCCGCTAATGGAGCACAAAGAGTGGAGTGAGCACGTCTGTATGTACTTTGTAAGTAGGTACTCCGTACTACTTCGTAGATCATCGGTTGAAAGTGAGCCTTAATATGTAGCCGGGGCAATGCTCAATCGTCCACCATCCGTCAGTAGTACATTTCCATCCACATAGCTACCAGCCTTGCTCGCAAGATACAGCATCGCACCCGCAAAGTCCTCTTCCGTGCCAACTCTCTCCAAGGGAATGAATGCATTGTCTAGACTGCCTTCCTCGCGGATGTCTCTAGTCGATGCGCTCATGTCCCGCTCCGTCATATCGCTTGGGTAGAGTCCCGCGGCAATACAGTTGACCCTGATCTTATGTGGCGCCAGAAGGGTCGCGAGCTCCTTCGCCAGCTGTGCCGCTCCGGCCTTGCTGGTTCCGTATGAGAAACCGGCCTTGGGCAGACGAGAGTAGGCGGCGATGGACGAGTTGATGACGACCTGGGACTTTTGCGGCACGACAGCTCTCTTGTTGCCTTCATCGAGCAAGTCCAAGAAGGCGATGACAGTGTAGAAAGCTGCTGTGATGTGGATGTGATGGGCCTGCGTGAAGTCTTCCATGCTGGGCTCCCACAGACCCTCCTGGAGGGCCTTGATGTCTAGTGACTTCGCCTGCGTGATGATGTGCGAATGGTCCACGCTGATGGAGCCGCTGTTGGCGAAGACAAAGTCGCAGTAGCCCTGTTCATCACGCACGCGGTCAGCCGCCGCCTTTAGGGCGTCTTTGGACGTGACATCGCAGACGATGGGCTTGACGGCATCCGGATTCGGACTTGAGTCCTTTGTCACGATCAGGGCGCTTTCTCGCCGTCCGAGAATGTAGACGGCTTTTGCTCCGTTGGCGAGGAGAGCGTGCGCCGTGATTCGGCCGAGGCCGGAGCCGCCTCCAGTGATAACGGCGACGAGGCCGTCGACACGGAAGAGAGAAGCGGCGTTGTATGAAGAGGTCATTTTTGTTTTAGGGACTGAATTGGGGCCTTCACCTCTTGTCCGGACCTTGTTCTATCAAATATTTGTCGTGTTTATAGAAGCGACTAGAAGGTGCGGATACACATGTGTCTGACGGTTGGTAATGGGCAAATCTCGCATCCGAGCTCGCTGTTGGAAGAACAGCGCCAATCAAAGTAGCACTGTCTATTTCGTACAGCATGAAGTACGGAGTAATAGTGGAAGGCTTTAGGATGGAATTAGTTTGGCTTGAGGTGGATTTTCGGAAGCCCCATTGACCGTGCTCCTCCATGCTCGTCATCGATTGGAATCTCCTTGCTAAATGATGTTTATTTTTCCTCCCCATGTTCTTGTTTTCTTTCTCTCATATGAAGGTAGATAACACCCTAAATTGCTTTGCATGCCGTATCAGTTCGTGTCTAGGATCTGGGTCCTGAAAACCCTTCCTTGCATACCATACCAGACGCCACCTCATTAATATCAAGGCACATTTTTCTCCGGCGAATCACACTAAACCAACACTGCTGAAGCCCCAGTTGCTAGAATGGATCCCTCTCAAGCCTCTTGCTGGTCCAATCGCCTTCGTGGGGCTCCGAAACCTGATCAGGACGTGGAACCGTCTCATTCGCGCGTGTGCAATTCCTGGTTCACGACAACAACCACAATCACATGCGATTCTGTCTGGCATCGGAAAACAGCAGCTAGTAGGCATGCATGTCTCTATAGCATTGTCGCTCGCCACTGTTGGCTTCGGCCGTTTGGTCTGGCCTGAGTGGTGGCATCCTTCAGTTCTTCGTCTCTGCCATGCCATATGTCGATGATATCGCCGCAGTTGGATAGCGGATACACACTCGACATGGCGACGACATCACGATGCGTGGCCTCTAAACAGGCCCAGCAACAACATCACCAACCGGGACCGACGCTCCTCCCAGCACCAGTCGCCCAGGCCGTCAGTCTTGCGACGCGCACAACATCGCTCGCTATACGGATCGGCTCGGTCGTCAGCTCATTCGGTCTCGATGCCGCCAGAGTCACCACGCTCTCCGGCCTCGAGCTGGCCCGCGGCATGATCGAGGGAGTCATGAGCAGAGCCGCGAAAGACGTTCTGGCGCAGTCCCGAACCGAGATGGCTGCTGCCGACGCCGAGACCGTTTTGGAGCGCAGCCTCGAGAATCTTCATTACGCCGTCACGCAGGTCGTCTTCTGGACCTCTGTCAGCTTCCGATTCACGGGCACCACCCTGTCGACTGCCTCGGAAGGATCGCAGCTGGTCCTGTCGTCTCTCGATCAACTGTTCGGTTCGACCGACTCGTCTCGAGCTGTCGCCAGCATCATCACACTGATTCGACGCGAATTCCGCAGTCCCGCCACGGGCTTTTGCGAAGAGAGGGTCGGTGTTGTCGATCTGACGCTTGCGCTGAGCACTCTGGCGTATCTACAGCAATCGTGCCGAAAGACCGCCGAAGAGGAACGCCGACGCCAATCATACGAGGAGGTTATATGGGACGTGGTGGTTCTCAACGACGGAGAGCGAGTCGACGTTGACGAAGAGGTTCTGAGTGGTATCCAAGGCGGATACGAGACTTCTCCATCGCCGCCAAAAAGTCCATGGCCCGATTCGGATGACGATGAGGCTGTCATGGCCCATCTGAAGAGCCAAATTACAGCCTCTCTATCTCCGGGCACCTCTGTTTCCGTCTCCAGCTCGGTTTCTTCGACGCAGACGATAACAGTGGATGTCCACGGACCGCAACTGCTTTCGCTTCCAACTCCACCAGGCGCAGAAATTGTCGAGACAAAGGTATTGACGCCTTCTAGCAATCGTCGCTCGTGGTTATCGTTGAGCCAGGATGATGAAGCCGCAGGGTCATCTTATCGAGTGGTTTATAAAATACATCGAACCAAATTTACAGCCTCGTCCTTCAGGGGCGAAAATGAAGCCTCTGGCCCGGCAGTTGTCGAGCTGAGTGACGAGACCTACTCTGAAGATCGGGAGCCGCTACATATTAAGGCTATCCAAGATAGCGCTCAATCATCCGGTCCAACATCACCTGTCTCTCCCGTCATGCTACCCCCTGCCCTCCCATCAAGGCCTCCCTCTGCCAACGACACCAAACGACGCAGCGCAAATTCATCACACGACTTGTCAAGCTTTTCAAAGCCGACAATGTCAAGCGCAAGGAGGACTACGGCCGATGCTGGCATAGCTTCACGTAGATCTGCAGCAACACCACCGTTGTATCTCGAAGACTTGGAGGCGACGGCTAATCAGAAAAAGCCACGGGCACCTTTACATGGTTCTAAATCACAAGATGTGAACAGAAAGACTCCGACAAAGAAGAAGACAGAGGCGACCACGCCCGCAAGAGCCGCGGAGAAGAAGAGTGGTCTGAAGCATGTTCTTCGAGGTGGTGGCCAGTCAATCTCAAACATGTGGAGCAAGGAATCAGACAACCATGGGGCGCTTAGCAAGACCAAGTCGCAAGGGAGGGCTCCAAACGACGAGACATCGGGCTCATCCAAGGCCAAGCCATCCGCATCACGCAATCAGAACCAGTCGTCACAACGAGATGCTGCTCCTCGGCTGTCGGTGCAAACTTCAGACCCATTCCCAAGAAGTTCATCTCGCGCCAGTTTCATCCCCATTCATGATCCTCGCCGAGATTCAATAGCCTCCCTGACCGATCCTTATTCGACCTCAGCACTCAGCTTGCAGCCCATATCGCCGGCCGTTATGAGGGGGGACTTCGCAGCCGGTGATCAGCTTGTGCTGCCATCAGGCCATCGCCGAGTTCGATCGTACGCCCCGAGCATGTACAGCGTGGCTACAAACGACTCCCAAACATCGCTGGTCCTGTCTTCATACTACCAAAAGAGCGCATACAACACCTCTGACGCCCTTTACACCCTCCGGCGAGAGGGGTTCGTTGATGGCACATTCCCCTCTGGTCATCTGCTGCCCAACATCACGCGATATATGCGATTTTCGTCAGCTTGCTATGGTTCGCATTTCCTCAAGCTGACTGGAATTTCTAACGACATGCCCAAGCTTGGAGTCTGGGACGGCACGCACCATGACGTTAGGCATTTTGCTTACCATACTGAATCAGAAGCTGACAACATTCTCCTCGCCTCTTTTGTTGATCCCCAGGGTGGCAGTGACTCCACTGGCTCTACTGGTACAGGTGTGCCGTTAGTGCACTACATCTCCCTGGACCATCAAGCAAAGGCTGTTGTTCTCGCTTGTAGGGGCACCATGGGCTTTGAGGATGTCCTGGCGGATCTGACATGTGATTATGATCGCCTGGTTTGGCGGGGGAGGGGCTATAGGGTTCACAAGGGTATCCATGCTTCTGCCCGGAGACTCCTTTATGGTGGTGACGGACGAGTCCTGGTGACACTCAAGGAGGCACTGCATGAGTTTCCCGATTATGGGCTTGTGCTCTGTGGACACTCTCTAGGTGCCGGTGTCACTGCATTATTGGGAGTAATGCTGTCAGAGCCCAACCCAGATGGCCCTGGCTTTGTCACCTCAGCTGAGCCATACACGACGAGACCAGCACCAAGCGAGGCTCTCATTAATGTGAAGCTCAGCGATATCCGCCTGCCCCCCGGCCGCCGTATTCACGTATACGCATACGGCTCTCCCGGCGTCATGTCATCGTCCCTCCGCAAGCTCACCCGAGGCCTCATCACAAGCGTCGTTCACGGCAACGACCTCGTACCTCACCTATCCCTAGGCTTGCTCCACGACTTCCAAGGCCTCGCTTTGGCATTCAAGCGCGACGAGAACCACACCAAAGCTGAAATCAGACAACGTCTCTGGCACGCCATCCAGGACAACGTTGCAGACAGATGGTACCCCTATCGCAACGTCAGCAAAGTCGCCGGCAGCGGTGGTGCCAGTGACGAGGAACGGTGGATGCTCCCCGCGCTGGAGGGCCTGCGGGCGAGTCTGAAAGGCGAGAAGCTGCTCCCGCCAGGAGAGGTGTTTACGATTGAGACGCAGCGGGTGTTGCGGAGGGACGCGTTCCTGCTGAGAGACGAGGAGCATATTGGGAGGCCGGCGCAGAGGATTGTGCTCAAGTATGTGAGGGATGTGGAGGGTAGGTTTGGGGAGGTGAGGTTTGGGACGAGTATGTTGACGGATCATAGTCCGGCCAAGTATGAGGATGCTCTGAATAAGCTGAGGGTGGGAGTTGCGGAGTGACGGGATATTGAGAGACTTCAGGTTGTTTCTTAGGAACGGTTTGCAGAGGCTCAGATGAATACAAACAATCTCATATTCCACGACTGAACAAAAGAAAGATTAGATATATATGCATCCAGAATTGCCTCAGGCCCAGCACCCAATCCATCATGGATGCAATCACGACCAAAAAGAAAGCCACCCATGCCCGAAAATCCGTTGCATAAATGCTCTCAGTCCTAGTTCAGACGATTTCCTGGATTTTGTTGATTCTGTCGATTCCCCGGTTGTTGATTCAGACAACTCCCCAGTCTTTGTTGATTCTGTCGATTCAACAGTCTTTGTTGCCAGTTTCTCCTGTGCTGAGCGGTATTGATCCATGCACTCTTGGGTTTTTGGATGATCTGCTCCCCAGACCTTTACAAACCCATTGGCAGCCCTCTCGTAGAGCTCAACTGCTTCTTTGAGACGGTCGGTATCTCTGCAGAGCGCCGCAAAGTTCCAAACAATTGCCAACGTGTCAGGATGTTCATTCCCAAGAAGCCTTTCCTCTGCCGATAATATCTGCCGATAAATCTGATCTGCCTCTTCGTACTTCTCCTGATCATGCAGCGATGCCGACAGATTATGAAGGAATTTAAATGTGTTGGGATGTTCCCCCCGCGAACTGCCTCATTTGTCGACACAAGCTCTCGGTAGATCGTCTCTGCCTCTTCGTACTTCTTCTGGCCCGCCAGTGTTAATCCCACCCCATTCAGGCAAGTCAGTGTTTCCTCGTGTTCCTTACCCAAGGACTTTTCGCGCACTGATAATACCTTCCGAAACATCTTCTCGGCATTCCCAAGTCTCCCCTTGAAGAACTCTGCAATTGCTAGATTATAGAGGACGGAAAGCGTGTCACTGTGTTCCGTCCCGAGCGTGTTTTCCCTTGCATTTAGCACTTGCCGACTTATGTGCTCAGCTTCTTTATACTTCCCATTCGAGATAAGTATTTTAGAGAGTGTTTGAAGACATTCGAGCGTTTCCTCTGCTTCCGATCCCTTGACTTCCTTGAAGATATTTGCTGCCTCCAGAACCAACCTTTCTGCCTCTTTACACCTGCCTCTCTCATCCCAGTAATGCCCAACCCGCCTTGCCAAACGAGCCCAATACTCAGCCTCGTTCTTCTCAGGTTTCTCTCGAATGATCAGCTCGACATGAGGGCCCAACTTCTCGCATTCATTCCAGTTCTCGTAGTTCCCGGCTGGATATGCCTCGCATATTACCTGCAAAAACACACTTTTCCAACGATGCCTCCCACCAGTTGATGAAAGCCAGTCTTGTGTGCAGAACTGAACTAGAGAGTGCATCTCAAACATGTCCGTCTCTTTCGTCACCGCCACTAGCGAGTATGCCTGCAAGACTTCTAGATCCTCCTCCAAGGCCTTGCGATCGTCATCCAAGTAGTCATCCTCACTGTCCCCGGAATTGTAGGCTCCATCCTCTCTATTTTTGCAAATAAATTTGATGAGCACGAATTCAGGAATCCCCTGCGGGTTGAAGAAGCTCATCAGCGAGAGTAAGTCAGCAGCAGATGGTCGATCGCGACGGATCTGTTCGAATGTGGCTTGCCACGTTGAAGCAACGGTGTTCAGGGAGGTTTGGTCACGCCAAAGATTGGTAGCATCCGTTCTTAGAAGTTCGCTTCTTCTTTTTGGGCTATTGCAAAAGTCATCCAGGTATGTAGAAATGGTCATTCGCGGTGCTCGTCGGTTAATAAAGGCGGCTGCTTGGTCTATTGCAAGCGGTATGTTGTTGAGTGCACGTACTAGGTCCCTTGCTTGCTTTTCGTCAGGTTGGTAGACAAGCTTCTTCTGTAAAACCTGAAGTGCGTCATCGTCGTGCATTGCGTCAATCCCACAGATGTCCCCATAGCCACCCACTAATTTCTCTACCACATTCCTATTGCGAGATGTGATGAGGATCGAGCCATTTATCGACATTGGGAGGAATGAATCCAATTGTGCCTCTGTATCGATGCCATTGCCATCTTTGGGAAAGAGGACGTTGACATCATCGGCATTGTCAAGCACCATGAACCATCTTCCGTTTTCCTCCTTGCGTAGCCAGTCATATACTAGCTTAAGTATATTAATCCCAGGATCGTTTCGTCGTGGCAAACAGAGCCTCTCTGCAATATCTCCATACTCTGCCTCGAAACGCTCTCGGGAGCTTGCAACCACCCAGAACACCCAAGTATCGGGCGAGTTTTCTCGGACTTTGTACGAGTAATGAATAGCAATTTGAGACTTCCTTCTGTCTTGTTAGCATACTATATTACAGGAATCCAGGCGAACTAAATGCCATCAAAACTCACCCAACACCTCCGAGGCCAACCAGGGCCGCCCGAGCGCCCGGAAACGCACATTTCTCGCCAACCCACTTCATGATTTCAGGGCGATCAACGAACCTAGGGTCGGGTGGAAATGGAACTATTGCGCATGGCTTGGGGGGGCTTGTTTGGGCATTGGCATCCTGTGGTCGTTGGCCGAAATAATTGTTGATTGTCGATGCGTGTAAGCCGGCCGCAATGTTATCCCCGTCAATTGCGCCAAAGGTGCTCATTTTCACCTGTTGCTAGGTCTATTCAAGCGATGAATTTCTAACATGGAAAATAGAAATAGGCCATCGTCTAGATTTGTGAGGACTCGACAATCGTCGACATTGGCTATGTTTGGAGGGTGGGGAAAAGATATCAGCCCAATCTCCTCACATTCGCAGCCCGGCCTGTTTTCGGAGCCCAACATGACCTAGAGTACACAGCTTTTCAGCTAATCATGAAATAATTTCCTTCCAAAAATTTTAATTGGTTACTGCCACGAGGTATAATGGGCAGACAGAAACTATCCGATTCCTAGGGGCGAGACATTGTGTTTCGGGCTGCACGACAAACACATCTACAGATTGCTTTCATCTCATACAACGGTATTATGGTCGCTGCCGCACCATCCAGACGTGAAGACTTCCACGTCGCCATCATATGCGCGGTTGTCACAGAATACGATGCCGTTTGTCAGGTCTTTGACGAATTTTGGGACGAGAATGGTGACAGTTACGGAAGAGCCGTAGGAGATATCAACACTTACACCACTGGCCGTATCGGCAATCACAACGTCGTCCTGCAAATGGGAAAGGGAAAAGCAAACGCTGCCTCTGCTGCGGCCAGCTTTCGATCGAGTTATAACGGCTTAGAGCTGGCGCTCCTTGTGGGCATCTGCGGAGGCGTCCCCTATGCTGGCAGCGATGGGGAGACTGAGATCCTTCTGGGCGATGTCGTGATCAGCAAGTCTGTCGTCCAATATGACTTTGGAAGGCAATACCCCGATAAATTGATGCGCAAGGATACCTTTGAGGACAACTTGAGCAAGGCGAACAAGAATATTCGAAGCCTGTTGAAGATCCTGGAGACGGAGCGGGGCCTGGAGAAGCTACAGAGCCAGACGTCCGCCTTTTTGATACAACTACAGGACAAAGTCAAAGTCAAGAAGCGTCGTGGCCCAACCAAGAATAAATACGGGTATCCTGGTGCGGCCATGGACAGGCTGTTTGAGCCGAGCTATCGCCACAAGCATCGTGGTGTACTGGCCCAGGCCTGCAGCACCTGTAGCAGCAGCCTCGACGCTGTCTGCGAAAATGCTCTCGACTCGAGCTGTGAGGAACTGGGGTGCGAAGAGAGCTACCTCGTCACTCGTGAGTCGCTTGAAGAAGGCCAGGAGCCCACGATTTACATCGGGCCGGTCGCTTCAGGTGATGCCGTTATGAAGTCGGGGGAGGATCGCGACAGAATCGCAAAGAAGGAAGGCATCATCGCTTTCGAGATGGATGGAGCTGGTGTTTGGGAGGAGGTGCCCTGCATCGTCGTCAAGGGAGTCTGTGACTACGCTGACTCCCACAAGAACAAGAAGTGGCAAGCCTTTGCTGCAGCGACGGCGGCTGCGGCTGCGAAGGCCCTTCTTGAGAGATACCCCAAGACGGACAAAGCTAGATCTGAGCAGCCGGCAGAGCAAAACACAGCGGTCAATGGGGCCACTTCGGGGAAGAATGAGGGTGGATCTCATCATCCCTCGGGACCGGTGTTCAATGGGCCCATCTCGGCCCGAAATCTCGTTGCGGGAGTACAGGCAAGTGGAGGCACGGTGAACAACACCTTTGGATGAAGTCATTCTCACAAACACGATGGTTATTTTGAAGCCAAGGTGTTGGGATAAATCCAAGACCTTACAAAGTGTTTACACGGCTTTCAGTCTATGGATGTGTTTATTTCATGTGAATTTTGATGGAGTATGTATCTTTCCATATCTTGATGCATTTACAATGTCGATGGAGACAATTCCACATTACTCAAACTTGGTATTCGCCAGAAGATCACCGGGCAAACGCCTTGGACGAGATTGGGGGCGGGCAATCGCTGAGTTTGCAAAGGCACCCCGGAATGAGGGACAGCGTGAAGCGGGGTGAGGCAAGTCGAAGCAACAAGAAACCGGATAAGCCGATAACTTACTCAGTAATATGACATGTAACTCTGCCAAATCAGGCTGCAATCCGGATTCTCATGCAATTGGCTGAGGTGCCAGGGTGTTGCGGCCAAGAATGCACAGCTGGCCAAAAAAGAATTGGCGGCAACACATCGATTTTCTGGGCAACATGCAGGTCGGTGTGGTCTCGGTGGTCGTCAAGCGGCAACTGAAACTTAGCAGAATATGGGAGGGCACGTTGCCAACAAGCCCTCTGTTTCTTTCACTCTATTGGCGGCCTGGTTTGTTCAGGAGTAGGTAGGACATACTAAAAATAGTTGAAGGCGAGAACAGGACGTCGACAGTCCGGTGGTATCAATCTAGATAGCCAAACTCCATCACGACCTTGTACGCTCGAGTTGAATGACATTGCAAGGAACTACTAGATACTTCGTACTCCGTACGGAGTACTCATAGCGCAACCGGCTCCGAAGTGGGGTCGACTTTTGGCGTTGGGATCCACCGGGCCGGGCCGGTCCGTGTAGTGACCCTAAGCATACGATCTAGCACGGGCTTGCCTTTGCCTTCGTCTCTGTTAGACTGGAGCAGGGACTCAACGAAAGAAGATATTAATGAATGAGATATAGGGTTGGGTGTTTAAGGTTTTAAGCTCTTATTATGCCATGTATCCGATATGTACTTCGTACATGGTGATTCAATCACGAGTTGGAAAAAAGCGTCAATTTAATTCGGTGAACGAAGCCATGCGAACAAACAGGTGCCTCAGTCAAGATTCCATGTCAAACGAAGTACTGATTTTCCCCCCAGCTATTTCCGAACAGATCCCGCTTCATCGATACCCTTGAGTATATTCTCCAGTCTTGTCGGTCTCCTCCCATGGTACCATATTTGTCCTGGTCAACCCAGCCGACAGTATTTTCCCCACCGAAGCCTAGAAGAACGACATCACCATTATCGTAAATAACAACATTGCCAGCAGTAATACCGCAATACAAAATGACAGATTTTTACAGTGCTAGAGACTCTCTAATCCGGACTACCCATTTCCGCTTCATGACCTGAGTTGCCACTGGCTCTGGGACAACCACCTCCACACCTACTCATAGCATATGAGGACTTTGATGTTTACCTGAGATGTAGCTGAGAAAGGTATTATGTCGTCGTGAAATTTGATGGTTCCTGGGACATTGGTTACTCATCGGAGATCTCAACAGCAAATAAGGCTTGCTTCTCAACTCTGTGACTCCCAAAAAATCCCGTATTTGACCTCCGATCTTGAGACATGTCCCCAGCTCGCTTCCAATTGCCCCTCCTAAATTTCAATTGAGGTTTTACAAATAATTTACTCTTCTTTAATATTGACCTTCGATTAGACAAGGCTCTGAGCTGATCATCTAGTGTTATTTGAGGCGAGAGCTGCGTCAGTGAGACCCATCTCTTGGAGACTAGCCTTTACAGGTGGTTCTTTTGGGTCAATAGCAAGCTTGCAGTTTCATGAGAGTCAGTATCTTCTTCTTCGGCAATCATTTTCAATATGTGGATCTCTGGATACAATTATTGGCGAGGTGTTTGTGCTTCTGGTATGGGGGACGGCGTTAGCTCTACATCAGAGACATCACCGTCTCTGACGGTAACAATGACAGACATTTTGCACCCTGATTTACAAGCGACTGGTCAAAATGGACCATGTGTTTATACCACCGTGGTAGCGCAGCCGGTGAACCAAGGTTTACACCCTTGGTTGTCTCAACATTCCCCGCCATCGCAAACCAGGTGAGGCGGTGATGCTGGAGGGAGAACGCAATTAGTTAATCAGCGAAGCTGACAATTTTAGAACGAATCTTCAACTGCGATTGAAGTCTAACGCCAAGTGTGTCAAGGGTTGCTGATGTTCAGAAACACTTTGTTGCGGAGTGCTGTCAATAGGTTCGGTGTGGCTGGCGTTGGCCATGTCTTCATTGAATGGATGATTAGTTGTTGAAGCGTCGTGTTTGACATTCGATAAGGAAGTTCAGCGACAGTTCGAATAGTTGTTCTGTTAATGATGAATAAGCACTAAGAGTTGCTACTCTGCCGTTCTTTGTGAGGTGCATTCTTCAATGATGTTGCTTTCTTCCGTTTCCCTTTGTTGGCAGTATCGCACGATATCGCTGCATCTTCATTGGTGTTCAAATCACTTGCCATTCATCTAGTACAATACCTCAATGAGTAGCTGTGCAGCTGTGTTCAGACAGGCCGATTGAACATTTCTCCTAATGAAATACATATTTCGCTGTTTCCCCCAAGCAACTCAATATCTCACCATTCCATCATCACAACACAATAACCCAATCCACACAACTCTTAACTCACACCACACATTAACTCCAGTTCACCACTTCATAAAAAACTCATCTCCGAAGCTTAATCCACTATGTGTTCATCCAACACCTGTCAGAAACTGCCTGAGGAGCTCCTCTACATCGTCGCGGAGCATGCAGATACTAAATGTCTCGCAGCACTAGCCAGAACCCATCGCTCTCTTCACAACTTTGCAAATCCCCTACTCTACAAACGGGACATGAAGGAGGAAGACAGTTCGGCACTTCTATGGGCTTCTCACAGGGGCATCCCGGAAACAGTACAAAGGTTTCTCCAGTATGGAGCAAACCCAAACGTGAGAAGAGATGAAGACGATGAGATGTATGGCCCGTATATGACCCCCCTCTTACTAGCAGCGAAATCCGGCCACGCCGATGTTGTCAGCTTGTTACTCGATGCGAGTGACACAGACCCCAATTTGCCAGACATCATGGGCATGCCACCGCTGAGCGTCGCCACTTGGCATGGACACCCTGAGGTGGTCGAGTTGCTACTTTCTGACGGTCGTGTTGACCCAATGTTGCAGGACAAGAGGGGGAAAACCCCATTAATATATGCAGCGTCTGAAGGACATGAAGTACATACAAAGATGGCACAGCTCCTCTTGGATCGCGGCGTTGACCCGAACCTGCAGGACTCATCTGGCAGGACGGCTTTGAGCTACGCCATGGGCACTGACATTATTGAACTGTTGCTAGCAAATAACGCCGACAAAGATTCTGCAGATGGTCAGGGCAGGACGCCCTTGACTCACATGGCAATCTTGGGACGAACAAGGGAGGCCAAGCTGCTGCTGGACAAAGGCGTCAGGGCAGATGTTCAGGACACGGTACTGCGCCGAACGCCTTTGAGCTATGCCGCACAGGAGGGGCATACGGAATTGGTAAGAATGCTCTTGCAAAGGGATGATGTTAACCCAGACTCTCCATCTAGGCAGCGAAAGACGCCTTTGTATTATGCGTCGTGTTATGGTCACCAGGTGGTTATGGATCTGTTGCTGGCGACTGGAAAGGTCGACAAGACTCGGGTTCGGGGGCATTAGGTGAGGCAGGGCATGGAATGAGGCAGGGCATTTCCATTTGAGAATTAATACATGAGCACGAACATCTAAGGATGTATGCATGCAATTCGGAATATTGTCTTCTAGGTGAATATGTCTATTATTGAATCACAGTCCAAGTCCATTAAAAGGGTCTAAAAGTGAACTCGTACGTGTAATTACAATCCTTCTGTAAGCTTACCCTCAAGGGCCTCAATGTAACAATCGATAGCGGCGGTTTCTTGGGGGTATACCCTCAAGATGGATCATGCATGCTCTCAACTGAGCCAAGGTGAGAACTACTACTTCGCTTATGTATGGGACTGAGTCAAGGGCTTCTGCAAGGGACATGAAAGTGACGAGTCAATTCAATATCGTGTCGGCCTAAATACCTGTAAGCTCCGGTCGTAAGTCGTGTAGACGATACCTGCCTCAGTGAATGCCACCCGCCCATGCCCGCATCCGGGCCTAGACTCCGAAAGGTACGACATGCATCGAATGTGCGCTACGTGGACAACCAAAACTCCAGAGGAACGATGCTTGGCATGCAGTTCAGGGTCTCAGGGTTTCAAATGAGCTGCCAAGATGGAAACCCTGCCGAGTCATGGAGAATGCAAGGCCGCCTTGGTGGTCAAGGATGGGTGGGGACTTGAGCCAGGGTGTCAGCAAACTTCCGAAGGTCTTCAAGGCGAGTAAGCAAGTAAGAGCAAAAGGGCCGGGAAGTAATAAATGGGGTGAGAAAACACGTAAACCTGAAAGCCTATCACAGCCCCTGACTTCGCGAAGGACAGGGACATGGGCGAGAGAAGGAATGCAACGGCTGCAGCCAGGATATCGCCTTGAATGCCAAGATTATATCACATGGAAGAGTTCGTGTATCATATCTCGGCAGAAATTCGCAGAGATCCTTGTCCTGCCACGTATTCGTCAAGGAAACCTCGTCGAAGTCCCGATGTCAGAGAAATCGTTGCTGACGGCTGAAGAAAGGGGGGAGAACTCAGAAGAGCTCAGAAGTCTTGAATCCCCGTCTCTCCTTGTTTTGGCAGATGTTCACTACCTGGCGACTCGGCCCAACCCGGCTCCTCCTCGTCGAACCAAGCATCTTCCGCGTCCCTCCTTGCCACAACATCGTACTCGTCATTGGCATCAACGGTGGTATAGTCAAAGTCTTCATCTTCGCCTTGAACGAAGCGCTCTTCGATAAATGCGCTCCAAAGTTGCACGCCGTGCTCTTTGTTTTCAGCCAGGCCGTCCCAGGCACTGGTATCTAGGTCATCTGGTGTTTGCGACTGCGCGTCCTGACTGCATGACGGTTGTGAGAGTGTCGAGAGCTTTGTTTCTCCCCGGATTAGATCTGCCTCGAGTGTCCGTCCATAACCTTTTTCTTTTCCTTCGGCTTCTCGCTCTGCCGGCGTTTGGAATCTCTTGATGAGACGCTCATAGAGGATGGGATCTGCATCGCATAGTGATTAAGGTGAGACGCATTTCTCGCAACGACACAGAAGAAAAATCGCAAGATAATAGACGCTACAAAACAATACCAAAGGCGAGTTTTACAACGGCGCATGGGATTTGGGAAAATTCATACCAGCAAGCTCATGCTCTAGGCCGTTCAGATAGGATGGATTTCTTTGTAGGTATTCGCGTCTGCGGTTTTGCACCTCAAGCTGGGCCAGTTTGGCGTGCGTCTTGGGCTGCCGAGGCACTGGTTTCTCAAATCCGTCATGATGCGCATCACTGTCCAGTGACATGGTGGCTAGGGATGCTGATGGCGATGACATGTTGGATGATGTGCGATTTATTGCGAGATCATGGCATGGAAGTCTTGGGAAGCTCAAGAGATTTATTTGGTGAAGCACATGCTTATTCAGCAATTGAAGATGGTGGGGCCAGCTTGTTTGTCTACGAAGATGAGAAGCACACTCCGTTTTCTTCTCCGAAATCCTCAATGCTAAGAGTACGCAACTTTGCACGTTATAGTCGAAGCTATGCGCCCTTGATTCAAGTCTGGAATGCCAGGGTGCCAAATGCATCCAGTATCCAATGCGTCTGTACGAAATACTCGTGGTCCTTCCCACCATCAGGCAGTGACTGAATCGTACTCTTCGAAACTTATATGTCGGTACGACGAGGTTTTAGCGCTGTTTCGATGCTATGGGAGATGCTATGGGAGATGCTATGGGAGCTGATGAAGGGAGCAGGAACATGATGGCGCATATCATCACTCTTGCAGCAGAAATCACATTCGAAGACTTTGCAAGCCTCATTCTCGCAGTACAAAGCTTGTTCAGCTTCTCAACTACCCCAAACCTGATGGAGTTGATGGGGACCGCCACTGTCTGGCAGCGATGCTCGAGCGAGCTGGTGTATAGACAAGCTTGAGCTGAGACAAGAGGCGTTCCTCATGACACCATGCGAGTGGTCCGCGGGCTCTTTCATCGGCTCCTAACCAAGCTTGCTGTCTGCGAGGATAGAACGGATTCCGCAGCGTCCACCTCGGCAATGATAGGGCCGGCGAGGGTGCCCGGCGTAATGAGCTAACATGGGCGGTCCTCGAGGATACCTATCGATGTTTGACTTGAGAGTTATGTGTGAAGCACCATCCGTAACTCAACGCCAAGTAAGGCGGCAAATTTCGAATGGATCTTGATAGTGTCGGGTCCAGTCTGGGACAATCGCCATGGCCTGGGATGCATGTGTTGACTCTTGTTAAGGCGCAATACCAGGCTTCCGCAGAGTTGCGCAACTCTCGCAAGTTCCATGGTCTCTAACAAGGCTGGCGGGCTGCAGAAACCAGAAGCAAGAGGAGAAATACAGCCACCGCCACATTTCTCGCAGGGCGAGCGATGGGAAGCTGAGATCGGACAGCTACTTCGTACATACCACTGCACTGCGCTCAAGTACGAAGTAGATCCAACGAGGAGATGAAGTTTGTCGTCAGGCCAAGTCTGCGCACGCGTTCAGGCATGATTGGCGCCATGTTCTGGTTGTGTCAACCGGCTCATCTCATGGGTCTCTGTTGCTTTCAAGCTCAGTCTCTGGTGTATTCAGCTCGGACGAAAGAAAAAGTCGAACAGACCTTGAGTTTCTGTGGCTGCGCGAGAAACTGTCTGGCCATGGAAGTCGAGACTGACAGAGCCTCATCATCTTGCGTGCTGTGGGATTGGCTGGCTTCCTAGAGGCCTGAAAATACCGCCATCCTCTCTCTGTATGCGATAGTATCAAGGACCTTGAAAGACATTGAGAGACATTGGAGCGAGTGGCTAGCGAAGAAGTCGTGAGCGATAACAGGGCTGAGCTGACGGCACTTGGGTCACAGACAAGGAGAGGGTATAGTAATATGTAAATGAGCAGATGAGGATGTGCAGACAATGGGTTACATCCTTTCCATATCAACCAGGGGATTTATGTAGAGTCATCAGACACCCCCATGTATGATGTGTGTCCCCCACTTTCCAAGTGGGCTTGATGTCGGTACATGACATTTGAGCAAACGATCAGCATAAGAGCCTCAACGTCCCCATACGAGTAGGAGTTGTTAGTTGATGGCGTTTCCCATGTAGATTCAGTTGGTTTTATGTTGATGCCATGGCGGAGTTTTACGGAACATTTATTTGTCCACGTGGTGGAAAAAATTCCTCGGAATCGTGGGATTGTAGGGTAGTAGCAAGAGTGGTGAGATGCAGCGAACATCTGCATGTGAGACGGACTGTTGGTTCAAAACCGGATGCCATTTGCTTCGTATGTACGGAGTACGGAGTGCGAAGTATGTATCTATGTATAGTGGTAGTATCGATGGATCATTCGGCGAGGCTTAGACGGCAGAGGGCAGAGGGCAGAGGGCAGCAGCCATTTAGTGATCATTTTGTGATCAATCACTTTGACCACGTCCCGACGCACCACATAGATACTCCGTACATGAGCCAATTTTCCATTTTAAAGGCTAATACTCCGTACTACCAGGACGAGTAGCAAGTATTAGTTGGTACTAGCAGTATGGATCGACCGACAATCCGCACGGTAAACGAGCAACACATACATATGCAGCGGCATGGATATGGATATGGATATGGATATGGATATGGATGCTGCAACATGGTATGCTATGTATGGATGACGGGGAACGGCGCTCGTTTTACCCGGGGCATCAGATTGCGCACGCACGAAGGGATTTATGTTGGTATTCACACATACATACGCATACATGGACGTACATACATTAGTAGTGCATGTATATGTATATTACTCCAAGACACAAACAAGTACGGAGCAATAGATGGTAAAAGCCCCAACAATGGTCTCAGAAAACGTGCCAGATTGACCAAATGGGAAGACGGCGCATGCGGTGCAAACCCGCCCAAATCGGCGCTGCCGTCAAATCACCACAGCGCCTAAGACCGTCCACCATTAGGGGCTGCAGCCAGCGCAGACAGCGCAGACAGCGGGCTGTCACCCGATGCAACCCCCTAACAGCGCTGCGCACAGCGGCCTATAGGGAGCTGCGGACCACCACCCCCCTGCAACCGCCTCTTGGCCCCCCCCTGTAGCCGTCGCTGGTGGCCCGATGCCTCCACCAGAGCGCCTCCATCTGGCGAACGAGGCCGGGATTATTAGGTACTGCTTTGCTTTGCTGCGCTGCAATGGTCGAGGCGATGGATGTTTGCTGCAGTGCGATTCGGCAGCAGGCCGGCGAATCTGAGTAAAATTTCCCTTGCATGGATTGGATGCCATTATTGCCCGAGAATCCTTAACGGCTGCTGCACCTGGGCTGCTTGCTGTTGGCTGAGCCCAGCATCTGCTCGTGCTATCTATCGCATCTCACTCAACCTCTGCGAATCACTCATAGTCACTCACAGTCAGTCACTCACTCACTCACTCACTCACTCGCTCGTTCGCTCGCTTTTGGTTGTCCTACCCTCCTCACATGCATGCATCCAAGAGAGCGTACGTACGAGTACATATTACATAGGCTATCATGGCGGCTGCTGCTGCTGCTGCCTCTGCCTCTGTCTTTGCCTCTGTCTTTGCCTCTGCCACTGCCTCTGTCATTGCTGCTGTCATATCGCCTTAGACGGTCCCCCCCTCCAATTCTCGCGGCCATCCAGTCTCCGCTGCTGGTCTGAGGGACGTGCGGTATAAAAAGAGCAGCAGCCCAGCCTGGGACGAGACGAGACGAGACGGGACCAGATGGCATCGGACATCGCTAGTCGGATCAAGGCCACGCTGTTCAGGCGACGGCCTCGACGGAACTCGACGACGCCGTCCTTCGCCTCGGCCGACGGCATTGGAGCGCTGCTGCACCCTAATAGCCGGACGCTCAATCAGTCGTGCACTGTCCTTGAGACGCCGTTCGGCCAGGCTGGACGGGACAGCAAAGACAGCGATGCAACCGAGAGCAAGGCTGAGCACAGCCCCGATAGAGGCAAAGACGGCAACGAGGAGACTCTCCCAGAAGACGACAGCGAAGCATTCATTACGTCCGCAGAAGCCACGGATAGTAGTATTGGAGACGCCGCTGTTCATCATGGAGAAAAGGAGGATCGGGGGGAGGGGGGCGAAGATGCGGAGGAGCAGGCGCCGCTCAAATCGCCTAAGCCCGCCGTCGCCGTCGCCATCGCCTTTGCAGAGGACCAGGAACAGGCACAGGAACAGGAGCTACTGCTCTTACAGCGGGCGCAACAGGGAGGGACCCGCCAACAGGGCCGCAACCAGCACCTAGGCCAGCACCTGGGCCAGCACCTGGGCCAGCGCTTGAGGAGCCCCCAGAGCCCCCAGAGCCCCCAGAACGGCAGGCTGACTAACACCATCGACCCTTCTGATACTATTAGCTTTGATCCTTCTTCGCCGCTGCAGCCTCCGTTACGAACTTTGACAGCCACACCAACACCATCCCGCCTCACGAGCATCGACGAGGACGAGTCTTCGACATCGCCGTCCTCGACTGCCACAGCGCACGCCGACTCCCGCAATGGATCGCTGAGTCGTGCGCCATTGCTGACCACTAACCGCATCTCGCCTCCACCGCTGCTGCTCTCTACGCGGTCTGCCGCATCCGCATCCGTTTCCGTCTCCTCCCCATCTGCCTCTACCTCTGCCTCTGCCTCTGCCTCTGTCTCGGCCTCGACCTCGGCCTCTGCTCATCCTCCTGAGCCCGAACGCAAACAGAGCATTGCCTCGGACCAGGACGCCCATATCATCCAATCGTGGCCCTCGATCGACATCGACGCCCGCCGAGGAGCCTTGGATTTAGATATCGACCATCTCGGCCATCTCGACCCTGGCGCACCCGCCGCCGACGACCCTCTCTTCTTGCAACAGTCCTCCTTCGCCATTCCCCTGCCCGATGCCAACATGGCCACGGAGCCGACCATACGCAAGATCTGGATCAGACGGCCGCCCAATGGCTCGCCCACGCGGATCGCCATCACCAGCGAGGACCTTGTCGATGATGTCCGCGACATGATCTTGCGCAAATATGCCAACTCACTCGGCAGAACCGTTGACTCGCCCGACCTGCGCATTCACATCCGTACCCGTGACCACAAGGAGCAGCGCCGACTGGAACCCGAAGAGCCCATGGCCGACATTATTGATGCGCACTTCCCCAAGGGCCAGGGCATTGGCGACGCTCTCATTGTCGACGTCGACGCAGCCCACGCTGCTGCCTACGCTGCTGCCCCTCCAAGGCGAACCCCCAAAGCCTCGCCTCGTGCAACTCATCCCAACTCCGCCACTGTCTACTACTACCCCGACGACGGACGTCCCTCCGAGGCGGGAGAGGGCTATTTTCCTCCGGTCCCCGGCGTAACATCACCACATCTTCCAATGTCTGTTCCAAACTCAGCCAATGCACCAATCCAACATTCAATCGCAGTGATAGGTTCCGGTCACCTCCCTCCAATACCTTCGCCCGGCGGCACTCGGTCTCGCCAATACGCCCGAGAACGGCCCAAACTAGGAAGAACGCATACAGCCTCGCCGAATTTAGTACACAATGGTGTCACGACCATGTCTTCTGGGGCTGTCAACACCCATGGTATACCGCACCATCGCCCACGCCACTCCCACTCCCGAACCCACTCGAGCTCCTCAGAACACCACGGAATGCCCACGACAGCAATACCTCTGCCGACGTCCCCGGGCCCTGAGCCAGCTCCAGCACGGATTGATACTCCACTGGGAATAGCGCCGCCTAGAATGTCTAGCGCCCGGCCGAAGAAGAGCAAGAAGAATCAAGAATACCAAAGCCTGTCGCCCAACATGCTGAACAGCGCCGTCCCTCCCATCAGCGTCCTCATCGTCGAAGACAACCCCATCAACTTGAAACTGCTCGAGGCCTTTGTCAAGAAACTCAAGGTCAGGTGGCAGACGGCTACGAACGGCAGAGACGCCGTCAACAAGTGGAGGGCCGGAGGCTTTCATTTGGTTCTGATGGATATTCAACTGCCGGGAATGAACGGACTGGAAGCTACCAGAGAAATCAGACGGCTGGAGAGGGTCAATAACATCGGTGTCTTCTCTTCTACGCCGGGCAGCCTCCCCGAGGCCACTCCAAGCGAGGAGCTTACCGAGCAGGATCGATTGCAGGGTCTGGAGTTGTTCAAAAGCCCCGTCATCATTGTCGCCTTGACGGCAAGCTCACTGCAAAGCGACCGACACGACGCCCTTGCCGCCGGTTGCAATGACTTTTTAACCAAGGTATGTTGAACCATTAACTTGATCTTGCCTCTCCATACCAAAAAGCTAACTCGTCTCTACTAGCCTGTCAACTTTGTCTGGCTTGAGCGAAAGGTCATGGAATGGGGCTGCATGCAGGCGTTGATCGACTTTGACGGTTGGCGGAAGTGGAAGGACTACTCGGAAAAGGCCGAAGAGATGGAAGCCACAAAACGGGCACTGGCACAGGCTGCCAGGAACAAATCGAAAAAGAACCGTCCATTACCATCACCAGCATCGGCATCGGCATCGGCATCGACCTGATGGCATATGACTGCATTTGACGGTATTTTTGGACGGCATTTTTGGACGGCTACGAAGGCGACGACACATCTTGGCGGTGCATTGGAGGTTGGATATAGCGTTGATTTCACTCTGAAGACGGATGACGGATGAATGACATATCATAATAGTTGCGATCCCCATGTTGTTGACGACTTGTACGGGGTTAATATAGATATCATGTTGCGATGCCCATTTTGGAAAGTGGCTTGAGATATAATGTTGAATGTGTATTAATCAGCAATTATCGTCATCGTTATCGTTATCTACGTATCACTGCAAACCTGGAGCCCACACTTATATAAGCAGGAATTCGTCGGACCGGAAGAACAAGACACCGAGCATATGTAATAAAGAAAATTTAGCGCATCTTGACAAGTCTTTTTGCGGCACACGAGTTTGGACTTGTCCAAACCGTCCACCAACCCAAACCAAACCATGCCCCAAAGCTCTGCCATCCTGACCCATTGACGCAGGATGCGCACGAATTTGACCTGAGGCTCTCTTCTACATCCATTCTCTTTGTTTCATCATGCCTCCCAGGGTTTGCGGCGGCGCCTCCGTGGCGCTGGCGCCAGTGGTCGACGCATGCCTCCTCCAACACTCCAGATCTGCCGCAGTGCCCTTTGCGCGCTCCTTCAGCTCGACGCCATGCCAGGCCAAGATGAGCCGCGCTCGTCAGCAGATGTTCCAATGGCTCAAGGGCCGTGAAGGCTCAGAGTTTGCGGAGCCCGGCAAGGGGCCTCGGTACCTGGGTCCGTTTACGGACCAGCCGTTCCCATTGAACCCGCTGTTTCGCAGTCAGCCAGTGCTGGATGAGCAGACGAGGGAGTTGATTTGGGAGAAGGTGCTGCAGAGGGGAGAGTCGCTCAAGGCAGTGTCGGCAGAGATGGGGGTTGATGTGAGGCGGGTTGCTGCCGTGGTGAGGTTGAAGGAGGTGGAGAAGCAGTGGCAGAAAGATGTGAGTTTGCTTCTGATTTTTCTTTCTTCTGAATGGATCCTTCGTGATGAGACAAATTCAAAATTTTCGATTAGTCTTGAAGACTCAAAACTATGGTTAGAAACGATTTATATCTGACACACACACACACTTCCTCATGTTTCAATTATTTCTCATACCAGCAAGGGTAGCAGCGGAAGTGCTGACAACTGAACAGGGCAAGAAGCTGGCAGTACCATACGCCAAGGCGGTAATGAGCATGCTGCCCAAAACAGCATATCGCGAAGGCGAGCAAAACACACCACATGAACCTGTCAATGAGGTTCACGTGCACAAACTCACGATGCAACAATTATTCGTACCTGTATCAGAGTCACGGCACTTCACGCGAGAAGACGCAGCCAAGGCCTTCCACGACAGGATGCTCCCTGCGGACGCTCGGTCGCCACAGCCGGAACTCATAAACATGGAGCGGGAAATCCTTCAGGGCAAGAACCGAGACGAAAGTCTGACGCGCTTCATGGAGGCGACGCAAAAGGAGGAGGATGCTGTGGCGCGGCGGATCGCCAAGGAGCAGCAGCGGGAAGAGAAGAGGACTACCAGAATACAGACGGACCGGTACGAGTTCCGGTTCAAGGAGATTAATGCGGATGATGTTGGCCGGAATGGACGGTCACGGAAGGGCACAGGATGGCGGTATGGCGCGCCGTTTGATGACCGTAAGCGCGGACTGGTCAAGATACCCACGTCGGTGCCTTGAGATGTCTGGAGCCTTGCTCTATTAACTCTGTATTATACCACCGGTACTATAAACCGCATGATGATGTACAACTGATGTATTCCAACGCAGACATGAAGAAGAAATCTGTCTATCTATCCATGCAAGTTGTCGCATCTTCAAACCCTCCTTATAATGCAGAGCGTGGCGCAGAGGGGTCGATGAGGAGCTTTCGTCGGATGCGAGCAATATCTTCAGACGAGAGTCCGCACACATTCACGACATACTCCTCCACAGAGCCGTATTTGTCACGGAGCAGCTTCAGCGTCGCAAGCATAGACTCAGGTCTATCCCAAGACAAGATCAGCAATTAATCCAAAGGTAGAAGAAGAAAGGACTTCTTACCGTGTAGTCAACATCCTCTCCCTCCCCTCAGGATCATCCTTAAACGTCGGCATCGCCGCCAACTTGGCTATCATGCCTGGCTTCACGTCCTTCAGCCCTTCCTCCGAGAGCGCATATTCCGCCGCGACAGCCTCATCCGACACGCCGCACAGCGAGAGGATCAGTGCGCAAATCACGCCCGTGCGGTCTTTGCCCGCTGTGCAGTGCACCAACGCCGGTCCCTCGTCTTGAGCCGAAGAAGCAATATGCTTCAGAATGGTTCCAAAGGCCGGGCCGCCCTCGCGCAAAATGGACATGTACGCCGCACTGAAGCCCCTGCTTGAATCAGTGGCCGCATAATCCTTGAAGCGCAGGGCCACAGCCTCGGGGCCGTAGTCTTCGTCTGTGAAGACGGGGACGTGAATGCGCTTCGGGCCGTTGGGCCATGCTTCTGGGAGGGACGGGTCGTTGGCGAGGGATGAGGATAGGGCTTTGATTTCGAGGCTGGAGCGCAGGTCGAAGACGGTGCGGATGTTGAGGGCTGTGAGAGCGGGAGAGGGAGCGGATGGAGGAGCGGCGGATCGGAGGATGAGGCCGGGCCGGAGGGTGCGGATCGGCGGGCCGGCGATGTCCCTGAGGTTGGGGATGGACATGGTGAGTACTATTTTTTATAGAACTTTTGGGATGAATGAGTACTCGTATATGAGGATGCAGGGTTGATGAGGTAGTGTATAAGTGTGGGGGGCATCTTAAGTGAGTGTACGGAGTAACATATAACATATAACATCCTCGGCATCTCGGCTAGCATTTTCCCCTCTATTTTCTACTTCCCCATCGTCAGCAACTTCATCACATCGTCTATCAGTGCCTCATAGATACTGCATAGATATGAAAAAGTAAATACCGTGATAAAAAAAGGTTATTCCAACTAAGACATTCATTCTCAATTTGCTGCAAATCACATGTCATTGCTATTGTATTCGGGCCTTTGTGCTATTATGCCATGTCCAGCTGCCCTCTAAAGCCCATGTCTTGCAGATCCTATTGTGAATCCGGGGTTGGACGAACTAAATACTTCCAGACTGGCATAAATACTTAGACGTACGAGTACTTTACCACGTTGTCTTGGCGATGCTCAAGCGAAACCGTTTTATGCAGCCTCACCACCATGAAGCTGCTGCTGCTGCATCCCACGTACACCCTCTCTCTGCTTCTCCGGCCCTTAGCTGGCGTTATCGCCGCCGACACCAATGCTTGGAAGTCTCGCACCATCTACTTTGCGCTGACTGATCGCATCGCTCGCGGAGATAATGACAACGGAGGCGCATCATGTGGCGATTTAGGCGATTACTGTGGTGGTACGTTTAGAGGTCTCGAGTCTAAGCTCGATTATATCAAGGGCATGGGCTTTGATGCTCTTTGGATCTCGCCGGTTGTTGCAAGTGGGTTTGGTCTCTCAAAACACTCTAATACGATACACAAGAGTTGTAAGATGATTGACTTATATAGACAGTGACGGTGGCTATCATGGCTACTGGGCTCAGGATCTCAACTCCATCAACTGTCACTATGGCTCAGTGGATGACCTCAAGAGCCTCGTCAACACAGCCCACAGCAAAGTAAACTCACTCTCCTCATTTCCATCTGCTCAGCCTCTAACATCATAAGGACATATACGTTATGGTCGACGTCGTCGCAAACCACATGGCCCCATCCCCTATCTCCAACCACAGTCCCTCCCCCCTAAACCAAGACTCATCCTACCATCCCCCCTGCGACATCGACTACTCCAACCAATCCAGCATTGAAAACTGCCGCATCGCCAACCTCCCTGACATCAACACCCAAGATCCCAACATCCGCGCCTTGTTCCGCACATGGGTCAACCGCCTCGTCCGCACATACAACTTCGACGGCGTACGCATCGATACCGTAAAGCACGTCGAGAAGGACTACTGGCCTGCCTTCATCGCCGCCACAGGTGTCTACTGCATAGGCGAAGTCTTCCACGGCGATCCAGACTACCTATCCCCCTATGCAAACCTCATGCCTGGTTTGCTCAACTACCCCATGTACTACCCCATGACGCGGTTCTACCTCCAGCAAGGTTCCTCCCAGGCCATCGCCACCATGCACGACCAAATCAGCTCTCTCTTCCCTGATCCCAGCGCCCTGGGCACATTCATAGACAACCACGACACCGCTCGCTTCCTCAACACCACAAACGACATGCCACTCCTGAAAAACGCTCTAGCATACAATATCCTCGCCCGCGGCATACCGATAGTATACTACGGCACCGAGCAAGCTTTCTCAGGCGGCCGCGACCCTTCCAACAGGGAAGACCTCTGGCGCAGCGGCTTCAACACGAAGAGCGACGTGTACAGCGCTATCTCACGCCTCATAGCAGCGAAGCGCGCGGCGGGTGGTCTGGCAGATGACGACCATGAGCATCTTTACGTAGCGGATGCGGCGTATGCGTGGAGCCGTGCGGGTGGGAGGTTGATTGCGCTGACGACGAATCGTGGACAGGGAAGTTGTGCGCGGTATTGTTTTGAGACGGGGGTGGTGAAGGGGTTGTGGAGGGATGTTTTTGGTTGTGGAGATGTGTATATGGCAGATGAGGATGGGAGGGTTTGTGTGAATGTGAGTAATGGAGAGCCAGTTGTGTTGCTGGCCTTGTACGAATAGGCATGTGAATACTTCGTATATCATATCATATCATGTCATGCATGCAGACGATACGCTACTACGACAAAGTCGATTAAAGCAGAGATTCAATTAAAGAAAAAAACACACTTCTCTCCCTTTTCGTAGCAACATAAAACTTGCTCCGTCAGCCATGGCTCAACTTGCCGACGAGCATCAATATACCAAGGAAAAACAACACAGATCCTGCAAACATAAACAAACGCCATTGCCATGACCATCTCATCAGGGTCGTAGTCCAAAGCCGTAATCGTCAACATGTGATATGAAACCTCCTTCATGAGCAGACCGCCCCGTACCAGGCGCCATGAATTCCAACCACCCTCGCGTAGCCAGCATTTCCAACGAAATCCCTGTGTCCCTGCACACCACAAGGTGAAAGCAACTCTGTTCGCTCTGAACCAACGTTTTCGTACTCAAAAAACAGCCATCGTCGCGCAAATGTAACAATGTTTATCGCATCCATATCAGAGGGCAGCCACATTCCAACATTTCACGTTTCAGAAAAACTTCTTGGCCAACTCATCGTCGTTGAGCAAGCCCCTCGACTTCAAAATCATCCCCAACTCCTTAAGTTTCACCGGCTTGGTCAGAAAGAGGTCCACGCCGCTACCGAGGGCCTCCTGTTGCGCACTCTCCGACGCAAGCCCGGTAAGGGCAAATATGACGGCCGGCTTGAGCTGGTTTTCTCTCTCATATGCTCTGATGCACCGCGTTGCTTCAAATCCATCCATGATAGGCATCGAAATATCCATGAAGATATATTTACAGTGGTCTGGGTTAGCCTTGTAGGCATGGAATGCCTCCGCGCCGTTTGTAGCTGTGTGGTACGGGCGCCCGAGCTTTTTCATGTAAATCGAGAGAATATTGAGATTGATGCTGTTATCCTCGACAAGTAAAAACTCGGGCACTGTGGTGAACGCTGGAGCCAACAGTATCGACTTTTCTGGTGACGAGGTTCGCTCGGGTAGTGGTTCTGGTATCGACGAAGGCGGCATTGTTGTTGGTGTTGTTGTTGCTGGTGGTGTTTCTGCGACGTTTACTAGGGTTTCTGAGCTTGTGAGAGGAGATACCTGCGGAGGGTCACTTGGCAGTTGCGGATTCGCTTCCAAGTCCTTCCAGCGCTTATACGCGAGCGACAATGCCTTGGCTAGCTTGCGGGGACCGAGTCTGGTACCATGTCAGCAAATTGGCTCGGGCATCTGAGAAAGTGAACACTTACGGCTGAGCGACGAATTCAAATACCCTGCGACGTTGGAGCCGCTCAAATTTAGCCGCGCTCTGGTATGCGATCAGTGCGTTTTGGCACATCACGACGACAGGTGGCCCAGTCTCCTCTTGCACTGGCGAGGTAGCAAGGGCTTCCTCGGCCCAGAGTATCAAGTCCGGTGCCTCCCCGGCGTCAGTAATCACGTTCAAGTGAAGCCACTCGCGGCAGACACGCTCTACTAATGCGTGCCTTTCAACATCTTCTCCATCGAGCATCGGACGCTCTGCTCTCTTATGAGCATCAAAGCCCATCAGACGAATCTTAATGTCAGTAATCTCCTCAACCTGTTTCTCGAAATCTCTTTCATTCTCCGACGGCAGGGGGATATTATCCGGAGCCGTCAATGTTCGGGTTAGTGGCAAGGACACACGAACAGTTGTTCCAACATCCACGCGGCTGTCCACTGTAACGTGACCTCGAAGCTGGGTCGTAATTTGCTTGACAAAGCTCAGGCCTAGACCCGTTCCTGGAGCAAGGTGATCCTCTTGGGAGAACGGCTTATATAATTCATTCCGAAGGTAGTCTTCGCTGATACCCTTTCCTGTATCAGCTACAATAATGTTGACACCCGTTTCCGTGGACTGCGAATTTGGTTTCGGCTTCGACTGGTAGACCGACACCTTGATGGTGCCTTTGCGAGTGTACTTCAAAGCATTCCCAAAGAGATTCATGACGATACGACGAATGGCGCCGGGCTGGGTATAAAATCGCCATGAACACATAGGGTCAATGTCCAGAAACACGGTCACCTCTCCCCAGGTATACTTGTCGCCCTTGTCTGTTATATTTGGGCCAAGTTCCTCCATTGCTTGCATCGAATCCAGACGACGAATGGCAGTCAGATCAGAGTTGAATGTGGGTCTTGGCTTGGCAAGCTGTGTCACAGACATGTGCTGGAAATTGAAGCCAGCATAAACACCATCCATGACTTCCTCAACCAGGCCGTCGAGCCTGATGTGTTTGTAAAGACTGAGCATGCCAGCTTCGACCGACCTGGCTCTACCCGGCCGCAGTCCACGCGGCTCTTGCTCTTGCTTTTCCTTTCGTTTGGATTGAATGAATTTGTTTACCTTGGAATAATCGAGAAGATGGTCCACGGTGTCCACAAGAGTGCGACAGCATGTTTCGATTGTATGGGCCACATTTGATTGGAAGACAGTCAGTTCCGTATCACGAAGCAGCTCGATGCCAAGGACTGCACCATGCAAGGGAGACCGCAGCTCATGGGAGAGGGATCCCAGAGCGTCTGATTTTGCTTGGTTGGCTGCCAGCGTTTTCAGACGAAGAGTCTCCGCAATGGCCAGTATACCGAATGCCCTCAAATAGTTCAGCTCTCCCTCAATGGTGAAGATGCGAGTCGGCGTAAGGGTATAAACAAAGCCTCCAGCGCACCATCTCTGTTTCCTCGGATCCCAGACAGGGATAAAGGCGACACTACGCGCTCCGGGGAAGACTCCGAGGATGACACGCCCTTCGTTCTGACGTGCCCAAGGCCTTCTTGACCGCTGTCCTTCAGGGGCGTTTTGGCGTAGCTTACCAGGCGGGGGAGGTGATATTGGCTCCAACATCCAACCATCGTCATCCGATGAATCACTCGACTGCAATTCTCCGTTCGCATCGAAGTTGAAGATGTGACCTTTAGGGTACCGCTGAAGGAGCTTTGCTAGAAACTTTTGCGCCATTGAGACGTTCTTAGGTGAGTCGCCAAGTTCGACGCGGCGACTGTCGGATGCAGAATAACCAAGGACCTGGCAGGGTGGCCATACGGGTTCCGCAGAGGAAGAGCATTGGTCATCATCGCTGCCGCTGCCACTACCGCTGCTTGAACAGGATGATGACGGCTGGCTAGTTGTGTGAGTTTTCTTAGATTCGTGGTGGCGACTATCGAAGGCGCCGAATGACCCCAGCGTCGCATCTAGAAAGAGACAACCATCGGTTTCGAGAGACTCTCTGATGATGTTAGCAGCTTCAGAAAATGTGTCAACCATGGGATTGGGGCCAGGCTGGAAGCTTTCGTCCCATTTCATTTCGGCGGGGGCTTTTCCTGGGCGATCTTTCTTGTGGCTAGAGTCGGGTCTGGAGCTTGGGCCGGCAATAGGTGGAAGGGGAGGTTCAGGCTCTATCTGATCAGGAGATTGATCGACAGGCTCCTGAAGAAGAACTTGTCTGGCCAAGTTCAATGCCTCTTGACTGTCTGTGAAGGTGGGTCTGCCTGGAATAGAGTGCCATGACGACGACATTGATTTGCCCTCAACGAAGAAGCCGAGACCTCGAATCATGCGTTCACTTCGTCGGTGAGCCGTCTTGGATCGATTTGCCTCGAGATGGTCCATGATAGTCACGGCCAGGTATCGCAGCAGCTGTGAAAGGTCATCATCCCATTCGCCGTCTGGCTCGGGTCTCATGACAGCGAGCACGCCGATACTGATGCCTCGCTGTGTTCGAATGGGAACAGAGGCATAGAACCGCGCAGCACTGTCAGGTTTGCAATACGGCTTGGCTGCGAAACGAGTGTCTGTGGTGAGATCAGGAACTATGAGGACGGGGAGCTGATTTGGGTCCTTGTCACAGAATCGGAACTGAGCTGGATCCCGAGCAAGAAGAGTATGCTCGCATACACTGTGAGAGCGGGGGATTGCAGTGCCGCACATCCAGAACTCCGAGACCTGGTTGATCAGCGGCGTGTTGGTTGCCTCTGCAATGAAGTACTGATGCTCCATGTCAAACAGGGATATCAGAGCCCTTTGCGTGCCCGTCTGCAAGACTGCCAGCTGCGCAAGTCCTGTCAGGACGCGGTCTTGCGAGGGCAGCAGCTCAGAGGTGGGGAGGGGAGCACCCGTATCATTAACCCTGAGAGTGGTCAAGAGGGACGAGTCATACCTAACAAAGCTGGTTAGCGATGCCTCGATCAAGGAGAAGAGGTCGGATCGGTCATGGCGCGAAGATCCTACTGACTTGAAGGTCTCGCGCTGCCGAGTCGATTCGGATACGGTCCTTGGAGGCGGCGCAGGGCGCCACTCGGTTGATTGTGCGGCCATGACGGATGCCCAAGTCGCATACATGGACGCGGGCACGTGAAGCCCTACCCGAGGGCTAGTGAGACGGATGGATAGATGGATAGATGGTGGATGGATACCGGATGGCGGGAAGAGCGGGAGGAAGAGCGGGAGGAAGACCAGAGGAGGAGGAGGAGGAGCAGCAGCAGTTAGTCGAAGCCTGGAGGCACGGAACAGCAGCTCAAGGGTCGGATGTCTCCGGGGAATCGCGCCCAGGCGACGGATGCGATGAGATGAGACGAGACGCGAGTTGAGATGAGATTAGATGGATGAGGTGAGAAGATCCTGGATGGCGCCCGACCGGAGCCTCCAGTAGCGTCGGCGAGGCGCAGGCGCAGGCGGGTTGATAGATGGATGGTACGATGAAGGAGAAGAGGCAGAAACAGAGACAGAAGCAGAGGCAGAAGCAGAGGCAGAAGAAGCATAGGCAGCAAAGGCCACCCGCTGATGGATCAGGGGAGACGCCGTCGTGCCGACCAAAATCACAGAATTGCGCTCTCGTACGGCAGCCGTAGCAGACGCGCCAACATGGTGAAGAGGACCCTGAAACGGCTGAGCTGAGGAGACTGGGGACTGGAGACTGGAGACTGGTCTGGATCTGGACTGGGGGCCTCGCCATGAGCGGTGGTGCGGAGCGGATGAATTGCTCGGACTGGTCTGGGCTCTCTCTCGCCTGGTCCCGCGATTTGCGCCTGTCGGCGGCTTAGTCAGCCGGCCGATTATTGGCAGCGTGCATGAAAACCACCTCCTCGTACGACCTCTGCGGTCTCGTCTCCCTGCGCTTCGGTATGTACAGGTGGTGATGGTGCGGAGAAGGTCGTACGGTCCAGAGGCCCAGCCATGCGTCACATGCGGCTGCAGCAATTATTGATTAACATCGCACGCCGTTGGCTGTGTCGGCCTCGGGTCGGGCATACACACGCTCTGGACGGACACACTCGATGGACACTCACTCGATGGACACTCACTCGATACTGCAAACAGCACTGCAAACAGTACAGCGCTGCTGCTGCAGAGAAGCCATCACCGCATCTTCCGTACGGCGTCAGTCCGGCGTACGAACAAACAGCTGGCGAAAGTCACCTGTACGAAGTACCTCCGCACTGGTCCTGTAGCTCAGCTCCGCCGTTGGTACGGAGTACAGACAGAGAGACAGACAGAGAGACATACATACATATACTTATGCAGGCCTGGCTGGGCCTCCTCTCCCAGCGAGTCATGGTGAGCTGCGGTTGAAACCCTGCACCTCATCCAAGACGTCCAAGTTCAAGCGGGCAACATCACCATTCGCGGGGATGAACACACATATTGTGGCTTCGCCTAAGCTTCGGGAATACAATGTGCTCTTTTGATTGCTGCACTGTGGACTCTGGTCTGTTAAGGGCGTGAGATGAGTCCTCCTCACAATGCAACACATACTATTACTCCGTACGCAGTAGTAGTAGTATTACAGGATTATGCAGTGCTACCTCCGTACATGATCAATCGCTGCGTGTCACTCGGCTTTTTTTTATTTTCAGAGGCTCGATATTAACAAACATCTAGTCGAGACCACGTCGAGACCCAGAGCCAAGACGAAGGCGGGGGGTCTCTTATCAACTTCTCCGATCCCATGACTGAGGGGATCAGACATCGCCAAGAACGTCGCGAGGCTGCCATAGGCTGTGCTGATGAGTGAGTGTGCAGTAAGTGAGACTGTCTGTGTTGGTTGGTTGGCCGGGCCCTCCGCAACGCCTGCATTCGGTGACTCCAACGATGGGGCTGTGTGAAAAGACATTACCAATGCCCGAGGAATGCCGTGGAACAAGAGAGTACTATCATATTATGTAGTTTCTGGGCTCACGCCAGCAAGATTCACAAAATCCACAATCGTATACTGCTGCTGCAGCACCTCCAGCTTCTCTCTCAAGTAATGCCTCTGCTCCCTCTCCACCCTCTCAAAACTAAACAAAAACCTCACCAAGTAGGCAAAGTCCTCTATCCGTGTCCTCACATCCTCCTGCGTCTGGCCGTAGCCCAGCGGCAGCGCCAGCACGTCCGCCACCGTGCTTGTAATCTCAAACAGCTTCTGGAGGATGCCGTTGCCGTGGGTGATGATGCTGGACGTGTTTTTCAGGCGACTGACGAGGTTGCGTAGTTGCACGGAGAGTCGATGTGATGGGAAGTGTATCGACAAGCCCTCGTGTGTGTTTTGCGGAGGTGCGGAAAGCAGAAACCCATGTGTGAGGCCAAATTGCCATAGCAGGGTGCGTAGCCAGAGCCTGGTGATGAATAAATCTACATGCTGGAGTTCGGTGAACGTGCCTCGGCCGCTGGCGATCATGGCTCTCTCAGCTTCAGCGGCGCTGGACTCGTCTCGGTCGAGCTGCGCCTGTTTGCTTTCAATCCACTGCGCCGATACCCCAGGCACCGGGTGTGATGGATTCTGCTGTGCATTCCAGTAAGATAGGAACGGCCCGTCCATGATTTCGAAAAGGCGGATGAGGCGGTTAAAGCCAACATCGATGTGTGCCGGGATAGTCGTATCCCGAACAGGCAGACCCGTGGAGAGGGGCGCCATGATGCAGGGATACCCGCAGAGAGTGGTCAAGAAGCGCTCATGGATGAAGACCTCCCAGTACAGCCTCTGGAATCGAGGAACGTCGCGCGGATCCAGGGGTGTTGCGTTGTGAGAGTACTGCTGCACGTGGACAATCTGCACCATGGCCATGGCCTCGCGCAAAAGGACAAGACCACGCTCCAGCTCCTTGAAAGCCATCATGGAAATCTCAAGGAAGATGCACGTCACGATGCGCTTGATTGTGACGGGCAACTCGACGAACCTGCACCCCCCACAGTCCGTCGCGGACTCTGCCTGTCGGTATGCTCGCAAGCTGTGCTGTATCAGCTCCGCCATCTTGTGGCAGGTTTCCCCGTGCTGATTCCATGACGGCGTGGTGAGGTTGACAGTCACAGCGCTGAACGCGAACACCAAGGCCGCATCGTCCAGGTCGGCATGCATGTTCGCAATGCATTCGCGGAGTTCCTCGGTTGTCATGACCGGATTCACCGGGTACACCTGCTCCTCATACTTGGGCAGCAAGCTGAGGAAGAAATTGGTGGTGTAAAGCGTGCTGCTGGTGTCAGACACCGAGGCTATATCAGCAGCAGGCGGGCTCCCATAGTCTGAGTTGACGATTCCAGCAATCGATGTCACAGCCGGAGCCACCGCAGCTGGAGACGACGCAGGACTGCCGACACTGACGCCGAGATCACCACTTGTCATCGTCCCTATCGTCGTCGTCTGCAAGTTGGCGCCGCCATTGGACGTATTGCGAAGCTGCGCAACGAGACGGTTCCGGACGCCCGGCTTGCGCTTCACGACAGGCGAGTAGACGCAGTTGAGGCCAAGATGCGAGCACTGCGAACACGGCAGAGCGCTGTTGCACTTGACCTTCCGCACTCGGCATCCATCGCAGGCTCGCGTTGTTCTGTTGCTCATCTGAATGCGCGGGCTCAGCTCATGGCGGCGTCGAGCCTCGGCCCTCTGATATCTGTCAGTCCTGCGCGCGCAGACACGAGCAGACGACGCGCGAATCGCTTCAATGGGCAGACACGAAGAAGATATATGTATAGCGATAAAATCGATATAGCGTCGTCTCGATAGGAGCAGCAGTATGGAGCAAGCACTCTGTACGGAGTAATTGATCACCAGGAATCAACGTGAAAAACGTGGGGATGGTGGAGATTCCAAAGGTCAGGCTGTCGTAACGGGCATTTATTACTAGTAGTACTCCGTACTCCGTACTAAGTGAGGAAATCCACGTGCTGATCCCCCGCGCTGCAGACACCTAAACACCCTACCTACTTAGGTAGTAAAACGTGGAGAAGCACCAAAAGCGCCGAACAGCATAAATACATACGAGGGAGCAGTATGTCTAATAGTAGTATATAAATGGAGAAATTTGGTAGTAGTAGTAGTATTAGTAGTAATAGTAATCACGTCAAGAAATGCCAAATAATGTTGCATACACGTGTATATTAATGGTAAAATGATCCTCATTGTAGAGACTCTTATTTGCCATAGAAAATCTTCATATCTGTCGTACGTGAAGTCCAGCCGTACGGACAAGGAGATACATAACAAATCATCCCTCTCTTGGCATCATCTTTTTCATAACATACTACATAATAACAGCCGGTCCTCTCCACCCGACTAAACCATAACAAAAACCCAGAAAAAAGGTCACTAGGTAGAGAACATTACTCGTGAAGTGCGTATTTTTTTAATACTACTCCCCCCCAGGCGCTTACGAGCTGGCAACCCTCTCGACCAGCTCGGTCTTCTCCTTGAGAGAGCTCGTCTCAGCGAGACCAGCGTCAAGGCGCTCAACCTTGGTAGAGGCAAACTTGCGTGCGCTGATTTTCATCTCGAACAGCATGTCCAGTTCACCGTAGGTTCGGCCCTTGGGCTCGGGAAGACGGAAGTAAGTCCAGACGGAGCAGATCAAGCAAGATCCGGCCCAGAAGAAGCCAGTCTTGGCACCCCAGTTCCAGGCGGAGGGGTTAAGCATGTGGGGGGTGAGGATGTTGTTGGCAATACCGAAAATGTTGTACAGGTTTCGTGCCAGGACCACGGACTTGGTACGCAGACGGGTGGAGCTCAACTCGGCGACGAGGGAGTAGCAGACGGGACCGACCGTGGCGTCGAAGATGAAGGTGTGGACCAAAAGCATAGAGCCGATAGCCCACTGAGCACCGGTGTTATCGGGGCTCGCCAAGGCGGCGCAGCCGATGATAAGGAGAACGCCGGCCATGGCGAGCAGGCCGTAAAGGTACAGAGATCGACGACCAAACCAAGTCATTAAGACCCAGGAGAGGAGTGTGCCAATGGCGCCAATGGCATACTGGCCCAGGGACATGCTGAAGGCGTTCTCAACGGCAAGACCGGCCTGCTCGTAGAAGTAGGTCGAGTATCCCTGAAGGTTAGAGCCGCACACGGTTTGGATAATCCAGACTATGCAGACAATCTCAGTACGACGGAGGTTAGTGCCCTTGAAGAGATCGCTGTACGAGATACCAGAGGTCATCTCCTTCTCGAGCTCGTTGGTGTGAACCATCATAGAAACAGTCTCGTCGGCGTTGAAGGCGACACCGCTGTCGCGAGTAGTCAGACGGTTGAGGCTCATCTTTGCGTCTTCAATGCGGCCACTGCGCACCAACCACCAGGGAGACTCGGGGGCCAGGAAGATACCGATGATGAGAGGGACAGGCCAGATCCACTGCAGAGCAAAGGGAATCTTGTAACCCCACTCGTCAGTTCGGGAAACAATGCCGCGAAGAACACCGGACGCGATGAACTGGCCCATGACCCAGCAGAGGTTGACATAGGTGGTGAGGTAGGCTCGCAGGTGAGTAGGGCACACTTCGGCGGCATAGGTGGTGGTGATGGTCTGGAAAACACCCCATGGGATACCGAGAAGGATCTCGCCAGCAAGGAGCTGGGGTAGCGACTGGGCGAAGAAGACGATGAAGATGAAGCAAGTAACCAGGGCCAATGAGCCAATGAGCGTCTTGCGGTATCCGAATCGATCGGCAATGATACCGTTGGCAAAGAGACCCAAGATCTCACCAACGAGGGCTCCGTTGGACAGACCGCTCTGCCAAGCGGCTGAGAGTTGGTAGGTTCCGTCATTCTGGAGAACACCAAACCTCTGTTGGAATGGCGGGTAACCGAAGAAACTGGGCATGAGAGTCAAGTCGAAACCCTCCATGACAATACAGGTGGACAAGAAGATGGACCACAGGCAGGCTTTCTTATAGAGCTTCAGGGACTGCATCAGGCCCATGTTGAGCTCCTGCTCGGTAGCGGCCGCAGCCTCTTGGACGGTAGAAATTTGGACATTGGCGGAGACAGCCTGCGGGAGGCCGTGCTCCTTTTCCTCTGTTGCTGGAGCCATTGTGACGAGGAGGAATGATTATAACCCAGCCCAACGACGAAGCAAGTTGGTGGTGGAAATCAACTATACTATTCGTCTGGTGGTTGATATATAAGAAAAAAGATCAACAACGAAAAGAGAAGAGGGGGGTATCAAAAGGTTTAAGATGGGAGCTGGTTGTCCTCAACCTGAACTGTGGGCTGACTGGAGGAGGTAGCGTTGCATCGTGGCCGGCCAGGTATGTTTATATATCCGTACGAGTACGGAGTAGAAGAAGCTGAATGAAGCTGCACAATGAATACCTCCCACACCACACCCCTTGGCAGCAACGTTGAGTGATCTGAGCGCCCACCCACGCGTTGGGTGACGCACTAGTCGCTAGTACATATTGTATTGCAGGCCATAACTTCGTAGACGGCATAGTCCGACTCTCGACCAGGGAGGAGGGCTGGGGGTGGCGTTGGGGAGGAGGAGTATGGATTGTCAGGGAGGGTTCATTCGTCAATGCCGCGTTGAATCCGTTAGCTCAGTCTGGGGCAAGCAAAAAGCAAGCCGCAAGCGTCGCGTGTCCAATGAAGACACACGCGTAGCACAGATCCAACCAACATATCGAACGTTCTGTCGGACCAATAGAAAATAATGGCGCATGTCCAAGACGAAGACGGCATGCGGTGCAGTGCAGTGCAGTGCAGTGCAGTGTCTTGCTTGGATCGATCTGAATTGGCACGAGTCACTCGACTCAGACAGAGTCACTTACATACTTACCTCCAAGACCTTGAAGCCACGGCAGAGGAGTATGGTATGGTATGCACTATGACCAGCACTTTAGCATGTCTCATTCGATGGAGCTTGTTCGCATATCGTATACCGCTGACGACACGGGCCGTTTGCTGGTCGACGCTTCGTCAGGACCTGAGAGAAAAATCTGACATGGGCAAATCAAGGACAATGCCGGACGTTGCAGGGCCACGATGTAACGCCCAACTGCGGTGTTTGGGGACATCACAAGTGAAGCTGGACCGGGGTGGTTTCAACCCCCTGGCGGCATTCTTCCCCATGGGGACCCCGATAGATAGCTCGAGAGGAATTTGATCAAGAATAGATCGTCGAAACCTAGTAAGCTTCTGGTGAGTTGCCACCACCCTCCATCATCAAGACTATTGATGGAGGGCTATCTACAGGGAGGCCTGTAAGCACTGACTGCACTGCGGAGAAGCTGCATAAGGATTCCGAGTTCCGTTGTGTTCCGTTCCAGTTTGCCTCCAACTTCCAACTCCGAACTATAGCTTCAGGAGCGGAGCGAAAAAGTGCGGGGAGAGTAACGGAGCGTGACCAAGACAGACCAAGGCGCGAGAAGATTTCTCAGCACACACACCACACCCCACACATGATTATACTAGAACAAGTATTTAGTAGGGAGTGTAATACGAGTGATACGGAACACGGAGATTCCGTCCCAGTAGTAGTAGTAGTAGTATTTTTCTGCATTTGTAAGTGCTAGATGGGCGGGTTTCGGATTGGATTCGACTAATGGATTCGATCAATGTGGCGTTTTGCTGTCGATACGTGATGGACGTATGTACGAGTAGACGGGAGCTACTATCAAAGTTGGCCGTTGTTAGTGAATGGCGTACAAATTGAGGCCGTATTGGTCTCGGCCACCGCGTTGGGCCAGGGTTGACTACTGCTCGCACGCGGAGTGTTCAAGGTGGGCCTATGCTGGCTGACTCGGACTCGTGCCTTTTCGAGCTGCTCCCAAGGCTAACCGACGGACCAGAAGGGCGTTGCTTGGGTTTGAACAGTGAGAGAAAGGAGAGAAAGGAGAGAAAAGAGGTCAAGATGATGGGGAGGATCCGAGTCGACGCTCTGATATACGATTGTCGCAACTCACTATCTCCAATTTTCTGTATCTCATGTTACAGCCTGATCACACATTTCCCTCCAGATAGCAAATACTACTACTACTCGTAGATACTCCGTAATTACTAGAACGAACCGACAACGGAGCTGCTTTGGACACCGTATGAGTCCGGCGGCATGGACAAAATGCGTCTGTCGGTCCGAGAAGAACAAGGAATGAATGCCTGCTTGTTGTGGTGGTCGGCACGACATGATGATGGGGGGCTTCGTATAGACTACGAGTACAGAGTACCTGGTACCTTACTCGAATTAGTCGTTGTTGGCGAAACTGAGTCAGCATCCATTTGGGGCACATGACAGAGAAAAGATTCTGCAAATACCCGTACTAATTAATCCATTATACTCTGAAGAAGAAGAAAAATCCGGCTCAATTGGTCTAGAAGGAATTATCCGAAGCATGCCGTATTCCTGCGATTTAGGTTTTTTTTTTTTTTTTTGGCTTTCGAGTCAAGACAGACGCTGATGGAACGAACGGCTCTTGTGAAGCCTCCAAGTGCCGTTTCTGCCAGATGCAGGCTCGCATAGTGCCTCATGCGGTTAGACCCGCGACGTGGCTGCTGGAACCCCCACGCTAGTACCTCCCTGGGCCTCCCGGCACTCAGCCGCAGGGCGCTCGCCTACGAGCAGGGGAGTCAAAGGACGCCAGAGAAGGCACAAGTAGCAGTACATGAATCACTCGATACAATTGGCCTGACTGCAAAGTACTCCGTACCCAGTAACTGTCCGAGAGCCCCGCGAAATTGGCGCTCTACCTAGGTACTTCGTAGTAGTGCCTATTCTCTAGTTGGCACCTGTCGGTCGGGCGTGTGGCGCCCCCTCCTCTCAGACCTCGCAGACCCGCTCAGGAACCATCTCCTGTCAAGCCTCAATCATCAAGCCTCAGCATCACCAGCATCAGCACCGCATTACGAGTAGCATCAGGCCCAAACCAAAGAAAGGATCGCTGATGCCGCGCTGCCGTCTCTTCCCCACGTTTCACACCATCGAGCCTAGGCTCCCTAGCCTTTCTGGCCTTCTGGCCTCGTGGCCTGACGCCCAAGTTTCGTCGGTCCGAGAGCCCAAGTCCAAACTATCCCAATCGAATTCGCCGTCAGGTCACCTGTCACAGTCCTCAATGGCCATCACCGCCATCTGGGCCCTACGGGGAACATCCGTCCACCTGGACTTCCTGTTCTGCTCACCATGGCTGACCGAATCCCGTGTAAATAATGCGAAAGCCAGTCTTGATGGCGACGAGTGGAGGTTGCTAACCATATAGCCCCGACGTTATTGGCTTCTGCTGCCGTTGAATTTCTCCTGTATATCTCCGCCGTCCTTCTCACTGTTGATCTGCTGACCTGAATCGCTCCGCTATCGCCGGCCCACGAGCTTCTGTACTCGTACGCATTCTGGGGATTTAAGGGCATGTCCTCTGACTCTCTTCTCCCAAGGCAATTGTGAACGTCGGGCTCTCTCTGTCATTCTACAGTGTTTGTTGTGAACTCTTGCGTCTCAGACGAAACTCTCCGTACGATTTCCCCCTGATTTAGCCACTCCAAGGTTGAGATAGCAGCGAGAATCACTGCCCGCGAAACTTGTCCGCTGTTCAGTTGAACAACCTCCTCACTCGCTTCCTTCAGTTTCCTCACATATAATTGAATATAAAAAAAACAGCCAAAATGAGTACTACTACCTCTGAGCATCTCAAGCTCTGGTGGAAGCATGCCGTCATCTACCAGATCTACCCGGCATCCTTCTGCGACTCCAACGGCGACGGTATTGGCGATCTCCGAGGTATCATCTCCAAGCTAGACTATCTATGCAGCCTTGGTGTCAACGTCATTTGGGTGTGTCCCATGTACGAAAGCCCTCAGGTCGACGTGGGCTACGATATTTCCAATTACCAGGATATCCACCGCCCCTACGGCACGCTACAGGACATGGAGGAGCTGATTCGCGAGACGCACGCCCGAGGCATGAAAATCATGCTCGACCTCGTCATTAATCACACATCCGACCAGCACCCCTGGTTCAAGGAGTCCCGGTCCAGCAAGGACAACGCCAAGCGAGACTGGTACATCTGGCGGCCCGCTAAGTACTCCCCCGACGGCAAGCGATTGCCTCCCAACAACTGGCGAGCCATCTTCGGCGGTGGCAGCGCCTGGGAATGGGACGAGGAGTCAGGCGAGTACTACCTTCACCTGTTCGCCAAGGAGCAGCCGGATACGAACTGGGAAAACCCTATTACCCGCAAGGCCCTCTATGACGAAGCCATGGAGTTCTGGCTTAAGCGCGGCGTCGACGGTTTCCGTATCGATACAGTCAACTTGTACAGCAAGCCGCAGTCATTTCCGGATGCCCCTGTAACTGACCCCGGCGCCCCCTTCCAGCCAGCCGGAATGTTGTATTGCAATGGCCCCCGGATGCACGAGTTCCTGTCCGAGATGAACGAAATCCTGGAAAGGTATGGCACCATCACCGTTGGAGAACTTGGCTTGACCTACGACTTGTCCCGTGTCCTCAAGTATGTGAGTGCTGGGGCCAAGCAGTTGAACATGGTCTTCCAATTCGATGTGGTCGATGTTGGACTAGGAAGCACACACAAGTTCGACACAACACCTAGGAACTGGGAACTCCCTCAGTTCAAGAAGGGCTTTGAGCGCCTGCAAAACGTTATCCGAGGCACAGATGGTTGGACAACCGTCTTCCTCGAGAACCATGACCAGGCACGCTCTGTCTCGCGGTTCACTGATGACAGCCCTCAACACCGTGTTGCTGGTGCCAAGATGCTCGCTCTGATGCAGACGTGTCTGAGTGGGACACAATTTGTGTACCAAGGTCAGGAAATTGGTTGCGTCAACGCACCAAAGGAGGGATACCCGATTGAGAACTACCTCGACCTCGACAGCTACCTCTATGTCGACTATGCCAGAGAGCGGCACGGCGAGGAAGGAGTAAAACAGGCATTTGATGCTCTGCAGTACTTGGCGCGTGATCACTCCCGCATTCCTATTGCGTGGAACGGTGAGCGCAAGTACGGAGGCTTCTCCGAGGCAGCGGAGAAGGCTGGTCAGAACGTCAAGGAGCCTTGGATGAAGTCTCATCCATTCGCCAGCGAGATCAATGTTGCCTCGCAACTTCACGACCCCAACAGCGTCTTGGCCTTTTGGCGAAGAGTTCTGGCCTTCCGCCGTGAGCACCAAGATCTTCTGGTCTATGGTGATTACCGAGTGTTGCGGGAAGAGGACAAGGAACTATACATGTTCGTGAAGGAGAACCCGCTCGGTGGTGGGTCAAACAAGGCGTTTGTTGTGCTCAACTTCACCTCAGAGGAGAAGCAATGGGAACAGCCCACGGCCAAGGAGCTCCAGTTTGAGGGTGCCCAGGCGAAGCTGGTTCCCCTTCTGTCGACCCATCGCGACAGAAGCGATGAGACGCTGGCTCCATTTGAAGGGCGTGTGTATCTCGTTACTTACTAGTACGAGTAGCTGAAGGATGTAATAGACGGACAGGGTATAGAAGTCAGGCGTCACTCAGCCATTGTACATAGCAATAGTTTTTGATTGCAATGAAAAAAATCTCTACATTTGCAATTACGGGCACCAATAGTATAACTTGGACGATTCACCTGCACCTTGATGAACATCTGTGAAGTAGTAGTACTACCCAGACAAGGCGCACGAGCCCCCACAGGGGGCTGGTCTCGAATATAGACAGACCTGCATGAAGCCCAAAGCTCAACGACTTCTCAGCCCGGAGAGCTTGAAAAAGACGCAAACGCCAGGGTGTTGTGACGACTAGTCCCCCCCGTAGTACTTGGCTCACGTAATCTCCCATGCCGGAACGCAGGATCGGTAGCATTGGCCCCCTGTCGATAGTTGAAAAATCCCTACTGCTATAACTGAGGATCTGATTGATCACTCTGTAACTTTAATGATCCCACAGACAGTGGATAAGTCCTAGGAAGAATGGGTCGAGTTATTGTGGAGTCGCAAAGTCATGGGGCATATAGTATATGTAGGAACTGGGGTTGCTATCGTTCGTTGATCGTGACAGTGTGCTCTGACAAATGCTCCGACATCTTTGCAAGCTTACTCGTATGTATAGCTTTCAAACCCTTGTTATTCGGAACGTACGAATCCAGAGCAGTTTAGCAGACACTCTTATTTGACTCTTTAAATCTGACGTGACTCCACTCGGCCGGAGCAACCGAAGATGCCAGCTGCCGAAAGCCGGGAGCTTTCTTTTCTCGTTTAGTTTTTTTTCCTTTTTTTTCCTTTTTCCCAACGGGTTCTTCTCTCTCATTTCGCTTGTGGGTGTGTTGATAGCAATGTCTGACTCGTGCGTAGGTGTTAAGCTGCATATACTACTATCTGCATGCTCAGAAAACCCGACCGACATAGCGCCGTGACGAGTGACAGCTCCCTGCGGCGATCTGAGCTCCGAAAGCCAAGACTGCGCCCCAAGGACGGAGCATAGCATGGTACACCCCTGAAGGGGGGGGCGTATAACTACATACTGCTAGTAACTGACGGATATCGTACGATCGCCAAGGGCGCTCTAAATGTCTCCTCTCTCTCCCTCTTGGGGGCGAGAGTGAGGGAATATCCCGGTGACGCCGAGAGATTGAGGCTGATGATGGGTCGTTGGTGAAGCTAGCCTAGATGGGCTCGATGTGCCAATCCAGAGAGATGCAAGCAAGGGTGTTAGGGCTTGGCTTGTGTCAGGAGGCGTAGGTGGTCTGTTCGTTGTCACTACTACTGCTTCGATCGAAGCATTGGCGTTTTTCTAGAAGGGCCGTTTATGAGTAGAGTAGAAGCTTGAGGGCTCATAAGCTGGGCAAAAAGCAGCATGGGCTAAATGCTGATGTGGAATTGCCAGATGCAACGGAATATACGGAGTAGTATATATTAGGTATATTAAGTGCCGCCCCATTATTGTGTCCGTACGAAGTAGTGCTCCATACGGGAGTCTCAAAATAACATACAGAGGGCCTCTCTTTCAGTAAGCTAGGAGTTAGTAGTAATCGTAGTACTAGTGAATGCTACTAGTTGTAGCACTAGTAGTTTCGAAAATTCTTCTAGAAGGCGTTCTAGATCGGCATTTGCTACTCCGCGGACTCATAGACAAAAAAAAAAAGTGAGTCCAATTATACACGAAATGCTCCGTAGTAATGCTAGCATTGAGGGTGGAGACTTGGTTTCTCTATTCAGCTAGAATCAAATAGCAAAAAAAGAACTGTGAGTTCGTATGACACCTGAGGGATTCGAACCCTCGCCTATTACTAGACCGCGAAGAGATCGTTCGAATTGCTTCGAAACAGGACCTGAACACGGCGCCTTAGACCACTCGGCCAAAGTGCCTATTGGAATTGATGAAAGTGGCTTCTCTGTCCAAACTCAAAAGCCGCCCGACACGAAGACAGCCGCCTACCCTACAGATATCACACATTTTTTAGATGCGAAAAAATGACAATTATGTTGGACGAGTATCATTATGAGATTTAAGTATATCTTACTGTTATCCTATCTCTACTATGTTTATTCTAATTCACACCATTTTATCCAAATTCTATAAGTACGCTTTATAGTTGTTGTGAGTCCTTTCATCTCACGCGGAATCCCTCTATACGCCTGTCATAATGACTCTCCACTCATGATCTATCTAGGTTTCAAAGAGAGCTCATTCTACCCAAACCCCACCCGTATGTTCAAGATAGAACTCTGCAGCTTCTGAATCAAATCATACGAGTAAAGGCATCTCATACCCGCTATCGTGATCGGAGATCGGCTTTGGGTAGTATCTTGCACCTTCGTATCAGCTCTGCCGTCTGCAAGCAGGATCCACAGCGGCATGGATCCATGAAGACAATCTCGATTCATATCGGGCCTTTCCTATCTTCGACAATAGCAGCTACTTTATCACGCCTATCTTTCCCCATATTAAAGCTTCTATAAGATATCTTTTGCCATGACGATGAGCAGAAATCTAGCTCGATGCCCTTCGAACCAAAGACAAGTTAAAATGCAGGCATTGCTAACACAACACAGAGCCCGTGGTAGCAGTGAAATACCACGCTCATACTATACATTTACATCGACATCTCCCTGCCCGGAGATGTGAAACCACTTCCTCATGACCTCCAAGTAATGCTACATGAAAAGGATCTAACTCTTGGCATCCGGTTCGTTTACATTGACTTGGCATGTCGAGATACATTTCGACGGCCACGATGTTTCCCGTTGTGTGCACTTCATAGTGCCATGATGCTGGTCTTGAAACCCCCCTCTCATTACTTTTGCCAGACCCAAGGGGTACTCGAAGAATATGCTCATTCCTGATAGCGTGTATCAAATGGTCATGGGCCTTATCGCCGCCGTTATTTGGATCAATTTCATCTCTGGCTAGAGGGAACTTAATGATAGCTTCACTCCCCCCATCGAGGCGTTGTGCTAAGGCAATCTCGAATCACGATTAACGCGGTCATCGTCTAGGAGAGTTTTGATCAAGATCCAATGCAATCATCAATTTGAAATAAAGAAAATCCGGGGGTCAGATTTGGCTGTTTGACGCCTTGATCGAGGGAGTTTGCGTATGTGGGTCATTTAATAAATGCTTAATAATTTGACTGCATATAATAATAGTACCTATCATTGACAGTCAGCTTACCTACTTTGGACTGGCAGATAAGTTGCATCAAGATAGGGTTTATTTCGGCTAACAGTAGCAACTCTATAATAGCCCTGGAATAATTGTGCTCCTTTACTAGAATATTCCGAGATTAGTCCCGTCCTTACTCCGTACATCTAATCTAGATCCAGCAAATCCCTAGGTCGTGTTCTCTCTTGCCAAAACACAGGCCATCCGGCACGATAAAGACTGACTTCTATAGCGGTCCATAACCGCGCCATTGAATACAGCTCGAGGACAAGTGTTCAGCAACAATCAACTCGCAATTAGCCAATAAAACACTGAATAACGACGCTTCAGAGCTCGGGCTTTATAAGAAGGTGTAGGGAGGCGCGTTGACTCTACTCGTAGATGGGGGCATGCTTACTAGTATTAACGCAGCCGTGTCGCATTTTCGCGTTCGTATAAACTCATCACATCAACTAACCGTCTAGAACATAGCGTAGTTATCGCATCATCTCACAGTCGTCTCACCACGTCATACACTCCACCAAAGAGATAAGAAATAGGGGCCCCTACGACGCTAAATAATACAATAATAACAAGGGCCTAGGTCTATATGAATGACTTTAATTCATTTACATTTTTGGCTAGCTGACTTCTTGGGGCTAACTTGACTTCGCTATCAAGGCCATACAACGAGCTGAAAAAATCTCAGTGTGACCTCTTTGTGCCGCCTAGCTCATAAGAATTTGCGTTCCGGGTGTCCAAGTCAGCGTTACTGTGGGCCAAAAGGGCTGCGGCAACTATGAGTTCTGGAGACCCAGCTGGTCTGACCTCGGGCATAGATTGGGTTTGAGACCCTCCTAGTCGTGCTCTCATAAAAAAGAAGGAAGGATTCAGGCCGATATCGTTAAGAAGCAGTTTCGGTGCTTCCGAATGCCCGTTCTATGCGATATAGTTTGCTGGGTGGTTGCTGCATTGGCAATATGGGTTGACATCACTTCTGGCTAAGAGTTGCAAAACTATCGCTCTATGTCCATACCGCGCAGCAAAGCATACCGGCATTTGACCAGACGTGGCCCTTGCGCCTGCATTGATGCCGTCGATTGCGAGCAACAGATTTACCACCGACTCATGTCCATGTTCTGCGGCTAGATGAAGTGGCGTCAATTCGGTATAGGGGGCTCTGAGCTCGATGTCCGCACCTGCATCGATTAGTCTTTTGACTGTTCTTGGATTACCTCGACAACAAGCCCAGAGCAGCTCCCAGCTTCCATGTTCTCTGACATGTTTGTGGTAGAGAATAGGACACAAATGAGTGTATAGACCCGAGTTGGCTTTTGACAGGGCGAGAAGGGATGGCAAGGGAAGTAACTCAATGATGAGCTCTAAGAGTTCGGGAGGCATACTCAGCAAAGTTGCTGGGGAATTCTCGCGGGATACCATATCTGAGGTTGATGGCATACACTTTTTTAAATTCTTGTTTTTTAGAGAGCTGTATGCAGGTAGTGGTGGTGGTCATGAAAGATTGTATTACGAGGTCCTGGAAGGCAGATATCGACTCAATATATAAGGTTACGTGACTCTCGAACAACAGCAGAGGGCATCTGGACTGAACAGATCACAACACACGAATGATAGCAACCGAAAGAAAATAGAAAGGAATAGAAAGAAGAAGCAGGAGCCGTTCAGTTTGAACGAGAATGCCCGAGTTAATTGACGTAAACAAAGCTTTGAGTCTTTGGTCTTCCTTGACTTGTTCTTTGTGTGACATGAGTGTTTACATGAAACACAAGGATGTAACGAGAAGGTTGATCCAAAATCCTTTGTTTAGATGATACAAAGTTAAAAAAACACGATCTAAAAAACAAAAAATACACAAAAAGCGAACACTCAAATAATTGTGGATTGCACGAACATGAAGATGCATGTCCAAGATAGGATATTGAAGATTGACTCCAGTAAAATAATTTTGCCGTGATGAATGAATGCAACTCCCAAGTTCAAACATGTTCCCTCCGGTTCTGAAAATATCTTGCCAACACCCATGTTGCAAAGAACTTCTGAGACCCATCTCTTCCAGCGCTAAAGGCAGGATTCCCTCCTTCACCCTCACCCGGAAGGCATTGGCAGCTAGCAACTGCTGGGTTCATTCACCCCGATGTCCTTAAATATCTCGTCATATTCGCTCCCGAGTTTATTAACAGTCCTTTTCGGTTATCCGACTTGTAGTTGTATAGTGTGGTGGTCGCATGTGTGGAGTGATGAGGGAGCCATCCATGGGCTGGTGGACTTGCGCCTATCTCCTTCGATGATTCCCCCTACACCATTTGGGGAGAGAATAATTGAGTTCTAAGAAGTCAAACTTGGGAATAAACGTAAAATTCGTGTGCTGTAGAGTGTAATAGTCAGCTTTTCACCGCTTTTGAAGCCCTTATTCACAGCATTCCATCGCTCACCCCTGGACTGGCAAGCGACGCCCCTTCTTGACTGAACCATGCCGCGCGATTCTTCGCCATTTGTCACCTTGAATAGCAGCAGATGGTGGTCCTAAATATTTGAACAATGGAACCGAGCATACGTGAAGACAACCAGGTCTGGATTTGCTCGTTTCCATCCGATATTCTGGGTTCCGGTGTTCGTGATGGAGGCACCATGCATGCTGTTCAAGTCGGAATCATGTCCGAAAAGAGAGCAGAATGAGAATCACCATATGCCCCAATAGTGCCCGAAATTTACAGCAATTTCCAGTTGGCTAATCCTGGTGCTTGGGACGGAGCTTCATGGTGGGATTCGGCGCCAACAAAGGATTTAGCTCCTGCAACAGTAGTGGCGAGCTCTTCTCCGGTCTCCTCAATATTCAAGCGGGTTTTACTATCAGACGGCATCACAAATACGATCCCAATGCCATAGAGGGCAACCAAACTGAGAGCGGCAATGAGTTTCACACAATCATTGCGCCGTCGCCGTCTTCGTTGGGGAGAGATTGGCTCGAATACTCTTTTGTAGTCTTGCCTCGTCAGCGCACTGTTCGGACTGGTAGGAGCTCAAAACTCCAAGCCTGACGGCCCTACTATATTACGAAATATATGGAATTTTAATGCCTGTAATACTGTCTTGTTGGGGGATGACCGTAGTTCCGTGGAAGCGCAGTACCATATCACCTAGCACCCATCCTTGGAACGGAAGTTGGACACAGTTCTTCAGCAGCAATGCCATGCAGCCAAGTTCGTAGGGAACAGTCCAGTGTAGTAGATGGAAAAACACCGGGTCATTTACTGTAATCTTGATCTACCAAGGTGAGTGACACGGCTCATATAAGCGGTCCATAGGGTGCTCCTCATCTGCATTGTGATTCCGTCGGGCCCAAACACATGGGATTTCACGCCACCCCGGACCAAGATCGCGATGTCCGAGGCACAACCAATACCCATCTATCCCTGAAGCATATTCATCGAGGCGTCTCCAAAGTCTTTCGCATTCACGGTTGCGGCCTTCAAAGTATTGTGTCCCATCGCGCATAGCTTGCCACTTACGTGGGCCGTAACTCGAACTAGGGATAGCGATCAAGCAAAGCTGGAGAGCATCAAACATTTTAATCATGGTTTCCACGGGGTTTAAGATCTGGTCCTCAACCAGTGTGTACTTTGTCTCTTCAGAGGCATGGCCTCCGAGACATGGATCACCGGGAATGAACAAGTCGCCTTGAATGGAAATGTATAGGTTCCTGACATTGGGGAAGATGGTAGGCGTTTTCTCAATAAGGGTGACGAAAGTGTTGTAGTCAGAAGATAGTATGTCTTGTGGCTCTTGGTCTCTGAAGGGATGGATCTTCCAGACCATTTGTACGGATGTAATTGATGCCAGTCTGGATGGTAACAGAAGCTTTGGCAAGCTGAGTATCAACTGCGAACTTGCAAGGTGGAAGTTATTTGTTGAGTATAAGACATCAACGCCCTCAGAATACCTTGAGATCCAGCTAGTTTAGCATGAAGTCATCACTTGATCGTGCTAGGGAAACACTCACGCTTGTTGACATGAGAGTAACCAGCCCATGGCGCCGATCCGGTGCTGGTCAGGAATAGAACCCCTGTCGGACTCGCACTGTGGTTGAGGTGGGCCAAACTTGCATTGGTCCTCCCATGGTTCACCCTCCACGCGGATCCAGACCAAGTCAAACACCGTGCCAGGTCTGTGGCATACGGAACTCCACCAGTGCCACGTCTTGGGCTTCCACTTGTCGGTTCGCAGGTAGTTCCGTGGCTGGGAGCAGCCCTCGAATGGCGATGCCGATGGGTCACTTTGTTCAACGACATTGCGGGCTCCATGCCGTGTGACTGGAAACTTCAGAGGGATCCTGGGATGGTTGAAATCGAGCTCCATGTGGAATGTCTCGCCCCCAAAGGCCTGGATCAGGATCTTGCGACAGAGCTCGCGGGGCAGCATCTTGAAGAGAAGGCTCTTATCCGCGCTGCTAGTCGGTTGCGAGGAGGGTGTCAACGGGCGCGGGCGAGGATCGGACAGAAATTGCATTGGAGGCGGCTGGCCCGATGCCAAGATGAACGGGTTCTTGACATGCTCTCGCATCCATTCCATGGCAGAGGGCTTTGAGAAGCCTAGGAACGCCATAGTGCAATGACTGACCCGAGACTAGGGCAACTTGATGGATTAGACGGAGAGTTGAGGGTTGAATTGGACCTACATAGTGAATCTTGATGAAAGGAGAGTCTTCGCCTGCTCAGGGGCAGCAGACTTGGTAGGTTTGACCATGTAAAATCATGATCCAACAGCCAACAACTAACAAGGCTGGGCGTTGATGAGCGGATCCCTGTCTGCTCACCGGTCCGCCAAGGGCGCCAAATTGGATGTGATGTGATTCGGAGTATACGTATTGTCGTCACTAAATGCAGGGAACACAAGATAGGCTGAATCAGACATTTCTTTCACCTCAGCCTGAGTGAGCCTGACAAAATAATGCTAAGAAGAAATGAAGATATCAGTACGGAGTACTCCGTAGGTAGTAAGAACTAGGTGAGGTATGAGCCGGTTGCGTTCACCCATCTTCCGATGATCCTTCAGGTACGAAGAACATGATCCACATGTAATCGCTTCGCCCCCAAACTCCATAATTCGATTCTATATTAAGCACATCACTCCTACTAGTACGAGGTCAATGCGGACGTGTGCATGTCTTATGATAGAAAGACTTATGCACAACTCATGTTCTAAACTGGCAGCAAACAATTTACGATGTGTTAAACATGTCTCAAAATAAGACGACTATGATTAAGGGCAATTTGACCGAGTCCACTAAGATACATTCTGATGATCAACACGGCCATCAATCCCATTCCATATTGCCCAAAAAAAGATCCAAACTATGTAACGAATGCGACGGTGCATCGTCTTCCTACTGTGTCCTCGCCATTTCCATTTACTCATTCAAAACCTCGACGGCATCGAAGTCGATGACATCCGTCTGCGCCATTGCGACACTCTCCTCGATTACTTTTCGAGCGGCATCCGAACGAGGCAGAATGCGCACTTTGAATGGTCTGGGCCTAGAAAGCAATCCTTCTTCACATGCCAGCATGTCAGCTTGCATCATCACAATGCTGCATGTTCACCAAAGGTAGAGCTTACCAAACTTGTCGTCCATTTTCAATGGTGGCTCGCCAGGCTGAGGGTTAATGTCAAAAGCCCAGAGTAGTCGGGAGATGGAAATAAACAGCGATGCCTCGGCTACAAAGATACCAGGACATAGGCGGCGGCCGAAGCCAAAGTGAACATGATCACGCTTTAGGAAATCTGGGTGTTTTGCGCTGGCATTAGAGCTTCGGTTATCACCAAGGAAGCGCTCAGGTCGGAAGACATCCGGGTCGCCGTATCGTTCCAGGTTGCGGTGGAGAGACGTGATGTTAGGGAAGACCAGCGTTCCCTTGGGGATCGTATAGCCATTGTAGGTTTCTGCTTGCGAAGAGACGTGTACTGCACCCAAATCAAAGATAGGCGCCCAACGGTGAACCTCCTTGATAAAAGCGCGGATGTAAGGCAGATTGGGCTCGTCTTCCCACGTGGGGAGACGCTGGAATCCAACAACTCGATCGAGCTCTATCCAGGATGTGGGTTAGCCAATATATTGAGCAGGATGTAATGTTGGCGCAACGTACCCTCTTGAGCGGCTCGAACAACATCTGGGTTCATGGCTATAATCTTGACCACATACTGTAAAACGTTGCTGGTGGTATCGGAGCCTGCAAGAATCAAACTCCCCATAATTCCGATTGCATTCTCATCATCAATGCCTTCTTGCTCCTGGATCTTAATGAGACTAGCCCCAAAACATAAAGGCTCGATTCCAGCGGCTATTTGTTTCTTGAGTGCTCTCAAGAAACCTCTGTGAATAGCTGACTCCCTAGTCCTGAGAGTATCCGCCAATTTAAGCCAATATTGGAGACTCTCTGGAAGCCTTTGGAGAAAAGGGAAGTAGTCAATGGGGAGCGTTCCAGGTTGGGTGTCTGGACAGATCCGATTAGTTAGCAACTTTGCCTCTTCGTTCTCCGTAGCATGATCTTACAGTAGGCCATCTCTTCCCAGACAACAAAGAGATTCTGCAAAATGGGATGATTGATCTGAGACAACTTGACACCATACACGGCGCTGAAAATGGAGCTCATCGAATATCGCCTCGTGTGGTCAACAAATTCGTCAGGCAGAACGGTAAGATCACGAAGCATAATCTTGGACTCGTAGTCCTGATACTTCCTCAAAGTAACAGCCTGCTTGGCACCAAGGAAGTCGTGGAAAAGTCGTTTTAAAAGGCGAAATTTCTCGCCTTGGCTCATCAGAAACAGGTTTCCAGGCCAGAGGCGCTGCTTGAATTCGTTTAGCGGTGGTCTGTCGGAGAACACAGATCCTTTCTACATCCTGTCAGTTTAAATCTTGCGGAGGAATTTATTTGAACACCATACCTTATCAAGAAGTTCCTTTGCATGTTCTGGCTCGCTGATAATCAAAGCAGGCTGGGAAGCAAGCCACAGCATACAGAGCCCACCGAATTTGCTAGCGAGCTTAGGGAGTTCCTTTTCGGGATGTGCCAATACCTTGAGCATGAGGAATATATTTCCAACTATGGGCCAGCCCTTGGGTCCTGTAGGAAAGACATTTGCCGTTCTCTTCCCACCCAGAAAGAAAGATGTGAACCATGTCACAAGACACAGCACCGCACCGAACGAGGCGGCCTGCAGAGGCACGCTCGTGATTAGGAGCATGACTGGGATAGACAGAGATGATTGAGTAGAGATCCAAGAGAAGACGTCTCGTTTACTCAATTAAGATACGTATCAGGCCGACTTAACAAGAATGTGAATAGGGAAGAATGCGTTCTTTGCGCCAGGTAGTTTGCTTCGCCAGAGAACGACAACTCGCTGAGGAGATTTATATGGCTTTTATAGGTTGGATTGAGGGCATAGATGGTTAATTTGGAATAGCGGTGACTATCCCTCCATGATGATCCTGTTCTGCACGATAGTTGAGGAATCCAATAATTTTTGCATTTAACAGCCACAAAGATAACCACGTCACCGTACAGCAGAGCCTTGTGCTTGGCTAGAATAGTACCTATGCGACTAGAATCGAGGATACTTTCGATAGAATGGAGCTACTAATTCAAACAACTAAGGCTTGAAGCAACCCCAATTCGGTTGTTGAAACGCAAAGACTGGCAGATGCTGGTAAAGTAATGTGTCTTGGGTACTCTAGATTCTGTATTTCTCATCATTTCATGATGGTTTTCAATCACCATCTACTTTGTGGACCGCGGATGTCTTCTCTCCGGCATGTATATTTCCGCCACCTACTTCACTCCCTCTGAACGAAGCAAATCATCAATCGCATTGGTGTCGACACACTTCGCACACATGCAACACGCATACATATTAGTCAACCTGTCTGATGACACCTCCACTTGATATGCGCCGCGTTCTCTCGGAGCGAATGAGTTCCGTGTCATACCCCACCTGATCAATGTTTTGCATGCCAGGTAGGAGTGGATCGTGTCTGAATATCCCTGTCAAACCTTGGCAAATCGGAATCCGAGCACCCTGGTCTATAGGTTTACTTGATCGCCACATGATATTACTAGTAGTACTCCGTATGCTAATATATTCCAAGATAAAATAAACTACAAAGTATGTGGTCGAACGTGCAAGAGCCTCAGGACGCTGGCAGACCTTTCCACGTCCCAAGGTGGAGACCTCGAGCCGGTCCGTAGATTGTCTGAACCAAACACCATCTGTCTGGCCTGTTGGAGATGAGACAGTCTGGGGGGGGGGGGGGGGGGGAAGTAGATGGTTAACCAGGCAGTCAGAACAAAGTGACCTGACAATGGTCTATCAAATCACCTTGCCTCGATCAGTCCTCCTCGCGCATGCCTGTCTTACTAGGTCCTAAGATCGAGATATGTCTGCAGTAATAGTATTGGCCCGGCTGAAGGCTTCGACGTCTACAATGCAGGTTTTGCATCCACTCCAAGCAAAGATTCCTTGGAAGAACTTCCGTTTTTCTTGGTCAACCCGTATCGACCCATCAATGTAGCAATCAGTACCCTGATTGACCACACCATTGCTTTGCAAGTCTCCCAAGTTGGACGTTATTTCGATTCTTGGAGGGGGAGAACGGGTCATGAGTTCGTCCACTGACCCGCCCAGACACCCCTGCTTGGCCCTGGTTGGCAAAACACACTTTCAGCTGGATAGTCTCGGTGTCGTCCCGACTCACCCATTGGTCCTTATGCCAAGTCACAATCTGAATCACTGCATCCTTGTCGAAGGTGATTTTTGCTCTCCGGTAACAGAATGCCGGCTGTTCCTATGGGCTCGCTGCCTTTGGCGCCGCCCTCGGATTTGCTGCCAGTCGCCATGTGTGACGTTACAGTTGGTTTCCCCAGGGATAAATTGTGGATAAGTTTTATGCTGGCAGAAGATTGGGGCGCTGGTGATGCATTACAGCTCATAACCAATTGATCAAGTACGAGTAAAGATTCTCGTTACCGGCTGGCTAGTACCTATGTTAAGGGAAGCAGGAAACGAGGATCTATATACATTTATAGTTCACTCGCCAGTGAATCTTTTCAGTGATCGCGAACTATCGCGACTTGATCATGTTGTTTTGCCGGTGATCACTTAGTTGCTTATTGATTCGTCCTCCAATGCATAGCTGGCATAATATTATGCAGTCAGAACATAATATGCACATATATTACTCTCATCGCTGTTAATAACTCTAATTACCATGTCTTACTCTCCTCACTATAAATAACTCTTACCAACCAGGGTGTTTGTAATGCTATAATACAACAGTAAAAGCTCCTAATGCTCTATAGTACTTTGTATTTCCTTTACTGTCCCTGTTTTATCCTCACTAATCCTCATCTAAACTACCAACCATGAGCCGTGCGCGTATTGAAACTTGGATACACCTTTGCGAGGACGCTGACATTGTCAACAATCTCGAGGCAACGCCCCAAGCCAAACCACCCTCGAAACGCCGGAAGAGAAATGCATCATATTCTCTAAGTCTACGCCAACGATCCATCCCTGAAGATGCGCAGCCCCTCGATGCGAGTTCTGTTACAGGGTCGACGAGGATCGAAATCACGAGTGGCAGCAAGTCACGACGCACGCGGAGTCCTTTCAGCATTTCCGACTTACGATTTGCTGACAAGGACGTCAGAATAACCACACTGTGGCGACCTGACCAGCTGCCCTCCGATGTAGCACAGTTGTTTAACGATGCGTATAATATTCAAAATGCTCGTGGAATTGTTCCGAGGTCGATTGAAGCGGACGTTCAGTCGGCTCTGACCTTGTCGAAGGACCAACTCTCCAATGCCAGTTTCTACGATTCACAACAGTGGGCCCAAAGCCAGGGACTTGACTCGTGGGACACATCCGAAGAGCTCAGGATCTTGAAGAAGATCGTCAACCGCACAGAAGAATGCGACCTGGAGAATGTGTCAGAAGCAGCTTGGAACGCCCGAGTGCATGAACCGTTGCTGGATTTTGTCTTTGAGTGCTTCGCTGGCTTAGTGCAACATTGGGATGTGACGGGTGCACTTATTAGCAAGCCGTATTTACCACACCATCGTATCGGTGCCGACACACAGTCCAAGACGGTCGACTTTTGTCTGGCTCTTGCTGGAGATGATATAATTGCTGCATCGCAAAGGCGGCTCAAACATGTTCCCGACTTCAATTATATCAACCATACATCTTACCAGCCTGTCAGAGACCGGCCCATCGCCGTCAGCATTGTGACAAAGACGCCCAAAGGGTCGCACCAAGAGGCAAAGGCACAGCTATCGACCTGGGCTACTGGACACCTAAAGCGTTTGCGGCCATTAGCAGGCACATCACAGACTTCCCTGATCGTCGACATTACACTTCCCGTTATTTCCCTCCGTGGCGGGGACTGGTTTATGTCATTTGTGAGAGATAAAGCAGACTGCGTGGATCTGATTGAGACATTTACGATTGGTAGTACGAGGTCTCTTGTTGGATGCTACAAGGTTGTCGCGTTCTTAAGGCATCTGGGTATTTGGATAAAGACAGTGTATCGGGAGTGGCTGATGAAGAATGCCCTGGCTGCTGGGATGGATGAGTAGTAACAGAAATAGCCGGATTTTCTTAATGAGATGTGCAAGGATTTATGCGATGAGACACCACAGAGCATAAATACAAGCCAGAGGTAGACAGGGGCTTTATGTTCCATCATCTATGCTAATTATTCAAAGCTGTCCAAGTGCTTTCACAGCAGGAACTTCTTTATCCAGCGGCAAGATGTGTGGAAGTGGTCCAACAGGAGTGATGGCCAAGGGGTTAATGGGGGTATGGCTCTTGGTGTAGTGATTTTTAATATGAAGAAAACTGGTGGTCTCTCTGAATGCTGGGACATTCCAGTAGAGATTTCGTAGCCATTTGTGGATATGCGGGTAGCCAGATCGAATATCCCGAATGTTGCACTTGAAGTGCTGAACGTATACGGGCTGCAAAGTTGTTAGTGAAGCCGTTATTTAGCTTGAATCATGATTCTTCAAGGGGGGGGGGGGGGAATAAGGTCAAATGGACCACATACATCAAAGCGGATAATGGTGACATATCTAGAAGGTTGTCAGCACCGACTTCAAGTATATGCTTACGAGATCTGCTCTAGCAATTAAAGGCGAGTGTTGCTCACAGTCTTATGTCAACTTCAGTCATATTCTGGCCAAACCAATAGGGTCCAGTGACAGCTTGTAGGTGAGTCTCAGCCTTGTCGAGGGCCTCAAACAATTCTGTAACAGCATGCTCATAGGCTTCTTGCGTGCTTGCAACACCACACTTATACACGCCATTGTTGATAGTGTCATAGTGCCATGTATGCGTCTCGTCAATCTGCTTTTGGAGTGTTTCAGGGTATAGCGAGACATTGCGGTACTTTTCATCAATGATGTCATTAAACTGGTACTTGATCAGCAATTACCTCGAATGGAAGTGGTGGGCAAGGGTGATGGATGCTAACCTCCGTACCAAGCATACGGAGGATCTCACTGCTTTCATTGTTTACAATAACTCTCTGGATTTTGTCATAGAGTACCGGGACACTGAATCGGGCCTGATAGTCAGGGTCAGACTCATAATAGACATGTCGTAGGTGAGTAAATCCTTCATGAAGAGGGTCTGCAGTAACATTCTCGGCTTCAGCATCTTTATCCTCGGTAGTTGCGAAACGCCATCCTAGTAATTCACAGGTCAGCATATTTAAGTCCAGTCTCTCGATTAGCTTTTCACAAAGCCAACTAGGGATCTCAGAACATACCGCCATCCTGCAGATGCCAGTGCACAGCAGTAAACGAGATGATATCCTCTAGGCCTTTCAACTTCCGAGCAATCAGAACTCGATGTGCCTGTATCTTATATCAGCCTAGACTTTTGATTAAGAATTCTAGTACGGCGTTGACCACTTACCCAAGGACAGGCATAGCTGACATAAAGGTGATATCTGCCTTTCTCTGCTGGAAACTTAGATCCCGGCTTGTTGGAAATCCAATTCCGAAAAGTGGTTTGTGGACGTTGAAAGTTTCCGGATTTATCGGAAAAGCTTCTCCAGTTGGTGATGCTACCGTTGGACTGTAACAAAACAGAACTCTTAGTATAATGATCATTTGTCTCGTGCCTACCAAACGTAGTGCACGTTATTCTGTCCTCGCTGTCTGTAGTATTGGCTGACCAAACTCAGGCACGACAGGCTGTCTTACCATTTTGACAAAAGCTGATTAAGTAACGATGCGTGGACGCGGTCGCTGCTTGGGCATTGCGTGAAGCTATGAGTGGGCGTGAGGCTGCTTATGACCGTTTGAAGAGGAGTAATACGCTGAATAAATGAGGGAGGAGGCTTACTAAATGTTAGAAATCGAAATCCCCCTCCCACTCCCTTCATATTACTACATACACATACGCTGGCCAGCGTAATTCGTTGATGGGAACGGTAAAGGATCGTCCCGCGCGGTAGATTACTGATCCTGCACTAACGAAACCCTCCATTCTTTTTATTTGTCCCTGTTATGTAAATATTTCCTGTTAGCATTATCATCCCGATGATTGATTTGTCATTCTTTTGCCACAATATCGTTCATCTTTAGACGTAATGGACGTTAGACACAACACAAGATATTGTAGATCCCTCGCATCTGGATGGCTGGCACATTTGATAGCGGTACCCATGTGACCTTGCAACCAAGTGAGATAGAGCATTGGACTGGTGAAAGAGCAAAGTGGTTGGGGAATTGTTCAGCGAAGCCGGCTACTTTCGTGATGGGCGGCAGCAGCATCACTACATAGCAACTCCGCCATTGTGATAAAAGACTTAAGAATCAAATAACAAAATCACCATCCTGTTATACATGCTAGACGCTCTACTCGCATCAGCTTTCGCAGCATTGCATAGGATTACGAGGCTCCAACGAGACCCCGCTTCTTGCTCCACGCCAGAGCACATGAATCCTAACTTCATACTATCCCATCTCCTCCATATACCTTTGCAGCTGAGGGAGATTCACCGAAGGACCAAAGGCACAGATTCACGGCAGTTTGACAGCTTGGGGGCCGAAAGCCTTCATTGTTAGGGTTTGGAAGTGAAATCAGACATGATTGAACAAGTTGATGACCCATTTCCTTGTTGAAGGAAGGGGGAAATCAAAATTGAGTGTAGATAAATAATACTAACAGACTGAAGGTAATAATAATCTCAAACTTGTTGCATCCGACATCCTGCATCTAGCAAGCTAACCACGACGTTTGTTTGCCTTCAAAATCTTAGCAGCATCGGTTGCTGACATCTTGCAACAACACAAGGTAAATAAAAAAAGAAGAAGAAAACCAACACCTTCATCTTCTCAATCCATTTGCCGGAATATTGACGAGATTGCTTTCTGCTGCACGGCGCAAAGTGTACCCTTGAAACAGACTTCTGTATAGCTTACCTCGAAGCCCTACACGTCTGTTTAGGAACAGTTGGATCTTGGGCGATTTCGTTACCACCTGAGGGTATGTTAATAGTTGGTAGATGCCAAAGCTATTCACAAATACTTACTAGCATCTGTGATATATCCAGTTTGTTTCGAAACGTTGACCTTAAAATGGATCACCTTGTAGTTCGGATTCCACTTATAGGCAAAGCCGTCGCATACAAGTTTTCCACCGTAGTGGTTTACGTCGTTGGCCCATATGAATGCCCAGCCATTATTAAATGTACCAGGGTGGGATAAATAAACCTTACGGCTGCTACGATCGATATCCTCTGCCCATATATGTTGGTTTGCGTTAAATATCTGTAGATAACATTAGTGGATGTTAGTTTTGGATCAGAGGAACTTTGAGATACATACAAGTTGTGTGGCAGATAGCAAGGTCGCCGAGGCTAGAATTGCAGCAAATTTAATAGACACCATTGTTAATAGAGATAAATTGGTGGAGGCAATGAGCGAAATTGTAAATGTTGGTGAGTTTATTGGGAGACTTAGATGGAGACTACCTTCCCTTTATATATTCTGATTCATCTACCAGGTGGGCCTTGGGCCCTACTCTCCCTGATCTATAAGTCCACTCTTATTATTTGCCTTGTACGTTTTTATTCTTTATATGACTACTCGGTTTTATGCTATAGCTTGCGTCAGCCACCACCTACTTCCTGAGTCGACGTATCACATTACAACATGTCGTATTCTAATCCATTCTTCGAGACGGATTCCTCGTTATTCCCAATATCCACTCCAGTGGGTATGTTTCCAAAGATCAATTTCTCTTCTCCGTTAGGAATAAACGAAGCACATTTAGCCCTCACAGGGCCCGTTTCCTCTAACCCTAGGCGCATCCCTCATCCCTACTACACCCCCAAGGATCTCAGAGGTGAAGTAGGGTAGGTACAAAGACAACCATGTACAGATACCTACTTTATATCAATACGGAAGATGGTACTCCTTGCTATCTAACTCTCGAGGGCCCTTGTTGCAGTCAGCTTTGTCAGCATGACTTGTAAGCAGCATTGCTACTATCAAGTGATTTTGCGGTAAAGCTAAACCATTCAGGCTGCAGATGCCTAGGAAGAATTTGAGATCCTTGTGGGATAATATACCTACAAAGCACGTTGCTTAAAGTTTAAGCATAATTACCAATAAATACGACCCTATCCCCTGTCTATTTCCCGTATTCCCGAGTGACCCCTGTCTGATAGAAATGCGCCATTTTCTGAGTGTAATAGCTCACAGGGGTCACTTAAAGATTTAAACAATATCTAGAATTCTCTCTCCACTATACAAGACAAGATAAAAGTCACAAGTAGTAATGAATAGTATCACTAATACATAGGCCAAGCACTCTATACACGTTGGATAATGGAGTATAATTATTATTAATTAACACACTACTTTGGAGAAGGCGTAAGCTAGTATAGTTTACTTCGTTGAACAGAGTTGTGAGTTGTCGCGCAACGCGCTGACGTGGTCACTTGTATAGATGCGTCTGAAGAAGTAATATATTCCGTCGCTATCTCTTGTGGTTTCCCGCGCAGCCAATTTTCTCCGTATCTGTGCTCTTGGACCCCGATTACGGACTCCTTCGTACGGCAGTACTCCGTACAGTAGTATCTGTTATCTCACAAAATTGGATCCTTCATCAACGCTAGAGAGCTAGTAATACATAGAATAGTAATCAGTTTCGTCTAAGTTACCTGATAAATCTTAGTGCGGTGTATGAAAGATTCATCCAAAGTCCACTTAGGGATCTTCAATTACGCGAGATAATACGGTATTCCTCGCATTATGATCTTGTTCCCACAACTAGGTTAAAGGTATCCGACAGAAGAGCTACTGTAAGTATTGCAGGAGGATTACTGTTGCATTATTTTCTCTGTCAGCAAAACCACCCCATTACGCCCGGTAAATCAGGCGATTTCTAGATCTGTAAGCCATAAGCAAGGGGTGCCAAGTATCAGCCAACATCATGGAGTGGGGCCTTCGGAAACCAACTTGCCGAAGGCGTATGGTACTCCGTGATAGCAATATAATGATAAAGTCTAGACTATTACAGCGTAGTGTTGGCTTCTGATAACATAATCGTTTCATGTACAATAGGCGTATTGGCTGGGAGATAGTGATGATGCTAATGAGAGAGGAAGAGAAAGGACAATTCACAGACGCTGCATATCAAGTGCCAACACAATAAAGGAAAAAATCGACTTGGCTGGAATGAACGCTGTGAACAAGTCAGCAGTGTATGGTTCGATCAGCTGGAACACGGCCGTGTTGGTCAGGTCGGACGTGTTGGAGCAGGCGAGTTATTGAAGCTCGTTCGGCTGGTCAAAATTGCGCTGTTCGAGTCTGCTATATTAAACATAGCCGTGTTTTCCGAGTACCTAGGCTAGGTCTATTGAGGCTGGGTTGTTGAGGTCGGCTGACTCGATGATCCTCCCGAAAAGGTAAACAGAAAAGAGGTCCGCCGTCAAATACGGCTGTCTCCTTCTGTATTCCTAACTAGTTATGGAGAAGACACACCCAAACCGCGATCACCGTCCCCCCACACTACCACACCTTCACAATTCCAGTGCGACTGTTCAACAAGAAAAGGAGATAGTTTAGCCAGATGCGGAGCTGCAGAGAGCGGTCCGATGTGGGGCCGGACAGCGCGGGCCGTAGTGGAACCCAACCGTTGATGCATCGAGACGCTAAATATCTACGGCTATCTTTCCCCGATTATTCCTTAGATACGAAGTAGAGAGTACTCCGTACCTAGACAAATAAAAGCCAAGGTACTTCGTAATTTGGGCCAGATGGAAAGTCGTTCATCAAGACCAATGCCCGCGTCGAAGACGTGGAACAAGGTCATGTTGAAGTTGGAGACATGATCCTCGGCTGTGATGGTGTCCACAGTAGGGTGCGGGAGATCATGTGGCAGCACGCTGCCAAGACATCACCTGGGCTGATCAAGACCAAGGAGAAGACCTGTAAGTATTCTTCAAGCCACTCCTACAGCTGTTGCCAATTATTAATGTCGTCGTTAGCCCTGAAGACATGTTGGAAGACCCTTATCGGCACGACACCTGCCATCCCCGAGCTCGGCGACCGTTATCTCACCGTCACTTACAACAATGGATTCACGTTCCTCGCTACGTCCCAGCCGCATGCTGTGTACTTCTTCGTCATCTTCGCCCAAAAGCCGTTCACATGGCCTAGGCGTGAACATCACACCGATGACGAGACCAACGCATTGGCAGAACTTGTTGCCGACATGCCTGTGACAGATGAAATTGTCTTTAGCGAGCTCTGGAAACGCCGCACTCGGGCCGCTGTGGTCTCTCTTGAAGAGGGTGTCATGGAGCACTGGCACCATGGCAGAATTGTTCTCGCCGGCGATGCCGTACACAAGGTGAGTGGGACAAACAAACACCAGCATCCAACTACATTCTAGGCCACTATCTCACTCTTTCACACAATAGGTCCACCCCAACATGGCCTTGGGCGGAAACTCAGCCATCGAAAGCGTTACCGCAGTGATCAATAACATCCATAAAGTCACGCACTCTACCAGAGGCTCCAAACCCAGTGGCACCGCCCTCAACATGGCCTTCGCGACGTATCAGCAAGAGCAGAGGCAGCGAATGAAAGAACTCATGGACCTCAGCAACATGGTCGCCAAGATGCACACATACGCCACACCGTTCTATAAGTTCCTGGCCAACTGGGTGCTTCCGCTATCGAACGACAGGAATTTTGCGAACCGCGTGGGGAAGTACATTGCTGCTGCACCAAAACTCAGATTTTTACCCTCGGTGGGCTTCACGACGGGGCTGCTGGAGTGGGAGGAGAAGCCAGATGATGAGGAGAAGAATCCTATGAATGAAATGATCGGGTCGCAGGCGACCGAGATCTTCGTTGCTGCATGAGTGGTCTCGGCTCGTTACTCGATCCCTGCAGAAGCCCTGCCGCAGGTCCAAGTTGATAATCTGATCCAATAATAGCGTTAGTATAGAAGAGTGGACATGTGCAATGTGCAATGATAGCAGAGCTCTCACCTGTGCCTCTACGGCGGGTCTGGTTGGCGTTTTTTTCGGGTGGGATTTTGCTCTCTCGAAGCTCACGGAATACGCGGACTCGAGTCTCCGCTAATCGACCTAGTCATGATTGATGGCTGCAAAGCATTCAAGACTAAATTAAAAATATGAGAAGAGACAAATGAAGAGCGTACTTTCCGCTCAGTGAGGGATATGTTAAAATATCAAGTTTCGTCTGACAAGGACGAATTCATGCAGGGCTGGGATTTCCTTGACAATTTAACCCATGAGCCGGATATGCAGTCAGATGTCCTGCCTGGTCCCAGACATTTGGTGATTGAGCTATGCACCACGAGCCAAAGCACCAGCTCTAGTTGTGAGAACATCTTGCTGGCATAATAGTAGTCTGAATCACCATATAGAACCAATCTACCCATGTATTAATCTCATAATAGATATTTCGTACACATATGTATACCCCGCATGTCCTCGGTTCGGCCCACCAAAAAATTCCGTACGAAATACTCCTCGGTGTTATGTTATCCTTGTTTCCGCAGCCTGTTCAATCTCTTGTGTCGTACATCCCCGGAAACGGGCACTATCGAGCACAGACAATCAGGCATTGAGTGAGTGGTTTAATGCACCGTCAAGTGCCGTTTACTTCTGTTAACGCAGCAAAGATCGTACGATGGCTGATCCGTTGGGCCTTAGTGGCGCCCCACTGGCCATCGTCACAGCCACCCTTCAGTCCGGCCAGTTGCTGTATCGCACTGTCAAGAGTTTTAAGAATCATCAGAGAGTCATCCGGCAGCTTCAGGATGAGCTGGATTCTCTCATAGGGGTCCTACGATCTCTGAAAGATGTTGTTGAGCGTGACGATTCTACCCTGGAGCCTCTCAAGGTGCCCCTCGTGCGATGCCGTGAAGCCTGTGATGACTTCAACGATCTCATGGTCAAATGTACTGCGCATTCGGGAGGCTCGAGGACCAGTTTCAGGGACTGGGCCAGACTTAGGTACATGGACAGTGACGTGACAGGCTTCACGAACATGTTATCCGGGTATAAATCCACCATTGCCGTCGCCTTGGGTGATGCTAACCTGTTAGTCTCCCTCCCCCAGTGAGCTCAAATCAGCTAACCACGAGGCAGCCGCTCCTCCACGGTAACTCTTCAAGTATTGAATCAGTACAAAGAAATGATTGACAGTACAACACATGATCTTGAGGATCACTTAACAGACATCAACAATAAGCTACAGTCTCTCGTTGTCAAGCCCGCCGTGTCATCTCCAGATAATGCAATCGACTTGCGTCGGATTCGAGAAGAGAAAGATAGCACAGAGCAATGCCTGAAGATATGTAGGGACGTTGCTGATCATATAAACCATCTGGGACTCCTGCCGATTCGAAACAGCGCATCATTCCCAAGTCAACAGCAGCTCACAAGTGTATCAGCAGAGAGCCTAAGTCGAGCTGACATCATGACCATTTCGACCTTATCGGAATGCAACGACAAGCTTGCGGAAACCATATTGCACCTGCAGACAAGTATACGGGATCTGAACGACCGTCTTGACCAAGTATCTGCGAGTACAAGCCATGATGTCTCCATCAATTCCGACAAAAGCATCCGGAGCTTATATGCCGAGCTTCAGAGCGTGAAGCAGTGTCTTGCCATCTGCAAGGATGCATCCCAAAGGGCATCACCTGAACGAGTTCATGTTCTGGAAGATATCACCACGGCAGATGATGGGCAGCAAGTGTTTGTTTCTACATTGGGAGATCTTATGAAGGTCAAAGGCGCGTCAGCGGGGAGCAGGTCCATTCAATTTATCGGGTCGTGTTCAGATGACTCGCTTCAGCAGTATTTCCGGCTACACGCACATAGATAGATCGACCAGCTAAGAGAAGCGAATATACATATTGTTGTTGTCGTCGTCAAGTACCAGTGCCAGTTGACAGAATTATTTACACTCTCGCCCCTCCAGCTCCGATTTTTTGCCCGTCACCATAACTCTTGGTAAACCTAGACTCCCCCGTACGGTCAACGATGCCCTGGCGCTCAACCAACGTCCGAGCGACTTCCTGAAGGGACTCGTCATTCATAGTCCCAATACATTGACTACAGTGCTTCCCTGCAGTGACCTGAGCAACCTTGAGAAGCTGTTGTTTTGTCGATACAATGATTTGGACGCTATTGTCTTCAACCCTGACATCCTCGATATGGTTCGTTGGGTAGTCGTTCGGGGCCTGTGGATCGATTCCCGCTTCAGGCCAAGCAGAGATAACGGGAGGTTCGCTCGACGCCTGGTCCATGCTTCACGCTAGAGGACAGAACAAACGGGCAGAGGCCGTCTTGCGTGATGCAGCACGTTCAGTATCAGGTACTAGTTGGTGAGGGTCAAGTGTAGATATACAGACGCCACTCCTGAGAGCAGATAACTTACTTCTAGTTCTACCGTTAGGCAATTCTGGTGAGTACAGGTTCGGACAACAAACGGATAAGCCACGTCGCGCTTGGGATCAGGCCAAAGGTACGGAATATGATTGTCAACAGTACGGATACAATACGGAGAACCGGAATTAAGTTGCCGCCTGGCGTTGTGGCTCTCCTGACCAGGGTCCAAGGATCGCCTGACCTAGAGTGGACACGTGATTTCACACCTGACTAAACCAAGACTGATAGTGGCTAGGATAGGAGTTCTCTCTCCACAGAAGCAGCAGGGTTGGATGGAGCATGCTGACGAGAATAGAGCCATGATATACATATATAAGCTTTCAACCCTTCGCTCCAACGAACCAAACGATAACATCATCAAGCTTGCGGCCTTTCTCAGTCGATTCACAGATTGCTTCCTTTGCATTCTAGCGGGAATGTAGGCGATGTGTGCGGCGTAGAGGTGAGCAAGGTTGTTGATAAGGGTTTCCCGCAGCCGCTGTATATCCAGCATTGTCAAAGTCGGCAAAGTTGGGTGAATCTCCGACGAGTCGTCAGAGGCGATGCTTGGGGTATTCGAGCTTACGCAGGCGCGGCGTTCGGTTTGCAAAGCGTGCGATGAAGAGGGTGACTGCGCAATCAAGTTGCTCCGGTCGCAGGTGGAAATGATCTCACTAGACCATGTGTCCTCCCGGCGCGGATTGAGAATCCTCGCCGTGTTTGCCGCCATTGTCTTGCTGATTCTGTGGTGTCTGCCGTGTCATCTCATGTTGATAGTCAGGCTCACGGGCAGTTGTCGCGTCCGATCCTGTCGCGAGTCTTCAACTGAATTCGACGGCTGCTGAGCCGAGAACGACATTTTAACATGAGGCGTAGGGGTATAGATAGCTGCGGTGACCTGGGGTTGGACGCACAGCTTTGTTTTGTTGAGCTCGGTATGGTGGTGGAGTCAAAACGTAGCCAAGCATGTACGAGTAAAACAGGGCGTGTGCCCACTGGTTAGGGTGATACTTGTTCCCAATCCTTCTCTTTGCTCCTGTATCCAAATTGCTTGATAGCTGTCACCGTGACCCAGGCAAGCGCGATGATTGCCACTGTGATGCGGACCTCCTTGGCGAGCTGTGGTGCAGATTGCGGAAGAAGAAACGTATGGATATGGTTTATTGAGCCTGTATGCTGAGCCTGGACGATGAATTGCTCCATGACGATGATCTTTCAAGTACTAGAGGCGTGAGCGGGCAGTGTCCAAAGTTGTTGCTTGAACTGGCGCTTAGTATTGTGACATTTCCTCCGAGAAAATTTCATCATCTTAACAAAAGACAGCTTCATCAATTGCTTTGTTGCTGTGGAAACTATCTTTGCATGATAATCGGGATTGACACACACATGAAATTTCAATTTCGATTCAAATGTCAGGGCTCAACGGTGCAGCTAAACTCAATGAAGATGGGATCTCATTTACCAAAAATCTTCCGAGAGGATCACTATACCTGCAAAGGCATAGCGGAAGCGCCGGAGAACCGAACCGAACACTGGAGATTAGCGATGCCAGGGTGACCCTGCTATTATCTATCTCCATTTAAGTCCGTCTCTCCGTCTCTCCGTCTCTCCGTCTCGGGCCGCATTGCATCATCAATTCGGGCGCCACGCAAACGATCCCTCCGCTACACCGAAATGACGATGATGATGCGTTTTTTGATCATTCTGAGATGCTATCGTATGTGTTTGGGCTCTTGCGATGGCGACGCGAAAGAATGACGCGTATAAAAGGTCGAGGGCCTCCAACGCCTTTTGGCCTTTGTAGTTACTCAACTTAACATACTCGAGCAAGTTCGACAGGCATTCTCAAAGATAAAAACACAAAAGATCACTTGCCAAAAGTACCAGGTTATTTGAATCCTTTAATACCATTATCACATCAAGAGAGCCTACCAAGGAGCCAGGCATCCATCAGTCATAATGCCCGGTGCCATCAGCTTTATGAAACAATCCTTTCCGGGTGCTCCTACATTCACAGATAAGGATGTTCCCGACTTGACGGGCAAGGTAGGATGTTCGCCTTTGGTTATAATAACAGCATGTACTGATCACACTACCAGGTCATCATTGTCACCGGCTCCAACACCGGTGTCGGCAAAGAGGTCGCCCAGATCCTCTACTCCAGGAATGCCAAGGTCTACATGATGGCGCGTTCAGAAGAAAAGACGAACAAGGCCATCGACAGCATCAAAGCTGCCGTCCCAAAGTCTAGCGGAGAGCTGGTCTACCTTCACCTCGACCTCTCCGACCTCCCCAGCATCCAGACCTCCACAAGTGAGTTCCTTCGACGGGAGCAGAACCTCCACCTTCTTTTCAACAATGCTGGTGTTGGATACCCTGAGAAGGGAAGCAAGACGCAGCAAGGTTACGAACTCCAGCTCGGCGTCAACTGCATCGGCACATACGCCTTTACCAAGTACCTGACACCGGTCCTCGTCTCAACAGCCAAGACGGCGCCTGCCAACTCAGTCCGCGTCGTCTGGGTCTCCTCCTCTGCCGCCGAGGCTATGGCTCCCAAGAACTTCGTCGATAACTTGCCGCAAGTTGAGAAGAAGGGTGCCTTTGACCAGTATTGCATCAGCAAACTGGGTAACTACTTCCTCGCCACTGAGTTTGCTGCTCGTCACAGGGGCGATGGCATCATCTCCATCCCTCTGAACCCCGGCAATCTCGACTCCGACTTTTGGCGCACCCAGGGAGCTCTGATGACGAGTATCTTGCGCAAGACGTTGTTGCATCCTCCGTTGTATGGTGCCTACACGAACCTCTTTGCTGCGTTTTCGCCCACGGTGACTCTTGAGAAGTCGGGCACTTTTGGTATGCACCCTTTCCTATGATTTGTTCGAGAGGCATAAACTAATGGCAAGACAGTTGCCCCATGGGGTCAGTTCTGGACTGTTTCCAAGGAGATGACGGATGGTGCAAAGATCAAGTCTGAGGGCGGCACAGGCATCGCGCAATGGTTCTGGGAGTGGAATGAGGCCCAGGTCAAGCCTTATCTTTGATGATTGATCTATCTGTAGTATATCTTGGTAAATTTGGTACTCGGGTTTTTTTTCATGAAGGTTCTTGGAGTTGGAGTCCAAGCTCAAGGTTCCGTTTTATCTTTAGATGACACCGGAACGACTACTTCGTACTATCTAATGAATTGATGTAATATTCCCTGTCAATCGCCCAACGAAAAACCTCCTCTCCCTCCCTACCAAATAAGACCCAGATGCTCCTCAAAGTTAGCACTCAGCAGCAGGGCACGTAGAAGATTGGCTGATCCGTTTTTCAAGCAGCGGATCATCTCGCATAGCATCATGATAGTCTTCAATCCGGAGCTTTTGCCCTGAATTTTGTAAAGTTTTAATGGCGTCCTCCGAGAGTATCGGCCGGCTCCGAAGATCAGACCCGGTGACTGCCCCACAAATTTCCTTCTTCATCCGGACCGTTCTGCCCCTCCCCCACCAAACCAGCAGGAACCAGCATGAACCAGCAGGAACGGGAAGGAGCGCGACCCTCGGCTAATTATGTCTTTTACTTTTTTTCAACCTTTCACCTTTTCCTCGCTTCTCTACTTCTTGTGTTTAGCCAACTCTCACGGCCTTTTGACTGCTACTACTCAGAGCAGCAAGGGTTCAGGGCTCCCTGGCAAGTCCCGACGATAGCGGCATTCTCAGCTCTCCAACGATATCTATCAATCACCCCTCACTGCTCAGCATGGCGACTCGAGAAGAGCAGCAGCAGCAACATCACGAGCTGCCCATGGACCTCCCTATAATCGATCTCGACATCTACCTCAACAACCCTCCGTCCTCTTCTGCTGTCCAAGCTGAATGCGCCCGCGCCACCTCTGCCCTTATCACCTACGGCGCCCTCGTTCTGCACGACTCGCGCGTATCTGAACAAGATAACGACATCTTCCTCGACCTCATCGAAGACTACTTCGCACAGCCCGAAGACGATATCCGCCGCGATGAGCGCCCCGAGTTAAGCTACCAAATCGGTGTCACGCTCGAGAACACTGAGAAGCCGAAATGCGCTGTGGATGAGCCTTGTCTCGATGTAATTCAGCGACTGCATCCATCGCAACGGCCGCTAGATATATCTGGTCATGAACCTGATCCCAAGTGTAGGTTCTTTTGGAGGATGGTTGAGCCGCCGCCGTACGAGACGCAGTTTCCTGGCTTGAATGCCTCGAATATTACTCCTGAGGCGCCACATATCAAGGGTCGATGGGCACCGACTATGGATCAATGGGGGAGTTCGATGAAGAATGCGTAAGCTTTACTTTGGGCCTACATTAAATGTGTCTTGCGCGACTCACACATGATTATTTGCAGTGTCTCCAAGCTATCCGAAATGACAGCGCTTGGCCTGGGCCTTCAGGCGGACTACTTTAGCAACGCCGGCCGCTACGGGTTCGACCCCCCTTCTTTATCTATTACAATGAAGCCTCTCAACTGATCGAACAAATACAGCCCCCATCTCCTCGCTCCCACCGCTTCCGATCTCAACAAGTACGGTACCCGAGACACCATCCTCGCCGGCTTCCACACTGACCTCAACTTCCTCACCATCCACGGCCGCTCACGTTACCCAGGCCTCAACATCTGGGCCCGTAACACCGGCAACCGCATCCCCGTGAAGATCCCACCCGGAAACTACCTTCTCGTCCAAGCCGGCAAACAGATCGAGTACATCACCGGCGGCCTCATCAAAGCTGGCTACCACGAAGTCACTGTCAACGAACGCACCCTCGAGACGATTGAGCGGCGGAAGAAGGAGTTCCCCGATAGACCACTGATTCGCATCTCGAGCACGTTGTTTTGGCATCTGAGCTCTGATTTTGATCTTAAGCCTGTGCCAGAGCTGGCAGAAAGGGCGAGGAAGGTGAGGGAGGAGCAGGCGAGTTTGGGACGGGATGAGGGCGAGGAGGCGGACTATCCCCCTACCAAGGTTGGACACCAAGTGCAAAGGTGCGTTATCTTTTTTTCTCCTCCCTTTCCCTAGATGACTGTTGTGGATTGCTGACCTTGTTGCAGTGAACTCAAGCATATCGCTCTGATGGCGGCATGAGGTATAAAATCGCTTATATATCAAGCAATAAAAGATGATAATAATGAAACAAAAGGTTAAGAAGAACGATGTGTCCACTGACTGGTCTAGAAATGCTTTATATAAAAAATAGGTATCACGGTTGTATAGGATACAGAAGCTCGCCAAATCCCGAACACATACACATATATCCACAAAATATTGCATCAGTCACCCCCTCACATGCTCATCGCATATTCCAGGCATACTTTTCCCTTTTCCCTATTTGTTTTTCTATTTACGAGGGATTATCTTTATGCTGCCTTCGTACCAACGGATTCTGTAGGGACCTCGTGATCGGAATTGGCATCTTGTTCCTTCTGAGTGACCGTCTCCGCCACAGGCGTCTCGGGCTCTCGCCAAAAGTCCTTCTGGCCTTTGGACAAGCGCACCACCCAAGGTGGGAAAAATCCACCGGGAATTCGCCAAGTCCAAGGCTCTTTCTCGTCCAAATTCGGAGGCACGATGCGGCCACCCGTGGCCACCTTCAATAGCCACACAAAACCGTTGAGGATGATGTATGTCATGATACCGGCGATGAGACCGTTGGCGATGGAGTAAGTAAATGGCATAACGGTAATGGCAAGGAAGGCTGGAACGGCGTCGCCCAAATACGCCCAGTTGACCTGGGTAACAGATGTGGCCATCATAGATCCGACTAGGATGAGCACGCAGCCGGTGGCCCATGGAGGAATCGAGGCAAAAATGGGGGCGAAGAAAATGCTGATGAAGAAACCGAGACCGGTAACCATTGATGTGATGCCAGTCTTGCCGCCCTCGGAGATACCGGCACCAGACTCAACGAAGGCGGTAACGGGCGGAACACCGAGGACGGCGCCAATGGAGATGCTCACGGCGTCGACCATGTAGGCCACAGCAGAGCCTTCAAAATCCTGGGTCTCAGCATCAATGAGACCGGCGAAACGAGCCATACCGTATAAGGTACCAGTACAGTCGAGAATGTCGACGTAGAGGAATGTGATGAGGGCTAGTCCGAACTGGCCTCCATACTGGGAAATGTTCCAATCTTGGACATTGAGGATGTTTTCGATGTGGTGGAAGTCGACGACCTTTTTGAAAAAGTTGAAGGAGTCATCACCGACGGCGGTGTAGGGGAAATATGTCACGGGAGTGCCTCGGGGCCAAGAAACAATGCTGACGAGGATGATACCGGCGATGATGGCACCCTTGACGCGGTACATCATGAGGATGACGGTGAAGATGCCGCCGCAGAAAATGCCAATCCACATGGCCGGATGGCGCATCTTGTCCCAGCCGGGACAGGTGCCGTCCTTGAGCAGATTTTCAGGGGAGCAGCCGGCGAGTTCTACGGGGGTTGCGGTGGCGCCTGTGATGAGGCCGATGCCCTCGCTGTAGGTGAGACCGATGATGGTGAGGAAGAATCCAATACCGACGCCGGTAGCGACCTTGATGGAATGCGGGATGGCACGAGCAAGCCATTGTCGCATGCCAAAGAGGGCCAAGCCGAGGAAGACGAAGCCTTCTACGAAGATGGCGGTTAAAGCGACCTGGTATGGGACTGGACCAGAGCCGTGGTAGCCAACTGTTCATGGTCAGATGGAAATGTCGCCGCCTCAAGTGGTTTGGAAGGCAGATGGGTGACTAACCGACGGTGTACGAAAAGTAAGCATTCAGACCTATTTCGACAGTCAGCACCTATGCAATGCAACAAAGTACCCTCGCCAACATACCCATTCCGGGAGCCAGACCCACGGGACTGGTGAGTACAAGAGGCAAGAAGTCAGTTCATGAACTTGCGGTTTCGTTTTCCCAGAAGCGGTCTCACAGATTAGCCAAAAGGCCCATGAAGAAACTGGCAAAGGCAGAGATGGCGGCGGTAGCAGTGACGACATCGCGCTTGATGCCTTGGAGACACAAGCTGTACTCTTCATTGTTGTCGCAAACGGGATCACTCGGGCCACCGTTGCAGACACAGGTGCCGCCTGAATCGGAGACAATGGACGCGTTGACGGCGATGATGTATGCCATGGCGAAGAAAGTGGCGAGGCCGGCGCGGACCTCAGTGAAAAAATAAGAGCCTTTGCGCTCCTTGGGCTATGGGAGGCGAGCATGGTAAGTATGCTGATTTTTCTCATTCCCATGAAGTCCCCCGCAAAACCCATCGATATTGATATCCCTCTCCATTGGCGATCATTTCATTGATTGAGCCAGTGTAACATGTTTTGAGACATCAAAGAGTGGGTGGTGATGAGGGAGGACTTACATGGCCTGAACCATCGAGACGGAACCACCATCCAACCGGACTGGCGGCGATTTTGACGTTTGTCTCATGAATCCACCCCATTTTCGCGATCTATCATCTATAGGAAGAAGAGAAGAAAAGGACAAAGATGAAGCAATGCGCCCTTTGCGAGAGCGAAGAAGATCAACCTCTCCAGGTGGCCAAGATAAGAAAAACCTGTTCGTCGCTCTGTGGGGCGCTAGCGATAGCGGAGCGACAGAGGCGAGCCGAACCAAACTAGCCGGGCGACAGACAGTCCGTTGAGCGATGAAGCTGTTTTCGATAGTTATTGCAGCACGAGAAGGGATGAAGAGGAAGACGAAGATGAAGACAGACAGGTCTTTGTTATTAAAGCAATGGAGTAGGAGAGTGAGACATGTATGCAGGAGTATGTACAAAGAAGGAAGAAAAAAAGAAAAAGAAAAGGTTGGAGAACACAGATATCTCCAATGGCTGAGATAGGCAAGTGGAGCTTCTTGGAGCTGCGAGCAAGCATTGCATTAATACGAGGGAGGAATGATCGAACCACCCGATAAGATTGAAGGCCAATCCATCTGCTCCGTATCAAAGGAGATATTTACTATATACTATCTACTACTACCTTAGTGTTGATACGTACATACACGGCTCTTGGTGCTACGGAGTACTTACTACTAGTAAAGTTGATAGCCGCGTTTCGGCCCGTCAGATGCAGTCTTCATCTATTTCCCCAGGTCCAGTTAGAGATAGATTACCATTGTCCAACCGGGATCATTGTTCCACAGCGAATAATTCTGTGTGCTGTACGAAGTAGCATCTTCTATTTTTCTTCATGTTGTATCTCTCCTACAGACCAAGTTCACAAGTCAGGTTCTTCAAAAAGCAGCAACATTACCTAGTTAGTAGTCTTAGCCGCTCGGGATTTAAAGATTGCATCACGGAATCCAACAGCGCCACGCGAGTAAACTGACCGTTTGGACCAATCATATCGCACAGATAAAGAGCCAAGGACAATTCCACGGTTGCTGATAAGCCTGATCGGGCCCGTAATTTGACCTTGTAGTTTAGCCTTAGCTTCATCTTATCATTTAGGCACCTCCGGAGTTATCGTCCTGTCCAATCCACCATTGCCATTCAGATACCTCCGTACGGAGTAGTAGTAGTATACTAATACTAATACCAATACTCCCCCGCAATCTGCCTCCAGCTTCCCCGGATCATAAGAGGTGGAAAACGGCGATGGCCGCTGGTCGGCTTGGTGCTCACAGACAGGGAGAGATAGGACCCTGCCGACTGACGGCATCTAACTAAGACATTCATCAGAGTTCATCAGCCCACGAGCTATGCTATGGATGTCGTGCTACTCCGTACAACTACATATTTGGATCAAGGTACCAGGTGTCACAGCAGCAACCCCGCCACGCCTTTATTTCGAGATATCTACCTTATTCTTCTGGGTGGTGGTACGAAGTAGGAATAAGGAATACATGTGCAACAGTCACAGCCTGATGGGGTTCGGACTGCTCCGGAGACGGAACGGCGTTGCAAAATATGCATCATACGGACTATCATTCCCCCTTTTGCTGTTCAGGGCTTTTTCACCATCCCGTTGATTCATCATGGGCATTATTTTGACACGTGCAAATATATATAGATGACTGTGTCTCTGACAGTCGTCAAGGTTGGTCAGGTGATTCAGGCATCAGGTGTCTAATATCACAGTTGTATCGGAAGCGTCTCATCAGCCACTCCATGTGTGGCAACCCGAGATCCTGCCGATGCATTTTCGTCCTTTGTTCCGCAGGACAATACATAGATACGGATTGATACTATCTATGTATTAGGAAACGGAAGACTCCTGGCGATACTTTGTAGTGCTTATAATTAGTATTGTGGCTGAAAGAGATCTTTTTGACAGAGCATCCTGTCAAAGGCTCATATGCTTGGCTCATATCATATTATACTGCATCAGGCTCAGGCTCAAGTACCACCAGCAGCAGCCTTCTCATGATACAATGTGGCTGATGATCCTTTGGCCACTCTTGCATCCTTTCAAAACAGATTTTTTTAAAGAAATTTTCAACTCTTTGCAGATGCACTGCCACTTACTGTGACTTTGCTGTGACCTGACGTCAGGCGATCTCTCTGGCTTGCTCTAGCAGGTTCGCAGGTTCACTGAACTGTCCATGATTTTCCGCGTCAGGAGGCCGCCATCTCGTTCAGGCCCGCCTATTGGCTCCGCTGACGTCAGGCGACGTGAAGACCCTGCAGCGTTCACTGATCAGTGCCCCGCGATCCCTGTGAGCCCACTGAGGCGCCTATGAGTCGCCTGTCAATGCCCTGTGAGCCCACTGACGGCTTTTTGATCCTATGAATGACTCCTGCACCTCAGACATACCACATTCATTGTCATCTGTCCATCCAACCATCCATTTCCCATAAAGGCGATACGAGCGTCGCCTTTTCTCCGCCATGGATGTCTCTTTTTTTCTTTTCCTTTTCCTCCGTCCTTCATAACCGACTGATCTGATTTACCTACTTTCAAATCAAGTACTATCGACTTGCGCCCACGATGTTTCCATCATCGCGCCGCAAGGACAAAGATCCTAAACCAGGCCTCAACCGCGATTACTATCACCCTGACGAGCCGCTCGAAGAGTCGGCTGCTCCTCCGCTTCGCCGACAGAAATCGGAAAGACATCGCCGTCGTCCTTCGCCCGGGTTCGCTCCCGAGGAAGACTTCAAACCTCGTCGCAGCCGAAGAGATTCTTCTCCTGGGCGCATGATGTCGCGCCGACATGCCAGTCCACCACAAATCTATCACGCTCCCTCTCCGCCACCACCGCGCTCAGCTCGCCATGACCGCGATCGTGATCGTGATCGTGATCGCGAGCGCTATCCCCGTGACCCCCGCGACCCTCGAGACCCCCGAGCCTCATATCCTCGGGACCCGTACGATCGCAGCCGACAGTCCCGCGACATCCCTCCTCCAGAGCCTCGCGATCGCGATCGCCATCACCGGTCTTCCCGACGTGAACCATCGCCGGATCACCGCGCGCGACGATCTAGACATGTTTCTCCGGAGCCGAAACATCGCCCCCGAGGTTATCCCTTGTCGACACATGCTGATCGGGACGATCGGGATCATCGCTCGTCGCGCCGATCTCGCGCGATATCACCACCGTCGCGCTCGCGTGGCGCTCCGCCGCCTCCAGTCTACGATAACGACGATGACCACGACAGACGACGTCGCCGCCATCGATCACAACCCCGAGAAGCCGAGGCAGACCACTCTCGCGCCCGCAGTCGCGGCGCTCCACCTGCCGTTAGCCGTCGCAGTACGATGCCGGCGTTAACAAAGGTTTCGTCAGCGCCAAAGCCCAAGGGTAATGCATGGTGGAAGAACCCGATAGTCCAGGCTGGGGCCCGCACTGCCTTTGCGGCTGGAGCGCAGGCCGTCATGCAAAACCGCAAGGATCATGGGCCTTGGCTGGGCGCAAAGGGTGCTAGAGTGGCTACTGCTGCTCTCACTGCCGCGCTGGCGGATGGCTTAGCGAGCGGCAGCAGCGGTGACAAAAAGAAGCGTTGAGGATGAGGTGCTGTCTTCATGGAATGACTTTTAACGACGATATGACGGGAATGGCATTGAATTTTGATCATGGATTGATCTCTGAATCGGGTTGCTGTATAACATGATGGGTTTGGTAACTCCTCTTGGAAGTTGATCGGAAGTAAGGACATTGGGTTTGGCTTGGCTTGGGTTTGATGCTTGGGAATTTCAGCTGGTTTCTGAAGTCGCCATTGAACTAGGACGAAGGATGCCATCGGAACGTTATGATCAGGTTTGGGTATATTACATATGGCATGATTAGGATTGAAACGGCGGTTGTACGGCACTCCTCCCGAATTAACGAACAGACTCTATAGACAAGGGCAACATATATCAACACTTACAACCATTCATCGGCTAGACACCATCGGTTACATGGATGACTCAGAATAGCTAGCATTATAGCTATGAATCGACGTAATTTAGCAGTTTGTTAAAGTCCTGCTCATCAAGATCGTCCCTCACTGGCCTCCCCAGAGCTTCCAATCCGGTAAAGGCTTCCTGGTAAAACTCGTTGGCTTCATCCTTGCGTCCCTGCTCTTCCAACAGCTTTCCTATGCGCCATGCAGACCGAGCTTCGCCGCCCTTGCTGAATTTCCCAATGAGACCCAGGTTTCCGTACATCCTTTTGCTTTCCTTGAGCAAGTCGCTGATATACCATGTTAGCCATGACAAACTGGCTGGTGCAATTCTGATTCAAGATAAAAAGGCAAGTGAACATTTGAATGTGGCTTGGTTACTTACAGAGCATCGTCATTCTTGCCAATCAGCGACATAAGCACAGCAGCTCGGTAACATGAGGCAGCCGTTTGGATATGATCGCCCAACACCTTTTTCCGAATGTCGAAGCTACGCAGTTGCTCGCTGAGGGCTTCGTCGATCTGTCCACGAGCCGTGAGAATGTTTCCGCGATTGAAGTGTATGCTTTAATATCCATGTTAGCTATGAAGAAAGGATGTAGAAAACAGTAGCACAAAAAGGCTCTTACTATCCACTCAGCTGCGAATAGACTGGGATCACGTCAGCTGTGAGGTTAGTCGACGTCTCAATGGCCTTCCATGCCTTGTCAAGCTGGCCCGTTTCTAGGTACGCTAAACTCAAGAGGTCGTAAATAGAGGATCGAAGTCTCACGGGGATGTGTGCCAGAATTCCGGCAGCTTCCTTTCTCGCCCTCGGCTCGTTGAAGTCGATCAAGTCCTGCCACCGGCGTTCATTGATCAACGTGAGGGCCAGGTTGCCCTGAACCGCCACGGTATTGACATCGAGATCCCCAAGATATTGGAGACGCACGGCCTCGGCTTGGGTGAACCAGTGTCTGGCTTCTTCTTGTTCCTGATGCTGTAGGGCGATGAGACCCCTTGAGTTTTGCAGATAAGAGAGCTGAATCTGCCCATCTCGGGTGGACACATCACAGTACGATTCGGTATTCTTGATGAGTTCCAGTGATTTGGCCATGGAGCCAGTTTCAAGTAGATATCTGCGTCCAAAATTAGCCAAGTATGTCACAGTACATTATTACCCCTGCATCGACACACCTAGCGCAGTTGAAGGAAAGTATCCAGAGTTTCTCGTTTGAATCGGGTACAAGTTTCCATTCCTTGATCGCCTTGTGTAGATGCAGGATATGGGGCGCGTATAGGGCGCAAGTGCTCCAGTGAGCGAAGAGAGTATCTGAAGTCGCCTGGCTTTGTGGGTGCTTGGCGAGGTACAAGTCTATGATTGCGTTGAGAAGCCTCCTTCGAACCTCCTGGCTTGCCGTCTGTAAGCTAACTGACTGTACGACACGGTGGATTACATAGCTGTTCTGGCCTTGGAACTTTTCGATCAGGCCATACCTCACCAGGGCCCGAACACTCTGCATATACCTTCGCCATATTAGTTCATTAGTTGCTAACCAGCTCAAATAGTTACTCACCGGATCTTAGTGGGTGCTGAAGAGAAGAGTTCTGAAAACATCCCGCCTATGCAGGCATCTCGCAGAGATTTTGTGATAATTTCCGGGATCTTATCTGGATCCATTAGAGAGAACATGAGCAGTAGTATCTTTGCAGTTGAATCTAGAGCTGTTATAGAAACTGCCCATGCAGAGGAGAGGTTGTGTGGGTATCCTAAACTCGAGGCACTTTCTTTGTCCGCGAAAAGCGCCCACTCCTCTTCCTTGTCTCGAAGAGATGTCAGGAGGTCATCAATCCCACATCCAGTCTCTCGGATGAAGCCTCCCATCTGCTTCAGAGCAAGGACCAATCCCCCCAATTTTTCACTCAAAGCTTCAGCAGCCTCTCGAGCTTTCTTGTCGTTATGGAACCTTTTGGGGAGCTGCGTGAGCACAAAAGCACCCCCTTCACGAGCACTGAAACTAGAAATTCTCAGTTCATCAAAGTCGATGTTGAGGCCATGAGAGCAGTCAGGGTTACGGCTCGTGATGACGTATGCGCCAACACCTCCCCCGGGTATGTAATCGTGCAAGTCCTGGGGCCTCTCGACGTTATCGAATACTAAAAGCCAGGGTTCGGCTGGATGGAATATCAGCAAGTTTTGGTCTTTGGACATACGGCCTTGGGCTAAAATCAGGGTAAAGCTCACTCGTCTTTTCCAACCAAGTCTTCACAGCGTCTCGATCGGCTTTCTTGTTTGCGTTTTCTTCATGAAGTCCGAGATCAGCTGCAGCTTGCATGAAGCCTTCGGAAAGCTTGTTCTCATCATCGGCTGCGAACCACAAAATGACCTTCCGCCGAGACTTCTCTTTGTATGCAAGTTCCAAAGCAATGGAGGTCTTGCCTACTCCTCCGCACCCATGCAGAGCAACGCCTTTTGAGCTGTTGGAATTAGCAACTGGGTCGATTGAATTTATGCACAATTGAAGTTCGTTTTCTCTTCCGAAGAGTCCTGCGTTCTTAGCGAAGGGAATGGAGTAGCAAGGTAATGTTACTGCCATAGTCGCAGGTCTTTGTATAGTCAAGAGTTTTCGGATTTCCTCGTGCCTAGTCTTGTCCAACGTCCACTTGGCTAAGTTGGCTTCTAACTCGAAGTTTCTGCTCTGAAGTTGAATGCGCTCAACGTGCTCCTGAAGGGAGGCGTTGTAATTTCGCCACAGGGAGGAGAACCAGTTCTCTGAATGCGCCAAGTTAGCACCCAACCTTCTATAGAATGGTGGTACACTCACGAACTGGGTGTTTTCGTAGAATCTTGATGGTCAAAAAACAGAACTTGACAACTTCCTCGTATACTTTCGCTGAAGCTTTGTCCAACTGCGGCGTGTGAGGCAGACAAGCTTGATAGGACTCCATTTGGGGTAAGATTTGTCCAATGTTAGACAGGCCTGAAGCTATTTTGTCGATAGCATCTTTGAATCGAAAAGATAGCTGTGTTGCAGTCAGCCAAAGCTCTCCCTCCCATGCTCATACCCAAACGTCACCTACCTCAAGAACCAGTTTGATCCCACCCCAACAAAGAGATGCAATATCAGGATTGGTATTTATAGACGTATCTATGACCTTTGTAAAGGACGAGAGATTTTTCAGAAATGGATCGATAAGCTGGAGCGCTTTTGTTGTCTTCTTTTTCTCATGTTTCTTCTTCAGAGCCTCGATCGCATGAATGAGCTGGTCATAGGTACGGACTTGCACCACCATTTCCAACTCTTTTGGGGTGAGCTGCGACTTGCAGTCCTCAAAAGTGGTTTTCCAGATAGTTGAGACGACTTGGCGTCCTCCCTGTACATCGCCCTCCGTATTGTTTATTCCTTGTTCACCCGGCGCTGGGGTTTGTGCTGTTGCTGAGTTGGCCACGTTTTGTTGGGTCATCATATCTCCAGTTCGATGCCATGCAACATGCCACAATGTGACATCATCACTGCCACGAGGTTGGGCTTGTGACAAAGAATCATGGGTAAATTTTGCGGGGAAGACCGTAAATAAGTTAGATTGACATTGCTACACGAAGGCTGCTTGGAAACACCACATTTCAGAAGTCTCTCCTTGTCTACACCTCAGCAGCCCCCTGTCTGGGCGGCCTCGATAAGGCTGTGTTGTAATTGGCTAGATGTAGCGTCATTAGATTCCTCTTCATGTTGTCCAACCATACTGGCCCAGCCTACTAGGCGCCCATGTTCCAGACCGGACTGCCCCTCAGCCTCAGTTGTCATGTCATGACCAAGCGAGCCTACTTGTTTGAGTACTTAACTGTGCACTTGGCCCTCCAGGACTTATATGCTCAGGGGCTTGGAAGTCAGCAAGCATCCATAGCAAGATGGGGATCGACGATCAAGTTCTCACAACGCTGTACTACCTCAAGCCGGATCCGAAATGGACTCTGGAGAAACCGTTCACATTATTTGTGGACGTGAGCACCGTTGAAGGAGCACAGAATACAAACATTGTGAAAGACTCCGTCTCGGATATCGCCATTCACAACGCGCGTCCAATGCTGGATAGTCTTACACTTGACAGCAATGGATTTGAGGCCATTCACCTGAGACCCAATGACCAGCCAGAATGCTTCGAGGACCCCCGTTGGGTCGAAGAGCACTACTACCCTTATATGTGCGATTTCTTAAAGAAGCATCTCGGAGCCAAGGAAGTGCGGGTTTACGAACACAAAGTGAGCTCATTTATGCCCTCTACTTCTGCCTTCACCCGCTTTCTTAGGTTGACTGTTGTGCTAATCTGAATAGTTGCGCTACCGACATCCAGGTTTCGGTGACACCAGCCTTCGAGGACACGCAGACTACGATCCTCCAATACCTCATGTCCATGCAGGTAAGGTCTACTGGACGAGAGCAGCGAGCGCAAAAGGGTTGTGGTGTGACGTGCTAAGAACGCCCTGGCAGACATGACTCCCGCTTATGGGAGGCGGTTGTTCGCGGAGAAGTGGCCCGAGGCTCGTGATGCACCTCGGTGTCAGTTGGTCAAGTGAGCTTTCCCACTTGTCTTCCATCTGATTCACGGGATGCTGAGTTTTGACGGCGGCAGTGTTTGGCGGCCTTTGGTGGACCGTGTCACCGAATGGCCCCTCGCCCTTTGTGACTACACATCTGTAGATGAGAAGGACTTGCGTGCCACAGACCAGGTCAAACGATTGAAAGGATCCAAGGTCTCTGACAATGCGTTTGTGGAGATAGAGAGCTATGTTGGTCATTACAACAAGCAGCACCGCTGGTATTATCTGAAAGATCAGGCCTTTGATGAGGGATGGCTCATCAAGCTCTATGATTCCAGATTAGATACGGCTCACAGTAAGTCATCCGTCTGCGATGTCGAGTTCGAATATGGCTCTCATTGACTCGTTTGTGTAGGCATCTTGCACACCTCCTTTAATATTGGAGAGGGGCACTTGGCACGACGCAGTTGTGAAATGAGATTTCTTGTTGTATACTGAGGGGGCTCTAGCTTTTAAATTAACACTGGGATTAAACGGTATACTTTCTGCTGAGCACTGCGTATCTATCTTGTCTATCACGTATAAGAGCTTGTAGTTCTAGGTAATCGTGCTATTCCGTTACCAAGTGAATGTCAATTTATTGCAAGCTAACTGCTTTACATAGTGTCGGATTCGGTTATCCGTTGCAGACCGTACAATCTCCGATGTCCTGAAATCTCACCACACACAAGATGCCGAAGGCGTGTAGCACTATGCCTGTTGTAAGCTCTTGAGTACCCATCTAGAGCAGAGTTCGATCAGACACAGCAACTTACGTTCCATGGTCAAACTCTAGCCGCTAGAGTTCATGAAGACGATGCCAATCTTGGTTTCGACAGCGCAAGCCTTGGTGCTGCCCAAGACATGGGGCTCTCGCGAGCACGCATTGCTTCCGGGGCACATCTTCACTTCGGGCTCTTCCACTGGGGTAGCCACACTCGAACCGATGTAGTCGTCAGACTGTTCGACTAGCTGCTGGAGGTAATCCTTCCATGGCTGCGTGAATTGGGTGGCCATTGATGCGGATTCTTCTGGTGAATGTGGGAAACAAGTATTGTTGTTCAAGGTTACAAAAGTAAATGAGCTATGGTTAACGAGTAACTAAAAAGCTATGAGTGGGTTGGAGGACAGTTTTGTTTTAACCTCGTGAGAGCCTCAAAGACTCTACTCCGCACGATCTAGGGCAACCGAGGAGCGGGAATTGAGGCTCTGCACGGCCATGGCTTGGACAAGGCAATCATCTGACCTCGTCCCAACACGAAGTTGACACAATCACAAGCCACTGGAGACATTTGGTGACTTGTTACCCAATGATTTGCACACGTTTAAACGACGTTCTCTTGGCTTATCTCCACGAAATATCGATCTGATACGTGAGTGGATAAGAGATGAGCCTTGTGCTACCGTCTGGCTTGACGATGCCTCACCGAGAACTAGCGCAACGCAACATTGCTCGGGCCAAGAAAATCTAACAAACGAATCGACCACTGGATTTAGGATACGGTTAGCTCCATTAATACGTGATACATGTCCCCTTGCCAAGATGTCTTTTGCTGTCAACATCCCACAACAAAGCTGGATGTCCCCATATTATGCAACTCGTTATAGGACAACAACCCCGCTCAATAGCACTGCAATTATTGCTCAACCAATTTAATTTTGTATGTACATTTAGTTGTACAAACTCGAACTATTGGAATATTGCATATGACTATCACATTTATCATTTTCGGTGAGGGTCCTGGCCAAAATCTGAGGCTGGCCACATTGAATATTGGCCTAATTCACCCATGGCTACAAAGTACATAATCTAAGTATGTTGGTACGTGCCACTTGCAATGCCTCAAGCCTCGTTCAAGACCTCCCACGAGCACGAACTGGCAAATAGTCTACAAAGTACAATGTCTGTACCGACAGCTAAGACTTGCATCGTTTTAATCACTGGGGCGAATCAGGGTATCGGATATGAACTGGCTAGGAAACTTGCCCAGGAATATCCCGACTGTCACGTCCTGATGGGATATAGGAGCCAGGTACGGGGTGAAGAGGCGGCTGCCACGTTGCAAAAACAGGGTTTGAGCGTCGAGGCTCTCTATCTAGATGTCACGGCAGATGACTCAATCTCCAAGGCTGCAGGCTATGTTGAAACGACATTTGGACGGCTGGATGTCCTCGTCAATAACGCTGGTATTGGCAATGACGCACGGCTCGAGGAACCAGGCATCTCGGTCCGCGAAGTGTACAGAGAGCTGTTCGACACCAACTTGTTCGGGGCGGCTCAAGTGACCGAGGCCTTCACCCCGCTTCTCGAGAAATCTCCTACTGGCGCTCGCCTTGTGTTTACTTCCTCCAGGATTGGCTCATTAGCCCAGAGGACCGACGCCAACGACCACTATTACGCGGCCATGTTGCCCGTGTACCGCACCAGCAAAGCTGCCCTCAACATGCTCTGCTTGCACTACGCTGCCAAATACAAAGATGCCGGCTGGAAAGTCAACGCGGTTGATCCAGGTCACGTAGCCACCAATCTCAACAGGTTCAGGGGCCCCAACCCCGTCGAGACTGGTGCAATACAGTTGGCCCGGATGGCGATGTTGGGATCTGACGGTCCCACAGGGACATTCTCTAACAAAGAAGGTATTCTGCCTTGGTAGGTAGGCCTTGATGAGCCTTCTGGGTAGCTGAATAGGCGGTTTGGTGATGGAAACGGAGTACGAAGTATAGAACTCATGATGATGTATTTATGTCCATTCATGTTTATGCTGCGCTTTGGGGGGCTTGGCGGCCCGTTAGCCGCTAGACCCCGCTAACCGTTGTATGTACTAGTACGGAGTACTAGCTACTCGGTACCTAGTAGCTAGCACTAGTACTGGTACTAGTAGTAGTATACAAGTATGGAATAATCTGTATCTACTCCGTACACAGTACGGAATATGTCTCATTGCCTTTTTTTCTTTCTTTCTTTCTTTCTTTCTTTCTTTCTTTCTTTCTTTCTTTCTTTCTTTCTTTCTTTCTTTCTTTCTTTTCTCTCATCTTCTTTTTTGGTTTAATGCATTTCAATTCACTTAGGTAATACGGAGTATATGGTAGCCTACCTTCATCTTTACCAAGAAAACAGCTTTGTTAGACTAGGTACCATCGGGAGGTACTTGGACACTCGCACCACTACCTTTCTAGGTTAGTACTACTGCAGTATCTACAAAGGATGTATGCACATACCTAGTAGGTTCTTTCAGGCCACCACGGCTGTATTTAGATACTACTTACTACCTACCTGTACGAAGTACTTCGTACTACTACTACTACTACTACAAAGAAAGTCTTTGTGTGGTTGTATGTGGTGAACACACGAGTAGGTACTTTGTACGGAGTACTTGCACATAAAATGGCCTCGGGCAACGAAAGGCCTACGAACCCTTCCCTTTCCACGTTCCCCCATTTTGTTCTGCAAACCCCGATCAACTGCCCTCTCTTATAATGGCATCATCATGGCCTGGGAAGAACTGGTTACGCTGGAGTCTACTTGTGCCCCCTCTACTCTTTTGTTTGACATATGTCCGGAATCCCTGTGAGTCTTTTATTCATTCAGTTTGCGCTGCTTCGCAGTTGGGCTGATTGGCTTCAGATTCTTTGGCCAGTTCGATTCGCGACCAGTCTCTCGACGACTTACGCAACCTCTTAAACCACGGGACTCTGACATCTGAGATTCTGGTGAAAACCTATCTGGCCAGGATCGCCGAAGTGAACCCGACGTTTCATGCCGTCGTCGAATTGAACCACAATGCTCTCAAGGACGCAAAGGACCTTGACCGAGAGCGAAAGGAGAAGCGAGTCCGCAGCAAACTGCACGGCATCCCGATTTTGGTCAAAGATTCCATCAGCGTCCATGGCATGGAAAATACAGCAGGCTCGTACTGTCTGGCTGGCTCCAAGACTGCGAAAGAGTCGTCTGTCATCACCCGACTTCGAGCTGCCGGTGCCATCATTCTAGGCAAGGCAAACATGTCTCAATGGGGCAACGGTCGTTCGTCATCCAAGACATCATCCAACGGCTGGAGCGCTATGGGTAACCAAACCTACGGTGTCTATCATTCTCACCAGGATCCCTGCGGAAGTAGCAGCGGATCAGGAGTGGCCATTGCACTTGGACTCGCCGCTGCTGCAGTTGGCGTTGAGGTGAGCCCGATAACCCCAGCCCTCATCGATTCTTCGCTGAACTTCCTCTCCCTCAGACTGTTGGAAGCATCACTTGCCCTGCAATGAGAAGCAACTTGGTCAGCATCAAGACAACAAGCGGCCTTGTCGCTCGTGACAACGTCATCGTCACCAAGCTGCGAGGATCCGTCGGCCCAATGACACACACAGTCAAGGACGCAGCCATCATGCTGTCGGTCATGGCTGGTTCGAATGCCGATGATCCACAAAGCGAAAGAATACCATTTGAGACCATTCCCGAATACGAACAATCGTGTAAAAAGGATGCTCTCTCTGGGAGTCGTCTGGCTATTCCGCGCAACGCTCTGCTTAACCCCATCGCCAAAGACATGCATGTGGCTCCGGTCATGCAGGCATTCGATGCCACTATCAAGCAGTTAATGAGGGCTGGAGCATTAGTCATTGACCAGGCCAACTACACTGCATATGACGAGACCAACGGTGAAGATGCGCCGCAACAGATTGTTGGTCCCGCAGAGTATAAGCACGACACGATGGCTTACTTCCGCAACTTGGAGGTTAACCCGAGAAACATCCAAACCTTGGAAGACCTCATTTCTTGCACAAAAGAGCTTCCTGCGGAGGAGTACCCATCCCGTGATGTGACTGCTTGGGATGTGGCCAAAAACGCACACGACCTTGACTCGCCCAAAGTTGTCGCTGCTTTGGAGCGAATGAGGTATCTCGGTGGTCCTGGGGGCATTGATGGTGTTCTAGATCGCGCGAATGCTGATGCCATCATATTCCCGTCCATATGCTCTTCCGACGTCCCGGGACTAGTTGGATATCCTGTGATCTGCGTCCCCCTCGGATTTATGCCTAAGGATACACCAATCAAGATGAACCCGCGAGGAAATCTCGTCGAAGAGGGACCAGGCATTCCGTAAGCAGATTTTTCACATCACTCTCATTTAATCACCCCTTCCCAGTAGCTGACGCTGATTGCCTCTTCCTACAGATTTGGTCTGAGCTTTATTGGTCGACCGTTCTCGGAGCAAAAGTTGATTGAACTGGCGTACTCGTTTGAACAACTCACTCGGGTCGCATCACAAGGAAGGCCACTTGTTTTACCAAAGAAGGACCTCGTGGATATGGTTGGTGTGTCGTGGATTTTGAGACGAATTTTCCCCAGAAGGGAGCTGTAGCCCACGCGATGCTTGATAGATTAGCGAATTGCTACTGCTGGTGGACGCTGAGCCATGTAATAGAGCAGGGTTCTTTATGCTATAACGTTGGATCAGATATACAGTGATATTGGTGCTTTGTATGGGATGCTCGACTAGCAAGACTCTGGATTAGTACCTAATCTAGAGAACGCATCGCCTCGCATTTTCCATCCTTATCGCAAGTGCCCACACAGGTTAGAGGACAGTCTTTGCCTGACAAGCGCTTTGAGCCACATAGAAGATTCAGTGATCTACTTGGAGAGCCTCAAAGTGGCAGGGTGACTTATATCTGGAGAGAAATGGACAGTATAGATGAAATATCCTCGAAACCGTTTGTGACAACTCGACTCTCTGTGTGTATATGCAGTATGCTATACAGCCTATGTATGATCCCCAGACAAACTTGTTTTGAATCCAGATCTGCCCAACACTATAGGCAGGAATCGCGCAGGTGTCTGTGCTGTTGTTAATATCCGGGAATAGCATAATAACTAAGGCTATTAAAGCCGTGAGGCTTTCAATGACTCACATGTGCCAGAATGAGTCCAAGTCTCAGTGACTGAGATACCAGCAGAAAGGGTAAGAACGTCCTTGATGATGTTCCAATCTAGACTGTGTCATAGAATGTCAGTAATTGGGGTACAGAAAATGGAAAAGCGTAGTACGAGTAATGAAACAACCAACCAACAACCATCGCCCACAAAATTAAGAGCGATAACTATGACTGGATTTGGGGGAACTATGGGGAAGGCGAGATCCAGAATACGAAGTGTGGGTATCTAGTTGGATATACCGGCGATACTCGTATTACTTGTACATAAACACCGAATCCGGAAGCAATGCCGATCCCCTGGGAGGATCTCCTATCGCCACCTATGATACATGTAAAGCTGTGCAGTAAAATAGCACTGGTAGATTTCGCCGATTTGCTAAAGCTCTGTCCTATACGAGGGACCCCATGGCATCTTAAAAACCAAGGGGCAAGGAACTTTTGCAACCCTACTGTAGGTTTTGAACTAACGGAGGTATTGCCTTTTTCTCTGAGCCGTCATGGGTTCCTCAAGCAATAGGACTTGGTATACCTATTAAATCCGGAGTCTTGCTAGTCAGAGCATCCCATATAAAGCACTAATATCTATATATCTAATATAGTAGTATTATAATATTATAGTAGTATAAAGTATCCATCCTTCTCCATTATATACCTAGCGCAGCGTTAATAATAGTAGGTGGATTATAAGCTACATTATCTTGACCAGATTGCGAGACTTATTGGCATTTAGTACTTGGTATTGCTGCTTGCATTGCACAGGTCCCTTTTTTTATAGAACAGCGCAAGGCCAGCTGTGTATTCATTTTCTATTACCTGCGTAGAGGTGAAGATTATTTGGTCGTGGCGCACTTAAAGTTAACTGCTTGCGCTACGTGATATAGAGTTGAGCAACCTTAATGTAAACCACCAAGCTTTCTCATTGTTTTTCAACTTTCATTCCCAGAACTTTATTTGGATTCGGAAAGGCTGAGCTTATTTTAAATAAATTTCTGATAAATAAATTTCATCAATCCTCTGGGAAGTCTCTCAACTTTCTTCCACAGCATCCTGCTACTTCACGACGTGTGAGTGCAGGAACATGTTATCCAGGGCTAGGCACCACAATCACATAATAACTTGGCAAAAATGGATCCCTTTGAAAGCCTCCCGGCCGAAATACAGGTCCAAATACTCCATCACTCGAATTCGCGAACAGACATGATGCTACTTAGCCATGCATCCCCTGCTTTATTCCGAGCCCGCCCACTCGTGTTATCTGACATTGTCGGAAAGGCAATGCATGGACTTTGCAACAGCGATATGCTACAAGATGCAATTGCTATCTCAATGTTTCCAGTGAACAGTCAAGATCAAAGCGATTGGCGATTGGTTGATCACCACCTTAGGCGTTGGGGGGCGAAGCAACTACCCGATCCGGTCCAAGCGAATGACTTCTTTATAGCGGACAAGCTTGCGTCACTAAGCATTGCCATACACGCGCACACCGATGATTTTATTCAAAAAGCAACGAGTGGAGATCTTCGTCGTGCCTATATCTGCCTCCCAGAATGGTCCCATGTCTCACTAAAGACCAACAACCCCTACTTGCCTTCAAAGTCAGAGCCACCGGGCAGTCACAAACTGAATATCGTAGCATTGTCAGGGCCGGAAAAGGAGCGCATATTCAGGTGTTTCTTAAGATATGAGCTCCTTTGCAAAATATTCCGTTTTCTGACAAAAGATGGCGGTCCGTTTGATCTTCGCAGTCCAGCATCTGCCAGCGCTGCTTTCTGGGGGATACTGGATCGATACGAGCGCAAAGTTTCGGCTCCCTGGGAATTAGAGGGCATCAAGTGCGTCTTTGAGTACACGCGCACCCTCTATGGCGCAATATCCGCTCGCTTCCCGGGCAGGCCTCTCTGGCGTCCAAATAGCTCTGATAATTCCTGGCTATGGGAAATGGATGTGCTCATCGACGAGGAGGCCCCACCCTCAAGCGCTATCATAAACAGCTGGTTTCAAGCGTCGTTTTTCATCAGCAGCTTCCATTACTGGGATGGAAATTGGTACAACTCATCAATAGGAACTAGAACCTTTATTGACCAACTAGCTCTTGGGGGGGTTGACCAAATTGAACACCTGCTCGCCTCAGACGCTGATTACTGCCAGAGATTTTTTGACTACATGGCAGGTAAAGCAGCAATATGTGGAATGGTGGGGGATTTACGCAAGCTTGGTCCTCCTAGACGCAGCAGTGGGAGAGATGGGCCAGGGGTCTGGAATAAGTTTTATTCTGAAGAACTGCCAGACATGGGCCTGTACATGAGGAAGAACGACGTGCTCCTGAGCATATATAGACAGAGGGCTTGGGCTTTATTTGATAACGAAAGGCTTTATCCGGACAACTGTTGTTTTCCCACCGTCGCGGATATCAAGAGGGATCGCTATAGGGTGGCGAGGTTGGGGTATGATTCCGACTAGAGAAATTCGAAGCCAGTCCTGATCAGATACTGATATCTGGCTGTCGCTGTCTCTTCATCGCCAAACGAAGAGAATGGGTGATGAAGTTGATGTATATGTTTTGTATTCTGTATCAGTTCGGGGTAGCTACTTGATTAAGGAAATCCTAGATAATGGCAACACATTGTAATACATATCTATGCACAGTATCAGGCCTCACTGAATAAGTAATCCTCTCCCATATTTTTGTAGACTACCCAGGTTGCTGCTTTGTAGAGTCAATAGTGACCTGGCGTTTCAACAACCACAAAGCCCGCTTGGCTAAGCGGTATAGCGTGTCACTAGTATATACTTGACATGACAAGGTGATCAGTTCGACTCTGATAGTGGGCAGTTTCTTTTTTTTTTTGCCTCTCCTAGACCAGAAGTATAAACAGTTAGATTCGTGATACTAGGTAGTTAGACATAATGATTATGCTCTTGTCGTGTAATGTGTCCGACATAAAGTCCCTGCAAGATTCCGGGCAATAAATTTGGTACAGACTGGTTCGTGCACGGTGACGACGAAATGTCAAAGAAGATCGGATCAAAGTCGAAAGTTGCAGCCCCATCAGGAACTGCCTCCGTCATATGAGATCGGTCCCCATGGGTATTGGGAAAGCATCAAATGATGGGAAATCCGAGGTTTCGTTGTTCGTTTGATTGCACCTGAAAGAATTTCTATTAGCCAAACCGTTTGTAAGGCTACATGCATACGAATCTCTCACCATTCAGTAACACTCTGCTGAGCCATAAGTTTATCAGGAGCCACACCCAGAGCTTGTAAGTCATGCGTCGAAGGGTGTGCCGAGATCAACTGAGGCGGAGACATGTCTCTTGGGGTACTTGTGGTTGGTGACATCGTCCCCAAGGGAGCTCCAACGTCTCCCCATGGAATTTCGAATGGCTGATGGCTCTGCTGGCTGAGATGCGTCGAGGCTAGTTGGGCCTCTGCTTGTTCTATACGCACCTGAGTATTAGCAATGGCAGCTCTGAACAAACTTGCATCATAATACAGGGGAGGCAAAACTCACTGAGCCGATCGTTCAATGTAATGAGAAATCGGGATAGGTCCATTTTGGATGGGGTCGGTTTCGAACGACTTGAGTAACGGCATTTTACTCCCACCTTCGCACACCTGCTGCATGGCGGATCTTGTCTATCGCACCGTACTTTTCTTGCACGACAAGCATCGCATGCCAGCCGTCTTAGAGAGGATGGCTGAGTTGTTGGCTCTTCCGGAGATGACCGTTCCTTCTGATCTCCATTGAGGGGGGCAGATGTGGCTCGCTCAGTAGCGATGGGAGTGTTTACCAGAGGGCTGCCCATTTTGGACCTCCTTTTCTCTATTTTTCCTCTTGAATCTTTGGGGCTTGCCTGTTCACGCTTTCTTGAAAGACCATAGTCCTTGTATGATCTTGGTGAAATGTCCGGATGCAACATGCCAGCCTGCTGGACAGGGAGAAATTTTGACATTACGTCGAGCATCGGAGTTGTGGGGAATTTCGTTTAGATATAAGGCAGTGCTTTATTAAAAGACCTGTGACGTCCGTCGTTCTGCTGCAGGGCTTGTGAGGCGCTCAGCTGATGGATGGCGCTTCTGGCCTACATGATACACGCGTCGTACAGGCTGTAGGTATTGAGGCTGCCGATGCCTCCGTGTTCAGACGCGGATAATTATTCGATTGAGCGTGATTGGATAGATGAGTGAATGGATTCGGATGGATTCGAAGCAACTCGTACCACAGAATGTGTCAAAGGTAAAGATTCAGGGAGTCTCGTAACTCTCGTTTGCTGGACAAAATATAGAGAACGAGTGATCAGTCTTGTCCGAGAATTGTGTAATATATGCTTCGTATGGATATGGCCATATGTAACAATTCTCTAGATCATTGGGTAAACGTCTTCATGATCATGTGCCAAGCCGGGACAAGCAGGGATAATGCTGGTCTTTTACAAGGCGTCCAAATGCCGATGCACTGCTCTGAATGGAGAATGCGAAGCCTCATCTAGATCTCCATTTTAATGATAAAAATGTTTGACAACCGATATATACGGACACTGAAACCACGTTACGCCCCTTGCTAGCTTTGTGGCAGACAATACCGTTATCATGGTACGGTATACTCAGCCATACGCCACAAAATGCATATAATAAATAGATACCTAGTAACAGGATGGGCTCAAGGGGTACCATTGCGCGGAGGTTTCCTTCCAAGATTCAGCAGACAGCCTTATCCATGAGTATAGATTATGGGACACATGTTCCATCTCCCCTGTCCAAATTTTGGGACATTGATCTGACATCAATGGCTATTGATCAACAAGAGTCGTTGACTGTCAACGAATCAGCGAAGAGAAGTGCCATACCATTCCGCGCCTTATTATCGTCTCCCCGCCCATTCCTCATCACATATTTTGGGTATTATGATGTCAGTGTCCTGTCTGCCTAGAATTGTGCCTCTTGCTTTAGGGTTGCCGCAACAAATCGGGATTGGAACAGCACTGCCAACTATGGCATGGCTAGCCGCTAGTTAGGTATTCTTAGTATAGATCGTTTCTCACCACCTTCGACGTGTTTCAGTCTCCGTTGGGTCGTCACTTGTATTGGGCACGAATCTCAACAGTCACACCTCCTCGACTTCCGGTATTACTGCTGCCGTCAATCCGTGAGGGGCTTGTTGGTGCGTGTTGGTGTGTGTCAGCTTGTGGCGACCAAACCATCGTCAAATTCTCGACGGTGTCATGATCCATGTCCGCTCTGAGGCTTCGCAGTCTCTGGAACTGTACAACAGCCAATCTTTTGTCGACCTCCTTGCTCAAGTGTTGCTGAGTTCGTGTAATCTTTCACCCCTAGCAACAAGAGGCTTCGCAATGTAAATTACGCATCGTTACTGGCCGAGTGAAGACTGTTGAAGGGACATTGGAGCTCCTTTAAAAGAGCTGTGAGAGAGCATTTGAATATATAAGGATTGAGTTGTGGGGTAAGCACCATAGCATCCAGGATGCCGATAACTGACGTACGTATTTCAAAATTTAGATGTTGTAAAACTTGCAGATTGTTCTGTATGTTATGGCCAACAAGAACTATGTTTCTCGTTCGTAAAATCAGGGATTCAAGCTTAGAAGTTATGTCTTGTCGTGCTACCTTGGAGGTCTTGCCGATCAATAATTTAGCCGATGCAGACGCATAATATCGAGGTGGTCCAGTGGCGAAGTTATACGTCGATATAATACCCTCCAAAGAAGCTGAGGATACTAAATCCCGCGTATCGAGTATTGCAATTCCAAGTTGACTTGAGACATCTGAAGCGGCCTCCATGAGACCTTTTGTATTCTCGAAATCGATCGAAACAAATACTACGTCAAGGTCACGATCCCCGCCAAGCTGCCAAGCGTCTGTGGAGAGAAGTTCAAGACATCGGTGAAGTAAGCGCTGGTTATCCACTACGGTGGCTTGTTGGAAGGCCATTTTCAGGGTATGCTTTGTTGCACGGCGTTTGGCCTTGGAGACACAGACTGATCAGATAGTCGGGTCAGTTGGCCAACTTCTTTGAGATCCGTGTTCGGCCTACTCAAATGCCTTGGCCTTTTGTGTTTATTTGAAGATATAGACGCGATGGAGAGTCCGTGTGAGCTGCTGGTGACAAGTCCGAGGAGGAAAAGACGACGAGGAAATGAAGCCGCTGGCAGGTCGGCTTCACACGAACTAGACCGCATGTGTTTCGGTTCTTGGGACAGCAAGGAAGATGGGCTCAAAAGATTAGCTGTGAAACAGAGCAGGATAGCAGCGGAGTCATAGCGGCCGCCATGTGTGAAGTTTGGATTCTACCAACAATCCTAGCATACCTGGCCGAAGCTCCTTTTCTTAACGCCTTTATTATGCCTTGAAACTTGCCATCGCGGCCTCTCCCTATGACTGAATCGTCACTCTCTGTGTCTTAACCATCATCCCGGATGATAGAACCGTCGCGCCCTGGGATAGAACCATCACTCGCTGGGCTTGGAGGGCGATTTCTCTTGCTCATGCTTGATTTGTCCTTTCGGGCGCCCATGCCTGCAATAGTCACCCCAACCCCAAGCAGTGCGGTAGGTCGAAATATACCTCCCACCCTCACGTAGAATAGGGCTGGCCCCCTTTCAACTAAAAGCTGAGCAATAGAAGTATGGCCGTTTCGCGTGGCAAAGAAAAGGGGTGTCTGGCCAAAGCAATCTTCATGATCCCCTTCGGCTCCGATTTCAAGTAAGAGCTCAACAATAACATCACAACCCTGTTCCGCGGCCGTGAATAGGGGAGTCCGGTCATAGCCCGCAGACAGCCACTATATCTTTGATTGCCGGAAGGTTATTTGAATCGAAGTTTTTGTCGCCAATATTAACTGCAAGAACTTGCAAAAGTTCTGAGAGGGTAAATCATCGCTGAGCATAAGAAAGCCAGCACAAGACTTTAGTCGCAACTTGGAAGATCCTTGAATCCTGGCAGTTGGACGTTGATTCTCGCCATGGTTTCATCATATGCTTTACCAAGCATCTTCACCCTATCTTCTTCGGATGCATGTTGTTGCTTCTGGAATCTCCCCAACTCGGTTTGGATAGCCTTCGCTGTTGTTTTGTCACCGAGTGAGTCAAGGCGATCGGTGACACGGTTACTCGCTAGAGTCGAAAATGTGCCTCTACTTTACACAAGATACCCTGAAGATGCCTTGTCACTGCCTGCATGGAAAAAAAATTTGTGGATGGCCTCAACAGGTCTCAGAAAATGCCACCCCTCTCTCCATTTCTAGGCATTTTATCCATAATAGTATGGCCTACGACCAATAACAGTCATACCACTCAGGCAAGCCTTATTTATGGTATCGGCGTGTTCTCATATAATCTTCATTAACTCTACCCAGAGCTCGATACGCATCCTGTGTAAGTGGAAGCATATAAAACACACACTAAACAATGAGCCAGCTATCGTAAGCGGTGACTATGAACATATTACTAAACACGCTCCTAAATGCGAGACAAGTAGATACCTACTCGTACAATTTAGGTGCAGAATACTCCGTACGCTGGGTTCAATTGGCTGGGTTCAATTGCTCTCTAGGCTCAGGGTTAATTTAGTCAAAATAATCAATTTTTTTCAGGTTTGCAAAATGCATTTGCACACACCCCTATAAGTTCATCTATCTTGTGCACCCTTCTTGCCATTCTGGACGGCTTTGATCAGCGATTCAACCCCACACTGTAGATGGCCATTTACTCAAGCTTTGTGTCATGAACCCTTCGAGTGCGATGCAGTCACGAGAACTGGATCACCAGCAGGGCTAAAAGTGAGTTGGGGGCTAGTGCGTTAGGTCTAGTGAAAGTCAAGGGTTTCGCAAATTGAAGAGGCATTCCAATAGTAGTATCCTCTTTCTGCCTATATTAGTTAACTGACTACTCCGTACTCCGTATTGTCGTCTATAAAACTTGAGCTTCGGGCCTTTGGCGTGGGGGGGTCCGGCCTTCGGAGTATCCTCCGATGTTTCGGCCATGCATTACGCCGGAATGCCGCCAGAACACATACAAGTTACCCGGCCAGATTGGTTGACATGGGTCACGTAATGGAAGGTGGATCGATTTGTGAGTTGATACGAATATAGCCTAACTAATGCCCTTACGACCCCCATGGGGAAATGGAACCACTTCCCCAGATACTATTACTAGGAAGCGGCGGTATGCGGGAGGAAGGTTGAACGGCTAATAAATCAATGGCCAATGGTGAGCTGGGAATAAGTATCAGTCTACTTCGTTCCATTGTCCTAGCTTGTGCTATCTATGTAAGTATTAAAAGTTGTAGGTTTCCTATAAATCCCCAGGGTCTATGAAGCACTCTTCCTTCTCAGTCAAGGAGTGTCTCCCTCAAATCACTTCAAAGATCCTTCATAGCTGATCTGACCCGTTGGCAAAATGTTCCGCGTCGACAAGTCCGCCGTACGCGGCGTCGAGGGCCACACCCTTCGGGAGACTGACACGCGTGATCGCTTTTGGTGGCATTATCCAGGCCTCCGCAATCTCAACTTCCTCCTCATCGGCTGTATCATTTGCGACATGACCAATGGCTACGACGGCTCTATGCTCAACGGTCTTCAATCTCTCGAATCTTGGCAAGATGCCCTCGGCCATCCCACAGGCACTCGCCTTGGCACCATTTCCAACGGCACCCGATACGGCCAGCTCGCCGCCCTTCTCTTCGCTGCGCCTCTAATCCAATGGCTCGGACCGCGGCGCCCTATCACTATCGGCTCGCTCATTCTGCTTCTTGGAGTCGCTCTCCAGGCTGGAGCCCAGAATTATACCATGTTCGTCATCGCTCGGTGCTTGATCGGCTTTGGCAACACGATCCAGAACACGGCATGCCCCATCTTGGCCTCTGAACTCGCTCATCCGTTCCAGCGAACACAAATTATTGGCATCCAGAACACGACGGGCTCCCTCGGTCAGATCATGGCGGCGTGGATCACATACGGCACCTCCTTCATGGTCGGGTCTTGGGCATGGCGTCTGCCATCACTTCTCCAGGCTTTCTCATCTGTCATCCAGCTTGTCATGTCTTTCTTCATTCCCGAATCACCGCGATGGCTGGTCTACCAGAATCGGAGTGGGGAAGCCTACCGCATCCTGGCCAAGTACCACGCTGATGGCGATGAGTCTTCCCAGTTGCTACAGTACGAGATAGCAGAAATCGAGGCCGCCATCCAGGCCGAGAAGGTGCAAGCTTTGTCGTCGTGGATGGGCTGGTTCCGCTCGGCTGCCAACCGCTACCGACTCTTCATTGTTGTCACCTCGGGCTTCATGATCCAGTGGTGTGGTAATGCCTTGCTCTCGTACTACATTCACCTCGTTTTCAACTCCATCGGCATCACCGACAACAAGCAGCAGCTTCTCCTCAACGGCGGAATCACCATCAGCGGCTTTGTCTGGGGCAATGTGTTCTCGCTGTTCATCGACAAGATGGGTCGTCGCCCCATGTGGCTCATTGGCATGAGTGGCATGTTCGTGGCATTCCTGCTGCTCACTGTCTTCACGGGCGTCAACACGGGCATCAACTACCAGAACCATGCTCTTGGCCGCGCTACCATCTTCACCATCTTCCTCTTTGGCGTCTTTTACAAGATGCCTGGCTGTATGCTCAATTCCTACGTCGCCGAAGTTGCGCCCTTCAACCTACGTGCAAAGGCCTTCGTCATCTCTAGCTTTGGTGATGCGGCGGCGAATATCTTTAGCGGATACACGAACCCGGTCGGGCTGCAGGCTATCGGGTGGAAGTATTACATTGTCTGGTGCTGCGTGCTTGTTAGCAACTTCTGCATCATCTACTTCTTCTACCCGGAGACGAAGAACCTCTCTCTGGAAGAAGTTTCACAGCTGTTCGATGGGGAGAGCGCCGCGCCTACAAAACTGGATGAGTTGACTGAGGAAGTCGGGGAAGAGAAGAGGCAAGAAGTTAATGCAGCTGCGAATGTGATTCACGTTGAGTAGGCGTTGGGAATGTAACAGCTACGTAAGCGGTGTCTGGGAGCAATATTTTTCAAGACATTCTCCTTTTATTGTACTTGATCTGAAGCGCCACATGCATCATGCAGTTGTCTATATAGTCAGATCGTTGAATGATTACATTTCTGCTATATCACCGAGCCAATAGTATGATAGTCAAATGTACAAGGAAGGCGATTTAGGGTTAGTACTGTAAATATTTACTTGGATACTTCGTATCACTTACACTAATAATAATATATCCCCGTAACATGGATCCTCGTTGACTCTTAGTGGTGGAATTATTCCAGGATTCAATGGAACTCGGCATCATCGGACATTCGGACATGGCTGAAGTTGGGGTAAAACAAACTAAACTCCACTAGCTTCCGCAAGCTCCAGCAACCCCAGCCTCATCTCATCTCATGTGGTCAGCGAGGCGAGGGGCGACTTCAGGTCGACTTCAATGCTCATCTGATCTGTTCATTCATCTTTTGCAGCTTGACCTATGTAAAGTCATTTGGAGACACGGGCTTGATTGTATTGTACATGTAGTATCATCGCTGGTAGCAGTGGTCCTCGCCATTGAATGGTGGCTCGACATGGAGCACGCTTCGCATGACCAGAGAAGCCCAGCGCAGTCAGCGGGTGTGGAGGATCAGCGTGAGGGCACGCCACCCTTGGACGATTTGCCTGCGTGTCTTTCATGCAGAAGAAGAAAGTCGAGATGCTCTCGTGAAAGTCCGAGCTGTGCGCAATGCGTTAAGATAGGTAGGTATTGCTGCCTCTTCTCTCTGTCCTTCGCCTCTTCGACAGATTCTGATGCGACTCCTTAGGGGCTGAGTGCCAATATGTGGCCAAACATAGGCCAGGGATAAAACCCGGCGCTGTCGATGGCCTCAGTCGGCGGCTAGGTACATCAATGCTTTGCCTCCCTTTTGTCCCTACTCTTTGTGCTTACTGAAACAGAGGTGTTGGAACGAATCTTGCTGGACAGTTCCGGCAACACAAAAGCACAGCTGGCAGCTGTTTTGGACCCTGATATTGACAAACTCAATGGAAATGGACATTCATACTCAACATTTACCTCTTCGTCAGAACGAGCAAGGTCAGTAGGTCAGGATGGAAGTCCTGGATTCGCTCTCCAAGATTCTCCGGCCCAAAACACATCACAATCACAGATAGGCCAACATCGTCAGAAACGACGGCGTGTCAACAACGAAGATCGCTATTGGGACGTTGGAGATGATTCTTGGATGCCTCCACTGCCTTCCATCGCCTTTTTAGAGGCGGTAGTCGAGGCGCATTTCCAGACCGTGCATCACTGGATCCCAATCCTCCACGAGACAAGATTCCGAGCCAAACTCAAGGATGCCACCGAGAGGGAAAGGCTCACTGTGTTACTCCATGCTTTATTGTCCGCGGCGATCAAGTACGTTGACTTTGGTCAATTTGGAATGAGCATTGAGGATGTCGCAAGACAGATCCGCATCTCTCAGAAAGCGGTGATGATGCATGCGATGGAGTCGCTCTCAGTCGAAAACACACAAGCTTTAATCTTTCTCGCTTTCGATTACGTATGTGTCAGCGAACTGCTCCTTTGGGACCTCGATACTAACCGGCTTCATAGATGGGAAGTGGCCAGGTCACCAAGGCATGGCCTATCGTCGGCTCCCTAACCAGAATAGTCGACTATCTGCACCTAACGGTAGAGCCGGACGAAGACTTACAGAAACAGCCCCTGCTGCGATCCCTAACCATTCTAGACAAACCAAAAGACTGGACAGACTCGGAAGAACGACGACGGCTCTTCTGGAACGTCTTTCTCCTAGACAGGTACAGCTCCCGACTCTCCCCTAAGGGTATCTTGAACCTTGTTGCTGAGAAATGTTGCTAGAATCTGTTCCGTCACTTCCGGGTGAGGATCTTCGGAGAACAACTAGCTTATCTAGGCTAACTAGTACAGCTGGCACACAAGTCTCACCTCTGACGATGTTCGCCGACGGCTGCCTTGTGGCGGCGCAATGTGGGCTCGTTCAGAGCCCGTTTCGACACCATATTTTGGAATATGGGACAAATCCACCGCTAAGATAGGGAACTCGATATCGAATGTCCCCAAAATTTATCCATCACCAAAAGCGATAGATCACACGAGTCCTGGATCTAACGAAGACGTGGACACTTCAAAGCTCGGGGCTTTTGCGTACTGTATAGAAGCAACTGAGAATCTCAGCCAGGTCACGTTGTTCTTCTTGCAGCAAAGCGTCGATTTTGAAGACCGAGGCGAAGTCAAGAACTGGCTGACACGATTCAAGGAACTTGATATACGTCTCGTTCAGTGAGGTCACTTCTGTTCTCTATATACCATGCTCGCTGACTCTTTTTCCCTCGTTAGCTGGAAGATGTTCCTACCGAAGCAATGGCGAGACTCGAACGTCTCTCGTGACGTCTTGGTCATCAAAATGGACCCTAATCTGACCCTTGCGCACATATCACACAACACTTCGATGATTCTTCTCCACCAACATATTGCCTATCCGCCCGCACGATGGAAGGACGTGGTCAAGTTACCGAGCTCATGCAGCGCAGAAACGTGCCAGCTTGCGGCTGTTGAAACAGCTGCTATTGTTCAAAAATATCTGCGGTACATGGGTGGCATCGTGAACAGTCAATTTGCGTTTTGCGCGTTCGTCGCGGCGAAGGTCTTACTCGTACCTTGGCGCTCGAGAGAGGCGCATACTTTGGCTCCAGCATTTTTCAATCTATTGCAGAGTCTCAAAGACATTTCACACAAGTGGCGCGGGTATTACAACTTCGAGGATGAGTTGGACGGCGCACCAAGCCAGCACGAGAGACAGAAGACCATGGACCTGGCTGCCAGATACGCGGCACAGCTTCAATATTGGTATTCACGATGTATGAATGATGTTACCTATCTTCCCGCCGGCCTTGCTGAGATTCTGTGCGACGCAAGCCTGGATGGCTTTGTAGAGAAACCAGCGCATTTAAGGTCGACGCTGTCCTCTCACCATATCGATCACGGCGACCTAAACAACAACGGCCAGACGCACCGACGCTACTCATCTGGATTTGAAGCCTATCAGAATACTGGGGTTCCTTCTCCTACCAGCGGAACCGACTGGCATGCAGGTTATCCGCCTCTCGGATCACCAACTCATGCGCGCCTCTCCACGGCCTATGAAAGCCATGGCGCAATAGTGCCCCCGGACGAGACGAGTCCTCGGTCACGACTCGGTGCATTGCAATCCCCAGGAGCGACGGCATCGTCGAGTGCGAACGCGATGGGTACAAATGCCTCTTCCGCTGCTCTGCTCAGTGGTCTTAATGTGGGCAACACCGGTTCCCATGGCCGGTCAAACATGGGTGAGGAGGACGAGTTGACGGCCATGTCACATATGTTACTAGGAGACCAGTTCCTAGAGATGGATCGCGTTATCACATTTCAAGGTACTGACTTCTTTTCCTATGAAGCGGCGAGAAGAGCGGGCCTGTCGTGATGAAACGTAGAAATACCCTTATACGAACTGAATGGCCGATCTTCGTGCCAACAACACTGCTTGATATTGTATAATATTCTATGGATAAGATTAACTAGGGCATGTGATATATATATATATATATTCTTTCTCATTGCCGCTCGTCTGCCATGGCTCCCAAATAACCCGCCTGACATACGTTTAGACTAGCCCCATGCGCAACAACTTATTCCCAAACTCCAAGTAGTAATAGTCTGCGTATACCAATCCACTGTCTCTGTACCTCACGAAGGCGTCCTTATTGTTATTCGCAGTGGCATGCTTCAGAATAGCATCCCAAGTCCCCGGCGCAACTCTCACCTTGCCCTCGTCGTTGACCTCGAAGCTTGCCACATCGCCTCTATCAAGGCAGTATCCGACCGTGTCGCTAGCGATACGTAGAGCAGCCTCTAGGTATGGTGAAGATTTGGCCGGCGTCTGTCTCTGCAATGCTTGGTGCAGCAGCAGCAGCCCGTTGGCAGCAATCAGACCCGCAGACGAATCCCGCAGGGGCTGACCCTCCGTGTCCATATCCTCATTTGGCGGCGCGTCAAAGTCCCATAATGGAACATTCTTGTGCGTCGGTGCTGGCGATTCGGCCAGCCGGGCGAGAAAGTAATCGGCAAAGCGTTGCGTAGAGGAGAGAAAGGTTGGATCTGAGGTCCAGCCGTATGTTTGAGCGAACCCTAAAATGGCCCAAGCCTGTCCACGGGACCAGGTCGAGTCGTTGGAGTATCCCTGGTGCGTCATGTTGAACTGAACGCTTCCATTGTTGGGGTTGAGATTGGCAACGTGCCATGTTGAGTTATCGCCTCGGACGAGGGTACGGAGGACGGTGTGAGCATGAGCGGTGGCGATGGAGCTGAGTTTGGGGTTTGAGGAGATGTGAGCAGCGTAGAACAGGAGGTCCATATCTGTAAGTTTTTAGTCAATACACCTTAGACTTCAATGGTAAGCATGAATGGGATGCTGCGTACTACACATGCTGTCAACAATAATGACAAAATTCTTCTCCTTGTCGATAATTTCATATGCATGACTCAGGGTCTTGTCCCAGCTACGGATCGCGTGGACTTTCTCGTCATACCGCGAGGTCAGACTCTCAGCTGCAGTCACATAAGATCGTAAGCTCTCCATATTGCCTGTCAGCTCCCAGTCCATGCGCAACGAGCGCATAATGAAGCCCAAATCGTGCGTGTTTGTCCTCGTGGCGTTGGCTCGAAGAGGAGTGGACCAGCTGCGACATAATCCGAGGAGCTGGTCGTGGAAGGACTCGGCCGTTACCGATGTAGGTCGCGGGAGATATTGGGGGTATTTCATGGAGCGCTCGAGGATGCAGTATAGGCTCGCTGGGAAGAAGCCGCAAGTCCAGAAGGCGGCCGGTTTCGACTCGTACGTGCCGGCGGCGTTGCCATCTGATGGTACATATTCCGGATATGTTTCTAACCCAGGCTATTAAAGGCAATATTAGCTATCGTTGTAAGTTGGTTCAAGCTTCAGGCGATCCTACGTTTTCGGCAAGATATGCTTCAGCCACCCTCCATATTTTGGCAGCAGCACTCTCGTCAAACAGTTCTGGCAGTTCAAGGTCCAAGTTGAAGGGCATGGCGAACTTGTCTATTTCCGGCGTCGTTTGTCCGAGCGACAGGGTTTTGTCTGAAGACGAGTCTGACCAAGCGCCAGAAACAGACCCCTCTGAGGTCGTCGATGCTTTATCGTGATCCATAGCACAAGTGGCGAAGCTAAGCTTCACGGATCAGGAGAGGTTCCAAAGAAAGATGCAAACAAATCAACACATGAAGTTGACTCTATTGGTTGATCATGAATGATTGGATGCCTCCTAACAGCAAAGTTCAAATATTGTCATGGAATGACTTCAAGTCAAGCTTGGCAGAACATGGAGTATTCTGCATTTGCCGAATAACGCAAAGGCTGAAGCGACGGCATACCATGGCCATGGCATATGAGTACAAGCGAGACTGGTAAAGCCAGTATTTAGTGAATCGGTGCAATTTCGATCCTTTCGGGCACATGTCCGAAGCCTGGGGTCGGGAGCCGGGAGATTGTTAGCCGTTGCTGAACGGCCGGGCATTATTACCCCGAAGGCCGCCATCGAGGACTCTCCGAAGGCCGGAACCGGTCGCCGGTGTCGTAACCCCGAAAGGGTAAGTACTAACTGATTCCTTTCCCCCCCTAAATAGTTCAATACAGCAGTGCTTCGTTTAAACATTGCCTATCATATCGTCCAGTAGAGAAGGTGGCTGAATAAACCCGAGTCTGAAGAATCAAGACATATCAAGGCGTTGCAGACACAAGCCCATCCATTTAAACAGGATTATCTGTTGAGAGCTACCTATTTTACACGAGCCACAATGACAGTGTCTGAGAACGACGCAATTCCGAGCCCCAAGACGGTCGTTCTTGAAGGCAGCCGTTTGGTTGAGGCTCGGCAACGTCTCCAGGCTGGCAATGATGCCACTCTGCAGGCATCCCTACAAATCCTGGAAATAGAGGCAGACAAATGGCTTACACAAGGTCCCTGGTCCGTCATGGAGAAGAAGCAGCCACCTCCAAGCGGGGACATGCACGACTACACAAGCCAAGCTCCATACTGGTGGCCATCGCCAACGCCGGATGGAAGCCCTTATGTTCAGCGTGACGGCCAGAAGAACCCTGAGGTGCTCAACTACACCGACCGTGTGTACGTTGAAAAGGTGTTTGCCTCCTCGATGGCCCTCGCTCTCGCATGGTTTTACACTGGAAATGAGGCATATGCCAAACACGCTGGCGATATTATCCGAACCTGGTTTATCGCCCCAGAGACACGCATGAACCCAAATCTCAACCACGCGCAGCTTATTCCGTTTGCCAACACGGGTCGCTGCATTGGTATTATAGACTTTTCTCAGTGGTATACCAGCGTTCTCGATGCCGCTGCTATCTTGGACAGCGGGAGCAGCTCTGGAGGACCAGGGCCTGGATGGACAGCCGACGACATGGAAGGATTCCGTGAATGGAATCGAGGCTTCCTGCGCTGGCTGACGGAAAGTGAATTCGGAAAGGAGGAGCACGCGCAGAAAAACAACCACGGCAGCTTTTCCACCATGTTGGTTTCTGCCATTGCGCTCTTTGTCGGCGACGAGGAGCGCGTCAAACAGGAGGCGATTGGGGTGCAGGAGCATATCAACGAGACCATCGAGCCGGATGGCGCACTGCCTGGGGAGCTGCTGCGTACGCGGAGCTGGCATTATTCTACCTTTAACTTGCTCGCACTGACGCGCCTCGCTCTAGTGGCTCAGAAGGTTGGCGTTGATCTGTGGAATTACAAGGGACCTGAAGGGCAGAGCATCACCAAGGCCATCGAGTATGTTATCCCAGCCGCCACTAACAACGCGCAGTGGGGGCACGAGGAGTTACAGTTCAAGCGGTATGCCGCAGCAGATCTCATTCGTGCTGCGGCAGATGCTGGGCATGAAGCATCAAAGCAGGTTCTGAACAATATTGAGACGCCGCCAGAGGGTGACTTGTGGCCATTGAGGCCTGCGCCTGAGCAATTGGAACCAGTCAAGGTAGATCCGACGATTGCTGGATAGAAATTCTGAGTTTGATAATATAGAGTATTCTAAACTTAGGAGTCTCAATTATATTCCTATCGCCAGAATGGAAGGTCAGTCAACAAGCACCTACACCTGTTCAAAATGCGGAAGATGGTACTTGTTCACCACCCCCTGGCCCAAACCTCAAAGCTTTGGACGACTAATGCTGTTCCACCGGATCAAGTGTCTTGACATCTGGTGTCACTAATTACTTTCGACTGGATTCTTGAAGCTCAGAGACCCCATGATGGACACAGGCCACCCTGGGAAATTCGGATCACGTATGGTGTTAGCCACGAAGGGGGTTGTGGTGACTTCTACGCCACGTCCTACGTACGTAAGGGTGGAACGGAACTGAATCGGAATATCCTGTAAGACCCTGGAAAGTGGCAAACGAGAAAGAAAGACTGAGCGGTGTTCATGTTATTTGAGGTAGTTGGTTCTTCTAGCACTAATAGCTTTTGCTATCGCATTATAGAGCACCAAGTTTATGAAGAGCAGTCAATAGCAACGAAATTCATGAATAGCAATGCGATTCGTAGTAACGACATTTGTTGTCAATAGGAACTGGACCTATCCAACGCCCCGTAGCCCAATCTTCTCCTAGCCATCCTCGGCCGGCATACCCAGAACATCGGCCTTGAATGCCGGCCAGTAGATATCCTCCACATGCTGCCCTAATCTCTGGAGGGATGTGCAAAGTTTGAGAATGCCTGCTTGAGAACGCGTATTCCCAATAGGCAACGGCGGCTTAACCACCACAGAAACAGCATCTCCGTCAAGAATCGACGGAACAAACTGCCAATCATGTCCTTGAATAATGAGGCCAGGTAAAAACTCAATGTTGCGCAGATGACTTGCCCCCTCTGGCCTCCCCCAATATATAAGCTTCGCCACTGGGCCGAGTGCCAAGTGGCAATCTGGAGCAAAGCGGTCTTATAAGAGTCTCCATGAAGTTTGGTCTCTATCGATATTGCAATAGGGTTCTCCCTGAGGACTGTCGAATAGGCATGATTAATGGAGTTGCCTGGGCGTTGACTGCAGAGCGTATTGATAATGCCCTTCTCTTCATGCTTCTTCGGACGAATGATGAGGCACAAATCAACCATCTTGCTCTGCAGGTTTATTGGTTTATATGCTGTGAGTATGCCAGTGGTATGGCTTTTCTGTAATTAGTAAATAAGCAAGAAGAGGACAAGTAGACCTTACCAATCCTCGATGGTAATAGAAAAATGCTTGTTTGAGTCACCTTTTAGTGCCTATTTCAGGACTGGTGAATAAACATCTGTATTCCAGGCCGACTCCGATTTATCATCATCATCACACTGATAGGCTTGACTTAAGATTTATTGAGTAAGGCTGCATGGAGGGTATCGGTAGGAAGTTGCAGTCTGCGTCACCACGAAAGAGATATTCTTGAAGCTCGAAATCCGTGAACTAGCGCCTGTCAGCAAAGCCTCAGGGGTGTTGAGAGATAGCAGAGCGCACCTCTCCTTTAAGACCTATCAGCAGGATCTCATATCCGTCTTTGATGCGTTCTAGGTCTCTGCAAAGAGCCTGGAGCGATAGCGGTAGAGTGTCAAATTTGAAACCGGCCTGGCGGAGCCGTGTCGGGTGTAGCCCAGCGTGCACAATCTGCTTGGCCATACAGTATGTTCTGGATTGAGAAGGGGATGAATATGATGACGAGGAATCATCACGATTGTCTTCTCCGTCATCCTGTCGTGCTTCTTGATCAGATCGCTCAGAGTCTTCAGTGAGAATGACTTCTGTTGTATCGACGGAGTGAATCCAACGCGAGATGTTGCGATGGTCACTCATCGTGAATGTGCTTGGGGATAGCAAGCAATCGTTGGTGATGTTAGACAAAGAAGCGGATGACAGTTGAAATAGAGACCGCAGCACATGTATGGAGTATCTTGCCACAGATAACTCTGGTTACTACAGCCGACCCTCATCGCCATGGACGGATAGCTTCATGATATGATACATTCAGGGTTTATACTGCCGGAATACAACGGCTAAATGAGAGTGGCAAAGGAACTACAAAGGAAAGTAATGCTACAAAGAAAAGTAGAGCCACAAAGGAAACAGACATGATCGGCCCTGAAACCATTACATTCCGTCCAACAACATCAGGTATCTCAAACAACAAAGTCAAACAACAAACAAAACCCTAGAAGACAAAGCCTTTCCCAGTGCGCCAATTCACACAGATAGACAAAGCGACAGATTAGCCAAACGATACAGACTCCCAATAGCTGCTGCCTCCCTGAATCACCCATCCCAAGTCATTCCCAATTGCCCGATATTGCTGCCTAACTCGAAATCTCTCCCGCTTCGATGATCCGCTTAAACCTGTCATCTGGCTGATGGAAACGATATGTCTCGCCCCGGACCACACGATCAACTTCCTCGCGCACGAAAGGAAAGACGTCCCTCCACGCGTTTCGTCCTATCCAGCAATCCAAGTGCCCATAGCCCGGCACGACGCGCCGTCGATATTGGATGCCACCGCCCCGGATGCCGGCTGACATGCCGAACATGTCGATCAGGCGCTCATACGTCTTTTCCGTAGACATTGGAGAGAGAACGGCACTTTCATTGCCAACGAAGAGTAAGAACGGAATACCCCGTAGGCGTCTGACACCTTCCGATGTGGTGAGTTCTTTGTATTCCGGTCCGTTCGTACTGACCTCTCCACGGCTTCCCATGCGTTTAAGCAGGTCCATCATTGTCATGCTGGCACCTCCGAAGAAGCGGTCGATATTCCGATGAGTCGCCTCATTGAGATTGTGATGGCTCCAACACCGGCCAAAGAGGAGCGTAGTGCGATGGCAGGCGGCGTTGTTACACATTTCACGTCTCTCATCCGGGTAGAAGCGCAGCATCTGGTTCAGCATTTGCTGTGCCAGAGTGTCCTGTGTGGAAGTGCTGCATTCAATCCACTCTCCCATCAACATGTTATACATTTTGTCCATGGCCACTGGTGACGTAGCCTTGATCATGTTCCATGTGTTCCAGATCGGATTCATGAAGACCTGGCTGCAAGTGACGCCGAGAATCCACTCAGATGGGATGGTGCCATCAAGCAGGCCGCTCGCAAAGGCGACGGACCCCATGCAGTGCGCGATGGTATAGACCTTATTCTTCCCATACATTCGCCGGATGCGTTCAAGACAGGCCTTAATGTCGAGCCTCGAATCGTATGTCGTCCAGCCCTGGCCCTGTGTCGATCTCAGTTGGCAGATGCGGTGAACTGTCACGAAGACACGATACCCTGCCCGTGTGAAGTAATTAACTGCATTGAACGGGACCGTTGGCAATGCAAAGATCTGGTGGTCAACGGATGCACCTGGAATCATGAAGAGGTTCTCGATCTTAACGGGGCGACCATGAGCATCAGTAGCAACAGCCCGTGGACTGGGCTCCCACATGTGCATCTCGGTGCGGATGCCGTCTTCTGCCACAATCATGTACGACTGAGTCGGCGGAGTGTAGTTCATGTAAGTCTGATACGCTTGTGCTGGGTACTGCAGTGGCGCCAAGGGTGTGAGGACAAACGATAACGATTTGAGTGCGAAGAAAGATGCAAAGCTGGCAACATTGATAGCTTTCTCGAGGAGATGATTCCCGGTTGACGTGAGCGTGAGAAATTCGGACAAAAAGTCACTTGGACGGAGATGCAAGATGCCCGTCACAATCGTTTGCTGCAAGGCATTCCCGCCCTCAACACTTTGCAGAGCGTAGTCGTCCGTCTCTCTCCGTCGAATGATGTTCATCCATGAATTGCCTTCTTGAGCCTTCTTCGAGACACGTTTCACGGATTTCTGCTCAGTGATTCTGACATACAGCGTCGTAGTTGAGTGCCACAGCTGGCGCGGATCCAACGTAACAGATGAGTCGACCACCTTATAACCGTGGAAGTGAAGACGCCTCCCATTGACACCCATCATATCAAAGTCGTAGGTTAGTTTGCTCGTTCCTGTAGCGTCATCATCCGGTTTAAACAAGCCGAAATCGCCTCGCAACACCATGAATGGCGAACCCCTAATAGCTGGGGCAACAAACGTGCCCGTAAGGATGCCGCTCGATCCAGACTCGTCCATTAGCATATCCGGGTCGAAGACTTTTGCGCTGAGGAATAACCTAGCCGTTTCGCCCCGCTCTTTGCCAGTGCGAAACGCCAGTTCATATGAAGCCTTTTCGTCCAATTCCATGTTTGTTCCTCCGTGAACAAAGCCAGACATAAGTTCAGTAAAGTCGAGGCGTTTCACTTTCATCATTTCCGCCTCGTACATCATATTCTCAACCACTGACAGTCTCTCATCCTCAGCTACTGACTGAGGATTGCCTCTGCCTTGTTTGTCGCCCGTTTGCGTCTTTGAACGATGAGCCGGCTCACCGAACAGATCAAGTGTGCCATTTGCCTCCTTGCTGATTCTGAGACGGTTCGCTTTGGCATACTCTGCAACGGTCCTCTCAGCCAAGGCGGCAATGGTCGCAAAGGGATTCACGCCAATTGCAGCTGGAATAAGAGCACCATCGGTGACGATGAGGCCCGGGTGCGTTTCTGAAGTGTCGCTTCCCGTAAAGACCTCACCCAAATGGTTTGTGACTCCATTTGCGCCAGTGTTGTCTCGAGATATTTGTGCTCCGCTACAGAGGCTCCGTTAGTATCGCAAGTCGTCGCTCACACAGTGGCATATGTTGGATCTTACCCGAGCGGATGGACAGTAATTTGTTGTTTGCCCATAACTGAGTAGAATGGATTCTGCACCAGAGTCCCTCCAACCGAATCTGTTGCCTTTGCGAGCAATTCATTCAGCCTTTGGACACGATCGCTCCGTCCGACACCCATAAACTCCAACACTGGCTTGTCATCCTTGAGAGTGAGAGTCGCCTGGCTCCCTACAGTCTTTCATTAGCTATCCATCTTTTGCCTCGCGCTGGTTCGGTCACATACCATCATGTGACATAATTAGAAAGACTTGTGTCTTCTCAATGGCGCCGGACTGGACATACGGGCCAAGGAGCCTGCTCTTCCATCTGTCCAAAGCATCCTGGGCTCGTTCGACCAGTGTCTTGTCCGGCGAATGGCTACCCGGCATGAGTTCCAACATGCTTTGGAGAAAATGGCAAAGAGCCTGCGGTATCGCTCCCTCTTGTATGACAAAGCCATCCAGTGGATTGTCGTGTCCTTTCCTGTTGTCAATGATGGAGTTGATCGTTGGTCCCACGGGGTTGACCGGACATGGAAAAGGTCTTCCAATGGCGTTGACTTCACAGTCACTATTGTATCTGTCATATGTAAGCCTGGACGGCCTCAATAAGTTGAGATCATGGTGAGAGTACTTACCCAAATGCCATCATGTCGCCGTTCCCACTCATGCCTCGGCCTACCCAATCGCTCATGCCCAAGCCCATGGCCTTGCTTCTCAGGAGAATCTCGGTAGTTCCTATTGCACCAGCACCAAGGAAGACAGCCTTCTTAGCATGAACCCACATCAGATCGCTAGAATTATTTTGGAAGCGGTCGCGATTGTGTCCACGCCAGGCGAAGTAGACAAGATATCCACCACGCTCATCCTCTACCTTCTCGATGTACCGGACCTCGCACTGGCAAAACATCTCTGCACCCCAGTTCCATGCGTCCGCGAGGTATGTCACCAAGGTCGTTGTTTTTGAACCATCGTTTAGGCCCATGACATCTTGCCCAGTCAGGGTGGAAGGCGACATTTCCACGCCACAGCTGTTTGGCCCAGGTCGGAAGCGCGTTGTCTGAGGCACTCTGTACGTTTTGTCACCCAAGCCAAGGACTTCAGCTTGACGTTCAAAAACCTCCATCTTCTTCAGCTTGGGCCAATGGTTTGGGTATGGTTCGGGCTCGAGAATATCTCTGACTTGTTGGTAGTCTACATGCCGACATTAGCAAGTATGTCGCAAGGCAACTGGACAAAGACAGTCTTGTTCAACTCACACTTTTTTAAGCCTCCTGGGTTATGTCGGATTTCTGGGGGCCAGAAGTCCAATCCCAGTATACTCTCATCCGCTTCAAGAAATACGTTCGCATTGATCAGGCTTGTGCCTCCAAGACCTATGAGATTGTCGTCCTTAGTCATGTCATACAACTCGAAGGGTCAAAGAAGAGCCACTCACCATTACCAACCACAGCACTTTGGTCGTGACCGAAAATAAGATGGTACATTCCGGTCGGGTTTCCGCCATCGACACTGGTGCCCTTCATAATACCTCCTGGAGCGACGTCGCCCGAGAAGTGCAACTGCTCGGCAGCCTCGGCGGGGGTGGTAGGATATTCTCCTGGCCACTTCTCTTCGCCTCGCTCAAGCACACAGACGGATTCGCCAGCTCGCGCCATCCGGGACGCGGCCACGGCACCTCCATAGCCGGAGCCGATAACAACACAGTCGTATGAAGTGCGTAGAAGCTCCAATGGCTTTGAGATGCGTGGGAACGACTTGGTATGAGCGTTGTCTATATCTATGTAGTCATTGAGAGAGTCCGGTGAGAGAGGGTTGCTATGGTCCTCCTCGGGGTGGTGAGATGGGGGCGGCGTTGGGTATAGATGCCTCTCATGCAAGTCAACAAGACTGCTTGAAGGACTCCCTTGGCCAGGCGTAGAAGGCCCGGCCTCACTATCATTGCTGTGCCGTCGGGGTCCCCGTAATGATGAACCTTGAAGCGGTATAGAATAGCCAGTGTTGTATGTATATGCGTAAGGAACAACTTTCACTCTCGTCATGATGTTTATTCACTCAAAGATGCTTGAAGACGTTATTCGAGGCCGCTGTTAGCACGGGGCAACAGACTGTCATATGTTGGCGAACTCTGCCCAGCCAGACAACGTGCTGATCTTCTTCACTGGGGAGATTCATGTTCTCAGGCTCCATCATGATGGGGGCAACCAGATGCTTTTCAATTCACCACAAGTTTCGACACAACCGATCCACCTTTCTGCCAAAATCCGTGGCCCCGGGACTAGATCCATGAGATCGGGACAACAAAGCCAACGTCTTTGGCAACCCGGTCTGATGGCCTGACCACAGGATAGGGATAGTACTAGTGTTTCCTCATCGCCAGTTGGGGAGGAGACATCTCTGCCTCAGCTAGGGGTGACGCTAAAGAATCCAAATGGAACATTAATAGAAACAGTCTTCTCTGGTGAATGAGCGAGTGATGACCGGGGTACCGGGCGTTGGCGCAATATCTCTCAGTTGGTCTCACAGTCGAACGACCAACAGCGTCTCGCCCTGGAAGCGAGATAAGGTATCAAGAGGGATGTGTGATCCAGGTTGGCAGGAACATGAAGTACTCCCTCCAAGTCCTCACATGCCTCCTCCTCAGTCACAGGAGCCCCATACTGCTTGGAACACTCTCGTATATGGCCTGATTTCGATCGAATCCGGGTAATGTCACTGAAACACACTCGTAGGACATTCCAAGGCAAAAAACTCCAACTATCTGCCGATATGGGCTTGGCCCAAAGAGTGGATTGACTGAGTCTAGTGATGCGGCGGCCGTTGAAAGGAGAAGGGAGTGTCATCATCTCTTCCCATTGAGGACCAACAACATGGGTCTTGGGTTGGCTGACTCATCACTAAAAGACTCTCATGGGCACGATTATGGTAAAAAGAAGGAGTACTGGAAGTTCAGTCATTTACTATCTGGCATTTGCGTCAGATTTGTCTTTTCTTCGTTATTTGTCAAGATTTGCCGTGGGTTGAGAATCTGTGATTCTGGATGAATTATGCTATCCGATACCGAGTACACATGGCCCTTTTTTTTTCACATGTGGCGTCGCACAGTCACATATTACGTAGCAGACAAGTATTACCACTCGTATTTCTCGACTCATCACTCAGTCAAGTCTTGGTGTCAAAACAAAACAATATCTAGTAGGTAGCAATAAGAAAGGGCGCAGTCCAGAATCGAGTCGTGACGCGTGGTGGCTCCCGGAGACGACTCACGGCAATCACATATGCCATTCATTAGGATTTCGCCCTGTCTCATGTATGCGAAATGTTTGGTTTGTGGCTGTAGATCCATTCAGTGGGGAAACGTGGGATCGCGGATCGGCTTACATACATGGGAGTTTGTATTACATACTCGGCACTATTTGATCGCCATGGTTACCAGGACCAAGGCATCGATACGTATTACGAGTATTAGTATTAGTAGTAGTAGTGGTAGTACATACTTGATGACGTTGAGTTCGCAAAGTCTCAGTTCAGAGCCAACAACCTGGTTGTGGGGTTGTTGCAGGCTGCCAGCCTCAGAATCTGACATGGCTTCAGTTTATCACAAACCAGGCTTCCCTTCTTATGTACATACATAGATAAACACCCTCTGCCTATTGTCTCATCGCTTCCCGCTCAGCCGCCCCATCGTATTTTCTCCACCACTTGCCGATAGCGCGAGCGTTCCATCCGTATCCCTTCTTTTGCTTTGCTTCATCCGCCACAGCTGCAATCACACACAGGCGAGGCCCCATTTCCAGCTGGACCGGGGCACCTGAGGTGTTCATATTGGCGAGACAGCACTTAAAGGGAGTAACATCGCTCACACGAAGTCACAAACATGAGGCTGACGTCGATTCCTCCCGCCTGTCAGCATGGAGCCTACCCATGATGCCCTGGTTTGGCCTTTATCGCCGACCCCAAGGTAAAATCCCCGATGCAATCTGGATCAGGATACACAAGAATCGGGATCCATCTTCGATTTCAAAGAAGATCCTTACACGCCACTGTGGAGCCGTGTCTCGCTTTCATGCACGAACCGCCGCGCGTTTGACACTTGATCAATCGACGGCTTGCAGACGCCATGTTCCACGCTTGCGGCGCTGCAACGGACGTAACAATCAGTGTCAATCGCCCATTGGAATTCCTGACGTGAGACCTGCACCAGATGTACCGACCAGCAGGCAGTTGGAAAACGTGATGCCGAGACATGCCGAAATCTTAGCAATCACATATCTGCGAGATATGAGTAGTGGTTATGCATAAACGTGGGATAACTACGCTATTCCCGCTCGTCTATCTATGAGGCACGTCACCGTCGGTGAAGGGAGCGCAGGACCAACAGGGGTATGGAGTACCAGTACTACTAACATACATACGAGGGCAATAATATTACCTACTTGGTTTGTGCGCTGCCAGTTCTTGGCTCTGGAAGACAGCAAGTACTACAACATAAGAGTGCTTCTAGGCCCAGGAGCAGATTTCTCTCCCATCTAATTCCTGGTGACTTCTTCCATGTGTTCGTTCATGTTTTACATCGGACATCCATAAAACTTATGTTTACTCCGGGTCTTTTTGTCGAACCTATGTTATGAACCATGATTGCACCTCCTTAAGTTCACAGGGACTGACTGACAAGACCTGATCCCTATTGAGATGCGTGAGAGCCCGATGATATGGCTTATTTGCGCTCAGGCTAGTGGTCGCCCAAGGCTTTAGGTGCAGATGCCCCCATGTGGCAAGCCAACAACTTACAAGTCGATGAACAATTGAACAAAGAAAAAAGTCGAGGTGTCTGCTTCGTACTGCAGATATAATGAAAAATGCATGGCGTTAACGAGGGTGGTCCCTGTTCATTTTCTCTTGGGATATATGACGATGACTTCCACCTCTTCTATGCGTGATATTGGTCTCCAAGTCGGTTCTAAAAGCTCCTTGCACTAAGCAAAAGCTGCTTGGCAATAGATGTCACTGCTCACAATAGGGATGGAGTCGATATATTTCTATTGTTGGTCCTGCAAGCTGGTCAGTGTGGCAGTATTCTTTAAGCCCCTTTTGGGATCGGCCTCTTACACTAACGACTCTTGCAGCCAACGCAAGGCTTGGACTGACTACCGACTATTCTTCTCATTGTATTCACCGGGTGCTCGGCACTTGAAAAAATTTCATTTCCCAAGTGCTATCGGATGGACCAGGCCATGCTAAAAGATTTCCAATACGACCTATCACTCTCCCGGTGTCGTGTGGCGGAAGACATCACTGAATGCCAATCCTTTCCTTCTAGAAGACCGTTGCCCACTCACACGGAATTCGTGTAACTGAGAGCTGTGTTGACCCGGCAATGTGTAGTCTCAAATAGAAAGCTAAAGGTATCTATGACTGTTTGATATCTTTAGCATCACTGATAATCTAGCTACATGCAACCTTATAGAAAGCTATTTGTTTCATGTCCATACCATAGCAGATATGGAATGTAGCATCAAATTATATGGTTACACAGCAGCATTCTACTTCTCTGGTGCCCTTCTTAGCGAGGGACCCGTGTCTGGGATAATGATATTGAATCACAACTTAAAAAACTGGAGTACTCTTTAGTAGGCACGTTTCTCCTGAAGTTTTCCCTTTTCTCCTCCATGATAATTTCAAATTCCATCATCTCATCCATCCACGAATGCCATCTGAACGTCTGCCCTAGGAAATTCAGGAGTCCAACGGTTGGAATTCTCACGAATCAAAAGTCTACCCGTTCCCCATCTGACACGAGGGTACCCGTAGCGTCTCTTGTACCATGAATGCTGTTATCTCCAACGGTCTTACAATCTTACACCCCTTCTAGAACCTACAAATGTATAAATCCCGAATTCATAGATAGATCTAAACTTCGAGGCTTTGCCGTCGGTATATGTGTTACCCCGTCGTACCGAAGAAGACGAATACAGGGAGTCATGTCTCACAATAAAGATCGGATCTCCATCAAAGCGGGTAGTTCCTTCAACTCCTCTCGGCCGACGAGATGTCATTCAAGTCCGATCGGTCTACAGTGTACACCGTATGACGGGTGACTTTGCCCAGGAGGATATAGTACACAGTGCATCGTTCCAACAAATCAAAAAGGTAAACGGCCAGTGAACTTCTCCTGCATCTCAGTGCGTCCTCAATAGCAGAGTACAACCTAAATGATCAGTTTCATCGGCTGAGCAGCACATTTGACATGTGCGACCTTAAGACAAACGTCCGGCCAAGGTTTAATAAAAGTGAATATGTATCGATTTGGCATGAGCACCACTCCATGTTCATATAGAGTTTCACTCCCTCAGGCATGAATGCGATTGCGAGACAGAACACCTGTGATTACTCCGTACTCATTCTCAAATCGATTACCACGGCCCCCTGTCGTGTCTTTGCTATGAATTTCCGTTTCTCCCTAGTTCAAATCGGAAGGGGCAGTCTCTTCATGGCATCAACTACCCATCACAAAAAGGAAAGGCAGTATGTGATAGGCAGCATGTGATAGGCAGCAATGCAAATCGGTGACATGGCATCTCGCTGTTGTCTCAGGCAGCCGTTGAGGCGCTCGGCAACCCCGAGCCCGGTTCGTTACTCCGTCTTTCCATGATCATGTGTCTTTAATTCCCTTCAACAGAAAGGTCTCGAAGGCATTTGAGTGGTGGTCGAAGGGCTCCCGTTATCCCAAACAGTCGCAAACTATAAAATCTCCAAGTGACAGGTCTTGACGAACCATGCCATCGATGAAACATGTAGAAACAGTCGAAAGCAGGGTCTTTTGGAACCGGTCACCAACACTCCACCCCTCCACCCCTGATCGAGACCAGAGACACTGTGACTTGAACTCAAAGCAAAAGTCCATAGGCCGCAGCTGACATGAGATGTCGCGGGCAGTAGAGGCAATTTCGGCCCCCAAGGTCGCGTCGCGAGGGCTCCAGGGTCTTAAACTAGAGACACAGGTCCTTCCTTCATCCGGCTCGTGCGTGACTGAGTGTGCTGACTGACAAGTGTGTGACATGCGGAAACCCCGAAGCTGCTTGTCGTGAATATGGAGCACCCGTAATAGTTATGGACTTCTGCACAAGAATGAGCAGGGCACCATAGACCTGTTCGCGCAGAGGTACCAGGCCTTCAATACTCCCACCAAAGACAAGAAAGTGAGAACTTCCGAATATATTTCTTTCTTGCAACAAAAAGGCATCTGGCCATCGAGGCCCAGACTCCTCCCGCGTGTACTATACACACATTCTCTCCCTTTATCCTCCCCCACCAAACCAAGCCCCCTTTACTCAGAAGCCTTGGCCGCCCTCTCCGCCTCCAGCTCCCTCTCGGCCTGCTGATAGTACTTTGCCGTATCCACGCCGTGCTGGCTATGGTTCACAAAGTTGAACCACGGCACCGTGCTGAAGAGCAGCGCCGAGTACCTGCTCTGCCGAGCCGCAACACCCTGCAGGTACGGGCTCAATTTGCTCTCGCCGTAAGGCGACTCGCCAGCCTTGACCTTGGCAACCATCTCCCGCATGTCCATCTCAATCTCTCGCGCATTCTCAGTAGCACCGTAGAATCGCACTGTATTGTGCATGTTAGTCTCGAACAGATCTTGGCCCCTCGTCCATCGCATTGGGCTCGCATAATCGGAGGAGGAGACGTACGGGCCGATCGCTGGTAGAAGTAGAGGAAACCACCAGCCAAACCAACAAAGCCAGCTAACCGCATAGCCTTGGCGAAACCACCCTTGCCGACATGCGACGGGGCGAGCCTCTCGAGAGCGTAGAGGGCAGTCGGGGCGAACGCTGCGGCTGTTGCGCCTGCGACGTAATCCGATGACCTCGCATATCGAACAACACGTTTAAAGTGCCTACCCAGCCCATCAGCACCCGCCAATCCCTACATTCCCCCTCGTAATTCCATCTTCAAGGCCAAACATCGGGTCACATCGAATCGTGGGGAAACATAAACATACGGGTCATTGTCGATGAGCTAAATCCTCGTCAGCCATTTGCAACCCCCATTGAGCCCGCAATTGTCCCCCAACATACCGGATAATCGGTCTGGACGACCTTGCTTGGCCCGACAAAGGACGCCGGGGCTTGCTTGGTCGCTGTCTCGGCCATTTTGCAGTGAATTTGACCCCAGACTCTTCACTCAATTGGATCGAGAAGTCAGATGCCCAGCAAGGTGAAGCTCCAGCGTCCAGTGGCTGGTGCCTCAGGATTTAAGAAGTCACGTGGTGTTGCACATGCGGGCATCACGTGAATCAATTAAACTCGGGATGGCGCCGACGCGATCCCCCACTATTGAGACGCGTCTGGGGAAGAAGAGAAGCAATACGTCAGTCAGGGAGTCGAAGTCGTAGCAAATCCATTGATTGAAGAACAACATACCAGATCACACCAGAATTAAAGATGCCCTCAGCACTCGCATCTCAGCGCCGTCCAGCGCAGCATGATGACCTAGACAACTACGATGTGGACGACTTTGATGATGATGACAACCCGTTCGCCTCGCCGCCTCCAGAGTCCTCGAACAAGAAGCGGAAGGAGCCAGATACGGGCCTGGGAATTGACGAGGAGGTTTCGGTCCAGAAACGTGCCAGAGTGCCCAATGTCAAACTCGACGAAGAACGGTACGTCTCATCTTTGTCTACATGATTTCTCTTTTTTCTTCCTGCAATATGTTCTAATTGTAATTGGCAGGTTATTAGGTCCAGCGGGAATACCAAAGTTAAGGAAGCGAGCCGCAGGCCTCAAGTTAAAAGGCAAGGGACACGAGGTATGCTCCCCCCCATATCCGATATTGTGAAAGAAAAAAAGTTGGCTAATCAAGGTTTACGTATGTGTAGTTTTCAGATGCCTCCCGCCTCCTCTCCTTCTACCAACTCTGGCTCGACGACCTCTTCCCCAAAGCTCGCTTCCTCGACGCCCTAGGCATGGTCGAAAAAGCCGGCCACAAGAAGAAACTCATGACCGCACGAACAGAATGGATCAACGAAGGAAGACCAAAAACAACCGCTGGCGACGATGAAGAGGAAGAGACAGCCGAGACGGGGCAAGCAAACACCGACGACGCAGCTGTCGAATCATCATCATCTAAGCAACATTCGAGTGCTGTGGAGAGACCAACGACACCTCCACCGCCAAGGGGGAGCGATGTCCCTGACGATGATGATCTTTACGATGCTACGCCCCGAGTACAGCACACTACCAATAGGCCCCCACCGGGTGACGATGCGCCTGATGAGGATGATCTAGAAGCCCTCATGGCTGAAGCCGAGGGTGTGGATAACCAACAAAGCACTACTATTACCACTACTAGTACCAAGCGTCCATCCAACCCAGAGCCAGACGGTGACGACTTGGATGCCTTGATTGCAGAAGCAGAAGAGAAGGACCAGCAGAACAGCAGGCCACAGCAGGCTAACAAGGGGGCAAATGGCGGTGACTTTGCAGATGATGAGGCGGCGATGCAGGAAATGGAGGGTCTGTGGTGACGTGGATATACATACATGTGCATACAAGTCTACATAATGTTGGGATTTGGTCGGATTAAGGGGGGTTAACAACAGGCGCAAGGAATAGATAGACAGGGGCATACACCCACAGCCCAACATTTTAGTATGGACTCTCATACTGAGTACTTCGTAGTATCATTGGATTACTTGAGGATACTAGTGATTGAGCAGTCACAAATGATTGAAATGGAGCATCGGATGAAGGGAATTCGCACGCTTGCTTGCTTGTTTGATTGATTTATAGTAATACATATTCATATGTGTGGCCCAGCCCCAGTCATGATGGGTTCCCTTTTGTAGAGAACCAGATTCCTTTTTGCGCCGTCACCACCCTTGAGTCCAATTAGCCACCCGAATATCCCCAGTTGATTTATAGTAATATAGTAATAGTAGTGTAGTAGTCGTCGTCGTAGAAAAATAGCCCAATTGAATAGAATCACCTTGAGAGATGTGGCCGCTTCGCGCTGCCATCACCTACTCGTCGTTGTGACCTCGCGCGTTTTACACCCGCTACCTTTGAAACAAGAGTATGATCTGGTTGGTCTGTTGAGGCGCTCCTCTCAGGGTCGAGAACTGCGTCCTTCTTCCGCTGAATCCTCCGCTCTTCGACTTTTAAAGCCCATAACAGAGTTATGAGAACTTCCCTAGACGGCAAGGTAATGCCGCGCAAAGACTGTGTCAGCTCGCTAACGTCACCGCGCGTTGCACCAGGCTCACGCTCGGAGTCCTCGGCCCGATCGTCACGTCTCTCAGATACCAACCGCAATGCCTCCATCGTCGCATCCAAGAGAGGACGCGCCAGACTGGGGCTGCTGGATAGGATGTTTCGAAGAGACTTGACTCTCAGGGTCGTGGATCTCGAGGTCGAGCCCGTACTCCGCAGCGGCATAGTTGCTCGCTGCCACAATGTCAGAGGCGACGTGGTTTGCGTCGTCGTTGAGGAAGTCGTTGATGTCGAAGAGGTCGAAGTCGGGTTGATGCGAGAAGCCGGTGGTAGAGTCACCAGCCAGATAATCGTCGTCAATAACTGAGGAGTTGGGAGAAGCGAGAAGTGTGCTTTCGAGGACATAGCGATCTGTATCAATGGCCGCTGACAGGCTGAAAGAATCGTCGAGGCTGAAAGCAGCATTATTCTGAACTGCAGAAGCCAGGCCAAGAGAGGCGATGTCGGAGTCTGCGAGGCCAGGAACGACTTGGGCATCTCCGCCGATTGACACGGCAGGTCGCACAACATCTCTGCAGGACGTTGTGTCGAATCGGAAGAGATAGCCTCAGTCTGTTCGCTGGTCTGCGCCTCCGGAGTGGCTGATTCCTCGGAGAGCTCGGCCGCCGAGTCGGGAACGGGGCTAAGCTCGGGTGATAGTGAGGCGGGGTTGACGGTAGGGTTGACGGTGGATCGCATCAGCTGATCCATTAGTGATTGCTCCGAGGTGGCCTTCTGGCCGTCCTGGGAGCCAAAGAGTTGTTGAGACAGAGTAATGCTGTCTTGAAGAGAGTCTAGGGGGGAGGAAGAGCGAGTGACGACACCAGAGCTGCGCCGGAAGCGGTTGAGCTCCTCGACAAGCATCAGGTTGGTCTTTTGGGCGTTGATGAGCAGTGTCTCGAGCTCCTTGTTGCGTTGCTCGAGAGCTTCCACCTCGAGGCGCTTTCGCTCCCTTGATGACTGGGCAGCGCGTCGGTTCCGGAGAACCCGCTCAACACGACGCTGTTCCTTCTCATCCTCCGTCTTGGCTCGTTTCCTGATTCAGGGGTTAGCAAGGAAGTCTGTCTAAGTGGGTGACGGCACATTATAGGGCTAACCTGGGGGGAAGGTTGGTCTTGGGCTCTGGAAGGACTTGACCCCATGACTTGCGCTTCTTGGTGGGCTTCTTTTCTGAGGATGCTGATGACTGCTCGGACTCGGGCTCAACCGACAGACGGGAGTCCTGCTTGTCGTCGGCAAAGGACTCGGGCGTCATCATCTCCATGGGGTTCATAGTGGACGCTGTTGATGAGGGTGTTGACACAGCGAAGAGGGATGTGAAGTTGTCGCCAGGTGCTGAGAGGAAGGATTCAGCGGGTGAGGCCTCGAACTTGACCGCTGGAGACGGAGACGCCTGCTGAAACGCCATTGTTGCTGGATTTGATTTGGCGGTTGGTGATGAGTGGGTAATGTTTAGTGGTTGGTGATCCAGTGCAGTCCAGTTTGGCGTTCAATGACGATTGGGTGGTTCCTCTCCAGCCCGGGTCTTAGTGACAGATATAACACGCCCACCTCATGGCAGGCAACGACCCAAACGAGTGAGTCAGTGTGATGGTGGTGGTATGTGGTCAGTGGCTTAGCAGCTGATGAGTCAGATGCTCCAGGCAGTCAATCAAATCAATCAGTAGAGGACAGAGTGGCCTGAGTAGAGTGACGACGAGCTTGATGGATCGCCAGAGGAGGTGGGCTGAGTGTCTTCTTTATCTAGAGGACACGTTGGCCTGAGATGCTGTCTGCCTGAGGCACTCACTCCCATGCGGTACGTACATGCATAAAAGGGGCTGACGGGCTTTGGGGCGAAAGGGACCCCGGTCCCAGCACTGGTAGCGGGGCGGCGAGTCTCGCCTTCAGAAGGTTCAGGGGGCTTGGGCCAGGGAACAGGGCCAGGCCCCCATCTCTGGGCACGGCTGGGGCGCAGCTGCAGGGGGCGTCAGAGCCCTGGGATTGGATTCTGAGGATGAAGAGGGGGGTGACTTGGTGGAGTTTTAGCGGAGTTCTGGTGGGTGTTAGTGGAGTGTTAGCGGCCCACCGCCACCACGTTCCAGTGCTCGGAATGGGGAGCCTCAATCCGCTGCTGCCTCATTGAGGGAGGTGACTTCGTGCTCACTCATACGGGTGCATACACAAGATGTCAGTGCACGTGTCGGATAGGCTGAGTAGTGCTGAGTAGTACTTCATAGTTTGCTATCTAATTATCTATATATAATAAAAAGGTGAAGAATAAAAGCAGACATGTTGATTGCGTATTCCCCATTCGTGCTAAGAATACGAAGGACTTGTCAATTCGTCTGATATTAGCATGTGCCTGTCAATCTAACACGTGCATTAATAACACTTCTGCTGACCGTCTTGGCCTCATCAACCAAAAGTGAGGGGCAATCTCCAGTTAATATGCCATGTACGAGTAGTACCTTATGTATTCAAGCCCAGATATGGGGGCATTCATCCTTCAAAAGTCCAAGGCTCCGTCCTCGTACTGCTCCTGCTCCGTATGGAGTACGAGTAGGAGTGCTACATATACTGTATGTACATATGAGCCCAAAGATCAAAGGTTTGCTGCACGAAAATAGACGGCACTACGAAGCACTAAGTAATGGTGGTAGGATTCTTATTATTAGGATTCACTTACGGAGTACGTGTTGAGGCATTGCCCGAGTCCGCGATCCTCGAAGGCTGCCAGCCGCTGACAAGTTTGGCTCGGGTCTTACCCTATCCACTCAGTGGCACTCGCTGATGGCGTCTTACTTATCCTACCTACCTACTCGTAATAGTACTCGTACTCCTTGGTTTCGGTTTCACGCTTTGCCGAAAAGCTAAGAAAAGGGCAAAGGAAATGAGGGAAATGGAATCCCTTGCTGTCTCGTCTGACGCTGTTGAAAAAAGGGTGCTCGGATGGGCTCAGACACACTCGGATCCTGAGGATTGCTTTCAGCCGAGAGCATATGGGATAGATAGAAGTGTCAGAGGCTCTGGGCTGGATGCTAAGATGCTGACTGCCTTTACCGAGTCAGGCTTCTATACAGGAAAAGTCCGCATCACCACAATTACATACTACGGAGTACAGAGTGCATACTATTTATTACATTAGTATTACCTACCTTACCCAAAGAGGCATCTGGGGAAGGGCGAGTGAGATAAGATTCTACGAGTACTACTACGACCTCTACCAAATACCAAGCTCTCAGCCCTTTTTCCTTTTGTTTCTGCAACTGTAACGTTGTCCGTCACTGCAGGAATTTGAGTTGTGCGACCATCTAACTCAATTTGGAAAAATACTTGTTTCGGCCTTAGAGATATTTCCCCGAGATTCCGTGCCCAACTTTGCAAATCATATCGTTTGGTGCGGCATCCGTATGAAAATCACCCAATGGTCGATCCGCCATGAAGGCGGGTTTGTGGGCGGCTCGCTCCCGCACATGCTAAAATATTCACACACATATGGTATATACATATTTTGTACTTCGTATTACTCAAAGACATCATTTTTGCCCAATTGTTGCTGCATCGATTCTCTTATCTAGTACGAAGTCCGAAGTAGTATGCAGTAGTATTATTACTTTGTAATATGTCGGCATTTCACTTGATGAGGTGGCGATGGGGACCAAATGCGTGGCTGTTCTGGCGGCCAGAATAAGCAGGTCTTGACCCCTCAAACCTCCGCATTCACGCGCCGATATCATGCAGCCTTTGTAACCGAGATCTTCCATTCCATTCTTTCTGGGGTACGGATTGATAAGAGAGCCCAATGCTTATGTATACTACTACTACTTCCTACTTCGTACTCGTCTCAAGATCCAGCCAAATAGCAGCAGTACCTCAAAAAGGCATCCATCAATTCGGGTTGTTCTTCTGTAATGCCGCCCGAAACCTCATTGGGCCGCATCCGGATGCCAATCTCAGTAATACTGCCGAGGCTAGCCAAGAGTTGTGCGCCACCAACATCAAATTACGAGTAGTGATAGGTCCATCTTTTCTTTCGTCTCTTTTCATTTCTTTTCATACTCAGGGTCCCCAAACTCCAAGAACCGTATCTGTTCTTGTTCTTGTTCCTGACCCCGGTCCTTCACTACTTGTAGTATTAGCACTGCTCGTATTGCCCCCTCTCTCCTCCTCCAATGCCTTAACGCGACGGACTAGCAATCCAGTGCAAAGAGGCCTTAGAACAGTACATAGCACAATAGCCCAGGTGACAATCAGGAATATCTCCGATGAATCCCCCGTGTTTTCGTCGGCTCCAAACACGCCTCTGCTCTGTGCAATGGCCGAGATCAAGAACCCGATCTTGCCGCGAGCCACCATGGCAAAGCCCAGCATTGCCGCAGGGTAAAGCGATACGGGCTTCGCTGGATCGGGCGTCGTAGCTGAGCTTGTGGAGGCGGCAGCTTGCTGCATGGCTTCCGAATTGTCGGGCATTGATGCTGACGCAGTGTTATGTTCCCTTTCTCCAGCTTCATCCGACTCATCATTTTCACGCTCAGCTACATCATTGGGTTCCGGAGGCATTTCATACCGCTCCTCGGCCTTTTTGGCTTTTGTGAAACAGCACGTTATCCGAGTTTTCAGGCCGGGGAATCGCATCAACCAAACTCCACAGGCCATCTTGCCAATGCACATGAGAACCGCGTATACTACGCCTTTCCAGACGACTGAGCCAGAGAACATGCGGGTAATTGGTATCGAAAAGCCGACAGATCCAAAGAAAAACGGCTGCAAGACCCTCTGCACGACAGGCTCATGGTACTGATGGTAAATGGCTTGACCAGATGCATCTGCATCGCCCTGCGTCGCTGGCGCATGAGGCTGCACCTCGTGATCCCACCAGTTGATGACGGCTCCTGTGATATAAGCAGCAAAGAGATTTGATGTGCCTGCATCGCTTGACGCAGTAACCATTGAAACTAGGAACAGCGTGTGAACAATCACAGCTGTGCCTCTACTGCAGAGCGCTCTGTCGACGAAGCTGCCCTTGTGCTTTTGTCGGTATGCACGCAATGCCAAAGTAGCCGGTTTAACAATAAAAAGACACATTACCGGCGTTAAGACAGCAAAGGCCAGCGACACCATCAATGGGCGCACGATAGTAGCTGCAGGAATTGAGCCCCCAGCAGCACCGAGGTTAGCGACTATTTGGACCATGACAAGCCCAACCACGTCATCTAGCATCGCGGCGCTGGCTAACACGATGCTGAGACGCGAGTTTACGAGTCCACTGGATCGGAGAACAGTGAATGTCGTTCCCAGGCTCGTTGAGCTGAGTGCAGCCCCAGCTGCGAAGCATTCTAAATCCGATGCTCCGACCAGAGCCCTGAGGACAAAGGACATGCATATTGGCACGCCGATGCCTGTCACTGCGACGGTGGCTGAAAGAAATGCATTTGCTTTTAAGGAGCGAAAGTCTGTTGAGAGCCCGCCTATGGATGCTGTTAGCTGTTGTGTTCCTGCACAAGGTTCAGGTGCGAGGCTGACGAACCCTCGTAGACGATGAGAATGAGGCCGATGTATCCGAGCTGGACAATTGTTGATTCAGCCTCGAGGGAGAGGATACGCGCACCTGGCGTGCCCCATGCTACGCCAACTAGTATCTGGCCTATGAGTCCGCAGTACAACAGATTATTAACAACATGATTCAGCAAGTTTGATAGAATCAGGAACGAGGCTTGGGCGAGGATGGTGACGATGGATGGTTCATGGTATGGTAGAGACGATTGGGTGTGAGAGTCTGTTGACATGATTGCGAATCCATGGTGCGTTCTGATGACTAGAAGATGATGTTGTTGATATTTACGAAGTGAGTTATATAATACACATCATACCCAAACTCATGTTGATGATTTACTGTATGACTCGCGCCCTTTGTGGTGGGGAGGTCTCGCAAGAACTACTCGTACGTCTCTCAAATCTCGCATATTGGAGAAAGATTCAATATAAATCACAAGACAGAATGGATTACTCAACATAGTATTTTCCATTCTGAACATCTCCATCAACTAAGATATTGTCGTGCAGGTCGTCTTCTACTACGCTGCAGAATACGAGACCTACCCTATATCCGAACATGGATTTTCCAAGGTCCATATATATTATCAATAGTACCAAAAAAGGGAGGAGAAGTACTTCGTATACCAACATACTATTATAAACATTATTAATAGCTATCAATTCCTACTGAGCACATCATGTAATAATAGATCACCTATCGGTTTATTTCCACAGAAGGGTAGACCAGGGTACCACACCTCATTTAAATCACCGGGTCAAGATTACCCGTCCTCCCTTTCACAATGCCCTCAATCTCCGAAGTGACCCATCCGCCGTAAAAGTCGCCCGGCTGCGGCTCAACCCTCTCGCCGTCCACGAAGCAATCCCATGGTCCGGCGTAGAAGCTCAAGTATCCCCGGATGGCCTCGAAGCCTGGCGTCGGCTGCTCGTAGGACCAGATGCGGTTGGAGACTGGTGTGCTAGTAGTAGTAGTAGTAGTAGTGCTACGGCCGCTGCTGTCTGTAAGTTTGATGCTCCAGTATGATGCTGTGCCTTTCCATTCGCACCAGGACGTCTGGCGCGTTGCAATCAAGGGCAGTTTGATGGATGAGGGAGGGAGATAGTATGCTGGAATGTGATTAGCGATGGCGCTTATACGGCTTTCTCTTTAATTAAAACAGAAACAACGAGAAAAAAAAAGACACGCTTCTTGCTCATCAACAGTCAACAAGACAAACGCACTTGGCGGATGATGCGTTTCCAACACCCAGTAGGCATCCCTCGTGTCAGCAATCTCGACTCCCGCATACGTGATGCGGATATGCCGTGATATCTTCTCCAAACGCGGCGGCCGCGGGAAACTCTGCACGTTCATCTTGAGAGTTGAAGCCATCTTGATTGATTGCCTTGAACCAAGAAATATGGACATTGAGTCGATTCGCTCTGCAAGATGAAAGAAAGGCGAATGAAGCATCTCTGACGACTTACGAGTAGAGAGGTTGTGGCTGGTGCATGTGGAAAAGTGGACTATGTGGCGGTGCTTCCCGCATACAAGGCTATTTCTGGCTAGTTCGTTGCGTCACCCCGCCTCACTGCCGCCACAGCCACATGACATGACGCCCAGCGAGTCAGCGACATACAAGTTCTAACAACTTTGAGCCTCAATATCCTCAAACCCTCTGAGCAGAACCCTTCATCTGGCCACCTCTGCATCTGCCTCTGCCTCTGAGCATCCCTCTGTCAGACCCGCCAACATGTCAAACCGCCAACTCGCCCGCGACATGCAGGTCGAATTCCAAGCCCGCTTCCAAGCCAAACAAGCCCGTCGCGAGGCTCAAAAAGCCTCCAAGCAAGACCCCGTCCTTAAGAAGCAAATCCAGGACCTCCTCAAAAAGGGCGAGACCCAAAAGGCCTACCAAAAAGCCAAGGTCCTGCTCTCCAAGCAGGCGCTCGCCCAGCAGATGGACCAAATGGCCGACATGGCCGAGCTGTCTGCCGCGCAGATCCAGGCGAACAATGCGATGAACCGGATGACGCACATGATGGCATCGTCGTCGAGGACGATGAATCTGGCGCAGAAGAATTCAAATCCCGAGAAGGTGCGTTTCTTCTTGGTACTCTGGTGGAATATACTCGCTAACCTCTTTCATAGACCCTCGTCACCCTTGAGCAGTTCAAGCAGCAAAACGAGGAATATGCCATGTCCAACGGCATCTACCAAGACGCCATCACCCAATCCACCTCCACTCAGGTCGGCGAAGACGCCGTCCACGAACTGCTCGGCAAGCTGGCCGACGATGCGGGCGTCGAGCTCAGCCTCGAGCTTAACCAGGCTACGCCTGCCACTGCCGAGCCACAGACTTCGGAGCCTTCGGCCGAAGAGGAGGATAAGCTGCAGCAGAGGTTGCGGGCGCTGCGTGCCTAGACGCCTGTATCTCTCCCTTTTTATAGAGGAAACAATTGGTGAATGATGGATGGGATTTCTTTTCTTTCCGAGTTTGGACATTGGGTTAGGCGTTCGGAGGAATTGGGTCGGCTCCTTGGTTGGAATGGTATTGATATTAGAATGCATCCTTTATGATTGATGTTGACGTTTATTCCTTTTTGCCACACACATATATATAGCAAGTCGTTTTTCATCTATCTGACAATACAATGGTCGTTAGAACCCAGCCCAATCATCGTCATCATAATTCCAACATGCGTCGACATTCCATGCCTCATAACTTCATCCATCCCAAACCCAATGCACAAAGAAACGGTGCCTAGTAGTCTACATGTACAAACTGGCAACCGCTGTAATATCACGCTTGATCATCTCCTGCGCCTGCTGCATCTTCTGATACAGCTCTGGATCGCCAATGATTCTCGCCGCATTCTTCACCTCCCGACATGTCTCATCAAGACGGGTAATCGTACGCACAATCGTGCCTTCAAGCACATCCGTCAGACCCGTGATGTTCTTGAAGCTCATGCCCCTCGCCCACTCGTATACAACCTCCATAAGGCCAAACCGCGGCCGTGACACAAAGTCGTTGGAGTCTTCGCTCGATTGGATCACCTGCAGCCGCGTCTGCACGTCGTTGACCTTCTCCGATATGGCAATGATAGTATCACGGCCACGCTCGAGGTTGCCCGTTAGTGTCGGCTCCATGGTCGTTTTCTCCTGGAACACAAAGGCTGATAGGAGCGCAGCAATTTCAGCCGGGTCGAACTCAGCGAGGACGTTGTCAAGAATGAGTTCTGTGAGTACGAGCTCGTCTCCGGAGTGCACCTCGCAGGCGACTTTGCCCTTGAGTTGGATGCGAGTTGCGTCATCGATAAAGTCGAGCTCCTTGAGTACCTGTACGCGCTGCTCATAGTCTGGAAGGAGTTGGAGATTCTGGTCTGATAGGGACTGCTTCAGCTGGGAGATGTGCTCCTTTATGAGCCACTCGTCATGACACATGGCAAACTGGACATCTAGTTAGCATTCTATCCGCATACCAAAACTTATTTAGAACACAACTTACGTGTTTCAAAAAGGCTGGACACCGCGTTGCTGGAGAACCTATCATTGTCTTGACCAGCTGCGTCCGCTTCTCCACCATCTCCTGCAGCTGCATGTTCTTGACCTTGCTCATGTCCATTTCATCCCATTTGTCGTCCCAGGTGGCGCAGATCTCCTGAATCCGCTCCATTGCTTGGTGGCCTGCGTCGTTCCTCTTGAAAATATCGGGCACAACGCCCTTACTTACGACCCATCTTGTTAGACACTCGACATCACTCAGGGGCACATACAACGTCTTAATTTGTAGCCGGCGCTTCCCCTGAGGTAACCTGTGTAGGTATTTGCGGAAACCGGGGATGAATGGCAGTAGATCAGTCGCATCTCGTCTCTCCCTCAGAGGCTTGATAGCACAAACATGGAGCATTGGATTGTCAAAGGAGCTTCCAGGGCTCATGCCTTCGGACATGAGAATTCCAGCCGTGCGAATTCCCTCCCAGTTGAAAATGACGAGTCGGTGCGACGTGAACATTTTGCGTCCAAAAGTGATTCTCATCAAGCCCTTGTACAAGTTATTCGTAAGTTGTTTGTAATCATGCGCGGCTTGGTGGCACTCGTCTACGGCAGTATCGCAGACCTTGCACGATTCCCGCTTGATCTTGGCCAGATCTGCCTGTGCCAACTTGACGTCCTTCTCGTGCTCTGGTAATAGTTGTTGAGTCGCGTGTTCTGAAAAGCTTCTCTTAATCATCTCCTCAATTTTCAGCGCCTCCACTCTCAGCAGGTTAAGAATCATGTTGTATGTTAATCTGAATTGTGACCTGAGCTTAGATGGCTCTCCGAGAATCATGTTGCGCAGTTCTGCGACAGGAGGAACGTCATCGAATCCACCTGGTGGCACTATAATGACTGATCCGACCTTGTCCAGACCTCGTCGACCAGCTCGACCAGCCATCTGGGTGTATTCACCGGGCAGGAGATTGCGGAACGAATGGCCATCATGTTTTCTGTATCCCGAGAATACCACAGTCCTTGTGGGTAGGTTGAGACCCATGGCAAACGTCTCAGTAGCAAAAAGTACCTTCACGAGCGTTCGGGCGAATAAGATCTCCACCAGCTCTTTCACAATGGGGAGCAAGCCGCCATGGTGTACCGCAATACCTCTGCTAAGAAGCTCTCTCAACCTAATGATCTGCGGCAGGACCCTGTCCTCGGGTTTCAGTCGCGCAATTGACTTCTCAATAACCATGTGAATGGCACTTTTCTCAGACGCCGTACAGAAATCCTGGTTGCTCAGTGCATCCGCGTTTTCCTCACACCTCTTCTTGGAGAAGACAAAGATACATGCCGGGAGAAGAGTTTGCTTCTTCAGGAATTGCACAAGATGCACCCAAAGATTCTTGTCTTGTGCAGCCGATGAACGCCCGCCAGGGTTTCCAGTACGACCCATATGCCCAGGATTGTGGCTAGCACGAGGGGGCCCTCCTCGACCCCTTTGCTGGTTACCGCCTCGGCCACCACGCTGCTGCTGACCTCCTCTCTGGGCGCCTCCGCGCTGTGGGCCACCTCGCTGATTGCCACGCGAATTGCCTCCTCGGGTAGCAAGACTTGTTTCGGTTGCAGGTTGCTTTTCCTTGCTCTGTGTTGCCGTGTGTGCGTCCTTCCAGCCCTTCTCGAGGAACTTCTTTTCTGAATCCACGATTTTGTGAATGTTCTTTCCAGCCCATAGATAATGCTCCAGTGGAACAGGTCTCTTGGCCGTTGAGATGACGTAGATATCCTTCTTCTTGGTTCTTCCGACCCACGAGGCGAACTCGTGTGTGTTGGGAACTGTGGCTGACAAGAGAATGAGAGAGATGTGCTCGGGCAACATGATGATGACCTCTTCCCATACAACACCACGTTCAAAATCGTTCACATAGTGTACCTCATCGAAGATGACAAACTCGACATCTCGAATCAAATCCGCACCGCGATATAACATACTCCGCAAGATTTCCGTCGTCATGATGAGGCAACTAGCCTCTGGGTTGATCTGGACATCTCCCGTCAGAATACCCACTTCATCAAACTCCTGCCGAAAGTCGCGGAACTTTTGATTGCTGAGGGCTTTGATCGGTGATGTATAGATGGCCTTTGTCATGTGCTTGGCTGCCAGCGCAATGGCATATTCAGCCACGACCGTCTTGCCGGCGGAAGTGTGCGCAGCGACGAATACGGAGTCGCCGTTTTCTAGGTGATAGACAGCCTCCTTCTGGAAAGTATCAAGTTCAAAGGGCCATTCTCTGGCCATGTCGGGGACTAGTTCTCTGAAGTTGGGCATATCATGTTTGATATCAACCATGTGTGCCCATTCACGGCCGGCCTTTTTGGCGCTCGACGCTGCCAGCACACCATGCGGCTCGAGAGATGGAAACTCGACCGGCAGAATGTCGTCAATGTCATCTCCATCCTCTTCGCCCTCTAGAGAGTCTCCTGGCACCTGTTTGGGCGGGGCATCATTATCCTGACCAACAACACCGGCCTCTTCTGGATCCTCCTCAAGCTCATGCTTGATAGCATCGGCAGCCTCTTGGTCCTGGCCCTTCTTTTGGCTAAAGTCGATACCACGATCCAGACCCGGTGCAAGCTCGAGTAGACCTCCACCGGCGCCAAGCTGAATAACCCTCTCCAGCTTGTCGCCACCAGAAGCAGCCTCTGCCACGGCACCAGCATGAATCTGATCCTCCAGCGCAGCCGTAGCTTCAATACCGTCCAACCCACCCGGCGCAAAGGGGAAGAAACCCGCGGCTCCTCTCACAAAGTCCGCTCTACCCGCCGGTTTCCGCAGCAAACTGGTTGAATTCTTGGCCGTGGCACTGTTCAGAGGCACCGTAACATTCTTGTACCCTGTAACGCGGCCCTCCAGTCCATGCCGCAAGAACCTCGTCAACGTGCGCGTCTGCGGCGGCGCAATCTTGAACAGCGTGGTGTAATCTGCTTCAAAGTCCCATCTCTGCTGCAGCCGGTTGAGCCACTCTGTGGAGAATTCAGGCGATGGCATCAGGAGCTCGTTCTCTAGTCGACGCTTCAACACCTCTGGGTCCTGGGACCGACGCTTCCTGGCGCCGACGCTGCTGGAGCTGCCCTCATCCTGAGATGCCAGGAGGGCATCAATGCCGGCCATTATTTTGGTGGTTTAGCCGTAGAATTCTGATGGTGATGTGTTATTACTCTGATAGTGAACGAAACAGTTGAGTTGAAGAAGTTGGGAGACAGCTTGAAGATGCCCCGCCACGGAAAGGCGGGTCTTGAGCTCCGTACTCCGTACTGCGTACTGCATAATATCTGCAGATCCACGCAGAGCTTTGGGCTCAAGATGGAGCTTTATTATTAGGATGAATTGGCAAAATCTTCATCAGAATCTCATTGAAATCGAAGGCCTTACAAAGTAGTCGGTTCAGTCTGGCATCTAGATTACGCAGTAATACATGTACATGTACGTGGGCATCAATCAAAGAGCTTGCAATATTGCTTCCTCAGCGCTTTCACATATGATCATTAAGACGAATGTCGTGGTAAGGGTGTATACATGAAAACGCGGAATACAAGTACAGATCCCTTATCCCCCGTCCGTCTATCAAACAAAAATATTTTGGTCACATCACTAGCAAGAACCGCCAGCCTGTTGCTTCAACCCGAAGCCACCCCGTTCATTGCACTCCGTTAGACACATTAACTGCCCATGTAAATCTGCACAGTCCAAATCGTCCTCATACCCTCATCTACAGTCGCAGCATCTTGGCGGCCCAGTCCTCAATGAGCTGCTCGGTGGGGAAGCTCATCTCCTCCAGCTTCTGCGCATAAGGCGTAGGGACCTCAGCACCAGTGACTCGCTGGGCAGGGCCGTCAAGGTAGTCGAAAGCGTACTCCATAGCCAGGGCAAGGATCTCAGAGCCAACACCGAAGGCGGGGTAGCCAGACTCGACAACCAGGAGGCGGTGGGTCTTCTTGACGGACTGAACGATGGTCTCGAGATCGAGGGGCTTGACGGATCGCAGGTTAATGACCTCAGCCTCAACACCGTACTTCTTCTTCAGGCCCTCGGCAGCGACCAGAGACTGGCCGACACATCGGGACAGGGAAACAATCGTCAGGTCCTTTCCAGAGCGCTCAATCTTGGCCTTGCCAAAGGGGAGAACAAAGTCGTCCTTCTGGGCGGCCTCGGACATGGGGAAGGTCTGGCCGTACATGAGCTCGTTCTCGAGGACGACGACGGGGTTAGGATCGCGGATGGCGGCCTTGAGCAGACCCTTGGCGTCCTCGGCGCTCCAAGGAGAAACGACCTTGAGACCGGGGATGCTGCCGTACCAGGCGGAGTAGTCCTGCGAGTGCTGAGCGCCGACACCGGCAGCGAAGCCGTTGGGGCCACGGAAAGTGATGTTGCAAGGCTGGATACCACCGGACATGTACAGGGTCTTGGCGGCCGAGTTGACGATCTGGTCGATGGCCTGCATGGCGAAGTTGAAGGTCATGAACTCGCACTATGGCGGGTCGGGCCAAGTTAGCCTTCCTTCATCTGCCGAACAAAAGCCCACTAGATCGCGGGATACTCACCACAGGGTGCAGGCCACTCAAAGCGGCACCAATAGCCAGACCGCAGAAACCGCTCTCGGTGATGGGAGTGTCGATGACTCGCCTGTCGCCGAACCGATCCAAAAGACCCTTTGTAACCTTGTATGCACCATTGTACTGGGCAACCTCCTCACCCAGGATGAAGACCTTGGGGTTCAACTCGAGCTCCTCAGCCAGAGCCTCGTTCAGAGCTTCTCGAACCGTGTACTCCTTGACGCCGGCACCGGCAGCGTAAGACCGGTTCTGGGACGAGCCACCAAAGTAGACGGGCCTCGCAATGGCTCGCGCAGCCTGTGAGAAGGAGGGCGTGGCGGGAGCCTTGATGGCGGCAGTCTTTGTCGAGGCAGCCAGACGGGCTGCGGGTCGGAGGTATCGGGACATGTTGTGTGTTGAGGGCCGGCCAATGGACGCAGCCTGACGGGATACAGAGATGAGGCACGACGAGACGGGACCGCTACAGCTAGCCAGCAGCTCTGGACGTCGCGAGAGGTTGCTGGGGTGGGAGGAATCAGAGTCGAGGAGCGAAGAGGGAATTTCCGGGAGACGCTCGCTCTCACAGCTTTTTTTTTCATGGGGTCCAGGTGCAAGCTACAGCTGCTGGCCGCCCAATGGCCAGGGCCTATAGCGCCTGTGGCCCCCGTTGAATGGCGATTAGAGCGCTGCAGGGCCCAAGTCTGTTGGGGCAGAGCCAATTGAGGCTGCTGACTAACGCGCTGTTATCTAGGTCCGTTCCCGGAGTATTATCTTGGACGGGAGGGATGCATGTTCTCGTGTTGAGATAGATACGAAGTACATGATACTCTGTATAATACTGCTACCAAAGCCATGTCTATCTGAACATTTACGTTGTTGTTTGACACACGAATCATCTTGCGAACCAAAAAAGCTACAGAAAAGTAAAAAAGATGTCTGATTATGTCTAGCTGCTTATTCCCATTACATCTGCCTATAAATGTGCGCCGTCCCTCGCATTAGTAGTATCTTTGGCATGCATTCATCATCCGTCCAACGACGTTCAGCACCCCCTTTTTTTTTCTACAGCTCATTATGATAGGTAGTGAGTCGACGCCCTTTATGCGGTGGGTTTGCGTCCGACCATGAGGTACATGGGCGTGAACAGGTGCTCTCGACCACCAGCAACCAGGCAGTCGGCATTGTACGCCAACATGTCGGCCGTCTTCTTCGTGCCGGCAGGGGCCAACTTCAACGTCTCCAGCAGACCAGCCAGACCGTGGGCGATGCTACGACCCCATGTCGTCATTCGCACAACGGTGAAAATGTCACCAATGGTCTGAACATACTTGAGCTCACCAGCCAGAGGCCAGTACCAGGGCATAGGGTCAGGGCGATCCGCCATATCCTCGTGTCGCAACAGCTCGAAACCTGCAGCCTTCATGGCATCCAAAGCCACGGAGACCTTGCACATGTTGGAAATACCATTGCCCGCCTCGATTCCGAGACGAATCTCACGGTGGTGCAGGTTCTCGTTGTCGTAGTCTTCAGTCATGAGCCACTCGTACACACCGAAGACGCCACCAGGCTTCAGCACGCGGAAGATTTGGCTGTAGATGCCCTCCAGTGAAGGAGCGTGAACAGTGGCCTCGATGGCGTAGACAGCGTCAAAGGTGTTGTCAGGGAAAGACATTTGCTACACCAATGTTAGCCGACGCTGTGCAATATAGGGGTAAAGTTTCGGTAATTGGTTACATACCATGAAGTCTCCCTTGACAAAGGCCAGTTGCTTTGACAGACCCTCCTTCTCAGCATAGTGTGTGGCTCGGTCAATTTGGTAGTCGTTGTTGTTCAGGCCGGTGACATGGCAGCCAGTGAACTTGGCGATCTCGCGCGCGGGGCCACCAACACCACAGCCGACATCGAGCACCTTCATACCCTCCTGAATGCCAATGCTGTGTGCCAAGTAGTGCTCGTGACGAGCGATGGCCTGGTAGAAAGGCTCTCCCTTGGAATACCGGGCGAAGTGGAAGGACTGGCCCCAGCCATACTCGTACAGGTCGGTCGCCAAATTGTAATAGCTGCGAGGTGGGTTAGAGGAGATATTCGCTGCAGTAAGTTGGAATGTGAGAAAAGCACGTACTGTCTCGTCAAAGTGGCATACTCGGCGGTTCGTGCCTGTATTGCGCTGGTTAGATTGCTGTTCAACTCCTGGGTCTCCCCATTAGACACTTACAGAGCGCTCCTCGTCCGTCTCAGTAGCAGCAGGCTTGTTGTCCCAGTGCTTGAAATACTCGTCCACCGCGGCCTGCTTAGCCTCAGCGCCCTTTGAGAACATGGCAGCAATGCCACCCTTGGCCTTGGCTGAGTTGCCATGCATGGCCTTGTTGAAGGCAGCATCTCGCGCCTTGTCTTCTTTCTCGAGAAGCACAGCTGGAGCCATGTTGAATGTTGAATCGAATGTCTAACAATTAAAAGGTAGTAGGTAGTGTGGATGAAAAAGAGAGGAGAACGAAGCTGCTTCTACGAGGAGGAAAGGGAATAATAGCGATCGTGTGACAGCACAATCAGGCGGAGTTGTTGTCCTATTTATTAGTATTCGAAAGGAACAATTTCACGAGCTTATTGAGCGGAAATCTGCTTGCCCCTGACTGGCCGCACGCCAATGTCCAATCTGGGCTTGTGAGATTGCGCTAGGCACTCGTGGACGATCTGGTTGGTTGGATATCGGCATTGCGACAGAAAGTGGTAGGCGGTGACAGCTCGGCATTTTGCGAATACGAACGCGAAAGCGGTCTTTACTCCTTTTTTTGCATTTGCGGTGTACGAAGTAGAGTACGAGGTAATAGTACTAGGACTACTCCGTACGGAGTAGTAATAGGTTGCTTGATTAATAAGAATTTTCCGATTCACCGATTAGATATCGTGTTAATAGATATCGATAAGATTCCACCACGTTATGTAATCAGCTCTTGTGGCGGAACGTCTCCACCAAGATTTCTTGCAGCTTCGCGATCTGAGCGTCCAGCCAAACTCGCTTTCTGCGACACAGGTGCATCGCCTCATCGCCTTGTCAATCATGCCGCCACAGATCAAGCAGGATCTCAACCGGTCGGGATGGGAGACGACGGATTTTCCGTCTGTCTGCGAAAAATGCCTCCCCGAAAACCCGTATGTTAAGATGGTGAAAGAGGACTATGGCGCCGAATGCAAATTGGTACGTTTTCTTTCCTTTCCCCGAGATAATCTTCAGATTCTGACTCTACTCGCAGTGTACGCGGCCGTTTACCATCTTCAGCTGGAACGCCGACCGTGCCCAAGGCCGCAAAAGACGAACCAACGTGTGTCTAACCTGTGCGCGTCTCAAGAACTGCTGTCAAAGCTGCATGCTCGATCTCTCCTTCGGTCTGCCCATTACCGTGCGCGATGCTGCGCTCAAGATGGTCGCCCCCGGGCCGCAATCCGATATCAACAGAGAGTATTTTGCGCAGAACAACGAGAAGTTGATCGAAGAAGGCAAAGGGACCGAGGAATATGAGAAGACGGATGAAAAGGCGCGCGAGCTACTCCGTCGCCTCGCAAACAGCAAGCCATACTTTCGCAAAGGGAGAGCAGTGGATGAGTCAGAGTTGGCTGGAGCGAGCACCGGGGGGAATCCCGCTGTAGGCGCAGGAGTTGGAGGACCCGGTCCTATTCGAACACGCGACTCGAGAGCTGCGGCGGCGGCAGGAGCACGACCGGCTGGAAAAGGAAAGGGACGACAGACATTTCCAAGCACAGCACAACTACCACCAAGTCCCCGTGATTGGCTTCCGCCTGACGACAGGAATATTATGTCGCTGTTCGTGACGGGAGTGGAGGACGACTTGCCCGAGTACAAGCTTCGAGAATTTTTCAAGGTCCACGGCAAGATCAAGAGCTTGGTGTGCTCACACATGTCACACTGCGCATTTGTCAACTACGAGACGAGAGACGCGGCCGAGAAGGCTGCGGCAGCGTGCCAAGGCAGGGCGGTAATTGCAGGATGTCCTTTACGGATACGCTGGGGAATGCCTAAAGCGATTGGCACCATGGACCGAGAACAGCGGTATCAGATGCTGCAGGATGCACGGATTCGCCAGAACAAGTCACAGCAACAGCGTGCCATCGAGGGAGGATCAGAGGGCTCCGGAGACCAAAGCTTGGCTGCCGCGGCCGTTGCGCCGCCGCCTGGCGGAGAGGATGCGCCGAACTATGCAAGTCTTTCTGGGGATTGAAGTCATCCCACCTCTCACGATGCTCTGGCGTTTGGCGTTTGAGTGAATAGGAACGGGGTGTTTACTCTATCTATGTATTTGCTAGGAGTGTGGTAGTTCATGCATGCATCATACCAATGGATTTGGGTATCAAGGCGGGTGGGTAGTTTTACACATGTTACAATATCATACAATGGCTGACTGCTCGTCATTTGCAACCACAACCACCACCACTACCTTTTGTGTTGCTTCCTGCCGTCAATACGCTCTCGTTATCGCCCCTCTCTGTGTGTTCATGGATTCGGAGTTCTGTGTGTTTGAGCGCTGTTCGTCAACGCTCTGTCATGTCATTGCTTGGAGGTGCCGAGGCATAGTAGACTCACGGTAGGTCTGCTCGTCGTGGCCGGCTTTTCGCCCCTGGACCACATTCTCTCGCAGAATCGTAGCAACATCTTTGGCATGCCGAATGGCATCCTGGATGCTAGAGGAGGAATCCAGCGATTTGTTCTGATGGAAGCCTTGTCGAATCTGGACTTGCGCAGCGGCAAGGACCGGCGCATCGCCTGGTTGTGGTGATTAGAAACCGACTTGAATAATCGTCAAAGACCAAAAAAAAAAGAAGGAAAAAATTATACCTTGGAAGGCAATGCGCGCTGCCCGCATAAGTTGTCTGTACGCGGCCAATGCCATTTTTCTGTGGTGTATTCCGGATTTGATATCGACGATCTGCTGAATTGCTACAGAGCACTTCGTACTGATCTCAAGAAAAGCGACGAATGGCCGCCACGGAGCGTCAGTTCTGCCGGATCCCGTTGACTTGAGGTACCTAAAGCACCCCCACCATCAAGGCGACAGAGAAAAAAAAATTGGAGTCGCGAATATTGTCTGCCAATTCAATTCAATTCAGCAAACCAACCAAACTGTTGAAGCAAAGCGACGACAATTATGGCTGCTGTCACACAGGTCGTCTCTCTCCCTCTGCTCGCCCTGCCCGAGGGCTGGAGCGCCGACAAGGACTTCAAGGCTGTGGGAACGCTCTCGGGCGCTGTCCAACGCAGCATTGAGCCTGTTGGACCGCATTTCCTCGCCCACGCTCGTCGAGCCCGTCACAAGCGCACGTTTTCTGAGGACGACCGCATTCAGGCCCAGGAGAGCGCCAAGAAGGTGGAGGATGCCGACGATGGCGAGGAGAGCGAGGCCGAGGACCCTATGCTCCTTCAGCTGCAGGCCAAGGACTGGAAGGTATGTCACTGTCTCTCTGTTCTGTTCTGTTAGTTGCTGACTCGCCCTATCGTCTAGACCCAGGACCACTACAAGGTTCTTGGCCTCTCCAAGTACCGATTCAAGGCCACCGAGGAGCAGATCAAGAAGGCCCACCGCAAGAAGGTCCTCAAGCACCACCCCGACAAGAAAGCCGCCCAGGGCCGCACCGACGACGACCAGTTCTTCAAGTGCATTCAGAAGGCCACTGACGTCCTCCTCGACCCCACCAAGCGCCGCCAGTACGACTCCGTCGACGAGGAGGCCGATGTCGAGCCCCCCACCAAGAAGCAGCTGCAAAAGGGCGACTTCTACAAGCTCTGGAGCAAGGTCTTCAGGGCCGAGGCCCGCTTCTCCAAGAACCACCCCGTGCCAACCTTTGGGGGCGCAGACTCATCCAAGGAGCAGGTCGAGGACTTTTACAACTTCTGGTACAACTTTGACAGCTGGAGGACCTTTGAGTACCTTGATGAGGATGTTCCTGATGACAACGAGAACCGAGACCAGAAGCGTCATGTGGAGCGTAAGAACATGAACGCCCGCAAGAAGAAGAAGGCCGAGGACAATGCTCGTCTGCGCAAGTTGCTGGACGACTGCTCCGCCAGCGATGAGCGTATCAAGCGCTTCCGACAGGAGGCCAACGCCGCCAAGAACAAGAAGAAGTTCGAGAAGGAGGCTGCCGAGAAGAAGGCCGCCGAGGAGGCCAAGGCCAAGAAGGAAGCCGATGAGAAGGCCAAGGCTGACGCCGAAGCTACTGCCAAGGCTGACCGTGAAGCCAGCAAGAAGGCCAAGGAGGCCGCTAAAAATGCCGTTAAGAAGAACAAGCGTATCCTCAAGGGCTCTGTCAAGGACGCCAACTACTTCGCCTCTGGAGAACCCTCGGCTGCTCAGATCGACACTGTGCTGGGCGATGTCGAGCTGGTGCAGGGCAAGATTGATCCCGATGAGATTGCTGCGCTGGCGGGCAAGCTGAACGGCCTGACTGTTGCGGATGAGATCAAGAGCGTGTGGAACGCTGAAGTGAAGAGGCTCGTTGAGGCAGGCAAGCTCAAGGATGGCGATGCGAAGACACTGGCATGAGGGGGAATGAATGAATGGCACGGACATGGTTCATGGGCAGATAGATAAAATAGAGGTATGATGATGTTGATGAATAGAACGCTTTACTTATATATTACAATCTAGTATGGACAATGAGTGAGAGGTGACAGGTAACCGATCTATTATCCCCCCCCTGAAACTCAACTCCATTGCCATGTCTTGAAATTTATAAACCCGGACACAATCTTTTACTTCCTATTATTACACGATGGCGGCATCTCTGCCCCCTATCTTTACGCAGCCTCCCTATCGAGCGACTGTCCCAAAACCATCTCATGGTAAACCCCCCTCTTAGCCACCAACTCGTCATGCGACCCCATCTCCACAATCTTGCCCTTCGCAAACACCGCAATCAGATGCGCATCCCGGATCGTGCTCAGTCTATGCGCCACCGCCACTGTTGTCCTCCCTCCCACTGCCGCAGCGCGATCGAGCGCCTCCTTGACCACCTTTTCAGACTCGGTGTCCAGAGCGCTGGTCGCCTCGTCGAGGAGTAAGAGGCGGGGATTGCGGATCAGCGCACGCGCGATGGCGATGCGTTGGCGCTGGCCGCCCGAGAGAGAGAGGCCTTGGTTGCCGCAGGGGGTGGCTAGGCCGTCGGGGAGAGAAGAGACAAAGTCCCAGATGTTGGCTTGTTTACATGCAGAGATGGTGTCCTCGTCTGAGGGCTCGGTTTGCTCGACACCGAGGGAGATGTTGTCCCGGATAGAGCCCTGGTAGAGCACGGGCTCTTGCTGCACGAGGGCGATGTCGCGACGGTAGAGGCAGCGATCGTATGTCTTGAGGTCTTGTCCGTCGGCGCGAATCTCGCCGGTAGTAGGGTCGTAGAAGCGCTGGAGGAGGGCGATCATGGTTGATTTGCCGCAGCCGGAAGCGCCAACTAGGGCGATCATCTTGCCGGATTGGATGTCGAGATCAACACCGCGGAGGACCTTGATGTTCTGTCTGAGCGGGTACGAGAAGCCGATGTCGTCACAGACAACGGATGTGCCCCCTTTCTCCTTTAGGTTGTCGTGTTTGTCCTGGTTATTGTCGTCGTGGCCGTCGTAGTCGAAGAGCGTGAGCTGTTTGCGTAGACGGAAGATGTAGTTTATAGCAGTGCGGGCCTTGGTGATGCTCGTGGTGTACTGGAAGAACATTGCAGCCGACTCGCCCGAGAAAACAATCGCGATGAAGACTGTGTAGAACTGCCCCGTGTTATACTCTCCCGTCGAGACCAGTCTGCCGCCGTACCAGAAACCAAGAGCCATGGCGAGGAATGACACGGACTGACTGAGCGAGTAAAAGAACATCTTCCAGCCCAGAGATCCAATGGCGCGCAACGCAATGCCGTCAAGTGCCTTGCTGTATCTCTCAATAACAGCCCTTTCGAGCGCCAGCGATGAGACTGTCCGGATGGCCATGGCAGCCTCTGATGCTAATCCGCTGCTCTTGGCGAACAGCCCAGCGTTGTCCTCCTCGAACCTAAACTCGAGTCTTATGCGCAGGTATCCAGCAATAACCAGAACCGGCAGCGCCCCAAGGGCGAGCACAAGTCCCAGCTTCCATCCGTAGCAGATGGCAAGGATGCAGCTCGACACCAGGTTGATAATGTTGATGAGAATGAGGGCAAAGTTCATGGACACGAGCTCTTGCAGACTAGTCGGCTCGGAGGCGAGCCGCGAGACGAGAGCGCCGGTGTTATTGTCGGGGTTGTCGAAGAAGGACATGTCCTGGCGGAGGGTGTTGTTGAAGATTTCGCCACGGTAGAACTTCATAACATGCTGTTTAGAGGGTATAGTCAGCTCTTGCAATCTTTGAGTGTCGTCGTCGTATTTTCAGGGGGGCTGATATACCTGGGCTATCAAGTTGGTGATCCATCCGGCAATGGCATATGCGACAAAGTTGGCGAGGGCCACAACGAAGAACATGAGAGCGAAGAAGTTGGCTTTGCTGACATCGATAGTCTCGAATGCTTCCATGGTCTTGGAGAACAGAATGGCCAAAGCAGGATATGTGGCACCTAGAAGTATCCAAGTTAACATGTCGGTCGTGTGATTCAAGAAGGGGAAGCATACCTCCCGCACAACAGGTTACAACATTGATAGCCATAGGCCACCATAATGCCGGTTGCTCCTTGAGGATGAGGTACAATCCATGCAGCAGACCGTAAAGTTCGGCCTTGTCGGCGGACGCAGTCCTATGGGTCAAAGTCACGGAATAGTTGGTCAAGGGCACGTCGAGATCAACGGGTCCATCCTTGTCATCCTCCTCAGTCTCACCCGCATCCTGGCTACTGCTCAAGTCTTGCGTCTTCACAAGCCGTGCATACGCACCCTCCATTTCGATCAACTGCTCATGTGTCCCCTGCTCCAGCGTCTGCCCCTTGGACATGACGATGATATTATCCGCATCGCGAATAGTGGACAGCCGGTGCGCAATGACGATCATGGTGCGCCCCTTGGCCACGTTGTTGAGTGCTTTTTGAACAATCTTCTCGGCGTTGGGATCGAGTGCGCTGGTGGCTTCGTCGAGGAGGAGGACCTTTGGGTTGGAGATGATGCTGCGGGCGATGACGATGCGCTGCTTTTGTCCACCAGAGAGTGAGGCACCGCGTTCGCCGATGATGGTTTCGTAGCCCTTGGGTACTGTCAGCTAACTGGCCTTTCTCAATAAGATGATGGGTGCTCTGACATTGGGTAATTCTTCAATAAAGTCGTGCGCATAAGCTGCTTGGCATGCTCCCTTGACCAGCTTTGTCTTTTCTTCGTCAGAGAGGTTTGCCATATCAGTACCGGTGAGGCCGTCCATGACATTTTGAAGGATAGTTCCACTGAACAGAGTCGGTTCCTTTACAAGATTAGCAAAGCGTAGATTCGTTTGTGAAACTTAGCAAATCTGGACACCCACCTGTTGCACCAGTCTGATTCTTGTCCTTAGCCACTGTAAGTTGAGCGACTCAACAGGACGTCCGTCGAGAGTAATTGACCCAGCTGGCGAAGGATACCATCTCTCCAAAAGTCCAAAGATGGTACTCTTGCCCGACCCGCTGGCGCCCACCAAGGCCGTTGTCTTGTTTGCCGGAATATCCAAGTTGAGTCCATTAAGAACCTGTACGTCTGGCCGCGAGGGATACGCAAACCGCACATCTCGGAGCTTGATATCTCCTTGAAAACCCTCAATCTTCTCTCCCTCATCAGAGAGTGAGTCGACAGCAGACTTGCGATCGATGATGGCGAACAAGTCTTGAGCCGCAGCCGTAGCTTTGGAAATGGCAATGGTTTGTGGTGCGATCTGGGTAAGCGCTTGGGCAGCGACGAGGACTGCAAAAATAACACTAATACCTTATAGTCAGCTTTTCAAGCAACAGAGTCAAAGACGGCTGCGTTTAGGGGATATTGACTCACGTCACGATGGTGCCAGGCTGGGCAACTTCTCCGCTCGAATACATCTTCATCCCGTACCAAAAGGCAAGGGCATAACCCGCAAAGACGCAAAAGAATTCCGTGGGGAAAAGAATCATATAAACATATGACTTCTTGTCTCCAATCTTTTTTGCCTCGTCCAGGATATGGGTAAATCGCCGACTCAGCTTCGGGAAGGCCCAAAATGCGTGCGCCGTTCGAATGGTGGAGAAGGCCTCCTCAGCCAGCGATCCCGACGTGCTGTAAATATCAAACATGGCATACTCGTACATGGTATCGTAGATGACGGCAATGACGGTGACGATGATGTTGAGCGGAACGATACAGAGGACGACAAGGGTCAGCTTCCACTGCACGCTGAACGCCACGATAAATGCAGTGATGAAGCTGGAGGTAGCTTGGATGGTATTGCCGAATTTCTCAGAGATGCCATTGTTGATGAGGTTGCCGTTGGTCGTGATTTGTCCGGCGATGGAGGAAGATGGAGAGTCGAAAAAGGAGATTTCCTGGCGGAGAGTCTGGCGGACAAAGTCTACCCGCAGTTCCTTGGTTGTCCTGATGGCAGCTATGGAGACGAGGACCTGGAAGCACGTCAGCGATGAGGACTGTCATCTATAATCTATGGTTGACTAACCGTCCAGATATAAGTCAAGACGAATTTCCCAATGAAGAGGTAGACAAAGAAGAGCCTACATGGCTGTTAGCAAAGCTGTCTCAAACTCTGGGTGTAAGCACTAGGTGCAAGACAAGCCATACGTATATTTTGAAACTTGGTCTCTGTAGGCATCAGGTGTCAAGGTTCCCACAACGAAATCATTGAAGACGTTGACGAAATTGCCAAACACAATGTCCATCAAGGGTAGGACAGTGCCCGCAGCAATCATGCAGATGAAGGCAATGCCATTCAGAAGCCATCCTAGCTTATCGTTGTAGGAAAAGACACGCTATGAGGATTCATCAGTCTCTGTAGTTTGTAGGAATCAAAACGAATAGGATTAATTAAATAAATTGGGGCTGAGCAGATGATTTGTGATGATCTGATAACAGAGGATTAGGCTAAGCCGAAGATCTGACTTGGATCCCTAGCGCCACAAATATAGTAGTAAGACAAAAAAAAATAGTATTAGTAGTAGATATACGCACCAGGAAATATTTGAAGCTCGCCTCATCAGTCTTCTTTTTCTCATCGGCGTTCTTCTCCCCTGGAGTCCCCATTTCATCGGAGATGTCGTTGCGGCCAGTGGGAGTCGACTCTGGATCATCCATCATCGCCTTCTCAGCAGCACCCATGCTCAGAGAAGCGGAAGTTCAATTTCGAAGACAGTTGCTCGGAGTTTGAAGCGGAAACATTCAGATCGTTGCGCCATCAGTGGAGTTTTGCTGGGTGGCGATGTCGACTTGGCTTTATACCTGTACTTGTAAGTCGCCATGAGGCGGACTTGTGATAGTACTGAGAAAAACAAACCTAGCATTACTCGTAATCGTACATACCACGGAGCCGAAGGTTTGGACTTTCATCTCAGCGTATTCTCTCGTGTTGGCTGCCAAGACAGTCCACGTAATGTTGAGACGGCACTGACATATTGCATTCCCACACTCACACGTTCACGTCTACCAGGTAGGTGCGGATTTGCCTGTGGAGATTCTCGGTTAGCGATTGTACTGCCAGTACTTGGTAAATTCCCCTGTAATACTGTAATACCTAGGTACTAGTAATCAAAGCAAGCCTCAATGGCCAGGTTAATGGCATCGGCAGTGACTCACCCGATCGGCCCATCTTGGCGTTCTGAGGCGTATTCGCTTATGTTAAGGTTATTATTATTAGGTACATATGATTCCAAGCCTCATTGCTTCCATTTTCTATCTACGGAGTATGTACGAAGTACTTCGTACTACGCGGATACGCCGAGTTAGTCATCTCGCCGCCCTGGCCCTAAAATCACTGGGTCCCATATAATTGGTACATCGCAGTGCGGTTGTTTTCTCTAACTCTTCTTGGGGATGCCTCCCCTTCATTACATTAACGCCCTTCCCACTTCGGGAAAACATTCCCCCATCCCACACCCCAACAGCCCCTACAGGCCTCCATAGTGGACTTTCAGTGGGCTCTCAGTGGACTTCTCTCAGCAGACTCTCAGTGGACGCAGTACCCGAGCGGTACGGATTGACGGCGCCCGCGGGTCCCGGAAATTCGCCGGCAATGGTCCCACTATCTTTGCCTTTGCTCCATCGGTTTGCCAGTTGAAGGCTTAGAAGCCGCTCATACAAACCGCTTCCGCGGACGAATCGAACGCTCTCGGGACGCCGTGTTCGTGTTTCACTTCAGCCGGGCCTATCATGTGTACGGAGTACTGTTACCAAGTAGGCTGTGTTTGAGTTGTATGATTGATTGCTTGCTTGCTGGCTGGCTGGCATGGCCATTGACCCGCGCACGCCGTGACGACCAGAGCATTCACTCCCTCACCTCGACAATCAAACAAACCAACCAACCAACCAACAGCATCTCTCACAGAGCAGACAGAACAAACGCATCAATCACGGATCCTGTAAGAACTCGTCATAACTCACTCGCTCACTCACTGTCTGCGCGCCTACGATGCAGAGTCTGGCGGTGCCCGCGGCTGCCGATGACCCAGCAGCCCGGAGAGCTGTACGTTGATACCCATCATTTGCTGTCTCTTGTCTTGTCTTGTCTTGACTCATCCCGTCTCATCTCGTCGTTCCTTGTCCCCCATTTCCCCCATCCAGACAGGGATCCGCTGCCCTGTAGGGCTCTGCTCCGTGACGTGGTGGATGCACTAACAGCCTCGTTTTATCCAACAGTGTGACCAATGCCGCCTGCGCAAAGTAAGTGCCGAAGTCCAAGTCCAAGTCCAATGTCCCCACGTGGTCGAGACGCTGATCTTTGCGTGCTGCCAAAAAAGATCCGTTGTGATAAGGATTGGCCGTGTTCCAACTGCCGGACCGCAAAGCGGACCTGTACATCAACCGGCGCCGGACAACGGCCGAAGGAGCCCCGGCAAAGGGTCCTCATTTCATCCCAATAGTCGGTCCATCCTTTCCAACATTCCTTTCCTAACAATTTCATTTCATCCCTTTCCTTTCCTGTCCTTTTCACCGGCATTCGAATACGCCGCCCCACTGCTTGGCAAATTCATCCATTCATCCAGTCAGTCCACTAACAACCTGCACCAGTGAAAGGAAGATCGACCAGATAGAGGTTCGCCTTGGCAATATCGAGGGCCTGATAAGGAATCTCTCGCTGCCCGCGGCCCCTGAGTCTGGGAGAGCCGTCCGCACCCCGCAGACCGGCAGCAGTATCCCAACTGCTGCCTCCACCTGCGACTATGATAGCTCCGACGACGAGTCCGCTATAGGCGGCGACTCAGGCTTGACCGTCCATACCACTTTTGCGAGCGAGTTCCTCGAGCACGCTGTTAGGAGGACCTCGTTGCGGGCTGTCAACCCAAAGATGGAGACGGCCCTGGCCAATCTCCGCCAGCTGGTCGACATGCAGAAGCGCCGCTCCATAAGTCATGGCCCTCGGTTTCCTCTGCAGCAGCCCGTACCCTCTGGAGGAGTCAGCAAGTTGCCCATGCCCCCAATGGAAAGTGTGGTTTCCATGTTGAAGCATGTCAAAGGCAAGCAATGCCCTCGAGTCCTCAGCCATCGTTGGCAGCATAGTGATCGTTTGTTGACAGTGTCATATCCAGCTGCTCCTCCAACCTTCTTCACCATCTTGTGCACTCTTGTCGGCATAAAGGAATTCCCAGATATCTGCCGAAGCGTCTATTTCGCCACCGAGGATGTTTCCGATGCCACCTTTGCCGTTGTAAATGCCATGCTCTATAACCTTTTCTTAGAACAACACGCGTTGACCAAGGATGAGTCCTTGCGGCAAGAGTATAGCTCATATATCAATACCTGTCGAATCAATCTCGAAACCACTCTCGCCAACTTCCCCCTATTCCTATCCCCAAAGATCGAAAACGTCCAGGCTCTTCTCCTCGGGGTAAATTGCCCCCCCTTTTCAACACATTGAGTTCATGCTGGTGAATGATGTTTTGCTGATAGGGGTCAACAGTCTCTCTACGCCGTTGATGTCTCAAGGCCATCGGTTGCCTCACATCTCGCCAGCATGGCAGCCTGCCTTTGTCAAATAGGCGGATATCATCGTGCCGAGACCCTCCGCCACGACCCCCCTCTCATTGCTCGGCGAAAGAAGATTCTCTTCTGGCATGTGTATACCATAGATAAAGGCCTTGTCTTGAGATTGGGCCGCGCCTCAGCCATCCCCGAATGTGATATCGACATCCCGCGCGAGTTCGAGGTTAATGGCTTCGACGAGGCCACGAGTATCTTCCCAACATTATGGGTCAAAATTAGCAACCTGCAGAGCCGCATTTATGAACAACTGTTGGGACCCCCCCAAACCCTACTGCAACGAGGCGCACAGCTGACCATTCATCGTCTTACAGTTACAGTCCAGCAGCACTGGCGAGTCCACCGGCCGAGTTGGTGCACAGAGCACAAATGCTGGCCGCTGAATGTCGCAGACTGGAAGTTGATGCGTCCGAGAGTCGCACGAAGGTGTCTGCACTGCTCAAATCGATAGACACGTCTGATCTCGTCGACGTTTTCCTCAAAGGGGACGAGGTCCAATTTCATGCAACGAAGACGCTCATCTACCGAGTCATTCCCGCACCTGAAGGCTCTGTCAGCCGGTTCTGCGACGAATGCCTTGAGGCAGCCCGCGATGCTATGAAGACCCATCAAAACTGCGTTCGCTTCATTGAGAACGGTACCTACATCAAGTCTATGTATATCCATGGGTGAGTGCTTCCCCCTACCATCCCCCTTTTGCCTTTTGGTTGCTGTTCATTTGTAATGCTCGGATTGCTGATAGAAGGACTGCCCTAGGAGCCTCCTCTTGATCCCATTTGCCCCATTCTTCGTCCTGTTCTGCTACGTCATAGAGACTTCTTCACTACAAGATCTTCAAGTGCTCCAGGATTTTGTCGACTCGCTCGAGATGGCCAAGGGTTCATCAGAGTCAATCGACAAGCTCTACCGCCTGTGTCGAGTCATGTGCGATATCGCCATGTTGTATGTAGAGACTAAGACTCAGCACCAGCAGGACCGGAATTCGATGCCCATCGGAGACGAGTTTGAGATGTATCTGAGCCAGCTGGGCTTCATGCCGACGGAAGACCATGCGATGGCTCACGCAAACGATACCGGCGCGCCGGTTCCTGGCACTGGTCAGGTTGCGCAGCTTGCTGATTGGTTTTCAAGGAGTCGGACGATGATGGGTATGCTGGAGGACGACATGTCGCAAGAGGATTCGTATCAGTGGATGCAGCCGGACCAGATGTAATTTTTTTGTACCAAGACCAAGACCAAGCGAAGATAATACCCCACGTAATAGCAATAGCCCAAACGGCGCTGCTTGTTGAATGAACTGGGCCTCAATCGGTGGGGAACCTGGGGTCGTAGACTTCATAGTCTTCGTCTTCCGTGTCGCTCTCAACCAGGGAGTCCTGATGCAGCTGCAGGGGGGGTTTCGCTGTCGGGACATCAGGCGCCGAGCTTGGGATCTTGTTCGTCACGGTGTCGGCTGATGGCGCGGATTCGCCAACGGGCGCAAAGGCGCTTTTGAAACCAGTCTTCTTGAACCCACCCTTCTTGAACCCGCCGCTACTGGTGGACGCTGTATCCTGGGTGCCAAGCTTGATGCTGATCATGCCATCTGCCTTGGCCTCTGCCTTCCTCGCCCTGGCTCCCGCGTTGGGGTCGCGCACCATGGCCTTCATGTCCTTGAGGCGCTGCTTGTGGCTGTGGTCGTAGCTGCTGAGGTGGGCTTCGTAGTCGTTCATGCGCGAGTAGCCTTTGGAGCAGAGAGTGCAGAAGAAGGACTTTTGGGCCTCTCGTGCCGACGAGGTCTGGGCGGGAGGAAGGGTTTGGTGTCTCTGGTATTGCTCGCGGGTTAGCTCAGACGCGGTGCAGAAGGGATGGCGAGGAGGAGGAGGAGGAACTAACAGGAGGCATGGTGAATGAAATGTTGGAGGCTAATATAGTGCTTTGGACAGAAAATTGGAAGCAATAGCGCAATCGAGACGTTGTGAATAGACAGTCGCTGTGTTGTTATTGAGGTTTGAAGGAGGATGAAGATAATGGAAGATACCTTACCTAGATAGACTCGTGGTGGGGCTCCAAGTCCACCAGTGCCTGAGCTCCAGAAGCTGCTGACAAGCCTAACTGGCTCGCTGGGCTGCCGCCAACGTCACACAACCTGAAGCTCCAAATGGTTTCCAATCCCGACTTCGACAGGCCCTTATTCCCCTTTATTTTCTCTCTCTGGTTGGGCTTCGCGAGTTGGACAGCCCTTGCGAATTGAGCTTCGTCCGCCGCCATGGAGCACGACCTGCTGGACCCTGATGACATCCCCCATGGGGCCAGGGAGCGCAGAGACTCAACCCTGACGTCCATCTCTCTTCTGCACCTCGACCCTTCTCCCATGGACCCCCTGGAGCTGCAGTCTTCAATGGGGTCAGACAGATATGATTCGGTCTATTCCCTGGCCACGGATGGCAGCATGGAGGAGGGCAGCACCAGGAGCCTCAAGAGCGGCTCAACAATGGCTCCTGGGTTGAGCGGGAGCGGCCGCGGAGCCATCTACTATTGTTCGTGATGAATGCTGCTGCTGCGAAAGGCTAACTATTCACTGAATGACATAGTAACACGGATCCAGAAATACTCGAGCTACGCCATGTCCATCTTCACCGGCCTGCATATGGCCAACGTCTCCCTCATACCCGCCGTCACACGAACAGTGGCCGGCTCAGAGACGTACCTCCTGATGACCCGTGAACTCTACCAAACACCAATCACAGAACCGCTGTTGGTTGCGCTCCCAGTGATGGCGCACATAGGCTCCGGCATTGCTCTGCGTCTGCTGAGGAGATCAGAGAACATAAGGAGGTACGGAGGATCAACGCCAGGCATGTATGCTCTGGTGCGGTCGCGAGCAGATTCGACGGGTTCATCACGCTCTTCTGTCCGGATATGGCCGCACTTGAGCAGAACCTCGCTGTTCGGCTACGCCTTTACGGCTTTCTATGGCGTCCACGTTTTCATGAATCGAATCCTGCCACTGGTCGTCGAAGGGGACAGCTCAAATATCGGGCTTGCCTACATCTCACATGGCTTTGCGAAACACCCAATTGTGGCCCAGCTTGCCTATGGTGGTCTGATTGTGGTCGGCTCTGGCCACATGATCTGGGGAATGGCTAGATGGCTGGGAATAGCGCCGCCGTCAAGAGGCTTGCTGGGCAGCAGCCAGAATGTGATTATCGACAAGAAGGTCAAGAGACAGCGCAGGAGACGGTGGATAGGGATCCAGACTGTGGTCGTGGCCACCACTGCGCTGTGGGCGGTTGGCGGATTGAGAGTGGTTGCACAGGCTGGGCCGGCAGATGGATGGGTTGGAAAGCTTTACGACGACCTTTTTGCCAAAGTTGGCCTGTGACGAAGCTTGTGACGAAGCCTATGACGAAGGGAAATATGACGGCTCATGATGCCTTTCTTTTCGACAAAGATTGCGAGCGACGCCTTGCGAATCGATTGGTTCTGGGCAGAAGCAGTCCGTCGTCAATCGTACGAGTACATCCTTTTTCCGTGAGTGAAGAATGCACAGTTGTGATGTGTCGCAATGTCACACTGGGTCTGGTATGGAAAAGAAGCAATTATCATTGTCTGGAGAGAAGTATATACGAGTAGCATCACATCACAGGCAAGCAAGACACTGCCGGCCGATCTTATGGCGGCACAGCGGGCCCGTTGTAGCGGCCTACAGGGGTCATGGCCGCTCCTTTAGTGGCTCGGGTCTCGCTGAGCAGCCTGGACGGGCTTTGCCACTAAGGGCGTCACTGTGGGTAAACTGAAGCCCGCCCTGTCCGCCTGGGGTGAAACCGCCCACCAAATGCACCGAATGCACCAAATGCCCTGGAAGACAAGACGCACGCCATCGCTCGAAGTGGAATTTCTGGGGGAGGCGCCTGACTGTGATCTGTACTCCGTACTGAGTACGTACCGGGGGGGTTTTTGCCCACAAAACGCCTGAATGGTGTGCAGCTACAGGGCGTACAGGGGCGTATGTGCACTAAAACTGAAACCCCGTCCTAACCCCCCCCTCCCTTTGACACCACAGCCTTACTCGTACATATAACAATAGCACTACTATCCGGAGCACCTATCCAGCTCTTGGATTCCAGAGGTGCTGATCTGCGACTTTGCCTTCTCACGATACTCCGTACGGCAAGCAGAGTCAGACGACGACACCATAATCACCGTCAGGCTCTGGCGGGCTTCTTGTCGCCCCAAATCGATCGACGTACGCACCCGCACTTCTGTTCTGGTCCAAGATGCCAGCCAACAACCACAAGCGAAGGCTGTCCTTGTCCTACCACGACGGCCCAATAGAGGGCGCCAGCCGCCAGGACAGCGATTCCGATGACCGCTATAACCATGTCCCAGCCAAACGCCAGCGCCGAGCCGAGCCCTACACGCCTTCTCCGCCGTCGCGCGACATCATCTCGACCCTCTCTGACGAGCTCCTCGTCCGCATTCTTTCCTACATGAGTGAGCGGGCCCTGCTTGACATCGTACCTGTGTCGAAACGCTTCCACGCCATCGCCTCCGATTCCCAGCTGTGGCGACTGCACTACTACCGACGATTCATCCTCCCTCGCGCTCATCGCATCCCCGGCTTCAAGTCCGGGCTGGCAAGAAGCTCCAGCAAGCTCCAACTCTCCTCTCAAAAGTCCGTCTGGGCGGATGGAGGCTGGGGCCGAAGAGAAGCGCCTTCAAACCCTGTCGACCCCGCCGATACCTCTACCAACCTGATCGACGCCGTCGACTGGAAGAAGCAGTACAAGCTGCGGCATAACTGGGCGCGAGGCCGATGTGCTGTTAACGAGCTGCCAGTCAGTGACTCCGACTCCGAGAGCAGCACACCAAAGAGGGAACGCCAGACATTGGTCAAGGTTGTTGATGGGCTTGCTGTCACGGTCGATCTGCAGTCAGGGTTACGAGCATGGGATTTGCGGACGCAGAGGCCCATAGCTCAAAGCGACATCCATACGGATGATGGCCTGTACCTGAAGCCGACGTCTCTGGCGCTAGATGGCCAGAGATTGTCGGCAGGCATCTTGGGCATCGCTCTTGGTTTCGAAGACGGCACATTCGGGATTTGGAGGCTGGACGTTGCTCGAAGGAAAATCGGCATCTTGTATCGGCAGGATAAGAGCTTTTTGGGGAGGCTCGTCTCGGTGGCATACTCATATCCCTACGTATTGACGGCGGCCGAGCTGGGCTTTATCTCTCTGCACACCTTTGAGCCCCCTATGACAGAGCCGGACGACTCGGCCACTGACTCTGAAACTCAGTCCTTGGCTTCGGGAGCCCTAGCCGACGATGAGGAGTCGCTACCAGACGATGACGATGAGGGGACGATGCTGCCCGACCCACATCTACTAACATCACTAAAATCGCATTATTCGCGAGTTCCCCTCGCATTGTCAATACGCAGAATGGCGACCTCGACTGTCGCCTCAATCGCCTACGCTTTTGATACCGTCGGAGGCTGGTCTATTGGTATCCAAGACTTCGATATCAGACGCTCCGGCAACTCCAAGCCCGATATCGTCACTTCACGCGTCGCCTACACACTCCCCACAGAGACTCGGGGCTCAGCATCCTCGTCCTCGTCCTCGTCCTCCTCACCAACGTCCTCGCCCCTACGACCCGGGTCGCCCGTGTGTGTGCAGGAGTCCGATCACGATGGCCCAGCCAAACTTTGCTACAGTCACCCGTACTTGCTCGCTACCTTGCCCGACAACACATTAGTCCTGCATCTTTGCACTTCTACAGCCACATCGCTCAAGATTTCCAAAGGTATACGACTATGGGGGCATACATCAGGCATATCAGACGCAGATATCACCCCAAGAGGCAAAGCCGTGAGTGTCAGTACGCGCGGCGACGAGATCCGAGTATGGGAGTTGGAAGGCCGTGTAGGCGGTACCAGCGTCGAAGTGAAGCCGCGGCAGAGTGACGACCGGGACAACAGCGCTGGACCAGATGGCAAAAGCGGTAGATCTTCACCTCTGCTTTCAGACCCTGAAGATAAGAAGAACTGGGTAGGATTCGATGATGAGATGGTCATTGTGCTCAAGGAGGCCCGAGATGGCCGAGAGAGCTTAATGGTTTACGACTTTACTTAGCAGGCGATATTATTGATGGGACCGTTTGGTCGCAACACAACAGACTTTGGTTCTTGGGTACGGACAGATAGGCGCAGGAATGTCATTTAAAAAATACCCCAGGGCAGTTTATTGGATATTTACTCCGTACAGTTTGATCTATCTCAAAACAATTTAATGGTAAAAAAGTTACTACTATTCCATCTATCTCATTTATGGCGTTTACTGCGAGTGAGAGGTGCATCGCGGCCAATCCCCCCCCTCTGTAAGGCACATGGCATCTTCCACAGGGAGGACGGACGAGGGCTTGGATTGTGAAAAGAGAAATCTTGCCATTGATCCGCAGACCCCATTACCAGGAAATTAGAGCCAAAATACATACAAATACATACAAGTACTTCGTACATACAAACCAAACACCACCACCACCAACTAATATCAGATGAATGCCTCTGTGCCCCATCTGCACTTGAAATGTGTTCACATATAAAGATGCGATATGACTGGCCCATATACGGGAGTCTCTCCTGCAAGGAGCCCAAAAAGGATGTCCAGCTGAGACAGTAAAAAACACAAGGGGAAAAATTCAGGGTCCAACCAGGGTGTGATGTGACAGGGGTGATTGCTTTCTTTTCCCCCTTGGGGTTGGAGACTTGGCGGTGTGCTCCTGGAATTGCTTGCTTGTTCAGGACTTGATATTCAAAGACGGGTCAGTAACTATTAATATGCCCATATTATATACATCATTGGAGGGTATTTATTTATATGAAGTATATTTGCGGGTACTATTACATGTGCTCGCTCAGGTATGGAGAGTTCCGTTTGTTTGCTCGCGTTTTAGACAGCAGCCTGACAGATAGGTGAGACAGCGTGAAAAGTTTGTGATGCAAGGGGGGAGCCAGTGACAATTCTCGCCAAGGTCCGGCTTTTGTCGGAGTGGCGTGTCTGGGATGTGAGAAAGGTTTTATTTTATTTTTTGGTGTGACTTGCAGGCAGGTATTAGGTGGGTGTTTCAATGGGTGTTCGTGATGGCATGGGTTCAGATTTGGTTGACATATTGGGCATCAAAGTCAAGGTGGTAGTGATACAAGGCAGGGTCTTGGCTGCATGTTGCTGCGTATAACAGCAAATCGCAAACCTTTAATCTGTGGAGATGTAATAACAGGGCAAATTAGGTGGTTGTTCGTCTTGTTTGGGAGATGGGAGAACATGTCAAGTGTCTGAGACACAGAGACATTTCGAGGTCATCCGTGATGCAACATGAAGGGAACCAGGAGAGACACTGGGGAATCCTAGTCTCTAAAAGGGCAAATTTGACATCATCAAGGTTCTCGATACGGTGTAGTTGTCTGTGACTTGTGCTACTGAGGAGGATAACCTGTTTACGAATTAGAAGCGCCCTGAATTGCTATGGAGTACCTCACTCACCAAGGGTAAGGATATGATGCAATTATGGCGACAACACGCGGTCATGAGCTCGTGAATACATAATGTTATACATCAAGTTGTATATACAGATATGCAGGGAGAAAGCTGCACATTTTAATGTGAATTATATGTTGAATTCCAAATGCAATGCATAAAAGCGATGTCCATTCATTATGGCAGCAAAGTCGTACGAAATCGACGCACTACTCAGGCGAATTTCACGCGAGAGTCCTGTTCCTTAATAATAATAAGTCTTATCATACTTGTACTGACTAACTTGTTTACCTGTAGCACCAACCCGGCATCGAAGTCAGCAACGACCGGCTCCGGAGTCCCACCCTGAAACGTACCCACCCGGCTCCGCGCCCCGCGAAAGTTCCTTCCGGCCGAACCACATCAGCGAAACCCCCGACCAGGCCCTCAACCCGGAGATGGACCCATCCAGCCAGACCGAAGGCCTAGATTTCCCCGGCGCCACATCCACGGACGTGAACACGGGTTTCGGCCGCCCGATGCAATGAAAGGCCGGGATGTGGCGGCGCAGTTGCCGGGTAAGAAGTTTACGAAGTACACGATGAGGGGTTGGCTGATAGGTATCATATATCACATATAGACGAGTTGTGGTGCTACTGCGGCCGTATCCAAGCTGCACATCTGCCTTCCATGAATCCCAACGTCAAGCTCGCCAACGCCCTTCTTTCAAAGGCCCCTACTTTCAATATGTAGCATCAGTGTGGCAGAGTGGCAGAGTGTCGTCATTAATTTGAAGATGCGGGTGCGGCTGTGAGGAGTCATGGCGATTGCGGGGTTTGGTCCTATCATACATGTCTTGTTCGTACATATCGGGCAGGACTACAGACGCTGTTGAAGCTCTCAAGTCAGCCCCCTGCTTTCTCAAATTAAAAGATGCATTCAGCTGAATATCTGTAGTCCTTGAAGGGTCCTTCATAGGCTGGCGCAGATACAACTATTGGCTTTTGGCTGATGTTGGGCAGGACTGCAGAATACTGTTGCAACCCTCCAGTATTACCAGCCAACCTCTAGTTGGTCCTAAGATCGATGAGATCAAACAATGCATTCAGCTGGATTCCTGTTGCTCTTGGGATTTGTCAGAGACTGGCTGGCTGATGTTGGGAATCATCAGGTCAGACACTGCGTGCAAGACACATACTGGCGCTCTTTCTCAGCAAGATCAGTCATCCGACCTCACTACGTCTCACTCACATTTTGACGGGTATATAACTGGCGGCACTTGTCCTTCAACCTGACTGATTGAGTTCACTCAACAAAACATTGTCCTCTACTGAGCATTGTCTATTCAGCAACCAAACCAAGTCACATCATGGCTGATATCTTCGCCCAGGCTGGTGCTGTGAACGCAACCTTACCGGTCGTTCCACAGGCCCAGGCAAATCGACCAGTGTTTCATGTCATCAAGTTACCCAACGTGGGAACACGACCGCCCTGGAAGGTTTTTTCCGAGTGGGCTATTCAGCCTCTATCCGACAATGTTGCAAGACAAGCATGCTGGTGGACCTCTTATATCATCTTTGCACGAAAGAATCTCTTGGAAGTCAACACTGGCGTCTATCAGTCATGGAACCAGTTTGCTTCTCTGTCCCCCTATGGCTCATTCATGAATGTGCTGCCTCGTACGGACGGCATTATATACCACATTACCAAAGGCGTCAGCACTGGATTCCTCGGTAACGCCGCCATTGCAGATGAGACCGTCGTGCCCAATGGTGTGCCTCAAGACGCAGATGTCTATGTATGCCTTGTCGTCGCTGGCATGCATGATGGACGCTATCAGGTTCATGGCCAGGCGCGCTTGACGCCCAACTGATATTCAGGAATATCAGGGCATGTATGTCTTATAAATACCTTTTACGCACGAGCAATATCAGACAATGCTAACGCTGATATTACAGATGAATTTCTGGCATCGCGTTGCGCGCTCCTCTTCAGAAATCTTCTGAGTCAACAGGCGGGGAATGATTGTAGAGCAGTGGATGATGAGCTTGAGTCACGGGTAGGATTAGCAGGAATTCATGATAGAGAGAAATAAACGTTTTTGTGGATGACTTTTATGATTCCTTGGTGCAAATGCGTTCTTGTCGAACAAAGAATCCCAGGTAACCAGTGTAGCAAAGAGGATATCCCATTTTAAAAATCATATAATAATCGGACTCCTTACTCTCAAGAGGCTTCCTCGGGTTTGTACCGGTACTGACCCATACGATACCCCCTTTTTTTTTGTCAAGACTAACTCTCTATATAAAGACTCTGTAGAGGTGAAGTATGACCGTGTGATTTGGGTTGTTGTTTCTTTGGCGCCTGAAGATAAAAGGGCTGTAATTCTCTCGCTCTTAGTCAAGATGATCATCAATTGATTTTGGGTTCGTCACCAATTCGACTCTTATACATACACTCATGTCGCAGTGTAAGGCAGAGTAATTTGACTCATCTGAAATGTTCCCAGAGGAATCTAGCAGGCCCAAAAAAGGCCACTGACTTGTTTCTTAAACAAACCACCTTACTGACGAATTTCCTGAGATATTCAACTAGACATCCTACCTTCCATAACGGCCTTCCGGCTATTTTCTCACTCAGAGTTATATGACCAAGCGGTTGATAAAGAGGGATCGTGAAAGATATGGATATCCTTTTAGACGGTTAGCTGACAGAGTATTAGGGGCTTTTACTCTGGTATTATAGCTGTCAGACCAAAAGTCCAGCAAAATGTGAGCCCACGCCGTATAAATGGATAGGTGAATTTATATGCTATGCGACAATAGCATTATAAACACCAGCTGGATAATTCGTAGGCATGAGCAATCTGTAAGGTATGTATAGGCTGCTGAGTCAGCAGTTGTTGACCAGGGGTACGAAGTAGATCCGGATTGCTGTTCTGTCGACGTCACGAAATCCTTCCTCATCATAGCACAAAGCATCACCCTTTAAGAAAAAAAAGCCACCCGAAAGGATCTCGCGGCAATGTGAGAGCATGAAACATGGGGATATTAGCGATTGGCTATCCCAGGTTGATTCCGCAGCCTGTTTAAAGCCGACTGGTAACAATCACCAGCCTCTGTCGCCCGAATCGCACAAAAGACGCCAGATCATGGCAGACGACGACGACTCGCATCCGACGCCGAAGAGGCAGAGATTGCAGGGGAATTCTCTCGACATGGATGAAACCCCAAGAGCAAGCAGCAGCCTGAGGGGGCAGAGATATCACATCCAGGCGGCATCACCAACAACCTCCCTGCCGTCCCGTTCGAACTCGCAATCAACGAAGTCCCAAGGCTCTGGCTATTTATCGACCTCGAAACGAATTGCCGCCCTGGAGTTGAGCTCTGAGGGTATCGAGACGCGGGCGCTATCCCTGGAGAATCCGAGCTTGCCACCCGCGCTGTCTCAACTGCTTGTGGAGCTCGAGGGGTGCATCAGTGGATTTGGCGTAATATCAAGCAATCGGAAATCGGAAATCAAGGAACAATGCGAGAAAGACCCAAGATTTCGCGTTTTCATGGACTTCATGTATTCTGCCTCCGCAGATCGCGACAAACTCGGCCCAACACCGTCGCTGGACGAAGTCATACACCTGGTTGGAGAGGCTGCAGAATGCCAGACCACAATGCAGTCCGAGGCAGGTTGGAATATAATGGTCCATCTTCCTCTCTTATACAAGGCCATTTACGGCCAACGAAGGCAGAATCAGATAGTCGGGTTCGCGCCTTGCACGACTGCAAAGATCATTAAAGAATACCTTGCTACAAGTTCACAGGCCAAGATGGTTGACTTCTGCATTTGTATCATGCCAGAAGTGGAAGACATTGCTGCCAATGCTATCACCAGACTCCGTCAAGTGCTGCCTTACAATGTCATAAACCACACCGATTTTCTCCCCGTCCGCAATCGGCCTATCGCTATCAGCATCGAGACCAAGAAAAGAGGCGGAGCGCACCTGGTAACAGCGGAGTTACAGTTAGGCACATGGCACGCCGCACAGTGGAGATTTCTTGAGGATCTCGTTACCCGGTCTGGTGGCTCGTTCGACGGATTGCCCTTTCTGCCAGCCGTTGTCGTGCAAGGACATGATTGGAGCTTCGCGGCTACGACAAGGGAGGGACAAAAACCGTATTATGGCTAGAGAAGGGCTTTGGATCGACGACTAGCTCTTTGGGGGTGTACAAGACGGTATGGGGCCTACAGCGTTTGGCTCAGTGGGCCAGGGAAGTATATTGGCCATGGGTTAGGGAGAATGCTTTGGAAATCCCAGAGGGATGAAGTCGTGTTGCTTCCAGTCGGTGTATCCAAAAGGATTGATCAACTGCGAACAGCGGTTTGTTACTGACAAATGCGCACACTAATCACTCACAAATCCACCAGCAAGACGATAATGCTGGAAGACCGGAGAGCCTGCCAGAGCGTTGAAGAAGCACATTATTGGACCAATAACCAAGCATATATGTTTATGGCCACAGCTAACTACCGTATACAAGGAAACATGACATAGAAATTCGGGGTTTGACGTCGGTTCGTAGGAATCACTACAAACACAGATTGCGTAGAGCAACAAATGCCGGCAGCGTGGATCAGAGGCCCAAGGGACATACCAAACAGCAATAGGCCCGTAGATTGAAGCCGGGCGTTGTCAATAATTTCAGAAAATTAACACTATAGAATAATATATAATGAACTAATAAAGCATCGACAACCCAACAAAGTGAGGTCAGTCTTTCAAACATTGACTCACTCATGGGGCTGCTAATTATGTTAGGGCATCTAACTCGACAGAGTAATGTTTCTCATCTGCCCCCTGAAGCCCTCTCCAATCTTCTGAATCGGCGCCGCGATTGCCATCGGCCCCTGTTGCATCTCATATCCCCAGATGCCCATCAAAATAGTGACCTCCTGACGCTGCGTCCCACGGCATTTGCTTCCAACCGATATGAATGTCTGCGGTCCGATTCCCTCAACCGTGACATCGCTCCATCTGTTCTGTGGCAGGGTCAAGTTCACGGGATAGGCAATATTACCAGTCACCAGCATGAGTTTCGGCGACGTGCCATTGCCATTGAGAAGACTGCTGTGTGGACCGGAGACGAGCACACCGCCAGAGGATTCGGGTCTGACAGAGAATGAGAGCTTATAGTCGCGTCCCTTGCTCGTCAGAGGAGTCTTGAGGTATGCGCTCCGCCCATCAAGATGGAGAGCTCCGTCGCTGACCCATGCGCCGTTCTCAAGATGGCCATCATAACGGTTGCCGGATTTGTCAGGGACAAGATATCTTGAGGAGAATTGCTTGTCAAACTGATAGGAGACAATCGTCGGGCCCTTGGACGGGATGCGCAAGTCAAGGTTCTGACCCGGGATCGCGGGCTGAAGCGTGGCAAAGAGGTTTGCGTAGTCTTGCTCCTTCAGCGAGCCTCCCCATTGCTTGTCCGCAAGAGCCGGCAGGCCGTTGCGAACCATGTAATAGGCCTCGTGGGTGGTGCTGGCATTAGGGCCCCAATCATTCCACATGACAGCCAAGTGTCCGAGAATATTGGGACTAGAACGAGGCGGGTTGTTGGTTGCGTTAGAGTGATCTAGGATATTTGGAGCAAAAGCACTGCCGTCTGGCGCTCCGTGGAAGACACGCTGGATATCCAGTTCCTTGGGGTAGGAATTGTCATATGCGTACTTGACGTCTAGATAAAAGAAATCATCGCTGTTGAGGACAGAGTAGCCGTTGTTGATGAAGTCGAGTGGATTAGCCTGACCCTGCTGCCAATGCTGAATCGTCACATCCTTGTCGACATTCACAGTGTTAGGTTTCAAAGCCGGAGGGAACGTTCCCCAAATGCGTATGTCTTTTCCAGAAATCTCCTTGATGTAGGAGCGCATACAGCTAACAAAAAGACTGTATTGGTTGATGAAGTGTTTGTCGTACTCGTCTGCCCCGATGTGGACGATTTTGGAGTGGAAGCTGTTTATCACAGCCTTCCAGTATGTCTTGACAGTCGGGAGCGTCTGTGGGTGGCTCAAGTTGAGCATGCTAAAGTCAGAAAGAGCAATTTCTGGCTTCCACATGGTCGTGGCCATGGAGTGTCCTGGAGACTCGAGCTCAGGCAGGATGGTTACGCCGCGGCGAGCGCATTTTCGCTGCAGATTGTCTAGGACTGATGGGCTGTATGTTTCATTGACCGGACGCGGCAGACCGGCTATGGCTGGATCATCAGAAGCCACTCGAAAGGCAGAGTACAGCTGCTTGGCAAGGTCGAGGGAAGACAGCCTGTTTTGGTCCCATACATGATCACTCAAATGTAAATGGAAGACGTTTTGCTTAAAGAATGACAGGTATGAACACATCTCTGCGAGGAAGTCCGCTGGGTAGTAATGACGTGCTACGTCTAGCTGGATAAAGGCCAGTTAATTCCACCTGGCAGAGGCCATCAATCGACATAATCACTCACCATCATGCCTCGTTGTGACCAGCCAGGAGCATCAACACCCGCTCCAAGCTTCATCTTTCTGTTATTGAGCACAGCCTGTTGGAGGATGGTTCGAGTTCCCCACCACGCTCCCAGAGGACTGGCGCCGCTGAGAGTAATTCCCTTGGAAGTGACGGAGAGGTGGTAGCCCTCCGATGTCTTTTTGCCCGCTGCGTTCAAGAACTGAGACTTATCGCCATCTAGAGTCAGAAACACGGCATGGTCAACGGCCTTTGGCCCAGGAATCAGAACCGTCCGGATTCCAATACCAGCCAAGTCATCACGGAAAGTTTCTGCGAATTCCCACAGCGTAGGCGGGATAGTGGTGAGGCCATCTTGATCTCGGACAGACGAAACCCTAGCATCAACAACAATCGCACGGAGGCTTGAGAGGTCATATGCACCATCCGAACTGACGTTGAAGGGCACTGTTGGTATTCCCAATAATTGGGAGCGTCCTATTGAACGAGTTAGCAACTGTCTTCGGCCGGGCATGATACATAGACTGACCTAGGGACACCAATCCTAGAAACACAGACAGGAACTGCATGATGTTGGAGGTTCAGAACAACGTCTTCCAACTGCTGCCTGTGACATCTCTGACGAACAAGACATCGCTATCGGAAGTCGGGGGGTTACAACATATTCTCTGTCTTGAATGACAAGCATTATCGGCAATGATGACAAGTAGGGTAACGTTACAACACCCCACGGCTATGCTCCGCTCCGGAGGGACAAACCTGCCGGCGAAGATGTGGGGGACCCATATTATATCATGGAATGTGCCGTCCGGGTGGAAGGGCACCGGTCCATTGTGATAGTTTCAGTCATGACGGTCCACCTCAAAGCCTAGCTGGTAACGTGTAGTATAGTATGGAGTCTCGAACAGCACAATGGGGCTTTGATATCCTCTAATTTGTGTTTGTGATAAAAACCCGACGCTAATCACGACGCTTAACCGCTTTCCTGGGGTCGAATGCTGACGATAGATAACAGCCATGATAGGTGATGGAATGTGACCCATCGTATATGAAACTTGCAGTTCATCCAACTCCGTAATATAGCCTAATAAGGATGTCACGTAGGCGCCTAACTTTATCTGATTAATATTCGAAGCCAAGACAAAGCTGGAAGACTTATGGAGCATCTCCCGATTTATCGAATTCATGTCGGGTTAACGGAGGAAAAATGACAAATATTTTGAGAGCCAGCCAGCCGGATAAACTCGTCATGACAAACGGACTTGTCTTTACATGTTGCAAATGCGATGTAAACGTGCTCATGAATAAGCATAACTAAGCATCTTCATACCTACCTACTTGAGGTTGTCAGCAAGGCGGGATTTCAAGATTAAGTCGGGGGTCTAGGAAGAGCTGCTCGCACGCACCAACATATGCCCAGTTTCCTCTGGCACTCACCATCAAATCACATCCGATATGGTGTAGTGGCTAACATCGCTCGCTCTCATTACTCGAGTGCCGAGCAGCCCTGGGTTCGATTCCCAGTATCGGAGCTTACATCTATTTTTGCATTCTAGATCGAGAGGCATAGCCTTTGTGTGTTTTCTTTTTGCAAAATAGGTGTTGCTGACCACTTTACGTGTCTTGCGTCGCAAGTGGCAATCGCGTTAATATTGTCTATCCTAGGTTGCGATTATGCACCAAGGCTCTTAGGGTTCCTGTTCAGATCAAATCGTGTTTCATCATAATACCTCATCTCTTTGAACATGACTTTAACAAAAATACCAATCCAAACCGCGCAAATACCGAATTCTACTCTACGCTCCTTTCTTCGACATGTCTTGACATCCTTCAGACCCCTCAGCAACACGAACCGGGAAACTCAGATCTCGACTTGGCCTTGAATCCCCATGGCGGATCGCAGCCATGTTTTCCATTCTTCATGTTGTCTCTGTTGATCTCGTAGAGCCATCCTTGGGAGAAATTCCTCAGCTTTTCGTTTGGCAAGATTTGGGGTGGGCATTGGCTCATACCATTGGCACAGCGGCACTGAACTGAGATGCAGCACGACGGGGATGCACTGACAAACTGTTAGCAATGCAGAGAACGAGAGAGCAAACTGATGAGGCATGCAAGATAACGTACTAATAATTGCATCCGCTGGCGGTTGGCGGAGAGTTGGGGAACTCGATCCAGGTGTCTAGGCGAGGTGCGGCCTGGACGGGGATGGCCGCCAGAAGGGCAGAGAGCATGAAAACAGGTCTCATGTTGAGAGTATAGCGAGCGAGTGAAAGCGATGAGGGAGTGGATTGCCTCTAGCTGATGAAGGTATTTTTCTGGAGGAATCATCGGTCCATTTTATAATCGCGGTCAAGTCCTTCATTCACTGTTGGCTGGTAATCCGAGTGTTGGTTGTCACCCTGGTGTTGGGGATACCTTGTGTGATGAGGAGCCGTGCTCAAAGAACATGGCATCGGAATGCAGCGCCTTTGTTCACCGTATCGAAATATCCGGAATCTCGCCGTCTTCGTCCATTGAAGCTAGATTCATGCTTATGAGGATGTCATCAAGGTCTGCAAGGAGGCCAGGGCTCGCATGTGGCATGTAGTATAGGTGATGAGCACAGTCAGGCAAGGGCCAACAGAGAGGCAAATCGTCTCATAGAATACACAAAACTGTCTTCCAATGAACATTCCGTTAAATCATTATCGGAGGTGGTTATCTTACTACAAACTAGACCAGGCAAATGTTGGGGCGAAAGAGCAAGGGTTAGGGTCAACCGTGTAAGTGATGAGAGACCAACAAAGGGTGCGCATTACGTCTACCATCTCGAGTCACTCATTACTGGGTGGCTGGAATAATTTTACAAGATTCATATTAATCTGATAAGTAGGAAGTGGTAAGATCCTCCTTTAAATACAATAAATGAATGTCCGAGGTCTCAATTTCAGGTCCATTGTCCATCGATGCCCGACCAGGCCTGAAGTTGACAAAACTAACCCTTCAAATATTGTTGCCATTATCTCTTATCAAATCCTTTTCAATATTTTCCCTTATGCGCAAAGGGTCAAAGTGACATCCTTATCCGCACCGCAGTTCTTGACCTGGCTTCCAGCAGGCGGAACACCGTTTGCCCAAACAATCTGTGGGCAGGCCGTGTTGGCGCTCGCCACAACAACCTTGTGGCCGGCGAATGCATCGCCAAAGACATCGCTGAGGTCATACCAGATGGTATCTCCCTGCAGGTTGTACGCGTAGATGGTCTGGGGCTTGCCAGTGTAGAGACCATCGGGCTCTCTGGTGACCTTGAAGGCACGGCCACCTGTCTGGGGGTCACGAGAGAAACCCTCGCCGTAGAAGCCGCCATTGGGGGTGAGCGTGTAGGGGCCTGAGATGCTACTGCCGACGGACCAGGCAGTCACAGGAAAGGTGCACTTGTTGACAACGCGGGCCCTGCCAATAGCGGCAGCGAGGTCGACGAGGGTGGCGCCGACGGCGAAGATGGTGGCCTTGTTGAGCATCATTGTGGCGATGTGGTTTGGGTGTTGTTTTGGGGTGTTTGTAAGTGTTTGCAAGTGTTTGCAAGTGTTTGTATTGGTGTATGACTGAGTTGTCCGTGTTGGTGATGATAGTCCACTTGGAACCCATCATGACCGAGAACGTCGAGTCTTTTATACCCAGACACTTGCCCACCTCCACAGCATCAAGTCCGCATAGAGAAGAAGGTTGTCGTTAGGCATACTACTCGACATCAGCCTTCGGGGGAAAGATCTCGGGTTGCTTACCGTATCGGAGGCGAACTGAGATGCAGCGGAACGTCAACCATTCCCATGTTGGGCAATGCCATCCAGAATACGAGACACATATTTCCCAAGGCAAATATTGTGATCATGATGAGCTGAAGCGAAAGGCAAATACGAGTTGGTTGGGTGCCATCCTCGGTGGGTAGCGAGTCTCGGCCGATATCTTTTGTTCGAGACTCGGCTGTCAAAGCCTAACATGATGTATGTGGTGATGGTTGTCAAGCCCTGACGCACGCCTTTTTGGTGATCGACACAGCCATGGATGTGCCAAGCATCGTATTGATTAAATGCGGGGAAATGTCCTGGTGGGATGGATGGACCCGTGTCTTTGGAGATGGGAGAGAAGCTGAACCGTAGCTCTTTTGTCTCCTTGTCTGACGCAGCATTTTGCCCCAAAAATAGCATCTTGGGGAGCCGGATCGGGTGGTTCGAGATCTAGATCGACTCGTTTCGGCCTGGCTTAGAACATCTAGGTACTAAGTAACGGCGTGACGTATTCTGCAATTATGTATGTGTTGTCATGCATGTTCATCGAGTAATATATTCTCGGTCAGTATTCCGGAGGAGCCCGCTCGCTTAGACGCAATATTACGGAATATCAGGTAAGGTAGTATCATGAAGGGGCTGAAGGACCCCAAGGTGGTGAGAATATTGGCATCCTGCAGTATGATTGTGGTAGCACAAAAACACCGTTCAGGCCTCGGCCGCTGCACTTTTGGAGCATCTTCTTCACCGAGAACTGCCTCATGACCTGACAATCATCCGAGCCTGACGCGTTGACTTCCTCAGCCGCAGAAGTGACGTTGCATAATATTGAAGTTCGTGCAGATTCCAAGGCAGGGAGCCATCAGGAACAAATGGTCGAGACCTATTTCGTATTGGGAATCGGGATGCGAGAAGAGCGTTCTCATGGCCATGTCCACGACTGCTGTCACATATTAGTTTACTTGCTCACTTTGATGCCTGCACTTGGGCCGATTTGATCAGTCATAGATAGGACCATTACATTCTCTATCTAATAATAAAACGTAGAAAGAAAGAAATGCCGAGAGGCCTCAATATTATTAGTACATCTTATGAGACAATACTCCGTAGATACCCTGTACCCAAAAAGAAAAGAAAAGAAAAGAAAGAAAGAAATTGCTCATGCGCTGGTTTGATCCCACAAATGAAAACCCGTGATTAGTACTCCTTCGTAGTAGTAGCAGTAATAGCATCAATCAATACTCATTTCTCCTCCGACCAAACGCCCTCAATCCTCGACTTCCGCAACACCAATGCTGCCAAATCACTCAATCCTCCACTCGTCAGCAACTCGAGCACCTGCAAGTGAGCCTGCAGCTCCTTGCCGATCCAATTGCGCAGCTCAATCGCGTTGAGCGAATCCAACCCAAAGGCTGTGATAGACGTCGTGGCCTGCTGCGCCTCCATGACTTCTTGCGGCAGCATCAAGATGGCCCCGAGCTTTTCTCGCAGGCCAATAACGACTATGTTCTGAGCTTCCTCAGGGGTGGCCACACGTCGGAGTTTCTGCCCGATGGTCAAGTTCTCTGATCCTGATGAAGCGTTGGCGTCTGCTGATTTGGCCAGCAGAGCGTTGCGCAGATGAGAGAACTTGGCATCCGAGGCATAGTATGGCAGCGAGGACGCGTTGTCGAAGCCCAATCCTGTGATGCACTGGTTTTGACAGAAGTTGGTGATCTTACCTGTCATGGCGGATTCGACGAGCGCCAACACCTCTGCTTCGCCAACAGTGTTATCAGACAAGTTCCTCATGACCTGTGACTTCTTTTCTGTGTTCTCTGCCAGATAACCAACATCATCGACAGCCGCGAGATCAAGCGATGATGCCGCCAGGCCCTTCCGATGACGGTAGAGGGTGAAGGCATCGAGGAACGTGTTGGCTGCAGAGTAATGCGCTTGGCCTCTGTTACCAACAATGCCAGCGACGGAAGATAGCACGATGAAGAAGTCCAGAGGCGTATCGAGGAGAGCGTTGTGGAAGTTCCATGCTCCGGATATCTTGCTCCGGACAACTACCTCGTAATCGTCGAACGTCATCTTCTCAAACAGCACATCCTATAAGAGAGTTAGCGTACGCAATCAAATCGCTGAGCTTGATGAGAAGACTTACTCTGAGCACCATGGCGGCGTGGATGACACCTTTGATGGGAGGCAATACATCTTGTAGCTTCCCTACGAGATGCTTTACCTGGGCGCCATCCGCTACGTCGCATGCCATGACATATATGGAGGCGCCGAGCCTTCGACTTTCTTCGGCCAGAGTGTTCAGCTCATTAGTGAACTTGCCGCCACGAGAAAGCAGCACGATATGATGAGCTCCGCGCTGGACCATTCTCTTCGCCATAGAGCGACCGAGACCACCAGTACCGCCGATGATCACGTACGTGGCGTCTTCTTGGAGAACATTGTTACACGCTGTGGGATGCGTGGCCTAGAGGAGGTTAGTCAGTGGTTAAATTCCACGATCAATGACTTGCATACCTTGACTTGCTGGTCGTCCATATGATTCACAACGAGCTTGCCTGTGGTCTTGCCGCTCTGCAACTTGCGCAGCGAGGCCTCAACCTCGGAGATGCCAACAATTGTAATAGGTCCAATGGGATTAATCGTCCTCTTAGATATCAGCCCCATAACGGACGTCAAAACCCGTTGCATGATCCTCGGTCGCTCTGCTGCCACCAGCGTCAAGTCGACCGAGCTGAACGTACAGTTGTACTCGAACTTGGCCATCTCCAGTCGTGTGTTGGACACAATATCCCTCTTGCCGAGCTCAACAAAGCGTCCAAACGGCGCGAGGCAGTCCCATGTCTCTCTGAGAAGATCTCCCGCGAGAGAGTTGATCACAACGTCGACGCCACGACCGCCAGTGGCTTCTCTCACGGCTGGTCCGAAAGACGTGTCGCGACTGTAGAAGATTCGGCTCTCTGGGATATTGTACGTATCCATCAGCAGCAGCTTCTTCTCAGCACTGCCTACTGTTGCGTAGATTTCGGCGCCGACCATCTGCGCAAGCTGGATAGCTGCTTGACCAACACCGCCAGAGGCAGCGTGAATGAGGATCTTCTCTCCGCGCTCCATTCTCGCAAGGTCCATGAGACCGTAATACGCCGTGCAGTATACGACGGGAATCGAAGCCGCAACCTCGAAGCTCATGTTGTGGGGGATGACAGCAGCACTGGTGGCAGGGCAGCGAGTATAAGTGCCATACGCTCCTAGAGACATGGCGCAAACCCGATCACCAACCCTGATATTAGTGACACGGGAGCCCACACGGGCAATAGTACCACTGCATTCGACTCCGAGGTAGGGGCTGGCAACTTGTCCCATGGCGATGACAACATCCTTGAAGTTCATGCCTGTGCAAGCAACCTTGATCTCGACATCATCCGGTGACAGAGGCAGCTCGGGCTCGTCCTTCCAGTATAATGAATCAAGGGCACCGTAGGTTCCAACAGCAATCTTCAGACGACGACGTGGTTGATCAAAATGCTGCAAGTAAGGTGGTGTTGATGTCTCAGTCTCACGGAAAACCGTGAGGTTCATATCCTCCTGCTCAACAACACGAGGAACCATCAACTTGCCATCCTCCTCAGCGAATTCATAGTCCACTGGAGAGTCATCTTCCGGGGTTGCAATGGAAGCCTTGACAGCACGCAGAATGAGCTCAGCTCGATCTCGGACGTCAAGCTGAGAGTTGGGATCCAAGTCCAAAGTGGCAGCAACCTTGCCCGCCTCGGACCGAACGGTTCGCAAAAGTCCTTGGGCGATATTGTTCTCTGGCTTCTCAGCGAAGCGATACGCGCCGGCACTGACCCAAAGCATGGACAAGCAGTCAAGAAGCAGCCTTTGCACGCGTGAAAATGTCTCAGCAGACATGTTGTCAAGCAGCGGTGCATCCAACTCAGCCAAGCAGATACAGCGAGTAGAAGACAAGGGCTCGTGAGTGGCGAAGGGAGCAATAGATGGCCTGGAACCGGTGCGCAGGTCGATGAGATCGGCGAGCGCAGAGATTAGAGGATCCGATTCGTCCTTGTCTGAGATGAGGACAATGTTGGCATCGCTCAGATCACCGCCAAAGGAGGCTTCATGGTGACAGTTGGTTCCATTATGACCGTTGGTTCCATTATAGCCGTTGGTTCCATTATGGCCGTTGGTGTCGTTCTTCAGATCTTTGCCATTCGTTTTATGCCCATTCGTGTGGCCATTAGTGCCGTTCGTTCCAACATGGCCGTTCGTATTGCCGTTGGAGTGACCATTGGTGTGTCCATTGGTGTGACTATTAGAATGACCATTGGCTTGAGCATGACCGTTGGCTTTGCCATTTGTTTTGCCATTGCCATTGGTGTATCCATTGGTATGGCCATTAGAATGACCATTGGTTTGGGCATGGCCATTGGCTTCGCCAATTCTGCCATTGGTGTGTCCATTGCCATTTGTTTTGCCATTGGTGTGGCCATTGCCATTGACGATGGCGCCGTTTCCATTGGCATGGTTACCATTGTGGCCGTTGGACACAGCACCGTTCTTCTCCTTGGGCTCCATTTTGCCGTCAAGAGGCTCCCACTCGACCTTGTAGCACAAAGATCGTGGGCTTACACCTTCACCGGTGTCACCATTAACAGGAGTCATCCTGAAACCAACGACTCTAATCACAGGCTCAGCCTGAGAGGCATGCCATGCGTCGATAAAGAAATCGACTGGTCCCGGGCTGGTGAAATCCGGGCGCCCATGTCCCACAGCTTGAACTTGTTCGCCAGGTAGGTTGGGCAAGGAGGTGCTGATGTCAACCTCCTTAATGGCGGAGGGCATGAAGAGTGATGGCATCTCGCCACTTCCAGCACCCAGAATGGGGAATGTGAGCTGCCAGAGGAGATCTATGAACGCAGCAGGTGCAATTGATGGTGCCTCGAAAGACGACGGCATGCTTGATGCAGTATCGGGAATAGTGAGATTGGCGGTAGAATAATGTTCCTTCACCTTGAGGCCGGCATTACCTTGAATCTTGAAGGCTGACCTGTAGCCCGCTCCACGGCTTTCAAGCTCTGAGTAGAAGGCATCCACCGAGAGACGGTTGCCTCCAACATCTACAATCTGCTTTCGGCGAGCTGTTGCGCCTTGCAACTGAGCCTGACTGACTGGGTTGGTAGCAGTTGTCTTCTTGATACCAACAAGACCACGGCAATGCTCCAGCCAGCCCCTACTCGACGTCCACGAGGAGATACGGAACTCATCCCACTCATTCGAGTACGATCTCATGCCCTCAGCATATGGCTTGAGGGAGAAAACGATCTCATATGGAGCACCATCATCAAGGATCAGCGCCTTGGATACCTGAATCTCTCGAAGGCGGAAACCAGCAATCTGTTCTGATTTCACGCCTCGGAGCTGAGCTCGTTGAGATGCTGCCTCGACAGCCATGCATATGTATCCCGCAAGTGGGAATGTGGCCAGCGATTGCATTCGGTGGTCCTTCAGCCACGGAACGTCATCCGTGGAGAGAATATTTCGCCACGTTGGCTCAACATCGCTGTACGAATCCTCTAGGACACCAAGCAAATCATGGCGAACAAACGGCATGAGACGGTGTTGCTTGCATGCCCTCGGCTCAAACCAGTACTTGTGATCTGACCAAGGGTATGGGTTAAAATCCGTGACTAGAGATGGCTTCCGAAGACTCTCATCGGGGCGATTAATGGCACTGAAGTTGACAGGCTGGCCCTTGGTGAACAAGTTACCAGCGAGCTTCAGCGTCGTCTCTGTGGCGCTCTGGTTTCGAACGATAGATGGGAAGTATTTGACCTCCGAAGCAGCCTGTTGACTGATGCCCTTGAGAATCTGTTTGATGGGACCCTCGAGAGCAGAATGAGGACCAATCTCAACAACGATATCTGGTCTGGCACCGTTGTACAGCTCCTGGAGAGCCGAAGAGAAGAGAACAGGGCGAGTCAAATTATCTACCCAGTATGACGGACCAAGCGAAGCCGTGGAGCCGAGTTTTTTTCCCAGAAGAGAAGAGTAGAATTCCACGTCACTTGTAGACGTTGAAGTCGTATACTTGATGGCTGCCTTGTAGTCATCCGCAACCAGCTGCATGTGGGATGAGTGATACGCCATGTTGACGCGTAGCTTGCGGTTAAAGACGCTTCGGCTTTCCAGCTCAGCAGCAAGCAGGTCAACAGCTTCCTCATCACCCGACGCCGTGATGGAATTGGGCGAATTCTCACAGGCCACCGTGATGTTCTCCAGGTCAAGAGACTTGATGATATTCTTTACTTCGGCGGCTCCAGCACCGACAGCAAGCATGGCTCCACGAAGTTTCGGGTACTTCACCTTGATCTGGGAGGCCACTTTACCACGGAAGTAAGCCACAGCCATTGCATCCTGGAGACTGATAGCACCAGTAGCAAACGCCGCCCCAATTTCACCACTTGAGTGGCCAATGACTGCAGAAGGTTTGACTCCCCAAGATGCTAACAGGGCCGTGAGGCCAAGCTGGATCGCTGTGCAGATCGGTTGGGAAATGTGCGCCTCGTTGACGATAGACTCCTCCTTACTTTTGGCGAGTTCCTCCAACAAAGAGAACTCTGCACCAAGTTCCTCGAGGTAATGACTGCAAGTCCTGACAGTGTTGGCAAAAATAGGATGACTATCCATTAGCTCCTTGCCCATCTCTGCCCATTGCGCCCCCTGGCCAGTATATACAAAGGCAAGCTTCGGCACTCGAGTTGCCCTTCCAGGGATGGCACCCACGCCGTTCAAGGCGCTCGCGAGTTCGTCGCACGATGATGCCGTGATGGCGATACGCCAGGGAAGATGTGATCTTCTCTCGCCGAGCGTATAGGCCATGTCCTGAATTAGACACTTTTGGAAGACCTCTGGGTGCTGCTCAACGTAGATGCCTAGCTGTGCAGCCGCCCGCTTGACTGCGCCCTCGTCGTGAGCAGAAACAACGAAGAGTTTTGATGTACTGTTCTGGTCCCCCTGTTGCATGTCGGCGAGACACAAGGGGTGACGTTCGAGGACAGCATGTGCATTTGATCCGCCAAAGCCAAAGCTATTAATGCTGATATATCGCTTGTTCTTGGGCCATGGCCGGACGTTGACGGGGACTTTGATGTTCCACTCATTCAAGGGGATCGCCTCGTTCGCTTTCTCGAAGTTGACGTTGGGCAGGATGAATCCCTTCTCCAGCATCAATGTCGCCTTGATGACGGAGATGATGCCGCTGGCGTTCTCCAAGTGGCCAACGTTGGACTTCACAGAGCCCATATACAAGGGCGCTCGCTTTGTGCGACCTTTACCGAAGACGCGGTAGATGGAACTGGCCTCAATCGGATCTCCTGCTCTGGTCCCTGTGCCGTGGGCCTCGACGAAACCTGTGTCTTCTGGAGAGATGTTTGCGCGAGCATAAACGTCGCGCATCAGTCTCTCCTGTGCTTCACCGCTGGGGTTTGTGAGGCCAGCAGTCTTGCCGTCCTGGTTGATTCCAGTGTTGACAATTATGGAGCGAATCTTGTCGTTATCTTTGATGGCCTGGTCCAAGGGCTTGAGGATAATGCAGCCCACACCTTCACCCCGGGCAAAGCCAGACTTGGCGCGGTGATCAAAGGCGAATGTCTTGCCATGCTCATTAAATAGGCTTCATCTGGTCAGCTTATTTACTACAAAATGTCAGGAGGCAAACTCACCCTAGAAGGGACATCGAGATCATGTCGTGAGGCTGCAGATGCAAACTGCATCCTGCTACAATAGCTGAGTCTGAGTCGCCAGAGCGAATGCTTTGAACCGCGCAATGCAGCGCATACAAACCAGATGAGCATGCAGTGTCCACTGAAAAGGAGGGACCATGCAAATCAAAGAAATATGAGATGCGACCGGCCTGGATAGACTGATGGTTGCCTGTGGCATCATACATGGGAGTCTGGCTCGTGTCTCTTAATGTTCCCAGGCGGTAGTCAGATGTTGTGCCGCCCACGAAGACGCCCATGTTGCTTCCTGCTATGTATTCCTTTGGGAATCCAGCGTTTTCGAGTGCTTCGTATGTGCACTCTAATAACAGTCTTTGCTGGGGATCTATCAAATTGTTAGTTCACCACTAACACCATCATGAAAACAGGAGGACAAGAAATACCCATTGCGATAGCCTCCTGCTTGGTAAGCTGAAAGAACGGAGCGTCAAACCGTGACAAGTCATGGTTCATAAAGTACCCTCCTTTGCTGTTAAAGCAGCCCTTCTTCTGCGGATTTGGGTGGTAGAAGGCCTTTGCTGAGAATCTGTCCTCGGGTACAGATCGCCATCCGTTTCGTGAACGAGACAGCATAGTCCAGAAGTCATCGATTGTCGAGACATCTCCTGACAGACGGCATGACATTCCCACAACGGCAATGGGCATTGGGCCCTCGCGCCTCGTCATGTCATCGGGTGACACACTGATATTATTAATGTTCATCATGGTGGAAGATGGTGAGATTATTCGACCACGAACACTCTGACACTTCCTCTGGTATCATCCAGAAGTGTATGAGTTAGAACAAACTGATTATGGGAGACACAATTCCTTTATTATAAGGTTCGGCTGTCCTAAATGGTTGGCCTAGGCAACAGCATACAATCCTCTCCTCTCCAATATGCAGGCCAATATGCAGGCAGATATTAGTCGATCCTTTTTCCAATGTGAATCTATGGGCGGAAGTGATGAGACATCAATTACGAGCACATAACTCCGCCCCCACGATGAATCCACCGGATCCATCGACACGATTGTGCCGACATAATACGGTTTCCCCGGTTGCAGTCAGCTCTCTTCATTTTCCTCATTGACAATTGAGAGAGAATAAGATATTGCTATAGCACTCTCATTAGCGCAGGCCTAGAGCTGGTTCCGTTACCTTTGAAGAGGTCCCTCCGTCACACCTTCGTTCGGCACAGACGACTTTGCTTTTGGCGATCCACAAGGCCGTGATGCCTACCTGAAATTTTCATAAAAGACAGGCCATACTCAAGATTAGTAGGGATCTGCAGCATAAAATTGAGAAGTGGCTGTCTACCCTTGTAAGCAATGTATCGAGCAAGCAGGGGACTTGCAGCATCGCCAAAATGCCTGCAAGAGGAATGGACAGACGAGTTGTTTATTTTCTACGGAGTATTTATCTATAATATTGCTTGCTATAACGCCTATTAACAACTGCTGCTATACGGAGTACCTATTTATTAAATAATAATAATATAATAATAAAAAGATAAAAAAAAATAAAAAATGAGATAATAATTTGTAGTAATAATTATAGCTGCTAATATTTATTTATTGCAAGGCAATATTACTTGAAGCTTTTTAATTTAATAGTATTTAAATTTTTATTAATAGTATTTTTCAGGCTCTGTTATTAATGTTGCCTCCTCACTGATTATCAGCAGCAGCAGCAGAATAGTAGTACCTGGTAGGTAAGGATTAGTGACGATTTAGGTGGCTTTCGAGTGCAGACGGTACATGGTTTATGCCCGCTAGTTCTGGGAGTAGTACCTGAAATAATTTAAGGCGTTAGGGATCAGAGCCCAACAAGTGTCGTATGCGGATGTACTCGTACATGCAGGTGCAACTGTTCGAGAACTGCTCGTTTGTTGTGTTAGTCGGTTGGCAAAGGAAATCCCATAGCATTCATTGTAAGATGAGACATTCCAGGTATGTCAAGTCCGGATACGCAATAACGCTGGCCTCCTAGTACGAGTACAGTCATAGTGAATTGCTTGGTTGAGAGTTCAATGCATGTCACAGACACATGGCATGCCAACCAACATGCATGGATCCTAAGAATGTTGCCCAATATTAATACTACGAGTAGCTCATCACAACACAGGATGAGTAACAATAAAAAAGGTAGAGACATAAGCGACTGATGGCCAAGACACTTAGTAATACAAAAATGTTCTTCGTACGGAGTACTCGTACTCCATATGCATTCCACTGAGAGCTCGGGGTTGCCAAAAGCGTGGTGGTTGGCTCGGCCACCGCAAATGACAAACAAAACTACTGGCATGGAGTACTCGGTGAGATTCAATTATTTCTTTGCTTTGAGATTCATGGCTCCCTCTCCTAGCATGTCTAATCTCATTGGGTCGGATCAGTGCCTGAGGGGAAATAGAATGGTCCGATTCGCGAGTTGTTACGAAGTGTATTGATACCATTGTCTTTTCCAATCAGCAGCCGTCACTCACCGAAATGATGATGTTGAATGGCCGCCATGTACTTCGTATGTAGTACAGTCTGCTTTCGTTCATCTCCTGTTGCAGGCCCACCCTGGTGTATCGCTTTCAAACCATGGAGCCCAAAACGGATTATTTCGCCAAGTTTATTTCATCTTGGTATATATAAGAAGAGATCCAACCTTCCACAGGACAAATATTCATCACACTACGCTCGCTCTATCGTATCTTCACTAACTTCGTTCACCGTCAGTATCTACACGCCGTACTCACCACTAGCCATCATGAAGGTCCTTTGTCTTCACGGCGCCTATGGTAGCGCCTCAGTAAGCTAAATCACTTCGTTTCATGCCCATGATATCGCCTCCAAGGTGGCAACTGACCGATTCCAGAACTTCCAGGTTCAGCTGGCGCCCTTCATCGGTGCCATTGAGAAGCCTGATGTCGAGTTCAAATGGATCGACGGTTTTGCCAATGCCACGCCGCCACCTAGCTTTGAGAATTACTTTGGCGCTGGGCCTCTCTACCGGTTTATGGACTTTGACGGCATGGGAGACTTGGACAAAATGATCTCGAAGATCAGAGATCTCCCACAGACCAATTCCCCTGAGGATACGATGCGCCTATTAGTGTCCGACGCTGAGGCGTTTGCTGCGCCAGCAGTTAGGTCCTCGATGTCTCAGCTTTTTGACATTATAGATGCAGACCCAGAGATTGATGTAAGGCCTAATGAGAAACAACTTGCAATCTTCCAACATCCAGACTGATTGGTTGAGCAGGGTATTCTGGGCTACTCGGAGGGAGCCACAACGGCAGCCACACTCATCCTCGAGGAGCGTCGTCGATTTGAGGAAGAAGGCAGACCTCGCCGTATCAAGGTGAGCTAGCAGCCTCAATTCCCCTACTGTCTGCAGATAAATGGTGTCGAGTTTAACATTTGGCACACAGTACGCTACCTTCTTTGCCGGTTGGCCGCCTGTCCGCCTCGATGATGGGAAAGTCAAGGTTATCCTCTCTGATGAATGCGAGGACGTAATCGACATCCCGACATGCCACATTGTCGGCTGTAAAGACCCTTACGTACATGGCGCCATGGCGCTGTACAGTATGTGCGACGAGGACACAGCAGTTCTGTTTGACCACGGCAAAGGCCACACAGTGCCGCGCGATGAGACGACGATTAGCGAGTTGGCCAAAGCCATTCAGAGTACGTGGATCAAGGCGGAGTCATAGTCTTATTCTGGTTCGATATATTACTCTATGTATGTATGGGGCTTGAGGTTTCACTTTCGTCACCAGGACCTTGCGTTTAGATCTTAGTAATGAGCGTTGCAGTACTCGTAGTAATATCTAGAAGAGGGAACAAATACAAGTCAAAAAGCACCATCTCACATGTCCATTTCCACAGAAGTACTATGTACAAAAAATGCTCCTAGGGTAGATCACGACGTTGTAATTGGCCGTTCGGAGGCTACTGAGACAATGATTGCGGAAGAATTGTGGCCGCGAACGGCGAGAACTCGAAAACAGAACCTAAGATATGTGTGTGTCGTCATACCAATTGTAAAGGGGGTGGAAACAAAGACATGGCCCCCAATACATCTCTTCTCAGTCTTGTCACACAATGGATATGGATTGTACCTTTATTCTCCACGCTCTTCCTCTGTGGACTTCGTGTGAAACCATTGCCCTTCCTTTGGAACAGTTTCCAGCCACTCCAGGGAAACTCCCGATAGCACAATCTCAACTGAGACATGCATGATCTAATCCTTTGCCCTTGATATCAGCCGTTCGACTTCGTACATTTGCGCAAATGCTGTAATAACTCTCATTATGACCCTTCGGGTTTGCATTTATCACCTACGAAGTATCTGTATGGAGTATATGTAGTTGAGTGCCCTTCCCGAAATACGTCACATAGTGTAGGACTGTACTCCGTATTTGACCGAGATCACTCACATTCCGCATACGCCACATGATTCAAATATCCGGTTGGCATCCTTGCCTTCACACAGAAACGGCACAGGTGTAAGACAAAGCGGTTGATCTCACTGGTAGTATTAGATCCCAATCACCCCCCTCTTTGTCATGGCTCTTGGCGCCAAGTTGTTCATGCATCGTGATAGCCCTCGAGCTGTCATCATCTCACCATGGCGACTGATGAAAAGTCCCCAGGGTCGAGGAGAATCCTGTTCTTGACAAATGTCGATCTTGGCGAAGCGAATACCTTCCTTGCAACTTCATATGCGTTATTTCAGGCTGATCCTGATGTCGAAATCCACTTAGCAACCTTTGACGGTTTAGAGGAGTCCATCATCTCCGTCTCCCAAGATGCGCGTCTCACGGTGCCGCAAGCCAAGCCCATTATCTTCCATCAAATCGAGGGATTATCCATGGGAAAGGCTTTGAAGGAGAACTTTAACCAAATCGACTCCCGCGATTACTACTATCCTGACTCCTACTTGGCGTCTCCAAGTTTTTCCAATACCCCTCGTGCCATCCAAGACACAATGAAAATCTTTGTTCCTTACACCGGTCCGCAGCTGGTAAAGATTGTCATGTCTATAGAAGGGATCATCAAGGAAGTCGATGCCGATCTCGTCGTGGTTGATAGCCTCATGACTGCAGGGCTCACGGCTTGCTATTACCTAGGAGTCAAGTTTACCTGCCTCAGTCCGAACGCCATCAAGGAGTTTGCGAGACCAAGTCAGCCTGGGGCCGTTGGTCTGTGGAAATTCCCCGTGTAAGTACATCAGCCTCGCTGCAGTCAGCCAAGATGACCCAAAGGTGGAGAGGTTACTCATAAGGTATAGGCTCTTTTCCGGCTTTCCATACCCTGTTCCGTGGCACTTGATACCGCTCAACATTTACTACTTTGTTCATTTGGTCAGAGCATTTACAAATGACAACCATAAGAACGAGGTAACGAAGTATCTGGCATCACAAGCTGGTAGAACCTTGAGGACACCGATTGATCTACTCCACAGTCGACCAGCAGATCTCAAGATCCTCGTCAGTACTTTGCCAGAACTCGACTTTCCTCTCATCCTCCCATCTCATGTCTTTCCCTGTGGTCCCATTATCCGCCATGCCCCACCAATCTCAGAATCGGATCCGGAGCTGGGGGCGTGGCTGGCAAAAGCACCAACAGTCTATGTTAACCTGGGATCTCTCTTTCGCATTGCAGAGAATCAAGCAATAGAGCTTGCGCATGCGCTTAGGATTGTATTGGACACATTCAAAAAGCGATCTGGCAATAATGCTCAGCTGCAGGTTTTCTGGAAGTTAAAGAGGAGAGGCGACTACAAAATCCTGGAACCTGGATCTAAGATTCATGAGATTTTTGAGGGCGAGCTGAAAGCAGATATTGTAAGAATAGTTGACTGGTTCCAGACTGAACCGATTGCCATCCTTCAGACTGGACATGTAGTGTGCTCAGTACACCACGGGGGTGCAAACTCATACAATGAAGCTGTCCTGTAGGTTTCCTCACTCAGCTCAACGTTATTTGTCCAAGCGTCTAACATAGTCACAGCTCTGGCATCCCACATGTCGTGCTTCCGCAGTGGACAGACTGTTACGAATACGTCCAGCGCGTTGAGTTCCTAGGTATCGGTCGATGGGGAAGCAGGACCACAAAGCCACAATGGACAGCCGAAGAACTCTCACGAGAACTGCTAGACGTGCTATTGGGGAAACAGTCGGACGCTATTAAACAAAAGGCAAAACATCTGGCCGAAATCTGCCAAAGGAATGGTAATGGCGCTGACAACGCCGCCAAGATTATTTTAGGAGAGTGCAGCCAGACTGGAGATCCGTGAAGGGCCGTGGGATACCTAACTTAAGTAAAGAAATCAGAGGCAATATGGAAAGGCGATGCTGGTATTACTATTTTTAATGTCTGGGGTACTTCTTCTAATGGTGTTGAAGGGGACGAGATCCATGGGGCAACGGGGATTATGAGATGGTTAGGGGAGCTCAATGTCATACAAAGCGGAGGATGAATTGAACATTTTAGGAAATTCTAACTAAAATCGCTTTTTTCAATGCATATTATTAATTGCTTTTGAGTGCATGAAACTATTGGACGATGTCCATCTTGAATGTTGTAGCCCAGGAACATTTACATCTGGGAGACATGAGTGAGCATATGCAACTGTGATCCTCGATTTGGTATCTAAAGCCCTAATAATGTCCGATCCCGCGTCACCGATTTAGCAAGAATATATTGTTGTGATCCGTTCCCATATTTCTGCACAAAAAAATGCTCCGTATGATGCCCTATGTTCAAATGCGACACACGTCGGGTACAGCCCAAATCGGGTACACTCGAAGAAATTCCGCCCCAAGCACAGTCGATGAACATGTTTCAAGTGTGTTATTGTCCTCCCTCAACTCGCAGCTGAGTATCGAGCCAATGCATCTGCCTCCATTTTCAGTGCGTTGATCTTTTTGAGAAGCTTCTCCCGTTCCATCAACTTGCATGGATCCAGATCCTTAACTGACAATGTCAAATCGAGATCTGTTCTGATCCGCCCAAGGACTTCACCAAATTCTTTCTCTAATTGTTGGCTTGTCTCTTTAAGGACTTTCTCCATAAGGCTGGACATCTTCCTGCAAATTGTCGGAAACAAAGTTGGATCCGCGAGCCGTTCTCGCACCAGGTTCTTCTGGACAGCTGTTGAACCAACCCCTATTGTAATGTAAGTTGATGTGATACTTGTATGAGTTCATTTTAACTATTCCACATGCAAGACTTACCACGGATAGCAGCAGCGGATCGGTATGTTGAGATCATTTCGTTGAAAATGTATGAAATGGAGTTGGACTCCAATGCTTTCAGACGGCTGTTCCTACACCAAAAAGTCAGTTACAGGACCATAAATGCACAAACTCCACGGGTCATATACCTTATCTCGACTGCAAACATATCTCTCATGCGACTCGATAGGTGCTGTGAATCTTTGAGCCTGAACTCGATTGCACTGCTGAGTAGGTTGTGGATTGTAGGAGGAGCATTGTCTAAACAGAAAGTCAATCAGGGATCTTATTTTCCCTCCATTCTGTCTTAGAGAAACACCCTTACCAATCAGGATTTTCTTCAGAGCCAAAAGACACGCCTGCATCGACTCAGATAACTGATGAAAGACGGGATGAACCTGGCTTTCCACAACCTCCCATGGACCCGCCAATTGCATGCGCATCTTGTTGATGATCTTGGCATTCCAATCCTCACGTGGGCGTTTTCTGGTTCGATGATTGCCGTTATTTCTACACCACGCTGTAAACTGGCCTATGAAGTCACGGTTAGTTCCAGCAAGAGTGAGATGGTAAGTCGGAGGTGTGGGTGTGTACTGTAGTGCCACTGAGAATGGTTAGCAATCGTAAGATAGACCCTAATCGCAAATATTAACTCACTAGAAGCCATCCTTGGTACTCCTCCTCTGCTGCTTTAACCCAGCTGGGATGTTTTTGCTCTTCACCAGACTGTCAGTTGTGTGGATTTCCCATTGACTGCGATACATACCGGCAACTTGGATGACATTTTTCTCAAAGAAAGCTTTGAAGCTTTCCTCGAAGACTCGTACAATACCATCAAACTGATTGGTCTATAGAGCATTGTCAGCAAACTAAGCACGGCATCGAGTACAAGGGGAAAATACCGCTCTTGACAGTTTATTCTGTATATTCTGAACGGCTTCAGCGGGAATGCTGCAGCTGGTCCACATCTCGAAAGAATTGAAGGTACCGGCCAATGAAGTCTCGAGAAAGTGCCTGGCTTCTTGGAGTTGCTTGTCGGCTGTAGATGTTTGACAGAAGCCTCGAAGTCGCGGGATCCCGCTAGCGGAAACAAGAGCAACGTTGCCTTGTTGGCCATATTTTTCGTACCACTTGTTCGACACACAAAAGACATCTAGCTTTCGCTCCGGGACTTTCGCGGCGTAAGCCTGCTGGATCCCTGTTTTCACATACTCGTTTCGTGCTTCGATTAGGAGGAGTTTGCATCTACAACGCTTGTTGGTTAGATGATGTTGACTATAGACGGTCCAATTAAAGGGAATATCCATACCTTTGCTTCAGTTCCTTGACTTTCGTGGAATCTTGACATAATTTAGCACGCCTGAGTTCTATATCAAGCTTGTCCATAGCGGACGGGCTGATTCGTTTGTCGGGCCCACAGAACTCTTTTCGAGCCCTGGTTTCGTTTATTTCCTGCAAATGTCAGCGCATTCTCGGCGTTTCTCAATGTCTCTAAGGCCCCTACATCAACTTTTGTGCAGACAACGGCAATTTTCAAGGACTTGGCAGCAGACTCATCCCATTCCAATGGAACGTGATGCCGGATGACAGAGAAGAGCGCCGACTTGAGAGACTGGTCGGTAACGGCCCGAGAAATGTTGGCCACAATAAGGATATTGCTGCACCTGACCAGGTAATCTTGTGTTGCTCGAACCCTGGCCAGATTCGTGTCCTGCAAACCTTGATAGTGCGTGAGCTTCCTATGCGAATAGAGCAAACCGGGTAGGTGATGCTTACCTGGTAAGTCTGCGAGAACTACTCCGGTCTTCAAGACGGGCGAGTCGAGGTAAATGCTTTCGTCTGCGTGTTAGATGTTGTGCAAATTCACTTGGAAAGGCAAGTTACTTGCCGAATTATTTTGGTAAATGGCCAATAACGGTCGCTCATGAAGACATCGGTCTTCTCGCAACACTCGTCAGCGTCATCTGCCGTGGTTTTCCAAACCCCACCGACGCTGCCTTTAGGCCACTTGAGATCACGAGACCATTCAAAGAGCTGATTTTTCAGTCTCTCGAATGTACCTTCAGACATGTCTTGGAGAGCTTCTTCATTGAAGCCCTCCTGGTGGCCAAATGCAGCCTCGAGGGCCGACCATGCCTGTTCAGATTCTCTTACGCACTTGTCGTAATCCTCGGCCAATGTCTCATCCGACTCTACCCCAGGTAGGTAGAACTGTCGGTAGCTCCAGAGCAGCTCCGATATGAGCTCTTTAATATCCGAAGCCGATAGATACTCTACCTCGATCGTGATAGCTGGTGTGTCAGAGTCGGACTTCTGCCGGTATTCGGTTACCACAGAAGTACATGCTGAGCCAATGTCCCCCTAAAAGAAATATGAGAGTGAGAAGTCGTGATGGTTTCACAATGTACTAACCGTCTTTGCAATCCCAGGGAATTGAAGAAGGGAGTTGATGAGAGAACTCTTGCCTATCCACGATTAGTCTGAGTCTCACTCTCTTCACATTCGTCGACTTGCCTTGTCCTGAGTCACCCAGAACGGCGAAAGTTTTCGTGTCTGAAGGCTTGAAAGAGCAAAGCTTATTGACGTCGCCATGGAGCTTAGTTAACAAGGAACTGTCCTTCAGAAGCGATTCTGTCTCCTCCATAGCCTCCACCGTCTTCTTGGCAACGTGCATTCCAGCCTTAAGTAAACCTTGAAACTCATCGGTAAAGAAGCGATGTGGCGGTGCCAGCTCACTGTGGGCATCGTAAACAATAGGCACGTTCCCTACTTTCGACCCATTTCCCGCTTCGTGTTCGTTATCCGCTTTCAGCAGAGTGGATCGGTGGCTATGCGAGGCGCCGGCGTCGCTTCAAGGCAAGTTTTGATGTCGGTATCGGGCTCCGCTTTGGTGCTAGGTAGAACGCAATCGCTGGTTGATCCTCGTGCCTGTGAGTTATCGCGAGACTTATCAGATCCTTGAGAAGTGGTATGAAGAACGACGGGGAGATTGGGTGAGTGAAACATGCTGGGCAGATAAGCCTCCTACCCAGAGTGTCACTTCACTTGCCGTTACAGGTTGTTGCTGAATGCCTGGTATGGTATGGTGTTGAATGAAAGGTGGTTGAGTGGTGCTTCTTCTCGCATTGAAAGAAGCTGGGGGGTGTAGAGTTTTGAGAGGGAAGAAATTCCAGTTGCCAGCTGCATTTCTGATGACAGCTCATGGTTGCTCCCTTAGATCTAAGGCTTGCAAAAGAAGTGATTCCGAAACTCAGTAACATTGGTAACTCATATATCTGATGTCCCGTGGAGGAGATGATGGCACGTCATCGCAAACTCCGCATATCAATTATAATACTAGACTATCATAGCCACCGCGAAGACCAATAGGTGCTGCTTGTCAATTATTTTTTTACTTGATGTCGGATGTTAGGATATGCCTCCCCATGAACGTGCATTCGATTGCTCACTCGAGGTACGAAGTGCTTGGGGTGGAAACTTGAAGCCGAGAAGCAATATCCTACCCTATCATCTATCTTGCGATCATGAAAGCCGGAAACAAGCAATGGGCAGCATAGTTCAATTATTTGTATTTGTACCAATATAAAAGCGAGTACTGTATACTATCACATCTAAATTCTGGGTAAGGATGAGCGTTGTTAAATCCTTGAGAATTTCCCACACATGTAATGAGATGTGGAGCATAAATACCTAGGCAAGTGGTTAACTAATGGAGTATTCGGAGCTTTTGCCATTGTATTATAATATTTTTTGGAGTAGATATGATAACCGCCGGATAAAGTTTACCTATAATAATAAGAGTAATTTGTAGCCATAGGAGTTATCCATGGCAATGAGCAATTGCGCAGTGATGCGCCAAGAGTCGGGGCGCAGGGTGACGAATTGGTACTTCTATTCCCTAACGTTTCAGATACTACTACGGAGTACGGAGTACTGACCTCAAGTGCCGGTGGATTGCTAAACAACCACTACCACTACAATAAAATGTCATTTTTTCTTCTGCATATTGGATATTTGGCCCTTGAACTAATCCAATTGACATATTCTTTCTCCATTCATGGCATCGACTGGCCGCGGCGTCTAACACGGTTGACTACGGGAAAGCTGTTGGGCAACGATGGGATGCAGCGAACCGAGTGAGGGGTCGTGACTCTGGTGGATAAACATACAAGCAGTTGGGCATATCGGCATGGCATAAATATGTGGAGGCGCGCTTTCATGTAGAGGCTCAGGAATGATGTGCGAGCGGGGTGCACAGACAGCGAATTCACCAGACAATGCGGTACGGCACGCGGGGTAATGAAAACGGGCCGGCTATCTGATGATCCGAAGTGAGAGGAGAGTACTCCGTAGAGGAGCGTGATGATAGGCAGACAATGAACGCGTTTGTGAAAGCAGGTCTGAGGAACTGAGATCTCGCCAGGGGGGGTAAAAACAGATCGATGACGCATTTTGTCTCAGAAGAATAGAAGGGAAACCCGGTGTGCCAGGGGTCAAGTGACCGTGACCTCCATCCTCCTCTCCCTTCCCATGATCTGTCATGGGCAGCCATTCCATCCCATATGGCGCTGTCACGCTGTCACGCTGTCGCATCTTCGCACCCTTTTCGATAAGCTTTCGAGCAGCAGCATCTGGCAGCGAGGGAGGGGCGGCGACTGCGCGCAAGCGGGCGGCGACGGGCCGTTTAGTGAAGGGAGGATCCAATGGACAGCCCTTGATCGTCGTGTTGCGCAAGGGTCTAGTAGTACGGAGTACAGTTGGGAATGTATCTACTCCGTATCTTGAGCGAAATGGTAGATATCAAAAGAGGTGGGTGGTGTCATGCGTGAGCAGCAGCGCCATGAATGGTGGGATAATGAGCTGGGCGCTATGAAAGTAAGGGCTGAGTGTGTGTGGTTGCCGATCACCCAATGCACGTCCATCTTGCAGCGCTTCCCAATCGTCAATCCCTCAAACGAATCGTTCCGGTCAGCCCGGATCACCTCAATGATTCAGTGCTCTGTCTGGTGTTTCTCGTACTCGCACGCGGGAACGGGCTGACCGGGTGAGACCAACAATGGCGGATGATGACGGATGTAAACTCCGCCACAAAAATCCGAGCCCCAGCGAATGGTGGTGATGACGCAGGACGGGCAACGCAATCGAGCGAGGGATGGACTTTGCAAAGCCCACGTTCCTTATCGGGCGCCCAGTCCAGTCCAGTCCAGCCCATCACGAAACCGTGTGGACTGTGGACTGGCTGGCTGGCTGTCTTCGAGTCGAGCTGGTTGCGTTCTGTTGATATTATTAGAAACACGCCCCCCTACCCTACCTGCTAGGTACTTTCATCACCGCAGGCACTCACCGCGCCGTGCGCCACTAGAAGGCATCTTCTTGAATGACGTTGACGTTTTTCACATGCAACCTGTTCTTGTGCGCGTCCTTCATCGTGGCCAATTCACTGTACGGAGTACGAAGTAGGACCTCGCAAATCGTAGGACAATTCGGGTTGCCTACTAGGTAGCCATTTCAGTGTGGACTTGCAATGGTGCTGAGGCTGATCGATAGGCAATCGGCCGACGCAAAAGCCACCAACAATCTTCAATGGCTCGTCATGATGATAACGTTGATGATGATGATGATGATGATGGTGGTGATGATGCCAAAATAATTATCCTCGAGACTTGCGCATGGGTTTGGTTTGGGTTATCGATAGTAGACCGCCCGCACCTGCCTCCATCTAAGTCCATCCATCATGTTTCCAGCTTGCTGCTTCCCATCTGGGGCTAATGGGGCGTGTAACATCAGGGAGCTAAACTAGATACAGTATAAAGCCACCCTTTGTTTCGACTTTTTTTTTAGTGGCCGTGACGCCAAACCGTTCAGCAGCCAGCCCCATCTTGTGACTCACTCTGGAACCACTTACAATCAGCGTGAGCGCGTGTTCCGCTCTGGTTCTCTCTCGTTATTTCCCTCTTACTCGTTCTCTCCCTCTCCCTTTTTTTCCTGGTAATTGTGCAAACTATCTGCCGGCATACACAACGGGGTTGCGTTGCTACCGGTTCTTCTTCTCGTGTCACGAAGTACTCCATATGTACTCTGGAAATGCAAATGGCGTTTCCAAAAAAGGGGGTCACGCGGAGTGACGGTGTGGATGCCGAGGCGCAAACATTGGCCAATGGATTTTATGTACTTTGCACTTTGTACCCCATGCGCAAGCACACAATTGGGTTCGGTCTCGCCTCAGCCGCTTGATAGCCTGGAGCCAAGCTGAAGAAGAGATGTCGACTAATACGGAGTACTTCGTACCTACTACAGAGATGACTACAGAGATGACCTGCGTATGTACGTAGTATGCACGAAGTAGGTATGTATGTATGTAGGCACTTTGTACTGTGCATCCCTAGGGCTCCTATTCGACACGCAATTGCCAATGAGCCTCGAGCGAACACGCTGGCAGTACGAAGTATTAGTCCAGCACCAACAAATAGACAGGGCCGCCGGCGCCCCGGACAAAGGAGCCTCGTCGAGCCAAGCACGGCCAGCAATCAATACACGCAAGCAGAGGCAGGTCGGAGAAAAGAGAGGGGAGGGAGGGCATTCTCCATGTGCGCGCGATTGGGCTTGAAAGCAGTGTACATACAGTCCATTGGGCATCAGGCACCCAAAGGGAGAAACCAAGAGGACCAAGAGTGCTCCACAGCCCACAGTCCACCCGTTCGTTCGTTCGTTGGGTTAGGGGGGTTATCATCCTCTTCTTCCGTCTTTCTTATCGCTCATTATATATCGTGCGTGTGCTTGTCTCGTACTGAATGTGCTGCTTATGCAAAACAAATGCTATCATTTCAATTTTGTTTCCCTCTTATGGGTGAGTTCACGCAATCAATCAATTGAGACAGAACCCCCCTGTTTCTACAGCTGAATGTGAATTGGAACCCGATTATTCCGTCATCGTCCCCAGATCTGGCAGCCCCCAGCATGGCGGCCTTATCGATGAGGGGTGATAACGCATTGCCCCTCCTTTATCGCAGTGCCCCTCATTTTGCTTCGTTTCGTTCACCCTCACCCACCAGCACCACCACCAACCCAGCCAACGCCGTCATGCTTTGACCCAGTGCTACTGCAATTGCGACCTATTGCGACATGCCATGACCAAGAGAATGCTGCTTGCGGTGTTTCAGGCAGGCCATTGATCTACAAGACACGCAGGGTTTGGTTTGGGGCGGCCGAATGGAAAGCCGATAGACAGACAAGACAGCCAGACACTGAAAGGTTGCCTTCAGGTTGTTTGCCCAAACTAGCCATCCCTCTGACTGGTTATCTGATTGGCATCTTCACAGTCTGCGCTCTGTTTGTCGCTCCCGTCTTCACTTATGCCAGGTACCCTACCTGCCCTGCTTGTCAGTACGCTCTCTAGCCGCCAGCCGTATCGAACGGCCGCCCTCCATTTTCTCAAGGGCTGGCGCTGGTCCACGTCTGACAAATGGATGGCTTGGGAGCAGCGCGCCCATAGATAGAGGTAGCATGGCCATCTGCCCACCGCCATTGCGGATATTCCGCCCGTCAATTGACCTTCCTTCTTCTTTGTTCGTTTTGCTTCTCTTTGCCCTTTTGCTAGTATCTGGTGGATTCTTCTTTGTTTGCTTGTTGTGGGCAGCAGTACTTCGTACATAGCGTGCTCTGTACTTCGTACTCCGTACAGTCTGTTCATTCCCCACTCCGCTCCCCTTACGTCACAGGCCTCGTATGTACTTCGTACAAAGTATTAGTATTTGGCATTTAGTATTAATTTTCCCCAGCGTTAGATAGCCGTATGCGGGACCCGCCCTGGAGGGTTGCATAAGCCACGGTCCTGTCTCTAAAACACTTCCGTAAACATGGCGCTGTGCCATACAGTATGAAGATTCGACCTGGATTGTTGATGGTGGTATTTTTGGGAACTTCAGGAAGAAGCAGAATCACACGCCATGGCCCAGAGCCGCCGGAATAGTGTTTGGGTGTGCCTGATGACCACGTTAGATGGCCGCACATGACTGGCTGGAGGTGGAGAGGTGAGGTGTGAGTGTAGTACAGCCAAGTACCTCCTCTGTTGTGACGTGACTGCACTCTCGTTTGTTGTACTTCGTACTAGTACCTAGTACCTATAGTAGTACGGAGTACTGCGGAGAACTGTTGGATCAGATTCATCAGAGTCTCTAGCGATGTACTAAAGGACGGAGCACTAAGAAAGTATCTCCGCCTGTATCGATGATATACATGTAGTGCACCTTTCTCGGGAATTTATGGTCCTTGCCTGCCTATGCATGCGTTGCCAACTGTTCTCTCCAAGCGTCTCAGAATCAACGCCTGGCGAAAGAGAGCGACAGCGTTAGACTTTATATCTGGGGCAGAGCATACTCCGTACATGCCTAGTACAAAGCAGAGGGGTGTGAAGCTCTGTGGTGGTACGGGGGAGTACTTAGGTACCTTGAGCACCCACGTTTTTTCACAGGGCCTTGTGAGGCCCAAGACCCACTAAGGCAACCTCGCAGCGGGCAGTTTTTGGGTGAGATGAGGAGAGAGTGAGTAAAAATGGAAGTACCTCTTTACTTGCTAGAGACACCCCTATCGCCGACTATCCCGCCTGACCCCCCCCAAAGATCCCAATTCTGTACTCCGTACTCCTTCCCCCCCAATCACGCTCAATGGCGCTGCGCTCTCCATTTCAGCAGCAGCCATCCCTCTCGTGTCCTCCTTCCTCGTCCATGGCTGAGTCTCTTTTCTTCTTCTTTTCTTTCTTTCTCTCTTCTTCTTCCTTTTTTACCATCTCTCCGTAATTCTCACAATCGCATTGAGAACTATGGCTTTGTGATTTTCTCGCGCCTTCATCGACCTTGAACTGGCTTTTTCTCATGCAGCAACAGGCAAAGGCAAACAGACAGACAGACAGACAGACGCAGACGCCTTGCTATTCGACACGCCCTGGGCCTCCCACGCATACGGGGTACATAGACGCCTCCAGGACGCACACCCCTCCTCTGTGTCCTCCCATCTCGCTGCGACGCTGCCTCTTCTTGATCGCTGGTGCTTCTTTGTCCTGCTTCTTCTTGCGGGGCGTGAGTGCGCGCGCCTGCTTGTGTGTGCCTTGCGCCAAGGGTCTCTGTGGCCGCCACATCACACCTTAATACCAGGCAATCGTCCATACTCATCGGGTACCAACGACTGGAACTGGTTGACTAACTGATTGACTGCCTGACTGCCTGCCTTGCCTGCCTGCTTTGCCTGCCTTCGCGCTTGTTGTGCAAGTGTGAAGTGAGTGTGCGTACGTGCGAGTGAGTGCGAGTGTTACTTAATAAAGTGTGGTGCGTGAGCGCAGTCACCCATCATTCTTCTGCTGCAAGTCCTACTGTGTCCTCGTCCTCTTTCTACTATCTATACTATACCTCCTGCTCCCTCCGCCTCCGCCTCGTTTTCTTCCTCCTACAACAACAGCAACCGTCTGCTACTGCTGCTGCCTTATCAACAAGAATTCATCCACGGCAGTTATTGTCTGTGTCTCGCTCACTGCCGACGGTCAATGAAGCAATCCATCAAATCAATCGATCGGTCAAACAATCACCTTTCGGCTTCGTTGTTGCGCCTATTCACTTGCTCGCACAATTGCCGGACCCGTTTACGCAAACGAACAATTGCTCAACCTACCTATTCAACTCAACTCAATTCAATTCAACAGCCCATAAATACAGTCATTGTCGCCCGCTGAGTGAATGGCTCTGGCCCCTCTGTTGACCGCACCCAAACAATCGACTCAGCACCCCACCTGACCTCACAGAGGACCATCCATAAAGAGCAGTCGGGCATTTCTTTTTCTCGACAACTCCTTTTTACTTTCCCCTTGCTCTTTACGACGGCTACTATCTCCGAAACACTAAATTCCAAAGGTTGGACTCACCCCAGCTGCTGCTGCTGCCTATGCGGCTCTGAACTGTCTTCGCCACCCATTACACGTCACACACCTCAGTCACTCGCCGCCATCCGCGCATGGCTGACAAACCCAATCAATTTTAGCCACGCACCCTCACAGCTCACACGCCCTCAACCTTCCACGCAATTCGACAAGGTCCCGGTGACCTCTTCGTCGTCTTCTTTATCGTCTTCATCTTCGTCTTCTTGTTCTCCTTTTTCCTCCTCCTCCTTCTCTGGTTTTTCCGCCTTTCATCATCGCGCTCCTCACTCCTCGATAAGCCCAATGGCTTCCAATTTCCACCGCATCGAGCACCCCATAGAGCACCCGATTTTGCCAATGGCTCACCAACCATCCAAGGAAACCAAGAAGGTCGACATTGGCAGCCTCATGTCGCCTCCCGACCCAGTGCTCGACAGCTTCGCCCACGGCCAGCCAAATTCGCTGGGCGCTGCTGTTGTCGCCGGCAATGGGCGGTCGGCATCCGCTAAACAGCCATTGCCCATGTCGCCCCCTATTTCGCCCTACACCAAACCCATCTCCAGCAGCAACACACCGACGACACCGCCTAGCCACACCATCAAGGACCCTGTCCTGTACCCTGCCGACGAGTCCTCTCCCTCGAGCCCACCGCAACCCCCGTTGTTCGCGCCCGCCGAAATCGAGAACCATAAGCAAATCGTCGATGACCATGTACGCGCCCGATCGTCGTCTATCCTCTTCACCGGCGTCCCGCTGCCTCGGCGTGAGGATTACGAGCTCGCCTTGACCTTCCGCTCTCAGGTCATGAAGCACTTCACCAGCAACCGAAAGGGGTGGTTACGCAAGGAGCGTGCCCTCCTCATAGCTGACCGCCAGGCCGGAGCTCAGCGGTATCATGCCATCATGCCTGCCAAGCCAATCGTGGCCAAGCCCGCCCGTTCGCAGCGTGCCGATCGCGTGTCGAAGCCGCAGGGTTCCGCCCCGCGACCGATCCGCACCAATGCTACCGGAGCCTCCAGTTCTCCATCCACCACTGGCGTCTCCCGACCCGCCGCTCGTCGTCCTAGCGCCACGCCCGAGCCATCTCGCCGCATTGTTGCGCCAAACCGGGAAGACAAAGATTTCAACGCGCTTCCCGACTACTGCCCGCCACTCAGCTCGCTCCCAAACAAGACCAACAGCCTCAAGGTGGACTGGAAGGGCCAACCAATTGATCTCAGCAACGACCCGCACCAGCACCTCCTTCACCCTGACGAGGTGATTCTGGCGGGTAATTTGCGATTGGACTGCGCCACGTACCTCACCAGCAAGCGCCGCATGTTTGAGCGACGTCTGCAATGTCTGCGCACCGGCAAAGAATTCCGCAAGACGGATGCCCAACAGGCATGCAAAATTGACGTCAACAAGGCTTCAAAGCTGTGGACGGCATTTGATAAAGTCGGCTGGCTCGACGCCACTTGGGTACGCCGCTTCTTGTAAAGTGCGAGCGCAATGGATCCCAACGACACTCTCCTCTCACCCACATTACTCCGCCTCCAACCGTATTATACCACTCACGACTTGATGAACACGACTACATACACCAATATGGCATCTAGCGATTTTGTTTTGCATCATGTGGATCTTTGCTTCTGTCTCCCTTTTTTGCTTTCACGGCCCCTCTCGCGGCACTTGGAGCTGTTGACAGTGGATTTTTTTCCATCAACTCTCGAATTGCCAATGCGATTGGACATGTTCATTTTTTTCCTCTCCCAGTTTATTTCTTTGAACCATTTCATGGATACGACCTATTTGGCATAACGGGAACTGTTTTTTTGGGAGGTACATACACCAGAACATTAGGGGCTTTTTCACCATGATACCCGGAGGGCGACATACACTTGACCAAGATGGCGACCACGTCACTCCACCCAATTTTTCTTGCTTTCCTTTGTCCTTCTCCCCAGGGGGTTTTCTTCTTTTTGAATTTTTTTTTCCCGTCAGGGCCTAGTTGCCACTGATGAGAATGCTTGGTCTCAGGATACGGTTACGGACGGAGGCAGGGCGGGGTATGCATGTACGGCGTTTTGTTTTAGCATCGCTTGGCTGGTTGACATGAGGTTTATCTGGATCATTCCACGGATTTGCATTCAAGGCTGATCAGCCTGGATGCTGGAGGAAGAGATACGGGCTTGCAGTCGCATTCCCTTGGTTGCCATAGATTGTCAAGAGTCTACCTGGCTGGCTTGTCGGTGTGTTGGCTGAGGAGTTCCCTTGGGGCTTTCTCAACCAGGGATGGTGTGTGGTGGCCGCTTTTTTTACGTGGTCTGAAGGAGCCAGTGGCATACCACTCGGCAGAGTTTGGGGAAATGTGGCGGGGAGATGAACACGACAGCAGTTTAGGCCGACAACTATGTGTCAATCAAATTTACTCTTTAGGAATATCCTCTGACATCATGGCATGTGAATTGTCCCAGGCTGCGTCATCGAGGCAAGTCATTAGTACGGCGCAGGAATAATAGCAGTAGCAGCAGCAGCATCTGGTTTATGCCTTTTTTTATCATCCTTATCGCTCTCAGCCCTACAAACGGGGGTTCCGCAGGGGCGATCGCCAGGCGTGCAGCGGGAAGCAACTCTGGAGGGGGGCGTTATCAAGAGGCATGGTTTAAACTTATCAGTTGCAGCAAACAAAGCCAGGGGGGGTGAGATGGAGGCCGATGGTACGTACCGTCCGGCCGGGGCTCCGGAGGCGAGTCTCCACTTCGGAGGGAGACCGGAGCGGCAAGGAAGAAGCTAGAAGCAGGAACTCGGGAGTTTCGCTCCGAACACGTGTCTCTCATTTCATCCTTCCGTCATGGAGGCGACATCTCTGTCAACGATGATCCATTGATTCATAATTGAGTCTACGACACAATGGAGCTCTGTGTTGGTTGCGATTACTGATGAGTTGGACAAAAGAAAGAGAAGAGTGTCTCTGTATACTGGTGAGGATATGGCGAGTGCGGTGTTGTTTATTGTGACGAATCAGTATCTTGTTGGACAGACGGTGGTTGTGGATGGGGGGTATACGCTGGCCTTGGGGGAGTAAGCGATGATAACTGAGAGTCAATATCGAACATGTCAAGGACGCAGACGACAGAGTCTTCGAGAGTCTTGTGATATGATAAGGACGTTGGCCTTCCACTCCGAGCTCTTGAGCCCCTGAGCCCCTCGCCGGATTCTTCTAACTGTACACTACCATACGCCCTCGTTTACTTGCAAACGGCGCCATCCCACCTATGTATGAGCGCAATATCAGACAATAATCAAATCAACCAGTATTTTACAATGGCATCTTCTTTGCCGCATCATCGCACTTCAATATGCTGTACCGCCGCAATCCACTTCTTCTCATCCGCCCTAAACCTCCAGTTAGCTTTTCGTTGCTCTGCATCCAGACAGCTAGGCCACTTACTTGTCAAACTTGAGCAACTTGCCCAACACTGGCACCAGCTGCGCCCTCAGCTTGTTGTCCTTCTGCTCCAGGAACTGCAGCAGAATGGTCTTCAGGTACATTGTGTCTGGCGACGACCCTCCGTTGACGCCACTACGCGTCGAGTCCATGGAGCTTCGGCTGGAACTGGCCACTGTTGAGGAGGACGCCAGCTTTGCCTGCGCGACCTTGAGATCCTTGGCCAGCTTTTCGTATCGCAGCCGCGAATCATCGAGCACCTTGCGTAGATCGGCGCGTTGCTTCTCGCCGTCACGCATCTGACGCTCGGATGCGTCCAGGGCGGTTCGAAGCTGAGAGACTGTCCCTCGCATCTCCTCCGTCTCAGCCTCGACTTTGGATTCCACTGCCTCCAGCTCCTCCCTGCGGCGGCGCCAGTCCTTTTCCCGCTGCTCCAGTTCATCACGCTCATGTTCCAGCGTCTTCACCTCCCGTTCCAGTTCTCGGATCTTCGACTTGAGCTCTTCCGTCTCTCGGGCCCTTCTCCTCGCGAGGGTACTCGACTCGTCCTCGATCCGCTCGCGCTCCTCGATCGCCGCCTCCATTCGTGCTCGCATCTCCCTGACCTTGGTATCCGCGCGCTCGTCCACGTCCGCGAGAAGTCGGCGCATTGTCTCTCCTTCCCGTGTGCGCTCCTGGAGCAGTCGTTGCACCTCAGCCACTTCTTCCTCCAGCGACTCGGCCTGTGACTGTGCCTCTTTGAGCTGCACTGACATTTCGGCAGTCTGGTCTCGCATGCTGCTCAGCAGACCCTGGGCATTGGCGTATAGTTGCGTCTTGAAGTCAACTTCCTCCTGGGCTGCTGTCTTCTCCCGCCTCAGCTTGTGCATCTGCTCCTCCAGCTCCGCAACACGTGGGCGTAGTTTGTTCAATTCGCCCTGCACCCTCTGCAGCTCTCGCTCGGCCTTTTCTGCCTTGGAGCTCAGCTCAATCTTCTCCGCCTCTGCGCGCCTGAGATCGCGTCCTGACACACGTTGAGCGTCTTCCAGTCGCGCCTTAGCGGTGCCCTCGGCCGCAAGCTTCTCTTGCAGATTCTTCACCTCCGTGTCACGGTCTGATGCGATCTGCTGAGCACGGGTCAAGTCCCGCCTAAGGTCCTTCTCCTTCTTCTCCATCTCCTTCAACTCCTTCGTCTTCGCTGCCAGCTCCTCTTTTGTCGCCTTGAGAGTGACTGAATCTTGCCTAAGACTCTTCATTTCTGGCTGCGCCTTCTGCAAAATCTCGCGCAGCTCCGCTGCGTCTTTGAACCGAGTTTGCGCTAGCTGCTGGGCGGCACCAAGATCCGACTGCAATGTGGCCGACTTGTCCTTCAGGTCCTCGTACTCCTTTTGAAGGGCCTCCATTTCGGCTTGTAGCTTGGTGTTCGCCTGGGTATTTGAGCCCAGAGAGGCGATCTTCTCTTCCAAGGTTGCGATTTGCGCCTTCAATTCCGCCTTCTCGCGCTGCAAATCCTTGATCTTCTCCTTGTCTTCAACATGATCTTGACCAATGTTGATGAGGTTCTCCTGTAGAGTCTCAATCTCCTCGCGAAGATCCTCTTCTGTCTTTCTCCTCTTGGATAATCGCTCGATCTCTTTGTCCTTATCAGCGATTTCCTCCTTGAGTTTAAAGATCTCCACTTCCAGTGCTGTGTTGTCAGGTCCTTCAGCAGACTCAGTTGGGGCTTCGTCTGCGACCTCGCTTGGCTCGGTTTCCACCACCTCAACCGCTGGTGCAGAAGCTGCACCACCCTTGCCCTTCTTCTTCCTATTGTTCTTCTTTTTCAAGCCGCCACCAGGTGCTGCAGGTGTAGCCTTGGGAGGTTGGGGAGAAGATGCCGCTGTTGAGGGCGCCGTTGGAGTCAGGGGTTGAGAATTGAGCTTCTTAGTCAGCTCCTCGATCTTGCTCTGGCTATCTGACTTGTCCTTCTTTAGAGATTCGATTTGAGTCGTAAGATTATCGATGAGTTTCCTGGAGATGGCCTTTGCGTTTGTAGCCTTGGTGAGTTCCACATCTAGGTCGCTGGCTCGCTTATCGGATTCCGCCAGTGAAGCCTTTATCTCTTTGACCTTTGATGAACCAGTAGTCTTTTCCTCGTCCAATTTAGCCTCTAGTTCCTTGAGCTGTGCCTGAGATTTCTCGAGTCTTTCCGTTAGGCTGGATATATCCTTAGTCCTCGCGTCCAGCTGTGTCTGTAGAGCGCCCTGCGAAGCCGACGCTTCACGAGATTCGCTAAGCTCTCTAGCTGATTTCTCCAGACTCTCCGCCAAACCAGCACTGCTCTCCTTGACTGCAGAAAGCTCCTGTTTCAGGCCATCCACTTCTGACTTGAGCTTCTCAATCTCTTCGGCCTTTGAGGCAGCATCGGCCTGAAGTTGGGGGATCTCATCATCGTAGGAAAAGAAGTCTTCGTTCGCCTCTTTAGATACCTTAGATGCGGACTTGTCTTTGTCATCGTCTTGATCATCGTCAGGCTTCTTGTCGTCCGTCGCTGTCTCTGTTGGCTTGGCAGCCTTGAGAGCATCGAGTTCTTCCTGCAACGCCTTCAATTTCTCTTCGCTCTCTTCATTCTTCTTCTTGAACTCGTTTTTCTCAGCTGACACCCTCTTGAGCTCATCCATCACCATGTCTCCCTTGAGTTTCAATTGGTTTAGGTACTCGACTAGGGCCTCTGGATCAGCGATGGAGGTGAGCGCGGTGTTCTCACGAAGGGCCTTTTCGAACGGCTCGATCGCTGTGGCACGCCGGTGGGCAACTCGGTATGAACGTAGAAGCTCTGCGGGAGATGTTAGTCTGTCTCAATCTTATACCCATCAGCGGACGAATGAAATAGGAGCCCACCAGGGTATGTTGATTCAAGCTTCTCGAGCTTGCGCAACCGTTGTCTGATTTCCGGGGTCAATGCCGAGCCAGCCTTGTTGGCCTGGCCAGCACCTCCATCTCCAGCATTGCTGTTGTCGCGTGCTTCGTCCTCTTTGGCCTCGTTGCCCTCATTCGTCTTCTCGTCAGCCCCTGACTTTCCAGTAGCCGACTCCCCATTCGGCGCGTCCTTCTCGGGTACAGCTGGAGGCTTCGGCGTTCCGGCTCGACTCGGCTCGTCGCTATCATCGATGACGAAAGCTGCTTCAAAGACGGCAGGATCAGGGTTCTGCGCGGCATCTCCAGCATCGACACTCGAGTCTTTAGGTCGAGGTCGCCGTCCAGAAGTACTGTCGTTCCTACGCGATGACGTCGAGCCAGACCTGGAAAGGGATGGTGTCTCCAGGGACTTCTGCCGCGCCTGTTCCTCGGCAATGGTGCGGTCGATGGCGCCTCTTATTCTCTATTGATTCCACATTCCGGTCAGCAAACAGAAATGCCAACCCAACCACTTCGTGCGTTTTGGCTCAGGGGCGCATAGGAGAAACCGACTTGGAACATGATGGATCCGTGGTGACCGTGATTGGCCGGGGTGCGAAGCAAGAAATGGAGAGTTCGACCATAAGGGAAATCGTTTGAACAGAGAGACGCAGCGCGGCGCAAGAAAAGGCAAGCTGAGGCGTATCAGATGGCCTCGCGCAGGAGCATAATTGCTGTGTTTCGCGATGTTTCCCAGAAGATGACAGCCTTAGCCTCAACAACTCAGCCTCCTTCCTCTTGGTGAGAGGAGGCTGCAGCAGGTGGGCTACCGGTGCTTTGGGCTTAGCGCCATTCACGAGTTATTCAGCAATGGCCGAAAGAGGCAGTATAATACGAGGTGAGGTACTCCGTATTCCGGGTAGTGATTGGGTTAGGCACAAGGACATGTTTGAATGAAATAGTATCCTGAAATATATACATATATACAAATGAGGGAAAGACGGATATCATATATCATACTAGTGAGTTGTATATTTTATGGTGAACAGGTATTTCGAGGGTATTATTTATGATACTAAATTCTAGTAGTATGTATGTATTACGACGAGTAGCTTTCCGCATAATAGTCCAAATGATTTATATGTGCCTCGTATGGATTGTTTATATAGTTTATATCTTGTTTTCACGCACTTCAAGTCTCCAAATGATTGATTGGTTTTATTTATTTTCTACTCATCCCTGATACGTCAGAGTAATGCAGTCAGTCATTCGATTTCCTAGTGGTTATACGTCTCTTGTTTGCTATCTTGACCTCGTATGCATACATACCTACATTCCAAAGAGCGGGGGATTTTATGTATGATTCTTACCTGCATATATAGGTACGCATGACTTGCCAGTGGCGAGGCTGAACCTACTTGCCACCAACAGCTGAATACCTATTTTGATTCAGTCTCACATAATATTTATGTATGTCTGATCTCGCCTCCGCACTCTCTCCAACTCGCCATCAGTCCGGACACCTCTGCCGTCCAGAAGCTGAGCATCGCCCAGAATGCTGTTGTTTGACTTGCCAGACGAAGTGCTGGAGGCCATCGGCAAGGCCCTGACAGAGGATGCCGACATTGCAGCACTTGTTCTGACCAGCCGCCGGCTCTGCTCTATTTTCGGCGACTATCTGTATCGCCATAACGAGAGCTGTAGCGAGGCAGCGGCCTTGTTCTGGGCTGCCGAACATGGCCGAGAGGAGACGCTTCGACGGGGCATGGAGGCTGGAGTCACAGTTCGTGATCATCCCAACCTGCTTTCTGTAGCTGTGACGCATGGACGCGTGGCCATCATCAAGACTCTTCTTGCTGTTGATGGCCTCGATCCCAATGCCGAGGACGAAGACGGGTGGACGCCGTTGGGCCTTGCGGTGAACAAAGGTCATCTCGAAGTTACCAAGATCCTCGTGGAGCACGGCATCAACATCTCGCAACTTACTCGAGGAGGCTGGACGCTGGTCAATGTCGCCGCCCACAGGGGGCATTACCACATCTTCAAGCTTCTTGTGGACCATGGAGCCGACATCTCTGCCCGGAGTGAAAATGGCTGGTCGCCACTTAAATCGGCAGCATGCGGCGGCTTTGTCGATATCGTCGAGTTGCTTCTCAACAATGGCGCCGACATCACTGTGACAAGCAACGTTGGCTGGACATCACTGCATTCGGCAGCGAATGCCGGACACACCGACGTGGTGGAGCTGCTTCTCAACCACGGCGCCGATACCACCATCGCGGCCCACGAAGGCTGGACGGCTTTGACTCTGGCGGCCGACAAGGGCAGACTCAAAGCCGTCAAGTTACTCGTTGAGAAAGGCGCCGACATCGAGCTTGCTTGCGGCAACGGCTGGACTGCGCTTTGCTTGGCCGCAGACCATGGCCAGGTGGCCATCATGAAGGTGCTTCTTGACCGTGGCGCGACAACCGGATGCAAAGCAGAGGGGGGATGGTCGGCTCTCACACTGGCTGCAAACAACGGGCATCTCGCAGCGGTGGAGACGCTTCTCGATTATGGCGCAGACATCGAGATTGCGACGAATGCAGGATGGACAGCACTCATGTCAGCCTCAGACAATGGACATGTTGAGATCGTCAAGCTGCTTCTCGAAAAAGGTGCCAATATCGAGGCTGCAAGCGAGAACAAATGGACAGCGTTGTTCACAGCCACAGACAGCGGTCACACGGATATTATCAAGCTGCTTCTGGAACACGGGGCCAACAGCATGGCTGTCAACAGAGGCAATCAGACGCCGGGGCTCAGGGCAGCCCATGTGGGAAGTCTTGTAGCCATCGAGCTGTTCCTCAAAGCGCCGGACTTTGAAGTCGACCAGATGGACAACCAGGCCCGGACGCCGCTCTTCCATGCAGCCATGCGCGGACACGCCGACGTTTTGCAAGCGTTGCTCCCCCATAGCAAGGCGAAAAATACCAAGGACCGGTACGGCACCACTCCCATTGTCGCGGCGACCAGGAACGGACATGATGAGGTGGTTGAGCTGTTGATGAAGCACGGCTGCGCGGATCTGGAGGCGAAAGACATCTTTGGCAGCACCCTCCTAGCAACAGCCCAAAGGAGCGGAAGCGAGCGACTCATCGAGATGCTACGGAAACACGCTGAGCAAACCAGCGTGGAGGTTCCGGATGCGGATCCAGCGGACCAGGGCCGCGAATACGTGTTTGAACCAGATTCATGTTGGTGCGATGCGTGTTGTCGATGTACGGTGCATGGCACCGCGTCTTTCGTTTGCGATTTGTGTGATGGAGGCGGCTTTGTCATCTGCTCAGAGTGCGCTGATGCGGGTCTTCAATGCCAGGATGAGACGCACAGTTGGAGGCCCCATCAGTGTGCTCGAAGCGGCGGAGGGTGAGCAGTGAGGCCTGAAAGTGGAGGTGTATGGGCTGGATGGATGGATGGATGGATGGACATGGGCTCGGATTTAGTTGAATAAGATGAAGATGATGCTGATGCTTATTGAAGATGAAGATGATGATGACCTTTGGGTTGATGGGGGGACGTTGATAGGTACGGATATTTTGTAGGTATTCAAAGTTATTTATGGTACGAATTTTATGAGTATATGAAGATAGCTAATAGACATCTTACGGCCATGAATACAGTCTCTTCTTAGTAAAAAAGCAGCAACACTGGCAGTTTACTTTCTCATCCAGCGTCTCTTGAATGAATTCCAAGGGTTAGGTGTAATACTAATACGGAATACGGATACTATCCCACAAGTGGCTTGACTCTGGAGCGTAGTAGTATGTACTACGGAGTACATAGTACGGAGTACATACATACAACTGTGGCTAATGTGGGGTAATTGTGGCTGAGACGCTTGGGCCGCCACCAAGCCCCGCCACCCACCTGCCCAATGGAGTCACCGCCCGCTCCTTTTGGCCACTCAGGCTCATCTGCTGTCCAAACTGCCAATCTGTCTGTTAGTATCTCCATCTTGTGAATGCGAAGCTGCCAGACTGCAGATCTGGCCTTTCGCACCTTTTCCAGCTGCGCTTCTTTAAAGCGCCAGCTCTGAAACACTGCCTTACCCTTCTCCTCCTTCTCCTCCTTCTCCTCACCCTCGTCTCCAATTATTAGGCCTTTGGGCCTGGACTTGTCCGAGAATCCGCACAAGATGGTCTCCTTCTGGCCCTGGGGGGTTCGTTCACATGCTAACCGAGACCATCGACAACGAGAGCATATTTGGCTGACAACATGAAAACCAGGGCGGTGATTCCTCCCCAGCCGGTTTCGAAAAGGTGCTCTCCGCGCTTTCGACCAAGATCGCCGACACACAGGCCCGTCTCGAGCGGATGCGCCTGAGATCCCGCAAGGCCAAGGTCCTCGGCACGCTCTACCTTTCCTTTGCTTACCTTGTCTACGCCATTGTCCTGTTGCTAGTTGTTGGGTATAAGAACCTGGGAGCTTACGAATGGACTGGAATGGCTGGTGGACCAGTCCTGTAAGTTCCAAAGCGCGTTGCAAACGGATGCCCACCCCCCACCTCCTCCTGAGGTAACTAACACGTTGGTGTCGCACAGAATCTACACAGCGCGAGTGATCATCACCAGCTACTACACCTTCCGTACCGAGAGCTTAGAAACCCAGCTGCATGAGCAGGAAGATGAGCGCGCAAAGACGATCCAGAAGCTCAAGGATGCGACCAAATACGACTCCACCATGGAACTTATCGAGAAATACGGAGGAGAAGACAGCAGGCCCAGGAGCAGGCAGCAAGAGGGCCCCGAAGACTCCCTTGAGGGGAAGCCACAGGCTGGTCAAGTCACCACCCCTAGCCGTACGAACATGCTGCCCCCTCCAACAGCCAATATCCAGCGACGAGACGGCCCTCCCAGTCGCCCGGTGACACCACAGGTCCCTTCGCCAAACTCTCTCGACCCCACGGCCGAATTCGCCCCTAACGCCTTCAACCACTCACTTCCTCCCCAAGACCTATCGGGTCATTATTACGATACTTCGTTTGCACCAGCAGAGTCGCACTGGTACGATCGCATCTTTGACGTCCTGCTCGGCGAGGATGAGACCGCCGCCAAGAACCGAATCGTGCTCATATGCTGTGTCTGCCGCCTCGTCAACGGCCAAGCCCCTCCTGGAACCAAGAGCCTTGCTGAGCTGGGTATCTGGAAATGCATGGCTTGTGGCAAAGCAAATGGTCAGATGGACGAGGGCAAGCGCATCGTCAGGGAAGTGCTTGCAAAGGCTGAGAAGGGGCAAGACCAAGGGGACGATGCAGATGATGTGGATGATGAACTAGTCACGATAGAGAACGTGGATGCGGAGACTTCAAGCACCGGGGTTGATACTGATGGGCCGGCGGCTACCGTCAAGGCACGTCGAGCCAAGGGCAATAAGTAAGGGGCCAGCCAGCCAGCCAGCCGAAGGCGAACAACCAAGTGTTTGGTTTCATGTCTGGAGAGAGGGCAAAGGCCTAGAGATATCAGGCGTTCCATATCTCCTCTGTCATTACCGGTGTGATTGATACCCAGGATTGGGCAGCATGGGTCGGTCATTGAATAATATTGCCAAAATTAATAGTAAAGTAGAAAAGGGGATGAATTGTGCAGTCAATAAACAATGTCAAGCACGCAACGCCAGAGACTAGAGGCATGGCCGGAAGAAAAAAAGAAAGAAGAGGAAAAAAAAATTGATACGGTCATGTCGCAGAGTCTATCTATCGTTGGCTTTCCATACATTCCCAATCGTTGCCGTCGTTCCTTTCATCCATCAACCACGCCACCTTGTTTCCTCCGCTCCTCATCACACCAACACATCTACACCCTACCTTACCTATATCCTACCCCATGTGATGCTGCAACATCATTCATCCAGACAGGAGAGACCTCCCCGAGTCCCAGTCCCCTCACCTCACCTTGTAGCAACCAGGGCCAAAGCCCAGTTCAGACGCGTGAGCAATAGGGTGAGCGCGGCAAGAAGGAGGAAGGATGCGGTCCATGGCGTGTGCTGCGGCTTGCCCTCGTCCGTGAGTCGACCAATTCCTTATCGTTTCCTCACTTCTGTGGCCCACCCGTCGATGCCTTCTCCCTTGCTGCCCACCTCCAGGCCCTCGATCTTGACCCCCTTCATGCCGGGCGTGTCTTCTAGCCAAGCGTGTCCCGCCATGCCGCCAGCATTCGCCCGCTTCTCTGGCACCAGTTCGAGCATGGGTGTCAGGAAGGCCGAGATGCGCTTCGCCTCGTCCTCCTTGAAATGATATTTCTCTCTGAGGACATCGGGCAATGCCCAGTGTCGGAGTCGGTGAATGTTGCGTAACTCTCCCTTGCGGTTGAAGATTTCCTGGCTCCACTTTCCGGCGAGACAGAGAGACCGGGGGAAAGGTCCGAGTAATTCTATAATCTGTGCGATGTGGTCGTCATCTTTGCCGTACTTGGTTCCGGATTGCGGGTCGAAAAGATAGTCGCCAGTGATGAGTTCGAAGACCTGTTGAGGAATAAAAGTGTCAGCGCCCATATTACCATTACCCATTTCGCAATAAAAAGGCGAGTGCATACCATGGCGGACATGCTCCAAACATCTGTGCTAGCTCCCCATTTGGCTCCCAGAATGACCTCGGGAGATCGGTATTGTCTTGTCTGAATGTCGTTGGTGAAGTGGTGGTTTACCCAGCACGCATTGCCCAGGTCTGCGATTTTGACACTGATTACGTCAAAGGCATGAGCATCGTCCGCCTTGCGCTTCTCGCCCGCGGAAGTGGAGGAGCTACTGGACTTGTCGAGCGAAATGCCGGACACCTCTCGGGTTAGGAGATCGCTACAGTGTGGGAGGGTTCGTGTCAGTGATTTTTTGTCGACATGTGTCATGTGTGTGTGATGTATGTGTTATGCATGTGAGAGGACTTACGCCGTCTTCTCTCTCTTACTCTGCGACTCGTCGGTTGATTTTGGTGATGAATCCTTTTTCTTGCCGTCGCCTGCCGCATGCACCCCGTTAGAAAATTGCACAGATAGCGGGGCGGAGGGATCGATCTATTACCATCAAGGATGCCTCCAAGGTTGGCGGCTTGGGCGCCCGGGGAAGGGAACATGTTGTTGTGATTAAAGGAGGCGTTGAGGGGAGATGGTAGTGGCTGGCTGCCGGTGATGAGGGTTCTCCGCCTCCTGCGGCCGTTGCGATTGTTTTCCTTGTCGCCTGTCTCGGGCTTGACGACCTTTTTGACGATCTGCTCGACATCTCCAATCTCAATCAGGACGTTTTCGGGCTTGAGATCTGTGTGGATGATGCCGCATTCCCGGTGCAGATAGTCCAGACCCAGCAGGACCTGCTTGGTGATCTGCTTGACGAGGGGCATGGGAATGCCGCGGTGGTTCCACCTCTTGATCAGGCCCAGCAGGTTTTCGCCCAGCACCTCAAACACCATGCACACATGGGTGCCGTTGGGTCCCTTGTGCTCGAAGGAGTCGAGGAGGCTGACGACGTGTTTGCGACCGGGGTGGTTGGGATTGGCTTGGACGATCTTGTTGAGGAGCTTGATCTCGTCGATGGCGGTCTCGGTGTAATGGGCGGCGGAGCGGACGACTTTGAGGGCGACGTGTTTGCCATTTGCATTGTCCCGCGAGAGCCAGACGGTCGAGAAATGGCCCCAGCCCAGCTTGCGCACGACGGTATACTTGCTGTCCTTGAACTTCTCGCCGATCTGGACGGGGTGATAGCCGCCCTTGCAGTAATCCTCAGAATCCTCCTCATCGGCGGTGTTGTCGGCGGGGTCGTCGGCGGCAGAGGACGAAGACGGCGAGTGAGCCATGGTGGTAGTGGTGGACAATTGGTGTGATCTGTGCGCGAAGAATCGGAGGAGTCAGTACGAGTAGAAGCCCTTGTTGCGTGCGTGCGCAAAGGAAAGAAGCAAGCAAGCAAGCAAGCTCGGTTGAGCGAGAGGGAGAGTGAAGGGCTCAAGTACGTCTAGACTAGAAGCAGTGGTTGAAGGTTAAAGGCAGTACAGGGTGCATGTGGGCGCAGACAGATGGGCAGGGAGGGTCTGATTGGGCAGGGATCGGAACAGTGCCAATTCAGCCAAGTTGCGGGGCGCGAGCACGACTCGACTCGACTCAGCAGTACTCCGTAGTAGTAGTAGTAGTAGTAGATCAAGCAACGAAGGATGCGATCAACGCCAGACGAGGCAAAATGGGCCCCAAGTCCAACTCGGCTCGGCTGTCAAGACAAGACAGGAGGGGTTGGGGGGGTAAAGGGGGCCGTGAAGGGAGAGACAAGAGACAGAGACAGAGAGAGACAGAGAGAGAGGTGAGGGGAACCTAGTCTTGAGGAAGCTCATGGTGATCTGGACGTGGCATGGTGCAGCCTGGCCGACCTGCACAGTAACAGTTGGGTTACGATAGCAGTGCTTTTTGGCTGGCTGGCTGGCTCGGGCGGCGGGGAGAGGAGGAGAGGAGGAGGCTGGGACAGGGAGCGGGAAGAATGAATGGTTCTGATAACACAGCACAGATGACCCGACACTGCGATGAAAAAGGGCAAAAAATAAATGCAACGGCCTTTTGTGTGTGTGTTGGCGCTGAGGGTATCGCGACAGTGATAGAGGGAGAGAGGTTTAGTTTAGGGAGATTCAGACAGAGTGTGCTTGTGTGCTGGTGTGCGTAAGGTGCAGTGCGTGCAGTGCGCAAGGTGTGAGAGGCAGACAGACACACACACACACACACACACACACACACACACACACAGACGACCGCTTCATTGGTACACGCGCCATGACACAGAGACAGACAGAGAGCCTTGGAGGCCTGGCCTGGGAGCTGAATGCGGCAGCGTCACTGTCCCAGAAAACCTGCCCACTGTCCAGGAGGGCCCTTCAGCGGGCCACTCAGGCCCATACAGCGTGCTCGTAGTGCGCACGAAAGCACCACCAGCAACGTCAGACTCCAGTGGACAGCGCCACTAGGCGTCCGTTAGGCCCTCCTGCAACCCGATCCGGGGGAAGACGGCGGCTTGGACGGCCCAGCGCATATGGATGGATGAAGGTATTGATTCATGCGGCGCAGCGCAGCGGCCATGTTGCGTGCTTCTGGACAGCCTTGCAACTCGTCACTCGTCACTCGACATGCTGCGCCCCGCCATCCCTCAAGGCAAGGGAGGAATGTCTGCTATGTACTTGTACTCTGTACTTTTCAAGACAAGGACAAGGACAAGGACATGGACATGGACATGGACATGGACGACACCAAACGAAACAAAACGAAACGAAACAAAACAAAACGAGACGAGACGTGCGCTTGGAAGGGGGTCATTGTGGTGGAGTCGCCATGTCATATGTCATGTCATAGGCGGCTCGACAATGAGGGGCAGTCAGTCCAGCCAGTCCAGTCCAATCCGCCTCAGCAAATGCCCATCTGCACTATGAGCGAATGCGACGAATGGGCAAATGGGATGCAGCAGCTAGGGTTGGATGATGGACGCAAGGATGCAGTGATGCAACAACAGTGGAGTTGCAACGAGCCGGCAAGGCACATGACGGCTATGCCAATAGCAGAGAGAGCTGCTGTTATGTGCATAAGCCGTAGTAGTAATGTTGTGCTCGTCATCGTCATAGCGGGACGGAGGGAGGGGGAGAGGTAATGAAGAGCCAAGAAGGACATGGAGAGTGATCAAGAGAAGAGGAAGAAGAGCAAAAACAAGACAAACAAGAAATCCCCAACTCACCCTGTCTGCTGCTGCTGTGGTGGCGGCCCCTCGGTCGTGATAATGGGCTTCGGCCCGTCCTTTCTGCGTTTCTTGGCCGCAAGGCTGCCGCCATTGGAGTTGGAGTTCGAGTTGGAGCTGGCGCCAGATACCGGCAGCTGCTGCTGTGCATCCGCTGTTGACTCACTGCCGTTCATGGTTGCTGTTGTGCTGTTGTGCTGTTTTGGTGGTGGTGGTGGTGGTTGCTATCGCAAGAGATCTGATCTGATATGGGGGTTGTACGGAATGCGTGGCTGATGCGCTTTTTGCAGCCGCCCGCTGTTGTTGTGGTGATGATGGGTGATGATTTGGATGTTGATGGCGAATACCTATGCTGACAGGCTGTCTATCCGTCGATATGTTTGGACATGCTTGTGCTATATGATACCGTCGGCGTCAAGGGTTTTTGTCGGCGAGATTGCTAAGCCAAGATGTGTTGCGCAGCCGGTTACGATGGAATGAGGCTCGAAAGATCGACTGACTGTCTGTCTATCTGTCTTGTCCGTTCGTTATGGTGGCTACCTTATCCGCTTCGCGAGCCGCCTAATTATCGCGCGCGCGCTCTTGTGGCGGGTGTGTGGTGGACGTGTGGCGGGGGCACGTCAACTGTGGCAACTACTGTGGCAATGCTAGATTGACTTTTTAATAATAATTGTGTAAAAATAAAAAAAACTAAAAAAAAAAAAAACTCATGTCACTAATAGAACTGATAAAACTAATAAAAGAAGAATATTTCTTCATGTTCGTACGCAGACAACGTGGTCTCAGTGTCGGCCTGGGCTGCGACCAGCTTGATACAATTTCGTCATCGCGACTTTGCCCTTCAATTCGATCCTGCCCAAGCCACATCCATCCTTCTACTCCACACATAAGATCGAGAGACTAGGGATCGAAAAAACCAAGAAAGAAGCCAATCTTGATTCAAAGTTCTATTTTTGGGTTTTTTTTATCAGTAGTACGGAGTAGTTGATAGTACTTCGTAGTACTCCGTATATTAAGGTAGTAGGAGCAACTTTTGACTGGTGGGTGGACGCCTGCAATGACGCACGTGATCTCGTGTGTATTACCTTGCCTCAGCCACGCTTCTCTTATCTTCGTCCTCCGCCCCTCTCTGCTTCACGCGTTAATCCATCATGGCGACCATGTGTGAATACATGACCCGCGACGAGTATGTCGACCTCCAAAATAAGCTGAATGACCAGATTCGGGATGAAGTCCGTATTCTCCATGGACATGTGGATCAGATGAAGGGAGGTGTCGCTGAAGCCCTGCGAAAGTCCGAAGTCGCAACCAAAGCCGAATTCACAAAAGTTCACAGAGAAATCAACGATGTTCGCACCGAAATGAGGGCCGAATTCAAGGATGTTCGTGCTGAAATGAGAGCCGAAATCGAAGATGTTCGCAGAGAAATGAGAGCCGAATTCATAGATGTTCGCAGGGAAATTCAAGAACTTCGTGACGAAACAAGAGCTGGATTCCAACAAGTTCATGGACAAATCAAGGAACTTCAAGCCCAACACGAACGCACCTGGGCTTCACAGCAGAACAACAGACTTCGAAAGCTACACCTCCCAATACGACCAGTTCCTATTCTGCTTCCTGAAAAAGGCCTCGTCTGGCCTGGCGAGGAATACTTTCCCAGGAACGCCCATGAATTCTACCAGTTGCGAACTCCAGACACTGGGGACAAAAAATACAGGCTGGCTTGTCTCGCCGCGTTCTATGATATTGCTGAGGCAGATCCTTCTCTGGTTTTAGATTACCTAGAAGATATTCTTGGCCTGTGCGAGGAGAACTTCATCGACTCCCTCCCGAGGGCTCAACGGGGCCCTCAACGGAGGTCCCCACGGACTCCCCAGCCGAGGTTTCAAAGGAGGGCCAGACGGAGGGTTCAAGGGAAGGCCCAACCGGGGACCCGACCACAGTGGACTTCACAAGTCGTTATGCGGCCAAACCCAGATCAACCAAATCTTTCTGATGCGTCGATGGCTCGGGACCCTGATGCTTCAGAAGAGACTCGCATTGGTTGGAATCCCAAGTGGTCACCTTATCCTTCCGTCAATCAGGTAGCAGCCACGACAGGAGGCCAAAGCAAGGATGGTGGAGAGCCAAATTCCGATGATGGCACCCCAACCAACCCCATTACTAGCTCCACAGGGTCTAGAATGCAGGAGGAATGAGTGGGTGGGTGGGTGATCTGTTTTTTGATGACTTTTTTTTTCTTTCTGGTCGGCCTCATCACCACCTTGACCAAGATCTGGTTCCCTAGCGACTTTTTGTTGAACTAATGATGTTTTGCCAGCGCACAATAATGAATGACAAACGCATAGATACCCGTAATGAGAGCTACCCATAGTAATGAGAGTTCTCCATAGTAATGAGAGCTACCCATGGTAATGAGTTACCCATAGTGATGCGTGTTATCTATGGTAATCAGAGTTAGTTGTGGCCAAGGACCCTTGCCCTCTCCCACCATTTCGTCAACGCGGTACGGAGTATTATATACCACTCGTATTATTAAGCTAGAACGAGGCTTCCAATTACCGGTCTGGAGTCTGAACCATCATCTGTAAGTAGTAGGTAGTGGTATAAGTGCGAGGTAGTAGTATAGCCATGGATTCGTGGAAACTTGGTGCGTTCTACGACTATTAGTATTAGTATGATGTATTTCCCGATTCTCCACAAACGGTAATATTGCCTATTGGCTCCATATTTGTCGTTCGATGCATCAAGGGTCTTCCAACGTTTGTGACGCAATTATCTTGTCTGGGTGACATGATCCTAGTCGCAGAGCTCGCGTGGTTTTCCACTCCGCTCAGCTGTGTCTCCTGTTGGATCATACGATTTCTCCCATAAGGTAGGCAGGTATTTTTAAACCGTTGACCGTCCTCGCTCGCGTGCATCAAGGCCACGGCTTGGCCTTGAAAGAGTTTTTCCTCCCTCTCATCTCATCTCATCTCTCACATATCACATTTCATGGCGTCACGCAGGCCTCCCTTGTCATGGCGGTCATGGCGGTCATGGGGCATACGAATGCCCTGTGTTGTGCGCCGTATTACTTCGTACTTCTGCAGATAAGAAGCATTAGATGCCCGTCCCGAGCCTTCCCACGTGGCATTGCTTGTTGTTTCATTAATATTAATAATTAATTCCTAGATTAACTTTGGCATCTCAATCCCATCTGAACCCTATTACTACTACAGAGTACGGAGTACATATCATGGCATTGTCGTACCAGCAGGCTCGACTGGTGAAGGAAACCGTCCCGGCTCTCACCAAACATGGCGAACGCATCACCACCACCTTCTATCGCAACATGCTCATGGACCATCCAGAGCTCAATGACTTTTTCAACTCAGCCAACCAAGCCAATGGCCGTCAGCCTAGGGCCCTGACGTCCATCATCCTCAGTTTTGCCACTAACATCAACCACATCACCGAGCTGATACCCAAGATGGAGCGCATGTGTCAGAAGCACTGCTCTCTAGGCATCAAACCCGACCAGTATGTGATAGTGGGGGACTATCTTGTTGCTGCTTTCGCCGAGGTGCTGGGTCCTGCCATGACGCCCCAGGTCAAGGAGGCGTGGCATAAGGCATACTGGCTACTTGCCAAGATGCTGATCGGGCGAGAGGCCCAGCTGTATCGCGATTTTAACAGTTGGCAGGGCCGGAGAAGGTTTCGCATTGAGGAGAAGGTGGAAGAGTCCGAGGACATTTACTCCTTCTACCTTGTCCCCGAGGACGGCGCCAAACTACCAACCTTCATGCCTGGGCAATATGTCACATTACGGGTCCATGTGCCCGAGAAGGGCTTCACGCAGAATCGACAATATTCATTGAGCGACAGGCCGAGACCCGACTACTACCGCATTACAGTGAAGCGGGATCGCGGCACACGTCTGGCGCGGCGATCTAGCCACTTTCCTTCGTCATTTGGTCTCCATCCAGGCATTGTCTCCAACATGCTGATTGACCACAAGAATGCTGGCGACATTCTTGAACTGACGCACCCCGCTGGAGAGTTCTTCCTCGATGTCAATAATACCTCCAGCAGCCCTCTCGTCTTAATATCAGCGGGTGTTGGCGTTACTCCTATGGTTTCCATCCTCAACACTGTTATGGAACTCCAGCCCAACAGACCAGTCTCCTGGGTTCAAGGGTCAAGAGATACAATCCCGTTCCATCTCCATATCCGAAAGCTAGCGCGCGAGAGACCCAACATCAAAACAAACATCTTCAAGACAAATCTTGCCGAGTCGGACTTGGTCGGTGTCACGTATGATCATGACGCCCGAATAGACCTCGCCAAGATCCACCCCGAGGACCTATGGCTGTCCCATCCAGTAGCTGAGTATTACATTTGCGGGCCGGAGCAGTTTATGATAGAGATGGCCAAGCACCTGAGAGACCATGGTGTGGACAGTTCCCGGATCAAACTCGAGCTATTCAGCACAGGCGATGCCGAGTTTCAGGTCGATACTATGAGTATTGCGTCTGGAAGATCTCAGGCATCCAGCCATTAGATCAATTAGGATGCCGTTCGCATCGTGCGAATGTTTATATATACTGTAGGTCATAGAGAAAAATTATGTGCTCACGAGCGATAGAATACTCCTTATTTTAGAGCAATTTAATCACCCTAGACGAGACGGCTATGCAACAATCTGGCTTATTATTATCTTTGTTGTCTGAGCAGCCTTCTTGGCGCCCCAATCTGGGTGTTATCTTGAAACGTGACCTTCGTCGATACTTGTGAGCTTCCTCTCGTGAAGAAAACGCAGTGTTGTGCTTCTGAGCGAACTTCCGAAGGCGCCAGACCCAAAAGACAAGAATTACTCAAGGGCAATAGAGCTTGGCCGTGGACAGAAAGTAAATGGTTCACTTCTTCGAGACACAACGCGGTGTCTAGCCGGTGGATGGCTCTATATTCGTATCGTCCTTCTCTTGCTCTTGGTGGTGAAACTGGCCACCGAAAAGACGTGCTCATTATCAACCCGCCGCACAACCCACCGGTCTAGCTTACAAACCGGAACTCATGATGCCTGACGTAAGACCTAAATTGATTAGAACAATAACTACGGAGTAAACGAGTCTAGATACTAATGCGATGTGGGGAGGCTCCGGAGCACTGGTAACCAGACAAAGTCAGAAAAAAACCGAGGATAAAAGAGAAAGGGAAAAAAGATTCCGCAGTAAGGGGCAGCCACTGTCTTTTGAAAGGAACCTTCCGGGGCTAATATCATCGTATAAACTAACTAGTATTTGCTGCAACGGGCGCACTACAATTGTTACTGAGACTACTCTGTACTTCGTACTATACTATTTATCCTGTGCGGCGCGACTGACAAGGGTAGTAGTAGTGCTCCGTACTGGTAATGTGATTCTACGACGACGAGCGAGTGAGATGGACTGAGCTACTCCGTACAGGTGTTATATTTCTAGTACTAGTGTCTGTTATCGGAATGAGGATGGACTAGTACCCTTACAGTACCTTAATAATGGATGTCGGCGCTCTAGCTGGCCGAGTCTATGACAAGCGATGGTCCGAAAGGTTTAGATCCCGAACCCATAGGCACCATCGTTTTGATTCCAAACCCTCGTCCGTCAGTGCCGGCCAGACACGTGTAGCTTCATTGATAGTTCTGTCGGCTACTCCGTGAAGTTCATCGTAATAACGGGCTTATACATCTTTTGATCACAGTGTTCATCTCGGCTCTTCTCTGTCTTTTCCATGGCCATGACTAGTCTTTGTAGGTAGCACGGCATTTGCCAAATTAGTCATATCATACTTCGTACTCACCTCGCATCAGTTGCAATTGCCGAGATATAAACTTCGCACTCACTAAGCCAGGGCATAACGGTTTGGCATAACAGGTGGATCGCCCAGTCGACCTATCTGTCTGATCTGTATTACCCCACATGGAAATGAGCTATTAGTAGTATTTAAATACGTTGGAAATATCCTCTTATACATGCCTTTGGTAGTCGTTCGTTAGCACATTAAATTAAATCGCGGATCTGGTGACGGGCAGAAAGGCCTGGACTGCGACGTGAGTTGGTGACGCCCTACGAAGCAGTAGAAGGTGCCTCGAATAGCAATCGGATTTAAATGAAATACAGCTTCAAACGCCGGCATGCCGCATCTCCGCGGCTTTCTTACGTAGGCTGTATGCACCAATGATGTATTTATTAGTTCGATCCAACAAGCCGGCTGCTTACTTGGTGGAGCAATCCATCTCATCCCCGTCAGAGTTTAGTAAATTAGAGAGGCAAAGTATACTTCGTATTAAGCAACTAGACATGAAGCTCGTTCTGTTAGCAGGTTTTGAACCGTTATGGTGTCCTTAAATATTTGAAGTTTTGTCAACCAACAACCCCAATGACTCCTGTGATACTTGCTCCTTTGTATTGGCTCTTTGTACGTTGGTTCGGAGACTGATAGGGTTGTTCCACTATTAATAATGTTTGTTCGTGTCGGTCTCCGTCTTCGAATTGAACTAATCGTCAAGTAGACGCGAATTGAGCTGCCATGACCCGTCTCCAACCATCACTCTCTGACGTGCCAGACGAGATCGTCTTGGCTGTCGCGGAATACCTGGATATCCCATCCATCTTCTCATTTATTCGCTGCAGCCATCGTTTCTTGGGTGTACTTCTCGTCGCTCTTTACCAAAAGGATGCGATGACCTGCTCTCGTCCTTTCGGCCCGCCTGATCTGATGTGCCGCTTTGAAGAGGACAGTGAACAATATGCCATTCACTGGACTTGCTGGAGAAGCTTTGAGAATGCCCTAGAAGCGGCTTTACACGCAGCCGCCATTGCACCATGGTATTTTAATGCGCGCGACAAATACGACCGCACACCCTTATCTGTAGCAGCCATGCGAGGCGATGCTGCCCTCGTCCAGTGTCTACTCAATGCTGTTGGCGTTGATGCTCAGGCGCGTGACTTCCGGGGAGCGACACCATTATCACATGCCTCTTGGAATGGCCACGAGCGTGTGGTAGAGATTCTTTTAGCCCATGCATCTTCATCATTCTCAACGACCCCACAGGATGCTGGGGATGTCTATGGAATGACCCCATTGTCATATGCATCATCCAACGGACATGACCGGATCGTGAGAATGCTTCTTCAGGCTGGTGAGGATAGATATGTTATTGATGAAGACAAACACACGCCGCTCTTCTATGCGGTGCAAGGAGGCCATGAATCAACCACACGGGTATTGTTGGAACACGGATGCTGCGACATTGAGTATTTAGACCAAGAAGGTCGCACCCCTTTGTCACACGCGGCGTGGGGTGGACATGAGGGCATTGTTCGGATACTGCTTGAGACAGACCAGGTTGATCCTGAATCGAAAGATGCGTGGGGGATGACTCCCATCATGCATGCTGCAGCACAGGGACATGTAATAGTCTGTAAACTTCTCAATGAGGTTAGGAAATAGATAAGACCTTCGATGTCTGAAAGAAGTTGGTGGAGCGCCTCTAAGCCGTGAAGGTTCCTAGCCTCGTCGCACGAGATCAAAAGCTAAATGATAAGCTGTTACTATTTATACATGCATCTGAATCTGTAAATTCCCGCTGTTGAGCAATCTCCCTAACCCATTACTTACCCCTGGAACGAGGCTCTGGGATGTTGCAAAGGACCCTTAATAACACTTCTACGTTACCACAGTTCAGATCTGCTCGCCATTATATCAACAATGTGTACTTTGCTGGAAATTGATGTGCTATTGTTGAGACATCTGTGAGAGATTCATGATTCCAATCAGGGGACAGCGACAGACTTGCTGTGGCGTCTGTGATCCAGCTTCCTAGGTCCTGCACGCCTGCTCTTTCGCAATCTTGAGTCTGTAACTGGTGGGAGGAATAATTACTTAGGCTGATTTCATTCGACTGGTGTTACATTTCTCATATCAACACCAGGGACTGTCCATCAGCGATCGTCATGTGGCTGCCCTCAGATATGTTTAGTTATCCGCTCTAGCAAAAGTGTAAGCTTACTGTTAGTTCGTACATAGTTGCTTACCAGTCGACGTCAAATACCACCTTAAGCAACATGATTATTTTATACGGCATTATTTTACCAATCTTTACATTGTCATCTATAGACTTGTTGCGACATGAACTACTCTGGGATCATAGTACAGCAGTCATACATCTATCTGCCTATCAGGCCTAGTCAGGGCTGACTTATCCTGATTGAAGGTTTGTTGAACTTACGCGAACTCGCAAGCGGTTGAGCCCATAATTTGTAGGAACGGGCCGGACCGCGTGCTGGTGAGAATTTAGGTGCACACCCTTTCCCATAGTACTCCAGTCTGTAGTAGAGAACATAGCTCCCTTCATCCCTCTGGGCACACTCTAGCTATAAGATCGCTAAACAATCTCCACATCTTTGCATAATGCTTCATTCCATGCCTCCCCATACATGATTCCGTGGACATAACATGGCCCCATTATGTTCTCCCCTCCATCTGGCTTCGGCCGAACAACAAGGGGCATCTTCCCTCCACGAAAGAGCATAATTTGGTCCCCAATCGCACTCTGCCTGGGGACAGCGGCAAGATATCCCTTCTCAGTCCTTGCTAGGCGACGATACAAGGTGGTTTCAGTGGCAGTAGAATATACTCTGTCTCCCAGGTTCTTGAACCCGGATAATATGCCTGTGGTCGCGATCATCCATTTGTAAAAAGCACCATTCATGCCAAGTCCTTTGAGGAAAGTGAACATCTTGGGCCCACGGAACGTCTTTCGCCACTTCCTATATCCTTCCAAGGCTGATTCTTCCCCATTCGGTACATTCCCGGCACACATTGTGATGGCAAAAGCGGTTTCGGGGTCTTCGCCAGTTGGATACTTCCGGTACTTGCTTGACAAAGCAAGCCTCTCCCACTGGATCAGCGTGTCAAAGTATGTGCCTAATCCGGTGAAAATTGTGTGGATAACACTTGTGACCTGGTTCACTGATGATGTCATGCCGTCGATGTCTACATGATCCATCTTTGGAACGGTCAGAACGTCCCCGAGTTGTATGATTCGGTCGAATTCGTAGCCTGATAGGACGAGCGAGTCAGTGCCCGGCTTGAGTCGAGGCTCCCAATGATCAATAGTCGAGGCGCGAAATGGTCGCACCGTTGCGTCCTCCCCGTTTTCCCGATCAGCATCCCGAACCAAGCCGACAGGGGCCGGCTGTTCTAGCAAAGTCCAATCTGGAACCCAGGATGGCGAGCTTAATGTCGGCGTCACCATGCGATCGGTAAGAAGGATGTCCAGGTTCCGTGTATTCGACATGACTGCCAGCGCTGTCCGCTTGTAGCATTCTTCCACCGAAATGGTGTAATCTGGAGCAATTCCCAACGCTTCAGATTCTTCCCTGGTGAGGAGACCAAGGATTGAGTATACTTTGTCCCGAGGATCAGTCGCTTGTAAAGGCAAGACCTGCCAAAGAAGCGAAAGAAGGTCAACGGATTGCGAATATGCATCCGGATATTGCAACCTCAATCGTGTCAACATCATCATGATCAGTCCGCCGCGTACGATCTGTTCAGGCCTGCCTTCTAGCGCCGAATCTCCGAGAAAGACCGCCAGTGTGAAGCCGAAGTGAAAGATGTCCCAGTCAAGAGCCTTTGTACCACACACGATTATGGCTTCTCGCGCAAGACAAACTTCCTGGAGGACCCAGCAGCGCGTGAACCAAGGACGACTGATCAGCCGTAAAAAGGCTGCTGACTCTTTGCTTGTCGCGTCAGGCACGTCATCTGGTTCGGCCTCACCATCAGCGTCACCCTTTTCCCCAGAGGCCTGCGAGTTGGAGTCGGAGACTTCGTTGGCTTCAAGTTTCCGGCTCTTGGCTTCAGCAGCCTGGCGGCGCTTTACCTCGGCCAGCTTCTCTTTCAAGAACTGGTCCTTATTCGGTCCCCACAGGACATCAACTCGGTTGACGATGCCAGCATCTTCGGTGAGCAGCGCCAGTCTATTCCTAACCATGCGCTCGCATAGAGGGAAGATCAGGTCGCTATCTTCATCCTCCTCGCCCAGCCATATAAGCACCGTAACCGCGGCCCGATAAATGTACCGCATGAGATTTACCTGATGCGCTCGCTCGGCGATATCATTCTGGTTGATGCAGATGGCGTCAATCCACAAGACCCTTTCCTCCTCCGCCGGACGAAGATGACGGAGAGCAGACTCCAGGTTTGCCGTTACTGAAAAGGGTTGACCACCGCAGAAAATAGAACGCCTGTTGGAGGCATCCCCCCAGCAGTATGAGAGTGCCTCGTAGACGGGCCCATCTGATTCATCGAGTTTGGTGACTGAGAGGCGGACATGGATAGGAGCCTGTGGATCGGTGCTTGGGGCCAGTGTCAGAAGACGAATATAATCACCGTCTAACCGATCTTGGATGTTTTCGTATTCATAGTCGGACATTTCTTTTGGCCCGAAAAGCTGGTGCTCGAGTACGGAGTAATTCTCCGTGGTTGGTGATGATGGGAGCTGAGGCAATTTAAATACTACAGACAGCTTCAGGCTTCAGCTCGCCATGAGGCTGAGTCAATAGAATCGATAGTCCACAGTGTAGGGCGCGTGGACCATTGCCGTAAGGCGCTTTCATTTAATCTTGCATGCAAACCGGCGATTTCTTAAAACTGACTGGAACGTTATCCACTTGATGTGAGACATCATCGGCCCGAATTCTTTATTCTCAATCCTACTAGGAGTCGGTATTTCTCTCCCCCCGATATCCTTCACTACCCCTGTTTGGCATCATGGTCTTCATTTCGCAGGGCCGTTCTCCCTTATCATCTCTCCATTCAGTCGGGAGCATATTGGTTCCGTGGCCATCCCCAACAGCAATACTCGGTTTGAGAGGCTTTAGGCAAGTTGACTGCTGGTCGGCCATCAGCTAAGGCGTGGACGCCTATAGCTTCACGCGACGCGACGGGCACTTTATTGGAGAGCCAGGCTCTTTCAGATGTAAAACATGCTATCCCTCACCCTCTCATGAATCCGCACATCATGCTGAGTAGCTCCGGCTCCGGGACCACCCGCCACACTGCCCGCCACGGATGGTGCAGCCGAGTTGGTTGGTGTCTCAAACAGGCTGCTGAGATAGCATCGCGCACGTTCGCATACAATATCAGCGTAGTACGCTGGTGTGCAAATGCTCACGGCTTTAGTAGCACGGCCAAACACATAGCACATGCTCTGCGTCAAGTCCTGCAGCTCGTCCGCCACGTTTTTCCCAGGGACTTTCACGTATCGCGGACGGAAGATCTCATCCAGTACGACGTAGTAGTGCGCTGGGCGCGCGGTTCCTTGCAGGGCAGTATGAGCCTGGAGAAAGAAATCCCAGTTTCGTGCCTCGGTGACGCTGCGGTCAACCACAGTGCCGGACCTCGTGTTACCGGACCGGTCTGCATCGGCCTCTTTGGTCGGATAGAAGCGAGTATGATGACGCTTCCCAACTATGACGACGGTCAGACGTGGTAATCCCTTCTTTTGATCAACCGCCGGATAGACCTCCTTGCAGGCTGCGCGAAGCAGCGGTACCTCCTCATCTAGGACCTTTTGGTACTGACCCTCCGAGACGCCATCACGGTAGATAAGGATGTTTTCCGGCAGAGCAGTGTGCTTGCCCTTGTCGCGCCACAGACGTAGACGCGACTTCAACATATCCTTCAGATCGGAGACCATCTCCTGGCGGCGCTCAGACTGGATACTGAGAACGGCGGGCCACTGACCAAGCGAACGGTCAACGCTTGCGACCATACTAGCGATGCTGGGCGCCAGCCTGGCAGATCCAGGAGACGGATGAGTTACGTCAATGCCAACGATCATTGTCTTATCCTCCGAAATGAAGCCCAAGCGTGAGGGCTCGACAAGCTGATTGCTTCCACCAAGCTTCAGGTTGAACTTGAGAGCTTCGTTGCGGAAATACTGGTCCTGACCCTTAGCGAGCTTGCTGCCGACGCTGCAAACGGTGTGGATGCCGTATTTCACGTCGCCCAACTGCTTGATGCGGTTGTATAGGGGAATGGGAGCCGCGGGAAGGATGACAAAGAGTAGTTGCAGAGATGCAGCCGCACGCTGGATCAAAGGTTCAAGCTGAGGATCGTCCGTACTATTTAGTTGCACTCGCTGCAGGGGTTGAAGCGGAGGGCTGGCGTCAATGCCCGTGTCATTCAGCACATGTTGAAATTTGCCCATCAGGTCTTTCAAGGATTCTGATGTGAATCTATGGGCGCCGGGGTACGCGTCGGGCATATCGATATACAGACAAGACCATTTCCTCATGGTCCCGCTGTGGTTGAACTTCAGGCTTGGAGAGTCGCGCGGGACCATGTTCCAACTGCCACCTATCGTGTTTGCTTGTTTGTTCTGCTTATAGACGACCTTCGGGCTGACGAGAACGCGGCCTTGAACGGTGATGAGGTTCGGCACAACGGTGATTCCGAATTGGCTCTGTAAGATATTAGAAGTCCGCTCATGGGTGATGTATTTCAAGAGGGCAAACGAGGCCTACCAATCGAGGATTTGTGTTTGGGGACAAGCCTGCAGCCTGCAGTCCTTTCGTAACAATGGATGTTGCGTTTTCAACCGGCCTTCGAACAGCAAACCGAATCATGTTTTGGGTTTGCTTCGGATCCAGGCTAGTTTTGGCAGGCTGGCCGGATAGGACGTAGCACACCTGGGGAGGCAGATAAGTTGGGGTCTCTCGCCTACCGACATTGATGACAGGCAGATTGGGGTTGGCAATGTGGATGCCATAGGCTGCGCGAGTGTTAGCAGCCTCTCACGTGGTCAAGGATGCAAGAAACCACCTACTTTCAACGAAGAAATTGTAAACAGAGATATACCGCCCTGAGCTAGCCGCAGACTGACTTGGGGGTTTGTCCCCGCCGCCTTTCCCCTTGCCACCCTTTTTCTTCTTTCCAGCAGGGGAAGAAGGAGATTGATCTTTCTGAGCCGGTGATGTTTCGAGCCAGAACTCCACGTCTTTCGGCCCAGATCCAAATTGCTTGATTCTCGGAGGATGCTCCAGACCATGGCCATCGTTCTTGTTGGCAAGACCGAAAATAGTCTTGATTCTCGGTATAACTTGGCCAGTTTTATTCACCTTCTCTTTGAGGTGAGTTGTCTTGATTCGGAGCCCCTTGAAGAATTTCTCCAACTTGAAGAAAGCCCGGGGAGACTCGAACCGGAGAATGAAGTGGTCAAGAGGGCCCTCTTGGTAAAATGCACCGTGACTCACGTTGACATTGACTAGAACTCGAGCCGTCGCCACTCGTACACTGGCGAAGAAGCCGCGTATGGCCGTAAGGCAGCTACCGAGGTCCCAAGTATCCGCCTGCTGGTCCAGAGAGAAAGTCTTGGACGCTCCGATGGTGGCGAGATTCCCAGACGACTTGGCATGGTGATTGAGGAAGATGTTGAAGGCTTGGATCATGGGTAGCTGTTCAGAGTACTGAGCAGACGGACTGGTCGACGTGAGGTAGGCTAGCAATTCAGAAACCGCTAGTGTATTGGCGAAGAAGAGCTTCACGTGGTACTCGGTGGCACCGGAGCGTGGCGTGTCTTCATCCTCGGCTCGATATTGTATGTCGACGGTTTTATCGTCAAATCTCTGTCGACAGATAAGAGTAGACTTGAAGTCGGTGGCGATGTCGTTCTTGAGTGATGCCAACTCCGATGTCTCCACCAATAGACGGATGATCTGAGTCAACTTTCTCCCCGTAGCGGCTGGGGTAACGGAAACATCGTATCGGTACAAGACCAGCTTTGGCGACACGTTGAAAGCAAAGTAGTTTGCCCAGAGGACGACATTCGTTCCCTTGGTGCCGTAGCTAGGACGGTTGGGGAATGCATCTTGCAAGCTGAGCTTACTGAGATCGATCGCTTTGTTCTTCGCTTGGAGAGCATCCTCGATGTTGGTCACGGACTGATCGGGGTTTGGGATGCCACTGGGGAGGCTGTGAAGAACAGGCGCTTGTGAGTATGATACACCACAGAGATAGAGCTCGAGACTGATATAGGTACTGACGAGAAGACAGCGACCGGTCCTCCGCCTCCTCCACCTCCTCCGCCTCGTCCACCACGACTGAAGCTGCCCCGGAATGGGGCGCCGCCGCCGCCACGGGCTGCTCCACCTCCGCCGCGAGATCCGCCCCGGGCATCTCCGCGCCCTCCGCGTCCGCCGCGTCCTCGATAGTCTTGTCCACCGCGATGGGACATGGCGCTTGTGTTATTTGGTTAGGGGAAAAAGCAGTTGGAGAGAGTGTCGTCAAGACATGGAGTGCAGTTGACTTGGGAAGTCTGTAAAGGTAGTCGACGGTCTGCTTATTTATAGGCAGTGATTTCATGTAGCACAAACACGCATTGCTTATGAGGGGTCAACGCATTGTTTGGGCCCCCCGCATATGTACCAGGAAAACGCCTTGATTGAAACTGAGGGTCGCGAATCCAAGGAAACGTGGGAAAAGATAAGTGGCTTGGATCTACTATTTGCCTTGACGCCCTTGGACGGACCAAAAACACCGTCTCAAGGTCTTGTCAAGGAGAATGACGGAGAATGACTTCAGACTTCAAGATTGGCAAATTGCGCCTTGATGAACGCGTTAAGCACGTGAGTATACACGTGACGCGTCAGGTTATGTTCTCTTCCTCCACAACCTACTTCGTGGATAGCTCTTCTTTTCTCAATGGTACACTCTTCAATAATCGATCATCATCTCCAGTATTACTTCGTACTATTTTCTGCCTGCTAGGCTTAACAGGAGGATTTTGGGAATTGGAGCCTAACCCTTGTATGGTAAGGCAGCAAGCGTGGCGTTCGGGCCGACGGGCCGATCCCATCTCCGACGTCCTTAATTTCTCGACCCGCCTCTATCCTCCCTACCCTGGAAATTTTATGAAGCAGTATGAAGTATGGTAGCATGCCGTAGTGACGAACATTTATGCACGATATCATACGAGGTACTTCGTACAAACATGGCATTCTCCTCACCCTCTGTTCATAAATTAAATCAAGGTTATAACCCATTGGCTGGATAAATTTCAGTATCAGATCAGCTGTCGATGGTCCAAAAAACCCCACCTGATGATAGCAAATCCATATTCAGCCCCAGAGCATTTAGTTCAGAGAAATCTGTCGGGTTGCTCTTGAAGGCCCGAGAAAACAGTGTCATGATGTCAAGATCCCTACATCGTCACGACTACTTATTCCCATGTCAAATCTCCGAAAACACACTGTCCATCCACTTCGACCATACAAATGCAGCCCTCTTTTCCACATTCAACATGGAGCATGGAATGACGTGGTACTTCAACCCTACCTCCTCCAACATCTGGCAGAATTCATGATGATAGTCGATCCAATCTTGCATATCCCTCGGCATCAGCCTCACTCCATCGTCCACGAGCCAGTTTGCTCCGGCTTCGCAGACAAATATCAGCGACTTTGACATTCTATCCCACGCTTCCTGCCAATGACTGGTTGCCATCATGGATTCGACTGCTTCGGGTCCGACGTGACGACTTGCATACACGATTGGGTCGAGTCCGGAGCGATCCGAAATCATCCATCCACTCTCTTTGAGCGCCGCACGCTCGCTGTGGGATTGCGCTTCGAGTATGAGGGACTGCAATTGCGAACAGCGACCCCGGTCCGAGGTGATGTCGTTCGCCGTGAAGCCGTGAACTTTTAGAACAGATCGGGCGACCTCCTTGACGATCTTGGGCGGTGGAATATTGAAATAGTTGCCGAAAGAGCTCTCCAAAGCATGGACAAGTGTCGTCTTGCCTGTGCACTGGGCACCGACAATATAGATATTCTTCATGTTGGGTGTGTAGCGAGCTGTCATGGTGCCCTTGGACCATCTGCACTACCAAGATCGATGGCATAAATCTTCAGGAGAATTCCAGACGGCAGAGGACTATTTGAATATTTAGGCACAACAGAAATAATGAGTAACAAGCTTTCTGGTTGGCCCCTCTCATGCGGGAGGCCGTCGCATCGAAAGTGCGGAGTAGCTGCAGTGTGACCATATATGATACCATCATTCCCAACACCAACCTGTGTGGAACACCGAACATCCTTACCAGTTTCCTCTCCTTTGTTGTGAGAATTCCCATATCCAAGCAAGAAATTATCATATCGTCAGAATGCCTAAAGCTTCGGCAAATCCCAAATCCTTCGAGCACGTTCTCCGTGAGCGAATCTGCTTGGATGATGACGAATGGGACTTCGACGTGCCAAGGCTGCCTTCCTCGGCGTCTGCAAACAGTGCTGGCCTCATCAAGATGGTCAGTCTCTCGACCAACGACTCCCACCACCGGCTTGTTCTCCGATACGTACCTGTCGAGATGAATCGTGCCATCAGTGACGCTCCACTAGATCACTATCTCTCGCTCTCGTTCTCCGAGTTCCGTTCCATTAGGAATCCCTTACCTTCGAATGTACCGTGTGGCAGCCAAGGCACACAGCCTACAACCCCACGCGAATGTTCCGAGTATGCCATCAAGTTCCTTCGGGCAGGCATTCGCATTCATGGAGTACATTACTACTTTTACGGTCACAGCAATAGCCAGCTCAAATCGAGGACATGCTTTCTCTACGCCGCCTCCAAGGAACAGATCGCAGACAAGGTCGAGTCACTGGGGGACTTTACCAAGATGAAGACGGTGGCCAAGAAGGCAAAGCGCATCGGATTGCTTTTTTCAGTCGCCCATGCAGCTCTCAAGGTCGATCCGAAGAGAGTCGAAGATATTCCAGACATTGAGACAGGAGACTACAATTTCACGGATGGTTGCGGGCTAGTTGCACCTAGCTTTGCCCAGGATCTGGCCAGACGTGCTGGAATCGCATTTCGGAACATGAGATATACACCATCAGTCTTTCAGATCAGGTATCGAGGGTACAAGGGAGTTCTGACGTTGGATCCAACCATGAAGAAGGGGGGCACATGGCTCAAAATGAGAAAGTCGATGAAGAAATTTAATGGGGGAAACGACTTGTCTTTCTCGGTCGTCGAGTATTCCAAGGTATATATCCCTTCTGCTAGATTTACCAGCCTTGGTGTTAGGATGCTGAGAGTCAGGACAGCCATACACATTTGGTCATCTCAACGATGAAATTATCGTCCTTCTTGATGCTCTGGGCATTGATAGGCAGGTTCTCATTCGCAAGCAACAAGAGCACTTCAACTTCCTTTCCGACGCACCTCGGGATCCCCGCTCTGCATTCCGATTCTTGTGCCATCTTAATATGCCGGAATTGGCGGAGCGTGTCATCATAGATTCGCTCGACGCGGTGCGACCGCAAATCAACAGGCTCGTAAATACCGAGTATGACAAAATGCTGAACAAGCGTGAAGAGCAAAAATGCCGTATCCTGATCCCTCAGTCAAGGATTCTATTTGGCGTTTGTGACACTTGGGGCGTTCTTAAGGAAGGCCAATGTGCCGTCAAGATCACGATGGATGGAGACGGGCAGCCGTATGCCCTGAAAGGCATGAAGGTGTTGGTGACGAGAAACCCATGCCTGCATTCTGGCGATCTTCAAAAGCTTGATGTTGTGGAACGACCAGAACTTGCTCATCTGGTGGATTGCATAGTATTCCCGACCATAGGGCGACGTCCAGCCGCAGACATGATGTCCGGGGGGGATCTGGATGGTGATACTTGTGAGTGAAGATCGATCTCCCCTTTTGAGGCCTGTCGCGGTCTTAGAGAGTTGGATTGGGGCCCCGTGAGTCCATAATTAATGCATTTGGTAGTCTTCGTCTCCTGGGATCCAGAGATTATCCCCTCAACCATAGCTCAGGCAGCACATTACCCAGGGGTCCGCGAACCACTAAGATTTGCCCCTATCACAGATGATGATCGGTTGGTGTATTTCGCCAAGTACACAAACGCATCGCTGGGCCGCGTCAAGAATCTCTATCTCAAATGGGCAAGGGCAAACGGTGCCATGAGCCCTGAATGCCAGGAACTGAACCGCCTCTTCTCCCAGTGTGTAGATGGGAATCGAATCAAGGACAGCCAACTTGCCAAATTCGATAAGCCCCCAACTCCTAGCGGCGATGCCATCACGTTTGTCCTTGATGAGCTTCATGAGATAGCGAAGAACACCATTGCCACACAGAAAAGTTTGAGACCAACTAACATGGAGGGCTACACTTTTGATGGTGTGGAGCTCCTTCTATGCAGGGACAATATTGCGATGTCGGAGATGGAATTGATCAAACTAACCGTTCAGTGGTGCAGAAAGACGGGGACTTCATTTCTTCACTTGATGCATGCGTTCGACTTCAATGCTCTAACACCCGAGGACAAATCGTGGGTTTTGGCTCAAATCCCTACGTCAATAAATGCCCCCGGCCTTGTTTTCAATGCTCTATGTTCTTCAAATTTGGTCACAGAATCTGAGCTCAACCACTTTCATCTCAATTATCCCGGGATGCATTGGAAACGCGTATACGATTCTGATCAAGACCGTCTTGCCACATTCTTGGATGCCGCCTCCAAGAGTCTCGAACTGTTTCATAAGACACTTATTGTCTTTCGACCGAATGATCGTTTGACGTTGGCAATGTACGTGCCACAAAAGATTACACCAGATGACGATTTCCTGGTCGACAACAAGGTCAGACTTTTCGCCTTTCCGCACTCACAAGGAAGGGAAACTCAAAGCCGCCTCTCACTACCGACAAAGAAGGGATACCAACTGTTTTGTGATGGGAACACATTTCAACTCTTTGAGGGCAAGCGAGGCAATACATGGGTGTATATCGGCCGTGGAGCGTCCAACGACAGCAGCTATAGAAACGTACCACGGACTCAAGACCGCAGAAAGGCACGGCAAGAAACCTTGGACACGAAAGTCAATTACGACTTCATGGCAAGTGTTGCGTTGAACAAATTTGGCAAAGGGTTGCAAACCCATATGGGAAGACTTCACAGACAGGGCATTTCTGCTGCGGTGAGTTTAAATTTTGGCTCGATTCGCTCCATTTGCAGAGCTAACGGGAGCCAAAGGAGATTTACATTATCAGCAATCGCGACATCCGTTCCATTCGTAACCTTGATCTCTGGGAGAACTATATTGGCACCGATCAGACACTCCCGCTATTCGAACAGACACCAAAACTGTACGACGTTCCAAAGCTTCACAATGTTGACTGGGGCTCAGAAGATCGCCTTATCGTCGCGGTTGCTAAACAAGGGAACCTTTCAGCTCTCCAAGATGTATTAAACTCTGAGTATTTGGAACAACTCTTCATCTGGCTCCTAGAGAGGGGACAGAGGGAGCTTTTGTTTCGATGCTATGATCACCTTATTGCAAGTATCCGATCTAACCAGGTGATGGCTTCAATGAACGCTATCCTACAACTGATGACAGGGTTCTCGCACAAAATACCCTATGTCTCTGTCGCATTCGCCAACTTTGGCGTACCAGATGGCCTTGGCACTATTCTTCAGAACAGCAGTACTTTGCTGCTAAGAAACATCATTCTCTCCGAGAGTGAGTACGGCGAGCTTGTCGTGGCCCCCTTTCAAGCCATCTTGGAGAACGTGACGCAGCTCTCCCTCGCGTCCTTTGCTGATCTTGTCGAGATTATTTCTCTCACTGTCAATTCTTCTGATGTAGCTCTAGACCTACTACTGGAATGTCTCAATCAACAGAGTGCAAGGCTCCTCACTGGTCGACCAGCCATTACTCAGCACTTCGTACATAACATGATAGCAATAGCCATGGAACATATCGCAGAAGTGCAAGACGCAAAGACAATAGAAGCCGAGCTATTGAACATCCAACTGTATGATAACAAGAGTACTAATATTATGGGAACACAGATTGAAGTCTCCTTCAGGATTGATGCTACCAGCGGCACACCGAAGGCCAATACTCACGTACGATTCGTCACTGCTAGCCCGCCTACGAGCTGTCTTCTTGGAAGAAACTATTCAATGGATGGACTTGTTGTTGGAAGCCAACCGGGAGTTGCAAAAATTCTTTGCTTTCACCCTCTTCCATCTTACTACAAAGACTGCTCCTGGAGGCTGCAGCGCTGTGGACTCTTTGTGACGACAAAGACCATGTTAGATGCGATTAAGAACATCGCCACGCTTGAAAATGACTGTTGTGGAATCATCGACCAGATTCTTGGAATTCGGTCTTCATCTGGGGCGACGGACTCCAGATCCAGTCCTACAAAGTCTACTTCCAAACCTGCCGTGGATCATTTGAATGAGAGCCAGATTACTGCAGTTGAAGCTGCGCAGAGGAACAAGCTCACTTGTATTTGGGGTCCTCCGGGAACTGGAAAGACACAGACAATTGTTGAAATAATTCGAAGACTACAGTTAGACCCCGAGTCTAGGATTCTCGTTACAGCACCGACCCATAACGCTGTGGACAATGTCATGAGGAGATACCTTGGACAGATCAGTAAAGAAGGCGTGCCAAAGCCCTCCGACCCAACAACACCTTTGCGAATATCTACTGAGGTAAGAGCCCCAGTTTCTGTGGTGTTCGCCCATTCCACTCTTATTTACTTCATGGAAAAATACATCAAGCTGAATACTTTATTGTTCTCCAGGTAGGAAAGGTAGCCGAAGATCTACGGAAATACACATGCGACGCCTTGGCCGGGCAAGAAGTCTATTCTAGTCACAGCGCCATGCGCCAGGCCAAGCAGCGAGTAAGCAAGGCTCGCATCATCTTCACAACATGCATCGGTGCAGGTCTGGGCCTTCTCCGGGAAGAAGCATTTGACACCGTGATTGTCGACGAGGCATCTCAACAGACGGAGCCCGCGTCGCTCGTGCCCCTTGCCAAGGGGTGCAATAAAGCTATCTTGGTCGGAGACCACGTCCAACTGAGGCCCACGGTACAGAATACAACTATGGCACTTGGATTCGATGTGTCACTGTTTGAAAGGCTGTACACACGACCAGGAAGCACGCCTGGCATGGCTAAAGTCATGTTGGATGTACAGTATCGGATGCATCCTACTATCTCTGAGTTTATTTCGCGAGAATTCTATGAGGGGAGACTGTTGTCTGGGTTACAGGATCAGGATCGGCCTCTCCCGGCTTCGTCGTTCCCCTGGCCTACATCAAGACTATCCCCAGCGTCAGTTGTATCGGTATCCAAACAACACTCAGCTGAGAAGCAAAAGGCTTCGCGGATGGTCTTTGTTGAATGCTCTGGGAGAGAGGATTTGGGAAACAAGTCCAAATCAAACAAAACCCAGGCAGACATGTGCTTTGCGATCTGCAAGCTTCTGCGCACAACCGTCACAACAGATGACAGCTCTTGTCTTCCATCGCTTGTAGTATTAACGCCGTACTCTCACCAAGCCCAACTTCTCACAAGGCTCCTTAGGGGGCTCACCAACGTGGAAGTCTCCAGCATTGACGGTTTCCAAGGCAGAGAAGCGGACATTGTTATTTTTGTCACCGTACGCTGTAATGAGAGTCGAGAAATTGGGTTTCTTAAGGACCTCCGACGGATGAATGTCGCGCTCACTAGAGCGAGGTTGGGGTTGATTGTTGTGGGCAATGAGATGACACTGACTGGCGGAAGGGAGGAAGAGGAGAGTACTGGGATGTGGCGGAGGTTTCTAGGTTTGCTTTCACGAGTCGACATCTCAGAATGAAAGTAGGAAAATGTCTTCTTTGTTACGGGGAATGCTGAGTTGCAGGGCGCTCCAAGTCCAGTAGTCGATCGATAGGTTCTTGGGGAATTAAGACACCAACCAGTGCAGAGCATCGACGGTCCGAGAGATCAAATGGGATATGTGCGCGCATGACCCTGTTCTACACAGAAAATTCACTGCTAACGAGGGTGGTCAGCCATCAGCCATCAGCCATCAGCTATGAGGAACTCACCAAAAGTGCTCTGAAGCCAGATCGTATTCGGAACCTTGGTGTTGCACCAACGTCTGGCTGATGCTGCCATGTATTCTGCGATGCGATGCGATGCGATGCGATGCGATGCGATGCACAGGGGATGAGATATCTTCGGGGGTTCTCGGATAGTTCTGGGGCTGAGCCATGATGAGGGGAAATCGCCCGCTTAATCGAGAGACATGTATGTGGATGCCCAGAATCTGTCGAGAAGCAAAAGCGAGCCAGCTGGGTCTAGACAAGACCGCCAAGCTCGCGTTCAATACGCATTTATATAACAGCTGGATGGTTCTGTTCTGTACTCGTAGTGTCCCCCGACTGAGGCCATTCTAGATGTATGCCATGGAGCGCAGAATAGGCGAGCTGAAGCTGAATTGCAGTGGCCAAGGCTGTGACATGACACACGCGACCTCGGAGGTAACGTTAACGTAGCAATGCGGGGACTTGGTCAATTTGATCTCGGCTTGGTCCGCCGACAGACTCTGCGAATAGGAAGCTGTCACTTTGCTCGGAGCACATGTAGTAGTAATCAGGATCAGGAACAGGCTTGGATCTTGATCAAACGGACCCTATCTAACTAATAGTGCTTACCCCGCAGGCGATGCACCTACTGCAATCGTACTACTCTGGTATGACAGTAATCTGTAGATACCAGCTGATGGCCGCATTGGTGGGATCACGATATGCGGACCGCGGGTCTAGATTGCCGAGAAGGTGTTTCTGCTGCTGCTACTACTCCGTACGCGTCCTTGCACTCGTCGTACAATACTACATACTACTACGGAGTACTACTGCTACTACTACTACTCCGTACATTTGCGGAGTTATGGAGGACAGGCGTACGGAGTATAGCGGACAGACGCCCTCTCTCTCTCTCTCGTGGTGCCACCACCACCAACCAACCAACCAACTACCCTTGCGACTCCAGCCAGTTGCAACCTCACTGCTACGTAAACGTAATAATGCCTTTCGTTGCAAGACATAGCAATTGATGTTATTGACCGGTGCATTGAATTGCAGCTGCGGGCGTCTTGATGGTCTCGCCAGATTGGCAGAAGCTACCCTGCCAACGCCATGTAAGAGGCACGTAGCGCGCGTAGGGTTACATTCTGATTCATTAAGCTCGTTTCTTCACTTTGCCTACCCCTGTCCTTGTTCATCCCGCATTGTCTCCAATGTTGACAAGGCGCTGATTCGGTATGATCCCGGTCAATTACGCACATCGATACTACATGCACCTCGCAGCATGTCGTAGTAGCACTCCGTACGAAGTATGCATTACCCATCTTCAGGAATCAAGCTTAATCCTGGCGTCATTGCGACTGGCAGTCCCGAGGTGGAGGAACAGGGTGTATCCCTGAATCTCTGCCATGTATAAAAAGCACCCAGCCGCGCACCAACCAACATGTCCATCACCCAGCTATCTCCAGCTTGTGGTTTTCTGCCCGGATAGACACGCATTCTTGAAATACAGGCAAAATGCGCTTCCAACCACTCTCTGCCGTGCTTCTCGGCCTGGCTGCTGTCGATATCAGCTTCGCCGTCAAGGTCAACCCCCTACCCGCGCCCCAGCAGATCACTTGGGGTACGTCGGGCCCCAAGTCGGTCGGCCACCTCCATCTGAGCACAAACGCTGGCCATGGCGCTGGTGATAATGCTCGCATCGTCGCCGACGCGTGGCATCGCGCCTTCAAGGCCATCACTACCCTGAAATGGGTGCCTCAAGCGACAGAGGCGCCGATTCCCGTTTTCGAGCCATTCCCGACGGCTGGCAGCAACAGCAACTCGAAGAGAACCTCGGGAAGCGGGCATTTGAAGGACGTCAGCGTCAAGGTATCCGACTGGTCGGCCGATTTGAAGCACGGTGTCGATGAGAGCTATACGCTCACCATCACGCCGTCGTCCTCGACGGTTGAGATCACCGCCAAGACGGCTTGGGGTGCGCTGCATGCCTTCACGACCTTCCAGCAGATTGTCATCTCAGATGGCCGCAATGGACTCCAAGTCGAGCAGCCCGTGACGATCAAGGACCAGCCCAACTACCCCTATCGAGGTGTGATGGTTGATTCTGCACGAAACTTCATTTCCGTCAAGAAGATTTACGAGCAGATCGACGGCCTGGCCCTGTCCAAGCTGAATATCTTGCACTGGCACATCACCGATACCCAGTCGTGGCCCATCCAACTCAACGTCTACCCCGAGCTCATCAAGGATGCCTACTCCCCCAGGGAGGTTTACTCTACGCGAGATGTCCAGGACATCATTGCCTACGGTCGCGCCCGTGGCGTTCGTATCATTCCCGAAATCGACATGCCAGGCCACTCTGCCGCGGGCTGGAAGCAAATTGACAAGGATATCGTCACTTGCGAGGACAGCTGGTGGTCCAACGACAACTGGCCACTGCACACTGCTGTGCAGCCCAACCCGGGTCAATTGGACGTCATGAACCCCAAGACCTATCAAGTCGTGGAGAAGGTGTACAAGGAGCTTTCTTCGCGCTTCACTGACGATTTCTTCCACGTGGGCGGTGATGAGCTTCAGATTGGTTGCTTCAACTTCAGCAAGCCTATCCGTGACTGGTTTGCCGCAGACCCGTCGCGCACTTACTTTGACCTCAACCAGTACTGGCTCGACCACTCTCTGCCCATCTTCAACTCGCCCAAGAACACTGGTGGCAAGAAGGACCGCCGTCTCGTCATGTGGGAGGACGTTTACATCTCTCACGATGCCCGTGCCAACAATGTCTCCAGGGACATCATCTTGCAGTCCTGGAACAAGGGTGTCACCAACATCAACGCGCTGACCGCCGCAGGCTTTGACGTTATCGTCTCGAGCGCAGAGTTCATGTATCTCGACTGCGGCTTCGGCGGCTACGTGACCAACGACCCTCGCTACAACGTGCAGGACAACCCAGACCCGACGGGTGAGACCCCATCCTTCAACTATGGCGGCTTCGGCGGTTCGTGGTGCGCTCCATACAAGACCTGGCAGCGAATCTACAACTACGACTTCACCCGCAACCTGACCAAGGCGCAGGCCAAGCACGTCCTCGGCGCTGCTGCCCCTCTGTGGTCGGAGCAGGTCGATGATACTATCATCAGCGCCAAGATGTGGCCAAGGGCTGCCGCATTGGCTGAGTTGGTCTGGTCGGGCAACAGGGACCCTGCCACCGGCAAGAAGAGAACGACTACGTTCACTCAGAGAATCATGAACTTCAGAGAGTACCTTGTTGCGAACGGCATCCAGGCCACTGCCCTCGTGCCCAAGTACTGCATCCAGCACCCTCATGCTTGTGACTTCTACTATGACCAGGAGGCTGTGGTTTAAACGCGGAATGGACACTGTCCTTGGTGTATGCCGATCGATGAATCCTCTCAGGCATGGATCAACTGTTAGTGCTGAGTTCATCAGCATGGAAGACGCAGGGGAGGATTTTTAATCACTTGCTGGATGTCGCCAACGCCAGTAAAGGACAGTAGATATTGGGGCGCGTTTTCACTTTATTCTATAACTATTATTACCAATTGAATTTTCTGTACATAAATATGCATATCCCAGTCCGAACCCTGCTGGCTGCAGGTGGACTGTAAAGACTTGTTGTGTCTGTCTACTTGCCCTGTAGCTGTAAACTTCAATAACTGTCGCGTAATGAATGAGCCGGGATAAATTGCTACTATGTATACAGTGGTTTTACAATTTTGCCATAGCGGTTAAATTTAAAAGAACATTATTCTTGCTGTCCAAGTTCCGTACTGCGTCGATCACTGTTAAGCCAATACAAAACTCTCTTCAACACCTGCTCCCGGTTCTAACGCCTCGCCATTCATAATCCCATCGCAATATGCCTCGCCCAAATATTCATATACTTTGTTGCCCATTCCCAGGTCCTCAGTTTCTCTTATCACATGTGGTACCGTTCCACCATGAAACACTACTATGGCATCGCCTGGTGTCATCAGCGCTGGGCCTATGCCGACATAGCCTGTCTCTGTGCGATAAAGCTTTCGATCTCTATTCTTGAGTAGGTTCGAAGTGAAGGCGTCCATGTCCGACCCAAATACGACCTCAGGATCGAGTCCTACTCGTTCAACTGCCTCACGAGTGGGTTTGAGATTGACTTTGCCAAAGCGGTGGCGGAACTTGATATAGAATTTCGCGAATGAGATCCTCGCGGAGGCGACGCAGAGTCCAACCATGTCCGTAACAAAATCCAGAAGGGCGTCACATACGATCTTACCAGCTGCCACTGGGTCCAGGGCACAGAGGCGAAGACTTTCCATCTCCGAAGCAGGCGTCCAGTACCAAGGGGTAATTCCTACAGTGCGATAAATGCGTGTAATGTGATATGCAGCAATGGCCTCGTCAGAGTTGAGGAGTCGTTGTCCCAAATGAGAAATGGTATCGTGGAGAGCTCTGAGTCGTTCGACGCCAGGAGAAACACCGAGCTTTTCTGTAAAGTACTTGTAGGACAGACCCGAGTCGCAAAGTCGAAGACAAATTTGAGCGTACATCTCCTCATTTTGAGCAGAAGGACCCCGACCATTGACCGTAGCCCGTGCCTCTCGTACAATGTCTGACACTTCATCAAAAAACGCCTTTGCCCGGCGGTAGTCAATCTGTTCCATTATTTGTGGTTTGGGGTCTGCACGGTGCGTGCGATTCCCAACGCGTACGACCTTATCAATCAAGACTCCTCGAATAATCAACTGTGAGGACCTCTCATCAAACCGGAAATGAGCCCCTTCCTTTGGCCCTCCAGCAGAAAAGATAGGTTCTGTTAAGTCTGAGTATCCAACCGGAATTGTGAGATCCATCGCCCAGTCCGGGACCCAAGACGGCAATTTCCTGGTGTCTGAAGGAAGGCCTCCGGTGGTCTGTTTGGGAAACTGAACAAACAGCAAGGCGTCAATATTTTCCTCCAGCAGCAAGGGAGTGACCTCAGTATATACTTGAATCACTTCCTTTTTGTAACGGATATGAATTCGTTGTCGCAATCGGTCATCATCCGCAGTAAGCCCCAATAAGCCAAATATTCGATCTTCATCTAGACTAGCCCCGATTTTCTTACTATCGTGGTTGATATTGTACTTGAGCACTAGGTCGTATAGACCCCGTCTTTTGCCATTTTGATGGATGGCCTTGCGCTCCTGGAAAATACGGATCAAACCTGCTGTCTTATCGAAAATAGCATTGCGTCGACGGAGCTCATGCTGTCCCATAGCCCCGACCAGTTGTCGCACCCAGTGTGTGTTGTACAGATTGTAGAAAAGCGCCCCCGACCGGAAGCAGTCAAAGCAGAGTGACTGATAACCACAGACAAAGATGACAACTGGAGCTAGACAGGCTTCTTGGATAACCCACAAGCGATTGAACCAGCGCCGGTCGAGCACATCGGCGAATCCATCCAAGGGAAAGGTGTCTCCAAAACGTCGAATCATATGTAGAAGATCATCTCGATCCTCGCGCTCCTCTCCACTCACTTCGATAGATGGGTCCATCACGGCGTCAAAAACATGCATGAAATGACCGAGTCGTGGCCCTATAACTCGACTCAGGACACCTTCATGACATATCTTGTGAACATATCGAAAATATTGGTTTGAGCCGTGGGTCGGAAGACCAAGCCAAACAACAGTGCGATTACATCTCGTATAAATGTCTCGCATGAGCTGGACTTGGTGGCTCTTTTCAGAATTGTTCTCTTGATTGATGCTGATCTGATCAATAAAAAGAGGCTGGTGATGTGCGGTGCTGTCAGGGACAAGATGAAAGAGTGCTAGCTCCAATGAACGATATATATACAGTCCGCGAGGGCCATCTTTCGTTTCCACAATGATTTGTCGATTTGGCGCAGTTGTCTTAGATGGAGCATTCCAGGCGTAGGAGAGAGCATCGTAAGACGTGTTCAAGTCAACATTGACCTCGATAATCTCAACGCGCAGCGTGCCGTAAGCGCAAGGTAGGAGAGACGGCCTCGGTGGAAGCAGCCGAACTACACGGAAGACCCTTTGCGAAGGGTCAATAGGAGTATATTGGAAAGGCGGTAGATAGTTGAGGTTGAAGAGCGACATGTTGACGACTCGCAAAGATAAAAGAGGGTGCCAACAATTATGCCAGAAAGTCACGCAGAAATATCAAACTACGAAGTACGAAGTACGTTGGAAGGAATCCAATCGCATCTTTAATATCCAAAGATATGCAAAGCCATTAGCTCTTTGTGGGCTAGGATGATGCACCTCAGCCGCAATATTGGCATTGCCTTCCAATCACACCATTCTATGTTATGTACTGATCAATGCGCATAGCATAGTCAATAAATTTCCAAGGATAAAACCACGCGTCATACCCTTCACTTCCCACCCCGGACAGCATATCTGCCTAACAGAATGCCTAACAGATTGGTAAGGGACATTTGCCTTCCGAAAACTGAACGGACGAAAAGGCAACCACACACTTCCTATCATAGTAATGCTCCTTAACAAACTATCTCAAAATTCTCCTCTGAACAATTGAGGGATTTATCGCTGTAATTGACAACGGTTTTCGGAAAGAAAGTACCGGCGCATCTCTGTTATAGCTGGTTCTACAGTTGAGTTGGATAAGAAGGAACAAAATGCAGGGCCCTTTTGAGGATATCAAAAAGAAGGTATTCGTATTAGTTGTGGTTGCTGAATCAAAAGGTTCCGTCGCAGTTAAGGCAGATGAGAGAAGGAAATCGTCGAGTCTAAAATGTTGTGAGCGAGGTTATGGATCTGTAATGTGTAACGGAACTTCACGCGAACAAAGGAGGTTTTATCTGTCTGACAGAAGTGGAAACTGCTATTCTTGGGTCTTACGACCAAGGGAGTAGTTTATAGATCGGGACCTAAAGCCGCATATGAGGATGAAATGTAACAGAATTTAGTGGCTTGGGGTAAATTAAGGCCATAGCCACTAGTCAGCTAGTTTTAACGTCCGGGACGCTGCGCCCAGCGACCACGACTTCCGAGAGGAGATTGCTTGGCGCTTATATCATTGAGCCCGAAAGATATAAGAAGAACATATTTTATATCACATCCTCGTTATCCCTAGCGCTTGTTGTGGTTCTCGACTTTGTCACACTTCTTCGGGATGAAGAGTCGATTCCCATGTATACGGGAGTAAGTGATATCAGAGAACCGACAATCTGAGGTGGCTAAGAAGGAGTTGATCAACGACCTCTATGGCCTTTTAATTTTACAGTTAAAAGGAGGGGAGTAGTGTATTATATGTATAATTTATAAATAAATCCTTTTATTAAATTATTATTTAATTATTTTTTTATTACCTGCAATGTATTAAATAAAAATAGCCTATTCTTTTAATATAAAGGGTTTTTTCCTAGCAGTATTTTAATTTTATAGTTTTAGGCCTATTATAAACGAAGTTTATTTGCTGTCTTTAACAGGAAAGTATTATATAGGTTATATAGCTAGGATAGTAGTTTTTTTCAGATATTTAATTTATTAAATTTAAGTTTCCCTACTCTAAATTTCTTTATATTAGCAGCTATAATCTTTTTTAATTATATTAAAAAGTAATATTTATTAATAAAATTATATATTTCTTTTAATAATATTATTTTTACTTTAATATAGTCTCTTTATCCTGTAAATAATTATTAAAAAAACTTATTTAAAATCTTTAATAAAATAATAAACATTAATTCTTTAATTTTAATAATTTAATTTATCTTTTTTAAATTACTTTCATTATATAAATATATAATTAATAATAAAAAGTAATAAAGTTTATAGCTGCTATTATTTATATATCCACTATATTTAAATATACTTTTTAATTTTAAAGTTTAATTTAGTTTTATAGAAGTAATATATTAAAAAGTAATAGTAATAGCTTTAATAAAGGTTTTCCTTTTTATTATTAACTGTAAATTATAAAAGTAGGTAATAGCTTTATATATATTTGATTTAAGATTCTTTATATTTATATTACTTTATTAGTAATTATATTGTTACGGCACCGACCATGACGCGATATTGATGCCCTGTCACGTAAGCCCCGGTTATATAACTAAGCACTAATGCGCTCCTAGCCATAGCTTGCTATAAAGCTTTAGGGCTTTCTCGCTCTTTATGGCATAATAACGATATTTGCCTTAACCTGCCTTTCTATACTGTAATAGTTTATACTATCCCTTAAATTAACTGCGCTATTGCAAGGTATATACTTAATTAATAATAAATTCCCTTAAATCCCCCTTTATTCCTAAACCTATAATAACGCCTTCATAGCCTAGCCTTTATCCCTTAAACCCTATATTTATAAAAAACTAATTATAAGTAAAATAAATATAAATGCCTTAAACTTTACTTTACAGCTTTACCTAGCTTAATAGATTATAATTTTAACGATAAAGCTAATATTTGTCCTTTTTTTTTAAACCCCATTAAAAATCTAATATTAATAATAATAATATATATTTAATAAATATAACTATTAAAGATAATGACTTTTATTATTAATTTTATCTTTTTAGTTGAATAATAAAAAAAAGCTTAATTTAATAAAAAAAATAAAAATAAACCTTTAAATAAATTTTTTTAAAGTAAATAGTTAAAAACTAAAACCTTAATGTATAAATTAAAGCTTAAATTAAAGCTTTAAATGCAGCTTTACTATTAAACTTTAAAAATAATAATTTATTTAACTGCTATTAAATTAAAAACTTTAAATAATTTAATAATAAATAAAAAGATATTATTAAATATTAATAAAAATATATTGATTAATATTTTTAAATTAATATTACTTTTATAAATAATTAATTAATTCTTTAATTAAACTTAAATGTTTTTTATATATTATAAAGCTTTTAAAAGGAAATATATATTAATTATAATAAAGAAACCTTAATATTATTATTAAAACTTTTAATAACCCTGCTTACTAGTATTAAAAAACTAATATAGCACTTTTCATTAATTTTAATAAATAATATAACATAATTTATTTATTTTAAAAAACATTATAGTCTTTTAATAATTTATATATATTAAATAAACCTTTTTAAAACTTTATAATAAAGTTATTTATATTAAATAATAAATATAATAAAACTATTAAATAAATAGTAAAGGCTTTAAAAATAAAAATCTTTTAAAAGTTTATTAATATTATAAAGATTTAAATAATTAAAATAAATAAATCTAACTTTATTTAATAATATTAACTTTATTAAATTATTTATAATAAACTTAAAAAGGCGCCTATTATAATACTTTTTATACTGCTTAAATAAACTAATATTAATAAAATTATTAATAATAGTAATATTAATATTAATAGAATAATTAAACTATTGCCTTAATATTAGCTAATAATTTAATATAGTTAAATATTATATGTACTCTACTATTTTACTTTTAAATCTTTTATAAAAAATATATTATTAAAAGATTTTACTTTTAGTATAAAAAAATAAATTATAGCTTTAATAAATATAATAAAAAAAGTAGTTTAATATATATTAAAAAGATCTATATTAAATATAAAACTAAAAGCACTAGATTTAACTATATTAACTATACTTTAATTTAATAATACTTTAAAGTTAATAATAAAATAGCCTAGTAAAGTATAATAATTAAACTTTAATAGCGCATTAATATTACCTGCAATACCTAATTAAGCTATAAATCTAGGCTTTAAATAATATACCCTTTTTAAATTTTAATAATAATAATAATAATAGCACTATTTTATTAACTTTTAATTTACTTTAATTTAGCAAGCTTTATTTATTAAAAACTTAAACTTAACTTATAAATTCAAGAAAAAATTAACCTTTATCAAAAGTTATAAATAAAGGTTAACTATAAATAAAACTATTATCTTAAAATAAATTTATTATTATCTTTTTAATTAAAAACCCTTTAAATTTCAATTAATAAATAATAAATCCCTTTTAATATAAATTATATTATTCTTTATATATAATATTTATATTAATATAAAAGCTTTAATAAATAATAGCTATATACTTTAAGCTTTTATGAACTGCGCTTTTATTAAGCAATTTAATATTATGATTTAATAACTGCTATTTATTAAAAACCTTTTATTTATTAATAAAAATATAATTAATAAAATTTTAAACTTTTATATTATATAAATTATAATTAGCTTTTATAAAAAAGAAGTAAACTTTTATATTATAAATATCTTTAATAATATACTTATAATCTTAAGCCTTTTATAGCTAAAAAAATATAACTTTAATATTAATTAAAAAAAGTTAACTATTATTTTTAAATCTTATTACTATTATAACTATTATCTTTTAAAAATATAATTAATTTTATATAGGTTTTAATAGTAATTGAAATAAAAAACAATTTTATTAAAGTTAATATAAGGAATATATATTATTAATAATTAAGAGTTAAAAATACTTTAAATAAAGTAAAGTTTAATTTAATTAAATAAGGAATTATATTATACTAGTAATTATTAATTAAAAATACTTTAAAAAAGATAAACTATAACCTCATTAAAAAAAGCCTTTAAACTATATATTTAATAAACTTTAATATTAAAGTAAAATTACTATATAACCTATAAATATAATAGAATTAATAATAAAGAAATATAAATAGAAATAATTTTAAATTAAATATATATAAAGGTATTATTTATTTTTATAATTTATAGTTAATAATAAAAAAGAAAACCTTTATTAAAGCTATTACAATTACTTTTTAATATATTATTTCTATAAAACTAAACTAAACTTTACAATTAAAAAGTATATTTAAATATAATAGATATATAAATAATAGCAGCTATAAACTTAATTACTTTTTATTACTAATTATATATCTATACAATAAACGTAATTTAAAAAAAGATTAATTAAACTATTAAAATTAAAAAACTAATATTTATTATTTTACTAAAACTTTTAAATAAATGTTTTTAATAAATATTTATAAAATAAAAAAACTATATTAAAGTAAAAATAATATTATTAAAAAAATATAACTTTATTAATAAATACTATCTTTTAATATAATTGAAAAAAATTATAGCTATTAATATAAAGAAATTTATAGCAGGGAAATTTAAGTTTAATAACCTAAATATTTTAAAGAAACTACTATCCTAGTTATATAACTTATATAACACTTTCCTATTAAAAACAGTAAATAAATTTCCTTTATAATAGGCTTAAAACTATAAAATTAAAATACTGTTAAGATAAAAGCCTTTATATTAAAAGAATAGGCTATTTTTATTTAATAAACTATAAATAATAAAAAAATAGTTAAATAATAATTTAATAAAGGGATTTATTTATAAATTATAAATATAAAATACTACTTTTTTCCTTTTAGCTGCAAAACTAAAAAGTAGTATTTATATTTATTAAAACTATTAAAGGTTAACTAATATTACTATTAAAAATTAATACGTATTATAATTAATTTAAAAAATCTTTAATACTTTAAGTTGTATAAAAGTATATATAAAATTTAATATTGTTACTATATTTAATAACCTTTATCTTATTAAAGGGAATATATAGAAAACAGTATTTATTATAAAGTTCAGCCTCTTTAAAATATTAGTTATACTTTTTAGCCTTTATAATACACCTATTATATTTTAACATTATATTAATTATATTTTTTATAACCTCTTTAACTATACTTATATAATATACTTTAATAATATCTTTATATATTTATTAAATTAAAAAGAATATTAAAAATATATATATAAAATAATAGCCTGCCTTTAAAATATTAGCCTTTAAATTAATATTATTAAATATATATTTAAAATAATAAAGATAAAATACTTTAACTTAATTATTACTTTAAAAGGATTTAAAATTGATTTTAAAAAAGTTAAAGCTATATTAAACTAGCAATTACTTAAAAGAGTAAAAGATTTATAAAGGTTCTTTAACTTTATAAATTTCTATTATTATTTTATTTAAAGATACTTTAAAATAGCTATACTATTAAATAAAGTTTTAAAAAAAGATGAACTATATATTTAAAAAGAGAAGTAGTAAAAAGCCTTTAATTCAATTAAATATACCTTTAAATTAACTTTAATTTTAGCCCTTTTTAACTATAATAAATAAATAGTCTTTAAAATTAATGCCTTTAATTAAGTATTAAATAGTATCCTATTATAATATAATAAAAAAGGTATTTTATACTTTATTATATTCTTTTCTGTAAAGTACAATACTTAAAAATATAATTATAAAATCTATAATAAAAAACTTTTAGCTATTATTAAACTAATAAAGGAATAGCGCCTAAAACTATAAAATTTATAAGAGTTTAATGTTATTATAGATTATAAAAACCTTAAATACTTTACCTTAATTAGAGCCTTAAATTAACAGTAAATCTAACAGTTTAAACTTTTCTCTAGCTTTAATTTCTATATTATCTACTAACCTAGCTTTAAGGCTATAAAGCCTAATACTTTAAATATAAAAGCAGAAAATAGGCTTGCGAAATTAAACCCTTTTAATAACTAAATGAGAAATAGGTAATACACTATTTTCCTATAAAGTTCTTTTAGCTTTAAAATTTAGGCAATATTTTAAAAAGAAGTTTTATTAAATGTGGAACTATTTATAAAGGCTGCCTTTATAGCTATAATAATACCTACAGAAAATAAACTAATTAATAACCTAATTACTGCAGTATATAAATAAATATTATAATAAAAGAAATAGTAAGTGTATTTTAAGACTTTAATATCTATTAATAGCTAAAATAGCTTTATAAAAAACTTTAAATTATAATAAATAACTGCTAAATAATAAATAATAAAATCTATTACTAAAAGCAGCTTTTTATTCCCTTTAATAATAAACTTTATATATAAATCTTATTTAGAAACTATTTAAGCGGCCTAGCTAAATACTTAAGTAGGTTTAAAACCTTAAACTTTATTAACTAAATATACTAATAGCTATAGATATTAAAAGATATTAAGGTATTTATATAAGCCTATAAACTATACGTTAGAATAAAAGCTTTATAATTTTTACTATAAAACTTCCTTTAACTATTATTAATCTTATTCCGTATATAGTTAAATATCTTTATTAACTATATTATATTATTGCCTAAATCCTGCCACTATAATATTACTTATAAATATTTATTAATAATAGGTTATTACTTTATAAAAATAAATTATTTTATATTTATTACTTTACTATTAATAAAAAAGCTGGCTAATATATTTATTAATAGGATTTACTGCCTTTATAGTATACCTAATAATATTATATTAAACTGCAGTATATAGTTTATATTAAAATTCCAAAAATAACTTTTAAAGTAATTAAAAGTTATATTGAAATAATTATTAGCCTTTTACTTTAAAATTAATAGCTAGATTAAAATAATTAATATAAATATAAAATGACCCTTATAAACTTTTATTAACTTTTATTAAAATAACTAAGTCTATTACCTTTTATTAGCTGAATTTACTGTAAATAATATAATATCTAAAACTATTAATATATTATTATTTTTCGCTAATTATAGTTTTAACCTGTATTTAAAGATAAAGCCTTTATAGCCCTGCTTATTAAACCTTTTTATAGTAAAGAAAAAAGAGTTTTTTTATATTAATATTATTACTAAGTGATTTAAATATATTATTATATAGCTAAAAGCCTTTATTAAAGCTTTTAAAAAAAGATATAAAGAAAATATAAATATATAGACAAAGGTATTACTAGTCTATACTATTAGGCAAGAGGTCTTTATTAATATGTAAAATATAAAAATTAACTGGCTAATAAAGAAGCTAGATAATAAATAGGCGGGACTTTATATAATAATAAAGGTATACCTATAAGCCTATACTATTAGCCTGCTAAAAGGCATAAAGATTTTTTTAATTTTATATAACTCCCTTTTACAACTTAAAATAGCCACTTTATTGCACTTTAAATAAAAGATAATTAATAAAGCTAAATTAAAAAAATATTTAAGGCAAAGTATTAAAAAGGGAAAATAGTATAAATAAAGTATAAAAGAAATAAGAGTTTAAAGTGCTTTTAGATTATTATAATAATAATAAATTCTACTATTTTATTAAATAAAAATATTATACTGCTATATAGCAATTAACTACAGACCTATAAAGCTAAAAAAAGGTAATATAAAACTTTATAAGAAAAACCTAAAAAAGCTAGGCTTATTGCAATAAATATTAAAAGGAATTATAAAAAAGGAAAAAAAGGAAATAGCTAGAAAAAGATTAATGCCTATAAAGCGCTAACTAAAGACTACACTATATTAAAGTCTATAGCTAAATTATATATTACTAATATTAAAAACTATATAATTTACCTTATTTACCTTTATATTAAAAATATTAAAATAAATTACTTGGAATTTTAATTTATATAAGTAATATAGTTATTTGCAGCTAAATAGTATAATAAAGAGGGGGGGTATTATTACAGTATTAACCATAACGCGATATTAACGCTTTATTACGTAAGCCCTGGTTAAATAACTAGGCACTAATACCCTCCTAGCTATAGCTTTCTATAGAGCTTTAAGGCTTTCTCACTCTCTATAGTATAATAATAATATTTACCCTAACCTGCCTTTCCATGCCATAATATATATAATATTTATAAATTATATAATAATGTTAATTTAATATTAAAGTTTATAAAATATATAGTTTAAAGGCTTTTCTTTTTAATTAAATTATAATTTATTTCTTTTAAAGTATTTTTAATTAATAGTTATTAATATAGTAATATATAATACTAATATAGCCAAGTGCTATAACCGGGAAATAGCAGGGAAATAGAGGAACAATAAGTACGGATATTTCCCTGAGTTTTCCCGGAAAATCTCTGAGAACAGATTTCCCAGACATTTCCCCAGTAACTCCCTTTAAGGACTATATAAGAGAAAAGGGAAATAAAGGGAAAAGGGACATTAGTTTTTACTCTTTTATTCTATTATATATTTTATAGTAGTAATCTTTATAGCATTTAACTATACAATAATTCAATAATATAAAGCTTATATAACCTATAACTTTATAGTATTTAATTATATAATAACCTTATTATATAAAGCCTATATAAATCATAATAACTTTAACTATAAACATTTAATTAAAAAGAAAGATTTTATAAATATATAATAAAAACCTTAAGAAAGTAAAAGAGTTAATTTTACTAGTATAACTTAAAAAATTAAAGAATAAATAAAGAATTAAAAGGTTAAAAAAACTCTTTATAATTTATAATTAAAATAAGAAAAAGGATTTTTTAAGGGTTAATTTAGGCTATAAATTAAAGGATTTATATACTGCTATTATAGTATATAAATTTCTATAACTTTTAAGTATTTTAGAAAAATTAAATAAAAAGTAATTAATATATTGAAAAAAGAAATAAACTATTTTATTAAATAGTTTAAATTAAAATCGCTGAAAATAAAGCGATATATATATAAAGATTGTTTAAAAAATTAAACGTAGTATTTAATATAAATATAAAATATAATTTTAAAAATAGTAAAATATAAAGGAAAAATATATTTATATTTAAGACTTTCCATTTATTAATTAAATTTATTTTATTAATTAAAAACATAATATACATATAGCAATATAAGCTTAATATATCTATTAACTCTTTTATTATATTAATTACTGTAAATTTACATTATTTCACTATTAAGATAAAAATGTAAATAAACTTTAACCTTTTTTTATAAATATTGAAAAATATATAATTAAAAGGCAATTTAATAATTAAAACTAAACCGCTTAGCCTTTTATTAAAAAGATTATATATACTATTAAATAATATATTACTTTATTTAAATATATATATACTTTATAAAAGTATTTTATCCCTTTAATATAATATTATAAAGAAGTAAAAAACTGAAAAAGTATATTATTAAAAGAATATAAAGAATCGCGATATAATTAAAGAGATATTTAAAAGGCTACCTTTTATTAGTAATTAAAGTTATAACCTATACCCGCTACTATTTAATTTAAAAATTAATTTATTAATATTTTTAGCCTCCTTTTAAAGTAAATAAAAATAAATAAATTTAAATAAATATAGTTTTATTTAAAAAAAGTAAATAAATTTAACTTTATAAGCTTATTTAAAATTACTTTTAATAATATTAAAAGAAATATAAAAATATTAATATAAAAAAGAGTTAAAAGATTTATTAATATATTTAAATAATATAAATTTTAAAGGTTAAATATATGTAAGAATTGTATTAATATATATGCTAATACTATTATTAAATATAGTGCTAGATTAATACTTTAAAGATATTAAGAAAGAAATAAAGGCATAGTTATATAAATTAAAAGGCAGATTAAAGATATAATATAACCTTTTAAATAAGCGATATATAATATATATTAAAACAGGTTTATTAGTTTTAAAAAAACAAAACCTTTATTATTTAAAATATAGTAAAAGGAGTTAATATTTGTTAAAAAGGAGGGCTAAAAAGTAAGGATTTCAGTGTATCTGGGTAACCTTCCTATTCTGGCTAGACCTGGAATTAGGCCCGACGCTAGGACCGAATTCCTAGAGGAACTTCAGTAGAAAGTCAGGAAATTTCTGTTATCTTTAACGATAACAATTAAGCTAGGACCAGCTACCCCGCCTACCCTAGACTCAATATAATAGGCATAATGCCTATTGTGAAAAATCTAACTAAAATAGTTTGTCGGGGGTAACTGACATGCCTAACGCACCCGCGTTTTTCCTTTTAGCTTACCTGAGAAAGGTTAGCCGCTTATTTAAGCAGCTACTAGATTAAAAAAGCACAGGAGTATAAAGATATATAAATAGACCTAGTTTAATAAAGAGTAACCTTCTTTCCCCCTTTAATATATAACCCTACTTATAAAAATATAGCCGCTAAGGTATATAAAGGTAACTGTTAATTGCTTTTAGCTGCTGGTATTATAATTAAATAATCTACAGTATCTTTTAGTCTTTATATTACTTAATTACTGCTTTATAGTTCTATCAAGAGCGCAGTTCCTGCATTTAATACTAGTTATTATATATAAGTATATATATATATTATATATATGTTTTAAAGTGCTAATTCCCCTTTGATAAAACTAGTAACCGAGATAAAGGGAAATTTTAAAGATTATATTTTAAAAAGTAATTACTGAGGGCACTTTTATACTATTATTAAAATTTACCTTTATTTAACTATTAACAAAATTATAGGCTAGCTTTATTTAATTTTTATATAAATATAAGACAATTAGTTAAAGGAAATAGCCTAAAACCCCTTTTATAACTATTTAATATAAATTAATATAATACTTAACTCCGAAAATGCAGGTTATCTAGTTATAATTTCTAAAAAAAATTAAAATTAGTAACCTGGGTATAATGCGCTGAAATATAATAAAAAAGTAAAACCTTAAAAACCTACTAGTCGATAATACCTGCTAATTGAGAGTTAAAATCCCAGGGAAAATTATTAAACAACTAATTACTATAGTAAAAGTAAATATATAGGTAAAACAGTTAACACTATATAACTTAAGCCCCTTTAAACTATTAATACACTATTATAACCCCTATTTCATTTACTAGTAAATAAATTAACAGGTAAAACAGCTATAAAGGGCCAATAAAGAATATATTAATTATTTAATCTCCCAGTATAGAGACTTTATTTTAATTTTATTAATATTTTTAATTAGGTTTTTCTTAACTTTAAATAAAAGTATTATTTTTACTGCTTTCGCAATTTTTAGTATATAGGCTATCTTTATTTATATTAAAGATATTTAAAAAGATATAAAAAGGATAATAATTTAATATCTTGCAACCAGTATTAATACAGGAAACTATCCTTAAAAGACTAGCTAATTTCTTTATCCCAGACAGATAAATATAACCCTCTTTTTTTATAAAAAAACTCCCTATATTAATAGAATATTACTATAACTTTTTTACTAAAAAATATATCCCTTTTTTAGCCGAGAAAGGAATACTCCTTTAAAGGCCAATTATCTAGGTCAGATAACTGTAATCTATAAAAGAAAAAGTATTCTTTCACTAAAGAATTATTTAATTAAAACTTTAATAACTTACTTTAACTTAAAGTAAAAAAGTCTAAATTAAACTAATAACCTCCTTTTATTAGAATACTAGATGCAACCTTATCTTTAACCCTTTAACTTAAAAAATCATTTAATTATACACTTAACCTAATATTAATAACATTTATATCTATTATAATAAAATCTAAAAAAAGATTAAACTTTTTAACAGAAAAAGGGAAATTACTATTTTAAAAGTTCTTTTTCTTTATTTAAGCCTTTAAGAATATTTAAGGTATAAAGCCACTAATAAAGATTAACTTTGTAAGCAAATTTAATAGTAAGAATATATCCTAATTCTTAAAAAACTATAAATAAAAAATAAAAGATTAAAGAATCTTAACTAAGGATTAAAGGAAACACTTAAAACTATTTATAAAAGTAAAAGAATAAAAGATAATTTAGATTTTTATTAAAAAAAGTATTAGCTAAAAAAAAAAAAAAAAAGAACTTTTATAATACTATAAATAATAAGATAAAGATTAATCGGAATTATATACAGTATAACTCTAAAACCTTTATTGCTATAAACCTATAAAAATATAGTTTGTGATAGATTAGTTACTTTAATATTAGTATCTCTGTTAAAAGCTTAATAAAAGAAATTAAAAGACAGTAATACTGTATTCCTATAATATCGCGAAAATAATACTATTAAAGCTACTTTAATTAATAATAGCTTTTAAAGGGATTAAAGAAATTAATAATTTTAAAGATTCAATATACATTAAAGTTTAGATACTTTATTATAATAAAATATTAATAAAGTTTAATATTTAAAAAGCCTATTTTTAAAAGTTTAATAAAAGATTATTTAAAATTAAAGATTTATGAAATTTATTTAAGTTAAAGTTAAGCCTAACAATAAAAAAGTACAAAACAAAATAGCCTAAACCCGTAAAAATTAATTATAACTTTATAGCTTAAAGATTAAATAAACGCTTTATTTAAAAATTTTAATAAACTAATAATTTAGCTCTTTTAATAAAAAGAAAAGGCAATTAACTTAAAAGAAAAAGAATATTATTGCATTACTATTAATAGTAATAAACTTAAATAAAGACCTTTTATTTTAATAATCTCTATTAATAATATTAATATAATAGACCCTTTATATAATAATATATTAAATATTTTCTTTATTTATTATTTAAAGGCAGTTATTAATATTAAATACTGCTAATATTATAAAAATAAACACTATTTTCTTTCAAACTATATTAAATTAGCCTATAATAAAAGCTATAGGTTTATAATATATAACCTAGCAGTAAAAATAGCTTAAATAGGCCTGCGGAAAACCTTAATCCTGCCTTAACTTATTATATTAATTATAACTATCAAAACTTATATATAAAAATAATAGCGCTTTAAATAGAATCGTTTAAAGCTTAAAATAAAGTTTCTTTAAGCCTATTACTTATAAAAAAAATAAAACCTAGCTTCTTTAATTAAAAGTTAATTACTTATAAGGCTAAACTCTTTAATATTATTTATAATAAAGTAGTATATAAAGAGATATTTAAAAATTAAGTACTATAAAGGTTAAATATAATTCCTATAAAAAGATTAATAATAAATATTATATACTTTACAGGCAAAGATTAAATAATTGCTAAAAAAAAGGGATAATATATAAATAAAAAGGGTTAAAAGTTTTTCTATAAACCTAGCTAAAATAGCCTCCTTAAAGGAACCTTTAAATAAATATAACCAGGCCAGCTTAACTAAAGAATTATTTAATTAAACTCTCTTTACTAACTTTATAATTAGCAGGGGATAAAAGTATATTTATATAATTAATAAAGCAGATAAATAAATTAAAAAAAGCTATTACTGCCCCAAATAAAAAAACCAATTAAAAAAGTAACTGCATTTAAACCCTATACCTATAACCTTAAAGGCTATACTATCTAGACTGCAATATAATAAAGAAAGCAGAATTAAAGGCGCTAAGAATAGGGAGGAATTACTAAAAGTAGAGTAAACTAAAATAATAATCTAAGCAGTAATTCTAAATAATGCAATTAAGCTTAAAACTAGTACTCTTTTAAATATTATTCTAAAACTTGCAAACGCTTTAAAAGCAGACTTAATTATAAAATTATAAAAGATTACTAAAATACAGTTTTATAAGAAAATTAATTTAACTATCTTTAAATATACCTTATATTAAATAATATCTATCTTTATATATAAATACCCTTTAAAGGAAAAACTATTAAAAAGACTAAATATAATAGCTGTATATATAAAACTAATTATATAAATTATTTAATTACTATAGAATTAACCTTTTAAAGCTATAACTTTATAACCTTTATTAATAAAGGGATTATTAAATAAAAAGTTATTTAATTTTAAAGACTTAAATCTATTACTACTTTTAAAAATATACTTTTATAAACTAAAATAATTAAATATAGCTATTAACTATAAAGTAAATTAATTATAGAAGTCTATAACCTAGATTTATATAGTTTAAATAAGAAAAATCCTTTACTATTTACAAGACTTATTATAAATATAAGTATATTTAAAAAAGCCTAAAAGTATATTTATTAAAGTACTTATAGATTTAAGGTTAAAGAGAAATATTGTTTTTTGTTAGCTAGCTATAAAATATAATATAATACTATATTCTTGTAAAGTCGTTAGCATTATATTTAATAATAGGCAAGTAAATATATATAGTAAAACTATTATTTAAGTATATATAGGCAATACCTAGATAGCAGTTAGATTTTATATTACACTTAATAATATTTTAATGCCCTTTATCTTTAAAATACTATTAATTTAGGCTATATAGCTAATATTTAATTATATACTAAAAAATAAGGATTTATATATAAAATATAAAATAAAGAATATTTAAGTTATTACTTTAACTATTAAAGCTATTTATTAAAAATATAAAATAAAGGTATTATATAATTTAAAGCTAAAATAAATATTAACTTTATATTTAAGTATAAAGTTAATAAAGTAAAAGAAAGCTTAAAAAACCTTTGCTTTACTTTTAAAGAAAGGGTTTTATATAAACTATTAAAGTAAACTAAAGAGGATTTAATTTAGCTGCTACTGGCTAATAAATTAAAAGATTAAATAAAAGTAATAAAAAAAGCAGTAAAGGAATTTAAAAGAGTAAAGGAATAAAAGAGAAAGTCTTAAAAGAAAGCGCAGAAGAATAAATAAATTAGAACTAATACTATATATAAAAAGAAAGGTATAAAAATCTATTTAGTAAATAATACCTTATTTAACAGTTTTATTCCTGCTAAAAGTCTTTATTAAAAATAAAAAATAAAAAATAAAGTAAAAGATAATTTAAACCTTAATACTTTATTTATTAAATATATTACTTTAAAGTTCTTATTAATTAAAGCTAGGTTAAGACTTATACTAGACCGCCTAGCAGTAATCCTAAAAATAGTAAAAGGGAAATTGACAATATAAAAAACTGCAATTTTAATATAGATTTTAAAAAATAAAAAAATAATACTTTCCTAGGATTTTATAAAATATAAAAAGCTAAACTTTAAAATTACTTTACTATAAACTATTTATATAGTAAAGTATAATACTTAGCAGAGCAGTAGTATCTTAATCCTTAAAGGCATAAAGAAAAAAGTAGTTAACTTGCTATAAGTATATATTAAAAAAGGTCTTTTAAAAGAAAGTTATAAGCTATATAAAAACCTGTTTTTCTTATTATAAAAGAAAGATAGCAGCCTTCGCCTTATTAACTCTATTATATAAATAAATAAAGTAACTATTAGGGATACCTTTATTCCCTTAAACGCAAACTAATTTAGCAAGGACTTTACAGGTTATATAATATTATTATTACTACAGTTTTTTTTAGGCTATCATTAAATCCCTTTTAACGAGAAAAGCCAAAATATAACTATATTTATAAGCCCTATTAGCCTTTTAAAATACTGCACTTTTCTAATAAGCGCTATAAACTTAATAGCGCAATTTCAATATATTATTCTTTAAATACTATTTAATCTTATATATATAGTTTATTAACTATTCTTAAATAATATTACACTATAAAGTTTAAAGTCTATATATAGCAGTAAAAAAGCAATATTTAAAGTTTAATACTATATCTTAAAATATCTGTAAAACCTAAATAAAACCCTAGTAAATATTAAACTATTAAAATATATAATTTTAACAGTAAAATTAATTTTTTATTAAAAATCCGCTAAATTAATAAAATACCTATATAAAATCGAAAAGCATTAACTGGCTATAAGTAAAATTATTAAAATCAAAAAATAAAAAAACTATAAAACTATTAATAAAGTTTAATCTTTCTTTAATTTAATTAGCTACTATAGATACTAGATTAAATACTTTATATAAATTATTAAACCTTTAATAACCTTATTAAAAAGAAAGGCCCTTTAAAAGTAAATTAAAAAATAACAATAAACTATAAATAAACTTAAAAAGCTTATTACTTCTACCTTAATACTAGTAATATTAAATATAAAGAAAGGATATAGGGAGGTAATCCTTATAGTTAACGCTAGTATAATAGGCTAAAGGGCTGTTTTAATATAGATTATAAAAGGGAAAAAATAACTAATTTAATATAAAAGTAAATACTAGCTTTTATTAAAAATAAAATATAACGCTATAAAAAAATATAAAGCTTTACTTTAAGCCTTTAAAAGGCTATATACTTATATTTATAAACTTCTATTTATATTAAAAATAAATATTAAAATAATTATTAGTTAAATAAACAGTAAAATTAATAATATCCTTAGCAGGTATATAACCTAATAGATGAATTATATTTTTCTTTTTAACTTTACTATTAAATATATTCCTAGGAAAGAAAATATTATAGCGGATACTTTATCCTATAAACCAGTAACCGCTATAAATAAAGCTAAAGCTAAAAGAAAAAAGGACTTAAAAGATTTTATAAATATATATTTAAATATAATTTTATTTATACTATTAAAGGAGGAGTATAGTAAAGAGTTATAATAAATCGTATAATACCTTTAAATAATATAAAGACTATTTAATCTTTTAATTATAGACTTTTAGCGACTAAAAAAGAAAGTAAAAAGGTTTATTATAAAAGATAGGAAATTATAGGCAAAACTAATAAAATACTGCTGCTAGCCTGCATTTATCTTTAATAGCCTAACTTTAAAGAAAGGAACTGTTTAGCAGTACTACGCTAAAATAGGCTATAAAGGCTAAAAGGTAACTTTCTGGTTTTTAAAGGAAAAATACTAGTAGCCGCAAATATAAAATAATATATACAAAGCAGTTATATTATACCCCTGGTATTAAAGATTTAATTTATACTGCTTTAAAAAGGTAGCTATTATAATAGAATTAACTAAGCCTATAAAGAAAGTCTCTTTTAATATTTAATATATTTTAAATAACTATAAATATATCTACCTATTTAAAAGAAAATATAACTTTTATAAATAAATAAAAGAAAAACCTATATTTACTTTATTATTAGCAGTAATAATAAAGTTTATATTTAGATAAATATACTAATTTAATATAATAATTTAAGCTATTATAGATAAAGGACTAGAAATAAAAAAAATACTTTTAAAGGTATTAATTAATCTAAAAGTTAAAATTATTTAGATATTAATATATAACCTTAAAGCTAATACTGCAGTAAAGGTTAACTATTAAAGCTTAATATTAACACTAGTAAAGATAGCTAAACTTAATAAAAAGAAATTCCAGAATTTAAATAAAGCAATTATAGCTAATAAATATATAGTAAAAAGCTTAATAAAATACTCTATATTTTACCTATTATTTAACTAAAAACCAATTTTTCCCTTAAAGGTAAAACTATTTACTTAGCAGCTAATTAATAAAAATAAAGTTTATATAATAGAAGATTAATTAATAGCATATATCTATATACTTAAAAAAAAATAAAAGACTTTAAAACAGCTTAGGAAAAAGTAATTATATTTTATTAAATATTAGCTAAAAAAATAAATACTGACAATCAGTATTTACTGCAAAAAGCAGCTAAACTACTCCTCCCTAATAACCTTATTTTACTCTATAATATAAAGCGCTAAAGGGACCTTTTAAAAGATATAAAACTAAAGATATATTAGCTAAGTTTATTTAAAGTTAAGTTTTAAACAGATATAATAAAAGTATATAAACTGAAAACATTAAATAAAGTCCCGCTTAATAAAATTTATTTAAGTAAATATTTAAAGAAGTTTATAAAAGATAAATTTAGCTAGTAAATAGCTAAAAGTAATAAAGAGACTTTTATAGATTAAAACTTAAAAGTAAATAAAGATTTACTTAAAAATAAAGCAGTTAATAAAGCGACAATTAAAGTTATTAATAATTAAAAACTCGAAAAGCTTTACAGTAACTCTATAACTATTAAAGGAACGCATAGTTAATAAGATTAAATAGTCTAGTTAAAAACTAGGGTATATACTTATAAATTAAAGGAAAAAGAGATATTCTAACTAAAATATAGTCCTTTATAATACTTTAAAGTAGCTATTCCCGGAATAAACTAAATAAATTAAAACAACTACCTTTATATAAAGGATATATAAGGGAGGATAAGCGGCAATGTTCCTAAAACAGCTGCTAAATATTATTTTTAACAGGGAAAAGACAGCCGCTAACTAAAGTCTACTACACTGCCTATAAAAAATATAACCTAAATACACTATAAGGAAAAGAACTATAAGATTAAATAATTCATTAACTATATTTCCCTATTAACTGCTTATTTTTTAATAGTAAAAGCTAAAATAAACTTCTAAACCTATTAAATTGCCTAATTCTCTGCCTTTTTATTTCTTTTAAAATAAAGAAAATCCTTTATAAAATAAACAGCTATTAAAGGATTAAAATGATTAAAGACTATTAGCCTAATAAAAGTAAATATTTAATTCTTTTCAAAAAAAGTAATAACTATACATTGGTTACTTTATTAAAACTAATAACTAAAAAAATATCGCTAAATATAAAAAAAGCCTTAAACTAAAGGTAATTTAAATAATCCTTTTATTAAAAACTTAAAATAAAGATATAATTATAAAAAGGGAATAAAATATATTCTTTAACAGTTATAACAGTAATAGACTAAATTTAAAGGCACCTTTAGCAAAATTAAGGATTATACTGTTTATAAAATAATACAAATAAAGCTTTAATATACTTTATCTGCTTAAAAAGAGTATAAAAGAATTACCTATAAATATATAAAATCTCTACTAAAATATAAATAAGCTTAAAAAGCTTTCCTTTAATAGTGTATATAATATTTTAAAAATATAATTAAAAGCTTTTAAAAGTATAGCGCTAAAAGTATTCCTTAAAGGTATAACCTTTTATAAATAATAAAAGCAATAAAGATAATATAAATAAAAGGGAGAAAGCAATCTTTAAATAAATTAATAAATTTAACTAATTAATATTAATATTACCTATAATCTAAATAGTAAAATACTTTTAAACTTAAATAAAGTTAAAATAAAAACGCTAATTAAATAATACTATTTACTAAAGCCTTATTTAAAGTAAATAGTTAAATAAAAAGATAAAGCTAAGTTTAACCTTTCTAGGATAAAGAAATCTCGCTAAAGGTTTTCTCGCCTATAATAGGTATATTAATAAAGTTGGCTATATTAAGCAACTAATAATAGGCTTTGTTAGCGGGATCCTTTATAATTAAATAATAGTTAAAGAAAGATTAAAAGGAAAAGAAAAGAGAAAGAGAAAAAAAAAAAAAAAAAGAATAAGTTATAAAGGCTACCTTCAAAGAGCAGTAATTTATATATAATAAAAAAACCACCCTATACACTAAACTGTATACCTATATCTATAAAAAGACAAAAATAATACTATACTTTACCTTTCTTTTTTCTCTCTATCTATTTAAATATAATCCTGTTTTATTATAACTAAAATATTACCTTTACTTTAAATCCTACTCTAAAACTATTTAATTATACCTTTCTTCTTTCTTTACTATAATGCCTTATTTAAAGAAAAACCTTTACCTTTTTATTTTATTTTTCTAGCTTATAAAAAATAAACTAAAAACTCTACTCTTTTACTATATTAGCTAAATATCTTTAAGCTACAGTAAAAACTTCTTTAAACTAAATAAATAAAACCTTACTATTAGTCCTATTATAAATTAATATAGCCATTAACTATTATAAATCTACCCTTAATTTAATTAATATATTACTAGGTATTTACAATTATTAATTAAAATAATAATTACTTTAAGCTATATTTACTATAAAAATCTTATATTAATATTTAACTTTAAAGTAAATAAATAGTGCTTTTATATTAAAAATATCTATAACTTTTTATATAATTTATCCTATAAATGATAAGTGTTAAACTTTACTTTAAAAGTAATATTTTTTATAATAGTAAAAGGATTAGCAACTATTAAAGTAGCTTAAGTTAAAATTATAGTACTTATAAATACTTTGAAAATACCCCTGCCTTTAATTGAATAATAGTTTAAGCTTTTAATATTTTTAATAGACTATAAAACTTTTAATACTTTATTAAAAGATAATAAACTTTTATAGCATTAATCTATTTCTTTAAATACTAGTATATTTATATTTTTAATAAATATAAATACTTTTATTACTTTAACTTTTATAGATATAACTGTAAATGCTAAGCGCAGCAGTTCTTTAATTTATAAGCCTATATAATCGAGAAAGCCAGATTTCTTTATTTATTTAACTTTTATATAGTTTTATATATAAAATAACCTAGAGCTAATAAATATAGCTATTTAAGCCTGTTTTAAATCCAGTAAATACTCTATAAACTTATTAGCGTTAAATTAAATTAACTAGCAGGACCTTTAAGCGGGATCTTTATCTCTTTTAGCTTTAAAAAGTATAAAATAATTAACTTAAAGGGATTTAAACTTGTACTTTAAGATTAATATTAATACCTGTACTTAAAATATTTAGCTCAAAGCTATATAAATATAATTTAAATTTCGCACTAATCTTTAATAGTAAATAAATTTACTATTATAAATTCTAGGATAAACGTTAAAAATATCGTGCCTTTTTTAATTAAATACTATTTAATTTAATTAAATTAAAGCTAATAGGCTCCCCTTAAAATAACTTATAAAAGGAATATAATAAAGATTAATAGTTAATGCCTAGCTAACCTAAAAGTATTAATAAATAACTTTATAAAAGAGAATAGATTAATTTATTATAATAATAGTCTTTTTTAATAATTAATTGCCTTTTTACCTTTAAGCATCTAAAAAAGATTTTAATAATAATAGCCAGTACTTAAAATATAATTTCCTATATTAATAATACCTATACCCTTAGCTATATAGCTAAGCCAGTTGCAGTAAAAGAAAAGAAAAATATTCTCTATTACTTTATAAACAGTTTTAATAGTAAAAAAATAAAATAATATTATTAGCCTAGCAATATAAGCAGTATCCCTTATAAAAATAATAGCAGGATTAGCAATTAAAAGTAAATTAATACATTTCTTAGTAATACTATAATTTATAAAACCCCCGCTAACTATACTAGCTGTCATTAATAATACTAAAACCTTAAATACAGAGTTAGTTTCCTTTAAAGAAAGTAATAGCTTTTCTAATACATTAAAGGATAACTAAAACTTAAAAGATAAAATTTTTTTAAAAGTTATTACTAAACTTAACTAATAAGCAATTAAAGACAATAAAAAGGCTTTTTTAAAATTAAGCGAAAAAGGGTAAACTATAATAGTAGCCTTTATAGCAGTAATAAAAAAACTATACTTTAATATTCCTAGGTTTAATAAATTACAGCCTTAAATATATACTGCAGCTTAACCCTATTTAAGCTAATAAACAAATTAACTTAAAATAATATTTAAAAATAAGTCTATACACTTATATAAATAATAAGATAATGAATATAAAATAAACAAATAGCAGCTTAAAATGCCTAGTAATAAAAAAATTAATAAAAAACGACTATTTAATTATAATAATTCTAATAAAAGGGGAATAATTTAATATAAATTATACAGGAATTAATAATATAAATGGCAGTAGTTTTACTTTTAATTTTCTTTCCCTTTTTTCTTTTAATGGCACTTTTTCCACTACTTTCCTATATTATTTACATTTTTCTTAAATATTACTATACTAGTATTAAAGGGATTTAATAAAAAAAGCGTTTTATCGAGATTTATTACTTTCATTCGCAAATACTTATAGGGAAAGTTTTATTAAGGGTAACTAATATATTTAATATACCTGCGTTTTTCCTTTTACCTTACTTAAAAAAAGTTAACCGCTTATTTAAACAACTACTAAATTAAAAAAGCATAAGAGTATAAAGATATATAGATAGATCTAGTTTAATAAAAAGCAACCTTTTCCCCCCCTTTAATATATAACCCTACCTATAAGAATATAGCCGCTAAGGCATATAAAGGTAACTATTAGTTACTTTTAACTGCTAGCATTATAATTAAATAATCTGCAGTATCTTTTAATCCCTATATTACTTAATCACCGCTTCGTGGTTCTGTCAGGAGCGCGGTTCCCGCGCTTAATACCAGTTATTGTATATAGGTGTATGTATGTGTTGTATATTTATTTTGGAGTGCCAATTCCCCCTCGACAAAATAGTTTCCTGTTTATATAGCTGTAAGTCGATTTAGCCGATTTCCTATATAAATGAATTTTGCGGAAAATAAAAATATAGCTATAAACCTAATTCTACTGTTATATACCTATTATTAAGTTAAAGGACTATTATAGAAGATAAAGCATTATTTTATAATTACTTTTATAAATAGTTATATATATATTAGATATTTTATAGCTTTTAGCTATTAGATTAAATATAATTTAATTGTTTATTTTATTGTTTACTTAACTAGACTTTTAGTTGTTTCTTTATTACTGTATTGTATACAGCTTCTTAGAAGCTATATATAAATAAGGTTTAGTATAACTTTATTATTTTAATAGGTTATAAGCCCGGGAGAGTTTTCTTTAGGTCTCTATTAGTAGATTTTTCCAGTAGTTATAGCATTTCCCTTAGAGCTATTACAGCATTTATAGCGGGTTTTTATAGTATTTATCCTAATTCTTATATTAATACTTTTAGGATTTTTGGCTACTTAAACTTATTTTTAGGCTTTTACTATAAATACTGTTACAGTTATAGTAATACTATTTATATTACTACTACTTTTACTATTTTAATAATCTTTACTATACACTATATAATATATAGTATTATCTCCTATTTCAATAGCATATAGGCCTGATGTTAGCAGTATAAGTCGACCTATTAAGGCTCTTAATAGCCCTATTTCCTTAATTAAAGATAATAGCTTTGTTTAATAGTAAAGGGATTTATTTATTTAAGTATAGAATATAGAATAAAAGCTTTAGGTATAGAGGGCTTTTCCTGAGACAGTTAAGGCAGAGTTAAAGGGTTAGAATAACACTATAACTCAGTTAAATAATACTTTAGCTAGCCTAGCTGTTACTATTTAGGTTTTTAATTTTAATAGACTACTAGTCTAATAGAAATTGATCCTATAGCCTTTATACCAGTGCTAATATAAGCTTTTACTTTTATTCTTATATTAGTTTAGGTTTTATTTATATCTATTCTTTAACTTTAAAATATTATTTTTACTTTAAATAATAGTTTTATTAAAAAAGCATTAAAAAAAGTCTATAGCTTTCTAGAAAACTATAAGCTAATAGGTCTTAATAACTTTAATTAATAGAAATAGTCTTTAAGTATTATACTAAAGGCTATAGATTACTATACTTTTATAGAAAATCCTATAATTATTATTTTTTTATTTAATTTAAAATAAACTTTATTATTTATATTAATTAAACATAATTATTACTTAGATTTAAAGCCTAAAAGAAGTATTTTTAATATTAAAAAGATAATATAGTTACTTTAATACTTTATAAAGAGATTCCCTTTATAGGGAATTTCATTTATTAAATTATAGTAATTATAAAAGATCTTTAATTAAATTTAATACTACTATTAATAGCTTATTAACGAAATTAACTATTTTAAAGGTTAATATTAATATATTAGATTAAGTAAATTAATATTTAAATACTTTAGAAAAAACCTATCTTTAATAGGCTAAAAGAATTAAAAGAACTATTAGATCTAATAAAACTATTAGGCAATCTATTAAAGGTTTTAATATTTAGTTTTTTATAGCAGATATATTAAAAGAGACTAGGAATTTATTTTTTACTATATATACAGTTAATAAAGCTATAAAGCCTTTTAAATCCTTTAAAGATTAATTAATACCTTTTAGATTTAAAGATTAAAAGCTAGCTTTTAATTCCTAAAAGAGTAAAGGAAATTAAAAGAGTTAAAAGAATTAAAACTAGAAGTAAACTATAAAGGATACTACTTTTACTAATATATATTATCTAGCTACTAGGGAGTATAGCTTAAAAGAACTATTAAAAGAGTTTTCTCGTAAATCTATTAATAGTTTAGATAATAATTAAGATCTTTTATATACTTTAAACGCTAAAAAAGGAAAAAAGTCTTTTAATCCTTTGAAGCCTTTTAAATCTTTTAAAAAACCTAAAACCTTTAAACTTTTTATTTAAAATAGTTTATTATATAATACTAGATATATAGTTTATATAATTAATTCTAGGAAATAGTATATAGACTATAGACTTAAGAAAAGGGACCTAGGTATTATCTATATTGGCAGGGGCCTTATTACCCTTAAAGGAATAAATATCGCTACTTTTAATATCTTTAATAAAAATAATAATTATAAAGAGATAAAATTGCTAAATACCCTGTATTGCTTATAGTTAAATATAAACCTTATAAATAGCTTAAAGTATTATTAAGTTAAAGGATATATATAGTATAATACTTTCTTTATAAAAACTATATAGCTAATAAAGCTATTAAATCCTTTAAAATATAGTTTTTTCTTTATAATTAAAGAATATACTATATTATATAGCTATATAAATAGCTATAAAGTTTATAGCTTTATATAGGTTTAAATCCCTACTATTAGTAAAGAAAAGGCTTAAAAGTATATTATTATTTTAAAAGTAATAGCTTTAAAAAAATTATTAACTAGATTTAGTCTTAGGCTTATAAAAAAAATCTTAAAGGAAAAGATTACTTTAAAGTCCTTAAAACTTTAGGCTAAGTAAAGGAAAAAGGGCTTTATATACCTTCATTATTTAAAGAAATAAAGGGGAATAAGCCTATAAAGGATACCTTTATAAAGGAGAGGCCTTATATGCCTAAAGAATCCTCTATTATTAAAGATTTAAAAGTTATTAAACTATTTAAACTAAAAAGAGAGACTATTATTAATCCTAGCTATAAACTGCTAAAGCTAGCCCTTTTATAGTATAAAAGATTAAGTTATATTAATTTAAGTCTATTAAAAAAGACTGCTAAAATAACTATTAGAATTTTTAACTTTAATTCTATTAAAAAAACCAAATTCTATTACTTAGCGTATAATAAAGGAAAAGCTATTAAGAGGTTTAATTTAAAGCTAATTCCTAATCTATTGACTTTTCTAGATTATTTAAAAGTTAATACTTTCTTTATAAAGCCAATGCCTTATAATAAGGCCCCTATTAGTCTTTTAATTATCGATAGAAAATCAAAATATAGGTAGCTATTCCTTTTAAGAGATTATAATAGACCTACCGTTTTAGCTATTATATAAAGCTTTATAAATAGCCTTAAAACCCAGTATAATAAATATTTTAAAGAATTCTATTATAATAGCAGAACGGAAATTAATTAGAAACTTTAAACCTAATTCTTTTCCTTAAGAATTATATATTCCTATAGCAGCCTTTATATTTATAAATAGAATAATTTAATAGAACGCTTTATTAGAGTTTTATTAAATAGGCTTTAGGCTACTATTATAGCAGCTAACTTACTATTATATTTCTAGAATTCTATTATTAGTGCAATTTTTAAATTAATTAACTATATAGCTATTACTAATAAAAACTTTACCTTTTATTAAGAATTATATAAAGACTTAAACCTTAATAAACATTATAAGCCTAATCTGTAAAAATATAGGATTATTAGCTTTTATTGTAAAGTATTTGTTTTATACGAATAAAAGGCTAAAAGCTATAAATTAGCCTTTAAGACTAAATTTAGGAGACTGCAAGTAGTTTTAGGTAATAATACCTATCTTATCTATATTCTATTTAAATATATAGTCTTTACATTATTAATTTTAAAGCTATATAAAGATAAAATTCCTAAGTTTTAAATCTTAAAGCCTACTATATGTTAGGATAATAAGCAATTAAAAGGAGAAATAAAGCTAGATTTATTAAATTAAATAGTTCCTAGCTTTTAGGATATTAATCCTTTACTTTTTAACTTTATTCCAAAGGGAGTACCTACTACTATTCCCCCTATTCCTATACCAGTTATACAAGACTCTGCAGTTATAAAGGATTTTATAAATATAGATATATCCCACTTTCTCTATAATAGCGTTAAAAAGCTAGCCTTTCCAGCTACTGCTATATAAAACCTTTAAACACTTAAGTAAATACTTTATAGTTTTAATAAAACTAAATAGCTAGCAGCAATTTATAGTGAATTTAACCAGCTAATTAAATAATACACCTTTACTTTTATTAAGTGTAATAGTATTTTTAAAGGCAGGAATCTTATTACTAGTTAACTAGTCTTAAAAACTAAAAAAAGACTAAAATAATAAAATAGTGAAATTTAAAGCTAGGTTAATTGCTAAGGGCTTTTAATAATTAAAAGGAATAAATTTTCATTAAATATTTGCCTTAATAGCTATTCCTTTTACTTAATATCTTTTATTAGCTTTAACTACTATCTAAAACTAAGAAATTAAATAAATTAACTTTATTAATGTATTTTTTAATAGGATATTTAAAGAAACTATTTTATTTAACTTCTTTAAAGGATTTAAAGACTATACTAGTTAAACTTGCTTTAAGATTAAGTCTATTTTTAAAAAGCTAGATTATAACCTTAATATAGATTAGGTTATTTAGTTATAGAAGGCTTTTTATAGCCTAAAATAGTCCCTTCAAGAATAGTAATAGGCTTTATAAGCTTTACAAAATAAACTAGGATATAATCCTTTAATTTCTAACTTTACTATTCTCTATAATCTAAATAATAGGATTTTTATTATTACTTATATAAATAACTGTCTTTGTATTAAACCAGATAAAACAGCTATAGCTTAGTTAAAGCTAGCTTTTAATAAAATCTATACTATAAAAGATAAAGGCCTTGCTTTTTTCTTTTTAAAGGTTTAGATAGTTAAAGATAGAAAAAGAGGCTTTTTTTAGTTTTCTTAGAAATAGTATATTATTAAAGCTATAGAGTTTTTTAACCTTTAAAACTTTAAGTTTCTCTAATTACCTTTATAGCCTTTTATTTAGCTAATAAAACTATAACTAAACTAAATAAAGCTAATATTAAACTTTTTTAAACTATTATTAGTACTATTATCTATTTAATAATTTATATTTAAGTAAATATTAACTTTTTAGTTTAATAGCTAGCTAGATAATTTCAAGGCCTTTATAAAGAGTATTTAAATATAGCCTGTAATTTATTATAGTATTTAAATAATACTTAAAATCTAGCTATTTAATATATTAGAAAATCTAGTTTTATATTTATTAGTTATTGGAATAATGATTTTACTGGGGATAAAGAATTAAGTAAATTAACCTATAGCTATATTATAATAGTTACTAATAAACTAATTAACTGGAAATTAAAAAAGGGCTTAATTATTTATCTTTTTATATTAAAAGCAGAGTTTATAGCTTTTATAGAACCTATTAAAGAGATTTAGTGGCTTATTAGCCTATATAAAGAGGTAAATTAACCAAGTAAATAGTTAATCTCTTTACTTAATAATAGTAAAAGTGCTATTTTTACTTTAAATAACCTTACCCTTTATAATTAAATAAAATATACTTTATTATACTTTAATTAAATTAGGGAATAGGTTAAAGATAGTATTATTATAGTTAACTATTTAGAAACTAGTAAAATAGTTATTAATAGGCTTACTAAGCCTCTTTTAGGTTTAAAGTTAAAGAACTTTATAAATCTCTTTAATTTTAAGTCTTTACTTAAAGTATATATTTAAGGTTTTTACTTTTTTTATAGCTATTAACTATTTTATAAATATTAATTATCTTTATTATTTTTATTTTTAGCTATATTAGCTATCCTTTTTATTTTTTATATTTTAGTTATTTTCCTATCTTTAAATCTTATATTTACTTTGAAGTTATATAAAATAGTATTTATTTTAAAGGGAGTATTAAAAAAAAGGGCTAAAAAGTAAAGATTTCAGTATATCTAAATAACCTTCTTATTTTAGCTAGACCTAGAATTAGGCTTAACGCTAAGACTAAGTTCTTAAAGGAACTTTAGTGTAAGTCAGGAAATTTCTATTATCTTTAATAATAATAATTAAGCTAAGACTAGCTACCTTATTTACTTTAGATTTAATATACTAGGCATAATGCCTATTATGAAAAATCTGATTAAAATGGTTTCCTGTGTATATAGCTGTAAGTCGATTTAGCCGATTTCCTATATAAATAAATTTTGCGGAAAATAAAAATATAGCTATAAACCTAATTCTGCTATTATATACTTATTTTTAGGTTAAAGGACTATTAGAGAAGATAAAGCATTATTCTATAATTACTGCTATAAATAGCTGTATATATACTAGATATTCTATAGCTTCTAGCTATTAAATTAAATATAATTTAATTGTTTATTCTATTATTTACCTAACTAGACTCTTAGTCGTTTCCTTATTATATATATTAATTACAGTATATAACAGCCTATACATCCTGGTAAATATTATAAATTAAAGACTTAAAATTAAAAAAGGTAAAATATAAAGAAAAGATTATAATAGACCTATAAAGCTTTGTATTTATCCCTATAACTATTAAAATACTAATTAAAAGGAAACATTTATTTTTTATTTTAGTCTTTTAATTATGTATAGTTAAAGTATATTAAAACTTTTTATATATTTTAAAAATAAATACTAAATATACTTAAACAGTAATATATATAAAATAAATAATAAAGATATTAAGTAATATTAATAATAATATAGCTTAAAAGTATTTAATTTCTAATATATAAAAGGAAAATAAAGGTTTTTTACTATTAACTATATTATTAAAAGAGGGAGGTAAATTAAAGCCTTTTTAAAAACCTTTAAATAAATAAAAAGAAGCTAAACCCCTACTATAAAAAGAACCTATAAAGCTATACTTTAAATTAAAGTAATGCTATTTATATAGATAAAAATTGCTATTTATACAGATAGTCTATGCGCTACCCGCAAAAATCTCCCTACAGCTCCTTACACTCTGTAACTTAAACTATAGTAATAATACTACTACAATAATATTCTCAGCGCTGTTAAAATAATAGATATCCCTATTAACCCTTTATTAACTTGGTTTAAAGAGATAATTAGCTTTAATCTTATTAAATGCTTTAATCTTAATAGTAAAAACTATAGCCAGCTACAGTTGCCTTTAAAGCTGCTAGATTTACTTAAACCTAACTATAAAATCCTACCTTTACTATTATCTCCTTTATTTAATTCTTTTAATAACTTAATCTCTTTCTTATAGGATTTCGTTTTTAATAATAGCGCAGCTATTATTATTAAAAGTAACTCCTTACTTTGCAAGGTAAATAAAATTATAATTAAAATATACTATAACCTTTATTACAATTATTTTAAAAAGTTAACTTTTATAAGTATTAGTATATAAAAGCTATTAATATAAAAGATTAACTGCCCCTTTAATTTAAAAGCAATAGCAATAATAAGATTTAACTAAAAGTAGTTTATTGCATTAACTGCTATTTATATAATTACCCTTTATCTTTTAACCCTTTTGCCTATATTATATATTATTAGCGAATTTAAGACTAGCTTATATTTAAGTGTTACCTCTTTAAGTATAAAGTATTTCCTGCCTATCAAATAATTAATATTATTAAAGATTTAAATCCTGCTAATTATATATTCTTTTATTAAAGATATCTATAATAACTATTAAAAGATTTATAAAGAAGGTTTTAAAGGCTTTACAGTAACTTAAACTTAGATTAAATACCTTTAAAATAATTATTTTTATTACTATATTAAGTTTTATCTTAAAAATAAAATTAAAGGAGTTTTTTAGATATATTTATAGTATAAAATAATATAAAAGTAGTTCTTTAAAATATTAAGATTTAATAATATATAAATAATTAATAGATTTCATATATATTTATTTTAAGTAACTAGTATTATTAATTAAAAGTCTATTATTAATTTTGCCTTTAACTTTATTTATATAAAAAAAGAAGATAGCTTTTAATAGCTTTATATTGGGTTAAGTAGGCCGGGGCCCTACCGCTTATTAGCGCTAGGGAGCTCTTATCTGCTATATAAGCAGATACGAGCTGACACACATATCGCATAAGCGATGTGTCAGACTATGCAGGCGCTTACAGCGCCTGCATACAGCTTCTTCTTTGTGTTAGCTATATATATATATAGCGAGGCCACTACGGTATATTCTCTTTTATAAAATCAAGCTTCGTTTCCTATCTCTTTATACTCTATATAGCTGTGCCGCGCTCTGCTATAGTTATAAGCCTAAGTAGTAACTATTAAAGTTACTAAAAACTTTTACTTTAATATTATATCTCTCTTTACACCCTTTACCCTCGCTTTTAAACTATTAAAGCTATCTTCTATAATAAATAGTATAAAGGATATTACTTTTATAAAGCTGGAATTAATAGTCTAATAAATTAAATGGATTACTATTCTAACCAACTATATAACTACTGCTAAGGTTTAAAATAAGATTAATCTTAATCTCTTTAATTAGCTAAATAATTATTTCCCTACTATTAGGCTACCTACTTTAATAAAAGTAAAGGAGTATATAGTATAAGAGTTTAGTCTTAATGCCTCTGCAGTAGATATCTCTATTTACTATAATAGTATACTTTAAGAGCACTAGTTCGATATTACTTTAAATAAAGAAAAGAGGAAGGTAAGCGATATAATCTTAAATTAAATCTAGAAGACAGTTAACTCTAGTATCTATACTTTAATCTTAATAGACTTTAAAGCTGCAGCCTTAGCCTTTACTGCTACTAGAGTAGCCTATAATAATAATAAAGACTTTAATATTAAATTCACTATTTACTAAATTATTAAAAAGCTTAAAGACTAACTAGCTTTTTGCAAGGATATAATATATAAAAAAGTATATTTATCTTATTAATATATATTATATAAAATAAAGCGCGGGAATATTAAGCTAGAAGTATAGTATATTTATTAAGCGCGTTTTTATATAAGTACAGTAAAGTATAAGCTTTTAAAGGTTATAGGAATAGCTTTTTAAATAGCTTTTTTTAAAGCTATTAAAGTATACTTTACTTTAAGCTTTACTGCCTATTACTTATACTATATAGATAGCCTAATTAAAAGCAGTAAAATAAATAAAATCTTTTCTTTTAATTAATTTAAATAGCTTTTTTTAAATACTTTAAAGAATATAGAGAACTATATTTATAGCTTTTATATAATATTTAGTAACTGCTTTAATAATATATTAAGCAGTAGTAATATATATTTAAAGCCTCTTATTAATAAAGAGTGCCTTTATAGACTTAAAAGGTATGTTTAACCTTTAAATAACTATAGTAAAGTATATACTATATTTGCTAAAAGGCCTAATAAAAAAGGGAAGTATACTTTTATGCCTAAATAGGCTGTAAAGATTTATGCGCGCTTGCAAGAAGATAAATAATAGGTTACCTGTAAAAAGTTTAATAAAAGGGGTATTAACTTTACTGCCTTAGTATAAAAAGGAATAGCTTTAATTATTATAGCTGCCTTAATCTCCTTAAACTTAATTAATAAAGAAAATATAAGCCTTATAGTATATTTAATAAATATATTAATATATATTAATATATAGGATATACTTTACTGCCTCTTTTAAAGCACCCTTTTCAATATATATAGTACTGTTTATCTAGTAAATAGCAGGAATTACTTTATTTCCAGCTTTTTTATTTTAAATATAGAAAAGGATTATATTAAAGCAGGAGGAGTTAGCTATCTGATAATTAAAAGAGGTTATTATCTATTAAAGGATACTCTTTATAATCTATATTAAAAGATAATGCATTTTATTAAGCTTTTAGATATAGCTGTAGTTAAAGGATTTTATATTAATATTATATCTTTATTAAAGCTTTAGAAAGCAGGGATTTAGTTAATAGGGTGTAATAATATACTTTATATTAATATAGCCAGTTTAAATACTATTATAAGGAAAGTAAAGTATAAGTATAATTTTCTATTTCTTTAATATAAGCCCCTATTGCTTTATATTGCCTTTATCTTTAAATATATTATATTAAATAGCTTAACAGCTTTTTTTATTCTTTTTAATGCAGACTATAGTATTTATATAGCGTTAAAAAGTAAAAGAAGACTAATATATAATCCCTTAATATTATAATATAACTCTAAACAGCTCTAGTATCTACAATTAGGATATTTAGGCCTAGAAGCGCTTAGAGCGCTTATAAAGAATGCAAGGAATATATGCATTAAGGGAACTACATATATAGAATATAAGGCTTATACTCTTATATACGCGAAATAGATTATCTCTTGCAGACCGTTTAATAAATAAACACTAAAACTGTTCTTTAAAGTATATTAGGATCTTTAAGACTATTTTAAAAGCTATAATAAAGATAACTAGCTTTTAGTGCTTAAGGAAGAATACACTATATAGCTATATATACGCCCTTTACTAAACAAAGAACAAGAAACTGTTTTTAGTGCTCTATTTAACTTTATAAGTATAGTAAAGATATAATATAATATCTCCATATACTTCCTTAAGCAAGATAATAAAAAAGCTGTAATTGCAGTTAAAAGCTTATTACGCTTTTAGATCTGGGCTAATATAAAGGGTATTATCCTAAAGCTTGCCCCTTTTTATATATATAAGCTAAATAGCGCTTTAAAATAGGCAGGACAGGAAGTTATAAATAAATTGATTAAAATGCTAAAAGCTATAGGTCTTTTAACCGATTTATAGCCTAAAAGCGTAAAAGCTGCAGTGTATATTATTAATATAAGTCCTACGCGCAGCCTTAATATAATATTACCTATTAATAAATTGGAGCAATAGTTCCGCGACTTTGCGCCCCTTTTAATAAAGGAGCCTTCTACAGACCTATAGCTAGATTAAAGTAGGCTTTATATATATAGCTGCTGCGCCTATATATTAAATAAAGACTGCAAGGCTGGCTAGAAAAAGAAAGAATTTAAAATTAAGCCTAAAAGGCTAATTAAATATTTTATTAGCTATACTATAAATAATATATATTATATTTAATTACCCTGCCTAATAAAGGTAATTATTATAAAGAATATATAGTTTAATAAAACTAGCTTTTTTAATAGTAATAAAGAGATTGCGGATAAGCTGTCTATAGTTAAGTTAAATAAGCTGTTTAATAAAGTTAAAGAAAATAACCTGGAATTTAAACTTTTCTTTATATATATTCCTATAGTAAAGAATACCTTTATAAGTAATATAAAAAAAGAGAGTATACCTTTAAAGGTAGTAGAGATATAAAGCATTAAAGACAGTTTAATAAACGCTTTAAATAAACTATTAGTATACTTAAAAGGACCTTTTAATCTTTAAACACTAAAGGCTACCCTAGAACAGTTAATCTTTATAGATAATATTAGCGCGCTAATAAAAACTTTAGGCAATATTTTAATAAGTAATTTACCCTTTTTTATAGAAAGGGATATAATAAAAGAATAGCCTTATATAATAGGGGTATATAACCTAATAAAGGAGAATAGTTTATTAAGGCTAGAAGTAAACTAGTATATAAAAGACTTGCTTATTTTTATAAAAGAAGAGTAGACCTTTAAAGAAATATTAGCTAATAATCCTTTAAGCAGCAAAGCAGTAGCTAATACTTACAGGAGTTTAAAACTTTAAAGGAAGTAATTTATAAAAAAGGCCAATAAATACCTCCCAGTATATAAAACTAAAATATATACTTTAAATACTGCTTTTAAAGATAATAAGCCTAGTATATACTTAATAATTACTAGGCTTTTTAGTTTAATACTATATTAACTGCTGCTTAATTAATAAAAGCTAATAAATAATAAATTAAAAAGTATAGAAATAGTATTTGTTGTTTTTAATATAGTAATAGACTATAAATCTTTTTTTTAAAAGAGTATAGCTTTTAATAAATTAACTGTTTATTAAAAGGATTTAGCGAAACTGCTAAAAGACTAGAAAGAGTTTATAAAATACCTATTTAAAGATAGGTTTAAGTAAACTGTATATAATAAGATTAACTCTTTACGCATAAAAAGGACCTAGTAAAAGATACTACACTTAAAGGCGATAATAAAGCTATTACTAGTATATTAGGTTTTTATTTATAAGTTTAATTAAAATAGAAATCTAGAATACTATAAAGCTTATTTTATAGTCTACAGGGATTTATAAAAGCGCTTTACTATAAAAAGTATATATACAGCTATATTAACAGTACGCTTTTTTAATATATTTATTACTTTTATAGTAAAATTCAACTTTAAGTTAAAGTAATATAATATTAAAAATACTTTTCTTAATACTTTAAGGGATAAGAACTTGAAACTAGTTATATATAAGCTCTTTAAGGGTTTTAAGTAGCTGAATATCTGTCTAAAGCTCGCGAAAGCTTTATATAGCTTAAAGGATTTATTAAAGCTATAGTTTAATAAACTATCTTTAACCTTAAAGCAATAAAGGTTAATCTTAAACTCTAAAAAGCCTTATTTCTTTTATAATAAAGCTTAAAAGATTTTTATTATATTCTATATAGATAATATTTTAATTATATATTATTATAATAATAAAGCTCTTTATATTAAGCTACTAAATGCTTTAAAAGCGAAGTATAAGCTTTATAGTAAAGGAGATATATAGTAGTTTTTAAGGATTAAAATTACCTGTAACTATATAAAGTATAGGATATACCTTTCCTATAAAACCTATTTTAAAAAAATTATAAAACGATTTAAGCTTAATAAAAGAATATAGCTTCCTATAATTCTAATACCTATTATAAAGCTCTGGAAAAGTATATTGCAAGCTTTAAAAGCAGCTATTAAGATATATTAAAAGAAAGTAGGATTAATGCTTTATATAGCTATTATAATAAGGCCTAATATAGCTTACAGCGCCTTAGCTTTATTACAGTTTCTAACTAACCCTAGTAAAGAGTACTTTAAAGCAGTTAACTAGCTAATCCGCTATCTATATATATAGTATTTTTTAACTTTTTAGTATAAAGGGTAAAAAGAAATATAGGTTTTAACTGCTTTAAGCAATACTTTTTTTATTAATAATATAAATACTTAGAGATTATTTTAAAGGTATTTTATTATATTTGTCTTAGGCCTTATCTTATAGAATACAATACATTAAAGTACTATTAATATATCTATAATAGAAGCTAAGCTGGTTGCCTTTACTTAAATAGTAAAGAAGGCTATAGGTTTACATTGCCTTTTCTAAAAGATAAAATTTAAGCCTAGTATTAATTAAAATATTAATTATAACAATTAATTAACTATATATTTTATAATTAAAGAAAGTATATAAATTAATATTTACTTCTATTATATTAATATATAAAATATATAGCTTTAACAGGAATACTAGAAAAGATTATTTACAGTTTCTTATCTTTCTATTAACTTTATACCTACTAATAGGCTTATTAAAGCCTTACTATAGCAGCGCTTTAAGCACTTTAAAGCACTATTAAATTTAATAAATATACAGTTACTGGAATAAAATATATAAAAATATAGGCAACTGGTTAATTTTAACTTATAGGCTGCTAGCTATAAAGGTATATTTTATTACTGTAATAACTATTCTTTAAAAGCTTTTTAGCCTTTATACGCCTGCGCGCAAAAGGTATTATTATTATTATTGCTGCTGCTTAAAGTAGCAGCCTCTTTAAAATAAACTAAGTTCTCTTCTTTTAATAGGTTAAATTAAAAGTATAATGCCTTTTTGCATTAGGTTACTATTTAATTATATAAGCTTATAAATATATAAAGAAAAGAAAATATATTTATTTAATTATCCTCTTTATTTACAGCTTAAAAGAGCTAGTATATAATCAGTATAAGCATTAAATAACTATAAAGTATATAATTAAATAAAGTAATATAAGTAAATTAAAGAGGAGTTTATTAAAAGGTATATTAGTAATTACTATTAAAGTAAATAGTATACTGTTAAAAGCAGGCGATAGAAATATATTAAAAGAAGTCTCTTTTATTAGCAATTGCTGACTTTAAATAACCTTTATAAAGAAGGGATAATAGTATAGTAGTAAGGGCAGTGGCGGGAGCAGTAAAAGGAGTAATAGTAGTAGCGATAAAGGTAGGGGCTAGGATAGCAGCAGCAGGAAAAGGAGCCGATAAAGATAAGGATAAAGCTGCTTTAGCAGTAAGGCATACTTTACAAACAGCAGCTAAGCGTATATTAAAAGCGGCAACAGCTACAGTACGCCTAAACTAGCTAGGACTAGCCGGCGCAGGAGTAAGAGATAGCGTAAGAGTAGGCGCAGGAGCAGTAATAGGCATGGCCGCTCAGCCAGCCAAGCGACTAACATCGCGATAAGTTACCTTTAAGGGGCAACTACAACTATACTTTACTGATAAGGTATTCTTTTTCTATAATTTTACTATTAGCTAATAAATACACAGTATAAAGGGAATTAGTTAAAAGTATAATATTTATAGTAAAGGCTATATTACTGTTAATATTATTATTAATATTAATAATAATAATATTAATAACTAAAAAAAAAGAGTAAAGAATAAAAGCTAAGGGGGCAGTTAATATACCTATTCTAGCTATTTAAGACTGATTTACTTACTTAAAAGCTTTATTATTTAACTTCCTATTATTATAAAATAATAATAGTTATAGCGCTTATATTCCTTTTACCTCTATAATAAAATATTAATATATATTTATAATAAAGAGCTTTTAATTAAGTAAAAGAGGCTTTAAGAGCGCAGCTAGTTAATTATAATACTATAGATAAGCTAGAGTAGCAGTTAATAAGGTATTAGGAATAGCCTTATTAACTGGGGGGTATATTAGGTTAAGTAGGCCAGGGCCTTACTGCTTATTAGCGCTAGGGAGCTTTTATCTGCTATATAAGTAGATACGAGCTAATATATATATTATATAAGCGATGTGTTAGACTATACAGGCGCTATAAGCGCCTGCATACAGCTTTTTCTTTATATTAGCTATATGTATATATAGCGAGGCCACTATGGTATATTCTCTTTTATAGAATCAAGCTTCGTTTCCTATCTCTCTATACTCTATATAGCTGTGCCGCGCTCCGCCACACTTTATAAGTAGCTAGATTTACTTTATACTGCAATTAGCGCTTTAGCCTTAATTATTGCAATTATAGATAAAGAGTAGGCCTTTAAAAATATATTTAGGTGTATTTTTCTAGATATATAATAGCAGCTTTATATATACTATATTAACGTTAATATTAAGGTTAAGATTAAATTATAATAGAAGAAGTTAAGGAAGAATAATAATAATATAGATAATAATAATAATAATAATACTGTTAATAATAATCTTAATATTTAAGCTGTAATATAAAATCATTTTAAGTAAGGCATTTTAAGCTTTACTTTAACTAAATGTAAGTATAGCTTTAATAGTATATATAAGGTATAGAATCGCGTAATTTATATTAATAAAGAAGTTAATTTTAAGTTAATGTAAGCTATAATAAGGTTAATATATAACCCTGTATAGGTATATATTTTATATTATATCTTTTATAAATATATACCCTTTTAATTTTAATAGCCTTATTATTATATTAAATAATACTGTAATTTAGCTAATAGGTTAATAGTGTAGTTAAAATAGCCTATAAAGATATAAAAACCTATTTAGTTTTAGGTATTAATAACTTTTTATATCTTTATATAATACTATTATAAATAATTTGAAAAAAAAGCGAGATTATATTTAAAAAGCTGCCTTTATATAGATATATTAATATATTAACTTTATAATATAGTAATAGTAGTTTAGCGATATTGTAATATATATTAATTATATAGCTATTAACCTCTTTGCCTAGTAATATTAAATTACTATTACTGCTTTACCTATATAAAGAGAGCTAAAGCTGCTTTAACTTTATTATAGCACTTTTATAGAATAATATACTTTACTATACAGTTATATTATCTTTTAAAGGCTTAAGGCTAGTAAGCCTTTAAGTAAATATAATATATATTTGCAATAGTAGCTTATAAAGCCTTTAGTAAGTCTGTTATTATTTTATATAAGGAATCCTATTAATAGTTATATGCATTAAAATTTAGATAAACTGCTCCTTTATATTTAAGACCCTGATATTGTTTGAAATCTTTATAAAAGACCTTGATTATTAAATAATAGGAAACTGCCTATACTAATTATACTTTAAGCTATTAATAGCAGTAATAATAGTAGTAAGGATAGTATTAGTTTTATATAATAAATTTAATAGATTTAATAAATTTAATAGATTTAATAACTTTAATAGTTACAGTAACTATAAAGAGGGCAATGGCGATTTAAGGGGCGGTTTAAGGGGCGACCGCCTATATACCAACTAGACCCTAGTATCTAGCGAGCCCCTTTATAATTTGAGATAAATAGCTCTGTTAGCTTATAAAAGACGCTATAAAGCTTTAGATTATTATCTCAGCGTTCTAGGGGCTATAAAGGCTTGCAGGTCGCTAAAATATTGCAATAATAAAGCTATATCTTAGTTATAACTTTAGCTAGAATTAAAGAGGGGATTAATAAAATAATGCTAGCTATATAGCTGGGAGAATAGTTAGCCTTTATATAGGTAGATAAAGGGGATAATAAAGACTTATTATTTAAAGTAATTTAATATACTATAAATAGCTATTATATAAAGAATTAAGTTATAGAGTATAAGGAGCTATAGGGAGATTTTTGCGGGTAGTGTATAAACTATCTATATAAATAGCAATTTTTATTTATATAAATAGCACAACTCTTAAATTAAAGATAAATATAGCTAGTAATATATTAAAAATATAAATTAAAAATAAAGTATATATTTATATAAAAAATAAAAAGCTAGCCTATTAAATTAAAAGTTTAATAAAGGTACTTTTTAATTTATAAAAAAATATTAAATAAATTAAAATAAATCCTACTAAATATATAAAGTCTTATTAATTAGTAATTAATAAAATAATAAGATTTTGTTATAACTTTACCCTTTAAATAAAAAGGATAAAAAGTTACTAAATATAACCTTTAATACACTTTATACTTAAAGTTATATAAAATTGTTAAAATAACAAGGTTATACTAAACCTTATTTATATATAGCTTCTAGGAAGTTGTATATAACGCAGTAATAAGGAAATAACTAAAAGTTTTATTAGGTTAATAATAGATAAACAATTAAATTATAACTAAACTAATAGCTAGAAAGCTATAAAATATCTAGTATATATACAGCTAGTATAGAAGTAATTGTATAAATAATAGGTTTATCTTCTATAATAGTCCTCTAACCTAATAATAGGTATATAGCAGTAGAATTAAGTTTATAGCTATATTCCTATTTTCCGTAAAATTTATTTATATAGGAAATCGGCCAAATCGACTTACGGCTATACAAATAGGAAACCATTTTAGTTAGATTTTTCATAATAGGCATTATGCCTATTATATTAAGTTTAGGGTAGGCGGGGTAGCTGGTCCTAGCTTAATTGTTATCGTTAAAGATAACAGGAATTTCCTGACTTACACCAAAGTTCCTCCGGAACTCGGTTTTAGCGTCGGGCCTAATTCTGGGTCTAGCCGGAATAGGAAGGTTACCCAATATCAGAGACCCTTTTTGGGGCAGACGGATCGGGCGAGGGGCTGCGACCCTAGGGAAGAGTAGAGGAGGTTAAAGAGTAATCACTTAAAGGAGAAATAGGTGCTAATAAGCAGGTAATAAGCTAGAAACTAATAGTTAAGTATAGCAGTAATAGTTTATTAGTCTTTAAAGTTCTATATCTTTAAAGATTATAGTTATTTTTATATATATATTCTAGCTTATATAATATTATAAAAGCTTTAAAGCTTTTAGTCTTTTAATAAACTGCCCCCCTTTTTATAATATTAACTTTAATACTAGCAAAGACTTTATATTTAACTAGCTTTTTCCGGCTTTTAATACCCTATTATTATATTAAACAGTAACTATTTCCTATATATATATTTCTTTAAGCCTTAAACTTAAATACTTTAATATATATTTAATAGTTTAAAAAGTTTTTAACTTTATTGTTTGAAAGTATAGTTTTATATAATTAAATTTAAAAGGTAATAAAAAAAACTTATATAATAAATTAACCTTTTATTGCTAATATATAAATAATTTATTTTATTTTTCTTCTTTTAATTTATTACTATATATAAGTATATTATATATATTTTTTTATTTTTTTTCCTTTTTTCTTTTTTTCTTTTTTTTTATCTCTCTTTTTCTTTTACTTTCTCTTTCCTTATAGCTACTTTCTTTATAAATATTCTTTCCTTTTACTTTTTATTACTAGTTAATTTATTATATAATAATAATTCTCTTTTTTTAATTTAGCCTATTATTATAAATTCTTTTTTTCCTTTTATAATAAATATCGCTACTTTATAAGTTTTCTATAGCTAATTCTTAACTATAATTTCTTATTTAATATACTTATAGTTTAATTTTGAAAAATAATAGTAATTTTATAGTACTTAAAAACTTTAATATAGTAAACTTATCTGGATTTATAGCTAATATTATTTTAATTATATCTTTATTCAAATACCCTTTTTCTAAAATTACTATACCTTTATTAATAAAATACTATAAAGCTGCTAGTAATTTAATTTAATAAATATATTAATATAAATATAACTATTAACTACTATTAATTTACTATAAATACCCTGCTTAATATTATTATTATTTTAACCTTTGAATTAAATAAAATATAAAGTTAAATTTTTTTTATTTTAATACTATAATAATAAATATAAATTTTACATAATTAAAAAATAAAACTTTTTATATTAATTTATATTATACTAGATGCTTTTAAGAAATGTTTCTATTATTTTTTAAATACTAAATTATATAATTTAACTATTTATTAATTTATTAATATAATTAAAGTATTAATTTAATATTTTTAAAAGTTCCCTATTAATAAAGTAAATACTTTAATATTACTTCTTTATTATATAATAGTAGTTAATGAATCATTAATTTAAAATAATATTATTATAAATTTAATGTAAAAAGAACTTTATATTAATACAATAAGAGTTAAATTTAATTAAAAAGTGGAAAGAAAAAGGTTTACAATAAATAAATAATATTACTATTAAAATTTAAAGTATTTAAACCTTTAAATTACTTTTAATTAAATAAACTATCTTATTATTATTACTGCTATTATATATACTTTTATTTTAATATATATTTCTTTATTTATAATAAATAATTTTTAGCTAATTACTATATAATATATTAATATATTAAAATTCTTATATTTCTTTAAATATATCCTATTATTATAAAAGATTACAATAAAGTATTATTTAAAGGTAAAGAGAATTAGCTGTTATTTAATAATAGTATTACTGTTTATTTACTATAAAGTATATACTATTATAAATTTATTTTTTATTTTTAATTAATTAATTAAAATTATATAATACTTTACTCTTTTTAACTTTATAATATTTAATAGTAATAGTTAGTTTTTTACTAATTAATTAGTATTTATACTTTTAAAGTAATTTAATATTAATAAAATTAGTTTTTTTTATTAAATATAATTAATCTTTAAATAGTTTTTTTATTTAATTAAATATAAATATTATATTATTTTATCTTTATAATTAATAATTTCTTTAACCTTAAATATCTTGTTAGCATTAAAAACGTAATTAATTAATTTAGAAGGTTTTCCTTTACAGCTATAATATGGTTTAAGATTTATAATATTAAAAATATTATAAACTTTAATAAAAGATAAATAATAAATTTTATATATTAATCTATTTATTTAATTGAGCGTTTAATTTAATAAAGATTAGTATACTTTTTAGTAAATTCCTTATTAAATTCTTAAAATTTTAAATATTTTATAGAAAGTAATATTTAATTGCCTATAGTGAATCTTTTCTCAAGTTAATAAATATTATATGACTTTTTATATTATTTTTAGCTTTATTATAATATTTATTTAACTATTTTACAAGTAATTTAAAACTTTTTTACTTTTATAATAATATTAATATAATATTTATAATAAATTAATTTATTATAACCTAAAGCGTCAAGCTTATAGTTAAATAGTAAAAAAGCTAGTAAATAGCTAATTATAGAATATTTAATATTATTATATATAAATTAAGTAAAAGATAATTTTTGTAGCTAGTTATTTTATTATTTACTGTAAAAGAAATATAAATAATACTTTAAAGCTTATTTCTATTATTTAATTGAACTATTAGTCTATAAGTAAAAAGTAATATTAAATTGCTGTTTATAAGTAAATAGGTAATAAAAACTTTACTAAAATCTAGATTTAAATAATTAATCTCTATTAAAGATAATTCCTTATAGTATTTAAAAAATTAAGTAAATATATTTTATAAAAATATTAATAACTTTACTGCTTATAATATCTATTATTATAAGTATATATAAAGCATATTGTATATATTAATTAATAATAATAAAAATTATATTATATAAGTATTTGCCTTTATAATTTAAGATTTCTAGTAAATTTATAATAAAATCTATACAAATTTCTTTAAAAGGTTTTTTCAATATTAATAATAAAGTAAATTTACTATAAAGTTAATAGGTTTTTGCCTTTATTATTTAATAAATATAATATATAAATATATAATGCTTAATATTTTACTTTATACTTTACTAATAATAAATTAATATAATACATTTTAAAGTATAATTAACTTTTTAATATTTAATAGTTAAATTATTATAAAGTAATATTAAAATTTTAATATAAAGATTTATTAATATATAAACTTTACTTTAATAGTAAATTAGCTAGTTATTATTAATAATTTAATTATTATTATAAAATATATTAACTATTCTTTAGCTTTAAACCTTTATTAAATAAAATAATCTTTTCATTAAGCTTATAAAATAAATAAATATAAAAACTTTTATAGTTTTAGCAGTAAACCTATAGTAGTTTATTATATAACCTATAAATTAATAGTTATAACTTTAACTATTATACTTTATAAATAAGCTATTTATTAAATAACATTTAATCCCTGTCCTTTACTTTAAAGTAATATTAAAGTACTACTTTTATTTATAAATAACTTTATATATTTTTAATTACTATAATATATTATTATAGATCCTTTTAGTTTATATAGGCTATTAACTTTTATATTATAAAAACGCTATAAAATTATTAATATATAGCCTTACTGTAATTCTTTAATTTTAATAAGATTATAAAAGTTAAAGCATTAAAATAATATATTGATAAAGTTAAACTTCTATAGCCTATATTTAATATAAAAATTAAATAAAGTTGGTTTATTAAGAGACTTTATTTATTAATTTAAAAGCGTTTATTTATCTATAAAGTAATAATAGTTAAAATAGTCTATTATAAACTAAATCTTTATATTTATATAAGCTAGATAATATCTTTATATTTAAAAAGCCTTTATAATAATAAATGATTTAATATTAAAAGTATAATAATATAATTTAAAATTATTTAGCTTTTTTAATATATATACTATAAAATACTAGGTATTTTACTAGTATTAAGCTAATATTGTATTAATTATATAGTTTAATATATTTATCTTTATATAAATTAATGCCTTTAAGTTATAATATATTAAAATAGGTTTTTTTAAAAACTTTCCTTTAAATTATTAAAAAGCTTTAAAAGCGCTAAACTTTAACTATAAAAGCCCTCTTTACTTTTTATAAATAAAATGTATTAAAGGTATTATAATTTACTGTAATTTTTAATAAAGTAATAATAAAACCCTATAAATCCTAGACATATGAAGATATTATATATACTTTGAAATATTAATTATTGAATAATAGCTGAAATATAAAAGTATTTTATTTTAATTTTATTAAATATAATAATATATTTAAAGAAAAGTATTAAAGTAATATAAATGATATATTTATTAATATTAATATATAGCTTTATATTTTATCGCTTTTCAAAACCTAGCAAATATACTATATATACTTTTTAAAAGTATAGCTATAAATTAATATATTATTAAAATATATAATATAAATAAAATTAATTAGATTTTATAATATATTATTAATATATTACTAAAAGGGGTAAGGGAATTTATGAGGCTAAATAGTATAACATTATATTTAAAGTATTTATATTAATAGTAGAATACTGTTTTTTATTTGGTTTTTTTACAGTGAGGTATTTAATAGTATATATCCTTTAAATTAAGCTTAATCAAAATCTAAATATATAAAAGTCTATTAAAGATTTTAAAGATTAATAGTAAAAAAGTATAGTTTTTATAAGTTATTTTATTTAAAATATAAAAATTAATATATATTTATAGTTTATTACATTTCTTTAATATCAAGATTATAAAGGCATTTATATAATTAAGAGACTATTAAATTTATATATTTTATAACACTTTTTTGTAAATATTTATAAAAAGCTTTTAGCTTTTTAACTACTAGGTTATAAATAAAACATTATAAAGGTATTTTTTAATTTTTTAATTTAATAGTATACTATTAATATATTAATACATTAATAGCTTTTTTATAAAGACAATATTAGTAAAACTCTAATATATAAAAAGTAATTTTAAATATAAAGCTAACTTATAGTCTTGTAAAGGAATAGCTTTATTTAAATTAAAAGATAGTAAATTCTTTAAAGCTTTTAACTTTAATTTTAACTTTTTTTTAATTATTAATATAAGAGCTATTTAAGCTTCTTTAATAATTTATTATAACTGTTTATTAAAGGCTATTAAAATAATAAAATATTTAATTAAATGATAATTCTATTAATTATGCTTTTATGAAAGGGTAAAACTAATTTTCTAAAATTAAAGTATTTTTAAAATAAAGTCTTTTAAGCTATTAGTAATAATATAATAAAATAGTTACTTTTTCTTTACTTTTTAATTATTAATTATCATTATAAATATATCTATATAACTCTAAATTATAGCAGAAATATTTAAAAAAAATAGCAGTAAATTTAAAAGCTAATAATAAATTTTTTAATTAATTTCTTTATTATAAAGAGATAATATGAATATTATTGCTAGGATTAAATAAGGTATTTATATACTGCTAATAGTTATTTAGCTGCACTTTTTTTAATTAGTTTATAAATAAATTTATATTGTAATTATATTTTTAGGTTTAATAAACTATAGGTTTAGTATTTCTGCTAGTAAAGTATAGTTAAATAAGGTTATTATACTTTTTATTAAAATAATATTTACTATTATACTTTATATGAATTAAAAGTTTAATAAAAGGTTTTATAGTAAAACTTATTATATTTTTAATAAATTATTAAATTAAAAAAGTTTTTTAATTGCTTTAAACCTTGAAATATTTCAGTTATTATATTCTTTAAATTATTAATAGTATAATTTTAATATTATCCCTATTAATTAATAGGTTTAGTCTTTTTATATTTTCTTTAAAATTAAAATTCTGATTAAAAGCTATTTATATTAGTAATATAGCTATATATAAAAGTTTTAGTAATTATATCAATATAAATTAATTCTTATTAAATTATAGGGATTTTATAATAGAGTATTTATTTATTTATTATAGGGGAAAAGCATTATAAAAATATATAAATTTTAAGCTATAAAGGATTTGTTTTAAAGAACTCGCTTTTTATAATCTTAAATTAAAAAAAGAATAATTAAAAACTTTATTTAATAGTTTAATATAAGTAAAAAATCAATAAGTTAGTTTATAGTATTTAATTAAACTATTATAATTATTATTTTTAAGTAATTAATAAAATCTATTTTAAATAATTAATTTAATAAATTTATTTTTCTTTTAAAATAATTAACCTATTATTATTAAATATTTCTTTTTAAATAAAAAGTAATATAAATAATTTTATAAGCTATTTAAAAAAGTATTAAAAGATAATTATACTGCTTTTTAATAATAATAAAAAAAGTTTATAGTTTTACTTAAAATTTTGTTTAATAATAAAAGATTTAAATTTGAATTTTACTTTAATTGCCTTTTTAACATTATTTTAAATTAATAGTATATAATAAATTAATTATAGGTAATAAACCTTTAATCTTTAAGAGTTTAAAAAAAGGTTTTCCCATTAAAAAAATATTGAAATATTCCCTTTTTAAATATATTTATTATTTACTTTTTATTTATTAAATATAAATATTAAATTCTTTTTTTATAAATAAAGTATTATTTACAAAGCTTAATTAATAATTTAAAAAATTAATTTTATTTAAAAGTCTTTATATTTAAAATATAGCCTTTTTTATTAAAAGTAAATTAATTATTTACTATTAAAAGTATTTTTAAGTTTAATAGTTTTTTACTTTTATTAAAAATAGTAAAAGATTAATATATTCAAGACCTTTTTTAAACTAAATAAATTTAATAAAAGGCTGTAACTTTAAAGAAAAGTAAAAGAGGTTAAAGAGTAATTACTTGTTGGGTTAAGTAGGCCGGGGCCCTACCGCTTGTCAGCGCTAGGGCCGGCGCTAGGGGGCTCTTATCTGCTTTGTCAGCAGATACAAGCTGATATACACATCGCGTAAGCGATGTGTTAGACTATGCAGGCGCTTACAGCGCCTGTATATAGCTTCTTCTTTGTATTAGCTATATATATATATAGCGAGGCCACTATAGCATATTCTCTTTCATAGAATCAAGCTTTATTTCCTATCTCTCTATACTCTATATAGCTATACCGCACTCTATTACAGTTATAAGCCTAGGTAATAACTATTAAAGTTACTAGAAACTTCTGCTTAGATATTATTTTTCTTTATTCCCTTTACCTTTACCTTTAAGCTATTAAAGCTATCTTTTAAAATAAATAGTATAAAGGATATTACTTTTATAAAGCTGGAATTAATAGTTTAGTAGATTAAATGGATTACTGTTTTAATTAAGCATATAATTACTATTAAGGTCTAAAATAGAATTAATCTTACTCTCTTTAATTAGTTAAATAACTATTTCTTTACTATTAGGCTATTTACTTTAATAGAAGTAAAGGAGTATATAGTTTAAAAGTTTAGTTTTAATGCCTTTTTAGTAAATATCTTTATATACTATAATAGTATACTTTAAAAGTATTAGTTTAATATTACTTTAAATAAAGAAAAGAGGAAAGCTAGCGATATAATTTTAAATTAAATCTAAAAGATAGTTAACTTTAGTATCTATACTTTAGTTTTAATAGACTTTAAAGCTATAGCCTTAGCCTTTACTGCTATTAAAGCAGCCTATAATAATAATAAAGACTTTAATATTAAGTTTATTATTCGCTAAATTATTAAAAAGCTTAAAGATTAATTAGCTTTTTGCAAAGATATAATATATAAAAAAGTATACTTATCCTATTAATATATATTATATAAAATAACGTAAAGGAATATTAAACTAAAAGTATAGTATACCTATTAAATGTATATTTATATAAGTATAGTAAAGTATAAGGTTTTTAAGGTTATAGGAATAGCTTTTTAAATAGTTTTTTTTAAAGCTATTAGAGTATACTTTACTGTAAACTTTACTGTTTATTATTTATATTATATTGATAGCTTAATTAAAAGCAGTAAAATAAATAAAATCTTCTCTTTTAATTAATTTAAACAGCTTTTTTTAAATACTTTAAAAAATATAAAAAACTATACTTAAAGGTTTTATATAACGCTTAGTAACTGCTTTAATAATATATTAGGCAGTAATAATATATACTTAAAGCCTTTTATTAATAAAGAGTGCCTTTATAAACCTAAAAGGTATATTTAGCCTTTAAATAACTATAGTAAAATATACACTATACTTACTAAAAAGCTTAATAAAAAAAAGAAATATACTTTTATACTTAAATAGGCTATAATAATTTATATGCGCCTGTAAGAAAATAAATAGCAGGTTACCTGTAAAAAGTTTAATAAAAGGGGTATTAACTTTACTGCCTTAATATAAAGAAAAACAGCCTTAACTATTATAAGTTGCCTTAATCTCCCTAGACTTAATCGAGGAAGAAGATATAAGCCTTATAGTGTATTCGATAAGTATATTGATATATATTAATGCGCAAGATATACTTTATTACCTCTCTTAAAATAGTTTTTTTAATACATATAAAGCTATTTATTTTATAAATAACAGGAATTACTTTATTCCTAGCTTCTTTATCCTAAATAAAAAGAGGACTATATTAAAGTAAAAAGAGCTAGCTATTAGATTATTAAAAGAGGTTATTATTTAATAAAAGATACTCTCTATAATCTATATTAAAAGATAGCGCGCTTTATAAAGCTTTTAAATATAGCTGTAGTTAAAGGATTTAATATTAATATTATATTTTTATTAAAGCTTTAAAAAATAGGGATTTAGCTAATAAAGTATAATAATATACCTTATATTAATACAGCTAAATTAAATATTATTATAGGGAAAGTAAAGTATAAGGATAATCTTTTGTTTCTTTAATATAAACCTTTATTACTTTATATTACCCTTATCTTTAAATATACTATATTAAACAGTTTAGTAGCTCTTTTTATACTTCTTAATATAGACTATAGCATTTATATAGTATTATAAAGTAAAAGAAGACTAATATATAATCCTTTAATATTATAATATAACTTAGAATAGCTTTAGTATTTATAATTAAGATATTTAGGCCTAAACGCGTATAAAGCGCTTATAAAGAATGCAAGGAATATATATATTAAGGGAACTATATATTTGGAATATAAGGCTTATACTTTTATATACGCAAAATAGGTTATCTCTCGTAGACTATTTAATAGACAAGCACTAAGACTATTCTTTAAAGTGTATTAGGATCTTTAAAACTATTTTAAAGGCTATAATAGGGATAACTAGCTTTTAATGCTTAAAGAAAAACATACTATATAATTATATATATACCCTTTACTAAATAAAAAACAGGAAACTATTTTTAATACTCTTTATAACTTTATAAGTATAGTAAAAATGCAATATAATATCTTTATATACTTTTTTAGGCAAAATAATAAAAAAGCTATAATTGCGGTTAGGAGTTTATTATACTTTTAAATCTAGGTTAATATAAAAAGTATAGTCTGATATATCGCTTACGCGATGTGTATGTCAGCTTGTATCTGCTTTGTAAGCAGATAAAAGCTCCCTAGCGCTAATAAGCAGTAGGGCCCCGGCCTACTTAACCCAACAATTTTTATATTTCTATTTTTAATATTAAATTAATTTTTACAGTTATTAATTTAATACTTTAAAATATTATTATTTTAGCTTTAATAAATTTATTAATTATATTACTTTCACTTTAAACTTTATATTATATAAACTTTAAGTTTTTAATAATAATAGTATTTTTAAACGTTTTTTTTTAAAAAATTAAATTAAAGTTATATTTTTAATTATAAAAGTAATAAAAAATAATATTAAAAGATTATTTAAATTTTAATATTTAAAGCTATAAAGTTAAATTATAATTATTATTATAACCTTTTAAAGTAATATTAATATAAAGTTAATTATAAACGTAATTAATAATTTTTGCTGTTTAATTAAGGTTTTTTTTTATATTTTATATTTTTACTTTAATATCTTTAAATTAAATGTACAATCAAGAGTTAAATATAAGCTAAAGAGTTAAACTAAAATATATTCTTTATTATAGGGATATAAGCTTTTAAGCTTTAGGCTTTACTATAATTAAAAATTAGTAAATTTCTTATAAGATATAGGGCTATTTATAATATTGCAATTCGGCTATTAGCGACTTTATTAATTTTTTTAAGTAAATAATAGCTAAAAGTAATAGTGTAGTTATTATAAGAAAGTATAAACTATTATAGTATATAAAATAATAGGTTAAAGTAATATTTTTATTATACTTTAAATAAAGCAAAAACCTATAAGAATATAGTTTAAAGGTGTAGGATTAAGTTATTATATAAGGATATATATAATACTGATAAGTTATTAGAGGGCAAGTTTAGTGCTGTAATAATAGTAGTAGTAGTAGTAAAAGTAATGGTAATAGTAAAGGTAAAGGTAGAGGTAGCTGTAGGAGCAGCAGTAATAAAAGCAATTATAGGGGCAGTTATTCGAGTAATAGCAGTAGTAATAGGGGTAAAGGTTAAGGTAGGAGTAGGCGAGGGTATTAGAGATATAAGAGGAGGAGAAAAAGGTATAGCCGCTTAGCTAGCTAAGCGATTAATACCGCAATAAGCTACCTTTAAAGGCAACTATAATTATACTTTATTAATAAAGTATTTTTGTTGTATAATCTTACTGTTAATTAATAAATATATAGTGTAAAGGGAATTAGTTAAAAGTGTAATATTTATAGTAAAAGTTATATTATTATTAATATTAATATTAATATTATTATTACTAATAATAATAATTATATTAATAACTGAAAAGAAAATAAAGTAAGGAATAGGGCTATATATAGTTAATATACCTATTTTTAGCTATTTAGGATTAATTTATTTATTTAAAGAGCTTTTTTATTTAACTTTTTATTATTATAAAATAATAATAGCTATAGCATTTATATTCTTTTTACTTTTATAATAACATATTAATATATATTTATAATAAAGAGCTTTTAATAAAAAAAAAAAGCTTTAAAAGTATAGCTAGTCAGTTATAATACTATAAATAAACTAGAGTAGCACTTAATAAAGTATTAGGAATAGCTTTATTAATTAAAGGGTATATTAGGTTAAGTAGGCTAGGGCCTTACTGCTTATTAGCGCTAAGGCTAGCGCTAGGGAGCTTTTATTTACTATATAAGCAGATATAAGCTAATATATATATTGCGTGAGTGATATATTAAACTATATATACGCTTATAGTATATATATATAGCTTTTTCTTTATATTAGCTATGTATATATATAGCGAGGCTATTATAGTATATTCTCGTTTATAAAATTAAGCTTTATTTATTCTCTCTCTATACTTTACATAGCTATGCCCCACTTTATTATATAATTACTATTAAGATTAGACTTTTATTAGGCTTTTAAAAAAGGGAAAAGTATTAACTTTATAGTTAAAACTATAATCTATTAGGCTAAATTAAACTATATAGTAAAGCTTAAGGTATTTATATTTATTTTACTTATAATTAATTTTTTATAGATATAGGGTTTAAAGGATAAACGTTAAGCTATAAAGGTAGAATTATAAATTTAAATATAAAAAAGGATTTAAAGGAATTTATAATTAATTAAGTATATATTTTAGAATAGTGCAGTTAAATTAAAGGATAATATAAACTATTATAGTATAAAAAGGCAGGTTAAAGTAAATATTATTAGTATTTTATAGAGAGCAAGAAAGCTTTAAGGCTTTATAGAAAGCTATAGCTAGGAATGCATTAAGGCCTGGTTATATAACTAAAGCTTATATAATAGGGCGTTAATATTGCGTTATAGTTAGTGCTGCAATAAGTCTCTTATATAAATATAGTTAACGGGGTTAAAAAGAGTATAGTTAATATAATATTAAAATATAATAGGTGTATTATAAAGGCTAAAAGGTATAATTAATATTTTAAAAAGGCTAAACCTTATAATAAATGCTATTTTCTATATATCCCTTTTAATAATATAATGGTTATTAAATGCAGCAATAATATTCAGTTTTATATATATTTATATAGCTTAAAGTATTAAAGGTTTCCTAGATTAATAGTAATAGGTATTAATTTTTAATAGTAATATTATTTAAGCTTTAATAGTTTTAATAGATAAAGATATTGCCTTTTGATTTTATAGTTAAAAAAAGGGAGTAATATATTATATTTGCGATTTATAAATAAATGGTTTTATTAAGTTATTATGTAACTATTTCTTTATTACCTATAGTTTATGAAATAAAAATAGTTTATTTTTTTAATATAAAAGGTTTTTTTTAATTGTATTTTAATTTTATAGTTTTAAGACTATTATACAGGAAGTTTATTTATTGTTCTTAATAGAAAAGTATTATATAAATTATATAGCTAAAATAGCAGTTTTTTGAAAATATTTAATTTATTAAATTTAAATTTCTTTATTATAAATTTCTTTATATTAGCACCTATAATCTTTTTTAATTATATTGAAAAGTAATATTTATTAAAAAGCTATATATTTCTTTTAATAATCTTATTTTTACGTTAATATTTTTTTTTATCTTATTAATATTTCTGACAAAAGCTTATTTCAAAGCTTTAAACAAGTAATAAACACTAGTCTTTTAATTGTAATAGTTTAGTTTATTTCCTTTTAAGTTACTTGTATTATATATATATATAATTAGTAATAAAAAGTAATAAAGTTTATAGATATTATTATTTATCTATCTATTATATTTAAATATATTTTTTAATTTTAAAGTTTAATTTCGTTTTATAAAGGTTATATATTAAAAAATAATAATAATAGGTTTAATAAAGGTTTTCCATTTTATTATTAACTGCAGATTATAAAAGTAATTAATAGCTTTATATAAATTATTAAAAAACTATAATGCTTTTTAATGTAAATATATTATTTTATATTATTTATTAAAATTAATAAACAATATTCTCTCCTGTTCTTAATATTATTAAATAAAATTATTATGGTTTTTAATAATAATATTACAGATTTTCTTTTATAATTAATATATATTTAACAGGCTTATAATATAAAAAGTTTTTTTAAGTTTAATTAAAAAACTTAATTAATTATTTATAAAAGTAATATTAATTTCAAAGTATTAATTAATATATTTTATTAATATTTAATAATATTCTTTTATTAATTATGAAATTATTTAAGGTCTTTAATTTCATACTACCTAAATAAATTATTATTTTCAAAGTTTAATCGTAAAACTATATTCAAAACTTTAATTTAAGTTTTAATTTATACTTGAAAGTTTTAGTTTTTAACTGCCTATTTTATAATCTTTTATTTAAAAGTTTATTTTTATTTATTTTATTAAATTAAGCCTTTTTTTATTATTTAATTAAAAAAGTAGAATTAATAACAAAGGTTATTATTTTTAATAATTATATTTATTAAATATATATAATTACTTTTAATATTAGACTTTTATAAGGTTTTAAAGAAAAAAAGGAAAAATATTAACTTTATAGTTAAAATTATAGTCTATTAAGCCAAATTAAGCTATAAAGTAAAGTTTAAGGCATTTATATTTATTTTATTTATAATTAATTTTTAATAAGTATAGGGTTTAAAAGGATAAAGCCTAGGCTATAAACGCGTTATTATAGAGTAAAAGTTCAGACGGCTTGTTTGTATCCGGAAATTGTGGTCTTGGCCCACTACATTTGGCAGTTGCCTCATCGGGAAATTTTCGGCCTCTCCATCCCTCGCTGCTTTTGTGTCGGCCATAAAAAGACCCGCCCTCCCCTCCCTTGCCATGTACCTCTCATGTCATTGTTTCCTCCCTTTTGTTCCCGCTCCCACGTGATTAACCTAACTACACGTCTTGCAACTTCATTATGGGTTTTTACAACAGACAAGAAACATGATTACACCTGCACTTGATCCAGCGCTTTAACCGTGTCCTCTTTACCATGACAGTACCCTGAAATTGGTGTACGTCCCGGACACTTACTTGATCTCATGAGACCAACTCTCCCCCATCGACCTTTATCCACGTCTTGTCATGAGCGGAAAGACCGCAGCTGATGGGGTGGATGGCCCTCGACGACTTATTCAAAATTACCCAGAAAGGCAAAATTTTATCACAAGGAATGTCCATGTACGGAAAAAATGGATGGACACGGACGCTGGCATCATGCAGTGGCGTTGACGTCGTATCTGCCTTCTTGTCACAACACTTGATGCTCCACCAAGTTCTCAGCAGGTCTCCGTGGTGTGAATTTGACTTACAGAGGGGAATGAGGGCGAGGCGGTGCCCGTTGTGGGAAATTAACATTGTCACAAATGGAGCGGCACTCTAGCTTACGGACACTCCGAGTGTCCATCCTGGAAGGCAATCAACCACTTGATGCGGACTTGACGTCCCCATGCCCAACAATTGGCCAGACCCAACTCACCATTTCCCTAGTTGTCTCAGGGGAAACACACAAACCTCCCTTTGCGCTATTTTCCTTGGGCCCATGGATCTTAATCCGCGCTGATTCAACCAATGAATGGCGTAACCCTCAACCTGCCCGATATCGAATGCATGGCCACGCTGAAGACGATTCCGATTACGCAAAGAATATAGCATCATCCTGACCGTTATACAGCCTCTAGCTCAAGCCATTCATCTAGCATCATGAGATGACCAAGGACAGGGCGATGATAGGTGAAGTGCTGCCCGAACAGAGCATGAGCCCGGAGTAGCCGGCGTTGGGCCCTGGGGTCGTGGTCATCAGCTCCGCCCTCCGCCCTCCGCCCATTAGTTCACAAGACATGGACTTGGCCTCGCAAAAATGGAAGGAGCGTGGGGGCCCGCATCAACTCCTGAATCCTGCTGGCCATGGCAACTTCGCAGCACCTCACGCCTAAGACACAAGAACGTATGTCGAGGGGTTAAGGGGCGAAACAATACCATGCCAATCTCCGTCGTTTGCAGGCTGGCAACTATCTACGCGATTATCTATCTTAATCCTTCCATCACAGCTCGTCAGCTTGAGCGGATGTACATCTTCGAACCGTTGACCTGGCGGAAAGGAGGTGTGATGCTAGTACAGACCCCTCGGTGTGAGAATGGCCAAGTCGGGCCTTCTATGGATAAGCCCACCGCATGCGACATCATGTATTGGTCTATTACGAAGACGCTGTGAGGTGCTCGGTCCAGGGGTTTTGGGCCAACAGCATGAATGTGTATCCATCAGCTTCCCTCCTACATCTACAGGTACCCCTACCTTTGGGTGCCTACTCACAGTAAAAATCACCACCTCTTGACTAGCTACCAAGAAAACACCCTCAAATTCCCCCCTCGCCCTTCCTGGGCCCCTTGAGCAAGATGGCAACCGCCTCTATCCTCTCGGACGCCCAACCCAACCAAATCACCACCGCCGCCGGGCTGGCAACGAACCCCCAAGACCAGAGAGAGGCCACCCCAGCTCTCCCGGGCATCGCGAACCCGTTCGCACTGCCCATCACACCCAAGAAGCGCCCGATCAAAGAAGTCCGCTTCAGAAACGCCAAAGCCCCAAGAATCGACTTCGGCAACGAAACCCCCAAACCCGGCCCCAAGGGAACAGCCAGTCTACACAAACCCCTCGACGTATCTCTCTACAGCCGCCTGGCAGAGCAGTGCGCAGAAGAAGAGGAAATCAGGAACGCCCGCAGGGAAGTACTGCTAGGCACCTCTGAAGCCGTTGACGTCTACTTCGCTACACTCGAAGGGAAACATCACAGAGCCGCCGCTTTACAGATCGCAAAAGCTCTACAGAAATCTCTCGTTAACTTCACTGCTACCCAGCATTACAACCTGGGGGGCATCCTAACCCCCGAGGAATCAGGCACTGACGACGACGATGCCCAACGTCCCAAAGCCACAAGGAAGCAAGCCCCCATTGGCCCACGCAACCCCACAAGCCCCACCCCATCGGACAAGGACGGCCCGCTCCCACCCACTAGCAAGCCGGGCAAGGGCCCTACGGCATCCTATGCCGAGGCGGTCAAGCGAGGCACACAACCTACTAAAATTCCCCCCCCCCTCGCAACAACCAAACAAAAGGAAAAGACAACGAAAAACATCAGAGACAACTCAAAGAAAACCCCCAACAAGGACGCTGGCTCTAGAGCCCCTGACGACAGGATCTTCCTCCGGGTCCCCCCAGACCATGTCTGGAGAAAGAACACCGCCGTCGGGGCCAAGAGCAGCGTCATCAAGTTCTGCAGACTCGACTATACAGACATCACATATATACAAGAGGTACGTACAGGCTTTGCCATCCGAACCAAAGACCAAAATTCCCGCAACAAACTCCTCTTCTTCAAAGCAGAATTCGCCAAAGAAGGGATGAAACTGGAGGAAGCGGAAAGTTGGCAAACTTTTATAGTGCAAGGAGTCCCCCGTTACTTCACTGACACTGAAGGGACCCACCCCACCGACCCCTTGGTCGCCACGGAAGCGCAACTCCGGGCTAAGTCCGGCGCCCCCCCCGCCAGATGCAAACCATCACAGCACGGGGAAGACATCAACTCCCGAAACTGGATCATCTCGTTCAGGGACAAGGTCGAACCCGGCTTCAGACTGTTCGGATGCTCCGCCCCTGCGAAACGGCTGATCTCGAAAGCACAGATCACTCAGTGCGACCGCTGCCTGGGCTTCCACGATCCCAGGGCTTGCAACCGCACGGAACGCTGCAAGAAGTGCGGCAGGTCGTCGCACGGAGAGTGCACAAACCCCGAGCAGTGTGCCAACTGCAATGGACCTCACTCGTCCACGGCGCTGAACTGCGCGGCACGTCCGAAACGCAAGGACGGCAGGATCGAACGGCCTACTAAGGACCAACTCCAGGCCATCCGGAAACTTGGGACGACCGAGTTTGTCAAGACACACCCGAACACCAGCACAGACAGACCCAGAGTAATCCTCCAGAGGACGACCCAGGATGAAGACACCCACACCCGTGCCCACTCCGCAGGAGCCGCGGGAGCAACATGGGACCTGCACACAGAGGGCACCCCCACCCCGGCCCCTCAAGGCCAGGACGAGAGGCCCGCCGCAAACAACGACGAAGGCAAGTCAGTCCCTTCCGCCCTGGCAAGGAGCTCCTTCGCACCCCGACCCATGGGCCCCGCAAACCCCCATCCAAGCCAAACTCCCGCCCCATCGCGGCCAGTACCAGGAGTCTCGACGGAGTCCCCCATTTGCGTCCCATCGGACGCCCCGTCCCCACCAGAGTCGGCCATTCAGGTCGCCGACGACGACACTGACATGGACACTGAATGAGTAGCACGCCCCGGCGATCAAACCGCCGAAAACACGGCCTTCGGGTCCTGCAGGTAAACACAGGACGAAGACCGGAATGCCACGATACCGCACTCTCCCTCGCATGGGAGGGCGGCTTCGACGTCATCTTGATACAGGAACCATGGGCAAGGTGGGACCGCACCTCCCTACGCAGACAAACAAAGAACCACCCGGGGTACAGAACCTTCAACCCCCTAGGGAACTGGACACAAGACCCCCCCTCAGTTCTCACATACGTCAGGATCTCACCCAACCTACCAGCGACTCAACTACAACCAGTTGGACTTGAGGACCGCAACGTATGCTGGACACGGGTTTGCGACTACACCATCGTCAACATCTACCGCAGGGCGACAGAAACCGTCACGATGGACATCCTCGAGAGGTGGGGGCGCCCCCCCTCGAGAACCATCGTGGCGGGGGACTTCAATGCGATACACTGGACCTGGCAACCCGGCGGCAGGACCAACACCGCGGGAAACCAGGTGGAAGAATGGGCAGAAGGAGCGGGTCTCTCTCCCTCTCTCGTCGACACACCGACCAACCGTCACGGCAACACAATCGACTTAGTCTTCACCAATACAGCCGCCCAGACGGTGGTAGACAGACAACTGGACACAGGGTCGGACCACTTCACACTCGTCACTACTCTGCCGGACCCGACAGCCCCGCCAACTACCAAGGGCAAGCTCTACGTCCCGTTCGAATCCCTCCTAGACTTCAGCCAACTAATGCATAGCCACAAATCCTGCCTGCCGGACCTGGACCCCAACAGTGTCACACAAGAGGACTTGGACGGAGCGGCCCAGGCTTTACAAGACCTCTTCACTACCGCCATGACAGGGGCCGGCAAGAGAAGGCATCAAAACGGCCACAGCGCACCATGGTGGGACCACGACTGCAGAGAGGCACAAAGGGCAGTGACAGCGACAGCTGACGCATCCGAGGAAAGAGAAGCCGCCGAGAAGACCCTGCGCACAACCGTCTCACGAAAGAAAGCAGCCCACTGGGACTCGATCATAGCCGCGGCAGGACCGGGCAGAGGCATATTCCAGGTAGCCAAGTGGAGGAAGGCCACTGACCGGTTCCAACCACCACCCTTGGTAGACGGGGACCGTCAGGTTACAGACCCGACGGACAGAGCCACCCTCCTGCGGAGGATGGTCCTCGAACGCAGGGAAGCGTCCGAGGACATCGATGACCCCTGGGATCACCCGGTCCACCCCCCCCCCCCCCAAGAACATCCCCTGGAATGAGGAACTGAGCAAGGAAGAAGTGACGAAAGCCACCACCGGAGCAGGGAACACTGCCCCCGGGGCAGACGGGATCTCGGTGAAACTTCTCAAGATGGCCTGGCCGGCGGTCTGGGACTTCGTGCACAAGCTCTTCAAAGGATGCCTAAAGATCGGGTACCACCCAGCCCCTTTCCGAAACGCCGAAGTAACCTTCATACCCAAGCCAAACAAGCCGGACTACTCCACGCACAAAGCTTGGCGGCCGATCTCACTCCTGTCGTGCATAGGCAAGGGCCTGGAAAGGCTACTAGCGCGAAGGATCGCAAGAGACGCACTCGAGCACGGAGTGCTCCCGAAGCAATACTTCGGAGCTCTGCCGAAGAGCAGCGCCACGGACCTCCTCGCCTGCCTCGTTCACGACGTGGAACTAGCACTCTCCAGGGGAGAGGAAGCATCGGTCCTCACCCTCGACATCTCGGGAGCTTTTGATATCGTGATGAAGAACCGCATGACCCTCCGACTCAGAGAACAGGGGTGGCCAGATCAGCTCACCAGATGGGTGGAGTCCTTCCTGAGCGACCGCACGGTCTCCGTCCGGAAAGGGGACGGCACCACCCTCCCCCGCAGCGAACTCAAGTGCGGAACTCCCCAGGGATCCCCCTTCTCACCAATCCTGTTCATGCTGTACGTCGCCCCGCTCCTGGGAACAGGATGGGCCAGCAACAAACGCTTTGGCTACGCAGACGACGTCGCCTTCCTGGCCACAGGCCCTCACACGGGCTACACCTCGGTGATGCTACAGAACGAGTTGGACAGGGCGGTCCGGTGGGGTCAGGAAAACGCAATCTCCTTCGCTCCAGACAAAGCCGAACTCCTCCACTTTCACAGGAGACGCGGACCTAATCCTCAACACCCAGTCACACTGGAAGGAAGACAGGTCAACCCCAAAGAACACATGAAATGGCTCGGCGTCATTCTCGACCCCAAGCTGTCGTTCAAAAAACACGTGGAAACCCAGGCGGGCAAGGCCCTGAAGACGGCCAACTTCCTCAAGAGCCTCAACAAGACCCGAAAAGGTTCCCCCCCTAATGCAGTGGCCATGGCGGCCAAGGCCTGCGTACTACCAGTCGCCCTGTACGGCATGGAGGCATGGTGGCCCGGCTTGGAGAGAGAATCCAGGAACAACCCAGGCAGGACGGTGAGCACAGGCGTCAACAACCTCGCAGCAAAACTAGACAAAGCCTTCAAAACTGCAGCCCGCGCCGTCCTCCCAGTCTGGAAGACCACCCCCGTCCCGGTGCTTCACAGAGAGTCCGGCATCCCGCCCGCATTCACGGTGCTCGCCCAGGCGAGGCTAAGAAACTCTGCCCGACTTGCGGGCCTGGACCGTTCCCATCCGCTGGCCGACAGGATTGACAGACCGACCGTCCAGCTCCCCGCGACACGCCTATAGAGGACAGCCAGACTTGTCGGCAGGTCCATCCGACCTACTCTCTTCACCCATAAACCCCGCTTCGTCAGAGCCGGCCCGAGTTTTGAGACACTCGGGAAGGAGATGGCCACGCGGAAGCACCTCGAACTAATAGACTCGATGCCAGCCTCGACAGTCGCGGCTTACTCAGACGGCTCCCAACTCGACGGGAAGACAGGATGGGGAGCAGCAGTATACTACAGGGCCAAAGTCCACAAGGACTGCGGGCCACTCGCCAACGCAGAGGTCTACGACGCAGAAGCCGTGGGAGCTGCTAGGGCGATCAGAACAGCAGCCGGACTCGCAAGGAACGACCCCAGAATCAACGAAATACACGTCTTTCTTGACAATACGTCAGTGGTCAGAGGCCTGCTGGGCGAAGCCCCAGCCTCGTCACAAGAAGAGTTCATGCGGTTCCAACGCATAGCAGAAGAGATACACCCCTGCAAGGTGCTTGTTTCCTGGGTGCCAGGCCACAAAGACATACGAGGCAACGAAATGGCGGATGAACTAGCGAAAGAAGGGACGGCCCACAACCTCCCCTCTCAGAGTTGGAGCACTCTAGCGCACATCAAACGCTGGGCAAAAGCGGAAAGAACAACCCTCCAGGGGAAGTACTGGGAGGCGAACGCCCCGGAAAGCTACCAACTGTGGGGCCTGGGAGCACCTACAAACCCCCCGGAACTGAAACTCCCCCGACCCGTCTTGCACAGGCTGCTGGCAGAAAGGTCTGGTCACGGAGACTTCCAAAGCTACCACGACCGTTTTGGCCACGACACACAATCCCATTGCAGATGCGGCTCCCCCAAGGAGCCGGGGCACTTTGCCGAATGCCGCATGACGAGGAGCTTCCTCCCCGAAACACCGAGAGGCGAGAGACCAGTCACATACCTACTAGGACCCAAGGGAAGCGAGGCTTTCCAGAAGCTGGTGGAGGAGGTGAACCCATACGGCCCCCCTCTACAAGACATAGATTGAGAACACACCAAAACTTTCCTTTGTCCAGCGAAACGTAGCGAACAGGGTCTAGACCCCTGGCTCCTACCGACCTGTTGCCCAGACGAGGCTGTTGTACCTAGATACAGAGTGGTCGTAAATAGTAATAAAAAAATAAAATAAAAAGCCATAACAGCTCCTAGCGCGGGAGAATTTTTAAGGGGGGGGAGAGTTGTGATAGCAACTGTTGCTGTGACAACGTGTGGATATTCGTTGTACGGTGACCGCCTGCCATAAGCGTACCTGCACAGTGTACTTCGTACTCCGTACCTGCTCCCTGCTTCTCACCGCCTACTGCATTTGAGCAACCCACTCTTATTCACCGCCTGCCATAAGCATATCGCACAGTGTTCCTACCTTCTCGTCGTTACCGCCCGCTGCATTTGAGTAGCCCCATAAGCATGGCAGCCAAGTACAGTGGGAAACGGCGTTGCCGGTGAAGGAACTTCATTTCGGGGGCCTGAAAGTCTCAGCTATTCAGCTGTGCCGCTCTTTAAGAAGTTGTAGCCTTGTAGTTGCTCACTCATTTTTCTAATCTTACACGGGACTTGGCGGCATCCTAAGCGAGCAGACGTCGGACCAGCTGGTACATGATAGCTGAAATGCACTCATACTAGATCCTCAATCTCTTGCGAAACCGTGGTATCTCTGTGCCAGTTGACTTGCTGCTCCAAATACTGCTTCATGGTTCCGTGATGGGAAACAGTCGCATATTGAATTTTTAGTTTATACAACTCAAGGTTGGGTCAATCACGCACGCATAAGCAAACTGCGTTCTTCCAGAGCACATGCCCGGCGCAGCGTAGATGCCTCCGTGGTTCTTACCACTTGCCCTATTTGAGGGATCCATTCTTCCTCACCGCCTGCTACAAACGTATCCCTCCAGCTCACCGCCTGCCATAAGCATACTAGACGAATATCGAGAAAGTCGTGGTCCGGAAGTCATGTACGATGTGGAACAAACATCTCTAATGGAGGTTGAGGAACACATCAGCCAATCAAGCAGCATAATACAATCACCCGCCACTACCGTGCATCCAACACAACATTGATCTACGAATATGCACATGGCTGCTCATAATCACATTCTAATAATCAACAATTTCAAGCAGTTATTGGGTATGCATTAATTTTCATACATCGAACTACTTGTAGAATGAGAGACCTGGTACGTTATTCAAACAGATAATTGGCTAACATCTGAAAAACGGAGCTTTCGTCCCTTTAATAGCGGGGTCGTTGTCAGGCTAATACACCGGCATTATACCTTCACTTTTAGAGAAAGATCTCCATCATCAAAATACATAATATTGCTAGGACGCTAAACACTTAGAGAAACAGGCTTCAAGTTAGCTTGCTACGTACGTACTAACCCCACGAGACCCCGCAGAGAAGCGACACATGAGCAGGAAAGAGCAGAAAGTGGACATCGGAAGGGCTTGACGGAGATGAGGACAAAGCTTGAGAAGTGTGTATGTAATATATTAATACATAGTGCACTTTTAGCTTATTATGGGGCGTAATAGGCTTGTGTGTGTGTGTGTGAGTGTGTGTGTGTATTACTGACCAAGAGAGTAGACAAAGCGCTGCTAGGAAAACACACGCGACTGCTCTACGACCGCCTATCGCGGCAGGAAGCTAGGGTGCTCGCGCAACTCAGAACAGGCATGGCAAAATTGAATGCGTATCTCTACCGGATCAATGCAGCACCGTCAGATAAATGCGCATGCGGACAAGCAAGAGAACGGTTGATCACTTCCTCCTTCGATGCAGAAAGTGGACAACACAGCGAACAGAGATGATTCAATGCACAGAAACACAAAGAGGCAACATCTCCTTTTACTTGGCAGGGAAGTCACCAGCAGATGGCGACAAATGGACGCCAAACCTAGAAGCAGTGCGAGCAGCAATACAGTTCGCAATGGCCACTGGCCGACTAGATGCCAATTAACCGCGGGAATAAACCACACTCCTTACCCCGTAAACCACTCGACAACCGACCTAACCTTTACCACCTCGTGGGACGAACAGCAGTCCGCATTTGTTGTATTAAACTTCTTCCCGCACGGACCATTTGGTGGGGGTTGTGGCCGATACAGTGCGCGACATAACTTAGCACGAAGTACTCCGTACTGTTCCAATTATGGCCCTAACGTTTTCGTCCTGTTTCAGCTGAATTCTACTTTTGGCTTTACCGAGTCATATTATAATAAGGTTTAAGCACGTGACCTCTGGGTAGGTTTTAATTGGCTCCTTTACCCAGCCCAGTAAAGGGTTACTATCTTGTAATGACAACTATATAACTTACAGTTAAAGATATACGGTGGCGACTCTGTGTATAGTATAAAGCAATTACTGCCCCCAGGCCCCTTTAAGTTACAGAGTTATAAAAATTAAATCAACCTTTTATATTGCCTTTTTTTCCAACGCTCTACCAAGTTTAGAAATTAAATCGCAAGAATGTTACTCCCGAGTCGTGTCCTAACACAATTGTATTACCTTGCACGACCACACGGGAGGTTCTATAATCTTTGGGAAGCCAAAGCAGATATTTTCCATCTCTAGTTATCCACTCATCATTAACCAAAATAGTATAGCTTGGGGGCTCATAGGGTGTATTAGATTGGGAGATCCTTATATACTCACGGTTTGTCTTAAGAAATTGACTATCAGTTGAAAAAGTAATAGCATTCACCGGGTGGCTATGGCCCTTGAGCGTCTGCTGGTGTACGCCCGTGGCGGCATCCCATAGCCGTACCGTCCGGTCGTAGGATGCCGATGCGAGTATCTTGCCGTCCGGCGAGAACGCGATAGCATTAACCATATCGCTATGGCCCTCGAGCGTCTGCTGGTGTGCGCCCGTGGCGGCATCCCATAGCCGTATCGTCTGGTCTTCGGATACTGATGCAAGCATCTTGCAGTCTGGCGAGAACGCGATGGCATCAACTGAGCCGCTATGGCCCTCGAGCGTCTGTAAGTATATATCGCGCTCTTTAATGCCCTGAATATCTTTGATAAATGGTAGTTTCTCCTTCCATTGCTGTTGTTTTACCTCGTTTCGTCGTGGGCTAAATATGAGTGCGGAGCCGTATGTCTGCAAGGGCGCTCGGTCTATAATCGACCCGTTACTAAGTAGAAACTTCTCTGCATCCTTTAGGAATCTGGCAAGCTGAGGATTTATACTGGGTCGTAGCTGATAGCACTTAGCATTTGTATATGGTTATAGCTCTCCAGAATATACCTCTTGCAGAATTTTCCTTATTGAACGCAGGCCGTCTGGAAGCCTGCCGAGGAGAGACAGACCTTCTACCCAGCGGAGGACATGGTCTTTCAAAAATGACCATACGATCTCGTCATCTATCAGTTCATTCCTAGGCTTGGAGCTTGGGCTATGCGCGTCGCAGAAATGGTCGGCCCAGAAAAGACAGGCGTATTGCATCGGAGCCAGCGGGTCTGGATTAGGTGGCTGTGCATCCTTTGGTCTGAACCCAAAGTCTGGAAGATTATAGATATTTTGCTGCAGTTTTGATATGGCCGCGATTGACCGTTTGTAGATATCCACATGCCCTTGGGCAACCCCACCTGGCTGAAGCTTTAAGTCGTAATTCTTGTTTAAGTAGTCTTTAGCTGACTGGTGAATCAGATAGACTGTTCCTCCACTAATAGTTAGAAATGAACCACATTCCTCGACAATTATCTGCGGGTCAACGTCGGCTGGCAAACCTGCAAGCACGGAAAGTTCAAGAAGAGAGAGCGGGCGATAGGCGAGAGAAGCAGCCACCAAGATATCCTTACAATATTGCATATCGTCAAGGATCTCGATTCTGGTCATCATATGATTGTACAACTCCGATAAGCCAGGAGGCATCTCCTCTATCGTCTTGACAGCAGCCCATCCATTGACTCCATCTAGTCGTTTGAACACAAGAGCCACCCATAAGAAAATGTTGGCAGCTCTCTGACGAATCTTGCTTGAAACTTGGTCCAAAACATTGTCGGAGTATCCCCTTCTGTGTCTAAGGATGGAGAGCTTGTGTTCGATATATGCGTTGACGGGACCCTCTAGACTTTGAGCATCCAGCTCAACTAGAGTCCCTACGATTCCTGGAGTCTTAAGCTCCACCTCCGAGCGGCTAGCGACTAGCCATTTTACCTTATCGCAGACCGAAATGGAAGTTAAGATGAGCTGGATAAGGGCTGCTAAATCCTGGTTACATTCATCAAGAGCGTCAACAATCAAGTACGCGCGTGATAAGTTAGGGTCTTTGAGCATGCTCTCAAACACGCCGGATAGAGCGGAATATGCGTTCGAGCCAGTGAAAAGAGAATCACCTGAATATTTATACTTTGCGTATAAATGAGAGGATGAGATAAACACCATTGAACGGAAGAAGGATACATTGCTTGACGATGCATTCAGGTGGATTCTTAGCACAGAACAGTTCGCAGCATTCATTGATTGGGGCAACAACGAGTCTGCCTTGCCTCCATGTCGGCTGCTATGGATCAAGGGTCCAACTGGCACGGGAAAGACAATGCTCTTGATCGGTATTATCCGCGAACTTACAAACCACTCCGCCGCTCTTGCACCGAAGGTCTCTCATTTCTTTTGCCAGGGCACAGACAACACCCGGAACAGCGCAACGGCCGTTCTAAGATCACTGCTCTGGATGCTGCTTATTCAGCAACCGCATCTCAGCTGTGGATCGATAATGTAAAGATCTTGGAGGCATTTTGTGAGCTTTGTCATCCATGTGCACCCGTTTTTGCTGAGCGATGAAATCTCGGAGGTCCAGATGAATGTCGCTAAGCCATGTCTCCATTTCTCGTCCAGAGTTAACGAGCTGACGCAAGGCGCTCTTCTCGTATTCTCTGTGATACTGGGCTGACATCACCTCAACGTCGTCTTCAGCTTTCTTAACACTCTCAAAGCCACCATCCCAGTCATCCAAATTCACAAGGCCGCGGAGAAAGACGAGACCTTGGTTCCGGTAGTAGGAGTAGACACTGCTCATCTGATACAGGATGAGAGTCTTGTAGAGCGCGATGACCTTTTCCTCCCATGCATCCACGACTGCTGCAAAAGACTCGTTTCCGATTGCGATATTATCCTTATCGAGGAGGTGTTCGGTCAGAGCGCAGTACCACTTCATTCGCGAAGTGACATGAGTGATGCCCGCAAGGTTGGCCTTTGTCGCCTTTGCAGGATTCAGGAGGATCTGGGCAAATATTAGTTGATGCAAGCAAGTGCGGAGGATGACTGCTTACTTGCAAGCCTATGCAAACACCAGCCCACGGAAGGGCAGCCTGCGGTATGTTCTGGATTGCCGCATCGATCATTCCCTTGGCCGAAGAAATAAACTTGCTGACATCGCCCACTGTCCCCATGATCTTCGACGATATAGCAACTCTCATCTGACCTTCATCCACCAATGTCTTCATGTACTCCTGCCGCTTGATCGGGTCTTTCAGTTCAGCTAAGACTCCATCTTCAGAAGCAGAGATATCAGAAGCTCTCTCAGCGTTTAGAACTTTTATGAGGGTCTTCATATAAGAATCGGCAAGCTCCACGGTGTCTTTGTCCCTCTCAAGACTGTCGTAAGCGGCGTTCCAGAGTCTCTGGGATGTAGACGGTTCTGGGGTCTGTTGCTCTGTGGACTTCGTTACGGGCTGGCGCTCTTTTGGCCCCAGGTCTGCATCGGCAGGAGGATCAGTGGCATGTGGGATGGAAGATGGAAGATGTGTTTCCGTGCTATAGCCGGAAGTGGCATTCGAAATCGCTTGGGCGGTGGCCGGAGTGACCTGCTGGGGCTTGCCGCTCAATAGAGTGGTCTTGGCCTGATTGACAGGCAAGCTTAATGCGTTCGTACTATCTGTACATCTCAAGGCTTAGTAGATTGGAAACTGGATGGCGTTTCGAAGCTGTAACGCCGCCAGTTACAACGTACCTGTAGATAGCGTCCCAGCCGGAAGTGACGAGCCCGACGCGCCACCTCCAAAAATCTTGTTCCGCCATTTCTGTAGGCGTTTCCCCATGGCTTACACAAGCTCGAAGCACATGCCAACGCTGCCTATCGCTGTATTGACGTGCTTATCGACCAGTTCCATAGCAGGAGACAGCCGCATGAAAAATTCTCCGCTTACGCAACAAAAGATTGGCCCAATCACGCACGTATGGCGCAGTGGAAATTCGAAGTGAGAGAATCTCAGGCTGAGTTTTTCGAAATCAAGTCTCGGTGTCGGGAGCAATGGCTAGAGCAGCTAAGGTCAGATACTTTCGAAAAGATTCCACAAGAATTCTCCATTCTACATATAGCTGGACGATGGGGGGTTCCTGCTCTGGTGGATTTTGTCTATGGGTCGAGTGATCAAGAATATGATCTGGAGAAGTTGATCTATTTTATTGATATTGATTGCGTTGACGCTTCTTACAGCACGCCACTTGAACAGGCCGCTCTGTCAGGATATCTAAATGTTTTGCCTACGCTGCTTAAACAGAAGGGAAAGGTAACTGAACAGGTGCTAGAAGCCGCGGCAGGAAATTCGAACAATGGCAAGGAGGTGATGGCGTTACTCCTTGACCGAAAAGGAGACCAGATCACCATCACAGAGGAGGTAGTGGAGGCTGCGGCGGGAAATTCCAGAAATGGCAAGGAAGTGATGGCGTTACTCCTCGACCGAAGGGGAGACCAGATCACCATTACAGAAGAAGTAGCAAAGGCTGCGGCGGGAAATTTATGGAATGCCAAGGAAGTGATGGCGTTACTCCTCAACCGAAGGGGAGACGAGATCACCATTACAGAGGAGGTCATCAAAGCTGCAGCGGGAAATGAGGGGAATGGAAAGGAAGTAATGACCTTGCCCCTCGACCGAAAAGGAGACCAGCTTACTATTACCGAGGAGGTAGTAAAGGCTGCAGCGACATGTGGTCAAGATGAGGTTCTCACTCTATTATCTCAGCAGAGTGGTCTTGTCTCTGTTCAGGAAGAGTGGCGTTTTATCGCAAAATTCTATAACGCAGCTAAGGCTGGGGATATCCAGTGTATCAACCAGCTTTTATGTGAAGGAACGAAGCCAGACACAAAAAATACCAAGGGGGTGACGCCATTATGGATCGCAGCGGCGCTTGGGCACGAGGCAGTTGTTGAGGTTCTGGCGACAAGGAGCGATGTGGATGTTAACTCTATGGCAATTTCTAGGAGATCGCCTCTATTCTGGCCATCTACGTGCGGCTATGAGCGAGTTGTGCTTATTTTGATGGATGCTGGAGCGAATCCGCACCTCGTGGATGAGAATGGGGACACGGCGATTATTGTGGCAAGACAGAACGGTCATGCAAGAGTGGCTAAAATACTTGAGAGGGTGGGAGGATATACACGAGCTTGAATTCGACGCATATATACTTAATAATAGGAAACGTCACCTGCCTAAATCTAATATCTTCTATAGTAGAAACTGCATTAAAGCTTTTATAATTAGTTAGCTGGCTCATAGACTGTAGAGTATAAAGGAAGCACATGGTGTATGCCAGTTTTGGAGACACATCCCTTTCGGAGTCCCGCTTTTTTTGCAACCCGGTTGCCTGTTTGTAAGGTCATGCAACGGGTCACTTCCTTAGTACGTACCTACGGAAAGACAATGGAACGACTGACCAATAAGGATAGTAAAAATAAGGAGGTTAAGAGAAGATTCTTGTACGCGCTGTCACCCTTTCATGCCTCGATTTTGTATCTACGCAATCTCACATTCAGTTAAAAGCCTAAGATAGCCATAACCATTCATAGTTAGTCATTACTGCGTTGGGATGGAGTATTGAAATTCGAGCTGCTTCGAGATCTGGAAAAGGTACTCCGTATTTGTGTCGGTGATGGGCTTTTTCCAGGCCAAGCCACCTAGTATCATTATATGTTTTCCTTCACCTGCATAACCTTTTTTTTCATTCAAAATACTTCCTCCTAGCTCCGTCCGGAGCTTGTTGGATAACGTTGTGATGAAATTCAGTTAGGCTGAGATAATGGAAATCATGAAGTACATGGCGGCTCTCGAGGAAGACCAGTAGAGAGATGGAATAGGTGCTCCATGGTTCCGGTCAAGGCACTCATGTTGCTGGGATTCACCCTAGCGCTTATACTGGAGGGGGTGTGAGCCTAATAGCTGGCCATGCCCGTAAATGTCGGGATGTACGTACACAACCGATATCGGAACCGCCGCTGTGTACAAAACAGTAACAGTACCGTTTTGTTTGGTTGGGTCAGGTGACTTAATGGTGGTAAATTTCTTAGCGCGGGGTTCATTGACCTCCAAAAACGGAATCATGTGACTCCGAATTTGGAGTCTTGGGATGCAAAAAATGGAAGACATCAAACTCAAGAGAAGAGCTTGACGGGACCCCGAATTTTCCGCTACCTATGGTCGTATGTGCCTGATGGTAACTTCAGGCAACTCATATACCGCGTTGATATGTATGTAAACACCTCACTGGTCTGGCGATCCAGACCAGCAGGAACCTTCCAAACAAGGTTGCAACGAACAGCAGCCCTCATTGGGAAATGCCCAAGACCAAAGGTCCCAGGACAACAGGCACACCAAGTCCTAGCCGGACCCGACTTCTCATTCCTAGTGAAAGAAGCAGCAACCCAAAAACATGAGGAATACCTTAATAATCTTCCCTCTTTAGTTGCCAAAGGAATGGTGGCAGGAACACAACCCCGCCAACTACAATGGCTGGGACCTAGATTGGGTTGACAGCCACAATCTTCCCAGAGGAATACTACTTTGGCTAATAGCAGAGAGGTCTGGCCACGGCGAATTCCAACAATACCACGAACGCTTCAAGCGCTTCAAACTTCCATTAGTCATGTGATATGTCACACTTTCGTTATCTTGTTATCTTGTTATCTATTCCCTCATCTAGCCAGCTATTCCTTTATTATGACGCTTTAGACGGCTATAAATAAAAGGTCTTTGCACCTAGATGTTGAAGATCTCAAGTTATTATAGAATACCTCAATTTGCAGACTATTTCCACTATTTGACCGTTGGGTGCGACATGTATTTAAATAGCAGTTGTTCCTATCCAACTTGGGAACAGCAAGAGTGTCGAATTCAATCACTCTTGAGTCTTTCCATGTTCCCACATATTGTTGATTTGTGATTAACAAAATCTCATCCCACGGTCTGAGTGGCCAGAACAGACGCATCTTGATCCTCTTTTATATTGGTCTACCCAATCCACTCGCAGCCTGCTAATGGAACTACTTTCGAGAACTTCGAGACCACGGCACCTCTGTTAGCGCAGAGCAAGCTAGGTCATGATCCTGACATCTTTGACATTTCTCTTCCCCGGGCACAGCTTCACACTAGCTTCATTGGTTAACAGCTTGCAGAGTTGGGATATGACAATCCATCTTTACCTTTTGTTTGGCGTTGCGACAAAAATCGCATTTGAGTCGATTGAGTTTGCGTCTTTTGGTGCGACGGGTATCCTTATCGCATGACGACTGCGCAGGATGGCTGGATGGAATGTGACCCTCGAGGTGTTTGGGCAAATCGAGTAGAATACCGCGCCAGCCGCACAGTGGACAGTGAGTTGACGGATGTAACTCATCCACATGCGCCTGAAGCTGATCTTCAGGAAGGGCCATGTCGCAATGTTCGCATACAGTCCATCGTGTTCATTCAAAATGTGGGAATTCAGGCCCTCCAGCGTACCCGCAAAGTTGCACTTGGAGCACTGCTTGTGATATAGCTGAAAGTGCTCGAATATGACATGTGCCTCAAAGGGCTCGCTACAGAACGGACAAGGCAGCCAGGAGTGGTCCCGGATCAAATGAGGCTTCATTTGATGCCATGAATGCGGAATAGAGCATACTAAACAAGGCTGAATCTTGTCATCGTCGGCTATGTGTTGTCGAAGTTCTTCCTCATCGGGGTTGGCACGAGAACAATATGGGCATCGCAACCAATCATGTTCATCAACAAGATGATCCTCGAGATCCAACTTGGGAAATGCTTTTCGACACATAGGGCAGAGCTCTTTCGTGTGCACCGCAACAACATGCTCGGTCGCTTCTGCGAAATCAGCTTCAATCTGAGGGCATGCTAGACAGCGCTTATATGCGTGGTCCGCACGTACGTGACGCCAAAGCTCACCAACCATCACACGGAGGCAGTCTGGGAATGGACAAGAGATCCAAGCGTGTTCTGACAGCACATGTCGTTCAAGATCATCAAGCGTCGAATCCTCGCAGTCGTCACAATGCTGCCATTTGTGATGGTTCGCGAGATGGCTATGTATTGACTCTGTAGAGTAAAGCTCGAGGCAGAGTGGACAAGGGCGATGGCCATCTTGAAAATGGCGAATAAGGTCCTTTACGGACGATGCCTGACAGCCTATGCAATGGCGGAGGGTATGGGCCGTTTGAAGGTGTGCTAGCATATCACCAGTTTCAGGTTGGCTGCATACTTGGCACACTTTATCGGGATGTCTGGATGCAAAGTGTCCAGGCTCTGGGATCTCACCACATAACTCACAAGTGTTATGGGCATCCTGATTGTGATTCCCAATCATATTATATGGCAGGATCATGCGACATTCGCCACAGACAATGAATGAAATGCTGATAGCCTCGTCACAGGGGCATGTGGCATCGACTACTCCGCAGTTGGTACAAGCGAAGAAAGAATGACCAGGCATGCGATAAACAGGTAGCCCAGGTTTACCAGGGAAGAATGTGCGTGGATAACCACGGTAATAATGGTTTGCATGTTTTTGGCTCAATAGAAAAGCCCGTGACTCTTCCAAATGGATTTGTGTAGGCCACCAATTTTCTGGAATTGATTGTTGATTTCTTTTATCGGGGTGGCAGTACTTTGAAGCAAGCTTATATGCTTTATGGATTTCTTGTTCCGTGTAATTGCCAAAGTCGAGACCAAGAGCGTCAAAAGGGCTGTAATGCATATTGCACAGGCGTAGATACGTAGGTGCGTAGGTGCGTAGACTGTAGGTGCGTAGGTGCGTAGGTGCGTAGGTGCGTAGGTGCGTAGGTGCGTAGACTGTAGGTGCGTAGACTGTAGATGCGTATTGTTGATTCCTGGCTGCTGGTTACAAATAAACAGATTGGCTTTGCCAGCCCCTCTCGAGAGGAGAATGGAATAGATTGCATAAAATGTTGGTTACTGTGTTATTAATCAAATAAGTGGGTACTCAACTCTATAGTTGCTGGTTGTTGGCTTGGCTCTTATCCAAGTTGCAGGCAATCTCCACTCTGAACTGGATACATTGTTTGTTTTACTATTACTATGTCACGGCCTCCGGCCAGCACGCCGGATACTGCTTGAAAGTGCAGTGGGACGAAGCTGCAGACCTCCTCGTGGTGTCCAGTGTCAGTACGGAGTAGTTATGGCATGAACGCGTCATCGGCAAAGCTAACAATCTGCAAGACGGATATCGTATACGAAAGCCATCTGACTCGGAACGCACTCCGCAAATATAGGTGGCACTAATAGTAAGTCAAGAGCTATTTATGACAGCTGAGGGTAATCTTTCCGTCTCTCCCACCAATACTGGATGGGATTGGTGACCAGAGGGTCGTTCTTAACGTCAGGGCTCGATAGCCAGCGGTCATATTCGTCATGATCTACATTCTGCGAGTTTTCCAAAGATGAAGACCTGCCGAATAGGAAATTTCCTCTTCGTGTTTGAATTACGAGCTTGAATATCGAAGCCACACTGCCAGATCCACGAGGTCTGCCTTCTTGGTCATTATTCCATAGGTCGTTTAAGTTAAACGACTTTTAATTACCAGCGAAATTGCCAAAACGCACAGACCATGCTGACTAAAACAACCTGCGACTAAAACAACCATTTTAATTGGCTGTCCTTAACCTAAGTGGGGTACTTAGGTTACCCAGAGCTATGTTAGGTTAAGCTTATGGCGTATTAGGGATTAGTCTAGCGCTTCTGTTAAAGGGGAAGGCTGGGGCTTATTGCTTTATGAAAAGTATATATTAATAGTTAGATCTCCATAATTTGAAATCAAACAATCTGTCAGAAACTGGGGACGACTAGAAGAGAGTGAGAGAGTCTGGGAGGTGACCTAGCCGTAGAGTAGCAGGTAGATCGCAAGCAAGAAGTAGTAAGTGACTGTATTAATTTCTGCCCTTCTTTCCTACGAGGTCCAAGAATCTCTGTATATATGCACCTTCCTGGGGTCACGTGGCTTCGTAGAAAAAGGGGGGGCTGGTCCCCTTTGTTATCCCTTTAGTCTCCCTTTGACTCCTGACACAATCAGGCTTTACTTATTATACTACGACTTTGAATAATGGAGCAATCATTAAATAAGCCAGAGCTCATTCGGCTCCATGAGCCAAGCATGCTTTTGCTATGTTTAATATGCCGAGCCGCTATCCGCCCCGGAGCTACAGCCGTTGCATCACATTTTCGAGAACAACACAGGCTCACTGGAGATTCACTGCAGCAGGTGATGGCGTTTGAAAATTCACATCAGGCTACTTTGAATGACCCACGCACAGTTGAGCTATAAATGACGACGTCGCGCTTGATTATCGCACTCCAAGGTTTGACAGCCGCAGCGCAAGTCCGGCTAGCTAGAGCTAGCAGCGGAGTAACGGACCAGGCCTGCCATTGCTCCAGTTAAGTGACTGGGACAAAGATCTGGCATATGATGAATTGCCGCCCACTTGCATTCATTATTCCATTGAGTGGAAGTTGCTTTTAAACAAAGGAAGACTCACAAAGCTCACATACAATCCAGAGCAAGAACCAAATCTTGTATTAGCGCCTGGTGCATTTTGGAATACAACCCTGAAGTCAACAGTCGAGGACCTCCTAAAGCGGAAAACACCACGAAATAAATGCTATAAACCCGAGGAGACTAACGTCGTTGTATCTGTATCGGACCGTTCCGAACGGGACCTAACGAAGCGCTTCAACGAGTTTAATATCGAATGGGATATTGTGGAGAACCAACTGAGAGCCTGGAGTCCTCTTTTCCGTGGCCGGAAGAAGCTGCGGATCGACATATCATTTATTTGCAAGGATGCGAGTCAGTCTGCCGCTATCCATGACAAGGACCGATCTAGGTTCAGGCCATCTACCGCAGTGATGCAGTAGCTGTTCAATAAAGTCATAAAAAATATTCGCTGTCTGTCGATCCTGGGTATATACGCGCGAACAATACACCATCCTGTGTATACGCTGGGAGAATCTGAAACCTTTGCTCACGATTGAACCCATTGATCTACACTGGCGTGCATCCTCCGGGGGCCCATCCCCAGTGTCTTTGTCCAACTTTCTTGTCGCAACCGGACTCATCAATAAAGACTAGTTGATTGGTCTCGTATTTCGAGAGCCTATGTAGATATAAATCTCGTAGCTCGTGATTTCGTTGCTTTGCCACACGGCGGGTCGTTTTCCTAGACCATCCCATGGCCTTCAAGGTCCGGCCGACGCTGTAAGGCGACAATTCTACTCCGGTCTTATCGTATAGGAAATCAACCATCTCACATCGAAACATGTCAGGCTGCTTGATTAGCTGCTCACGTAGGATTTCTCGCATGTAAGGTGTAATAGTACTGCGCCGACCGACACGGCTGGAGGGTGCTTCCATCGTTCCAGAGCATCGTCGTTTCGATCGCTTTCTGCGTACTGTGCGTTCGCTGCAACCGACAACTGTGACTATTTCGTTAGTCGGCAAATCTTTCTGGATCATCGCATCCATCAGTTCATGTTGAGAGGCAGCAAGTTGCGGAGCCATCGATATTATGTATCAGCAACGACAAGCCTGTTCTGGCTTTGTTGACGGCGTGGTTCCAATAGATGTCGCTGCCTACTGGATGGCCTAAACCGGACGGGCAATATCTCTATGCCTTAGAAGTTAGGTGTCTACTGCAACTGCCTGATGCCCGTGAAAGGTCCAATTCCGGCCTACGTTAAGGCACCTTCTCAAAAGTACACATCGGCTTGAGCCCGGCACTGTATCAGCCACATTGCGCCACAAGACTGGTCCGTGCTTAGAATGTTTTAAAACTAAAAAATGCGGAAACTCGTTTCGCCCTTTACTATATCTGTAGAGGGTTACTGCATATATAGGCATTAAGGTCAAAATTCAAAGTTATTCGTATAATTCGAATTAATGAAAAACGGAATGCGAGAAAACTCACTTAGTCTGGAGAAGGTTGGGTCGAGCAGGCCAAGGCACCTCTATATTTAGTGCTGTAGCGGGGGGCACAGTGGGGCTCCAGTCAAACTGTGATCCCGTGTATGGGTTCCCCGCACTTCGTAGTCACGCAATCACGCATCACTCCGTATTGATTCAAAGTACGAGTATTGTGTTAACCCCGGCGAGCCCTAGCACTGTTCAAGGAAAGCGTAGGGATGATACATGTTCAACAGACCCTGCGGCCACACAGGTGTTTCCTCGAAGTGCCGTTTTTTATTACTACTTGACGCGTTTCGGTTTGCCGGCGCATACCACTCTCGGGCAAGCCGTTCGATGGGTGCTTCAATCACCTATCCAGCCAAGATCCCAGAAGCGGGTTTCCGGGTCAACATCAAGATCACAACGCGTTCTGAAGGCTAAGATCATCGGTATGACCGGTATCATCTAGACGGGCGAGAGCGGATCGATCTGCGCGAACAATCATACTCTCATAGGGAGACTGTAGAGACGTAAACGAGCCTGTTAACTGCGTTTAAAATGGAGGAATAACGTGCCTGCAGATACCTAACAGTTCACCCGCATCTGACCCGCATTTGGAACGAACTCGTGCTCATCGTAAGCTTCGGACTAGTCCAGGGTGAAATAACAGCTCCACCAACAGCAGGCTTTCCATCAAGCCCCGAATATTTCCCGGTCTCTGTGGTAACATACCACAGCTCTTGCAGACAGTGGGGGCACCCTCCGTAGAACAGATAAATGGAGAGAGATCCGTATCGGATCTCTCAAACGCAAATGGTTTGTTTGTCGATGCGGCCACAGTGTGTAGTCAATTCCCCGCTACGATTTCGCACTCGTACAAACGAGGTTAGTGTGCTTCAGCGACAAGAATCAACATCACGATGCCCGAAACTGAGCTAGACGAACACATGGCTTTGTATGACAAGTGGAAGGTAGACAGTAACCTTCACATCTCTGGACGACTCAAGGAAATGGCTCTTCAGCCTTCTGTTCCACCGAAAACCCCAGAATCGCGGCGTGTACTCGATCCTCAGCCCCCACCGAAGACATTAAAGCTACATCGTGCCCTCAATGAGTGGGGAATCAGAGAAGAAGAGTGGTCGCGAGCCTTCCCCGGGAACATAACCCAGGGTTCTCTAGATGATCTGGTGGAATTTGCCCAATTGTGCCCTTGGCGCGAAGCCAAGACTGCGTTGGAGCAGGCCCAAAAACAGTTCGCGGAGCCCAGAGTGAACCGTCGTGGGTCACGCTTGGATACCGCCGTAAATAAACAGATAGTAGGGATCGCAATAAAAATTATTCATGGTATGAACCAACCTTGGTCGCGCATTTGTGTCGTCTGTCTAATGATCATAGGCAATCATGGCCACATCGAGGACAACAGCAGCCCTTTACTGAAGGAACAGGTCGACGAGAAGACCATCATCGTGAGAGACTCGGGGTTGAGCAAAACCACGGTGGACCAGTCCATACCTTCCGCAGAGGTCGCTGGCCATTTCGACGATCCGTTTGACAAGCTACTATCTGTGGCCCCTTCTCCTGAGCAACAAGGTTATCGACGGAAACGAAGAGGTAACAATTTAGCGCAAGACGCAAAACGACCCAGAACCGCACATACTAGTACATCTACATCACCTCAGACACCAATCAGCCGAAAGAACGATGCATCAAGTCAAGTGGGAGATGAGGAAGGACCCAACACCTCACTTGGTTCCACGCACTGCAGCAGCATCGATTCATCAAACAAGCCGTCATCGCAGGGGTTTGTTGCTAAGCTGGCGCCGACAGGGTGCAGGCTGGCGAGCAGTCAGACACAGGAGAGCCCAAAGTCCAAGGATACGAAAGCGCCGAGGCAGTCATCACCCGATTGCCATGCCATTACATTATCAGATGACGAAGACCATGGAGCTACTTTACGATGTCGCTATTCGGTCAGCGACGAAAATTTAAAGTGTCTCAGGGATCCCCAGGGTCTCCTAAACGACGCCGTTGTGAACAATGCATTAAGGATTCTCGAAAATGTTGCGGGGGAGGAAATTTGTGTCATTGATTCCCAGAGCTCAGGCACTCTCTCTCGCCTTAGAACTTTGGCTCCTCGGTCGAAGATAATACAGCCGATATTCATTGAGGGAACATCTCACTGGGTTCTCGGAGTCTTGGATGGGCACCGCGACTTTCTTCAGATTCACGATTCACTACCAGATGGTCACCACCAAAAAAAGGCCCAAAAAATAGCCCTGGATTTTTTTGGTGCTAATTTTCCACATGAGGACAAGCCAGAAGTTGTCTACAATTCGCCCATAAGGCAGACGGACAAATCCGCCTGTGGTGTTATCTCTACAGCCTTTGGCTATCATCAGGTAGCTGGAATTCCCATTCCAGCGAAGATGGACGTTGCTTTGTGGCGTTGCGTCTTCTTAAGGCTGCTGATGCCACCGTCAGAGCAATCAGCTCAGAGCGCGCCAGCATGTACGACGATAAACTTGCCGCAGGAAGCGACGCTAGCCGATATTCCGGGGCTCATGCGCACCATAGCTAAAAGCACAGTGTCAAAGCTCCGGCAACAGAGGAGATCATTCGCGACACCGAACCCTATTCTTCGCGTGATCCAAACAATCAGGGAGCGTGTTTTGAAGAAAACGGAATATAACACTGATGCAAAAATCAGCGAACAGATAGCTGAAGCAGCAGAAAGACTCCATCAAGCAGAGATTTTCCTCGTCAAGGAGATACCAAGCTGGACATCGGAGGATGAATCATTATTGCAGGCAATTAGTGACATTAAAATGCGTCTCAACGGTTAGGAGAGTGGGAACATTGGGTAAAACTTGCAAATTAATTTGTGTTCTAGAAGACTCACGTGTCATGAGCATCATTGTTTCTCCCCTTCAGAAAGGCGGGAGCGCGATGTTGAAAACCACCATCTAGAACGGCTGAGCGAGGTCATGAAAGAGGCCAGGGGCCATGCATGTTGAGATCTCGGATGGAGAAACATTAAATAAACCCGTGAGTCCGCTTTCAGAGGCTGTCAAGTTATTGCTACCGGGGATCCAAGCGGGGGAGCCCCTCTTCATCGAGATAACAGATTTCGATCTGGCACATTCACCTACGACGACGTTATGGTGCTCGCAAACCCTAACCGGGAGATAAAGGAGTTGACGAAAGCGATTAGGCTGTGTCCAACCTGTTCCAAGGTGGCCCAGTACAACACAGACCAGCTGCGCGAGCTGAAGACCACCATTTGACTTTGTTGCTTTTAACGAGGCAGCTCGTCCACATCTCTGACGTCACGGCGAAAGACGGGCTGACGGTACGCTGACCGCTTTGAGACAGCACAGGTATGAACCATTTCTGCGCTTCAAGGTTGGTATGCCGGTGGTATTGCTCTCAAATATCAACATCGGCAGAGGCATGGTCAACGGAAGCCAAGACGTCGTTGATTTCGCTACTCTGGATTGTGAGGAGCTGCATATAAAAGGATGTACGGAGTACAGGTAGTCCGTGATCAAAAATCCCCAGTCTCTCAATTGTAACGTTAGCCAAAAAAAAAAAATATTGGCTTAGTCAGGTTGCTTGACTTAGGGTTAGGATATGAGGACGTTTAGAAGATGTAGTAAGTTCACGTGATTCCATGGAACGTTATAGAATCAATGTGCCCCTCAGCACATGCTCGATTTTCTCCGAACGGTGAATAGAAGCACTATCCATAATCAAGACTGATTTAGGCTCCTGCCACCTACTGCAGTGATGCAGTAGCTGGTCGATAAATTCCGTAAATACAGTCTACCCCCTGAATGATTCACACTTGACTGCCTAGCCCCACTAATTGTAGAGGTACGTAACTGCTATTAACTGACGTATACGTATCTTAATTACTAATAAAGCTAAAATAATAATATCCTATGAAAGATTATATAGATTTAACACCTATATTAAGAGAAATATAAAATAGACTTAAAATTATAGCATTTAGCTTTTATATATTTAGTTATATATTTAATTCCTTGGTAATATTATTACTATTAAGGCTAGTATAAGTAACAGTTACATTCGCAAACAATTTAAGGTATAAGGAAATCCCTGCCTTTATATATTTTTTAACTTGAGATCTAGTCCCTAGAAGTACTCTCTTTGGGCAGGGATACAATGCTCGCTGATAAGATCTCTTCTCGCGGTGTTAAGGCACGAGCAATTGCTGACGATTTATTCTGAATCGGGTAGGGAAAAATGGAAATAAATTTAGAAATAAAAAGGCGGACACTCGTTTCAGTCGACCCCGATATGGCACTATCGACGCGCTTAGGCTCAAATATTTCCTCCCCTTTTGGCTTTTCGGCCACAACTAAGTACTTATGTATGAATCCACCATCACTTTGAAAAAAGAGAGACCGTGTGCAAAAAAGAAGCCATTTATGCACATAACTGTACATGCATGATGCTGTTGGTTTGATGGTTCGATCCCTTCACGGTTGACTCGATTGGCAATTAAGCGGAATACTCAAACCGCTGCGCGCTTGGCGCCAAACCAGCTTGTACATGTGGAGAGCTCGATGTTTGTGCAACCCTTGCGTCAATAGACCCACATAGTGTGTGTATGACATGATCTTAAAGACGATATACAAAATACATAACTATGCCTTGGCGATTTTCAAAATTTACTTGTGCCAACGTCTGAGATTGAACCTAAGGGAGTAGGCTGCAATGTATGAGTCACAGCAGTTCCCAGCTAAGCACTTCTTAGGCAGGAGCAGAGACCATCCAGCGACTTACACCTGGTAGTTGCGTATACAGGATGCAGAGCAAACGTCGTACTGGCTCAAATCGCCTAGCCGGCAAAATTCATCGGGACTTGACCACCCTTTAGCGCACCTGATGTTCGGGGATGCCGGGGGAAGTGTGTAGCGTCATAGCCAGCCAGGCCTCGCGCACAGTTGTGTCGCTCTCTCCGTGCTTCTTTAGTAGCCGGACAGCTTCATCGGCACCGCAAACCTCAAATCGCTCATAGTGGTCATCATATTTCTCGTTGACGCCCAGATCGTGTATTTTTTTTAATTTTTTTTATTACTATTTACGACCACTCTGTATCTAGGTACAACAGCCTCGTTTGGGCAACAGGTCGGTAGGAGCCAGGGGCCTAGGCCCTGTTCGCTACGTTTCGCTGGACAAAGGAAAATTTTTGGTGTGTTCTCAATCTATGTCTTGTAGAGGGGGGCCGTATGGGTTCACCTCGTCCACCAGCTTCTGGAAAGCCTCGCTCCCCTTGGGTCCTAGTAGGTATGTGACTGGTCTCTCGCCTCTCGGTGTTTCGGGGAGGAAGCTCCTCGTCATGCGGCATCCGGCAGAATAGAGGTGATGAGGACATGATTGTCATTGATTTGCCACTACGGTTGCGCCGTTGTACGTACAGCCGCAAATTGGCAGATAGCTCTATTTACTAACTTTTCTTATTCTTCTATAGCCGTCATGATTCTCGGAGAAGCCCTTGGAGCTCATTTCCAGTACTCTGGACAGCCAGAATTGACAAAGACTGATCTCCTGACAAGGTATAGCGCTCTTGCTAAGGACCAATTCTTTTTGTTGCATTGAGCCCGGGCAACCCCTCCCATAGGGCGAGAGACGTACTGATTGGGTTTCATTATTTGATATCTGAAACTTAGCCATAGAGATAACCTGCAAGAGGGCTGCTACCGATCACGAATAGTTATGAGGCACATAGGTAGCTAAAAGATGATAGAATTGAGGACTCTTACTTTTGCCAAATAGGTCGGCAATAGGTGTCTAGGTGTCAAACACCATAGACGAGTCATCCGGCGCCGGATCCGTCATTCCTACTACCCCCATTCCAAACCCAAGCCATTACATTCCAACAGACGATCAGGAAGGCCGAATTCAACAAGATAATAGCCGGACTCGTGGTCTATGACATTCATTACTTCCGGAAGACCCGGAATAACCGTTTTCGTACAAATCACTGACTCAAACACTGTTTTATCAGTCACCCCTTCATGTATTTGTCAGGTAGTATGGATCTGTGACGGAAAGACAGAAATACAGGATCAGGATAGCGCGTAGGAAAAACCGGCATAAGGTGGAGACAGAGGACGCGACGCGGTCTAGGGCACACTATAAATTAGTGAGGAAGGAAACAAGGCGCGTCGGGGAAGAAGATTCATGCATCATCAAGGCATAAGGAATAGAGACGGATCTCAGGTGCATGATAACCCTTCCAATGCATATGACAGGCTGACTATAGGATATGCATTATGCGACAAGAATAGTCGAAGCAGGTGAGCAGATTAATGTCAGGTGATTAGGAATAGATGGAGGATGACCAGGCATGAATGAATAATGATGAGAGATGGATGTCATAGAACCCGTGATGAGTGAGGTATGCAAGGCAGACTTGAAAGCCAGAAAGCTCCAGGCAGCTGGATCATTGGTGCATCAAGCACCATCTCCGGAATATATATCGTGATTAGTGCCAGCAGATACCTGATGGTGGCCAATGGAGTTTAAGTACTAATTATAGTTAGCTGCCTCAGATAGATGTTCGGGTCAAGGGGAGATGAATTAATTCAATCAACCTAGCATACGCTTGCCTTGCTCTGTCATATTAATTACTGTTCAGCATCAGTATATCCCATCAAATCGGACACCATTTCGCACCCATTTGCCTTCATCCCGCTCCTGGTGTACATCTTCAAGGAAAGTAAGAATCTTGTGTGTGCAGCCAGACTCGTTGATTACCCTTCATGCAGACTGCGCAAATCATGGGAGCCTTGCTCAGCACCTGAGTAAGCTATGCGTATTTATAGAGTAGCTCTAACAGCGACGCTTGCTAGTGAGAACGTAATCCAAACGGCTGTAAGAAACCACAGCTTAGGGGGACAGAATCTAAGTCCGGTTAGCTACATAGACCAAGGATGTTGATGAATACGTACTCTTCCGAACTAAGACCAATAAACCCACTCCAAAAGAGCCACTGCGCAACCCAAAGAAGGAGCATGCTTATGGCCGTGACCGTATATAGTTTCGCAAACGCTTTTCGGGAAACCCGGTTACCTTTGCTTTCAACCGGTAGAGTGCCATACACCGTGTAATTTCCTCTCACGCTGTCCGTCAACGATGGTTCTTCTAAGGCCCTACTCCGCTCTATCCAATAATGGACCATCTGCCACTTTGATAAATCGGCTCTACCAGATCCGGTCAACCTGTTCATCCTATTCATAGCCCGTATCAACAGAACGAACGCCACGGTAATGATGATAAGCCACATGAGTGCTCCAGCATACATGATTTTGGCCGATTGTCCTCTTTCCGCGCTTTCTAGACTCCGGAGGTAGAAGTTGTGCTCTCGACCATAATTGATGGTTAGAAACATGTAATATGATGACAAAACTTGGTGGATCACTTCCGCAAACAAAGAAGACGCGGCGGTGGAGAGATTTATCGCTTCGAATGATTGGACACCAATCGGCCAAACCGTTAGCCAACCAAGCCGAGGCATTGAGCACCAGAGGAGCATCAATTGAACAACGGAGACGTCTTCGTAACCAAGGGTTTTCTGAACAATAAACCCATTAAAGCAGTTCGCAAGCAGTTCAAGAGTGGCGATTAAAATCCCCCCGAAGAACCAATACCGGTGCCATAGGGAGTCCCATGCGATTCGAAGGATTCCTTTTCTCTGACTGAGGAATGCGGCAAGAAAAGTAGCCACATTGACTAAAGCAAAGCTTCTGAGCTTTTTCTCATTTGAGGCGCATTTTTCCGTTGCCTTCATGGATCCCAAACGGGTGATAGAGGCAATGTTTGAATTGTTCGATGGTTTGATAGTCCATCGCCATGGAATCATGTCGAGGGGGCAAGGGGCGGCCAATTGGCGCCAATTGTCTGGGAGACCGTGCCAGTCCTGCACATTGCCACAAAGATCGTAGAGCCACTCCACATAGTCTATCCGGGTCTCGAAAATGTGGCACAAACCTCCGCAGGAATCGTAGCTAATGTCGCGGCAAAAGCAAGTCCTATCTATTGCGCGCTTGACTTTGCAATAGCCACTAGAGTCGAGCTCACAAGCATCGGTTGCACACTCAGCTTCCCTCCTACATCTACAGGTACCCCTACCTTTGGGTGCCTACTCACAGTAAAAATCACCACCTCTTGACTAGCTACCAAGAAAACACCCTCAAATTCCCCCCTCGCCCTTCCTGGGCCCCTTGAGCAAGATGGCAACCGCCTCTATCCTCTCGGACGCCCAACCCAACCAAATCACCACCGCCGCCGGGCTGGCAACGAACCCCCAAGACCAGAGAGAGGCCACCCCAGCTCTCCCGGGCATCGCGAACCCGTTCGCACTGCCCATCACACCCAAGAAGCGCCCGATCAAAGAAGTCCGCTTCAGAAACGCCAAAGCCCCAAGAATCGACTTCGGCAACGAAACCCCCAAACCCGGCCCCAAGGGAACAGCCAGTCTACACAAACCCCTCGACGTATCTCTCTACAGCCGCCTGGCAGAGCAGTGCGCAGAAGAAGAGGAAATCAGGAACGCCCGCAGGGAAGTACTGCTAGGCACCTCTGAAGCCGTTGACGTCTACTTCGCTACACTCGAAGGGAAACATCACAGAGCCGCCGCTTTACAGATCGCAAAAGCTCTACAGAAATCTCTCGTTAACTTCACTGCTACCCAGCATTACAACCTGGGGGGCATCCTAACCCCCGAGGAATCAGGCACTGACGACGACGATGCCCAACGTCCCAAAGCCACAAGGAAGCAAGCCCCCATTGGCCCACGCAACCCCACAAGCCCCACCCCATCGGACAAGGACGGCCCGCTCCCACCCACTAGCAAGCCGGGCAAGGGCCCTACGGCATCCTATGCCGAGGCGGTCAAGCGAGGCACACAACCTACTAAAATCCCCCCCCCCTCGCAACAACCAAACAAAAGGAAAAGACAACGAAAAACATCAGAGACAACTCAAAGAAAACCCCCAACAAGGACGCTGGCTCTAGAGCCCCTGACGACAGGATCTTCCTCCGGGTCCCCCCAGACCATGTCTGGAGAAAGAACACCGCCGTCGGGGCCAAGAGCAGCGTCATCAAGTTCTGCAGACTCGACTATACAGACATCACATATATACAAGAGGTACGTACAGGCTTTGCCATCCGAACCAAAGACCAAAATTCCCGCAACAAACTCCTCTTCTTCAAAGCAGAATTCGCCAAAGAAGGGATGAAACTGGAGGAAGCGGAAAGTTGGCAAACTTTTATAGTGCAAGGAGTCCCCCGTTACTTCACCGACACTGAAGGGACCCACCCCACCGACCCCTTGGTCGCCACGGAAGCGCAACTCCGGGCTAAGTCCGGCGCCCCCCCCGCCAGATGCAAACCATCACAGCACGGGGAAGACATCAACTCCCGAAACTGGATCATCTCGTTCAGGGACAAGGTCGAACCTGGCTTCAGACTGTTCGGATGCTCCGCCCCTGCGAAACGGCTGATCTCGAAGGCACAGATCACTCAGTGCGACCGCTGCCTGGGCTTCCACGATCCCAGGGCTTGCAACCGCACGGAACGCTGCAAGAAGTGCGGCAGGTCGTCGCACGGAGAGTGCACAAACCCCGAGCAGTGTGCCAACTGCAATGGACCTCACTCGTCCACGGCGCTGAACTGCGCGGCACGCCCGAAACGCAAAGACGGCAGGATCGAACGGCCTACTAAGGACCAACTCCAGGCCATCCGGAAACTTGGGACGACCGAGTTTGTCAAGACACACCCGAACACCAGCACAGACAGACCCAGAGTAATCCTCCAGAGGACGACCCAGGATGAAGACACCCACACCCGTGCCCACTCCGCAGGAGCCGCGGGAGCAACATGGGACCTGCACACAGAGGGCACCCCCACCCCGGCCCCTCAAGGCCAGGACGAGAGGCCCGCCGCAAACAACGGCGAAGGCAAGTCAGTCCCTTCCGCCCTGGCAAGGAGCTCCTTCGCACCCCGACCCATGGGCCCCGCAAACCCCCATCCAAGCCAGACTCCCGCCCCATCGCGGCCAGTACCAGGAGTCTCGACGGAGTCCCCCATTTGCGTCCCATCGGACGCCCCGTCCCCACCAGAGTCGGCCATTCAGGTCGCCGACGACGACACTGACATGGACACTGAATGAGTAGCACGCCCCGGCGATCAAACCGCCGAAAACACGGCCTTCGGGTCCTGCAGGTAAACACAGGACGAAGACCGGAATGCCACGATACCGCACTCTCCCTCGCATGGGAGGGCGGCTTCGACGTCATCTTGATACAGGAACCATGGGCAAGGTGGGACCGCACCTCCCTACGCAGACAAACAAAGAACCACCCGGGGTACAGAACCTTCAACCCCCTAGGGAACTGGACACAAGACCCCCCCTCAGTTCTCACATACGTCAGGATCTCACCCAACCTACCAGCGACTCAACTACAACCAGTTGGACTTGAGGACCGCAACGTATGCTGGACACGGGTTTGCGACTACACCATCGTCAACATCTACCGCAGGGCGACAGAAACCGTCACGATGGACATCCTCGAGAGGTGGGGGCGCCCCCCCTCGAGAACCATCGTGGCGGGGGACTTCAATGCGATACACTGGACCTGGCAACCCGGCGGCAGGACCAACACCGCGGGAAACCAGGTGGAAGAATGGGCAGAAGGAGCGGGTCTCTCTCCCTCTCTCGTCGACACACCGACCAACCGTCACGGCAACACAATCGACTTGGTCTTCACCAATACAGCCGCCCAGACGGTGGTAGACAGACAACTGGACACAGGGTCGGACCACTTCACACTCGTCACTACTCTGCCGGACCCGACAGCCCCGCCAACTACCAAGGGCAAGCTCTACGTCCCGTTCGAATCCCTCCTAGACTTCAGCCAACTAATGCATAGCCACAAATCCTGCCTGCCGGACCTGGACCCCAACAGTGTCACACAAGAGGACTTGGACGGAGCGGCCCAGGCTTTACAAGACCTCTTCACTACCGCCATGACAGGGGCCGGCAAGAGAAGGCATCAAAACGGCCACAGCGCACCATGGTGGGACCACGACTGCAGAGAGGCACAAAGGGCAGTGACAGCGACCGCTGACGCATCCGAGGAAAGAGAAGCCGCCGAGAAGACCCTGCGAACAACCGTCTCACGAAAGAAAGCAGCCCACTGGGACTCGATCATAGCCGCGGCAGGACCGGGCAGAGGCATATTCCAGGTAGCCAAGTGGAGGAAGGCCACTGACCGGTTCCAACCACCACCCTTGGTAGACGGGGACCGTCAGGTTACAGACCCAACGGACAGAGCCACCCTCCTGCGGAGGATGGTCCTCGAACGCAGGGAAGCGTCCGAAGACGTCGATGCCCCCTGGGACCACCCGGTCCGCCCCCCCAAGAACATCCCCTGGAATGAGGAACTGAGCAAGGAAGAAGTGACGAAAGCCACTACCGGAGCGGGGAACACCGCCCCCGGGGCAGACGGGATCTCGGTGAAACTTCTCAAGATGGCCTGGCCGGCGGTCGGCGACTTCGTACACAAGCTCTTCAAAGGATGCCTAAAGATCGGATACCACCCAGCCCCTTTCCGAAACGCCGAAGTAACCTTCATACCCAAGCCGAACAAGGCGGACTACTCCAAGCACAAAGCTTGGCGGCCGATCTCACTCCTGTCGTGCATAGGCAAGGGCCTGGAGAGGCTACTAGCGCGAAGGATCGCAAGAGACGCACTCGAGCACGGAGTGCTCCCGAGACAATACTTCGGAGCTCTGCCGAAGAGGAGCGCCACGGACCTCCTCGCCTGCCTCGTTCACGACGTAGAACTAGCACTCTCCAGGGGAGAGGAGGCATCGATCCTCACCCTCGACATCTCGGGAGCTTTTGACATCGTGATGAAGAACCGCATGACCCTCCGACTCAGGGAACAGGGATGGCCAGACCAGCTCACCAGATGGGTGGAGTCCTTCCTGAGCGACCGCACGGTCTCCGTCCGGAAAGGGGACGGCACCACCCTTCCCCGCAGCGAACTCAAGTGCGGAACTCCCCAGGGATCCCCCTTCTCACCAATCTTGTTTATGCTGTACGTCGCCCCGCTCCTGGGAACAGGATGGGCCAGCAACAAACGCTTTGGCTACGCAGACGACGTCGCCTTCCTGGCCACAGGCCCTCACGCGGGCTACACCTCGGTGATGCTACAGAACGAGCTGGACCGGGCGGTCCGGTGGGGTCAGGAAAACGCAATCTCCTTCGCTCCAGACAAAGCCGAACTCCTCCACTTTCATAGGAGACGCGGACCTAATCCTCAACACCCAGTGACACTGGAAGGAAGACAGGTCAACCCCGAAGAACACATGAAATGGCTCGGCGTCATTCTCGACCCCAAGCTGTCGTTCAAAAAACACGTGGAGGCCCAGGCGGGCAAGGCCCTGAAGACGGCCAACTTCCTAAAGAGCCTCAACAAGACCCGAAAAGGCTCCCCCCCCAACGCAGTGGCCATGGCGGCCAAGGCCTGCGTACTACCAGTCGCCCTGTACGGCATGGAGGCGTGGTGGCCCGGCTTGGAGAGAGAATCCAGGAACAACCCTGGCAGGATAGTGAGCACAGGCGTCAATAACCTCGCAGCAAAACTAGACAAAGCCTTCAAAACTGCAGCCCGCGCCGTCCTACCGGTCTGGAAGACCACCCCCGTCCCGGTGCTTCACAGAGAGTCCGGCGTCCCGCCCGCATTCACGGTTCTCGCCCAGGCGAGACTGAGAAACGCCGCCCGACTCGCGGGTCTGGACCGCTCTCATCCACTGACCGACAGGATTGACAGACCGAACGTCCAGCTCCCTGCGACTCGCCTACAGAGGACAGCCAGACTTGTCGGCAGGTCCATCCGACCTACCCTCTTCGCCCACAAACCCCGTTTCGTCAGAGCCGGCCCGAGCTTTGAAACACTCGGGAAGGAGGTGGCCACACGGAAGCACCTTGAACTAATAGACTCGCTGCCAGCCTCGACGGCAGTGGCTTACTCAGACGGCTCCCAACTCGACGGGAAGACTGGATGGGGAGCAGCAGTGTACTACAGAGCCAAAGTCTACAAGGACTGCGGGCCACTCGCCAACGCAGAGGTCTACGACGCAGAAGCCGTAGGAGCTGCTAGAGCGATCAGAACAGCAGCCGGACTCGCAAGGAACGACCCCAGAATCAACGAAATACACGTCTTTCTTGACAACACGTCAGTGGTCAGAGGCCTGCTGGGCGAAGCCCCAACCTCGTCACAAGAAGAGTTCATGCGGTTCCAACGCACGGCAGAAGAGATACACCCCTGCAAGGTGTTTGTTTCCTGGGTGCCAGGCCACAAAGACATACGAGGCAACGAAACGGCGGATGAACTAGCGAAGGAAGGGACGGCCCGCAACCTCCCCTCTCAGAGTTGGAGCACTCTAGCGCACATCAAACGCTGGGCAAAAGCGGAAAGAACAACCCTCCAGGAGAAGTACTGGGAGGCGAACTCCCCGGAAAGCTACCGACTATGGGGCCTGGGAGCGCCTACAAATCCCCCGGAACTGAAACTCCCCCGGCCCATCTTACACAGGCTGTTGGCAGAAAGGTCTGGTCACGGAGACTTCCAAAGCTACCACGACCGTTTTGGCCACGACACGCAATCCCGTTGCAGATGCGGCTCCCCCAGGGAGCCGGGGCACTTTGCCGAATGCCGCATGACGAGGAGCTTCCTCCCCGAAACACCGAGAGGCGAGAGACCAGTCACGTACCTACTAGGACCCAAAGGAAGCGAGGCTTTCCAGAAGCTGGTGGAGGAGGTAAACCCATACGGCCCCCCTCTACAAGACATAGATTGAGAACACACCAAAACTTTCCTTTGTCCAGCGAAACGTAGCGAACAGGGTCTAGCCCCCTGGCTCCTACCGACCTGTTGCCCAGACGAGGCTGTTGTACCTAGATACAGAGTGGTCGTAAATAGTAATAAAAAATAAAAAAAATAAAAAATAAAAATACTTAAAGATAAATTTTAATCTGCTAGCTTAAAATTAAGTATTTATTTAAAGTCCTTTATAGGGATTATAAACTGTAATATTATTTATTATTATTTTATATTTATTAATTTACTATAAAGATTTACTTTATTTAACTATTAGGTTATATATAAAATAGGTAGGTTAAATAACCTGCTAGCACTTTCTATATTAAAATAATAATAATAAATATAAATCTATATTATCCCTTTATCCCTATATACTTTTTAATTCTCTATATCTTATCTTTTATTTTATTATTTATTGCTTTTTTATAATTTATATATATTATATAGCGAACTATATAAGGGTTATATTATTATAGGCTTTACTTTTTCTATAGAATTTAGCTATAATAATCCAGGTCCCTAGAATTTACTTAAAACTTCAATAAATATAGTTATTAACTAAACCTAATTAATAAGTAAATTTATTCTCTTTTACAATTTTAACTATACTAGGAAAGCCTGCAGACAGCAGTAATAGACCTATAATCTTGCTATAATTAAAGCTTTAGTATAGCTAAACTATTATAGCTATACTAGTAAATTAACTATAACTACTTTAAAATAAATTAATAGTATTTATTTATTTTATATTAATTTAAATTATAAATTATTAACTTGGCTCTTTATATTATAATATTAATTTAAACTATAAATTATTAACTTAGCTCTTTATATTATAATATTAATATAAATAAGTAAATTTTAAGTTTTGTTTATATTATTAAGTAAATGTAAGCCCTTTTTTTAATTTAATATACAGGACTCTTTAACTTTAAAGGATAAGATTTTTTAACCCTAAGGTATAAGATTCTTTAACCTTAAAGTATAAGATTCTTTAACCCTAGGATATAAGATTCTTTAACCTTAAGGGATAAAAGTCTTTAACCCTAGTATATAAGACTATTTAACCTTATAGTATATAGTTATAAAAGCTAAAAAAAAATAGGCTTAACTATATAGCTAAACAGGAGGTTAGCCTTAACTATCCCTCCTTTTCTTTTTTCCTCTTTACTTTTTCTTTTTTTATTATATTTATTTAAAATTATAAAGTATAAAATCTTTAAACCTATATAAAAAAAAGCTTTAGCTTAGGGTATAAAGCTATAGAGGTATAAAAATCTAAGTCTAACCCTATAGCTAAGCATAGGTTTTACCTTAACTATACTTAAAGATATAGCAGCCCTCAATAATTATATATTTAAATACAGTTTAATTAAATTTAATAACAGGCCATTTAATAGCTATATACTAGTAAAGTAATAGCATTAAAGAGGAGAGTTACTGTAAAAAGCAGGGTATTATTATAGGCTAGGCTATATCTCCTAGAATTACAACTATGCTAAATCTGGCAATATAACTAATACTAGACTGCCTGCCTAATTAAGAAACTACCTTGGCTATAACTTTATGTATAACTATATAGTATATATGTAGCTAGTATAGAACTTCCCTCCTTTAGCTATAGATATATATTTAGAATATTTTTTAGGCGAACTAGTATATAAAGGAGGTTGCTTAGTGTCTTTCCAAAAACTACTACACTGCCTTTAGCGGGGAGATTGGGATATTCCGCCAGGAAAGCCATAATAGCGGGTTCCAGGGAGCAGTTAGGAAGCCGGGCAGGAGTCTTGTTGCGACAATTCTCCCCGCTATTGTTGCAGATAATGCTTGATCCGCGTATAGGAGTCAATAGCAGAGATTGGCATACAGGGCGTCAAGATCCGGCTGTGGAGAAGGGTCTACTTCTACTAGAATGGCCATGCCTGACCCGTTCTTGTCCAACCAGTTGCACGACGCAACAAACCTGCAATCTTAAATAATCGCATCGGCATTGGGGTTTATTGCAGCGTCGTTATATCTTCCTTCCAAAGAGGCAGTATGAATGGCCTAGGAAAGGGGAAGGTGAGGCTAGAGCATTGTCCCTTTTGCCGGAGTATTATCCCCCTTTATAAGATCTTATTTCATGCTACTGGCGTAACTGATCGAAGTTGGTCCATATAGGCGGTTGTGGAGGGTTAAATTATAAAACCTCTTATTAAGCCCTTGCAGCTGCTGGCCGCATTATATATTCGACCACCAAAACAGGGACCGCCTGCCTACTATAAAGCCGAAAACGCCTGTGCTAGATTGCTTTAATGTATATGTCCGGCATCTCATTCCTGTAGTTCTATTAAAGTGCCATTATCCGAGCCCCCTAGCTGCTTCCTCTATAGACTTGCATACCTGCCCGCTTTATTTAATAACTCCTGATGTCTTCCTCTTTCCACTACTCTCCCCTTATGAAGCACGAGGATCTAATCCGCGTGCACTACCGTCGACAACCTATAGGCAACCATAAACGTTGTCTGCAGCCTATTTATCCTCCCCAGCGCGGCCTGAATCTCTGTCTCTGTCTCTGTGTCCACTGCACTTGTCGCCTTGTCGAAAATCAAAATGGGGGGACCCTTGAGGAAGACGCGCGCGATGGCGAGGCGCTGGACTTCCCTGCCGGAGAGCTTGATACCCTGCTCGCCGACCTTGGTGTCGTACCCCTTGTTGAAGGAGAGGATCTTGTTGTGGATAGCGGCAGCGCGGTATGCCTCGTGGACTTCCGCGTCGGAGGCGGAGAGGCGGGCGTAGCGGAGGTTGTCTATGATGGAGGCGTTAAAGAGGAGGGGGTTTTGAGGCACGACGCCGATAACGTCTCGGAGAGAGCTTTGCATTATGTCGCGCACGTTGTGGTTGTCAATCTTGATACTGCTGGACGATATGTTGTAGTACCGCAGCAGGAGCTTTACGAGCGTCGATTTGCCTGCCCCCGTCGTGCCAACTAACGCGACAGTCTCCCCCGGCTTCGTACAGATACTTATGTCCCGGATTACTGTGTGCTTGTCGTTGTATGCAAAGTTAATGTGCTTAAACTCGACGTTTCCCTCGATATCCCCTAGGTTCCCCGCGCCCTCCTTATTGACGATGGTGGGCTTTGTCGTGAGCAGGTCGAGCAGCCGCTCTGCATCGATGAGGTCCGACATGAGGTATTGGTACTCATGCGAGAGGGACTTGATGGGCCAGATTAGATATTCCCAGTACTGTATTAAGAAGACGAAGTCTCCGAGAGTTGACCTTCCCTTGTACACTTCGTGTGCGACTAGGCATGCCAGTGCGAAAAACGTGACGGGGATGAGCGCCTTATTGAGCGCGCTAATATACGCGTCCCTAGTTTCCCAGGCCTTCTTCGCGACGAGGTGTTTATTGACCGCGGCGCCGAAACGGAATCGCTCGTGGGAAAACCTGTTGAACGCCGACACGGTGACCTATCCCTGGATGGCCTGGTGCATCACCCTCGCTTCATCGCGCTCCGCCTTGGTGACCCTCCGCCTGTTGTCCACGTTCCAGCTGGACGTTACCGCCTCCAGCGCCAGAAACGCCAGCGATGCGGTCAATATGCATAACGCGACAGCCGAGTTGAACTTTGCATACAGGAGCATGAACCCAATACCTATGTCCGCCACCGTCGGGAGTATCTCTAAGATCGCTGTATCGAGCACCCGGGTCAGTGCGCCGCCCTGCTTAACCGCCTTTATTACCTCGGCCGAGTCGCGGTCAGCGTGGAACTCTATTGCTTGAGATATGATATGCGAGAAGGCCGCGTTGGTGAGGCGGCGGTAGGAGAACTGGTTAAGGGGGATTTTTGCGAGGCTCTTAACTATACCGAGTCCGGACTTGTCGTGTAGTAGTATGGCGAGAAGGTAGATTGCTAGATCTGCGTAGGGCGCTTGTCGATTGAGCAGCCTGTCAGTGATGAGGCCGAGCTGTGCGGGGACGAGAATGTTGAGAATTCGGTCGGCTATGAGGCAGAGGATGCAGATCAATATACCGGCTTGGACCTTGATGTCGTTCTTGGGGATGAGGTAGGGGAGGAAGACCTTGAAGTTGCTAAGATAGACCACCCAGCTGCCGCTTTTGCGCAAATGCGTTGTCCGCACGCCTTTGCCGTCTTTATCATCGTCTTTATCATTGTCTTCATCATCTTCCTCGTCCTCTGAGCTGCCTTTGATAGAGGAACTGTCGGGATTTGATGACTCAGTGCCATACGACTGACACTCGTCGTTATGGCTATTAAGAAAAGGCGCCCGCTCGTCGCTTTTACCCTTTTCCTTGCGTGAGGTGAAGCGAGTCAGACAGTCGAGAAAGAGACTGATGATAAGAAATAATCGAGCAGCTATAATAACCAGAAGTGACCTTTGTTCCATCGTCTGCTTGCCGTAAAACGCCTCGGTCGTCAGCAATGGGACTCTAAAGACAAGTGACACCAGCGCAAGCCTAAATACTTCCACGGCTAAATATCCCTTCCTCAGAGAAATTATCCCCCAAGCCATGGCATAGTATGCAGCCGCAATCGTATGGTCTTTTTCCTGTCCAAGGCCATCCCCGTGCAGTGCGACAAACAACACCTCCGCCGAGTAAGTCGCAACGACGAGCCCAACCACACCGACTCTTAGCCAACTCTTGTAAAGCACCGCTGAATAGCTCTTCTTTTTCTGACTATAGTTAGACAGAAATGACGCAAAAACAAAAAAACAGAACTGCAATAGTGGATGCTATATATAAGCCTCTAGACAGGCTCAAAGCGGAAACTAGAGCTATTGTGTAAACCATACTGTATATGCGAACCTATCTATTTGCCTGAAAAAAATATACTGAGTTGAGTTGTCTGTATAGTGCTTAAATAAAACGCATGCAGATATATATAATGGCAAAAGTTCTAGATATAACTGTCCTTTTAATAGTGAGTAACCCTGCTGCGGATTTAGCTTGTGGCTGTGTGCTGGCAGTGCTATCATGGAGAGTCACCGCGTGACTCACGCCCAGTACATTAAGAAACCAACGCGGGCCCGTTTAATAGACGATACTGTACTCCGTACTGTATAGTACTAATTGCAAGATTTAATATTCGCTAGATTTATTTCGGCGGGCGTTTTCAGGTGTATGGGAGGAAATTGTGAAATTGACTTGACTAGGTATTGTTATATACTATTATGGCGACTTAACCCTTTGAATCGATATATTAAGAGTCTCTGCGGAGGCTCTACTTTGGGAAATGAGGGAGTGGCGCAGTCTAATGCTTATAAATTAAAATAGGGGAACGCTCTCCGGATGTCGGATCGCTGTCTAGAGCCTTGAGGAACGAAGGTGGGAGGTGGGAGGTTGGAGATCAGAGGTCGGCGCTGGAAAAGTAGGGGTGCCGGGAAGGGAGAAGTAGAGGAGATTCGGAGGAAGGTAAGACAAAGGTAGGAATAGTCAGATGCAATTGTTGGTTTATTATTACAGCGTATATTGCTGTAGTATATATATATATATAAGATAGTTGCCGGGAGTAAATGGCATAATAGCCAGAGCCTTGAAGATTATATAATAAAGCATTTATTATTTAATAAATTTTAATAGATCTTATTTATTAAAAGGAGGGTTTACTTCTTTTATAGAAAAGTTTAATAGAGGCAGTAAAAATAAAAAGGCAGATACTATTTAATTTTAGGCCGGGGTAATATATATTAATGATATTATATAGTTATAATAATATAAATAAAGAAATAATATTGCTGGTCTTATATCTAGTAAAAAGGTATATAAATATAAATTATAGGGAAAGTTAAAGTTAAGTTTGCGTAAAAGGTATATATTAGACTAATAATAGGTATATAGGATATATATAGAATGTAATATATATAAGTATATTGCAGGAAAAAGTAATTTAAAGAATATAAAGCTAAATTAAAGCAATTAGGAAAGTAATTAAATAGAAAAGTAGTTTAACTTTATATAAAAGAGTTATATTAAAGACAGTCTAAAAGTATAAATGTATAGAGTATAGTAAATAAAATAATATTTAGGCTAAAGTAATTTATAGAGATACTGATAGGATATTATAGAGATAAGCTATTTATAAAAGAGCCTTTAAAATATATACTTATAGTTTAATTAGTAAAAGTCTATAATAGCAGAGTCAGTAAATATCTTAGCCTATACTTTTAATAAATATAAATATAATCTTAAAGCGGAAAGGTAGGATAAAAGGTAAAATAATAGCTTAAATTAGGATTAGACCTATATAAACTCTATAATAAAAGAAATTATTATTTTTCCTCCTCCTTACTTTATTTTCTTTCTTTATCTATTTAAAAAAAGATATTAATAGTAATTAGTTAAGTTATATAAAGTTAACTAGTAAAGTAAAGTATAATAAATATCTAGTTTAAAAATTAGAGAGTAAATATTAGTAATAGTATCTAAAGGCTAGGTAATATATTAAGGCTATAATAAAAGTCTGCAATAAAAGTAAGGAAAGTTAAAAAAATAGAGAGTAAAAGGCAATAGCACTAAAGGTTTCTAATAAAATAATAGCTTTATTAAAAGCTATATTAAACTTAGAATTGCCGGGTCTAGTTAAAGAGACAGTTAATAGGGCAAATAAAATAAAAAAGCCAGAGAGGTTAAAAGGTTTTAGGGAATTTACTAGTATAGTATTTTATTCTAATAGATATACTAGTAAAGATATATAAAGAGAAAGCTGTTTAGGTATAGTTATATTAAAACAGAATATTGCTTTAAGTATTAATAAATAAGAGAAAAAAACTTTATTTTTATTAAACTTTACTGCCTGTAAGACGACTAGTGCCTTTAAAGTATCCAGAAAAGCAGTCTATAGTAGAGATTCTCCAATTACGGCGATAAAAAAGACGCGGTGATATTATTACAGACCAGCCATTATCAAAACGTGTTCGAAATTTTCCTTTATCCAGCGAAATGTAAAGAACTGGGTCTAAACCCTAGCTCCTATTAACCTATTGCCCAGAAAAGGCTGTTATATATAAATACAGAGTGGTTGTAAATAGTAATAAAAAAAAATAAAAAAACGTATTTGAAGATTTAAATATAGGCAGAGGGGAGATAAGAGACTAAAGGATAATCTCGATAGTTTTATAGGAATATTAAATAAAGAATTCCTATAGAATAAATAATTATTGTATAAGCAGATATAGTATACACTAATCCCTCTTAACAGGAAATTATCCGCTATACAGGATTTACTATATAGGATTTTTACTAGGCATTTTATAATATAAATATATTACTATTATATATATATACTATTTACTATTATAAATATAAGAAAATAAAGTTAATAGATATTGCCTAGGATAAATAGTTAGCTACTTTTATAAAAAAGCAGTATAAGTTACCTGCTAGTTGCTATTAATACTTCCTAGCAGGTTACAGTATTTTAGTATATAGTAATTATACTAAAAGGTTATGGAAAGGAACTCTCTCGCCTATAGCTTTACTTTATTGGCAGTTAAAGTATAAGTATACATTTTTAAAGGAGCTTAAATATTTAACACTAGTTAAATGTCACGATCCGACTATATTAAAGACCAGGTTACAGGGATATAGGAGAATATTAATTACACTAACTAATTATTAGGAAATACTTACTGCGCTAAAAGTAATTACTTAAACGCTTACTATATTAAAATATATAATTATTTACTTAATTACTATATTACTGCAGTAATTGCAGTAATATTTACTGGAATATTAATAATTATATATAAATCTCTTTTATATATATATAACTGGCTTATTAGTTATTTAATATAGTTATTTAAATAGTTGTTAATAATTGCATTTACTAAAACCGCCTATTTTATAAAATTATAACTATATTACCCTATTTAATATTTATCTGTAACCTCTCTATTAATATAAACCTATAAACCTTAGTTTACCTTTTAAGAATTAACCTAGATTATTATACATTAATAGCTTTTATTTAAAAGGCTATTAAAAATCTTAAATAATATTGGAAATATATCTACTATAGTATCCTATTTTAATAATCCTAATACTTTACTTTCTGCTTTACCTTTTTATTAAAGATAAGACTATAATAGAGATAATATAATAAATAAAAGTAAAGATAAAGATAAAGTTAATAAAATAAAATAATTCTGTATTTATATAAAAAGAGCCTTTTAATATATAAAAGCTAACTATATAAAATAAAAATAAAACTAGTAGTATTTAATTACTAAAAATACTAGACTTTAGTAAATAATTTATTAATAGTAAACAGCTATTATAGATTTATAGAATTAAATATTACCTATACCTACTTTAAACCTTATATTAAACTTTAAAGGAAATTAACCTTTAAGGGATTTAAGAGAATTGCTTAAAATATAACCTTTTTAATACTTTAATTAAAGTACTATAATACTTTAATTATTTTTTATTTAATTATATAATTATTTTATTTACTTTTTAATTAACTTTAATATAAAAATTAATAGGGTTTTTTTAGTTATTAGATAATTTAAAAGGAATACTTTAAAGTAGTTTAAATTTATTTAAAGGGATTTCTTTAATAATAAAGTTAATGTTAATAAATAAATATAAACTATATTAATTAATTATAATTAGTTTAAGGAAGAATTAAAAAATATCTTTAATAATATTAGTAAAGAATATACTATAGAAAATAAATTTATAAATTTAGTTTAAAAAGGAAAATACTTTAATTATATTATATATTTTAAAAACTATACTTTTAAGGTTAAGTAAAGAAATTCTACTTTTATTAAATACTTTTATAATAAATTTAAACTAAAAGTTAAAAGGGAAACTTATAAGTTTTTTTAAAATAAAAGTATTATTAAGTTTATTAAAAAAAATATAAATATAAATAATTTACTTTATAAACTTTATTTAAATATAAAAAAAAGATTATAGTAATTTAAATAAGTTTATAAGTATTAAAAATATATAAATTAAAGTAAAAAGTAATAAAAATATATTTCTAGCTTTAATAATAAAAGATTTAATTAAATAAATTAAGATTTTATTTAATAGGGAAAGGTAAAAGTTATTTATTATAACTATAATAAATTAAAATACTTTTTAAAAGACTATAAAACTTTATAAAAGCTAAGAATTAATAAACCTAAAAAGTCTATACTAGAATTTAAATAAAAGGTTAATATAGTATTAAAGATTATTAATTATATACTATTTAACTAGACTATATACTATAATAATAACTGCTTTACCTATAAATTTAATAAAGATAAAAATAAATAATATTTAAAATAACTTAAAAAGATATTTATAATAAATTAAAGGGGATATTAGTTAAGACTTAAATCTTTAACTTTTAAAGATATTTTTAAAGAAAATAAAGTAAATAAATATTTACTATACCTAGATAATTTAATAAAATAAAACCTAAACTTTAATTATATAAAGTTAAATAAAGATAATAGTATTTTAAATATATAAATAGTTACTATAATTAACTATTAATATTTTAATTAAATTACTATAGGTAATAAAATATAGACTAGTAGTAATAACTTTAATAATAAAGATAAAAATAACCTTTTATAATATAAACTATTACTATATAATACTATACCTTTAAAACTAGAGAATACACTACCTATAAATAATAACCTTAAAGGTAAATTAAATAAATATTACCTAAACTTAATTAAAAGAGTTACTATAAATATATAGTAAAATAGGTTAAATTTAAATTTATATAAATAGCTTTATATGCAAAATAAAATTTATAATAAAATAGCTATTAAAGTTATTTTAACTGCTTTAGCTATATAAACAGAACCTATATATTTCTATATATAAAGAGACTATACTGTAAATAACCCTATTTATAAATATAATAATCTAGGTTAATTCTTAAAGAATAAACCAAGGTTTATAGGTTTATATTAATAAAAGGGTTAAAGATAAATACTAGATAAGGTAATATAGTTATAATTTTATAAAATAAGCGGTTCTAGTAAATATAATTTATTAATAATTATTTAAATAACTTTATTAAATAAATAATAAGCTAGTTATATATATATAAAGGAAATCTATATATAATTACTAATCTTTTAATAAATATTACTGCAGTTACTATAATAGTATAGTAATTAAGTAAATAATTATACTTTTTAATATAGTAAATATTTAAATAATTATGTTTAGTATAGTAATTACTTTTTAATAATTAGTTAATATAATTAATATTCTCCTATACTACTATAACCTGGTTTTCAATATAATTAGATTATAATATTATATCCCCCTTTTATTAGTTTTATCTTTAAAACCTATTTAATCTTTTCCCCTTTTTTATATATAATATCCTTTTTTTAACTATTGTATTATATTTAATAATTTATAGTTTATTTATATTAAATTAACTTTTTATTATTATAAATTTACAGACTTAATTAATATTAATAGCTTTAATATTATACTTTATTTTTATTATCTTTTTTATAGCTTAAAGTATTATATAAGTAATTACTTTTTAAAATACAGTAAATATATTTATATTAATTATTTATATAATAGTATAAAGGTTATATTAAGCTTTTATATATTTCTTTAAAGTTTTCTTTTTAATATTATAGTTAAAATTATTTTTTAATATTAAATATTATTTTTAAATTATAATATTTTAATTCTATTAAAAGATTAATTAAAAAACTTTTATTATTTTATTATAAAGCCTTTTATAAAGTTAAAATAGAAATAAATAAAGCTTTAAATTATTTAAAATATTTTTTTTATTAAAAATAATAGCTGTAAATTAAAGGTAAAAAGATAGTTATATATAAATTAAAATCTTTAAATAAACTAAAAGATTTAAAGTAATAGGAATTAGAAATTCTTTTAAAGGTTTAAGACTTTTAAAGTATTAATTTTTTAACTTTTAATTCTTTATTAAACCTTTTATTAAAAGGTTTAGATTTTAATAAAATTACTATAAAGTTATTTAAAAGTATTTAAAGTATTTTTTAAATTTTTAAAAGTTATATTCCTTTTTATATTTATTTTATTTTATTATATATTAATATTCATTACTTTTTATTTTTATAGCTTTAATTTTTATTAATTTTATATTTATTTTTAATTAATAATATTTTAATTAAATATATAATTAATTTATTTTCTATTTTATTTTATAATATTTTTTAAAGTTATAAAATATAAAATATTAAATAAATTTAAATATTATTTAATAATATAAATTTATAGGTAACTTTTAAAATAACCTTTTTAATTAAGTAAAGTTTAAGTTTTTTAAAATTTAATTTATTATTTAATTATATTATTTTAATATATTTTTTGGTTTTTTTTATATAAAGTAAAAGTATACTTATATTTTTTTATATAACTACTTTATATTTTTAGCTTTAATTTATACTTTATAAATATATAAGCCTTTTTTTAATATTTTATATATATTTAATATAAAGTTATAGTTAATATATATAAAGTTAAATTTAATTAACTTTAAAGTATTACTATAATAAAATATTTATATAATTAATAGCTTTTTTATTTAATTCTTTAAATTAAAGTTAATATAACTTTTTAAATAAACTTTAATAATTTAATTAATATATTTTATTTAACTATTTATCTATAAATAATAAATAATATTAAGCTTATAATTTATATTTAATTAATTTATAAATATTTATTAGAATTTAAATATAAAAGTTAGTCTTTAATTAACAATACTTTTAGCTAAAATTATATAGTTAACTATAATAAATTATAAAAATATATAAATTAGTATTTTTATATTTATTACTTTTTTATATAAAAGGAAATAAAAGTATTAAATAAATTAATTTATAATTATTAAAATATTTTTATATTTAATCTTTAATTTTAATTTAATAAATAATAATAGTTTAATAATGAAGTTTAATAAAATTAATTTTTATAATTATTTTAATATTAATAAAGGTTAAAGTGTACTATATAGTTTATATTTTAAAAGTTTAATTATTTTATAAATTATTTAGTAAAAAATAATATTTTATATTATTTTTTTAAATCTTTAAAACTTAAAGTACTTTTATATTTATTTATAGGTTTTATAAATACTTTTATATTTATATATTAAATATTAATAAACCTTTATAATTCTATTCTTTTAATATTTATTTTAAAATCTAGATATTTTTATTTTATTATTAAATTCTTTTTTTATTAAACTTTATATCCTTTAAAAATTTATTATTATTTTAAATAATATAATACTTTTTATATATTAAAGTTATAATTTATTCTTTAAAATTATTATAATTTTATCTTTATTTTATAAAGTAAAATAAAATATTAATTAGAATATATAATATTTTATATTCTTTTAAAAGTATACTATATATTTATATATAATATAAATAATTTAGGATATAGTATAGTATTTTTTATTATTATAACCTAACTATATTAAAGACTAGGTTATAGGGGTATAGGAGAATATTAGTTATATTAACTAATTATTAAAAAGTAATTACTGCACTAAATATAATTACTTAAACACTTACTATATTAAAAAATATAATTATTTACTTAATTACTATATTATTATAGTAACTGTAGTAATATTTACTAAAAGATTAATAATTATATATAGATTTCTTTTATATATATATAATTAGTTTATTATTTATTTAATAGAGTTATTTATATTATTATTAATAAATTGCATTTACTAGAACTGCCTATTTTATAAAATTATAATTATATTACTTTATTTAATATTTATCTTTAACCTTTTTATTAATATAAACCTATAAACCTTGGTTTATCCTTTAAAAATTAACCTAGATTATTATATATTAATAGCTTTTATTTAAAAGGCTATTAAAAATTTTAAGTAATGTTATAAATATATTTACTATAGTATCCTTTTTTAATAACCTTAATACTTTACCCTTTATTCTACCTCTTTACTAAAGGCAAAATAATAATAGAGATAATAATATAAATAGAAGCGAAAATAAAAATAAAGTTAATAAAATAGAATACCTATATATCTATATAAAGGAAGCCTTTTAATATATAAAGCTAACTATATAAAATAAAAGTAATACTATTAGTATTTAATTATTAAAAATATTAAACTTAATTAAATAATTTATTAATAGTAAGCAATTATTATAAATTTATAGAATTAAGCGCTGCTTATATTTAACTTAAACTTTATATAAATTATTAAAAAAATTAACCTTTAATAGACTTAAAAGAGTTATTTAAAATATAACCTTTTAAGTACTTTAATAAAAGTATTATAGCGCTATAACTATTTTTTACTTAATTATACAATTATTTTATATACTTTTTAACTAGCTTTAATATAAAGACTAATAAAGTCTTTTTAGCTATTAAATAATTTAAAAGAAATCCCTTAAAGTAGTTTAAATTTACTTAAAGGGATTTCTTTAATAATAATATTAATATTAATAAATAAATATAAACTATATTCATTAATTATAATTAATTTAAGGAAAAGTTAAAGAATATCTTTAATAATATTAATAAAAAATATATTATAGAAAATAAATTTATAAATTTAATTTAAAAAGGAAAATACTTTAACTATACTATATAATTTAAGAACTATACTTTTAAAGTTAAATAAAGATATTCTACTTTTATTTAATATATTTATAATAGATTTAAACTAGAAATTAAAAGGGAAGCCTATAAATTCCCTTATAATAAAGGTATTATTAAGTTTATTAAAAAATATATAAATATAAATAGTTTATTTAATAAACTATATTTAAATATAAAAAAAGGATAATAGTAGTTTAAATAAGTTTATAAGTATTAAAAATATATAAATTAAAGTAAAAAGTAATAAAAATATATTATTAACTTTAATAATAAAAAGCTTAATTAAATAAATTTAAATATTATTTAAAAGGGAAAAGTAAAGGTTATTTATTATAACTATAATAAATTAAAATACTTTTTAAAGGACTATAAAGTTTTATAAAAGCTAAAAATTAATAAACCCTAAAAGCCTATATTAAAACTTAAATAAAAGGTTAATATAGTTTTAAAAACTATTAATTATATATTATTTAGTTAGACTATATACTATAATAATAGCTGCCTTACTTATAAATCTAGTAAAAATAAAAGTAGATAGTATTTAAAATAACTTAAAATAATATCTATAATAAATTAAAAGGGATACTAGTTAAAACCTAAATCTTTAACTTTTAAAGGTATTTTTAAAGAAAATAAAGTAAATAAATATTTACTATACCTAGATAATTAAATAAAATAAAATTAAGACTTTAATTATATAAAGTTAAATAAAGATAATAATATTTTAAATAAATAAATAATTGCTATAATTAACTATTAATATTTTAATTAAATTACTATAAATAATAAAGGATAAACTAGTAGCAGTAACTTTAATAATAAAGATAAAAATAACCTTTTATAATATAGACTATTACTATATAATATTATACTTTTAGAATTAGAAAATATATTATTTATAAATAGTAACTTTAAAGGTAAATTAAATAAATACTATTTAAACTTAATAAAAGGAGTTACTATAAGTATATAATAAAATAGGTTAAATTTATATCTATATAAATAGCTTTATATATAAGATAAAGTTAATAATAAAATAGTTATTTAAATAATTCTAGGTACTTTAGCTATATAAGCAGAACCTATATATTTCTATATATAAAAAGACTAGACTATAAATAATGCTACTTATAAAAGATACTATATAATATCCTAGGTTACCTATATTATATATAGGTATATAGTATACTTTTAAAAGAAAGTAAAATATAATATATTTTTAATTAAAATTTTATTTTACTTTATAAAATTAATATAAAATTATAATAATTTTAAAAAATAAATTATAACTATATAGTATTAAAACTTTAAGATTATTATTATTAAATTAAATATTAATACTTTAAAAAAATATTATTAACTATAAAGACTTAAAGGATATAAATTTAAAGGATATTATATTTATTATTAAAAGAAATTAATAAAATAATATTTCTGCTATAATAAAAGGTTTAAATATAATTAATAATACTATTTAAAATATAATAACTTAAAGTATATTATATATAAGTAAAATATATTATAAAATTAATATTTATAATAAATTAATAATACTTTATATTTATTATTAAATTATATATACTATTAAAAAGATAAATATATTATTTATTTATAAAAAAAGCTTTAAAAATAATAAATATAAAAATATATAAAGTATAAACCTACTTTAAAAAATAAAAAGATTAATTAAAATATAAAAAAGCTATATAAAAACTAGTTTAATTTTATTATTTATAAAAGAACTGCCTATAATAAATAAAAATAATATATATTTTAAAAAACCTTAATTAACTATAAAATTAATAAATAAAAAAAAGAATTAAAAAATAATTAATATTATTTATAAAAAGGCTATAAAGTAATAATTAATAAATTATATTTTTTAAAATATTAAATAATAATAATAATAAAAGTTTACTATATTTTAAATTAAAAATAATAATTCAAGGATATTAGCTATATATATTAATAAAAAATAAAATAATAAATAATTTTATTATACTAATAACTATAAATTACTTATAATTACTTTAAAAAAAGAATATAAAACTATATTAACTTTATTAAATAAAAAAAAAGCTTTTGTATATAATAATAAATAAATTAAATAAAAGATTAATTATTTTGAATTTAAAATTATTAAATATAACAAAGTAATTTTTTATAATATAATAAATATTAATAAATATAATATTATTTTTAATAATCTTTAATTAAAATATAATAACTTTAATATTAATTAAAAGAAAAACTAGCTTCATTAATATAATAATAAAGTTTTTTTTAATAATTAAAACTATTAAAAAACCTTTAATTATAAAGTAAAAATTTTATATAAAGCCTTTAAATATAATTAAAAAAAGAATTAAAAGAATTACCTTTAATTTAATTATAGAAATAATTTATTTAAAAATAAAATTTAAATAAAATAAAAAGAAAAATAAATAAATTTAAAAAATAATTACTATTTTATAAAAAGTATTTAATAATATTAATAAAATATTTAAAATAAAAGGCTTTAAAATAATAATATTATTAAAATAATTATAAAATATATTTAAAGAATACTAAAAATATAATAAATTATTTAAAGAAATATTTAATATAAAACTATTAAAATATAATTATTCAAAATATATAATTAAATTTAAAAATAATATAAGTATTGCTTTTTATAAAATTTATAATTTAAATAAAAAAAAATTAAAAGCTTATATAATTATTTAAATAATATATTAATTAAAAGGTATATTTAACCTTTTTTATTAAAAGTAAACTATTTTATTATATATATAAAGAAAAAAAGTAAATTATAATTAATTATAAATAATAATTTAATAAAGCTATTATTAAAAATAAAACTTTATTATTAATTATAAAATTATAAAATAAACTATAAAAAAAGGTAATTTATAATATTAAACTTTAAAAGTATTTATAACTTTATTTAAATTAAAAAAGGCTATAAATAAATAATTATATTTTAAATTAAATATAGTTTATTTAAATATTTAATTATATCTTTAAATTTTATTAATACCTTTATAATATTTTAAAAGATAATTAATAATATATTAAAAAAGTATTTTAATATTTTTATAATTATGTATTTAAATAATTTTTTAATTTTTTTAAATACTTTTAAATAATATAAAGTATATATTTATAAAATATTATAAATATTATAAAATATTAAATTATTTATAAAGTTAAAGAAATATAAATTTTATATATAAAAAGTTATTTTTTTAAAGGATATTATTACTTTAAAAGAAATTTATATATATCTATTAAAAGTATAAATAATATAAAATTAACCTATATTTATAATAGTTAATTTATTTAAAGAAATTAAAATTAAAATAAATACTTTTAACTTTACTATAAAAGTTTAATTTAATTAAAAAGATAAAAATAGTAAATTATATTTTATTACCTTTTACTTTAAAGTATTATATAATATAAAATTAAATTATTTAATATATAATAAAGAATTATTTACTAGTATTTTTATATTTAAAAAATAATAATATTACCTATTAAAAAAATTTATAAAGTTAAAGTATATATTAACTAGAAAGATATTATAGATTTTATAATAGTTTTATAATTTTCTAGAAAATAGATTTATTATATAATATATATTTTAAAGTTTAATTATATTTTAATTTATTAAAAAGGATTTAAAAATAAATAAATAAATACATTTTATAAATAAATTAATTATAATTAAAGAAAGATTAAATATATAAAATAGATTTTAAAATAAACTTTTAAAGGATTTTATTAATAAATAGTATTTTAAATTATATATAAAGTATTTAATAATAATATTATACTAGTATAATTGCTAAAACTTTTATATATAATTATATTAATAATGTAAATAGCTTTTAATAGAAATTTTAATTTTAAAAAAGATATAGAAAAACTAAACTTATTAGTTAATAGGGATTATATTAGGATTATACTACTAATACTTTAAAGAATATAATAACTAAAGTATTTAAAGGTTTAAAAGAATAACAAAACCTCTTTAGTTTAATGATTTATTAGAAATATAGTAGTCTTTATTATAAAACCTCCTATTAAGCTTTCAATTATATAAAATATAATAGTAAATACTATTCTACTAAAAAGTATAATAACTTTATTTAGCTATACTTTATTAGCGGAAATACTAAACCTGCAGTTTATTAAGCTTAGGAATATAATTACTATATAGATTTACCTATAAAATAACTAAAAAAGATACAGCTAAATAGCTATTAGTAATATATAAATACTTTATTTAATCCTAGTAGCAATATTTATATTATCTCTTTACAATAAAAAAATTAATTAAAAAGTTTATTACTAGCTTTTAAATTTACTGCTATTTTCTTAAATATTTCTATTATAAGTTATAGTTATATAGATATATTTATAAAGATAATTAATAATTAAAAAATAAAAAATAAATAGCTACTTTATTATATTATCGCTAATAGCTTAAAAGACTTTATTTTAAAAAGACTTTAATTTTAAAAAGCTAATCCTACCTTTTTATAAAAGTATAATCAATAAAATTATCCTTTAATTAAGGATTCTATTACTTTAATAGCCTTTAAAAAGCAGTTATAATAAACTATTAAAAAAGCCTAAATAGCTTTTATATTAATAACTAAAAAAAAGCTAAAAGTTAAATTAAAAGCTTTAAATAGTTTACTATCTTTTAACTTATATAAAGCTATTTCCCTAAAAGATTATAAATTAGCTTTATATTTAAAATTACTTCTTATATATTATAATCTTATTAATATTTTCTGTATAGAAAAAGCTGTTAATATATTAATAAATTAATAGTATACTATTAAGTTAAAAAATAGGAAAATGCTTTTATAAAGTCTTATCTATAACCTAGTATTTAAAGAGTTAAAAGCTTTCTGTAAATATTTAAAAAAAAGCATTATAAAATATATAAATTTAGTAGTCTATTAGTCCTGCAAGTGCCCCTATAATCCTTATATTAAAGAAAGGCAGTAAACTATAAATATATATTAATTTTTATACTTTAAATAAAATAACTTACAAAAACCGCGCTCTTTTACTATTAGTTTTTAAGATTTTTAATAGACTTTTATATATTAAGATTTTTATTAAACTTAATTTAAAAGATATATATTACTAAATATTTATTTGCGAAAAAGATAGGTAAAAGATAGTATTTCACTATTAATATAAATACTTGAAGTGTAATATTATACTATTTAGCCTTATAAATTCCCTTATAACTTTTCAGTAATATATTAATAATATGCTATAACATTTAATAAATTTTATTTGCATTATATATTTTAATAATATATTAATTTATAGCTATACTTTTAAAAAGTATATACAGTATATTTGCTAAGTTTTTAAAAAGTTATAAAACGCAAAACTATATATTAATATTAATAAATATATCTTTTATATTACTTTAATACCTTTCTTTAAATATATTATTATATTTAATAAAATTAAAATAAAATAGTTATATATTTAAGCTATTGCTAAATAGCTAGTATTTAAAAGTATATATAATATCTTTATATTTTTAAGATTTATAAGGTTTACTATTATTTTATTAAAAATTATAGTAAAATTATAATACCTTTAATAAATTTTATATATAGGAAGTAAGAAAGTTCTTTATAGTTAAAGCCTAGTACTTTTAAAGCTTTTTAATAGCTTAAAGGAAAGTTCTTAAAGAAACTTATTTTAATATATTATAACCTAAAAGCATTAATTTATATAAAGACAGATATATTAAACTATATAATTAAAGTAATATTAACTTAATACTAATAAAATACTTAATACTTTATAGTATATATATTAAAAAAGTATAAATTAACTTTTGCTAAGTTATAGGGATTTTATAGTAAAGTATTTATTTATTTATTATAAAGGAAAAGCATTATAAGAATATATAAATTTTAAACTGTAAAGGAGTTATTTTAAAGAATTTACTTTTAATAATCTTAAATTAAAAGAGGAATAACTAAAAACTCTATTTAATAGTTTAATATAAGCGAAAGATCTATAAAGTTGCTTTATAGTATTTAATTAAACTATTGCAATTATTATCTTTAAGCTATTAATGAAATTTATTTTAAGTAATTAATTTAGTAAATTTACTTTTCTCTTTAAAATAACTAACCTATTACTATTAAATATCTCCTTTTAAGCAAGAAGCAGTATAAGTAATTTTATAAATTACTTAAAAAAAAGTATTAAAGGATAAGTTAAACTGCCTTTTAATAATAGTAAAAAAAGTCTATAGTTTTATTTAAAACTTTCCTTTATAATAAAAAGCTTAAATTTATACTTTACTTTAATTGCCTTTATAAAGTTATTTTAAACTAGCAGTATATAATAAACTAATTATAGGTAATAAACCTTTAATCTCTAAAAGTTTAAAAAAAAGGTTTTCCCTTTAAAAAGAATATTTAAATATTTCCTCTTTAAATATATTTACTGCTTTTTTTAATTTATTAAATATAAGTATTAAATTCTTTTTCTATAAATAAAGTATTATTTAAAAGGCCTAGTTAATAATCTAAAGGAGTAACTTTATTTAAAGGTCTTTATATTTAAAATATAGCCTCTTTACTAAAAATAAGCTAGTTATTTGCTGCTAAAGGTATTTTTAACTTTAATAGTCTTTTTACTTTTATTAAAAATAGTAAAATATTAGTATATTAAAGACCTTTTTTAAGGTAAATAGATTAGGCGAGGGGCTATAACTTTAAGGAAGAGTAGAGGAGGTTAAAGAGTAATTATTTAAAGGAGAAATAGGTGCTAATAAGCAGGTAATAAGCCAGAAACTAATAGTTAGGTGTAGTAACAGTAGTTTACTGGTCTCTAAAGTTCTATATCTTCGGGGACTATAGTTGCTTTTATATATACATTCCGGCCTATATGATATTATAAGAGCTCTAGAGCTTCCGGTCTCTTAATATTTATATAGTTGAATAATAATATTGTTAATAGGTATTGGACTATAAGCTATTAAAGGAATAAAGCTTGGAAATAGTATTTTTTGTTGTATAAAAGAAGAGGAGGAAGAAATAAACTTTAAGAGACTTAAAGCTGCCAGCTATAGCAGATAGAGAGCTCTAGTATACTAGGCTAGGTTATCTGGGATTAAGGAGCCTGCATTATATTAGTCTGAATTGCTTAAATGCTTGAATTTAGGGCTCAAAGACAGTTAAATGCCTTTACTGCTGCTTAGGAAAGATATATTGCTAGATTTTTTAAAAGAAGCTGGATTAAGAGCGCGATAAGCTATTCTATAAGATTTAAATTAACTGGACTAATCTGTTAAAAGACTATAAAGATTATATTAAAGTTATATTTATTATAGATATATTTTTAGGGATAGTTTTTCTTTATTTTATGAAAACTTATAGTATATTAATTGAAAATTGGTAAATTTTTAAGATTTTATTAATTTAATAAAAAAGAGGTATAGCTTTAAAGTAAAAATTATTTAATTAGACAGCAAACTCTTTAAAGGAAAGGTTAAATAGTGGATAAACTAAAGGAAGATATTAAAAGAAAAGTTAGTATTAAATATTTAAGTATAAAATGGCGGTGCTGAATGGTTAGGGGGTATAATTATTGAAAAATTAAGGGTAATAAGAATAGTAGCGAATTTTCTTTATAATTTATGGAAAATTATAGTGGAAACAGTATACTATTTAAAGAATTAAATACTAAAGGAAGGAAATAGATAAAAAAGTTTATTTAAGTGTATGTTTAAAAAGGAATTATAGATAGGTTATTTTAAGGTATATAGCTGTAAAGTGTATACTATAACTTTAAATGCCTAGTTTAAAAAGAATAGATTAAAGAAATTAAAGTTAAGAGTTTAGATTAACTATTTTATTAGATATGAATTTATAAATATCTTTAAGATTTAGGTTTTTTATAAAGAAAATTATCTTGATTTATAATATTATTTTCGATAAAAATATATTCTTTAATAGAAAGAAAACATAAATTAAACTGCTAGTATTAATTAATTAGTTAATTACTAAAGTAAAGATTTTAAAGGATTAAAAGGAAAATAAAGTTATTTTTAATAATAAAATCGGTTAAGACTTAAAGGAAAAGAGTAAAGATAAAGAGGAAGAAATAATTTTTAATAAAATAATTGTTAATATAAGCTGCTATTTCCTTAAATAAGGGCAGATTAAATAATTAAATAAAGAAGGAAGTAGTAAAGGCAATAAAGCTGATAAAGTTAATAAAGTTAATGAATTAATAGATAAAGAAAGAGTTAAAGCGTTAAAGGAAGCTAAGTTAATACTATTAATAGAATTAGATAATAATTATCTAAAGGCAGTCTTTATAGCTGTTTTTCCTATTTAGTTTGAGGGGGTAAGGAAAGTAGGAAATGCAGCTTTTATAGCCTTTAATATATAATATATGTATCTCGAATTATTTAATTAGCAGGATTAAGAAAAAGAAAAGGAAAAATAAATATTTAAAGACTGCTATTATAATTTTAAGCTAATATATATAGAAACAGCAGTTTATAGTATGTTTATAGCAGTAATAAAGTTTTATGCGAAAATATATAAAAGAGACTTGCTAAAAGTACTGAAAATAATAAAAGACTTTGATAACTATAAATTTAAAGAGGAATTCGAAAAAGTATAGAAAGATTATTTAGTTTAGTATAATTAATAAAAGTTATTTATTGAGGTGGAATAGAAGAAGATATAGGGAAGTTAAGTTTTTGGCTGTATATAGGTTTTTATATATAAAATAAATAAATACAGTTTCTTTATTAAATGTAAAGCGCATTTAGTTGTATACAGGAATTAATAAATATTAAGAGATTTGCCTATAAAGGCTATAACTTTAACTAGAATATTATTTAAAGTATTGATAGTAATAGCAGTAGAATATAACTTTAAGCTTAAATAAATAGATACTGTTAATGCGTTTATTAACTGCAAATTAGATAAAGTTGTTTATATAAGGATATTACTTAAATTTAAAAAATAAGGTAAAGTATTAAAATTAAAGAAGGCGTTATATAGATTATAAAGATTGCCTCTGCTATAGTAGAAATACTTTATATAAATACTTAAAGAACTAGGGTTTAAAATAACTCTTTAAAACCCTATATTATTGTTAAAATAACAAGGTTATACTGAACCTCATTTAAGTGCAGCTTCTAGGAAGGTGCACCTAACGCAGCAATAAGGAAACGACTAAGAGTTTAATTGGGTTAATAATGGATAAACAATTAAATTATAACTAAACTAATAGCTAGAAAGCTATAAAATATTTAATAATATACGGCTAGTATAAAAGTGATTATATAAACAATAGCTTTATCTTCTATAATAGTCCTCTGACTAGATAATAGGAATGCGGCAGCAGAATTAGGTTTATGGCCCTATTCTTATTTTCCGCAAAATTCATTTATATAGGAAATCGGCCAAATCGACTTACAGCCATACAAATAGGAAACCATTTTAATTAGATTTTTCACAATAGCCATTATGGCCATTATATTAAGTCTAAAGTAAGCAGGGTAGTTAATCCTAGCTTAATTATTATCGTTAAAGATAATAGAAATTTCCTAACTTACACTAAAGTTCCTCTAGAACTCGGTCCTAGCATTAGGCCTAATTCCAGGTCTAGCCAGAATAGGAAGGTTACCTAAATACACTAAAATCCTTACTTTTTAGCCCTCCTTTTTAACACTCCCTCTAAAATAAATACTATCTTATATAACTTTAAAGTAAATATAAGATCTAGATATAAGAAAATAACTAAAATATAAAAAATAAAAAGATAGTTAATATAGTTAAAAATAAAATAATAAAAATAGTTAAATAGCTATAAAATAGCTATTAGCTATAAAAAAGGTAAGAACTTTAAGTATATACTTTAAGTAAAATTTTAAAATTAAAGAGATTTATAAAATTGTTTAATTTCAGACCTAAAAGAGGCTTAGTAAGCCCATTAGTAATTATTTTACTGGTTTCCAGATAGCTGACTGTAATAACACTATTTTTAACCTATTCCCTAATATAATTAAACTGCAATAGAGTATATTTTATTTAATTATAAAGGGTAGGGTTATTTAAAGTAGAAATAGCACTTTTATTATTATTAAATAGAGAAATTAGCTATATAATTAGTCAATCTACCTCTCTATATAGGCTAATAAGCCATTAAATCTCCCTAGTAGCTTCTATAAAAGCTATAAACTCTGCTTTTAGTATAAAAAGATAAATAGTTAAGCCCCTTTTTAATTTCTAGCTAATTAGCCTATTAGCAACTATAATAATATAGCTATAAATTAATTTATTTAATTCTTTATCCCTAGCAAAATCACTATTGCAATAACTAATAGGTATAGGATTAGATTTTCTAGTATATTGAATAGCTAGATCCTAGGTACTATTTAAATACTATAATAGGTTGCAGGCTGCATTTAAGTGCTTTTTATAAAGGCCTTAAAATTATCTAGCTAGCTACTAAACTAAAAAGCTAGTATTTACTTAAATATAAATTATTAAGTAAATAATAGTACTAATAATAGCTTAAAAAAGCTTAGTATTAGCTTTATCCAGTTTAGTTATAGTTTTATTAGCTAAAATAAAGGGCTGTAGGGGTAATTGGATAGGCTTAGAGTTTTAAAGGTTAAAAAACTCTATAGCTTTAATAATATACTATTTCTAGGAAAGCTAAAAAAGGCCTCTTTTTCTATCTTTAACTATTTAAACCCTTAAAAAGAAAAAAGCAAGGCCTTTATCTTTTATAATATAAACTTTATTAAAAGTTAGCTTTAGTTAGGCTATAGCTTTTTTATTTAATTTAATAAAAAGATAGTTATCTATATAAGTAACGATAAAAATACTGTTATTTAGATTATAGAGAATAGCAGAGTTAAAGATTAAAGGATTATATCTTAGTTTATTTCTTAAGGCTTATAAAGCCTATTACTATTCTTTAAGGGAGTGTTTTAGGCTATAAAGAGCTTTCTGTAACTAAATAACTTAATCTATATTAGGGTTATAACCCAGCTTTCTAAGAATAGACTTAATCTTAAAGGAAGCTTAACTAGTATAGTCTTTAAATCCTTTAAGAAGGTTAAGGAAAATAGTTTCTTTAAATATCCTGTTAAGGAATACACTAATAAAGTCGATTTATTCGATTTCCCAGTTATAGATAATAGCTAGGGTTAATAAGAGCCGCCAGGTAAAAAGAACAGCTGTTAAGGCGAACGTTTGGTTGAAATCTATTCCTTTTAATTGTTGAAAACCCCTAGTAACTAGCTTAGCTTTAAATTTTACTATTCTATTATTCTAGTCTTTTTTAGTCTTTAAGACTAATCGACTAGTAATAAGATTCCTGCTTTTAGGAATACTATTACGCTTAATAAAAGTAAAGGTATATTATTTAACTAGCTAGTTAAATTTACTATAAATCGCTCTTAGCTATTTAGTTTTATTAGGACTATAAAGTATTTGCTTAAGCGTTTATAGGTCTTATACTGCAGTAGCTGGAAAGGCTAGCTTTTTAATGCTATTATAGAGAAAATAGGATATATCTATATCTATAAAATCCTTTATAACTGCAGAGTTTTATATAACTAGTATAAGAATAAAGGGAATAGTAGTAGGTACTCCCTTTAAAATAAGGTTAAGGAGTAAAGGATTAATATCTTAAAAGCTAGGAATCATTTAATCTATAGAATCTAGCTCTATTTCTCCCTTTAATTCCTTATTATTTTAACCTATAGTAGGCTTTAAGATTTAAAGCTTAGGAATCTTATCTTTATACAGCTTTATAGTTAACGATTTAAAGACTATATATCTAGTTGGGATATAGATAAAATAAGTATTATTACCTAAAACTGCTAGTAGTCTCTTAGTTTTAGTCTTAAAGGCTAATTTATAGCCTTTAACCTTTTATTCTTATAAAACAAATACTTTATAATAAAAGCCAATAATCCTATATCTTTACAGATTAGGTTTATAATCTTTATTAAAGTCTAGGTCTTTATATAATTTTTAATAAAGGGTAAAGTCTTTATTAGTAATAGCCGTATAGTTAACTAATTTAAAAACCGTAATAATAATAAAATTCTAGAAATATAGTAGTAGGTTAACCGCTATAATAATAGCCTATAGCCTATCTAATAAAACTCTAATAAAGCATTCTATTAAACTATTCTATTTATAAATATAAAGGCTACTATAGGAATATATAATTCCTAAAGAAAAGAACTAGGTTTAAAGTTCTTAATTAATTTCCTTTCCGCTATTATAATAAAATTCCTTAAAATACCAGTTATACTGCATTTTCAGGCTATTTATAAAGCCTTATATAGTAATTAAAAGGGTAAGTCCACTATAATCTCTTAAAAGGAATAGCCATTTATATCTTGATTTTCTATTAATAATTAAAAGATTAATAGGGGCCTTATTATAAAGCATTAGCTTTATAGAGAAAGTATTAGCTTCTAGGCAATCTAGAAAGGCTAATAGATCGGGAATTAGCTTTAAATTAAGCCTCCTAATAGCTTTTCCCTTATTATATACTAGGCAATAGAATTTAGTCTCTTTAATAAAATTAAAGTTAAGAATTCCAGTAGTTATTTTAATAGTCTTTTTCAGTAGATTTAAGCTAATATAACCTAGTCTTTTATGCTATAAAAGGGCTAGCTTTAGCAGTTTATAGCTAGGACTAGTAATAGTCTCTCCCTCTGGTTTAAATAGCTTAACAATTTCTAGATCTTTAATAATAAAGGATTCCCTAGGTATATAGGGCCTTTCCTCTATAAGGGTATCCTCTATAGGCTTATTCCCCCCTATTTCCTTAGGCAATAAGGGTATATAAGGCCCCTCTTCCTCTATTTAGCCTAGGGTTTTAAAGAGTTTAGAGAAATCCTTTCCTTTAAAATTATTCTTCTTTATAAGCCTAGGACTAGATTTAATTGGTTGTTTTTTCAAAGCTATTACTTCTAAAATAGCGATATATTCCTAAGCTTTTTCCTCGCTAATAGTAGGAATTTAAACTTATATAAAGCTATAAGCTCTATAAGTATTTATATAGCTGTATAGTATAGTATATCCTTTAATTATAAAGAAAAAACTATTTTTTAAGGGATTTAGCAGCCCTATTAGCTGTATAGTTTTTATAAAAAAAGTATTATACTATATATATCCTCTAGCTTAATAATACCTTAAACCATTTATAAAGTTTACATTTAGCTATAGGCAATAAAAGGTATTTAGCAATTTTATCTTTTTATAGTTATTATCTTTATTAAAGATATTAAAAGTGGCTATACCTATTCCCTTAAAGGTAATAAAGCCCCTGCTAGTATAGATAACACCTAGGTCCCTGTTATTAGGTTTATAGTCTATAAACTATTTTTTAGAATTAACTATATAAACTGTAGATCTAGTATTATATAATAGACTATTTTAAATAGAAAGTCTAAGGGGTTTAGGTTTTTTAGAAGATTTAAAAGGCTTGGAAGGATTAAAAGACTTTTTTCTTTTTTTAGCGTTTAAAGTATATAAAAGATCTTAATTATTATTTAAACTGCTAATAGATTTAATAGAAGACTCTTTTAATAGCTCTTTTAAGCTATACTCCCTAATAGCTAAATGATATATGCTAGTAAAAGCAGTATCCTTTATAGTTTACTTCTAGTTCTTTTAATTTCTTTAATTCTTTTAATTTCCCTTCCTCTTTTAGGAATTAGAAGCTGGCTTTTAATTAAGGGATTTAAAAGGCCCTAAGGCTTTATTAACTTTATATACAGTAAAAGATAAATTCTTAGTTTCTTTTAATATATCTGCTATAAGAAACTAAATATTAAAACCTTTAGTAGATTGCTTAATAGCTCTGCTAGATTTAATAGTTCCTTTAATTCTTTTAGCCTACTAAGGATAAGTCTTTTTTAGGGAATTTAAATATTGGTTTATTTGGTCTAGTATATTAATATTAACCTTTAAAATAGCTAGCTTAGCTAATAAACTATTAAAAGTAGTATTAAATTTAGCTAAAGATCCTTTATAATTACTATAATTTAATAAGTGAAATTCCTTATAGAGGGAATCTCTCTATAAAGTATTAAAGTAATTATATTATCTTTTTAATACTAAAAATGCTTTTTTTAGGCTTTGAATCTAAGTAATGGATACAGCAGGAATAGCTATTAAACTATCCTTAATTAATATAAGTAATAGGGCCTATTTTAAATTAAATAAAGAATTAGCAACTATAGGATTTTCTATAAAGGCATAGTAATCTATAGCCCTTAATATAATACTTAAAGACTATTTCTATTAATTAAAGTTATTAAAGCCTATTAGCTTATAGCTTTCTAGAAAACTATAGACCTTTTTTAATGCCTCTTTAATAAAACTATTATTTAAAGTAGAAATAATATTTTAGGGTTAAAGAATAAATAAAAATAGAACCTAGATCAGTATAGGAATAGGAGTAGGAGCTTGTATCAGCACTGAAATAAGGGCTATAGGATTAACTTATATTAAACTAGTAGCCTATTATTAAAGCCTTAATATAGCAGCAGTTAAGCTAGCTAGAGTATTAGATAACTAAGTTATAGTATTATTCTAACCCTTTAACTGTGCCTTAACTGTTTTAGTAAAAGCCCTCTATACCTAAAGCTCTTATTTTATATTCTACACCTAAATAAATAGATCCCTTTACTGCTGGGGAGAGCTATTATCCTTAATTAAGGAAATAGGGCTGCTAGGAGCTTTAATAGGTCAATTTATACTGCTAATGTTAGACCTATATTCTATAAAAATAGGGAATATACTATATAGTATATATTAATTACTAAGAATAGTAAAAATAATAGTAGTATTACTATAACTGCAATAGTATTTACAGTAAAAGCTTAAAAATAGCTTTAAATAGCTAAAGATCCTAAAAGTACTAATATAAGCATTAGGATAAGCACTATAAAAACCTGCTATAAGTGCTATAGTAGCGCTAGGGGAAGTGCTGTAAATACTAGAATAAACACTATAAAAACCCGCTATAAGTACTATAGTAGCGCTAGGGGAAGTGCTGTAACTACTAGAAAAATCCACTAATAGAGACCCGAGGAAAACTCTCCCAGGCTTATAACCTATTAAAATAACAAGGTTATACTGAACCTTATTTAAGTGCAGCTTCTAGGAAGGTGCACCTAACGCAGCAATAAGGAAATGACTGAGAGTCTAATTAGGTTAATAATAGATAAACAATTAAATTATAACTAAACTAATAGCTAGAAAGCTATAGAATATCTAGTGATGTGCGGCTGGTGTAGAAGTGATTGTATAAACAATAGCTTTGTCTTCTATAATAGTCCTCTAATTAGATAATAGGAATGCGGCGGCAGAATTGGGTTTGTGGCCCCGTTCCTATTTTCCGCAAAATTCATTTATATAGGAAATCGGCCAAATCGACTCACAGCCATACAAACAGGAAACCATTTTGGTCAGATTTTTCACAATAGCCATTGTAGCCATTGTATTGAGTCTAGGGTAGGCGGGGTAGCTGGTCCTAGCTCAATTGTTATCGTTAAAGATAACAGAAATTTCCTGACTTACACCAAAGTTCCTCCGGAACTCGGTCCTAGCGTCGGGCCTAATTCCGGGTCTAGCCAGAATAGGAAGGTTACCCAAATACACTAAAATCCTTACTTTTTAGCCCTCCTTTTTAATAATTGTTACAGGCTAGGCCATGTCTCCCGGAATCACGACTACGCCGAATCCGGAAATACGACCAATACTAGACCGCTTACCTAATTAGGAAACCACCTCGGCCACAACCCTATACGCACAACTATATAACATATATATAGCTAGTACAAAGCCTCCTTCCTTAACTATAGATAGACAATACAGAGGTGCCCTAACTGCATGCTTTCCAGTTAAGCTACACCCGTTACATATATTATAATTAAAAAGAGCGTAATTTTTTTTATTGATAATATTATCTAGGTATATTAATAATAGGATATAGATAAAGTAAAAGAGGCAATTAATAATTTTAAATTAAAGTATAAAATAAATTTTATAGGTGAGCCTAAGTAGTTTTTTAATATATATATACTATAAGATTATAAAAAGAAAGTTATCTGGCTAGCTTAAAATATATATATCGATAAAATTATTTATAGATTTAGAATTAATATTTAGAAAAAGCTGCCTAAGACTTTAATAAGTTAAGAAAAGTTAAAACTATTATTAAGAATAGCTATAAAAGCATTAATTAAGCTGTATTAATAGAAAGTTAAGTTAATACAGTTTACAGCTATATTAACCTAACCTAATATTGCATTTATTGCCTTTTAATTATTAAGATTTTTTTTAACTTTAATGCTTTATATTATAAAGTAGTTAATTATTTAATTAGGTATTTCTTTTATATTTAAATACTTGCACTCTGATTTGGCGGCTTGAATTTTATTAATATATTCCTTTACTTAAATAACTCTTTATTTACTAATAATATAATCAATTAAAAGAGCTTTTAAAGACATATAATAAGACTATTTAGGGGAATAATTGTATAGAGAGTATTAAAATAGGCTATTATTATAATATTAAATATAGAAGCTAAGCTTTTTGCCATTTTAAAAGCAGTTAAGGAAGCTATTTTTGCTGGAAGACTTTTGAGGGTATTAGAAATCCAGCTAAATAAACCTTTTAAAATATAAAGCAATAATTTACAGATAATTAGATTTTTAATAAAAGAAGTAATAAAGCTAATAACTAAGCTGAGATATATTAATATTTATTAATATTGGCTGCGTTAAGAAGTTTAAGAAAGAAAGATTAAAGTTAACTGGATAGAGAGCGGGAAGATAATTACAGATAGATTAATAAAGGCGCTTAATAAAGAGAAATATTAAAGATTTATTAAAATGCTAAAACTTAATAATATCTAAGAAAAGATTAAGAATAAGGCAAAGTTTAAAAAAGTAAAAGATTAGTAGATAAGCTAGGCTACAGCTAAGTGAGAGTAAATTAAATAAACTATTAAGCTAGGATATATTAATGGAAAGACTATTAATGCCAGTAAAATAGCTACTAATACTAATAGAAAGAAGGATATTAATATTAGCGGAAAGGCTATTAATGCTAGTAAAAGGAGTATTAATACTAATAGAAAAAAGGCTATTAATGCTAGCGGAAAGGCTATTAATACTAATAGGAGGATTATTAATGCTAGTAGAAAGAAGGCTATTAATACTAGTAGGTCGGCTATTGATGCTAGTAGGAAAAAAGCTATTAATACTGGCAGATAAGACTGCTAATACTATAGTAAATAGCGCTGCTGAAGCTATTAAGGTCGGCTTAATAGAAGAAGACACTGATAATAAAGAATTACTATACTTGCAATCTATGGTGGAAAAGTTATAGCTGAAGCAGGAATAGCCTTAGTTAAGGGGGTGTGTCAGATAGCGTGGATTGGTGGAAATTAGCGGCAGAAGGAAACGCGAAGGATATTGCTTATAGGAACACTAGGAGGATCTAAAAGAGCGGCTAAGAAGAACGCGACGCGTTCTTTTAGCATTATAAATTGGCTGGCCAGGAAACTATTAGTAATTGGAGATGGTTCTTTAGATAATAGCGGGAGAGATGAATAGAGATGGAATTGAGGTGCTATTTGATCCCTACAGAGTGAGACAACTGCTGACTATACGATACCGATATTCGCGACAGCTGCATTGAGTTTCAAGCTTTTATTACCCCCTTTAGCTGAGGACCTCAGAGCACTATTTTTTGGGCCAAAGGACCAGGATACATATAGAAACAGGATAAAATAAACGAGGACTATATATCCCTAAGGCTGCATATTACCTGCAAACAGTGGGGAATCAGTTGAAGAGTGGTTGCGAGCTCAAGAGCCTCCCCGGCCCGGCAATACAGAAGTCCACTCCTAGTAGTAGTATGTACTTCGTAGACACATACCTATTATATAGGAGCCTCCAGTTCGGCCTTTATCTCGATCTAGAGGTTAATATCGGAGATAAGGATTATTTAATCGCCATTACGAAGCAGATAATCTATTAGTAATTTGCGTAATTGTGCCAAGCCTGAAGATAGTTTGCGAAGTCGGGAGGAATCGGTTGTGTGTAAGTTGGAACAGATGCTGATGCGCCGTATATTTCTCCGTCGTAGTAGACATTGTAGTGAAAATTCTTCATGATACCAACCAAAACTAATCCCGCATTTGTGCCGTCTATTCACTACGATATCGGCAATCACTGCCACTAAAGAAATAGACTGAGGAGAATATCATCGTGAGAAAATCACCAGCATTTAGAAGACGTAGATTGTACGAAGCACTTACTATGTACGGAGTACTACTAGCAGGCCTCTGAGGATCGGCAGGCAAATACTTTTAACCGAGCGCTCTGGCCGCCTTGCGCTCCAGGCTGCCAAGGTTCCCGCTTCTTCATGTGACAGCTGAAGAGAAATAAAAAAACTTCTACCTGAGAAAAAAATCTCTCTTCATCTACACCTCGAGAAAATTTCAGCGGTGTCTGCCTTTCGCGATTCCAGACCGACACGATTATTGCCGGAACTGGAATTTAGTGCATGTGAGCTTTTTGGGATTCATCCTCGCCAGGAGCGTCGCTGCCTGGGCCATGGCCATGTCCTAAGACGAGTAAGTCGGCGCATTTTATTTTTCTGTCCATCTGCAATTGCTTCACATGCCGTGACTCCAATTGAGTCATTTTGCAACCTCTCCCTCACCCTTTCACCCCCTCCGCTGCGATGATGACAACCTATTCGTGCTAAGAGGAACCATTCACTTGGCCTCGATGAACGCCTTTGATTATAGACTACAACGGTATCTGACGCAGCGGACACATTTGCTTTTATTGTCGCCTCGACCATTGCGCCCTGCCTCAACTTTGGTTTTTCAATATGCTAACTAAGTGACGCTCTAGGTCAAGATGATCCCAGCTCAAAATGGCTGAGATCCAACCCCTAATTCAGCCTCCTGCTGGAGGCAAGGCCTCAACCACCACCTATAACTCCGCTGCGCCACAGCAGAAGCGAGGTCCCTCCATTCACCAGATCTACGCGCTTCCTGCGCCAATTCGGACATTCCCCCTCCCAGCATTCTACCCCAACAACCCTGTTTCCGTTTTTCATGTTGCCTACGCATGGTTAGGCCAGGTTTTTCAACCGCCGCCAACTGAGCCAGCCGTTGTTCACAATGGCTTCTGGTCAGAGACGACTACATCAGTTCATATAACAGACGAAAAGTCAATGAGGGCGTTATGGGAGCAAGGCTTCTACGGCAAGGGTAGCTTGAGTCGAAGTGAGCCCAATTGGTTGAAGAGGGAAGAAGTCCGCCGAGGGCTTCAGGAAGCTCATGTCAGTGAGATCCTGACGGTCCAGCGGCGAGAAGAGCGAGCGCAAACCAAGTGGGAGCGTGCAAGGCTTGAACAAGAAGCCATTCGCCAAACAAAGCTGGAAGAAGCACAGCAAGCTGAAGCTCAACGCCTGGCAAAGTTGGCGGCCATAGCTACCCCTTCTCCACAACCTCCCCTAGCACCCGTTGGCCCACTGGAGATTTTGGCTCTGCCGAATTCGGTTGCCGACTTGGCTATCAAATCCAGACCATTGGACCAAAAGGATGGACAGTCGCTGGTAACAAGCGAGCAGACGAATGGCCATGCGATTACGTTGGGTCTGAGTCTCGTTGATCAGATCAATGGAGTATCCCAAGTCATGGATAGCAAGCCCCAGTTGGACACTACTGGTGCTACCTCTGTTTCTCATGAAACTCCGTCGACGGATGACCAAGTGGAACCCCAAACCCCCACGGGCGATGGTATCAATGGAGCTGCTCGATCTTTCCACTCTCCAGGCTCATCCAGTGATTGTACTGGGACAAACACACTGAAGCGTCGAAAGAGCGTAAGATTCTCGCCAACTGTGGAGTCGGCAACCTTCAAATGGTCCGATCCACCGAGTCCGAACCGTTCTCCCCCAGTGAAGTCCTCTCAGCTATCCTTGGCCAATGGCAATAGTAAAGCAGACATGCAAGATATTCCTCCACCCTGCTTGACGGCAACCAAAGCGGTCGAGGCGCCGGCTTCTGCACCTGATTTTATTATCAACAAAGAACACCTCCAGTTGATGCCAGAGGAGACTTTCTTTCTCGCCTTTGGTTTAGGAGTCCTGACTGTCACTGATCCATCAACAGGCAGGAAACTGTCGTCAAAGGATCTTTTTACTCTATTTCGACAGTATTCCTACTTTCCTCCCCGCAATGGACCTGATGAACCAGATCTCGTTCCAGATGACGAGTTCTTGGTTCATTACGCCGTGTATCATCATTTTAGATCCCTAGGGTGGGTACCCCGGTCGGGTATCAAGTTCGGTGTCGACTGGCTACTATATGCCAGAGGGCCTGTGTTTGATCACGCAGAGTTTGGGCTGATTGTCATCCCGTCTTACTCTGATCCGTGGTGGAAGGCAGCTGGGAAACAAAGCCCACCAAAGCCGTGGTCATGGCTCCACAGCGTTGTGCGGGTGCTGTCTCATGTTACAAAGAGCCTGGTGCTCGTGTACGTTGATGTTCCGCCTCCACCGAAATTCGAGGAGGCGTTGGATATTGGCATAACGGAAGCGATGAAACTGTACAGGGTCAGGGAGGTTATGATAAAACGTTGGTCGAGCAATCGAAATCGGTAACAGGGCATCTCGGCTTTCGGATGATGTATTTGTATGATGAATAACGAGTTTTGTATAATGGAAGCATTAAGAGATCTCTACACAGCGTGGACTGAGGTTCGTTATAGGACTAATAAATAAAAAGACCCCCAGGGTGCATTATAATGTCCTACACACTTGGTTACACATGTCTTGAATTCTAACTCATTGTCTCATGTGAGAGGTTCTTCAGGTAGGGTACGGAGTAGAAGATCTGCGTATTCCACCCCACCTTATCCTGTGTCATTATGTTCCAAGTTCAGGCGCAGATTCACTTTAAACCAACGTCTCAACATTTATCTAATTTAGTCTCCAAGTGTATGAATTAGTACTACTATTAAACAAGGAGTCTGCTTAGACATGAGAATGAAGTTTCGAGATGGAGCCCGTACTGAATGCACGGACCATCTGCTGTGATGCCTCGGCAAAGGTCAGGCAATGAAGAATGGCAGAAAGCCAGCAATCCTCCTCCTACAAGTTCCGTTTGCCCGCCCGCTCGCTCGCCCGCCTTCGTGTGAGGACGAAGAAGACGCTCCAATTCTTTGGCTTTGTTCAGAACTGCCAATTGGCCTCTCTTTGCGCCTATAATGTTGTCGCCAGCTCGCATCGTCGCCCGTCGCACAACCCCGCGAACCGCTATCACTGTATCGATATGCCTCGCACAGCACCGCAAAATCCACCACGAAGAGCACGAACGAACGAGGAGGAACAACATCAACAACAGACAGAGACATAGTCCTAGAGTCAAGACAGCGCAAGCGTCGTCTAGGGACCAGACATCAGCCGTGCGCGCTTGGCCGAAGCACTCGATTCCTCAGCACGCCAAGCACATTGTCTGCAAACCCGATGCTGATAGCGCTCCGATCAAGGTCTCTTGGACGACGCAGTTCCTCTACGTTGATGACACTGCGACCGACAATGGCCGACGCACCCTGAAGCCCGCGACGCTGCGCGACAGCTGCGCCTGTCCCAAGTGCAAAGACCCGGCGTCTGGCCAGAAGAGCTTCGTCTCGACCGAGATCCCTACAGACATTGGCGTTCAGGACGTCCGTAAGACCAACGAGGGCCTTGCCATTACCTTTTTCAACGACATTGAGAGGCTCGCCAAGGACGGACATGAGATGCTTCTGCCCTGGTCATCCCTCGATATGGCGCTCAAGCGCAAAGGCCTCGAGGACCTGCGTCTGCCGCGCAAGCGGTCCGTCCTGCGGCGCACAGGCGTACAATACTGGGACCGGCACGTCCTCGACAAGCACGTCCGCAAGATCGACTACGAAGCCTACATGGAAGGCGGCGAGGCCTTTTGGGACGCCGTCATTGATCTGTGCCGCCTGGGCATCGTGTACCTCGAGAACGTGCCCAAAGACGAGGAGTCCGTCGTGCGCATCACCACGCGCATCGCAAACATCCGCGAGACCTTCTACGGCCGCACATTCGACGTCCGGGCCAAGCCCAACGCGGAGAACGTGGCGTACACGAGCGGATACCTCGGTCTGCACCAGGACTTGCTGTACCTCGAGCCGCCGCCTATGATCCAGGTGCTGCACTGCATGGAAAACTCGTGTGAGGGCGGCGAGTCTCTCTTCAGCGACGGAGAGCGCGTGGGCCGCCTGCTCTACCCCTTCACGAATCGCTACTCCATGGCGCCCCTGGCAGACCACTACATCCCCTATCAATACGAAAAAAACGGCTACCACTACTTCAGCTCCCGCTACGTCATCGACCAAAACGAAGGCGGCTTCACAGGCGTCTACTGGAGCCCCCCCTTCCAAGGCCGCTACCTCAGTCCCGCCAAGGACATCCGCCGGTGGATCGAGCCAGCGCGCATCTTCGAGAAGCTCATCAACGCAGACGACGCCCTCCACCAGCGGAAGATGGAGCCCGGAGAGTGTGTTTTGTTCGACAACCTGCGGGTTATGCACGGCCGCACGGCGTTTGATGCGACGGGTGGGGGGAGTCGGTGGTTGAGGGGCGCGTATATCGCTGCCGAGGACTTCTTGAGCAAGGCGGCGCATATTCCCGAGGGATTGGCGGAGAAGTATCGTGGGGAGACGGCGTGGACGCCGGATAGGGCGCAGAGCGAGTTGAGGGAGTCGGAGTGGCATTCGGAGGTGGCTGAGCTTGTGAGGAAGATTGATCCCAACCTGCCTGAGTAGAAGATTATTGTGCTATATAGGTGAGAAGAATCGTAGAGAAGTTATAGATACATATAAAGGTATAAGAGTGAAAAGCAGACGGACTCAGAGATATGAATGAGACTAGACAGATGATTCGTACTCTTATGCATGTTATTTACGAATCCTTTTTGAAAAGCACCTAATGACCAAGAGAATACCGGTTTGCCCCTTTTGACGCCAAATCCCATCTGTCCTTCGTTCACAATCATCCTTCCAGCCCCCAAAACCCAATCCAGAGGCCACGTTGGCTATCCAGCAGCAAGCCTTCAATCATTTATCCCACTTCTTCGCCTCCACTCCTTCCGGTGGGACTGTATCCACCATGCGGTCCTTGACATCATCCCAATCTGTGCTGAGGCTCGTACCATTGCTCTCAGTGAAGCTCTTCATCATGGCGCGCTGCTGCTCAGGCGTGGCATTCTTGTAGATCTTCTTAAAAAAGAAATTGACGTCTTTCTCATCGTCGGACTTTTCGTCCTCGCCGAACTTGTCCCAGTCCTTGGGGCCGGAGCGGGATGAGGTCGGGTAGGCTGGACCCTTGGATACCGGAGCTGGAGCTTTGCCTTTAGCCTCTGTGTCGGTTGTGGGGGATGTGGTGGATGGTGCATCTGCGGTGATAGTGGTTGCAGATGTAGTAGCCTCAGCCTGTTTTGCTTCAGTCCTATGGGGTGATTAGCGGGGCGTTTCTTGTAAGGCTATCTCCAGAAGACTTACGATTTCTTTTCGCCAGAGGCAACAGAAGCCGCCTCTGCCTTCAGCTTTGGCCATTTACCGGCCGTCTTCTTGGCCAGGCTGAGTTCGACCTTGTTAGGCGTAACAGTGTACTTTGATGCTGAAGGGTCAATCTCGCCCCAGAGATCAAGCTGGTATTCCTTCTCGTCGCCATTCGGATAAACAATGGGGTCCAATCGTACAACGTCGGCGAGGAACTCAACCTTGAGCTTCTCCTTATTGACACCCTTCGAGAATATCGAGACAGACATGGTGGTGTTGCTCTGGAACTCTTGTAATCGAAGTGGAGTATCGCTCGGGATCTGGGGTTTGGCTGCCGCTGTTATCGTTGTAACAGCTGGTTTGGTTTCCTTGGCCTCGTTCTCAGACTTGATGTCGGCCAGTTTCTTCTCCTCAGGCTTTAGGCTGACTGTGATTTTCCTCGCTGAATCGTCCGCAGGCAACTTCTCCATCGCAGCCAGGGTCTGGATGCGCAGCGTGCTAGCCATCCTCCACTCCTTAGCCTGCGGTGATTGCTGCCCCATCGCCACACCCAACCCTCCAGGACCCCCCTTGCCCTTGTTAATATCATCATTGTTCGCCTCCGCCTTGGCATCTGCGATAGTCACCTTCCAAAACCCGCTCTCATCCACATGCTGACCAGCTGGATCCTCCTTTTCCACCGCCGGCGAACCCTTAATCAACCGCATGGTGTAAATACAGCAGCAATCAGCATTGGCATACTGGCCCAGACGAAAATACGCCACGGCCCGACGGTAGTGAGCCTCCGCCATGAGGGTCCGGCTATTGCGTTGGTACGCCGTGTGCCAAGCTAGGTTCGCATCGTCCAGGGACTCTGCATAGCGGTTCAGCCCAATGAGGGCCTTGGAACGGGCGATGAGCCAGCCTGGGTTGGTTGAAGATCGAAGGGCTGCGGAGAGCTGGGTCAGAGCTTCCTCCCAGTTTCGTGCCTCCACTGCGGCGAGACCGTTCCGAGCCAAAGTGATGTGCGACATGACTGAGATCACAGTTGTCTGTTCGTTGGCTGAAACGTGTGCGATGCTTGTAAGAGCGAAGTGGGAGTAATATACAAAGGGGAGAGGGGGATACGACCCTTTAGATAAGGTGAAAATGAAGGCCCAACTCAATTTGTTTGTCTTGTAACCTTGAGCTTGGCGAGATGGATGTAGGGCTGCTTGAAGCTTCTGGAAGCTCTGGTGGGGTTGAAGTTGACATTCCCCGCCAAACATGGCAAAATTGGCATGCATGAGTACACCGCCTGCCTAATCTCTGCAAGGTAGGTAGTACTAGGTACCTACGTGCACCGTATCGTCCCATATCCCTTCAAGGAAATGATCATCATAAAGCTCAAGCTTCTCATTATTCGACTTATTATGTAGTATCATTAAGTTAGAGTTTTGCATTGTAATCCCAAGCAACAAGGTTTTCATTACTCCGTATCCTCACACCTTCTCATCCGGGTATCTCTTCGCAAACATTCCCAAAGCCCTGATGGTAAAAGTAAACTTGTAGTTCGGATACGATATCATGCACGACTTATTGAACACGCCTTCGATGGCCTCCTGGAGCCATTCGCCGTTGGCTTGCTGTCGATTCATGATAAACTGGATGCCCTTCTTGATCGGCTCCAGGTCAGGGTACTCGGCATCTATGAGGCCAATCAAAGCCCATGATGTCTGCACAACAAGTGATCCTGACTCGTGCTCAGTGTACTCCATAGTCTCACAAGCCTAACATGTGTTAGAGGCGCAAACCCAACAATCCGTTATGTAAAGACTTCGACTTACCTTGTAGCTCTCTGACCATCCACCATCCTCGCGCTGCTTGGAAATGAGAAAATTGCAGCCCCGCTTTGAAATCTTGCTGTTGGAATACGTCTCTCCAATCGCAGCCATGCTTTGGAGAGCAAACATGGTAGCATAAGTAAAGCAGATGCCCCAGCTTCCGTACCAACTACCATCGATTCGCTGGTGTCCCTTGATCCAGTTCGTCGCCCTCTTGACAAATAATGTGATTTCCTTAGTTCGATAGTCGGGCCAGTGCTTGGCGAATAGGGACAGTGCCTTCACACAGGCAGTGGTGCATTCAGGGTAGTCGTATTCAATCATGATTCGACCAAACACCTCAGCGGCATTCAACATTTCCATATACTCCCCAGCACGACGGGCTTCATACGACGAAACAGCCCCATTGTCGTTCTGGTAGAGCAACAATGTGTCGACTGCATCAAAGATCCGTTGGTCCTCGAGGATTTGGGGGTAGCCTTCGGTCTTCTGCAGTAGGATGATGGCCTTTAGAGCCTCAGAGATGCAGTCGCTGACACCGTATCCCTGGTCCTTGTTGCTGAATGGCCAACCACCTTTCCGGGGTTGGCGGTAGCACTTGTCTTGGTCCTCGCAGTTTTCGCGGATCTGCTGTCGTTCCAGGTATTGAAGTGCTTTCAACAGCATTGGTCGCCACCGCTCCTTGTCGTGTAGTCCGGATTCCACAATGGCTTGGATCGCAAAAGCAGTATCCCAGCACTGAACACCATTTGTGCCATTGCAGAGCATTCCCTCCTCCTTGACCCACAAGAACTCTTCCATCCGCTCAATGTGTCTCTTGACGCTAGATGCATTCGGCCCGTCCCGAATGTAGCACACAAGCGTATTCATGGGTGCATTAACCGGTGCCAGATCGGCGTAGTCTGTGTTTGCATCTTCCATGTCAACAAGCTGGCTCACCCAAGACTCTCCCCACTCCTTGAGGAAATTCGGGCGTATATACGGATTGTAAATGTTTACCAAGACCCAGTTGACGGTGCTGAGCAGCCATGTCTTGGGATGGTAATTATCCACTTTGGCAATACTGTTTCGATGGCTTGCCCAGTTAATCTCAGCATGAGGCTCGACAAACAGCTCTTCTTTCAGCCCTCGAATAAGGTCGGTTTCTTCACAGCTCCATCTCTTTGAATACAAGTATCCCATGGGGAGAAACACCTGTCGAATATGAATCCACCATCGCCAGGGGGCGATAGGAACCCAGTCAGGAAGGAGCCAGAGCTCAGGCGGTACGGGGTTCACAATGTCCCAATCCACCACGCCCAACACAGCCAGCCAGAACTTGCCCCAATGAGGCGAGTTGACAGCTCCGCCTAGCTTATGCAGGGTCGCTCGCGATTTCACCATAATGGGATCCTCTGGATCCACGCCGAGGAGTCGAAGGACGGTGTAGTTGAGCACCGTTCCAAACACGGTGCTTTCGCCTTCAATATGGAGCCCCCAGCCGCCATCGACCGGGTTTGCTCGTGAGCTGAGGTAGTTCTTTATCTCGGTCGCGTAGGCAGACGGGATCGGCGTCTTCGTGATATACCAGGCGATAACAATGCCGGGGAGAAGGAACATGGGGCCGCCATACTCGCAGGCCCAATGACCGGAGGGCAACTGGAGCTTCTCGAAGAACTCGAGCCCATTCTGCGCGGCCTCTAATGGTGTCTGGGCTTTCGGGAGTGCGGGCAGGTCCTGATTGCGAGGAGGTATCAGCTTCATCGGCCCTCTGTCGAATGGATGTTTGGCTGTAGGGGGCAGGACTACATACCAATGGCAGGTTGAGATAATACTTTTCGGCATAGCTCTGGGGCCAATCCTGTACAGCCTGGTCATTGGTGAGATAATGCCAGGTGTGACGACTCTCGTCATCCTTCATTCGCCATCTCGTGGGGTCCGTCTTGGTATCGATCTTGGGCTGCTTGGAGAAGGTCTCTGCGGCATCGCTAGCCCGCTTACGGGATCGCGCCGCGCCGACATCGCGACCTGTGGCACTGGCCATATTCACTCGTATAGATGCAACAAAGCAAGCAAAAAGCTTTTGGGAGATTAATTGATCAACGGTCAGTATGCTGCAGAGGAGTTGGAGGTCAGCCTACTTATAAAGCTTGGACGGCCAGCTTAGTCAACCCAACACAGTACTTCATACTTCGTACGTACCCCTTGCTTTTCACATGCCAAAGGCGGACAGCGCCACTTTACCGTTTATGTATGCTAGTGGACCGGCAAGCCCAGATGTACCCCAGCCAGCCCCATCTGCTCGCCAATCAATCCTCCTGTTCAAACTCCCGACAGCTCTCAACATCTTTCGTATTCGTACTCTGTCAATCTGTCTCGTCGGCATAACAGATCAGCCAAGGGATTTCGGGGCACTCCAATACTCTGGGCGGGTGGCCGGAGATATCCTAAGACACATACGAGTACGAGCCTTGCAGCTCAATCGTCGCTATTATGGATGATTCTCTGCACAATCTTACTATCCCTCACGAGGTCAATGGCATCAGCCCCAGCCAACTAACCGCCCGGCCAACGCCGGCAGGAACCGTAGTGTCTCGCATTGAAGGCATCCTGGAGTCCATCATTGATCGCATGTCTGCGGAAGAGGACCTCAAGATTGATTTCGTGGTACGCAGATCGGGCCGTCGCCAACCACAGCAGATCCAATTCCCAGGAAGAACACTCCAGGAGGCGAAGAAGTTTGGTAGGCAACCATACTTCACCAGATCTGTTTTTATATTTCGCGTTCTCATTCTCTCAGCCCGGGCTCTTCTGATACTTCAGCTCGCCCATGACGCCCTTGTGTCTGGGACCATTCTAACCAAGCGGTTAGTGCGGCCCGGGAATTTGCATATTTGTCCTGTTTGTAAAGCTCTAATGTAGCCCATGGGTGAGCTAGGCACATCTTCTACCAGCATCAAGATTTGTTTGAGAAGCAACGGACTGTCGACGAACTCGTGGATGATGTTGCCTTGACACTCGGGATCAACCGTGATGACCTGAACATTGTATGTCTGAATGCACGGTGCCGGAACATCCATCTCATTGACCCAGGTTGCCTCTGCAAGGGGAGTTTTCTCGGGTCCTTTGACAATCCGGCTCGATGACTGCACAGTTATTGGGTCTTCCCTTGGAGATGCGGTGTGTGCATTTGCAGCTCCCGGATTCCAGCATGCCCTAATGTAGCCAGGGAACTGCATTGCCAGCAACCAGACTAATTTCTCGAATTGACTATGGGGGCATCAGATGGGTACTTGTCATTGAGAAGGATGTTCGTATGCCTTTTTTTTCACGCACGTCTTCTTGCTAACATACCCAAGGCAATATTTCGTTCCCTTACATCTATTCGCTTTTGGCAAACATCTCGTGTTGGTCCTGGACTTCTAATAACGGCACGTATACTACATACCTGCTTCACGTCGTTTCACGAAAGCTAAGTGTTCACAGGCCAGGGGATATCCAGATGTGATTACACGTTCGTTCCTGCATCTAGTACACATGAATTGCCCACAGCTACCGGTCGTTGTCCTGTCAGATTTTGATCCCGATGGACTCAACATCTTCCGCTGCTATCGCTTCAGGTCAGATAACATGGTTCAGGGGATGGATACTGACACACCAGGGATGCGATGGCTGGGTATTAAGTCGCAACAGATATTAGAGCTCGACCATAATCTTTCAGCTTTAAAGCCATCATTGGATGACTCGTCGACACAAGAGAGCCAATCATCTGAGGCAAGCATTGCTTCCAGAGGATCGATTTCATCGACTGACTGCCGCGATCCAATTTCACACCTTACCCCAAGGGATCGAAAAACCGCCGTCGGGATTTTGGAGAGAATATCACAGGATTCATCGCACGACCATGAAGCCTCGGAACTCAGACGAGAGCTTCAACTTATGTTGATGATGGGGATAAAAGCAGAGATCCAGTGGCTTGATGACGCAGGAAGCATTACTGATTGGCTTGACACAAAGCTTGGGCAAATGCTGTCGGATCACCAACCGTTGGCATAAATGCCTACCCTATACCAAATCAAATTCTTACTGTGCGAAAATCGCGGGGTAGACTATCCACACAGTCCCCTCATTAGCAACAAATGTTCATAAAATTTTGAAATTTGTACATCAAAGAGTCTGATCAATCACCATGGCCCCTCAACTCACTGAAGACGAGATTGACGATCTCATTTATTTCGCTCGAGCGGGCGAGAATGATGATTTAGTTGAGACGCTGACCGCTTTGGCGGAGCGCGAGAAGGTGTCGATGGCCGAAATACTCTTAGCCGCCAAGGATGAAGGAAAGTCGACCGCATTGCACATGGCAGCGGGGAATGGCCATCTAGGTATGACTCTCTAAACGACTCTATCGTTCCGGAGCTAGATAGCAGTTTCCTGAACTGCTAGGCAAGGTGATTAGGAGTTGACTTGGCTTTAGAGACTGTTCGCAAACTGTTTCAGTATTTTGAGAGCAGACCCAAGGAGGAAAAGCAGACTTTTATCGATGATGCGAACGAGCATGGGAATACTGGCCTCCACTGGGCTGCGCTTGGTGGCCACCTGGATACAGTAAAGCTTCTGATGGAGCATGGCGCTTTACCGGCACTCGCCAACGAGAGGAACTACGTCCCCTTGGACCTTGCAAACTTCAACAACCACGAGGAGGTCGCCAAATTCTTCCTGGCATCCGCCGGAATGCTGGAGGAGAAGAACCAGGAGAGTGGGCTCAATGGTGCGGTTGAGTCGGTGAATTTGGGGGAGGACGAGGAGGGCAATGGCCAAGCATCAACATCATCATAGACATTTAGGGAAAGGGCCAAGGAATAAAAATATTTTATTAAAAAAGAAATCGTCAAGGTGGCCACTGGGTATACCCGCAAGCCCCAAGGAGCGTATCGCAGAGAGTGTTGTTTGTGCAGATACGCGTCTCCTGAGTCCTGATAGGTATTAGAAGGGATGTCCAAGGAGCACAAAGCTGCTGCCAGGAGTATAGGAATTTCAGGGACTCTGACCTGAAGGGCGCGGAGCTATTGATTAACCATAGGCCTAGGGAAGCATATATGAGGTTAATGAGGAGTTGTGGAGCAGTGGCAATGTCTGCCTTGCCCGTAGTACTACATACTACATCCCCAAGTCCAAGTGGGACTGGCAATACTATGTACTAAAATATTATAGTGAATCGATGGAATTTGTACATTTGTAGTTTGCCTCACATCAACCATCAGCCTTCAACACATATGGAAGGTTGATGCCAAGAGAGACTCTAACATCCAGCAACTTGAAAACCAGATTTTTGGGACTTTTACGGAATATTAGTAATCAACAGCCTCTGGGAAATGACTGGCATATTAGGACTAGAAAACGACCCCCACCAGTTGTCGTTAGAGATAATCTACGTGGGGGTTCCCCCACAAACGTGGAACGTGGATTGCCCCAGTTCGCCCCGCGGAATGCCAGTGCGACGGGACCATTCTTCCTCCACTATTCATCTTCTTGTCGCACATTGTGCAGCTGCTGGCTGGGGTTTGTTTCACTGAGAGCCGAGCCAACGCGAGCGAAATAAAGCACGAGTACGGAAAAGAACAGACCTCCCACGCAGGATCTGGCCTCACAGCGGGGGGGCTGGCGATGAATATATGACTTGGATGGCGTCGCCACAGCCCTCGAATGCTGTCGGTATCACGACTACCACAAGCATCGGCAGCAGCAGCAGCAGCAGCGGCAGCGTCACGGGCTACAAGCGCGCGAGTCGCAAAGGCGCGCTGCGACGGTTTCTGTGCGATTATCCGGGATGCGACAAGGTCTACTCGAGAGCCGAGCATTTGCAGCGCCACCAGTTGAACCGTGAGGCTTGTCTTCTGTCAGAAGCAATTGGCAGTTATACAGTTGCTTTTTCTGTGTGGAAACCGACGAACTGACCCCGAGTGTCGCAGATAACCCAAAAGAGATCTATCGATGTGACATTGGCGACTGCGACCAGAAATTCGTCCGGCTTGACCTCCTGTCGCGCCACAAGAAACGTCACACGGCTTCCTATACCCCCCGAAACCGCATTCCCAGCTTCGATACTGGAGGCGATGCTCCGGCAAAATCGCCGACGCCAATCCCCCATAGCGCCATCGCCCAGTCGCGGTCCTCATATAGCCAACACCCAACCGCCTCATCTGGACCGCACGACGCTGCCATTCTGCTCACGCCCGAGTCCAACACGGCTCCTACACCAACGTCATTGAATCACCCCCTGGCCAGCAGGACGAACCAGGCGTCGACATGGCCTACACCACTGGATGACCGTGTTGCGCCGCCCAACATGATGCGACACAGGCCGAGTTTCTATGCTGCCGACCCCTCAGCCCTCCCGGAGCCGTCAGGCATGGTATCATTTGGAAATGTCGCATATCCCCCAGATGATCCTCTGGCCCAGGGGAATTTCGCCGCTTGGCTATTCGATCCCCAGTCGACGTACAATGAGTTCAACATGACCGGTCTCCCATTTCTCGAAGGCGGCCTGGAGTCGACCTTCAACAATAACATTCACTACGACTACGAATCCCTCACGAGCCTGTCTCCAATGGACCAGCCCCAACGGTACGCCGAGTCTCCCGATGATTGGATCACAGAATCAAGGCGCCAGGAATTGCTCCAGTGGTTTCAAATTTTCCGTAAAAAGCAACCGAAGTATGAAACCTCGATGTCGAACTTGGTCCTTGAGAGCGGAGGCGACATACCGGCGCTGAATCTCGACATGATGAGGGACTGTCTAAAGGAGTTCTGGGACAATGTCTCCCCGCGGCTCCCCATTATTCACCAACACACCTTCTCCCCGAACCGATGCCCGATATTCCTCCTCCTCGTAATGATTGCTTTGGGCGCTATGTCTCTGCGTAACCGGGACACGACCGGACAGCTTACAGAATATGGCGCATTCGCCGACGTTATAATCTTCTCTGTAAGATGGGAGATTCTGACTTCTGACGACTCCGCGCCACCTGCCAGTCTCTGGGTTGCACAGGCTCTCTTACTCGTCGAATTTTACGAGAAATTGTACTCGACTAGAAAATTCCACGAAAGAGCGCATATCTATCACCCTGCGTTCTTGACCTTGCTGAGACGAGGGAGCCCTCTGATAGGTAGAACTGGCAGTGAATCTCCCCCAGAGCCAGATGGACTTGGGACGGATCGGCAAACTCCGAACATAGCGCTGGATTCTCGAACCTGGTGGACGAGGTGGGCGGAAACAGAGTCAATGCACAGGGTCGTATTCGCGGCGTTCATGCTCGATATCATTCATGCCGCCATGTTTGGCCACGCGGCAGACATGGCACCGCACGAGATTCGATTGCCGCTGCCTTGCGACGACAATCTCTGGACGGCAAACAGTCCAGATGTTGTACGGCAACTTGACGCCAATTTCCGTATGTACGGAGTAAAGCAGGTTTCGCTCCTTGACGGCCTCAAGAGCGCTCTGCATGGGAAGGAGGTCAAAACTCATTCTTTTGGCCGGATGATCATCATCTCCGGGCTGTTGAGTGTGGGATGGCACCTCAGCCACAGGGAAACACACCTGAAATGGCTGGACATACGAAACCCATCGACAGAAATGCAAGATAATTGGCGAAAGATGCTACTGAAAGCTTTTGACAGCTGGAAGGGCAGCTTTGACGTCGCCATGTCAGATTCTATCTCTGATGCCTCTGGTCACCGTGGCATCTCCAACGGACCCATCAATAGCGCGTCGCTTCTTTATCACCTCGCACACATCAGCCTCCATGCCGATATTATCGACTGTCAGGTTTATGCCGGAGCCAAGCGCCTTCTCGGACGCAAGATATCTTCAAGAGACCACGCCAACTCCGTCAAACGAATGACCTCCTGGGCTATGCAGGGGTCAACTCGCCATGCTGTTCTTCATGCTTTCAAGCTTCTCTACCGTGTTCTCGTCGACCCGTATCCCCGGCGACGCAACAGCCCTCATGCACCAGAGCCTGCCGCTATGCAATATTCCATTCGCAACGAACCCGATCCGCATAGACCATGGATCATGTACTACGCCGTTCTTACCATCTGGGCATTTGTCCAGGCCCTGGGACGTCCTCCCGGAAAGGGATTTCCACTACGGACGTCCCAACTGGGACACAGCAGTTACGCACGGATGGTGGAATATGTATCCAGTGTCGCGTCGTTGTTGGAACTGGATGAACATTCAGCAACTATTCTGCATGAGGGCTTGCCGGACCTGCTGGACGTGATGGTAGAAATCCTCGAGGAGGCGGAAACGGAGTTATTGGCAGAGGCAAGGGAGAGGCTGAGGATCTGTAAAGATATGCTTCTGGGCGGGAGCTCTCGATGATTGCTTTTGGGCGTTGTTTGAGGAATTCATGGTAATGAGGCGGATATTTGGTTTGGGGATAATCCTTTCATCACTGCGTCAGGGAAATGGGCCAACAGGGGCAACACAGGAATGCAACCATGTTCAACTTGGTGGTGAGTATATACTGCACTATGTAAGGCGTTTTTGAGTGTTGATGCTAAAAGTGAGGGACTCAATATATCGGTCATTTTTAGCTGAGGATTGAATTGAATGATACCACCCCCTATCTCTCTCTACCAGTGCGTCTCAAAGAAGCGTTACAGACCCTCCTAAAACTAATGGATCTATCAATATGGTCCATTATCAGTTTTACAGTCCATTCATATAGCTCAACTGCCTCCCCTGCTCTGCCGCACGTAGCCTCAACCTCTTCATCTCAATCATCCCATTCACAACCCTCTGCACACAATCAGCAAACGGCAGATCCGCCCATCCAAGCACTCCATGGATCATAGGGTTCCACGTCCTGTTCTTCCTCCCATTCGCATGCCGCATCGTGGTGAACTCGAGCACAATTCTTACTATCAACTCACAATGCTCCTGCGCCACCGCCGGCGACAAGAGGTCCGCTGCGCGCGGATGGTTGTAGTAAAGGGCTAGCTTCTCCCTGATGAGAGCCATCATGCGAGGCTCAATGCTGTGGCGCCTCCAGAGGTTGCTGTACCGAAACCAGCGGATGAATTTGTGAGCAGCAGTGGCCGGACGCACGCAGCACGTACGGTGCAGGGAGGAGAAATCAGCGGCGGCGTGCGTGCATGGGTGGTAAAACGCGCTTTGCCCGAGGACGTAGCTGGGTTCGTAGGGGCAGAGATGGGATGCGTTGGGGTCGAGGGGACACCAGCATCCCCAGGGGTAAGGAGGAGCAGTGTCGCATCTCTCCATGAAGCTGGGCTCGTGGGGGCAGGCGTGCGAGTTGTTTGGGTTGGAGGGACACCAGCAGTTCCAGGGGTGAGGAGGAATGGGGTCGTTCATGATGATTCTGTATTTGCCGTTCTCGGAGCGAGGAGCTTGGATCTCGGTTTGTTGAACGACGACGGTGATGATGGAGTTGTGTAGGTCGAGGAAGAATACATCTTGTTGATCTGCGTTGGCGTTACGATCGCCGAAGGGGTTCAGGGCGAGATGACGCATGATGGATTCTGATATCTGTTTGGAACAGGATATAGAAGACTGGTGAGAAGGAGAACAAGGGGGGAAGTTAGTTGTGTTGAAATGTCGCGATGGGATACTGGGATATTTATCTCCAGGACGTTAAAGTGAGGTCCATGGCGGTTCTTTTATGCATCTCCCCGATGAATGATTCAAATCCTCATTCACTCAGACGTGCCTGTGTGTGAGTAGACGGTTATCTTAGCTGTGAATGTCGCCCTTCAATTGATACACTCACAGAGATGGAATATGTATTAGCTGTGAGCATGATAGGCCCCTGAAATGATTCGAAGTATATCGGATATGTTCAGTGACGAGAAGCAGTACGCCAAGAGGGCTATTCTTACACCAACTCATGTATCGAAGCCATCTGTCTGATTTCTTGATCAACCGTTCATGCACATGTCAATTCATCAAAGCCAGTGAGTTCTCTTGATAGTGCATCATGAGTGTTCCACGCGATCTTCTACCCTTGGCATGTGTGTTGTGAATAGGACTCTTTGAAGGGTGGGGTTCGGCATGATGCAAGTGTGGAACGTAGTATTGTGTGGTTGTCTGGACATAATTGAGCAAGGGGTCGAGCAGGGAGTCATAAGAGGTGGCCGATATGGGCTCTAGGACAATTGCTTGGACAAAAGTATAGATTGTACATACGAAATCTCAGAAAATATTGTACTCTAAATCCAAAAAGCGATGAAGAAAAACGTTCCCTGTGTGTTGCATGCCTTTCCAGATAGCGAAACGAACAACCGCTTTTTGTGAATGATGTCTTGCGCCAGACCCCAAATGTATCATAAACGTTCTTTCACAAACGCCCTCCACGCCTTTGTCGGGTATCATCATAAGTTGTTGTGCTTCCCAAAAGCACTGCTGCCGCCCATCATTACGCCATTCTAAATCCTAACCCACTCCTTGCCATCAGGCATCTGAATTGTCTTGACCGCGGTGGCTGGAGGTGTATGCTCACTCGGCTCGAGCTCGTCCTTCATCTGTTCTTCGCCTTCCTCGACCAGCTCTTCTGTCGTCTTGCCCCTTTCCTTCTCGCCTGCGTCGCCCAGGCCGATGATGTCAATCCATTTCCAGTGATCAACAACTCCATTTCCACTCCTATCAAAAATACCCTCGTCATCATCCAGGCCATCTATGACTGAGTCTGTACCAGCAACTTTGCTCGTCATGTCAAGCTTATCTATATGAGCTCCATCAACGAGATCGCCTACATAAGTCCGTGCCACTGGGATGTTATTTGCCCTGAAGAACTGCAGCTGAGCTCGAAGATTCAGTCGCAGAGCACGTTCTGGCTCAAGAGCGTTGAAGATCCTCTTTGTCAACCAGGGGAATAAGATGCCAAAGTCCGACTGGCTCAAATGGGCCGAGTTGGCAACGTAAAAGAAGTTGGGCTCGCGAAGCTTATTGCCGCTAGGCCTCTCGAATGTCGCCGGAGACACAACCTTGGCTGTTGGGTCGGCGGACAGAAGTCGTGCCGTCATATGTAGATGCTCAGACCATTTGTACAATGTCTCCGATTCGACAGCCAGGAGCGCAGTGCCACCTGGCGCAGATGGGACATCGGCATACACGGGAAGCGGTACGTTGAACAAGGGAGCTGAATTAGGAGCCAGCAGAGGCAAAACCCACATATCCAGGAGCATTATCGGCGTCTTCTCTGTCACCTGCTTTCGAATGTTGCTGCCCTCGGCTGGTGTGAACAATGGCTTTTCCATTCCAGCGATTTCCGGGACATTAGCATAGTAAGAGGCCTTCAAAATCTGGTACATGGTTGTTGCTCCGAAGCTGTGGCCCGCAAATACGATGCTTCCTGGCTCGTTGACGTGCAATTGACCGATAAACTGATCCAAACTCGGGGTTGACAGGTTCAGATTGGTGAACTTGTGTCCCGCATCCATCGCCAGCACTGCTTCGTGTATCAGGCCCATCTCCCATAGCCGGATTCTTAATTGCGCCTCTCTGGCTTCGTATACCTCGGGTGTCATCTCGTGGGATATCCGATTGTAGGGGACCACATTACGTTCCAATCGGCCGTGTTGGTTGGGGACGCGAAAATGAGATGCAACAGCACTTCCGTCGCGGTGCTCAGGACAGAAGACAACGATTCCGTGAGAGGCTAGGGAGCCTGCAATGTACGAGTAGGAGTTTCGGCTGCCTCCAAGACCGTGGGAGAAAAGCATTGTTGGCCACCTCTTGTTCTCGGTTTCGGCTTGTTTAATGGCCGCATTTTTGTGGACTGGAATCGAGGTGTAGTGAAGGTGTCGAGGGAGGAACCTATCGTAGGTGATGTCAGCGACTAAATCCTCCCTATCTCCAAAGAGACTTACGAGAGAAACTCAGCCAGCGTGTCTCCAATACCCATGAACCGTGTATACGCTGAAACGTAGTGCCTCTGCGGTGTCGGCAACCAGGTAATTCGTTTCTGGTTCGATTCAGGGACGGCGGGATAAAAGACGCGGAATAGGACAGTCGGGATATCGTGAGCGTTCTCGGGCGCTGGACTGGGAGAAGGGAGATCTGTCACGGGAATCTCGACATCCATTGTGCCGACCTTGTACGGGCCGGTATACTCGGGAAATGCTGGCACAGGGCTCAGCCGGGAGAGATAGGCGGCCATCCTGGCAGCAGCCGTGGCCTCAGGGGCAGTCATGGAGATGGTGTTTTGAAGGGAGTCCAATCCAACGAAAGGTTTCGTGATGTCTCTCCTGTCGAAGAATTGAAGGGAGGAAGAGAGGGAAGAATCGGCTAGATATTGTCAGATGGAATCAGGGGCAGCTGAAATGCATGATGGGAGGCGAAGCATGACAAGTGGCAGCTTGAGCTTTATAAACGAAAATTGTTGGTGGGAACTTGAAGCCGAGGGTGCCTGAAACCCCTGTGGCGTTTCAGTGACGCAATCCCGTATCCCGTTAGTATGTACTCCGTAGTAGTGACACCATAGACCGTTATTTTTAGTCGTGACGCAACATTTACGGAGTACGAGTACATAGGTAGACCGTTTCATCTCATCATTATCAAAAACAGTGCCCTTACAACAAACATAGCTAAACACAGAATATGGAATATCGTCACGCGACTCTTCTCTCTCTTTCCATAATGACCCGCATTAGGTCGAATTGGTCTCCTTGAAAATTTCATCTGGTGTGGAAGAAAAAATATACCAGAATAAGGACTAAGCCCCTTCTGTTACCGAGGCATCTCTGGTTACCAGATTGGGCAATCATGCCGCGATCTCCGGAAAATGTGGAGATCGGCCAATCTGCCGAAGGCAATCCCTAGTCCGTCTTACTCGCAGTAATAGTACTTCGTATATCTTCCAGCTTCTGATGAGTGGATAGGGTTGAACTAGGCTTATGCGCTGTCTTGATTGGCCTCGCTCTCTCGTGTACTACTCTACCAAGTATGTGAAGGATGAACAGGTTTGGCCTATACGAGAGCGATCAGGAAGCTTCAGACTTGCATGTATTGTTGGTAAAGAACCAATAGTACTTCGTACTGGAGTAACTATACGGAACTCGTGCTATCCGATGTGACTTTGTTAGTGCTTGTGAAACTAATAAGAAGAATATGTCATGACTAACTAATGATGATGATGCAGAAGGGAAGAAGACAGCCATAGGGAAGGTTGGAGAGGAGCATGCAAACAGGCGTGGCACGTGCTTAGCGCGTAATATTTTATATATTCCCCTTGGTTCAATTCCGTCAATGCCCCTTTTCTCAGCAGCTTGGAGGACGTGCCGTACTAGGTCCAGACGCCCGCTGGCCACGGCAATGTGGAGGGCGGTCCTCTCCATACTGGCCATTTCGAAGAGGTCGGCTCCTGCTTCTATGAGCAGGTGGACATACTCTAGTGACCGGTAAAGGGCGAAGTGAATCGGCAGCCGCCCCTTCTCGTCACGGTCCTTAATCAGCGCTCCCTTTTGGATGAGGAGCTTGACGGACTCGAGACTGCCAGACAAGCAGCTCAAGCCGAGCGGCGGTCCCCACCACATGCAGTACAAATTAACGTCAACTTTGGCTGTCTCAACGAGATACTTAATCATGCCTTCCTTCTCCATAGGTTCGCTATCCGTCCGATATAGAGCGGCATGGAGAGGCGATGCCTCTAAACTCGGGTAGACAACGCTAGTGTCAGCCCTGTGTTCACAGAGGAGCCGAACCATGCTTAGGGAGGCATTGGAGCATGCGATCAAGAGAGGCCCGCCGCTTGAGCCTGCTGATACGTTGACATTGACACCGTTCGCAATGAGGTATTTGGCCAACTCGATATTATCGTTCCAGACAGTCCAGCAAAGAGGCGTGAAGCTGTACCTGCCGATGCTTTCCAAATCGGCCCCCCTTCTGACCAGCATCTTGATAATCGAAAGGTCGTTGGTTTTTCTGGTAGCAGCGGCGGCAACGGACAGAATTGGGTTTGTGACCTCATCCTCCTTGTACTTCAGGTCGATTCCAAATTCCAGAAGGAGCCTAGACATCTCAACGTCCGAATATCTCACAGCCCTCCATAGCTCCAAGCGCCCCTTGGACGGAGACTTGCGCGGGTCTGCACCAGCATCCACGAGTAGTCTTGCTACGTCCACTTGGCTCCGCTCTACAGCCATCACAAACGCCCCTTGTTTTGAGCTTTCATCCATGTCGGGTTCTTCTTCACCGATTCAGTCTTGTTCCACTTCGCAGCGAACGCGAGTACTGTCAACACCTTGTCCGTTCTCGCCTTGATATCAGCGCCCTTTTCCACCAGCATGATGATAATCTGCACGTTATCATGGGCTCCGTGAATGGGACGCCAGTGGTCATTATCTTCAGCCTCCAAGTCTGCCCCGGCATCGACGAGAATGCGGACGACATCAGCCCAGCCATCCCAGGCTGCTCTGTAAAGCGGACTTCTCCCTCGGTCATCCTTATAATCGATGGCGCCTTTGTCGTCATGTACCAGTGCTTGTATGGCATCTAAGTTGCGACATCCCACGGTGGTGTGAAGAGCGATGCCATGAGCCTCTACGACTTCGTCATTCGTGCACCGCGCCCTGCCAGCCTCAACCAAGCGTTCCAGAACGCTTTGCTCACAACCGTTTCCTACTGCAAATTGGAGGAGAGTCTTGTATGTGGCACCATTTAGTCCATCGGGAAGTTTCAGCATCCCACCAAGAAGAAGTGAATGCCGTTGTTGGAGAGTCGTCTGTAGTAAAGAGGTATACATGTCTTCATCCGTTCTGATGAAGTCTCCAATACGTCCTAGAAGTGTTAGACAACACTTCTCGTGGTTGGTAGTTTTGGCAGTTTGTAAAATCAACTCATGAATCCGCTCTTTTGGAAGGCGTTGTGCCAGCGTGTTCAGCAGTCTCTCCACAACGCGGTGCCTACCAAACATCACAGCAACGTGAATTAGTTCGCCGAAATCGCCGTTAGTTGTCGTATCTGCAGTTGTATCGCTAGGCGTTATTGCAATAAAGGCGTCGTGCCGAGCATATTTGCATGCGAGTCGCTGGACGTTCAAAAGGTATTTGTGGTTGACCAGAAGCTTGTCATATTCTAGAAGAAGGTTGATGACCCCGGCATCGGCGTAGTTTCTGGAACAGGCATGTTCAAGTGCCAACATTCCATGGAAAGTATCCCTTGAGACCTGACCCCCCGCAAAGCTAACAAGTCTTGTGACTGTAAGTGTCAGTCCAAGAGAGCTCGCTCTGCAGAGGAGAATATACGGATTCTCGATATGCTTGTGTAATCCAAGGCCAGCATCAATCACTTCTGCCGCAATCTCGTCACGTCCAGATAGCATAGCAGCAAGAATAACGCCATCCCAACTCAAGTCCTCCGGCTTCACCCGACCTAGTAAACTGCGGAAGATGTTCATCTCAGTTCGCATAGCAGCAGCTGCAAGAACCGGCAGCAATGGATATGAGGTTTCTGTAGAAGATGATTGTTGCCCATCCATGACCAGTTCCAGCAAGGTTTCAAGACCATGAACTGCAAATATAGAAAGAGGGCCACCACTTGCTACCATGCTTTTTGTAAACGGATTTGATCCGTCCCAACAGGTCTTAGCCCAGGAACCTAGCACAGTATGATCGCCGATGAATTCATGACTATGGGGGCTGCTGAAACACCTGCCTGACTCTGAAAACCTGGAATGGTTCGGCCATTGCTGTGCAGCATATGTTAGGAATGGCTGGTGATCATGGAACTCGATCTCTCGTGTCTGCGGTGATGCCTTCATCGCCGCTCGGCTAGCCTGAGCGAGATACTTCAAGCATAAGTCGGCAATATCACCATGGACTTTAGACGCCGACAAAGTAAACAACGACTGGCTAGAAAGTAGGAACTCTCGAAGACGAGGATGCCGAAAGTAGACACTGCTACCCAGCACTTCAACCAAGCCCCCAAGTGAAGACTGCAGCTGCCCGCGAGGAAGAGTATCATCAAAGCTCAAAGCCTCTTCTAGCTCCTCAGTTGACAAAGGTCGGAATGAGTAAAGCAGGAGTGCTATCGCTCGGGTAAACCACTCATCTGGCGTGGAGCCCAATGTAGACAGGACGAACCGGAAGATGCATTCTGGAGTGATCGAGGAGCTAAGACCCAAGATATCTAGCCTAAGCTTTTCGAGATCGACAACGGAAGCTCGAGATCTCAAGCAATCCAAAACTATTGTCTCAAGTTTTAGGTCGTCTGTACAGGACTCTAGGAGTCGGTTGATTGTGTCGACATTCTCATACAGTAATTGCCGCTCCTGGATCAGGTTCTACATACTGAGCTTGATGCTGCGAAGCTCGTCCATGCTTAGATCCTTTTTGGACGCGTCACCATCACCATTGCCATAATATACCTGCGCACAAAGGTGTTCTGGCCTGGCTGTAAGTGCTCTGACAGTATCGGGTTCAACCTCCGTCCATCCATCAAGGTTGCTAAGGAGCTGAGAAGTCGTTGCGAGCACCTTGAACTTGACTTTGTACTCCTCGACTAGCCACTGGAGCTTTTCCAAAAGCCACTCGTAAGAAGCTATGCTGTCCTGAAAGTTCCCCAAAACCCAGACAACTGTAAGTCCCTTGGAGCCTAGATGCAGCAAGATTTCGAGGTGGATCGCAAAAATATCATCCAGGTTGTAGCCACTATGGACACCTGCCGACTTGTATGATTTCAGAAGCTCGAGGAAACCTGTTGGAGCATCGTTGTCTCTGAACAATTTGGCTGACAACTGGGTAACGAACGTGAATAGCATGGCCTCTATGCTGTTAAGACGGAAGTCAAATGGGTCGAACGCGAAATAGAGCCAGATATGTTTAACTAGGGGGCTTGTAGCTACCCCCAAGCGGAATATGCCCTCCGCCCATCGAGACGCTTCGGAGTCGGATTTGGCACGGAACACACCTCGTTGAGCTTCCAGTGAGGCCTTTGCTACTTTGAGATCATAAAAGGGATACGGCGAACTCTTCAGAGGAAACTGCGGGGCTCCTTGGGAAGCGAAATAGGCCAGGATCTCCGCCGTCTCGTTGTCTTGATCAAGCTTGTTAGTTACTATGTAAAAAGGGTTCGGTGAATTGAGAGGTGATCTGCTGACTTTGATTGCAAACTACTCGCTCTAGATTGCTAGTTAACCAGATCATGACTTATGTTATTGTGAGTCGACTCCATAGGCCTCTGGATTTCGAATGGCAGCGACGATGTCGACACGTAAGGATCAAAAACCTAGTTGCATAGTCATGAAGTTCTTTTGTTTAGTCTCAAGTAAGTTGGATGGACATGAGTGGGAGGACTCACCCTCTTATTTTCATCAGCGTGAGTTGAGTGGAAGTTGTTCGTTCCATAAACAAGTGCCGCTTTAGATTACGCAAAGTCATTATTCACCCCGATCACCCACTCAGCTAAACCACGCGCGACGTTCCAGCTTCTTGTCTGCCATCTTCAAGCGACTTCGGGGATATTAACTGAACAAGGCTCTTCGTTAATGAATATGTGTCGGTCGATGAGGACAGCCAAGGAACATCTAGTGCGTGGGGTTAGATGTGTGATTCATTCCTCATCGTGACATAGGCTAGTAATCACCAGGCTGCGTATTTGTAGCAATATGTTGTCGTATGTCTGAGGATTTTCTTTCGGCGATGACAATAGTCTAGGTTACAATAGGTTACCACTGGAACAAGGTGACTGTAGTCAGAAAGATACAATCCAGGGGATCTTGCCTGCTTCACTAGTGTTCCGCCTATGTCATGGCCCAAAATGACAATTTTCGAAATCTGATATACATCTATTAGCTTACATAGAAAGGATCAGACAAGACTTTCACGCCCAATTCATCTATATTTGTAACTAAAAAGCCGACGAAAGGATAAAGTCAAGTTGCTGGAGCGAGGGATTTCTTATGCAACAAAGCAACCTTCTTGGAAAGGCCAACCATTTGGATGGGAAGAGGGGAACCAGGTTAAAGCTCGCGGCGACGTGTAACACCCTCACTGACACGGGGAATGCAGGGATTGTGGACACCCATATCTATACTACATATATTATCGCTTGGGCCAAGTGCGGATTAGTATCTTCCGACTACTCTGTTTGTGTACTACATACTAATATACCTGTATTGACTACTTCGTACTCCACAACGTAGTTCCGTGTGTGCCCGGCCTGTCCCTACTCTATGGGAGATATCTAGTACATGTACATTGTTGGGTATCCTGGTTGCTCTGCTCATCTTGCGAGGGCCAACAATGTAGGCTTAAAATGTGTGACTCAAAATATCTCCTTCTGGGGGCCACTGTGTCTTTCTCCGCTCTTGGATGAGATATTCTCTATTCGTTATCTTTGCCTACAACCAGCCATGGCGGCGAGAAGCCTGGAATCACCAAGCGAGGACGATAGTCTGCCCACGCTCGTCATTAACCTTTACCCAGAGGGCGGCAGGGATGCAAACTTTCGCACTGAAAATGACCCAAACGATCCGGATCAGCGTGAAAATGTAATCCGGCGCAAAGGAATGGTGTATGTGAGCTGCGACTGCAAGGATATTGCTCATGGATACTATTCAAAGACTACAGACGATCTTTATAGCCTCCTCGTGCTCCATTTTCGCTTTGAACCTCTCCACAATCGTCAGCGGATCAAGCGGGTCGAATATTCAGGTGAGGTTCTCAGCCATGAAGCTAGGTGACGCCCTTGCAGAATCTAGAGACAGAATCCAGAACACAAGCGAACATAAAGGTTTTCAGGAAGAGGCTGCAAGCCCAACGGGAGATACAGAGAAAGAGTCAGGATCCGAACAATAATATGGTACTTCCTGGCATTCGCGTGGAAACTCACAAGCTGCCAGAGCTTGCTGAAGGATCGTCTACAAGACAAAGCCGGAACATCGAAGTGGCAATGCAGAAAAGGACACACAACTGGCTCAATATCGTGGATGTATTCGCTGACGGCATTTGGAAGGTCTGGAATGAAATGGGAAAAAGGGAGCTCTTCGAAAGGCTACCACAGGACTTGAAGCGCGATGTAACTGTGGCGCTCATAGATGACGGCGTCCAGATCGGACACGAGAGTCTCCAAGACAGAATCATCGGTGGATGGAGCTTCGACGACGGTTTTGACGACTACGAAGATCTGGGCCTCCCAGGCGCCAAGCGACCGTTCCATGACTCGGCGACAGGTCACGGAACACTAATGGCGAATATGATATGTCGCGTCTGTCCGAACGCTAAGATCTATGTTTGTCGCCTTCACGTCTTCGAGGGCTCAGACGGGCGGCGGCGCTTTACTGCCAAGAGCGCAGCTGAAGTAAGTTAAGTAACTTGGCATCAGGTTCTTAAAAGATTTGGACGATGTCGAAAGAAAGGAGACGGATCAGATATGCTAATCTATGAGCTTTAGGCTATGAAGCACTGCGCCTCTGGTAGGTTTGATATCATATCGATGTCCTGGACGATCAAGAAGAGTGAGGAGACCAATGTAAACAACAACAACAACACCAAAGACATCCAAGAATTAGAGGCGGCGATGCAGACGGCCATCGACAAAGGGTCTATTCTCTTTTGTGCGGCGCCAGATGAGGGTTATAAAAGAGAAGGGGCTTTCAGGCAGTTCTATCCAGTTGGGTGCGAGAAGCTGTCCTCCCAGGTCTTCAAGATCGGCGCCGCCACCACCAACAAAACAATGTGGGACAAGGCAGGAAAAGAGACACAGTTTGACTTTCTCCTGCCTGGCCACGAGGTCGAGCCGCGCGGTGTAGATTCGATCGAGCTCAAGAAGAACGACCTCAAGACAGGCTCATCAGTGGCGACGGCGCTGGCAGCGGGACTTGCTGTGCTTGTCATCCACTGTGTGCAGCTCGCCGCCATTCAAATAAGCTTCCTGGATAGCAAGACGGCCCAGCAGAAGATGAATAAGGACAGTGAGGCAGCTGCCAAGATTGTCCAGCCGAATATGAATGGCCATACTCTACCCGCCGCCGCCAGCTGGGCTGTGAGGTCCAAGGACCTAAAGTCTGTCAGGAAGTTCGAAAATATGAGTCGCATCTTCCGCGGCATTCCCCGCTATAACTCACGTAACCAGACAACAGACAATTACCTGGACGTGGAACGTTTCTTCCAAGAGCCTGGGCACATACTGAATAGTGAGGCTGATGACGAGACCAAGATGCTTACCATTATAGGGCTTGCCCGGCGGTTGTTGCAGGAAGCGAGGCTTTAACACGGAGTCTTTCCGGGGTGAGTCCCTCATGTCCTTGTCTAAAGCCAAAGAGTACTTACTAACAGTTAGGATCAGCTAAACTGGGAGCATTCTGCGTTTTCGGTTTGCTGACATGAAAGCCGTCATTGGACTCAGCTTGACTGTACGTGACATCTAAGGGATATTACCAGATATGATGACCAAGAGCCATAGAACTCCTACTGCTGTGTGCGGTCCAAACGTGCGCAGAGACTTGTTGGGGTAGTTTGGCAATATAACTCCCTGATTGGTTCCGCGTCATGATCTTATAAGGGACTATTTGAGATTCCTATTCAGCCCGAGGTTACCTCACCACAGTGTGTTTTGTCATTTCGAAAGACTACCGAGTCTCAGCGGAAGGTTTGGGGATAAATTAAATTTTATATTCAATTAGGAAGGAATTTGGGCGATAAAAGGCGGTGATGACCCAAAGCAAATCACGAGCATGGGAATTCTTGTATACAGATTCGGGTGCAAAGTATGGGCATGTCGCTCAGAACGCGGCTGATCCAGATGTGTCTGCGGATGAAGAGGAAGAAGACCAAGACGAAAGCGAAAATAATTGTCAATTTTGCGATAGGACTAGAACTGTGAGGAGGAAGCCAAGAGATATGCGGGTCCTTTATGGATTTATCGCCTCGGGCAACCAGGTCATCAAGGGTGATTTCTTCCGGAACCAGCTCAACAAGGACCTTGGGGGTGAGGTTCTTTGCATTGAGACGGAGGCAGTAGGCTTGATGAACAATTTCCCTTGTATTCTGATCCGGGATCTCGAATTGAACAGACGGTACAATCATCCTGACGATCTCGAGCATGCGTCAACTCTTGGCGATCCAACATTAGAGTTAGATGCCAAGTTGGACGTTCGGCTTGCCTGTGATATTGATTTCGAGAAGGTGTTGAGACCAGCAATCTTTGATTTAGGGCTGGGCCATCAGTCGTCAAATGCGTGACTTATTGATAAACAGCTGGTAACGGTCAGCTAGTAACGGGTTTCTACTGTGTGTACATGAGGCTCCAGAGATATCTTGTGAGCACATACAACCATATCCATTAGAATATAGGGGATCCTGTCAAGCTCTTTTCTTGACCTTGATATCTTCCATTTCTTCTAACGGGGATAAACATGGATTATTGTTTCTTATCCCTAGTAAATGCGGCATATACTGGGTTATAAGCTGAGGGAATGAATTCGAAACTGACTGTTTCATCCTTGGCTTCCCGATCATAGTTACAACATTTGCTCGCGATGCTAGTAAACATTGAAAACTTTCTGAAATTCACTGCTACCTTTACGATAGTCGTAGCCGCTCGCCGCTAAGATATTCCACGGAGCTATCGAATTAATAGTCTCCCACCCTGCTTGGATCTGCGATGAGTGCGTCGTGACATAGCTGGAAGACGCTAAAAAAATATCGTAGCCCGTTTCAAAGGCACTAGTGGCAAATAAGAATTTTGAGAAACATCGTGTGAACAGTAAAAGTCAGAACTCGTCGGATTCTTATCGGCCAAGGGTCTGTCATCATAGGCCTAGACTCGTACGCCTTCGACCAACTGGAACCTCCCCAGCCATTTGGAGTTCTTAAGACATTATACTTGCTTATAACAATATGCCTTTGACTGACCAGCAGCTGTCTGCTATCTCAGTTACTGAGCGTATCTGCTCCTCCATATCTCTACTATGTGCCAGCACCGTCATAGGGACGTTCGTATCAAACCGAGCCTTTCGCAAACCCATCAATTGCCTAATCCTCAGGGCAGGATTGGCTAATATAGTTCTGAACATTGCGACGCTTATTTCACGAGCAGGCCTCGAACATGGGACAGAGAGTTTTTTGTGCCAGTTTCAAGCATTTCTGGTTCAGTGGTTCGTAACACATAATATGTTCATCGGCGGTATGAAACTGACCATGGATGCTGGACCAAGGTTCTACCCAGCAGATGCACTCTGGGCACTCTGCATAGCATTCAACGTCTATTTGAGACTGCTCCGCCAATACAACTCTGACGAGCTGCAACGGCTTGAATGGCGATACATGGTCTTCTGCTATGTAGTGCCATCCGTCCCAGCATTTGTCCTCCTTTTTATAGAAAGCCCAGAGCGAGGGAAGGCTTATGGAGATGCAGTGGTACGTCCTCTAATATTCATCAAGAGAGCCTCCATTTATATATTACTCGATATATTAACCCCTTATTAGTTCGAGTGTTGGATTTCCCTGCAGTGGAATGCACTACGAATTGCACTTCTCTACGCACCCATCTGGCTCATTCTTACCATTATATTTGCCATCTACGGTCGTGTGGGTCGATATATATTCCTCGAGATCAAGCAACTCCGAGAACTTGGAATTCATGGTGATTGGTCCCAGCATGTAAACTGGATTGCAGATACGTCGCCCACTGAGAGATACCAGTTAAGACCATCACCAACATCATTATCCCAGATTCAAAGCCGGTCACGTACAGGTGCCATCCCCACACAACAGCAAATCGATACACTTTCAGACGACGTTGGATTTATTGGAGCACAGTCCAGCTTAAACATGGCAGCTTGGGCATATGTCAGATATGCTTTCCTTTTCTTCACGGCCTTGATGATTACATGGGTTAGTTATCCGTTCCTCAACCCAGCTTTCCACCCCTTGGCCAACAGTGTATTACAGTGTCCATCTTCAGTCAACCGCGTATCTACATTTATTAACCCCAAATACCAATCCTTCACTTTAAACCTGTTCACGGCTTTTGTTATTCCATTACAGGGGTTCTGGAACAGTCTCATCTATTTCAGTATCGCCCGGGAGGAGTTAAAGGCTCTTTTCGGACAGCGTCCTTAGAAGCTCGCGATAAAAATGGAAACTCAGTTCCGAACGTCAGCTAGTTCACAAGGGACGAGAGGATACTGACAAAGTACGCTCTAGGTCTCTAAGGAGACGGAAATTCTCCAATAAACCGGATCGCTGGATGCTGTCGACACGGTAGAGTCAATACAATGGTGTGTGTCATGGTATTCCTGGGTTCATTTGCTCTCTCCAAGCCTTACGACCATTATTGCCTGATCTCCACGAACGAATCAGGGTAGCCGTCACCAACAATCATCCTATTCGAACGATGACTGTGCTCTGCTCGTGGTGCTGATTAGCCTGGTCAAATCTGGCCTGGTGTTGAAGTGCCGCTACATTGGTGTTGTGGGTGAGAGTGAGGACTCCATATGGGAATGGTGGACCATTAAACTTGGTGGGAGAGGTCGTGGTAAAAACGGAATGCGGGTGAAGTCAGCTGTCAAGCTAATGAACGAATACTACGCCCAGTGAGAAGGCTATGACGTCGGCGATGCGGTCCAAGGAGGCGACAATAACGCTTCTGAAGTCTCTTTCGCCAAAGAGAAGAAGGGGCGAATATCTTACAATGGAGTAAAAGCATAGAACTACACTTCACTATTGGCGGTGCGATATAACGCTTAAACAGCTGATTTGGGAGACAAGATCACTGAGGAGAGTTTCATCTGTGCTATCAGGTCGACGAATAAAACGCATTGAGGTAGCTTGTCAAGAAACAGCTGATTCTTACACGTAAGAATTCGATTAATTCAATCTACAAAGCAAAAACCCTCTACGGTACCAAGTTTCTGAGGAATATTTATGCCGACAATAATACCCTCCTCACAGATGCAATCAAGATATACAAATACGTCCTCAAGGAGTACCTCTACAGTACAGTATGTTGCCGAACTTGCCACACTTCTTCTACTTTTGGGCCCTATTGGCTTTGCCTAGTTTGGCCACTAACGCTTTCATAGAACCTGGAATGTCGTGTTTATCCATCGATATCTCGATAAGCTAGATTATGAGGCGTTGGTTAGTGCACTTTGGCCAGCCGAATTCCCAAGGTTTCCCCACAACGGACAAGGTAAACCGAGTGAAACAAGAAAGACAAGTACTAACCTGGGCACCTCCAAACTCTCCAGCTTCCAGAATACTGAAGATATCCTCCAACTCTGAAGATGTTCCCGCTCTATAAGATTTTGTTTTGAAATTTGGTCCGAATGTTTGGAGCATATTTTGCCAGTTCCAGGTTGCAACGTCGTTGTAGGATTCGTTCATCCCCTTAATAATTCTTTCACATGTGTACCTATAAATAGTGACTCAGGTAAGCATTTACCGGGATTTGTACTTCGGAACAATCTTCTCTCACCCTTCATTGTTCAAAACGAAACTGTACTAAGTCAGCTGCAGTTACACCCGAATAGGTAAAGAAAGGTTACTGACATGATAGGTGCAATGCCAAAACGTAGCATATCTCCCAATGCCTGAATGGTCATCTGTATTGATCCATCGCCTGTGATGATGATTGGTCTTTTGAACCTTTGCCCCTGCTCTAGTGCGGCAGTGAAGGCCCCAACAGCAGATCCGGTGGCATAGCCAATACTACCCCAGACGGTCTGAGTATACACAGACACTCCATCTGGAAAGGATACTTGTGTCATTCCTATTGAGACACTTCCGGTTTCCACAACAACAAGGTCGCCCTTGCGGAAGAACTGACTTAATTGCTGTAAAAAACAATTAGTTTAAATCTTCAAGATATTAACTCGGTATGTGAAACTTACATGAAGTAGCCAGTCGAAGGTAATTTTGCCTGCTGAATCCGGTATCACCTTGTCCACACTTGGAGAGGGAGGGTGCCAACGGGGAGACGCAGACTGTGAAGTGGACTGGAAGAGACCCACAAGTGTTCGTAGAATCTAGAGGTCGGTCAGAGTATTTCATAGAATCAGAATCAGCAAACAAACGTGTTTTATGTTTCCCGTGTAAGTCTTCCCCCCAGTCTAGGTATCAGATTAGTGTCTACTCCAAAATTAGGTTCCTCGAGATAGGGATTGTACTTCTATAGAACGCTGTCGACAATCTATGAGCGCATCGGGTTTGTAGCGCTCCGTAAAAGCTCCACTGAATGTTTAAACATTAGCTGCATAGTAAAGATCTGTGGGTAAAACGTACGTGTTCAAATCGCTCTTGGGACCGGTTAGCGGATCGTACAACAGACAACATTTCTCGGGTTGTATGGTCCACTTACTGGATAGTTTCCAACCTTCAACACACAGTCTGCTGCCTCTACGTATTCCTTTGCGTTTGGATCCGATAATTCTCCTCCATACAAACCTCCAAAACAAGTGTGCTTTTCACTTATGCTTGCCCTTGCCATTGCGGTAACAAAATACGGGACTTTTAGTGTTTCAATCAAGTCAATGACTTCATCCAACACCCTGAAGCGACAAACGCCTACAGAATCTCCGTTAGCTTTCAACTTGCGACAACTAGGGATTGACAAAGAGAAATACCCATATCCACAATAAGCGCGAATTGCTTTGATGATAGAACCCGATTCTTTATCAAGGTTATGATCTCGGCTTCCTGTTCCTCATTGTTTGGCTCTGGAATAAATGGAAACGGGGTGATTGGGGCATCGAAAGGGACTCTTTGATGAACCATGTCTATAGGGATGCCAATGTATCTAGTAGTGTTAGGTTTGTAAGTTCGGAAGAAATGAGACTTGATGCGATGATTAACTTACACCGGGCGAGAGAAATAGATCATTGCTGCGCAAAAATACTAGTCAGTTCATGACCTTTAATCCTCGACAGACAAAATATACCTTTCAATACGCGATCAATTTCCGAAATTGCAGTCCCCTTGTCATGGAGAACTGTGGTAGCACACGAAATAGGCTTGGACATATCATGGAACACACTTTCTTGTAGTTAGCCTCGGAACCTTTCGATATGAACCTTCAGTCTGTATGACTTACTCGAACCTGCCATCTCCCAATGTGTGGTGTAGTAAGACACCGGCGTTTTGCGCTCTTGTGCTCGGGTATCCCACAATGTGGACTACAGGCACGTATTCGCTGTACGCCCCAGCAATTCCATTCAAGGCAGAAAGCTCTCCAGGTCCAAATGTTGTGACGACCGCGCCAGTTCCATTGATACGAGCATAGCCATCAGCGGCATATGATGCAATAAGTTCATTTGCCGAGCCAGCCCATTCCAGTCCAGCGCGTAAGATCTTATCAATTAAGGTAAGTTGGAAATCTATCATGGGCCTCTTAGTGGTAATTCCTATTTTAACAGAAGGACAAAGTGACAGACCTCCAGGAACTCCGAAAATGGTCTTAATACCCAACTGCTGTAGCCTTTCCAGAAGAAACTGTCCGATCTCGATTGTGTCTGCCATGATAAACGAATCTGCAGTATCCTCTGCCAGTTGTTCGAGTATCAGGATCGTAGCCTTTTTGTGTGACAGGAGACAAACTCGGCCAATATGTAATTCTTACTAAGTCATTCGAACCGCGAATTGGAAAAGTGCTATAGCAGCCGGGCACGGGAAGCATCCACCCATACCCTTCGACCCGTCCGTGTTAGCCTACGGAGTATTACGGAGTAGTATTTCCGTATGCCGAAGGGTGACTATGGTGGTTACGTGGATCCACATACGGAGTACACTAATCCAGATATCCGATCGAGGTAAGCGCTATAATTATACGGAGTAGGGGGGATATATTAGTGCTTACCCGGATAATCGCGCAGGCCTAACGGTTAGTATTAGTATACGAGTAATCTGATGTAGACAGGGGGCATATTACTAATCAAGCATCTGTGGAGAACAGTCGACGCAGCAGCCCTTTCCGGAGAGTTGGCTTCAGTTACTGCCCGAACCTCCAGCCACACTTCACACACCCCCCACACAACTAACAGTGGTATCACTTGGTACGAGTACTTAGTCGATGGACAAGAAACGAGAGCAAAAAGCTTCTGCTTAGGAAGGTATACACTCGGAGTATGATACGTAGGACGGGCATGGTTGGTCAGTACTAACCTGGTACAGCTGGGGGAAAAGAGGAAGCATTACTGTCTTGGAAAAAGCCTAGATCGGCTAAGTGAAATTGGTCTTCACAAGAATCCACAAAGTCTATATAGTATTCATAAAGTTTGACTGAAAAGGCAATGGAGCCTACATAAAGTTCCTTTCTTGATTTTCTTGTGTCATGGAATTGGGGTGGCAACGAAACTCCTGAGTCCGAATAGTCATAGCCGTAAGCTCTATTTCGAAGCAGAAGAGAATTTTGTGCATGGCCGAACTCTAATGGGCAGGGCGGAGTCTGTCCAAATCCAATACCACTTTGCCTTTGCTTGCCAGTCCAAGTCCGTGTTCACAAGTTCCATATCGAACTTATACACGAGCTTAGCAAGAACCAACCGCAATTCTGTCATCGCCATCCTGTTGCAAAGTCAAGCATTAGTTTTAAAAAAATCAGCGTGTATAGGGATTGCGTTCATACTCTCTTCCAATGCAAGATCTTGATCCGACAGAAAAAGCACGATTGGCCTGTCTGGTATCCTTGCTCGCTGGATCTAACCAGCGTTCAGGGAGGAAAATGTCCGGTTTTTCGAAGTAGGCATCTGAGTGGTGCATAGCCCAGATGCTGCAACTCACGGTAGTCTATGGCGTATCACGTTAAAACTTTCCGTATATCACTGGAAACTTGGAAGACCTACTCCAAGAGGCACATAACTACCATCAACGACTGCCCCAGGAGAGGCTCTCCTAAGCATCCCGGGCACGGAGGGTGCGATCCGTAGGCCTTCATCTACAACTGCATTCAAGAAAGGGAGGGAGCCGAGTGCAGGCCCGTTGATTTCATCAGCTGAAGAAAAAGCCAGATGTAGTTCTTCTTGTAGTCGACGGTAGCGTTTTGGGGAGTGAATCAAATGATAGAATATCGCTGTTCCCACTGTGGAAGAGGTTTCACTGCCAGCCAAACTGAAGAATTGTCAGCGAAGTTAACAGTCTGAGATGGACTTTCTCCGCCGTGACACTTACACCAACATAGACATCTCGCTTAAGAGTTGGTCCTCAGGTATCCGGCCTTGAATATATGACACGAAGTCTTTTCTATGAGTAACAGTAGCCAGACGCCTATTATTGAGAGTATTTCAGTCACAGGTCATCGAGTAAATTTTCAACATTGTCTCACTTTTGAAGCTTGGACATGCAGAAAGCACGATGTTTTGCCAGCGGAAGGTTAAGAGTGCCAAAGGCCAACCGGATAGCAAACTGAATAGGGAGTGCATCCAACAGTTCACCAACTTTCATCATGGCGGGAACGTGTTTCGAGACCTGAAGAAGCCAGGGATCGTTCTCACCTATGCTTTAGTCAGACATTGAATCGCTATTATTCTTGAAGTCAAATACTTACCATTATCCAACGCCCCGAGAGATTCCCCAAATGCAAGATCTCCTACAATATCCCAAGCGACGAAGACCATCAAGTCGTGAAGGTCAACCACCTCACTTTGCTGAGATGCGTGGGTTAGCCTATCTGCCATTTTATCAATATGTGTATGGAAAAATTCCTCCTGTTCCACCAGTGATTTGGGGGTGAAAGCACGGCCAATGGTTCTTCGCATCTGTTGATGGTACTGCCCAGTTGGGAACGTGAACAGGTTTCCTGGTTTGAAGTAACTTTTGGTGGCGGCATTTTCGATGATACCGCACTTTGCAAACAACTTTCCAGAGGGATTGTAAATGTCGTTTTGTGCCTCGATCGTGTCAAATGAAAGTTCGTTTGGACCAATTCTCACGACATGACCTGCTCGCCTGTTAGTATTCACTTGCAATTTGTAGTCTCCAGACACAATGTCCTCCTCTACTCATACCGTATTGCCTGTGAAGCTCCGTGATAGAGAGATGAGCGTAGCCCGTGAAGAACTTTCGAATGTACCACAACTACAGCTATGTCAACATTGCTCTATTAACAACTTAAGAAACATACACACCTCAGACACTGCAGCAAGTACTGGGCCAGGGAACCGAGCTAGCGGGTGAAAAAGTAATCGATAGGAGACGACGGATAACAAAGCCACCGGAATCTACAGCTGGTTAGAAACGTTCGAAAAAGCTCTTCAAAAGCATACCAAAGCCACAAACACGCCAAAGAAGGTTTGAAGAGGAACCTGCCAAAGGACCTCTTGAAGCGGCCGGTAAACCGGGGATGCCATTGCCATCAGGACCAGTGAAGTTTTCAAGAAAAGGAGTTCGGATCCGGCTTCACAATGTCAACGTATACACCTTTTCTTTTGGAATTTGTCTAGGTTTGTGTGTACGCTCCTAATGAAGAGGGTATGGACCGCTGACACTTCTACATTGGATTCATGCAAGGATTTCACGTACTCGTAAGATACAATTGCTTTTCGGAATGTACAACTCAGAGCCAGGGGTGATAATTAGCGCTGAGTGAGCACTAGCTCCTACACTAGAGACAAGACAATCCTTACTTACACCGCGTATCTCCATTTGCACATCACTTTCCATTCCACATCCATCCCATGCACCAACCCCATTTTCTCTTGTAATTGGCTTATTGTGATTTGTCTGTGTTATGTTACGTACCTATGTAGTGATAGGACGTGGCGGCAGGTAGTTCGGGGCAAGGTTGGAATTAATATCTAAATAGAGATGCTATATTTGTGTGTAAATCGGAATTGTCAAAGATAATGTCGTATTCCATCAGGCACGATCACCGCTTTCCTCTGTCACATGTTATGAAGGGCGATTCCAGCGCCTTTCCCTCCTTTCCTTAATATACCTAGCTTGACGAATTTACTGAAGGAATACGGTGCACTTTAACTCAGAGCCGGGGTAATAATTAGTGTTGGTAAGAACTAGCTAGACTATATATTTATGTTTATAAGTACCCCTTTAGTATAAAGACTTTTGTGATCTAACGGACTTGGAAATTGGGTGATAAATTGTTTGCTCACTGAAAGGTGTAGAGCGTCAGTCCATCATCTTATCCTTTCGTCAGTGCCAGAATCACGATGACAACCACGGACGGGCTCTACCTGTTCTCGGTGCCCGCAGACCGTACTTTGGCGCCAGAGTGTTTCACGACTCTTGCTGTGAGAATACACAAGAACCAAGAAATTGCAGACGCAGCAGCAGCCAAGCTCCTTGTGGTCTTGGGACAAAGCCAGCCCAATGCTGTCTTGACTACAAACAAAACGGGTAACTTTTCTGCCCTCGCATGTGCAGAATGTCTACCGGAGCGACTGGGCATGGCTACGTTTCTCAATGACCTAGGCCTTCTTCATGATGGTAATTCAGAATTCCCTGAAATTTCTAGTAGTGGCTAAAACCTGAAACAGATGCCGTTGATGGGATGGATTTTAAGCAGGTGTGTGTGCACATCTATTGGACTGGACCAAGTCACATCAAGATGTCCTCTTTGCGATTCCTGACCTTACTAGACAAACGATGCCCACGACGATCTGATTTCGGTATTCCGTCTTGCTGCGAGCGGGAGAGAACTGCCTCAATTGAGCAATCCCAAGCATCTTCAACTGGCGGGCTTCTTGCAGAAGTTCATCGCCACAGATCCAGAGGCGGCAATTCAAGTCTGCATTGAATACGAAAATTACCTCAAAGCCGTCGACAGCAGCGAAAAGGAATTCGTGACGATGGCAGAATGGGTTCCTTATCGAATCCCCAATTGCGGCTACTGGCAAGCTAACACGGAGATTGATTATCTGTGATCAAGTGGCTGACCGATCCTAGGATTCTGATGGCCATAATTCGTTTCGCGATGGATATTCGGCTCACGGAGGAGGAGCTTGAATCTATTCAACCGCTAGAGCTCCTTATTGGCGAAATTGCAGGCCTTACTAACGATTACTGGAGCTGGGACAAAGAAGTCCGGGCGCAAAGTATCGCGGGCTATTCAGGCCTCCCCCACAGAAATGCCGTGGCTGTCTTGATGAAGGAAAGGAACGTGAGACCTGACGAGGCTAAGGAGCTTCTGAAGCAACATATCCTGACAGTTGAGTCGAACTTTCAGCAAAAAAGGTCTGAATGGGAATGCAATCAGCAAGGAATCACTGATAGTCTTCGCCGCTACGTGATGAGCATGGAAATCATGGCGGGGGGTAATTCTTATTGGAGTTCTACATGTGATCGCTATAAACTTTGAAGGGAGATCATATGTACCCCACCCACCATACGATGTGTTTGTACGAAGTAAATAGGATAAGGAAGAGATGATTGTCTTCGTAATCATGAACCTGAAAAGTAGCTGTGTACTACTATGCGAATTCAGCTCTAGTCAGAGTAGACTCTATGGAACATTAGAACAAAGTACTTAGTTCGGTCCGAATGTCTCGACTACTACAGCTTCCAAGGGACAAGATGCCTGTTCCCTTCTTCAACTACACCTGAACTAACGCTAGGCAGCTCGGAAATGTCTTGATGGAGAATCTCGGTCGAAGATACAACCAAGTCACGCGTCAGCCTCCGATGCTAGCATGGATCTTGCCTCTCCAAGTTGTACTTTCATGCGCATCAATTGCTCGGTGTCTGACGTGATGAGGAACATCGACATACCGTCTGTGACTTTTGGTAGATCCTTGCCCGCCCCAAAAGCAAAGCCTGCATAAGGCTTATCGTGCTTTTTCAACGTTGCATGAAACTTCTCCAAGGCTTCCAGCCAACGTGGCTCCTTGACTGCAGGGTCCCATCGTGTTGGCAGGTCCATGCTGACGCGTGCATCAATCGAGCCCAGCCAGACCATGTCGATATCAGGAACTTCTGTCAATATTTCGTCTAGATTTTCGATCCCCTGCAAGGATTCGACCTGGATCATAATGGCTGACTGGTCATTTAAATTGTGCCAGATATCTTTCTGGGTATCAATGCGTCCGTCTGTAAGACCGGGTACATATCGGAACGGCGGGACCGATCGCGTGCCCCCTCGGCTCGCTCCAAACTTGGTAGCGTTTACAACATATCGTGCTTGTTCAACTGTGTCAACCTGGGGAATGACAATAGAAGCACCTGCGTCTAGAGCGAACCCGATTGCGGCATGGTCATGGCCAGGAACGCTTAGTTTAGTTAGTCATGTAAGTCAAATGACAGGAGGGACAATAACCGCACTTACCGGACCCAAGGAATAGTTCGGCCTCCACTCATGAAAGCAGTTTCATGTACGATCTGGGCAACAGTATTAGCGTTTTTCAAACTACCTAGGTAGTTAGTACGACTACATACAGTTGTCATCGTCTCCACATTACACGACGTATGCTCCCAGTCGATCCAAATACAATCAAAGCCCATGGGGGCGCAGAAGCGGGTAATTGGAACAGAAGTAAGGCCTGCGTAGTAGCCGATCAAGGGGGGGATCTTTTTCTCGTGTGCATCTCGTATGGCCTGTCGGACACGGTGAGGCTGGAACAGTGAAGGCGCCATATAATCTCGCATGTCGCTGAATTTGTTTGAGTCTCTGACAGAATTTAGAGCGGAGGACATGGTTGATGAATGCTTTGCCAAGCCAAAAATGACTTTTTGCCTCTGTATTTAATAGTGTAGACGTTGAATAAATGCTCCGAGTCAAGAGAGAATGACGGAGATATTGCTTGTTTGATCGCTTTAAATATTAGCGATTGATATATCAGGAGAGGATTCTCGTATATAACTCTCTCAATCAAGCTACCTAGAAACTAGGGCGAACGCACCTCCTTCATCATGTAGGTGGAACACGAAACTGACAAGGATATTAGCAGAAATGGCAAAAAAAGACGCAGCCTTTCGTAATAAAAAAAAACAACGCTATTGCCCAATCAGTACTCCGTACTCCGTAGGTATTTATCTTCATATTACTGTGAATAAAAAGAAAACTTACCCTTGCTCTCAATATACCGAACTAACAGGGGTCGCTTAGTTGGTGGAGAATGTCCCAAGTTGTGTCTTTTCCGACTTATGCAAAGGATTAGTAGGCCCTCGGAGCAATAGCCAAATATAATCGTCGCCCAGTAACAGATAATTGTAATCCGCCTAAGCATGGTTTCTTAGTCTGACTTCGCTTTAGAAGTAAAAGCAGTCACTATCTGGGTGGGAACGAAGGAGCACCAAGCAACATCATCTAATTCGACGTAAGACCTAGCAAGACACACAAGCCTCAGCAAGCACCACTAAAGGGAAGCAGTACGAACAAGACTCAAAAACAATGATATATCGCTAAGCGCAGTCAGCCTTTTCATTGTAGCATAAAGCAATCGGTTTTCCAAAGTAGTCGAAAATGATGATTGAGCCATCCCGGGTGAACGGCCACTCAGATGAAGGGCACAATGACACACACACTGTGCCTGATATCCTCTCTAGCACTAACGCATGAAAACCTTCCTGACCACTGATAAGAGCCATTCTAACAATTTCTTTCCAGCTCGTGTCAGCCCCTTATCGGTACATAGCAAGTCTGCCTTCCAAAGGCATTCGAGATACATTCATTCGGGCTCTGAACCTGTGGTTCTCTTTGGACACAGAGCATCTCAATGCGATATCGAACGTGGTAAATCTGCTACACAACTCATCGCTTCTGTGAGTATCATCACACCATTCCCAACGGGGAAGGACAGCTAACTTTGATCAGCCTCGACGATATCGAAGACAGTTCCCAACTACGCCGCGGACGGTCTACCGCTCATGGCATCTTTGGGTTGGGGCAGACGATCAACTCTGCCACTTTTACCTTTACTTTGGCTTTCTCTGAAGTCCTCAAATTACCCACGCCCGGTTCTGTCGATGCATTTATTGGTATGCAAACCATTTTAGCCCGCAAACTAGGAAAGAATTGAATATTGACATTTCCTCTCCAGAGGAGGTTAAGAACCTGCACATTGGGCAGCAGGCAGACCTCTGGTGGCGTGACAATTTCGACTGTCCAACGATAACGCAGTATTTGGACATGATAGAAAAGAGTAAGGATGATTCTATTAAATGTTCCGCACTGACAGCGCGCTTACTGGTTTTTCTTTAGAAACAGGAGGTTTATTCATGCTGGCTGTTAGATTAATGTGCCTTCAAACTACATCAAGAATTCGGTGAGTTGATCCAAGCATTTGCCAGATAAGGATTGCTGAGTAGTGAGTCAGGAACCACGACCTTAGTCGGTTTGTCAAACTTCTTAGCCAGTATTTTCAAATCAGGGATGACTATCAAAACCTGATGTCCCAAGAAGTTGGTGTTTCCATCAATCAAGAAAATGCGAGTCTCTACTAATGGATATAAGTACACTGCGCAAAAGGGTTATTGTGAAGATCTGGACGAGGGTAAGATGTCGATGCCACTAATTCATCTCCTGCGTCACTCGCCCGAGGATTTTACCGTGACCTCAATGCTTCATCAGCGGGCGGCTCAAGGATCCATGCCAGACGTTATGAAGAAACATATCCTGGAAGCTATGCAAGAGAACGGCTCGATTCGCCATACCAAAGACTTTCTTTTCCATCTCGAGGCAGAAATCGAGCAGGAAATACAAGCCATCGAAGACTTTACTCATGTTGAGAATATTGGCCTCCGAAAGATACTGTCTTCGTTATCTATTAAAGGTCAAGGAGATTCATAGGTTTAGGACATGGTTGAAGAGGCGTTCAAGTATAATTGTCAAATAGAGTGCTCATGGAGATAGATTCCTCCTAGATTGCGGCAATACCGTGTACACTCAGTAAATTCACAAGCGCTAAAAAGAAATGAATAGCTACTGCAAGCACAACTTTCCTTCCACTCTGTTAACTTTCTACATTAGCATAAACCAGATGCCCCTACCTCCCAATATCAAACAGCCAAAAATTTAGAAGCCCTCGAAAATGGTTAGAGGCCCCAGCTAAAGCTACTCTACTTTTTCCTCTTTGCCATTACTGGATTTACGTATTGCCAATGATATAAGGTCGCTATCGGGATAAGGTGGTTGTTGAGATGTAATATGGATCACTCGTACTTCGTACAAAGTACGGAGTACGATAGAAGTACGGAGTACATAATTAGGGTGGCTGATATGGGCCCAGTGGCGCATTTTAGCGCCCGAGCATAACATCCAATATCTCATGAGTTCTTTGGGGTAAATTATCCTAGTGGGGTTGGTACCAACTAACTGGGCGCCTCTACCGTCCGCGTCGTGCACTAACACTAGGGGAATCCCACGCTCAAGTACGGATATCTGTGAGCTGACATGGCCCGCCTCTCGAGGCATGTGCTACAAGGGATGGGCAGTGGAGCACAGCGGTGAACGTTCAGGGGGAAAGGGAGCCCCGAAGAAGAGAGAAAAAAACGCCCGGGGGGTGAGCCCGAAATAGCCTCGAGTAAGCTGAAGATAGCTGCATATAAGACACTGCGATGTCGCTAAGTAGAGTTGTTGTCATCTTGAGCCTACGTCTAAATTGAGCTTGGATATCGGGAGTACAGTAAAAGCCTTGAAAGTCTGGTTCAACCATGAGTTTCCCTCAACCGGAATCTATCCTCCCAATCCTCACCACCATAATCGGCGGTGGACGTTTCGGTTCCGGCCTTTACAGCTTCATCTCACCCACTCGAACAGCACAAGAACAGGGTATTGAGCTCTCAGGCGCTTCTTCCGCGAAAGCACTTGCGAAGAAGACCGATTCCGATCATTCGGATGACTCGCCACGAGTCCAACATGACTTCAGGACCCTCGTTTACATCCACACAATTGGCACCCGCCATTTTGTAACTGGCCTCTCGATCCTGTCTCTCACGGCGTACTGGCAGCTTGCACCAGAGTGTACAGCTTCACCTATAGCACGTCTGACGGCGCAGCGATGCGTAGGAGTTGCGATGTCGGCGGAGTCGCTGACGGCGATTGTGGACGCGGTTCTGGTCTGGCGGTACACTGCTCACTTGGTACCTGGGACAGAGATGGACTTGGGTAAAAAGGGTGTGAAGGTTCATCTGCTTAGGGCACTGATATGGCTGGGTTGTGGATTATGGTGTCTATCATATAAGAGTACCTAGGTAGTCCACCAGAACGTCGCTTCCACCCTAACGTCGCCAGCATGTTACACCAAAAGCACTCCCTTTTCAATATGCTATAACAAACTGAGGATGAAGGTAAAATAAAAATATTTTAATTAGTATATATATACATATATATATATATATATATATTAGCGAGGTATCGTATTACTAAGGTTCAAAATTCCATCAAGCTATACTGATTGGCCTTAATAGAATTTTCAAGTACCTATAAAAATGGGAATTATTAAATACTCCTCCCCTACCACCTGCTAGCTATTTCATCCTGACTCCTTCACCCTTCTCTTCATACCCCAAAGCTCATCGAGCTCTCTGACAACATCTTTACGATAACATCTCTCTTTTTAATACAAATATGGGCTTTCTCTACTCCCAGTTTTTCGTTACCCCGACTTATCCGAAAAAGTCCTTCGTCGGCCAAACTATTATCGTCACGGGTTCCAATACTGGACTTGGAAAGGAGGCCGCTCGACATTTTGCTCGTCTAGGTGCCTCGAAAATCATTCTGGCCGTAAGAAATACCCAAGCTGGTGAAGAAGCAAAGCAGGACATCGAGAGCACTACGAAATGCGACCATTCGGCAGTGGAGGTCTGGGCGCTCGATCTCTCGTCTTACGACTCCGTCAAAGCGTTTGTTAATCGCACATCGAATTTGAATCGAATCGACGTTTTATGTGAGAGCGCGGGTATTGCCACACATATGTATAGCCCTGCCGAGGGCCACGAACGAACTATCACGGTCAACGTGATTAGCACTTTTCTTCTGGGACTGCTATTATTACCGAAACTAAGATCAACGGCTAGAGATTACAATACCAAGACATACCTCACCGTTGTATCCAGTGAAGCACACGCCTGGGCTAGATTCCCTGAGTGGAAGGAGTCCAACGTCTTCAAGGCGCTGGATGTGGAGTCAAAAAGCGGTATGGCAGGGCGTTACACGACAAGCAAGCTACTTCAAATACTCATTATTCGACAAATTGCATCTAAACTCGACGGATCAGACGTTATTGTGAATTATCTCAGTCCGGGTCTATGTCATTCAGGACTCTTTCGAGACGCTGGTTGGTTGCTGGGAATCCTGAAGTTTTTCATGGCACGCACAACAGAGGTGGGCAGTCGAACTCTAGTAGCAGCTGCAGAGGCAGGCCAAGAGTCACACGGGAAGTATATGATTGATGGAAAGTCCAACGATGGCGCTTTATCGCCGTTTGTTGAGAGCGAAGAGGGTGCAAAAGCGGGCAAGAAGATTTGGAACGAGTTAAGCACAATCTTAGAGGAGATTCAGCCGGGTATTACGAAGAATTTGTAACTACTACAACAGACCAGGTAAAGCTTAGAGTCTCTCTCTCTCGGTAGGCCTCAAATCAACAGTGGTTGACCTTTTTCTTTCTTTTTTTTTTTTAAAAAAAAAAGTTTGTTTTGTTATTTCTGTTTTACGATCCGAATCCCAACATTGAACTTCGACAACATATCGCCACTTGTATGTATGCCAACTCAGGAATTACTTATATTATAGACTACTCACTCTCAGCTCATGGATCCGAGGCATTACGCAGTCTCGCCCTATAGCTGGAAGAAGTGTAAATAGCAGTACGAGGAGTTACAGTGCCATGTTTACCAAAGCCTATTGCTACCTATCCAGACAGCATAATAATAAGTAATTCTAATTGCTGAGCTGATATTCAAACTATCCTACAGTTCTTTTCCTGAGTATCTTTTATAGTTGCTCTACTTTTATTATCTATGGCATTTTTTTGGCTTCGCTCTATCTTAACTCGCAGGTCATTCCATGGTATTTGTAAATGGCCAAGCCCTACTAAAAGATAACGGCTGTGCCGACTGCAGTCACACGTAACCGCTTCTGCAAGCAAGTTCCGACCGGTTAGGTTGCTAATGAGTTGTTTTAAGTTGGTCTATATACGAAGCACATGGAGGTGTGATGCCGAATACCTATACTTGAATCACTCTTAGAGTCATGATCCCTCTGCATGGCTCGATTATGACTGGTTGGTCCCTCCGGTGTTGTCCCGAAGGTACGTACCGTGTTGGCCTGTCGTCATGCTTCCCATAGGGAGGCGCCCTGGACTTCATAGGTCAAAAGAGAACCCGAGCATCGCATCTCTCGTCATCAGCTGCCTCACAAACATAACATGAAAGTTGAGATGCAGGCATCTCTCCGTCGTGAAGATTATTGCCTCGTCGCGCTCGTCACCATCATCATCACATTCCAGAGCAGACCCATATCGCCGCCAGCATGCACGTGGAGAAGCCCATAGGCACGACGCACGACGCCAAACGACATCAAGATGAGGAAATGTGTAAAAATAACCCCGAACTGGTTGCCTCCTTTTTCGAATGCATCACCAGCAAACGTCCCGGGGCCGTATATGCATTCATAATGCGTGGCCCTGTTTGCGCCAACACTCCCAATGCCCGGCACGAAACACCTCTGATAGCAGCCGTTCGCGCAGGAGACGCGACCATGGTTAGTAGTCTCGTCTCCCTAGGCGCAGACATAAACGGCTACGGAGTCTGCAATGATGTTGAGCGCACACCTCTCCAACTAGCCGCCTCTGAGGGTAAACTCGGCCTCGTCGAGATTCTCTTGGAGCTGGGCGCAGAGGATTCCCTCGTCGCTCCTGACGGCGCCATCGCCCTCCGTCTTGCTACAGAAAACGGCCACCAAGAAGTAGTGGATTTCATGCCTGCTAGTCGGGCTGGGGCCTGGAAGCGATGGAAGGCCACACACGCCAAGGAGATGCAACGCATTCGCCGCATCGGGGAGAAGCTGGGTTGAATCGTTAAGTTGTTGCTGTAGTCTACGCCCAAGGGTGTGGTCTGCCATCTCCCTAAGCTCTTGCTCTAAGTTTAAACGCTGCTAATTTTTGAGTCTTCGGATTCCAAGTTTGACGTCACACGGTTTCGTTTTTAAGGACAATAGGTAGTTAGTCTTTTAAGATAAGTGATGTGAGCAAAAGAAACACCATCTCACTGATAAATGTATGCGGGGGTTTCTTTGTTTCTCCAACCAACCAACCCCCCCCCCCCCCCCCCCTTTCTTTCTAGCAGCCCAATACAACATCCAACTTCGGATCCAAGTCTACTCTACCCTGTTCTATTCACAGAGACAGCTTCTATAACCCCATTGTCAGCACCTCGACATCACAATTCAGCTTGATTGGAGCCATAATAACTCCCGATGCATAATCCTGATACGCATAATCTCCAAACCACACATGTATCAAAGCGTGCCAAATCACGTTGCCCACCCAAGCCACTGCTTCCACATCGTTAGACAAACACGCCGCGTAGAGTAACGGCTGCATCACTAACAGACCCGTCTCATTGTACTTGTGCTCATCTGTGAGCCCATATGCACATAGAGCGGGCAATATCGCATGGATCGCGATTGCTTCGGTAACAACTGACACCAACCGCCCAGTCACTGTATTGAGTGCCAGATGGTCAAACATGGACATGAAAGCGTGTGTGATGTCTACAGCAATATCCGAGTCCTTGCCACTCAGCCATGTGTTGATAATCTAAGTGTAAACCGAGCCGCCAACGTCGCTAAACGCCGCGCGATTCGCTCCCTGTGGCCAGAGTTTCACTGTACCCGACTGTTTGCAAGCCGTGATATAGGTGCGCAAAGTCTTGGTAAGACGTTGCCTGTAACTGTGGCGTTCATTCAGGGCACTGTATGCATAGTTAGCAAGTATGAGCCCTGGGTAGAGTAATTCGCCTGCCATGTTGGCCTTGTGAAGCTGGGTCGATATGCGTTCGCATATGGCGCCTCGGTTCTGCGGTCCAAGGTCATAGGCAAAGACACCCAGCTCGCCCAAGTCAATCTCCTGCCCCATGTCAAGCATGGAATTCATAAAAACGGCGTCAGGAAGATCAATGAGCCACGGTTCATATATCGTGCTGCGAAGACCCCCTGATCGTTCCCGCACCAGCTTCGACCAGCCCCACAAGCTCGAGCAGTCGCAAAGTTACATCATGGCCGAATATTTTGTAGGCGGGCCGGTTGCCGATAGCAGCAACGACATCTGCCGTAATCCCTTTCATATAGCTCCTCCAGAGGTCAAACTGTATAGTTGCGGTCTGGTAGTTGACAAGTGCGCCATATTCTCTGGCGCCGGCATCTGCAAATGGCTTTGCATAGTCAACCCAATTAGACTCCTCCAGCGAGTCGAGATGTTCATCAACAACGCTCGACATTGTGATGGCGAGAGCGGTGGAATCATTCGTGAAGCCGCTGACGAAGGCATTGGTGCGCCAGCCCACTAGAGTATTGGCCGATTGAGCAGCGGCGTACCAAGCATCAATACCTTTGAGATACGATATGAACGGCTCGACGGCGGTGGCCTACTTTCGAACTCCCCTATTCGTGTTGTTTGCCGCATACGCAACAACTTCAACCTCAGTATCAGAACGGCATCGTGAGAAAATCCGCGGCAGTTCGACTATAACCGCGGCAGTTGCACAACCAACATAAAACGGGGTTGAAATAACACTTATCAGTGTTTCGGAGCGTGTAGCAGCCATTTGTACCGCATGGCCGCACTCCACGCAGACGTTTTGGGTGCGAGCAACCAGTACTCCCTCCTCAAAGGATAGACCTGTTGACTTAAGGCCCATGTCGAGCCACTCGGTAGTTGAGGCTGTGTCAGTGCCATCGCCGATAAGCATTCCCCGACAGGCCTTGGATACGGCCAGTATCCCGGTCGATATGATGAGACTTAGTTGTGTAGCCCCGGCTACGCGTACAGTGCCGGCTGCCGATCGTTGCCGGCACCTGTGGCTAGGACGCTCTGACTCTGTTTCCCTCGCTGTGATGGACTTTCTAATCCCGATGCTACTCTCAAGCATCGAACGAAGGGCATTCTTGCATTCCGATGCCGAGCCGCCACATTCAGAATAAAGGCTCTCATTCGAACAAGTGCACTCCCTCCCCTGATACTGGACTGACCATCCGTCCGTTAAGACCATCGTGTGCTGGTGATGGATATCGAGCAATACTGATGTGATTCCCATTGCGGCGAGCTGTCTTTGTTGTTGTACCTGGCTACTGACAAGAGGATGACTAGAAAAAGCAAAGAATTGGACTGTTGAGCAGGAATTGCAGCCACAACAGTACTTGCTTTTTTTTTATCTATCTACAAGATAGCTTAGCTTCTTGTAGTAGCTGTAGCAAAGCTCAGAGATCGCTACTCCGTAGATGCTAGACAATTACTTCATACAGAACTTCCTCCAAGCGGTCAGGGCTGGCGAGTAAAGCTAAGAACCAAGGTCCGAGACAGCGCTATCAATGGCCCCTATTACGTGAGAACGTAGCGGTTGTTCGAGATTTACGTCCTAACGAGCGCCTCAATTCCACAGTGGTAACTGAATTTGGGTAAGAATATCTGGCCTCCCCACCACAGATGAATTACGACACGGCCAGCCGTTGTAAGACAATGGCCAATTGTGCGAACTGCCGACCGTCAGGCACCCGAACGCTGCTGTGAAATAGCAAGTGATCTCCGACGATAGAGATAGTCGCCGAGTTCTCAAACCTCGTCAATCCTCAGTATAGCATAAATGATGTTGCCGGTAAGCTCAAACCTCAGACGAATTTGGACAAATGCCTGACTCTCTACTAGCTGTTTGCTGCTCGGATCTTCATCGTCCAAACAGTCAGACTGCGATGCTCCCCCCATGTCTCAAGGTGATTTGACACTATCGCTGCATTGCCCAATACCGTGTGTCCCCTAGAACCTGGGTGTCCCAGAACTTCGTAGCCGTTAGCCAACGTTGAACGGTCGTGACAGCGCTATTATACCGTGAAACTTACTACTTTGAGCGTAACAATGGAACCGCCAATCTCTACCCTCCATAAAATACCACCAAGACTATGCTGCTTCGCTTGTTGATATCTTCTCTCGGAGTTCGACAAGAACGAGCTGGACTTGGAGAGCCGCCATTGTATACACAGTTGAGATGAGAGAACGAAGCGTTATCGTCTTTGGGCATTGGCCTAGATATCTATATAAAATCCCCAATTCTCCAAATTCATTCCGGGTTTCCATTCAACAATCATTCAGATCTGAATGTCACACCATCAGAAATGACAACTTCCGGGTTTACCAACTACCCTTCCCTGGACCTGCACTTTGCCGAGGTCATCCCAACTGAGCATCATGGTATACAACATGCTTTTGGCCTGACTGTCGTCTCATGAATTGGACAATACTGCCTGTTCAGCCGTTGCTCGGGCAGAATCGAAGAGAAGTCATTCAGACAGTCCTTTGAGCGACCTTAACAGGCCCCTCAGCCTTCCTCCTTGGAATGGGAGCCTCTTATTCCGCTACAGGAACCACCTGCTCTCCTGGAGGTTGGGAATGGCTGAGTGGGTTACTATGATCCAGGGGCACCAACTCCCAAGGGTGGACACGCAGCTGCCATTTCGTACGCACAATCTCCGTCAGCGTGTGTCCGGAGGTTTTCCGGCTGGTCTTGTCGATTTGTTCGTGCTGGGTCATGGTGCCACCACCCCACCAGGAGATGCAAGGGATCGGCAGTGACACTGTCGAGATATCGCGGGGGGTAGTTCGCCAATTGCTGGGTATAACAACGCGGGGACCAACGTTGCCGTCAGGGCGACGTAGCGGTCGATTCCCAGGGTCCAGTTTAGGACATCGCGGATGTAGTGCCCGAGCCTAGTGAAATACTTGGTCAGTTCGGGTAGGTCGGTAATGAGCTGGTCGCGTAGCCGCAGGAAGAAGGTCACGCACACAGGACGGCGCATCCGGGACGCGGCCAATCACGCTGAAATGACTCAACGCCCAGCTAGGCGCATATGTCCCCTGATAGTTACCGTGGTCTATCAGGTAGTCGACTGTAGCATCCAGTAGTCCGGCGTGGTCGGTCCAGTGTGGGCTCAATGTGATGATGGCCCCGGCAGTCATCTCCACATCCGCGGGGTGTCCGGCGACATAAGTGGGGAGTCTGCCGTCCGGGCCAGCCATGTCGACCGGATAATGCTCCCCGGCAGCAATAGCCTGCCTGTAGCAGTCTGGGTCGGCAGTGTGCAGAAAATCCAGGCAGTTATATCTGTATCTACATCATGTTTCTAAGTAATTGTGACTATGGCATCGCTGAGACCCAAGCTCAGCTTCTCTAACCGAGACACATGAAGGCTCGGACTCACCCAGAAAAAGAAAGTTGCCTAATAGTTCAGCTTTTTACCGAATTAACGCCACGATATTGAGATCTTTGCCTATTGCGATATGAGAAAGTTGGCCACCTGCCATTTTGCTTTTCTACTGATAACTTCGCCACTTATTGCCGGAGTCTTGAGCCTTCAGATCAATTTTTTTACTGTTGTGCTTCGGAAAGTTTCTGGTTTGCCCAACTAAACATATGAAGATAAAGTAAAAGCAGGGGAACATCATCAGCCACATTTCAAGAGCTCATCACTGATTGTTTGGCCGTTACTCTGGAGTATCAATGTCGAACACCATGAATATCTTTGGTCGTATGCATATTGACGGTTACCAGATGAAGAATATGACAATGTTGGTGCTAGATCAACTGGAAACTTTGGCGCTGTGTAAATTATAGTAGTGAAGGAAGTTCTGGTTTAGGTGGGCGACTTTTCCCTTGTACTACATAACTGACAAGAGATGAACAAGCAAGTCTTAGACATGCATGTCCTAACACGACATGATCCTGGCAACCGGTGAGCAGTGGAAGTCTATTCAACAATAGGTATTCTACCAATTCTCCATTCCTTTACTGTTTGAGGTCATCTCCCAATGTGTTCAACGACGCGAGTCGCATTGCACGATTGCGTCTAGCTTGCTCTTGCTCAAGGGCCCACCTGGAGCTGCATGATCTTCAGGCGTAGCTCTGTGTCAAATGCAATATAACCTGCACTATCAGCTACAATTGCTGAGGTGTACACTTCCCTTTTGCTGGTCTGGTACAACGGTTTGACACTCTCCTTCTACTGCCTCTAGCTTTTGAACACGACTTCGCGGAATTTCGACATCGAAGCCGTTATTAATTCAGAAAGTTGAGCGATGCCGAGTAACTCTTTAATATTCTGACCTAATAAGAGGGCCATTATCCTATGCAGGAATTTATCGCCCGTCATGCTAAGGGCTTAGGCTTCCCCCGTTGTGATATATTTATGCATCCCACTTATCGTGATATAGCTACATTCGCGAACTCTGGCCGTCTTTTCATGTCGCAGTAACCCGCAACTGCACCTCTGGACCTATTCTTGCGCGATTGTATGCTCTGCATCCCTTCAGTATCCATCACATATCACCAATCATGAAGAATACTGCCGCCTCGCCCTCTGGGGTATCAACCGTCATCCGATCCATCTCTCGGAATCCAAACTTCTCATAAAATGATTTGGCCGGCTCCGTAGACTCCACGAAGCAAGGCTTCCCTTCGGTCTTGGCCTTCTCGAAACCCCACTCCATAAGCAGCCTCGATGCGCCTTTGCCCATCCACTCTTGTCGCACCCCGATTATGTCGAGATACCAGTGTGGCATGTCGCCCATGTTCCTCCGGTGACCAGCGAATACCTTTTCATAGTATTCAGCAGCGATTGCCGGGTTCCCATCTTCAGGGTATCCATCTTCATCGAAATCATGGAATGGCGCTCCTGGCGCCACCCATTTCACGAAGCCGATAACAGTCTCTGGTGATTGACCTGATGGAGAGGCCTCTGTGACGACGACAAGGAACGTTGCACATTCTTCGTTGAACTCTTCTGTCAGTGTTTTTCGCCAGTAGTCCAAGGATGCGTCTGAACTCCGGGGGAATATTTGGCGGCTGAGGATTTCGTCTTCAAATGCGGACAGATACACCCCACACATGGCTTCAATGTCATCCACGGTCGCGGTTCTCAACTTGAACGACATTATGATACATCGTGAAGTAGTAATTATTTTTGACAAGAAAACTCCACAACTGGTTGAAAATTACAAGAATTATCGACAGCATTGGTAGCAACACTGTTTTGGCTGTTGCTTTATAAGTCGAACCGTGAACGATTGTGAAACCCAAACGGGCAATCTTCACGACCAATGAGAGAGCATCGAGATGAGTCACTCGGCCGAAAGGCTAGCAGCTGATTTGGTGCGGCTGAATCAAAATGGGCGAACTATCTCAAATCCATAATAGATGAATCCCGCTGGTTACCGAAGATTCGCACTTGCTCGTATATCCCGTATGGAAGCTCTCCCCGATCTCATAACCCGCATCGGACCGGTTGGGGTACATATGACAGTCATCACCTCACTCACTTGCACAGAGATCTCATGTTAAAGCTCTGTCTCTTGTATGCGATATAAGTATCATATATTATCCCCCACAGGCTTCAGCAATAAACTGTATCATGACCTCTATCAACGAAACCGCCAAGGCCCTCAAAGCCCTCCACCAACCTGGCCAACCCATCATCTTCTGTAACATCTGGGACATCCCCTCTCTCAACACCCTCCTCTCTCTCAACTCATCCTCCCCCAAACCTGTCAGAGCCATCGCCACAGCCTCCTGGGCCATCGCCGCCTCCCACGGCCTCAACGACGAAGACCTCACCCTGGACCTCAACCTCCAAACCATCAGAGCCCTCGGCCCCCTCTGCACCAATGCAAACATCCCTCTAAGCGTCGACCTCCAAGACGGCTACGGCCCCAACATCCAAACCGCCATCACCGCAGCCATCAAAGCCGGTGCCGCAGGCGCCAACATCGAAGACAGTATCCCCTCCGCTGGTTTCGACAAGGGCATTTCCGGCTCCCTCTACGACGCTGATGAGCAAGTTCAACGTCTGAAATCAGCTCTTCAAGCAGCCAAGAATGCAGGCAGCCCCGATTTTGTCCTCAACGCCCGGTGCGACATCTTCCGCCTGGACGACTCTCCTACTCTCGACTACGAGATTAGACTAGCAGAAGGTATTAAACGCGGCAAGGCATATCTCGAAGCCGGTGCCACAACTATCTTTTTCTGGGGCGGTAGAGGAAGAGGTCTCAGAACCGAAACAGTTGAGAGGCTGGTCAAGGAACTGGATGGCAGGGTAGCCGTTCTCCTATCAGGGAGTCCAGGAGCGCACACAACAGTAGAACTCGCCAAGATTGGTGTCGCAAGGATCAGTGTAGGCCCTAGTATGTTCCTCGCGGCCATGGATGCATTCAAAAAGACGGCTTTGAACATGCTGAGTGGTTGTGGATTGGCCGCTTAACCTGCATTTAGGTAGTTGATGGTGAACGAAATACTGAAAGGGATCATGAAAACTCCATGAATTAAACGCACAATAGTATCTCGAACAAATTTATTCGTTTGGCCTTGTTAATCATGCTATTAAAATGGGCGTTCGTTGCGAACTATCTAGTCCCCTCTCAATCATGCATGGCATGTTCAGTCCAAGACCAGGGCCACCGTTTACCAGACAAATCATTTATGGCTAAAGACATGACATGGATGCATACGACCACTGATCTACCGCCTCTGATCTCCTCCTGTTCAATCCGAAGCTGACTTGTCTCGAAACTCATCCCCAGTCAATTCATCACTGCGTTCCTGCGCAGTGCAGTTCGCTGGTCGCGATACCTGAATCAAGAATCCCCATCCACTGCCCATCCAGATGCCTCCATTTCCCCCTGAGACGCACTTGGCTGTCAACGGATTCCACATCCGTCCAACAGCCTCGCTGAGTTCAACCCGAACATCTTCTCTCTTCGGTGCACAAACAACGGTTTGACAACAGTACTGGGAGACGGATCTGCATGTCCCGCTCTTGACCACCAGTTTGCGCGTTACTTGATCCACAAGCTCCTCCCAATGACCCATGGTGTATGGGCAACCCACTCTGTCGGGGGAGTTATTCTTTAGACAAGCATGTGAGCAGGCAATGTTATTCTCAACGAAGGGGAACCGAGTTGGTCACTTACCGGTATGCATGCGATAGTCTCAGGGTTGGCAGACTGCTCAATAAGGTAGTCATAAGGGTCCAAGCCAGTGTGTTGTTTGATGTCATGGACCGGAAATTCTTCGATTTTTGGTTGAGATTTCTGAGAAGATGCCGGCGGGTTGGCCATGGATGTATCGACGACACCACAGAGCCCCGACCCGACGAGAAGCATAGTTAACAGCAACGTAGTGGAATGCATTTTTAGTGTCCGAAATTGATAGAAGTGGTGTCTCGGTGATGAAAAGTTGAAGCGGTCGATAGTAAACTGTTGATTACAAAGAGAAGATGGTGGGTTGAAGTGTTGGTTACATCTCATAGTTTCGAGGAGGTAATCATCTGTTCTCGGAAGCAGCCACAGGAGGTTCGATGAATAGGAAGGAAGTTTCATCCTTGAAGTGTCTTATCCCAGGTCGCCTCCAGGAAGCGACTCTCTCGCCAAAACCCCCCAGAAATCATGGTCAGCCTGCAGGGTAGGTGGCAGCTGACATGTTGCACAAAGTCTGAAGCAAGCATCACCCACATGCAGGACTTTGAACAGGAGGCATGACCCATTGTTCACTCGTTTAGTGTACAGTAGTTTTTATTTAGTAAAAATCATGGGTGTGGAAAACGTAGAGGAGAAGTCGAATGTAGAGGCAGCTGATGGAGGCTACAGCAAATGTTCTCCAAATGAGTGTTCATTCATGTCTGTACCACTCATATTCAATTGTCCAGTGAAAGGGAGGGAACAAATTCGCATCACCAAAAGAGATAGATTTATGCATAAGTTTGTTTGGAAAGGTCACACACGGGGCTGCCTCCTGTCGTATGGTGACAGGTTCAATCAGTCTCCAGCTTCTCTCTGTAGAACACACTATTGTGGCATAAAAACAAAAAGGCTTGAGGAAATCAGACAAGCAATCCAAGTTTCGCAGTAGTAGCGATGACAAACATCTTAATATCAACCCATTGGTACTCCTTTAACTCGTAACATGTAAGACATCACATGGCTTTCTTTTGTTGTTCATCCAAGACATCCCTTCCGACCTCTACTCTACTGCTGCAAGTTCTGCATCCTCACACTCGAAACCGAGCCAGACTCTCTCTCAGGCTGATCCCACTTCACACCTCGAGCCGAGTGCTGCTGCCTCAAAGCATTCAAGCGCTGCTGCTTGCGTCGATAAACCAGGAACACCGCTCCAGCAACCAACCCGATAGCAGCAACGCATCCAACAACAATGCCCGCAATCGCGCCGCCCGAAAGGCCAGAGCTTCCAGGTGAAGGTGCTGGGGTAGGGGTGCTTGAGCCAGGCTGACCTCCCGAACCACCTTTCGACGGCGGGGGCTGCGTGGCGTTGAAGCAAGGGACGGGGACGTCAAAGTCGGAAAGCTCAACGTAGGTGATATCCGCGCAGGCGTAGAAGGTCTCGTTCTCGGGCTTATCGAACTGGGAGATGAACTTCATCTGTAGAGTAGCGTTTGCGCCTGCCTTGACGGACGAGGGGGCATTCGCTACGGGGACACAGGTGTGACCCAGGTCAAGCTCACGGAAGGCACTGGCTTCAATGAGTGTGTTGAAGTCAGTGTTGGACTTGGGATCTGTGGCATGGAAGGTCAGTTGAAGCCATCATGTGTTGAACGTTGGGAAGCATAAATACCTTGAAGATATGAAACACTGAGCACAAGATCGAAAGACTCGTCTTGCGCAACCAGGGCAATCTTTCCGTTGGCTGTTGCCCATTAGCTGCAATTACATAGTCTCAGCTACTACAAGAGAGTCATACTCAGGGGGAATTTGGTACGGTTTGCAGGACTGGCAATGGATCCGCAAGGCGCAGTGTTGTCAGCGGCCGCAGACCACACTCTGTCAGGAGGCCACATAAATGCCGCAGGGCCCATATCATCAGCCGCAGAAGCAACGCCCATCATTAAGGCCAGGCCGGCCATGAAAGCCTTCAAGGGAGCCATAGTGAGCAGATGTGTATGGAATACTACCAGCAAAGGGGACTGGAAGAAGGGTCTGGTCGAGGGTTGCAGAGTGGACGCAGACCAAAGGGCTAAAGAGAGAGGCGTTCCGACCTACTTATCCACGGCCACCACCCCCGCCCGCTCAAAAGAGGCTTCACATGCATTACGATACCTCCAAGTACGGCTTCCCCTCCCTATGGTCGTATTTGGTGAGAAAAAACTTCATAGGTTGGGCATCCCGAATGGAAAAGAGGGGGCTGCGAATCCGGTCACACCACCTTCGGGTCTGACGCATGGCCGAGCAAATCCGAGTAGTGAATTCTAGTTTCTTCTTTAACTTGCAATAGTTTTCCCATTCACGCTTGGTCTTGGGAAGAAACCGAACTAGCATTGTCAGCCAAGGATGGCCAAGGCAATATGAGGGATTATCAGATGATCAGATTAGATGGCAATTTTTCATCTGATAAGATGTGATCGTTTTTCTTAATTGGCTAGTCACCGCATCGTCCCCACCAGGTCCACTAAGAGTGACCCACCACTCTCGTATGGCTTCATTTGCATCGTTAGTCTTGCGAGCACAACAAGGGTTCTAAGCCGTATTTTTCCACCAGCCGATGTCGGATTCTACCGATCATGCATGAAAGTGGCTGCCTATAGTTGCATTTTAGTCAGAGGCGGTAGTAAACTGTTGGCTAACGGATATCTTGGCGGCTCGGGGATCCCAGTTGGTTCAATGGTCCGAGAAGGTCGTAATGACAAGACTTCTGGGGCTTCCAGGACAGGCTGGTGGAACAGAACGAGCGTCCCTTTGTTTAATTCGACTTGCATTCGGGGAACCGGTACGCCGAAATGCCCTTGGAGTATAAGTAAGCTCCTATCCCTTCGGTGAGAGGGCCAAGCAACTCTAGACAGCTTTAACATCAATCGGACCTAACAGGTACCACACTCACCACTTGTCATTCGTTCAGCCATTTGCCCCCAATCCAATCAAGATGCATATGCTTTCCACTGCTGTTGTTCTTGGCTCGTTGGCCTCTGGAGCCCTCGCTGCTGCTGAGTTTTTCACCCTCCCCAGGGCGGTTCTCTTGGAGCGCCAACAGAGCGGCAGTCCGGTGTACCAATGCCACGCCAACTGCGGTATGCTCACAGATTCCCATGATAACCAAGAGCCATACTAACAAGTGACATAAGGCTATACCATTCAGAATGCCACTGGCGGCACGGCCTATTGCAAGGACCCCAACTGGCTTAAGCTCCTAGACGGATGCCTCAACTGCGCGCTCGAGAACAACATCTGGAAGGACTACGGCGGTCCCGTCTCTGGCGTCGCGAAGGCATGCGGGTTGGATGCTACTCCAAAGCCTTCTGGAGGTGCTGGTGGCACCACCGCTGCCCAGACCACTCAGGCCCCAAGCACCTCTGCCGTCGTGGTGCCTACCACAACCGCTGCTAACACCGTTAGCACTGTTGAGTCCATCTCAACTTCTCAGAAGAGCTCTGTGGCTGTTACTACTTCTGCTCCCTCAGCCGCGCCAACTACCTCGACTATCAGGTCCAACACTGTAAGCTTATCAGCCCTTTTAATAACGTACCTATGGCTAATAATTGGGCAAAAGACTTCAACCACGGGGCCTTCCACTGTGCCTACCTCTGGAGGATCTCACATCCAGTACACGGGTGCTCTTGTTGCTGGATTGGCCGCTCTGCTGGCTGTTGGATTGATGTAATGAATTGTGACCTGTTTTTCGATTCCCGACAGTAAATTGTCGCAGTAATTAGGACGTAATAGAGGGGATTTTTTGCTCGCGAATAATCATTTGATACGGTACATAAACCATTATTGAAGTCATGCTGTCTCATAAATCGTCAGATATCCTCACCGTGTTGCCAACCCACCTACTTCAATGCCATGCCACCAAAAGCTCGATCAAGCTGAGCGCCCTGATCAGACGCCAAGTCTCCGTCCCCGCCTTGATCACTCGGTCCTGAAAGCGGCGATATACTCGGCTCTGTTTGCTGCGCCGATGCCGCCCGCTCAGGTTCTAGAAGTCGAGATTCGCTATCCAGCCACCCCGGTGCCAGCCTCCTCTTCTCGGCAAGTTCTCGCTCCTTGATGCTCTCCTCAAGCCCCCGCAAGTCTCGGTCTGCATCTTCCTGCATCTTGGTAATGTGGGCTTGAAGCGCACGACAAGATGCGATGATGTCGTCTGGATGCGCAGAATGACCAGAGCTTGATACTACATAGCGCGGTTTTGGCTGCGATGAAGGGTCATCCGATGCGGTTGGGATGCCTACAGATGAGGGAGGAATGTTTGAAGGCATCGTCTTGAAGTTGTAGGAGAGCGTGGTGGCAGTTGGGAGAGAGACAAAAGGAGAAACAGTCAGAGGCACTTGCTCAAGAAGCGGATGTGGGCCTTGGATCATATCAGTATATAATGCGATTGCAGGCTGCATTCGGCATATTCACTCACGGCTATTGTGCATGGTGGGAGGAGATGAATGCCTGCTGCTGTTCTCTTCTGTGTGGATTGGACTCTGAATGCGCCGGCAAGCGGTTATCGAGTATGAGCCGATACAAGCGTATATAAGCTGTCGCCTCACGATCAGGATACTAAGACAGGGCGATCGACACTTCAGCTGGTCAGCGCTGCAGGACTGTTGGATGATTTGGTTGATCTGTTGGGATGCAAATGGCGTAACGATCGCGGAGCTACGATCTAGCCGCCAGAGGCCCCACACCAGATCATACTGCTTATCGATAAGACCTCTGGTGCAGCTACCCCACGATCCCTCATTTTTGTCTCAGAAGTTGCACTCTTTCAAGTTTCAACAGCACAAGCTCTCAATACGCTTCGGCACCAAAGCGGACATAATGCTGCCCACAACAATCCGATCGCCGCCCTCAGTGGCTGACTACGTGCCCCTTGCCGAGTACCAATCGCAAACCCCAGAGTCATTCACGGATGGCAAGCCAATCCTGCATTTCCACATCGCGAGCGCAAAGGCGACTGTTCCTCGTTCTCAAGGCGGTAGCTTGGCTGTCTTCCCTGCCGACGCTCCTACAGCTGCGAGCCGTGATTCAGATGAAAGTGGCGCAGGTGAAGAGCTCATCGAGCAGACAGTCGACGTGTTTGTGACCTCGGAGTATGCAACCGATCCTCTCAATACTTGAACCTGTGCACCAGCGGGCGACTCACAGTCAGCTAGGAATTTCACCATCTTCAGCCAGCAATCTGAGTGTGGCGTCTCAATTCCGTACCCTTCCATCTCCATTCACGCCATCAAACAAGCCAGCGGCTCCCAGGCCATCTGGATGCAGCTCGATTTCGCAGACGGCGGCGCTGACGACGACGACTTCCAAACCGTCGAACTTACCATCATCCCACCAGCTTCCTCTGAAGCCAACACAGCATCGCAGTTTTACGAGGCAATCGCCAGCTGCTCCAATCTACACCCCGACCCCAACGCCGACGAGGACGACGAAGATGACTACGATCGCATCGTGATTGAAGGTAGTGCCGAGCACGAGGCAATCGAGGGCTTCTCGGGCGTCCTGCGCGGTGCCGTAGACGGCAGCCTGCCGCCACCCATGCCAGGCAGTGGCGGATGGATCACCGCCGATAACATGCACGAGTTCTTCGACGAGAGCGGTAACTGGATAGGAGGCGGCGAAGTGGTGGAGTTGGGCGAAGGGGCTGGTAGGACGCGTCCGCGGGACGAATTGGACAATGACGGTGTCAACGGCCACGATCACGACGAGGATCCGGACAATAAGCGACCGAGAGTCGACTGAGGTTGCTACGTTGAGAGCCTTTTGCAGAAAGGGGTGAGGGACAGGTAGCATGGCGTTTTGGTAAATTCCAAAGGAAACAAAGGGTCTTGGTATCCAGAAGATAGAAGTTGGTCTACCTACACAAGAGGTAGTAGAAGTGAGTAGCTATCGCAAATACATACATGAAAGGGCCGCTGATTAAAATCTAAAGGGTATTACATGAATCCATTCCAAGCCGTTCCCCCCAATACCAGAATTCTCAATGTTCATCAGAGAAAAGGATATTTGATGTGTGTTTCGCGCCAAATAGAAATGTCAAGACCTTGTCATATCCTCAAGCCTCGCTTCCTCGCCTCCCTCTCAGGCGAACCAAGCAAGAACCCGTCCTTGTCATACAATCCCAAGGTCTCCACACTCTCACGCTGGTGATTCCGCCTCCGCTCCTCGGGGACCAATTCCTCGACGGGTCCCAACCTCTGCTTGATGACTGGAGGTCTCCATGCTACTGTACGAGTGACTTCCATCGCAGGATCGCGTCCAACATTTGCTCTGCGCTGACCCTCGCGGAGGACAGCGGAGGACTGGTCGTCTGCGATACGCGACATGCGCAACCCCAAGCCTTGATTCTCCTTGCCATAGCCCCGGGTGTCTGGGCTGAGGAAACCACCTGGGTGGCCTTGGCGAGATCGTGCGCCTCGCTGCTGGTTATTGTTCTTCTTGTGGGCAGTGAGCCTACCCATGTTAAGGTAATTTCTGTTGCTGATCGTTCCAGAAGGGTTCAAAATCATCGACCGGGGCTTTATCAGTCCACCGCTCAGTGTGCCATGTATGGGAGGCGAATCGCCCTCGGCAACGACAGTCGATGTCATGGACGACGCAACGCTGTACGAGCTCACCATGCTGTTCATGCGCCGCAACTGTGAAATAGTGCTACCCACGGCGGGACCATCCGTGACGGAACGAACAGTTGAGCGTCGAGAAGGCGAGCCAGTTAGCCTTGATGAGGGTTCAACGGTAGATTCCACAGTGTAGACAGAGCTTGATGTTGACCGACTGCGCGTGGGACCATCTGTTAGGCTTCTTGGTCGCGGCGATGGTGCTGTAATGGCATTCCCGTCAGGACCCGTCAGGCTAGTTGGTGGGAGTGGCAGGGCCCGTCCGGGCTCTGTGCTCGCTAGGAGAATAGACAGGATCTCCTGTTCATCATACGGCGACAGTGAAAGCTCGGATCCATTGACTCTCACCATGGGAGTCGAGAGCGAGCTGCTGGCATCGTACCACTCAGCTTTTGGTGTATCCCTCGCTGGCACCTCCGTGACGTCGGAGTCAGACTCCACCGAGACTGACACAAAGCTGGCATCGGATGGTGCTTCGGAAAGGGAAGGTGTCTTGAGCAGCTCATGAAGCTTTGGCTCGATGTCCTCGAGTTGCTCTGTCGCAGGTCGCTCCAAGGGAGCAAGCTCAGAGATGGGGGATACTAGACTCTCTCGTCCCATGCCAGACTGCGAAACAACTGAGACGGGTCTCAACGGTGACGGCATCGCAGACTCATCAATGACGTATCTCGTCAGAGAAGCCGAGGTCAAAGTCTTGGTTCTTCTGAGCGAGTCAAAGTTCGAAGGTCGCTGTCTCGTCTGCCAACTAGGCCTCCTACGTGGGAAACCCCGTTCAACAAAGGGATCATCTTCTGCCGTTCGAGCTTCGGGCTTCTTCTCCTCCGGCTCGTTCACACTGTACAGGGTTGACAGCGAGCTCGACTCATCGCTGTCGTAGGACATGCGGCGCTCTGGGCTTCGCTGGGGGCTCTGTCGCTGAGGATTCTGTCGCTGAGGATTCTGTCGTTGAGGACTCTGTCGCTGAAAATTTTGCATCTCAGGGAATTGCAGTAGAGGGAACTGGAACTGAGGATACTGCATCTGCGGGAATTGCATCTGAGGCATCGGCATATGAGGGTTTTGCCTCTGCGGGCTCTGTCGTTGTGGGCTTTGCATCGGTCTCAGAGGGCTTCGTTGCTGTTCCCGTTCCGGACTCGTGTTCATCAACTCCTGCGTCGCCGCAGCAATCAAACTGTTTGCCGCACTTCCAATCGAGCTCACTGAAGCATGTCTGCTCGCCGTCCTCGGCGTACCGGCGTGTAATCCCACTCTCTTGCTGGGGCTTTGCGACATCCTCCAACCACCCACCGATCCCTGAGAGGAAACTGTTCGATAACTCCGTGGCGTCTTCGTCGGCGAGCCCTTGGTCGGGGACGACCTCGGTGTTTTCACAGGAGGTCTCTGATGTCCATCTCGAAGCCTCCTATCCGTAGAATGCAGAATGACCTTGAGGTCAGAATCCGTCGCCGAGGGCCGCACATGCACCGGCTGGGGAACTTGCACCATACCTCCTCTCGCTGTTCCCCTGGGCGCCTCATTCGAACTCCTCGGCGGCTTCAACGCCTGGCTCATATGGCTAGCATTCAAGGCCCTATCATCACCACTCCTCATCTCTCCCTTCTCCGCAACCCCCAAATTTGGCAACGTGGGCACACGTCCAAACCAACTATCCCGACTAAACCACGACTCCTTCGCACTCCTGCCCATCTTCGGCCCATGCAAATCATCTTCATCCACCCAACTCCTCGACCTCTTCCTCCCTCTCACCGGCCCATTGTTTGATCCAAACAATCCCCCAAAGCTATTATACGAGGGCAACGGCGGCAAAACCGGCGCTGCCGACAACGAAAACCGACTCGAAAACCTGCTCGACAACCCACTCGCCGACTCCGTTCCCCCCAGCTTTCGCTTCGTGAGTCGCATCGACAGAGGGGGCATCAAAGAGCTTGAATTCGAATATCCGTATACCGTCTGCGGTCCTAGCTGGTTCTTCTTCTTGACCCACCACACAAGGAGCAAGCCGATCGTCGTGAAGAGCAATACGCCTCCGCACAGCGCAATGGCAAGCAGCCATCCAAGCCCTAGCCCATGGCTAGTCTGCTCCGTTTCGCTTCTTCGTAGAAAATGCATCATGTAGTCGACTTCATCCAGTCTCTCAGGCGGGAGCTTCATGTAAGTGGTCCGAGAGGTTGAGCGCACAAAAGAAAAACTAAAGAACCTTTCCAAGGAAATTCTTCTGGTTTTGTCGACATCATTATAAGATAATATCGCCAAGGCTTTTGGTTAGTTATTTAAAAGTTTTATTACAGTTGCTGTCAGGAATGCGTTGCTAGGCGAGATCCATTCCGTTCGCCATAGCATCACTACCTTTTAGCCGTAGATATATTTTCGAGGCGCAATCAACGACCCACATCACAATTATTACTTTGAATTAACTTCGACAGTAGCGGCTTCTTTACGAATGTGCCTGCTATTGTGACCGGACCGGTGTGTTCCGAAGGGGGTTGATTGTTTATACTGCTCTGCGGGAAAATAAACTAAGTAAACATCACCAAGCCAAGCGCCTCACTGACTCGTCATGTGCAATACGTCTGCCTGTGCGGCTCTCCTGTGAAAACCCCGTGTTGCCAAAGACCAAGATAAACATTTTCACCATATGAAAAGAAAAAGAAGAAACCCCGCAGCCAAATGTTGTTCAATCATGCCACACGAATGCCACCTGAATATCTGGATCCGGTCCAGATTCGCAAAAAGATTCCAAAAAATATCAAAAAAGAAGTTTGAGGTTTTCACTGTTCCGTTCCTCTTCAGAATTTACAACTTTCTGTGCCCATGGCCATGACCATAGAGGTGACGTCGGTGCTTGACGGCGGGAACCGATACAGTGACCGTCGTGGTCACTACGGCTGGCGTAACATAGACCACCTTCTCTTCCCACAGAATTTTGCTAACCACATGACCATTTGTGATATATTCGGTGCTGAAGAAGCTCGCACTCGTCGAGTCAGGTGCAGGAGTAATGGCAGAGGGTGGCGGGGTGTTGACGGAGGATGGTGATGAAGTACTGGAAGACGACGGTGAAGTGCTTGAAGAGGATGGCTGAGGCCCTCCCGCTGCATGCACGCCAGCATCGGACGAGGCAGAGTTTGTCGGAGATGGTACCGCAGCAGAGGATGGCTTCTTGGACATCTGTCCAGGTAGAGGAGATCCAGACGCAGATGCAGTCTCTCCAGGCTTGTATGTCAGGGTAGGGAGTGTTGCAGAAACTGAGCCGGACGTGCGATCACCATCACCGGACTCGTCCGAACCGTCTACGAAAGAAATTTGAACATTTCCAGGGAGTTGATCAAGAGGCCCGACAGTCTCCTCCTTCAGCAACGCCGGCGGCACGTTTTGCAGCTGGCACTGTGTTGCCTTGTTCTGGTCGACAATGTTGAACAAGGGGCAATCCTCGATACGGCCAGATGGATTTGTGCAAGTATCGACTGCCTGTTGGAGAAATCCTTGATCCCAGCCCATGATGAAATCAGCATGAAAGCCGTAACCTATTAGTGTAACATGGTCAGCCTATGTTCCCAAACAAAGTACACAGTGATGAAGCCTTACCAGTAGGATCACCATTGGCAATAATGAATCGACCGTTACGGTTCTTGAAAGCGGCTGTGTTCCAAATGATTTCATACAGCATGCTGGGAAGACGAACAGGATAGCCTTCTGGGCAATCGCCATTCATGACGAGATCGGGGAATGCGACATGGTCCTTGTGGTTCGGGCTATCAATTTCGTTGCCTCCTTTCCAGCAGGATGGGAACATGATCTCGAAGCGAATGCCGTCTTTGCAGTTGGCATCAAGGTAGTCCTTTTCGGGAAGGTAGTGGCGATACAAGGTTCCCTCAGGAGGTTTGTCGTAGTTGAGGCAGTTAAAGCCAATGGCACGTTGGGCCAAAGTGTCCTGGCCAGTCTCGTTCAAGGAAGCCCACAAGGATTTCTCGGGGTCGGGCTTGCTAGGGTCGCCCAGCGTGTAGGTCCGCCGGGTGTTGGTGCCGGACAGCATTCGGAAGTTTGTTGGGAAGGCAGTAACATTGTCGCCATTGAGAAGATAGTACCTGGGTACGGGTTTAGTTGCATGCGCATTTGAGCAAGCTTGGGATACGGAGAAAGAGACTTACGCAAGCATACCACCCACTTGTGGGACCAGCTCAAATTTCTTGGTGGTAGCATCCTGGAAGTAGAGGGGCGGGTGCCAGTAGGCCGACTTGTCTTGGGTAACACGGCACGACGTGCAGTCGCCAGCGAGCAGATCCGAAGTATCAGAGGTTGGAGTGAGGCCTGCAGAAACCTTTGTCAGTCGCTTGAAACCAAGGCATGGGGCTTAATGAGTTGCAGGCCATGCACGCCACCTCCACAAAATCCATCGACTAAAGCAAAGGCAACGGGACCAGCCGAGATGGCAGCGGGTCATAGGTCGTAGTACAACTTATTGGATGGGGATGGGACGAAAGACACTCACCTGACGATCCGTGAATAGCGTGAATGTGAGGCGACAACTCTCCCTCATAGACAAGCGGATCTATGCGCGCGAGGCCGACACGGCCAGGGCATTCCATACGCCAAAAGGCGTTGGCGCCGACGGCCAGTCCCACTGTGACGGCAACCAAAGATCTGAGCATTGTAATAGTAATATATCCAAGCTCAAAGCGTTGCACCAGGCGCGACTGATGGATAAGGGTTTTGTTGTGTTAGAAGGAGTGGACGGCGCAACAAGGCTATCTGAAAGAACGAGAGTGTCAGCAGTGATGTTTCTTCAGAGACTCTGATGAAAAACGAGTGTATTGCGGAGGAGAAGAATAAAGAGGAGAAGAAAAAGAAAATGAGGCTCTGGAAAAGGTAGGAAGCATGTGGCAGAAAGGTGAGGCAGGTGGTTTCCACAAAGTCTGGCTTCCACAAGCAAGCACGAGGGCTTCGAATCTGTCAGGCAACTGGCAGACAGACGGACAAACCTGCTGCTGCCCCGGCTTTATGGCCCATGACTGACTGCCAGCCCTTCTGTCCACAAGTTCGCAAAAAGGGACAAGAAAGCACTCAGTTCGTGTAATCTGCCGATTTCCTCTCGAGTAGCAGATGCCTCGCGGGGCCAATCGCTTCAGTGTGATCTGTTGCGCTGGACAGAGGGAGGCTGCAGACCAGACGTCTTTGTACGCGCGTGTTGTGCTCTTTGCCCTCAAGAAAGGGGCCGTAAAGTGCAAGGAGATTTGTTGAGATGACTTACCAAAGTGACGTTGTGGTCGTCAGAATCCGACGAGATTTGAGAAGCTGTAAGTTCGATGTGAAAGAGTAACACCAGGTTTGTTTTACTCTCTTCAAAAACACGAATACTTTGAACCAACTGTTGAACCTTTATCCTTCCCGAGATGCAACACCTCCAGCCTGTCCAGCCCCGCAAAGCTGTCCTGAGACTCGAGATTCCAGTGCAAGGCCCAGTCTCTACGTCAGGCACTGCCACCTCTTGCTACGCGTATCAACACGCGTTGATGAGTGGTCGGTGGCGTAAAAGGGCTTGAACCGGAATTTGGACTTGTCGGTGGTGAGGTCGGTCTAGGTGTCGAATGATGGATGACTCCCAATGTGCCTCCACGTGTCTCGGTGACAATCACGAAGCTGTTCAACGCAAGTCCTCCACCTTCACATACAGCCTCCTGTGTTTCTGAGAGAAGACTAAATGGCTCTTCTCGTTAGTGGGTTATTGGTCGACCAGTCAAGCGATGGTCTGGACAACAGCCCAACGCTTGCGCTCTCCGAGACGGTTCAAACGGGCCGATGAATGTCGATCGTAGAGTTAGACGGCGGAAAGGCCGTGATACCTCGATAATCCCGTCCAAGTTAAGGTAGTGCAATTCGTTGCGCAAGTCCTTCTATCCTTCTATTGGACCCTTCGTCGTAATCGTTTGTAGGAATGACAATGGTGACGGATCCACGACCGGGGTATAAGAGAATGGTCAAACCGTCAAACGGACAATGGCGACCACGAATAAAGCGAATGCTGATGGTCCCAGCGATTCAAAGGAATGTATACAATAATGGAGTAGAAGGAATGTGTTCTGGTCGGCCGAAATGGAACGGTAAGGAACAATGGAACGGTAAGGAACGTGGGAATGTCAGCGACAGGCGCGCATTCAAGTGATACGAAGAGCGACAAGAGAGTGAAAAGAAGTCCAGCAACAAGCGAGGGACAAAACGTTGAGAAGGAAAGGGAGATAAGCAGACAAGGGATAAATGAATGGCAGGTCTGCGCGTACGGAAGAAGGGAAAAGAAGGTGAGAACGGGACCCTGGGGGGTATGCGTGGAGAATAGCTCTGGCGCAGCAGAATAGGGCGACTCAATATTGGGGCCGCCAGATTCCCAGACTATCAGCACTTGAGGCAGATCTTTGAATATTTCCCGGAGAAGGGGTGTGGATGGACATGGGCACCCGAAGGCGCATTACACGGGAGGCCCCCAAAAATGTCCAACAGGCAATTTCATCGCGAGACGAGCGAGTTACCCAAGTCGGCATCTGGTTTGAAGACATAACGCTCTACAACATCGAGTCTGTGACAGGGTCGCATTGAGGAGAGCTCAGAGGAGGGTGTCTCTAGTGAATGTCAAGCAGGACCGGTGAATGAAGAACTTCACACCGGCATTTGTGAATACTAAGATCTGGCATCAGGGGGTGTGTGAAGGGATAGATTGGAGCGCTCCCCGCGATTAATTGGCATGGAGGTCGTGGTTATTAAGAGACATGGCGCCGGAGCAGGGGTTGGTGTGCCGCCAGGGGCATTTGTTGGTTTGGCTGTGTCGCATGACAACGATATTGAGTAACTTTCAGGTTCAGTTATGGTCCTGACTTCAGGGACCACTCTAGAAGGTGAAGAGGGGAAATAGTCTAGTATTAAGATTGAGATTCTATAGCATAATGACTCCTCGGCATCTGCTTTATCCTATACGGAGTACACGTCCGATCTATTGGTGCGCGGTGTAGCATTCTCTAGAGGCTGATAACACTCAGGACAAATGTGACCCAGAGAGACAGTATTACAAAGAGCTTCTACGGAGTACCCATTAATACTGCGTATTATTCAAATTCAGCGCGCCTGCGACTTGCGCCTGTGATTTTAATTGCCACCAATCTCGTTCCTGGGCTGGAACTCTGCTGGATTGTTGCTTCGTTCTCTCCGAACTGGTGGAACGCACCCTAGCTGGTATGACGCAAATGGTGTTGGGTGAAGCATGTCGCACCTCAACCTCAATTGGCCCCCCAGGAGTAGTCAGCAGTAAAACCGCGCTCGCTGCAGTACTCGTGCGAACATAGTAAAAATCGCGCCAGAAAGCGAGATGCTGTGTGCCTTGGTAATTTCATTTATGTTTTCCCACGGCTTCTAGATTTCGTTTAGCGGTAATTTGTTTGCCCGCCCCAATTCTAGCTCGGGTAAAGAGGCATCATCATATCATCACCCTAGCAGAAAATAAAATGGAGGGGCATCTATCATGCCCTGGATTGCTTGAAACGGGTTTCAGCAAACGCGCTAGCCAATGAAATGCCGCAGCAACTCCCCAAAGAAGCAGCCCCTGGCTAGCTCTCACGGTTATGAGATTCAAGATCCATGAGGACCAGGTAACCCTTGTCTTGGTAGTGTTTTTCTACAACTTGCCAACTGCTGTTGAGGTGTTTCTGGCGACTTCATGAACTTTGAAGGTTGGCCCCCATCCAGCCATCACACGCGCTGACATCTTTGTCACCTACAGCTATTCCGTAGATTGTTTGCACTTTCACAAAGGATGTTTGCCCTCGACAAACAAAACGACGTTGTGATCCGTATGTTCAGGTTCCTGTTACAAGATCGTATATGCCGTGAACAGCTCCATATCGCGAGTATACACAGCACACGACAGAACCGATAGGCCCGACGACTTAGACCTCCCGTTTCACAACACGTTTGTCTTGACCCATTGTATCACGAGGTCATCTTACCTTTCCGACGATTGTCTCGCCCTCGGGAATTGTTCGGTGCAACAAAATGCGCTGCTCCTGTATTCATTGTATTACGAGGACTTATCGCACTGTAGCTTCAACCAGCACAAAGGTTTACAACTAGCAATACCCCTGCCACACAGTGTAACAGTATCTTCCCATTAGGACTCACCTACCTATAATTCAACTACTACGAGTAAGCATGCCAATACGGGTTGATAGTGGAAAAAGGGTCGCGATGAAGATGAGTACGCAAATATCCACAGACACATCGCAAACACCTATAGATACCTACTATTCCAAATTTGGTTAATAGTCTATATATTAAATTTCCCCGTGACTTTTACTTGAGCGATTTTTTCCAATATCCGCTACTCCGTACAATTTTATAGCTACACTATAAATATAATAGCCTTATTATATGACTAATAAATTACTAAGCGCCGACTTATAAAGGTTCTCTTTAATTAGCTAGAAATATGGCTGCGGCTGCTGCGGCGGCTGCTGCGGCGGATAATAATGTATAAAATTTGCGTTAAAAGCTTCTTCTGACGTCTCGAAATTAATATGGAGGAGAAAGAGCGGCCCGACAAATGTCTCCATAATAGAAATAATAATGGGATAGTATTGTGGCGGATATCGGAAGAAATCGCTCAAGTAAAAGTTACAGGGAAGTTTAGTGTATAGACTATTAACTAAATTGGGAATGGTGTCTGTGGATGTTTGCGTACTCGATAAAGATAACCACCCCATCGATCCATAATTTAAAGGTGCGAATCACCGTCAGAAAAGGCTCATAATGGCCATAGGAAGGCTTGTCCCCCACGCAATAAATAGACATCCGACGTGGTGTAGTGGCTAGCATACTGCGCTTTCATCAGTGAAAGGACCGCAGCGATCCGGGTTCGACTCCCGGCGCCGGAATTAGTTTTTTTCCTTGTTGTTCATTTTTACCTACCCTATAGAGAAAGCAGAAACATCAGGGAAACCTTGAGTGGTTGAGAAGACGAGTCATATTTGGTTGATATTGATGAAATTCAGTTCCTGCATCCCTTTTTTTGTCTCTTTTTGTAGTCATATTATCCTTCTCATTTGTGTGTGCGTACATATATATATGCTTTGGTTGATTCTCTGGGGAAGTGTCAGAGCAGTAGCTTTGGCACTCAACAGGGGAATGTCGTTTTGGCAATCCCAATCAACACGAGGTTCGCAAGCGAATGGACAAATTTCAGACATTGCAGGACCAATTGATAGGCAAAACACTACCTCTATCAACTAACAGATTATTCACAAGTCAAAATACAACTTTAACCTCTTCAACAATCCAGCGTCATGTGACCTGACAGCCGCCACCGATCTTGTCCTTGAGCTAATTGGCGCAGCCACCGCAGTCGTGTCACGAATAAGTACCCCTGTCATGGCGGTGCACTACTATGGGCTTCGACCTTCAACGCTCCCCTCCGAAGCTCCAGCTAGCTGCGACGAGAACGCAATGTCATGAAAATCACCCATTCCCGAGTGACGATTTCCGGCTGGCGACGCTGTATTTATCATGGATGACCTCACGGGCCTTGATTGGTCCTCGAAACCGGCGGGCAGCCAGCCCAAGCCTCCTCCCGTGAACCCTTCCTATCCCTCGCTCCGACCATCGCCATCGCCATTTGGCTCTGCCCAGAGCACGCCGCTTTCGGCCCAGGGATCGAATGGGGGCCTGCCCAAGCCAGCGCCGGCGAAGCCATCGCAGGATAGTTTCAGCAACTTGATGAACTTTGGCTTACCAAAGGCTACCCAGAACTTGTCCCTCGCAGAGAGACAGGCGCAACTCGAGGCCGAGAAGAGGAAGAAGGAGGAGGAGAAGAGAAAGCTTGCAGAGTCACAGTTTGGGAATGGCCAACAGTGGGATACTCTCGGCTCTCGAGGGTTCACGCCCAGTCCGGCGCCACAGAAGCCCGCTGCCGCCAATGGGACGAACAACGATGACGACGACCTCTTTGCCGCATTTAATAGGGATACCAAGGTGGACAATTCGAGTTACTACCCTCCACCGGTACCGGATAAGAGCAAATTCGTCTTGAGTAACCCGATGGCATGGGGATCAACGACAAATTCCAATGGCGGAGGCAGCTTTGGAGTAGAGGATGACGACCCGTTTGGATTGAATGACATGAAGCCCAGCGCTTCAGCTGGAACCGGCAAAGGGGCTGCCACAATTGCTGATGATGACGACTTCTTGGGAGACCTCGCGCGGCCGGTAGACGAAGTCCGGAGAGAGCAAGTGGCAAAGCAACAAGCATCGCGGCAAGTGTCACGACCTGAGCCCGGCAAACCCATCGAGGATGACTCGAGTTCCTCCTCCGATGACGAACCCATGGAGAGGAATTTGGAGCGAGTGCCTAGGGTGAACAAAGACCCTTTCGACAAGGCTGTTGCACAACTCGTTGATTACGGATTTACTCCCGAGCAGGCTAGGCGGGGGTTGGTAGAGAGTGGATCAGGATTTAATGCCCAAGCGGCGGCCAACTGGCTTTTGGATGAAGCTCACAAGAAATCCAAGGAGACATCACAGGCGAGAACCTCCCAAGGTAGAAGCTCTCCTGCCACTGAAAGCCAGTCCCAAAGGAACGACAGCCGATCCCCTGCCAGGGGCGACAATGATTTGGCCAAGTCAGCGGCTGCAATGGGCAGTAGCTTGTTCAAGTCTGCAAACTCATTATGGAAGACCAGTCAGAAGAAGGTCCAACAAGCAGTTGCCGAGTTTCAACAAGAGGGAGGAGATCCAAGTCAACCAAAGTGGATGCGTGATGCCCAACAAGCACGAGCGCAGCCAAGGCCAAAGCAGTCCAGCTCTGATGTCACGGATGAGGCGCTTATGCTGGAGTCTGGTAGCAGGCCGCCATCAGCACGGCACGAGAATCGACGACCTGTAGACCCGAGGATCGAATTGCATGCCTCCCGGGGACCATCGCCAGCACAATCATTGGGAAGCCAAGGCCGAAACAGCCCTGCCCCACGATGGCAGCAGCAGTCTGCACCACCTCCTATGGTGCCCGACCCAAGATCGAGACTCAACAAGCTTGCAGCAGATGACGACGATAGTTTCTCTAGCTACGTCAGCGCTAGCAGAAGGAAGAAGGCCACCCCTGCTCCGGAGCCAAAGAAACTTGAACCAGAACCAGACCTTCTTTTTGGTTCGGATGCCCCCAGACCATCACAGCCCGCCCCAAAACCAACTTCCCAGCGTCAGACTCCCACTCCTTCAAGCCGACCTCAAGCGACGCCACCACCTCCACGGCAGGTTACCCCCAAGCCTCCCAAGCCTACCCGTCAAATACCCCCAATTAGTCCTCAAGCTCTGCAGACTTCAACAACACATAGACTGCAAGGCACTGCGCACTTTAAGCGAGGCGACTATGCCTCGGCCCACTCATCCTACACGTCTTCCTTATCCTCTGTTCCCCCTACTCACCCTCTTATGATCCTCCTGCTCACAAACCGTGCCCTGACGGCGCTTAAGACCGGAGAGCCAAAGCAAGCTGCGTCAGATGCAGACGAGGCGCTGAAAATTATTGGACCTGGAAATGGACAAGGCGAAACTATCACCGTAAAGAACGAGAATGGCCAAGATGAAAACCGGGATATGAAGGACCTCTATGGCAAGGCTCTAAGCAGGAAGGCTGAAGCCTTGGAGCAGATGGAGAAATGGGTAGAGGCCGGGACTGTATGGCAGCAGTGTGTCGAAGCCGGTGTTGGTGGAGCTACAGCGGTCAAGGGTCGCCAACGTTGTCAGGCTGCCCTGGCTCCCAAGCCCAAACCTGCTCCAAGACCTGCAGCGAAACCTCGGCCACCCCCATCTGCAGCTGCGAGCCTGGCGCCACAGAAAAGTTCAGAAGCCGTCACTAGGTTACGTCAGGCGAATGAAGCAGCTGCGAAGGAAGACGATGAGAAGTTCGCCTTGGCAGACAAGGTGGATGCGAAGGTGTCGGCCTGGCGGGACGGGAAGAGAGATAATCTGCGAGCCTTGCTGGCTAGCTTAGATAACGTACTTTGGGAGAACAGTGGGTGGAAGAAGGTAGGGTTACATGAGCTTCTCGTGGCGAACAAGGTCAAGATTTCGTACATGAAGGCAATTGCAAAGACGCACCCTGACAAGGTAAGCTATTCATTTTGCACTGGGAGAAAGACGGCCGATTTGCTGACTCTGAAGTAGATTCCCCAAGACGCAAATACAGAGGTCCGGCTCATTGCTGGGCTCGTGTTCAGCACCCTGAATGAGAGTTGGGATAAGTTCAAGGCAGAGAACGGATTATGAGGGCTATGATGTCATGAGACAAGGCGAGTTGGTTCGCCCGACGACGACGATAGATTTGATGAATAAATGTTTTGCATATTTTTGTATTCCGTAGCCATGCGCCATGCTATGCCCAATCATGGAGTTCTAACCAGCCAAAATGCAGACCTGACTCCATACTCCTCCAGTGTTTGGTGTAAATAAGAACAATGCGACACCCTCTCTCACAGTCCTAGCATGCGCCTGACGCTGGTGCGGACCACCCTCTCGTACTCGTCGCGACACTCGCGCCACATCTTGGCGGCCTCGACATTTGCGGGACTTTCGTCATTGGGCTCAGCGAGCATGCTCATGACGGAGATGAGGATCTTTTCGACGGATTGGATTGGCGACCAGCGCTCGGAGGCGTGCTCGTAGTGGTTGGGATCATCACCAGGAGGGTGGAGGATAGAGATGCAGACAAGGCCACTGGGATAGACTGCAAGAACACTTAGTCTTCAGGCCCAAATCATAACAAACACAGAGAGAGAGAGGGTAGTGTAGAAGTGAAGAAGTAAGTACCATTCGGATGCCACACTTCGGCGAGGAACTTCATGGTTGGCGGGGCGAGAGGATAGTCCTTTGGGAACTTGAGCTCGGCGGGGAAGACACCGCCTTCAAAGGGCGTGCCTTCGGGGCCTTGGATGAGACATTCCCAGTGGAGGAGGTCGTCTTCGGAGACGGGGCCGGCAGTGATGCCCTCGGGAGGGTTGTTGGTCAGGGCGCGGTATTCTTGGAGGAGCCGGCGATGGGCTGTGGATTGGGCCATGATGTCAGAGATATTATGAGAGAAGAGCCTGTGCTATTTCTCGAGACGGGAGAGGGAGAGGATAGGAGAGAAGGCTCGTGATTTGGCTTGGAGACGGAGAGTTGGAGTCGTGTTTGAGGTGTTGGAGGCTATGGGGGGTCGGATCGTCGCGGGGCTCCGGAGGTGGGATGTGGCGCACACGGATGATGTGGCACAGTCGGATGAAGCCACAGCTTTGCGCAGCACATTTCATTGGTGCCGAAAGTACAAAGTATGGAGTACTCCGTATAGAGCCATCAGGAGCTAATGTTCCGTAGTCCCACCATTAACGGGCGCGTTATTGTTAGGCAATTACTCGTAGGCACTGGACGATTTGGCGTCGTAAGTCTTGGAATAGGGGTAGGTAAGCCTTGATTGAACTCCCTGAATAATATGAACTGAACTGAACTGAATTGATCGTTGGAGATAAAGGCTGTTCCTTTTTTGTCAGTCTTATACACACATACCAGAGGTACGACGAAGTACTCGGTACATTTGAGCTCAACGCCACAAATTCCGTCGCCGCCACGCCTCATTGACCTTTTCCCCAACAACACCACTTGGAGAACGTGTCTGTGAACCTCCGCTTCTTCCACGCTTCACTTATTATTCAGCAATTGAAACACGACATTGCCCTTTCTGTCCCTCGGGCTCGAGGGCCCCATTCCTAAACCCAATGAAGCTGCACAATTCGTACCAGGTGTATAAACAAGACACCCAACGCTTGTTATACTGGATGGTCAGAGCCTCAAATGCTGTCATCAAGTCATTGGCAGCTTCGGGCAATGACCCTGCCTTGGAGCTCAATGCCACCGGCCAGGTTCCAGTATCGGGCCTTATTCCCATGTCTGAGCTCATTGCCAAGAATCTCGACAAAGTCCCATCTGCCATTTACAAGTTGTTTCGATCGGTAATCAAGCTGCGGTCCGAGCACTACGCACAATTCCAGCAACTTGCGTCCTTGAACCCAGATGAGGACCTACAGAAGAGCAATGCCTCCCACAAGTTCTTCATTGATACTCTCACCAAAGCCTTTGAGATTCTGGGTGGTGAGGCCTGGTCGTCGGCACAGAAGACCGGCAACACAGAGCCTGACAGAGCCGACGAGGACGTGGATCATGTCATTTTCAGTAACAAGTTTTCTGCTCTGAACTTGGGCACAGATGTAGAGAATGAGGAGGATGCTGAGGACTCTGATGAAGAGTCTGACCAGGACTCGAAGCCTACCCAGGCTGCCCAGAAGCGCCAGAAACGAGCTCCCAAAGGCAAAGGAAAGAAAGGAAAAGGAAAGAAGGCGAAGTCAAAGCGCAAGCCGGTGCCTAAGAAGGAGCAAACCATTGATGACGTGCCGTTGGAGAGTTATCGCATTATCGAGGACGACACTGGTATTATTACCGAGTACCTCATGGCTACGTATGCATTGGCCAAGGAGTGGATTGGTCTTCGAAACTTTCTCCAGTCAATATGGCGCGAAGTCGCATACGATAATCTCAACAGCTCTGTGGCTGGTGTTCTCGCCAACATCGCCGTTGCAATGATCAAACAATCCGAAGCCACCATCTTTGTTGACTTCCCAGGCCACGACTCCTACGAGACTGTCATGAAGACTCTCACCCGTGGCGACCCTGATAAGATCCAGGGAAATTTCCAAATCGCTCGCTATATCGTGACGCCGGGTTCCGCCTCCGAGCTCGAGCGAACTGCAATGGATGTGAAGGAACAATTTTTGATACACACGTATCAACACCTTGTTGACTTCGCGGAGGACTTCCAAAAGTCTCGCAGTGGTAAGCCTACGAAGCGCATGCTTGCTGAAATTGGTAACTGGGATCCCAAATTCAACCTCCAGAAAGCCACCAAGGAGGAGAGACTAAAATGGAGACGGTCGTATACCATAAATTGGCTGTATGACCTGGTCAATGTATTCTCCTCAATCGTCGTTCAAAGAAATACAATGAAGGGCGAAAAGCACCTCTATGAGAGGGTTGACTGGTCCCCTAGCGGCCCATGGGCTGAACATCGTCGGCTCTTTGGCCTGAATGAATTTGCGGGAGAGGTCACGACACTCGCAATGCAAAAACCAGGCACCGATATCCGCCGCAAAATACAGCCGCATCTCGTGTTCCAGCTTCAATGCATCATCGACTCACTGACCATTTCTCGCGGATGGTCCATAAGCGGACTCAGGGGCCACGTCCTGAGAGAGCCGGCACCGGGGTTTCGGCCACGACGTGATGTGGATATGTTCTTGGACCGAGAGTGCAAGAGAGTTGGTTCCGGATACCTACAAGGCGTGTACGTCCTTAAACAACTATATCAAAAATACGAGATCAAGAGTGGGAAGTTCGAATTTCACAAGGATACTTTCATGCTGCTGGAGATGATATCCGATGATTTTAGGGACTGGCTTGGGGAGAGCAAGTACATGTACGGCCTGACGAATATTCCCCCCTCCCGGTTCTCAAACACAAGTGCCAATGGCTTATGGGAGTATTCCCCTTACCTTTGCGGTGTCGGATTGATGGAAGCTCTTGAAATAGCCTATCGTTACAGCATGAAAATGTGGGAGAGGATGCGGGAACCCATGTTGATCGTTCACCTGCACAACATGCTTGTGAAAAGAGGCCACCTCTCTCGACCAATCGGATTGTATGGTTCTTTAGAAGAGCTATTTCAGACTTCTTTTTTTGGCAAACAAGTTCCCACCAGCGACTTCGTCACCGCTTTCACAAAGCGCACCAAGGAGAGTCACTCTTACAATAGCAAACTTCGAGCAGAAATTCGGTCTGCTTCAAGGGCTGCTGATATCCATGGCCTTATGGATGTGAAAACAAACGTCTTCTTTAAGCAGAAGTCCAATCTTCTGTTGTATCGGGAGGCGAACTGGGACCCAGATCGCATTCCTGAAAGCGAAATTGAGCCGTGGTCGCTTCTGGGGATGCTCCGTCTCAGTCAGGTGAAATTCGTTTACAACCCAGCAACTGACGACTGGGGACTAGAAAAAACAGATCTGGTCAAGAGGGCACTCGCATCAGGCGTCCCAGAAGAAGATATATTGGAGATGACTGCAAATTTGAAGATGTCAAAACATCTTACGATGCCAGTGATGCCCAATCTCGAAGGCTATCGCCCAGCGCCGGTGTCTGACTTGGATGGACTCAACAAGCCATCCAGAAGAGCGAAGGCTGCTCGCAATGAGGATGATGATGACGACGACGTATCGGGAAGCACCATGCTAGGATTCCTCAAGACGGATATCCTCAACGACGTTGCCGGTGTCAGACCCATCTCAAGTCTCAACTTTGTGTGGGTGACGGCACGTATGATGATGATCTTCCAGGATATGGAAGAGCAGCTTGCGCGCCGTAGAAATGCCTCTTACATGACTGTGTACGAAGACCCGGATTTCCCTTTTGACAAGAGGATTGGCATTACGATCCAGGGTTTGATAGGCGAGGATGAAGAATGTATGAAGATCATGGCGGAAGTATTTGTGAAGCATAGAGGTGGATTTATGCACCATATCTACTGGGAGGATTTGGACACAGAGCTTGAAAGGCTAAAGAAGTCAGTCGCCCAAGGGCCTGATGCCGAGGATCTAGAGGCAGGGTGCTGTGTCATGTAGGGAGAATCAGCCCATTACAGCTTGCTATCTTTCCATCTCGGTTCCCGTTTCTCCGCAAAGGCTTTTAGGCCTTCGTCTACATTTTCAACCTCTGACAGGCGTCTGAACCAGTCTTCCAGAAAGACATTTGTCGCACCTACTACTCCCAACGAATCCCATCCAAGCTCCAAGCCCTGCCTTACAATGATGACAGCGTCAGGACTGTTGCCCGCAATCATCTTGGCATATTCTAAAGCCTTGTCAACAACATCGCTCCCATCCCTAACAACAAAGTTACAGATGCCATAACTCTCGAACTCCTCAGCTGTTGCAGCACGTCCCGTCAAGGCAAACTCCGCTGCCCGTTGTCGGCCAATTATTCTTGTTAGCTGAGGAAGGCTTCCTCCCATTGGCGCTATGCCAAGCTCAACTTCTGGGAGAGCGAATGTGGCCGTTTGTGCAGCGACCACCAAGTCGCAATTGAGGACAATCTCGCAGCCTCCTCCATACGCAGGACCATTGACGGCCGCGATGATGGGTTTCTTCCCACTTCGCCAGGATATCCCCCCGAATCCATTCTCAGGACACTTGTATGGGATGCCTTTCTGGTTATTGGACATCCATTCTGGTTTCTCGTTGGTTACATGTATTTGGTAATGGTGAGGGAGTGAAAAGCAAGTGTTACACACCTTTGATGTCGCTCCCTACACATAATGTTTTGCCCACGCCGCTGATGATGGCGACTCGAAGACTCGGCTCCTCGTCAAACCAGCGGAACACCAAATCGAGCTCCAAGTTGGCCTCCACTGATAAGCAGTTGAGTTGTTTGGGTCTGTTGATCAACACCAGCATAACGCCGGGATGTGGAAAAGATATTTGACAATGTTTTACTTCTGGGGGCATATTTGACAAAGACCCGAGTGAGGATGTGGTTGTATTTTCACATGCGGGTAGTCACCCACGCTCATATTTATGATAGTACTACGAATTAGTATGAGGAAAGTTGAAGAAAATGCGCAGCTGCAATCTCAACTGCCGAAGTTCCATGTGTCATCAGAATAAGAAAGCACAAATGCAACCTCGCTTCCGATCCATGGGGATCCAGACCACACAACTGCCGTCACCGTCTCTCTGTATTCTCTGCGATAAGACTCGTACGACATTGTCTTCATCCACGTGAGACTGCCCTATGACGCAGGGAGACGGGGGTATCTATGTAGGTTGTCAAAGCAGAGAAAGTTTGTGTGACGCAGCATGGGCATGAGAGGGATAGCTGGGACTGGACATACACTTGCTGAGTGATAAATTATAGTTTCTCACGCCGTTATTGGTCATACGATAGATCCTGCACTTCAATCGAGATGCAATTGGCACTCTAGATCTCTCCTAACACCCAAATTCTGTTCATCTCAAATTACTGTGGTGCTCGGTCCATGAGTCCCAGTCGAGCTGAATATTGTCTCAGACAGATGAGAGATGGCTCGGAAGAGACACCACGCTGATGCGGGTCTAAAATGGTTGAAATCGGGGAACGGCCGATCCTGGGACTTCGGTCTCTCGCTACGTATGTTAGTTGAGTGATACTAGTAGTATAAAGAGTTTCTCTGTGGGACAATGAGGATATTTATACTAGGCTGTACGTGTACGAGAGGGGCGAAATGAGAATCTGGGCCGTGTACTAATGAGAAAGAAGGGGACAAGTATAACGGAAATGCAATTCATGGGAAGATCGGACTGGGTATGAAAGAATAGTGAGAGAAGTGTACTCCGTAGTGATGAGATAATGGCTTGGACTGAATGAGAGACAAGTGGGCTAGTGGCGCATTTTCAACAAGCATCGTCACTATCTCTTCCTGATCTTCTCTGTGTATTATCCATGTCACAACCCAGGCCCGATGCCATATGGGCTGTATTTTTCAGTGACGAGTATATGCGAAAACCTGTGCTGCGACTTGCTTTGGGGTCTTCTGTCAAGGGAGACAAAATATCTCATAATTTTGATGATGCCCTAAAGCCATTAATCTCCATCGTGCTCTTGCTCATTACAGGCAAAATAGTAGCACACTTTTGGATGGTGTCGCAGTGATCGGGGGTTAATCTGAGTGGCGCAAACTCTCGATCAATTAGCTCTCTTCATTCTGATGACTTGCAAGCTTCCGAGAAGATTAGCCCAGGCGCTTAAGTAGTCCTCATGACAGCCCCTTCTGGCGCATGCCCTGGACTTTATTACAAAGATCTCAGGTCACTAGGGTTGATGAAAAGTAACAGGCCAAAAGTGCGAGTCTGAAGGGGCTTGTAAGCGGGGCACCCAAAAAGGAGACCTCAAAACAGATAAATATATCTTAACATGTGGTGGGCATCGAGTAGTATCAGGGGCTTTTACAGTTGTATGTGGAATTGTAAACACTAACTGAAAGAGAGCTATCCATAGCAATGAGAACGATATATAAAAATAATAGTAATATATAGCAGCTAGAGTTATCTATGCTTCTTATTCTGAGTATAAAAACCATCCGTTGACCAGCTGAGGGTTCAGCCGAGGCTGAGCAAGCAGTCCACTTGTGATTACCGAGATGTCCAGCCTGTGAATTAAAACTACAAAGTATTTAGTACATAACAGTGTATGGAAAGCGAGGCTAGGCCGCAATCTTGCAGGAAGGAGTCGAAAAGTGTAGGCCGACTTCTTTGGAGCGTGGAGCATGCGAGCAAGCTCTCGAATTACAACTTCCAAAGTAAGTAGTGGCCCATGGATATTACCGAGTCGCCAAAGCCTTCTTCTTGCACATAGCAATAAGACCCCAGGGCAAGACTTGCCAGGCCCCCATGGTAGCGAGGCGAGGGCGTCTCGGAAGAGACAGCATCAAACCTTCTTGGACTGTAACAAAAACCACCTACTCCCAGGATTGCAGGTAGGTATTAGAAAAAAACAACATAGCAGCACTAGATAGGTAAAGTCAAGCCCAAAACAAGTGGCACTGGGGCGAAAGGGGGAGTTTAGAGGGAAGGGGTAGAACTGCATCCGACCACTTGGCTTTCATGTGTCGAGATCGACCATCCCCATCATCGAAAGGACTCTTCAGGCTTTCCATTGAAACTGTCCTCCTGGGCATTACAGACGGGAGCCATATCGTTGGCTAAATAACAAGTCCTGTCTGCTGTCCTGTCTGCTGTCCAAGTAACTGTGGCGTTGCCGCACCTGATACTAAATGAAGCCCTGGAGAAGGTTGCAGCAAAGACAAAGCTTGATAGATACAAGTTTAATGTCAATAACAATCTTATTTAATGCTTCTTGTGAAGCTAGCAGGAAGAGTGGATCAAAATAGATGATCTCATTGAAAAGAAGAGATCTAGCTAACTTGACGTATAAAACCCATTTGTTGTCCTGCTGGGAGTCAGCCAAGATTAAGCAAGTAGTTCGCTCGGAGTTACCAAGGGATTTGTTCAAACCATCATCTTTGGGGCTCTAAACCCCTCAGAATTGCATTCTACCTCAGTACGATGACCATATATCGTCCAGCCAGTGATGAGACCGACGGCCCTGAAGAGGCATTCGTTGTTAGAGATCTGAGGCGTTGACTTGGGAGTACTTAATTTTCCATCTCCTAATCCTATGTCTAGCCCTACCGCCACCTCTGTTATATGATCAGCTGTTTTATGTCTTCAACATTCTGCCCCCGATCCACTATGCCATTTGTTGTCACATTATCCTCCATTTCAAGACCATGCTTCATTGTCCTTCCCATTTATACATAAGAGGAGATAGCGGATGGTGAAGAATTGTGGATGGATGTAATGGGGAATACGAGCAATATCACACACATGCATATTCGTCCATTTCGAGAGCGCCGACTGTATTGAACAAAACCTGTCTGTCTATCTCACGCTGTATGCAAATGGGAGATCACAGGCCGCCCTTGGCCTTCAAATCCTCGTGTGCCTTCTTTTGCTTCTCCCATGCTTTCTTGAGCGACTTGAGCTGACTCTTCGGCACGTCGCTACCGTCCTTCATCTTGGTCGGGAGACCCTGCTCATCCCAAGCGCTGTAACGCTCATCGTTCTTGTACATCTCCTCAGGAGGCACCTTGGCCTTTTCCCTAGCCTCTTGATCCGCCTTCTCTCTCGCCAACCTGGCCTCTTCCTTCTTCATTGCCTTTTCAGCCTCTCGCGCAGCCTTTTCCTCGCGAGCGGCGATGAGTTCCGCAGCAGGGATAAACTTGATAAGCGATGGCTGGTTATCAGGCCGGTCATCTAGATAGACACCCAAGTTGGTAAGATCCTGGTCACGGATGCGGTCCGTGATCGCCAAAATGGCCTTTTTGGTCTGTGGTTCCTGGGAAGAGACCGTGCGACGGAGTTCGTCACGGATTTGGGATACAACCCTCAGATAAGGCAGTGAAAGCTTCTCAATATCTCGAGAACCTCCTTGAGCAAGGGTCTCAAACTCTGGCGTGGGATCCTTAGACAGAAGGGCGGAAATGGCGTCGTTGGAAAGAGATAGGCTAGCCACGTCTGACTTGGCCTTCTCTAGTGCCGCAGCACAGGGTTGCACAGCTGTCTTGGGGTCTGCGTCTTCGGAGATCACGGATGCCCAGCCTAAACCATCATACGGTGGCTTAGCATTGGGGTCCAAACCAAATATGCCGACGAGCCTGGTAATCCACCTCGCGATGGCCTCTACCTCTGCGAGGTTGGTGTCTTTGTTGTCTTTCAGATAGCTGTTAGTTGTATTAACCAACTTCAGAATGACGAGCATTGCTTGAGGGGTATTAATAGAATTTGTGAGCGCTGCTTCCACGTCCTTCTTGGCTTGTTCAAGCTCAGCAAGCAGGCCTGTGGCAGAATTGTCCGCACTGATGTCGAGTGACTGGACACCGCTCTCGATGCCAGCCTCTGCCAACCAGGATTTGGTATTTGTGAAGAAGTTCTACATCGGCGTTAGCTGAAGCTTGGGTAGAGAACAGTTCATATGATTTGTACGTACGCTAATAGTGGACTCCCAGTTATCGGCTTGTGCTCTCATATCTGGGGAGATTTCGACTCCATCATTCCACTTGCCCATCAGGAATACAACTCGCATGCTTCTCGGCGTGTAAGTGGTGGCTAGGGCATCCTGAATTGTCTGGAAGTTCTTGAGAGACTTGGACATCTTGGATCCTGAGATTGAGAGATGTCCCATGTGGAGGAAGTATTTCACCCAAGTATGCTCGCCTCTGCCGTGCTCGCAAAAGTATGCCTCGCTCTGCGCCAACTCGTTGTCGTGATGAGGGAAGGCAAGGTCAATACCACCAGAGTGAATATCCATCTGGGACCCCAGGATGTCAGATGCCATCACTGAGCACTCGATGTGCCAACCTGGCCTACCATCACCCCACTTGCTGGGCCAGAATGGTTCCCCAGCTTTGGATTTCTTCCACAGGGCAAAGTCGCCAGCGCCTTTCTTGCCCCCAAGGTTCTTGGAGAGCGATCCCTCACCCTCTTCTTGCAAAGCCTTGTCGTTTTTGCTATCTGGTCGCAGTCGTGCGTAGGTGTTACCGGCCTGTTCAAAAGCGGCAATGTCGAAGTAAACGGAGCCTTCAGACTCATATGCGAATCCCTTTTCCACAATCTTCTCCACAAATTTGACGATCTGAGGGACGTATTCGGTAACTCTGGTGATGTGGTCTGGCCGCAGAACATTCAAGGCATCCATGTCGGCCATGAAGAGATCCTCCATGCTCTTTGTGAGGTCCGTGAACATGGTTTGGTCTCGGGTATCAATGGTTTCCTTGTACAGAGAATCGAGGTAGGGGAGGAAGATTTCGTCGGTGCCGGGGAATACAGAAGCATTCTTGATGGCATCTGCCGCAGAATCCATGTTGCTGATATGCATCTTGACCTTGGCCTCAGCGTCACTGGGCTTTCCTTCCCCTGAAATGGTGCCTCCAGCCAGAACTCGACCGTAAGCGGCGTCTCTCCGAGCAGTATAGTTCGTCTCGTCTAATTCGGTACCGGTTTCCAAAAGCAACGGCAAACTGCTTGCCGCGTAGGCTTTGAAGGCGTCACGCGCCAACTTTGTGAGCTCATCTTTGGAATATGACTTATTCTTCTCGAGTTCGAGCAATCTCTGTCTGCGAGCTTTGATGATGATCTGCCATGGCGGTGAATGGAGCTCCTCCAGATTCAGATACAACACATATCATACCTTGTCGTCAACATCCGTGATATTCATGACAAAGTTGACCTTGAAACCAAAGTAGTGCATGAAAATGCGTCGGATGATATCAGTCGAGACATAGTTCCGCGCATGTCCCAGATGACTCTTATCGTAGACGGTCGGTCCGCAGGCATACCAAGACACCTCCCCAGGCTTGATTGGAACAAATGGCACCGGCACACCGGGCTTGAGCGTGCTTTGGAGCTTCAAAGACTCCATAACGGCTGACGAGTATCTTCGATAGACGGGACTCTTCGCGATGATGAAATGGGAGATTCGAGACCGAGACCGGGGGAGGGCGCGAACGATGTTCATTCAGAGCATCTGTAAGCTGAGGGGAAGAAGGGGAGAAAGGGGAGAAAGGGGAGAAAGGGGAGAGAGGACTGTTCCGTCAATATAAAAAGCATGGAGAAGGACACGATGACTCCCAAACATGTTTTGGCTGCCCCTCCTTCGATTTGACCAGCACGTCAGCCTCGCTAGGGCCCTTGGAAATGCTGGTGCCCCTCACTATAGCTGAACCAGAGGCGGGGCTTACAGGCGGTTCCACAGCGGGAGAGGTCCCCAAACTGGCGACAGGCCAGGCGGGAAAGTTTTTTTTTGTAACCCTCCAAAGCCAGCCTCAAGCAGTCTCTCGATTCCTCCAAGATCAACCAGAACAGAGGGCATTGAACCGCCCGCAACGTGAGTCATGGCTAAACCTTCACCATTTCTGGAGCCGGGCGAGAGGACATCTGCAGGGACGCTGGCGATTGTCAGTTTGTCACGCGACAATTTCCTGCCGCTCACCTTGCAACGGTCGACTGGCGCGGTCGATGGATACGCCGAAGGAGCGACATTAAACACACGATTCGGTTCGTTCCCCCATTCGACATTACTCGAAGTGCCATGGGGCTCCCAAGTTCGCGCGTCAAACGTCGATACCGGCTCGCGAGGGAAGAAGCGAAGGCGAGACGCCACAGATGAAGATACCCCGATACCCAGCCAAGACGACGACGAAGAGTCTGCCGCCGGTGCGAATGCGCCCGTGAAGAAGGCCGTGACAGCGTCAAGCGGCTTTATCTACGTTCTGAGACCGACACCAGAGCTGTGGACTACCAGCTTGCCGCATCGGACGCAAGTTGTATACACCCCAGACTACAGCTACATCCTCCACAGGATACGAGCACGACCGGGCACAAGGATTATCGAGGCTGGAGCCGGAAGCGGAAGCTTCACCCACGCATCGGTGCGAGCAGTTTACAATGGATACCCCCGTAGCGCAGACGATGTGAAGGGAAAGGTGTTCAGTTTCGAGTATCATGAGCCTCGATACCAGAAGATGCAGGTCGAGATACAAGACCATGGATTAGACGGCCTCGTTCGACTCACACATCGTGACGTCTACAAGGAGGGATTCCTCGTAGACGGAAAGTCCCCAAATGCAACAGCGGTATTCCTGGACCTACCTGCTCCGTGGGAGGCTTTACATCACCTCTCGAGACGGAGGATCCAGAAGGAGGGCAATGAGGAGGTTGATAACGATGACAACAGCGATTGGGTATCACCTCTTGACCCGAAGCAAAGCGTTTACATATGCACATTTTCGCCGTGTATAGAGCAGGTTACCCGAACGGTGACGGAGCTGAGAACCTTGGGCTGGGTAGACGTTGACATGGTCGAAATCTCTAACCATAAGGTCAACATCTCGCGAGACCGAGTCGGGGTGAACTTTCCAACTGAAAAAGGGTATAATCCATCTCCCGCAGATGTCACGGAAGCAGTGACGAAACTCAGGACTCTCGCCCAGAGGAATAAAGAACTCCAGAAAACACAGGCTGTTGGTGCCGATGCACTGGACACTGAAATGGATGTTGATTCTTCAACACCAAATGGCGAAGGTCAAGCCATAAATGGCACAAATGGGTTCACTGAAGAAGAAGAGAAGCCCTGGATGCAGGGCAGGCTTGTCCACCGACCTGAAGGAGAGCTCAAGACCCATACGTCTTACCTAGTCTTTGCCATCCTGCCATGTGAATGGGACGAGGAATCTGAGGCGGCAGCCATGGCCAAGTGGCCGTGTGGAAATGAAAAGAAGACGATTGGCAATCTCGATAAGCAAGCCCGCAAGGAAGAGAAGCGGAAGATGCTAGAAGGCAAGCCCAAGAAGCAAAAGAAGGGAAATGATACCCAGATTGTGGTACCGACTAGTACTGCTACATAGTCTATAGATACTGCCGATGCAGTGTATAAATGAACTCTACAAACGCCTTAATGCCATACAAGACAACGAATTGAGTGGTTCTAGCTAACTATCTAACACAATTATGCTGCCCGCTGGTTCATGTAAGTTGGGAAATGCTGGAGGAGCTGCCCCGCCATAGTGGTGGGCAGGCTCTCGGAAGCGGATAAATAATTGGCCCATGCAGCACCTCCAACCTCAACACCACCAGCAGTCTCTCTATTGCAGCATTGCCCAAAGGTCTAATTTTCCTTACAAGCTGCGAGAAAGCTCACGTTTTTGCGTCAACCTCATCCCTTGCCAACCGCCAACATGACTTCCACTATCGGCATCCCTATCAAGCTCCTGAACGAGGCGCAGGTCCGTCTTCTACCCACAAAATTTGCTCCCGCCCGCTGGTATCTTGAAAGCTTACGATTGCCCAGGGCCACATCGTTACCCTCGAAATCACCTCTGGCCAGACCTACCGCGGGAAGCTCCTCGAAGGTAAAACCCCCATGCTTCACGACTTGCCTGGGCAGTTTCTTGAGGAACTTTGTGTGACTAACTTTGCGCCAGCCGAGGATAACATGAACGTCCAGCTCAAGGACATCACCGTCACCGCCCGCGACGGCCGCGTCTCCCATCTCGATCAGGTCTACATCCGCGGCTCGCACGTGCGCTTCTTCATCGTCCCGGACATGCTTCGAAACGCACCCATGTTCCGCAGCCGCAATGTCCGCGGAAGGGGTGTCGGCCTGGCCAGAGGTCGTGCAACGGTCAGCCGTGCCAGGGCCAGCGGCGGCGGCAGAGGCGGTCGATAAACAAATCACACACACGCACACACATGAAAAAAATCATCATAGAGGGGAGAGAGGAAGGGTTTAGGCTATTGGTCTTGGCGTTCAGGATTCAGGATTTTGTTTCGTGAAAATGAGAGAATGATGAGAAAGAAAGCATTGAGTGACAGTGGTTCATGATTTGATTTGAGAGCAAGATACCATGGCGATGAGCAAGTCGGAATGGAAATCTGCGTGAGATATGTGAGGCCGGAGAGAGAGACGGCCACTGAGCTCAACAACTTCGGTTTGAGTAGACTACTATACAAAAGGAGTGGCGCATTCATCCGCCGTTCCTATTCTCGTACAAGCCGCGCCCTCTATTTTCGTATCATACAACTATAGCACTACTTCATCCGTGCCAATGCGTCTTCAGCCTTGCTTACCAACACACGAAATTTCTCGAGCTCTTCGGCCCTCTGGGCGGAAACCTTGTTCAATCTTCCACCATCTAGGACCTCAGCGGCACTCTCCTCGGCTGCTCTCACAGCCTTGCGGCCTTCCTCACGGACCTCTCCCTCCCAGAACTCTCTCGCCGCCTCCCACTTCTTCTGCATGCGACCAAGACTATACACAATACCGAGAGCTGCCACCGCACCAGCCTCATAAAAGGTTGAGGAGAACGATGATACATAGAGCAGCGCTGCAAGGCAGGAGGTAAGGGATGATGTGGCCAGAGATTGAACAACCAGCTTTTGGGCCAGCGATTGAAGAGCAGGGACAGTCTCATTCTGGATATAGCGCCTTGTGAAGGCAATGTGGCCAGGCCATTTTGGAAGACGCGATTGGGGCGTTGTAGGGATTATCGGCTCATTCTCTCTGTAGCTGTCTCGTGACGACACAGGCTGAGAATACCCTCCGGGTCCACCTTGAAGCTGGGCAATTCGGCCGGTGAGGTATACAAGCTCTCGCTCAGCGGTAGGCAAGAAACGTTGACTGAGGATTTCATTTGTGAGCATGGCAACATCGTCAACCCTCCAAAACAGTTTCCACCACCCCAGTTTCCTCCAGCGACGTCCAGTGAAGGCAAGGTCAAGTTGTTCTTGAAGTTCCGAATGAGCTTTTTGGGCCCATTCCGCGAGCCCGTTGATCAAAGCCTGCGCTTCTGGCAACGATATTTCGGGTGATATGTTCCTTGACATCCTCTTGGTCGTGTTCTCCGCTTCTATAGCAGTGAGGGCGCTTTGTAGGACTGAAGTGATGAGTCTCCGCACGGCTGGTTTGGTCCCATCGTCCGTTGCTTTGATGCCAGCCTTCAACCAGGCGACCAATGTTCCAAGGTTGCTGGTAGACCAGTGACGCTCATATTCCATGGCATGCTGTGGACCTTGGCGGAATAGCTGAAAGCTTTCCTCCGCGAGTGATGCGTCAACAAGCACCAAGTTGGCGCCTAGCTTTTCTTTTGAGAAGCCTTTCAGGTCAACTGCCGCTGCAATAGCATCGTTGTTTTCCAAGACCTGGAGTGCGGATACTCCCACCGCTCCCATTAGTCCATCAGCAACCAGAAGGGTCTGATGAACTGGTGTCTTCAGGGATGTGGTGCGATTTTCTGCCGACGAAATCTGAACGGCTGGAACCAGCAGAGCTTCCTGAAGAGACTCTGACCCCTGAATGCCGATAGGGGCTTCGATGCCCATCAATAGAATCTCTAAATTGAGACCATTGAGTTCCGCAGACGAAACATCCAACTCATGGGGAAGATTGTCCCTTGGCATCTCCAAGAGAGCATCCGAGTTGCGACTCGGCCCAACCCTCACGATCAAGGGTTGACTGGGGTCATGTTCATCCAACTTCCTCTCCCACTCTTGCTCATCTACCAAGGGATCTACAAGCAGAGCCTTGAGAACCTTCCGCGCAGTGACCTTGCCGTCTGAGCCATTGTCCAATCCGAGAATCGCAACTCTGACAGCTTCCTGGCCTGGCGCCTGGCGCAGACCTTGGAGCGCCAATTGTAGCCTTGAGAGATTGACAAGACCAGGTATTCTCCTTTGAATCTCGAGAAGGGTTTGCTCAAGTTCGACCCGCGGGTTTGTCGCAGCCTGAGAAGTTGGCGCCGAAGTCGATTGCCATCGTCGTGATTTAATGTCTCTTCGGGATCGTGATTTGGAGGTGCGGGCCGAGGGAACAAGCGAACAAAACGGGCATATCGAGGGGCTCGATGTAGTTTTTGGGCTTGCTAATAGGCGTAAATGCCCATTGCGTGGCACCAAAGAGCGTTTGGATGCCATCGCGGCGATATGTTCTTGATGGCTAGGCTCTAAAATCGCGGGAGCTTGGTGAAGCTTTCAGAGCTTGATTCGGCAAAGTTGCGGCAAAACCCGGAACCACATGCGAGCCATCACTCTCTACTTGAGGAAGTAAGATTGCCGATAAATTAATTATCTTCTTCTCAATAAGTCAATATATTTCCATAGAATTAATTGGCAAATCTCAATATTAGTGGGTTAGATTTTATATATCGTTTTATGATGTTTTCTTCCTTGCGGTACATGTGCTCTGTACATAAGCCATGACTGAGTATAGAGGAGAGAGAGTACGAAGTTAAAGAGATGAAAATGCGACCACTTAACAAAGCACACATCAATTTGGAATTTACTGGTGTCATTAGTAATAAAAACAATAAAGATATAATACTTCCTATATATATAAATATTAGTACCGTCTAGCTATCAGTTTCGCATCCTGTGGGAGCTGTCCTCACCAATTTTCCAGAAAAGTCATCCTTTGTTGAACTTCCCATCGCAATCAACATATAGCCGGTTTCTGCCTCTACATCGAACCGTGTATTGAAAACAACAATTTGCCAACACCGACCAACAACTTAGTCTATCTATGTACTTCATAGATGGACGATATCGACTTATCCCCTTGAACCCTGTCTCCTATGTGGGGGATTTGCACATCGCCTCCGTGGGGTGCCGAGCCACCTACGTATTTTGACATCCAATATTAACACCATATTATTCCACACATCACGATCACGACCTTGGCTTTTAGCTCTCTCGCTAGCAATTGACCCTGTTCTAGCGGCCCCTTTCCGCTGTTCTAGAATGCGGGGTGCATCATAGATCATCGTAGATCCTTACTGCGGGTTGTCTGATCTTGAGTGCTGAGCAGCAAGTATATGAAGTTGAGGGTCCCCTTAATTTCTTCAACAAAGATGGACGACGCAAATCGTAAATACGACGTGGATCATGAAGAGGACATCAATGACCCAGACAAACTTCACGATGGCGTGGGATCCCATAACAATCAAGCCGATCGCACTGCAGCCATCATTGGCAATCAACATGTTGAGCTCACAGAAGAAGACGATCGCCGTATCTGCCGCAAAACAGATCGCGTCATCCTCGCCATCCTTGTATGGGTCTACTTCCTTCAGATCCTCGACAAGTCCGTCCTCGGATTTGGAGCAACATATGGCCTCAAGGAGGATACAAATCTAAGCGGCGGCCAGTACTCTCTCCTTGGATCTATCGCTCCCATCGCGCAGCTGGCATGGCAGCCATTCTCCTCGTTCCTTATTGTCAAGGTCCCGCATCGCATCTTGATGCCTGTCTTGTGTCTTGGCTGGGGCGTTGCACAGGCAAGCATGGCTGTGTGCCACGACTTTTCAAGCCTGATGACTGCCCGCTTCTTCCTCGGTCTGTTTGAAGCTGGGTGTTTGCCGCTGTTCAGTATAATCACGAGCCAATGGTATCGACGTGCGGAGCAGCCAATCCGGATTGCTGCGTGGTATAGCACGAATGGAGCGGCCACTATCATTGCTGCTGCCCTTTCATATGGACTGGGAAGCATCAAGTCAGAGATATTAAAGGAATGGCAGATGTAGGCACAACCTTTGATCTAAGAAGGGATTTCAGTACAGGCAAGACTAACCAACAGTATCAATCAGCATCTTTCTATTTGTCGGCCTCATCACCATCATCTCAGCGCCGTTTGTGTACTGGAAACTCGACAATGACATCCCCTCCGCTCGTTTTCTCACAGAACATGAGAAGGTCCAAGCCCTTGAACGACTCCGCGCCAACCAGACCGGTACTGGAAATCGCGAGTTCAAATGGAAGCACATTGCTGAAGCTTCTTTGGAGCCCAAGACCTACCTCTGGATCTTCATGGCTATGCTTCTCAACGTGGGAGCAAGTGTGACCAATACGTTTGGCCCACTCATCATCAACGGTCTTGGCTTCGACAAATACACTTCCAGTCTTCTCAACATGCCCTTTGGAGCTCTGCAGTTGGTCTTGATTCTCCTAGCTAGCCTCTTGGCCCAAAAGGCAAAAATAAAAGGCGCCATTCTCGCCATTTTTATGCTACCTGTTGTCGCTGGTCTAGCTGTTTTATACAGCGTTCCGCGAGGCAAATCAGCCGAGGCATCACTTTTGGCTGGCTACTACCTTTTAGCATTCATATTTGGTGGTAACCCCCTTATTGTCACCTGGATTGTAGGCAACACAGCCGGCACGACCAAAAAGTCGACCATCATGAGCGTGTACAACGCAGCCAGTTCAGCAGGCAACATCATCGGACCTATCCTCTTCGACGACAGAGACGCGCCTTCATACAAACCTGGCCTACGCGCCTGTCTGGGCATATTCGTGGCGCTGGTCGCAGTGGTCTTGATACAGTGGGCGAACCTGATTGTGCTGAACAAGATGCAAGCGAAGAGGCGAGTGCGCAATGGGAAAAGAGCCCAGGTTATAGATCATTCCATGCGAGAGCACTACTGGAACGTTAATGAGAGAAGAACTGAAGAGGAAGATGAATTGCTTCAGGATGAGAGGGAGACGGAGGATCACCTTGGACAAAACGCATTCCTGGACCTGACAGATCGGGAAAACGATGAGTTTGTATACATTTATTAAGCTCTAAGAAAATAAACGCCCATTTATAATAGAATTTATCTCGGCAATGTTACGGATTAATGCTATATTCTATCTTTCTAATACTGCCGTCTTTCTCTATGTCTATCCTCCAAAGTGTTTCCGGAACGCAAACAATGAGTTGGGAGATTCCCGTCAAAACTATCTACTCGTTCACAGGGTATAAATAAAGACCCCTTTCGTCAATAAGAAATATGTCATACCTTGGTTTTTTAAACCCTCCCTAGTAGACCTTGAGGGGTTGCGAGCTTAGCCAAGAGTACAACAAAACCGCCAAAGCAGCACATGGCGCCGCTGAACATGGCCGCTTGGAAGAACCCATGGTAGTGGTCGAGAAATGCGCCGTCTATTGGAGGTCCAATCAAGCCTCCAAAAGCTCCAAGCGCGATTCCCATGCCCATGTAGGTCCCGATGTTGCGAGGATCCTGAGCACAGGCCGTCAAGGACACTGTAGCCCCGGAGATGATGGTGCCGGAAGTGAACCCAAAGACTGCTGAGAACACAATCAACGCCGCATTGCTTGTCGCCGAGTTCATGCAGAAAACAACAATACCAGTGAGGATGGACCCAATGGCGTAGATGTTTAGTCGTCCGTATTTATCCGCCAGCATGCCGGGGACGACACGACCAAAGGTAGAGGCTGCGTTAAGGATTGCAGGCAGGTAGCCGGCAAGTGTTGCCTCCATTCCCCTGCTGACGGCGTAAGTAGAGATGAAAACAATTGGCATAAAAATACCAATGAGGACGAAGAAAAGTGAAATAGCCAGGAGGATTAATTTTCGGTCCTTAAAGGCCGCTGCGATCCAGAACGAGGTCGTCGTTGGCGGCAGACGAGTCCTAATGGCGAACAGGGCAAAAGCCATGAAAGGCATAACGAGGAAGCCAATGATCCTCACTGTCCACCCAAAGCCGAGAGATGAGCCGTTAAGCATCTTGGATACAGCGATAGGCATCACAATGCCACCGATAGAGGACCCTGCCATGGCCACTCCAAGGGCAAGAGCCCGTTTCTTGTCAAAGAATTGCGAGACTGCTGCCATGGCTGGGAACTGCAGAAAGCCCATAGCGAGGCCCATTAAGATGCCCTGCACGAGCATGATTTGCCAATATGTCTTGCACAAGCTCAGCATCATCATTGCGAAGACGTAAACTACAGCAGCAGGGCGGATGACCTAGAATGATGTTACTTGGACGAACACGGAAGGATGTCACTATTGACTTGTAGCATACCTTTGCACCATAACGGTCAAATAACGGGCCTGCAATAACGCCTATGAAGAATTGGATGAAAGAGGATATAGACGCAATCCAACCAATGTTGCTGGGCGTCTGGTCGCTGAGCTGATGGGACAAATAAAACTGAGTAAACGTGCCGAAGGCGTTAGAGAAACCCATGCAGCTAAAGAATATGGAAGCAGCTCCAACAGCAACGAGCCATGCTCTGATGCCGCCATCAGGTGCTGGTTCGAAGTCAGAGCTGGAGTTAGGGGTCGTCTTCTCTTGATTGATGCCTTGAAGGCCATTCTCACTGTCATGGTGGTATGAGTCTTGTGAGTCTGTTGAGGGGGTCGCCATTTTGATCTAGTGAGATTTCGATGACAGGGTCGGTCTTCGTTTGGTTGTCTTGATCAGTGAGAACCCAGGGATGTCAGGCCAGGGGTGAGAGAAATTGCTTCTCTATATATCGATTCCATCGCCATTTGGAGTAGCTGCCAGGTCGCCTCGGACTCGGCCGATTCGGCTGAAGGCCATCCATCGGTGCAGGATGTTGGGGAGAAACGAGACAACGGAGATGATGCCCTCTCCGCTCCGTGTAAGTCGGATATTGTCCATTTCTGGAGTTGAAGTCGGAAAATGGCGGGCGAGACGAACCACAGGCGCAATTTTGGCTGGAGTCACGTGGCGTTCCTCCGAATCAGATTCGGGGTTAAAGACCATTTAGGAAATTCCGATCATCTCAGCTCAACCTCCACTTATCCAACTCAACTTCTCAGGTCCTTACATGCAAAAGCTCAAGGATTAGTGTGTGATTTGTTTATCATCTTTAGCCCAGATGAAGTAACCCCACTACCCCTATCAATTTATGGAACAACCCGGCTTTCATAAGGCCATTCGCTATGGGTGAACCCGAACGTCGACGCAGGAGACCAGCCGTGTAAGTGTATCTTCAAACATCCCTCGGTTCTCCAATCAGTCTGACACTTGAGTGGGAAAATAGTTCGTGCGCTCTCTGCAGGAAACGCAAATTGCGATGCAATCGAGAAAACCCTTGTAACAATTGCATGAAGTCCAAGACGCCGAATTGCGTCTACGAAAACCATGGGCAACTTGGCCAGCCATCTCAGCCGCCACGGCAGCCTCTCGGCCATGGGAAAATATCTGTATTCTACTTGGATCCAAAGCCTCGAGACCCGCCGTCTTCTGAGCCCATTATAAATGAAGCATCAACAGTTCAAAGTCACAGTTCAAGCTCACTCGGCGCCAGCTCAACAGACCCGTCAACGCCTTGGAGTCAGCTTGGGTCTCTAACTCAGCACGAGAATACCCCAAGTAGCAGGGTCACGCAATCTAACCAACAACTTTACAAGGACACACCAACATCAGTTCAGTTATCATCAGCTTCGGCCTCGAAAGCAGACATAGAGGTGACAACTTCACTAGGCGGAACCTTCCATTTCCACCATGAAAGCAGCTTATCGGGGCGCGCTCACCCAGACATCACGCGCAGCGTCACACATAAGACACGACTTTTTGGCCAAAGCCATTGGCTTAATATTGTTCATATGGCGGGTTGATCTGTTGAGAATGTCCCCTCCCCAGGAATCAGGGGCTAACAATTCCTAGTTCAAAGACATGTTTGAGATGAATGAACTGCAGTTAATGGAACAAACATCTCAAGTCTTCAAGACGCTGCAAAAGTGCAAATCCCTAGCTAGGGTCATCAAATCGCAGAGGGCGCCTCCCTGGCCGACGCCGCCGACACGAGACCTGCCCCAAAAGGACGTTTGTGACAAGCTCATTGACTGCTATCTTCAAACCTCGGAAGCCATATATCGAGTTTTGCATCTCCCAAGCTTCAATAGAGACTATGAAGAACTTTGGACGCCTGGATCCCGCCCTGACATGGCGTTCCTGGTTCAGCTGAAGCTTGTTTTCGCCATTGGGTCTGTTGCGTATGATGGGGAATTCTCACTACGGTCCTCAGCTATACGGTGGGTATACGAGGCCATAACCTGGATTTCGGAACCGGAATTCAAGTCTCGACTGGGAATACAATATCTGCAGATTAGCATACTTCTACTGCTGGCTCGAGAATGCGTAGGTGTTAGTGGAGACTCGATATGGGTTACGACTGGCGACCTAATTAGAAAAGCAATCAGCATGGGACTGCATAGAGATCCATCTCATCTACCAAAGAGAACGACTTTTGCGTCCGAGATACACAGACGGCTGTGGAACACCATTCTGGAGGTAGCTCTGAAGACGAGCTCGATCTCGGGCGGCCCTCCGCTCATTTCCCTTCAAGACTTTGACACTGAACCTCCAGGCCACTTTGATGATGAGCAGCTTATGACCGAGGATCCTGTTCCGAGGCCTGAAGACGAATTCACCCAGATATCTATCGCTATTGCTCTCCGAAGAACGTTCCCCGAGCGTCTTGCGGCTACCAAATTCCTCAACGATCTCAGCTCTCACGGGACATATGAGGAAACGCTTCGACTAGACTCGGAGCTCAGGTCATCATACAGGGCTCTATGCCGAACCCTCCAGGGATTCAAGTCCAACGTTGGACGGTCCGCTCCCTCTGCACTTGAGTTGCGTATCGTAGATTTCATCATGCATCGATACATTTCGTCTCTCCACATCCGATTCTTTATCCCAGCGCTACATGAGACAGAATATGCATTTTCGCGAAAGTTGGTCGTCGAAACCGCGCTGAAGATGTGGTGTGCAGTGTACCCATCCTCTTCGGTCATGGCTGCCCAGCGGCATGGTAGTATCAACCCAGAGTCTTCATCTAACCAAGACAACCTACTGGAACGATCGGCCTGCTGTGGTCCCGGCTTCTATCGAGTTGCCGCTGTTCAGGCTAGCCTCCTGATAGGTGCCGAACTCGACACCCAGCTTAGAGAGGAGCAAGGTCTCGGCCCTTTGCTTCTGCGAGGAGACCTGCTCTCCGCAGTGAACGAAGCGAAAGATTGGCTTCTGCACTGCATTAAAATCGGAGAGACCAACATCAAGGGCTATTTGTTCATATGTGTCATTGCCGCGCATATTGAGGGCCTCATGCAGGGCCTCGGAGAACAGGACATGCCGGCATTTTTAATCAAGTCTGCTGGAGAGTCGGTGGAAACGTGTCTCCCGATACTTGAGAAGAGGGCAGGGCAGGATCATGGCCAGAGTCAAGCTGTCGACGAAATAGGTGTGGACACACAGCCGGATGAGACCCCAGACTGGGACTTTATGGTAAGTGCAAAGTGCCAACTCATCAGAGTATGATGCTTATGATCGTTTTATAGATGTCTGATGCGCTTTTCGCATACAACCTCGGCACGGCAGAGCCCATAAGCTGGATGTTCAACGATGGCGCTCAGCAAGCCACGAGTACAACAAACTGGTAGCCAAAGTCTGTTAACCATGACCTACCCAATCGTAATAATGGCTCGAGTGCATCAACTCCAAGATTCTAAGTTAGCGTCCAGACTTTGACAGAATGAAGAAGAGCCCAGCACACCGGTATCGCAACTCGTTGGCAGAAGGGTTTTCAGTCGCATACCGCCTGCGAACAGACATCTCAACACCGATGGGCGGATGGTTTAGTGGTATAATTTTCCCTTAGCATAAATCTTCCAGACAACTGGAGGATGAACAAGCCTGGGAAAGGTCCGGGGTTCGATTCCCCGTTCGTCCATTAGATTGCGGGTCATCCCGACTCAACTTTTTGGCCCTCTTTGCTTTTTGCTAGTCGTGTGAGTTCGGATCCGGTAAACCCGTTCATCTTGCAACAACGGAAAACACGATGCTTGGCAACCCCGATCGGATCGTCGTAGACTCGTAAAAGACTCCCAATTCAAATCGCGGCTGTCGCCAAGTGGTGCACGGGCGCCTTGCGCGTTCGTTGACTTCGGGACTGGCCGTTTCCGGCACCTCCGAGTGGGGCCGGGATCTGGCTGCCAAGAATCTCGATACATGCTCCTCTCATTGCGAAGAGTCAGGACAGTGAATCATAGCATGATGTATCCATGATGTATGGCTGAGGCATAGCCGCACAGGGAGCGTCGGCATAGTCTCAAAGACAGTGTAGGTCCTGCTACTTCGTACTTCGTACGCATTGCCATAATACGGCGGAACTTGGTCTGGTGGAATCATCGAGCTGATTTAGCCCTTGGATGCAATGGCGGAACTCCACGGAGACATTACGTGAACCTTGATGAATGATGAATGATGAATGATGACTGCCGGGCGGAAGATACCTGGCGTTTGCATAAATCCCGTTGAAACGACCAGCGTGTACTCTGAATACCGCCACCATCGCCCCAAGAAGATCCATCAAAGGCACTCAGGCCATCAATTCCATTGAATCTGCCTTGGCATATTACTCCGTAGACTGGACAAGCTCAAATCCCCTGTAAATGAGGGAGGGGGCGCGGGGAACCCTGCCATTATTGATAGGAGTACTAGGACCACATAGCCCTCCCCAACGTTTCCCATGAACAACGATTAGCAGCGAGCAGGTTAGATACATACAACAGACTCGGTTCGGCATATTGGAATTGAAGGAATGGCAAATACCGTTTCCGAGGCGTGACTTGGTCTCCGGAAATCCGGAAAAGTCCAAAGATATGACGTATGTCGGCCCACGTACTCCTCCGTACAATTGACATTGAACAGACTTCATTCGGGAATCCAACAAACTCGGCCATAACAGACAAACTCCTGCTCCGTACAAAGTACGAAGTAGTAGATACAACGCAACACCGTAACGAAAGACCCAGATTACGCCACAGGTTTCGCAATGAAGCCATCAGTCGCCTTGAGAAGTCCACGTCGCCAGTGAGACGGCAAGCCGGCAAAGACGGATGGAGACCTAGCGGCCACAGTCCCGCTCAAGCCCCTTTGCAATCCACACCATCGATCCCTTAGCATAGGAACGAATAGCAGCTAATAACAGGGGCAGTAAGGGGTCCTCTTGTAGGTTATTGGATGTTCAAGTGCGAAATACGCAGTAGCTGGAGCGATAGTGGCACTTCCAGCCTAACCTGCCGGCCGTAAGCTTATAAGTATCGCCTCCCCCTTGATGGTCTTCTTCTTCCCCTCTTCCCCTCTTCCCGGACCATACACACGTTTCTCAACACATAGATATATACAACACCACTTCATTTCATTCACTATGGGCTGGTTCGACGGTAAGAAGCACTGCCGCACCCACGATATCGAATCTGTCTAACTTTGCTTGAAAGACGACTCTCACCCTGCTCAGGCCTACGAGGAGGTCACTCAGCGCCCTCACGAGGCCAAGTGGTCTCACGAGCTCATCGGCGGAGCTGCCGCCTACGAGGCCGCCAAGGCCTACGAAGACCACGTTGCTCGGGAGGGTACGACAGAATACTCCGCGTCATGACAGCCCCGTGTAGCGTTCGTCCAGAAATGCTGACCAGTCAATCCATAGGCCACCCTGATGACCACGCCAAGGCCAAGGAGATCCTTGCTGGCTTCATTGGTGCCTTTGTCGACCGTGAGGTTGAGACCAAGGGCCTCGACTTCATTGACCGCGAGAAGGCCAAGCGCCATGCCCAACAGCATGCCGAAGAACAGCTCTTAGAGAACAACGAGGGCCGGTGGTAAATTGGATTGCCATAGACGCACAATTTGACAGCATAATTGACAAAAAAAACAATCCTTCAGATGTTCTCCCCTACTCGTATAATTGCAGGGTTTCTCAGAAGAGGAGCCCTTGACGGTACCGTGAAAATGATGCCATTCGATGTAGTGACTTGCGAATTATGAGCTTTGGCTGCGTATCGCCTCGGTGCTATCTCAGGGCGGGGTTGAGCTCCTATTCTGAATCGCATTCTCCGTAGCGTGGCTCCCTAAACCAAACCTGGTCGTCCTTGAATCGTCGATCACAACGATGGTTGGCCGGTCGGAAGGGCGTTGCCGACTAGCTCCTGTCATCATGCATGGATGGATGAGCAGTGTGGAGGGGCAGACTGGCTAGCCGCGCATTGAAAGCCAGCAAGGCCAGGATCATCATGTCTGTTCAGCTGCTATTGAAAGAGGATCTTGCGGGAGCTTCAGTTGGTAAAGCCCAGTCCGCTCCCGAGCACCCCGTAGTATAAATCTTGCCACTCAGCTGTCCTTGGAACTTGCCGTTGACGAGGATCCTTTCCATTGGCAGAATCCTGCAGCCCGATCGAGCTTGATGGATCGCGGTAATCCGCGTCTTCCTGCATCGTTCAACCCGTTCGTAATGAGCGTTCCACTGCGTCACAAGGTGCGCAGATGGCTTGTTTGTGGCGAATTGGACTGGCTCAGACATACACGATTCGGAACAAGCGTCTCACATGCTCTGTCACAGCCACCTGACAGGCATTATTAGTTGGGAGCTTGATGGAGCTTCGGAGAGTGGGATGAGAATAGTACGAGCCCCCACCTGATCAAGACATCGCCACGTGGATTATGTAAGCAATGGAGTGGGGCAAGAACCTTGGGCAGCCCGACTCCTGAGCTAGAGTCTCGGACCAGTTGGCCCCTGGATCTTCGCCTCATATGTAGACGAAGGGATCAAGATGTATATTGTGCTCAACACTATTGTCATTTCATCTACACGCTGCAGTCTATCGCCGCAACCATACATGGCTACTTTTCCCCAGTTGTTCATCCACATCCAAGGACCATGAAACATGCATCAACCATGCATCATCTACGCCAGCTTGATGCTCCAGTCCTCTCCAATACGTGCGCCAACGCGGCCCAGAGTCGCGTATGCCGCCCTGTCCTTCTCGGCAGCGTGGTAGTCCACCTTGACCGACCACTTGCGTCCCTCGGATTCAATCTGCACCTCTTGCTGATTCCATGATGCGGGAGCCCCAACAATGATAATCTTATCCACGTAGACTTCCTTCATGGCCTTGAGCCACTCTCCAGCCTTCACCGTCTTGATGTCCCGCTCCTCTGCATCAGTGGAGGCGAGGGTGTCTTGGGTCAGGCTGAACTTGCGGTAGATGTACTGGCCTTGCTGGTACTCGTAGGTATCGCCATCATCGACGTACAACTCACCCTCGGCCACTCCACTCGTGGAGACGGAGACCACCAGAGTGTAGTCATCAAACCGCATGGTCGCACTCGAGCGTCGAGGGATATCACGACGAGGGAAAATGTGCCCGCCCCTCATCAGGAGAGGAACGCGATCAATAGGAGCAGCAATAGTCACATGCTTGCCTTTCTGACTCTTAATCACGTCGTATGTAGTATAGTCGTAGTAGACCTCCTCATCAGGGATCCAGATGTCGGCCGAGTCCTTGTCCTTCTCAACCACCGGCTTGGCGAGAAGACCGGTCGATCCAAGGAACAATTGGTCATCAATAGGGAGAGCACCCTCTTCGGAGGGATGAGTCCAGAACATCGGTCGCACAACCGGGCTGCCGTCCCTATTTGCATGGAAGAAAGCAGTGTACCAAGAAGGAAGCAGTGAGTAGCGCAGGCGCAAGGCTGCCGTTACCATCGCCGTCCATGGTTCGCCAAGCAGATAGGGCTCGCGGCGTCGGGAGTCTATGTGTGCGTGGGCGCGGAAAAATGGGTAGAAGGCGGCAGCTTGGTACCAGCGGACAATCAGGTCCTTCTCCGGATTACCGAAGAAACCTGCCACATCGGCTCCCGCAAATGGGAAGCCTGAAATGCCATTGTTCAGAATCATCGTGATGGAGGTTGCGAGATGGCCCCAATCTGCCAAGTTATCTCCCGTCCACATGGCACCCAGTCGCTGGGAACCAGCGTAAAAGGACCGTGTCAGAACGAATGGTCGTCGGAATTCGCCCTCCTTGCGAGACAGGAGGGCGTGGAACGTTGCATTGTGATACGTCATGCCATTCATGTTGTGGACGTCACGGTGCTCCCATTTGTCATGGTGAATATTATCCTTAGGCATCGTAATCTCAGGGCCATTGAACACCGACGGCTCGTTCATGTCATTCCAAATGAACGTGTTTTCCATGGTTCCCTTGAACGAGTCGTACTTATACAGTGTCTTCCACCACTCTCTGGCTTCAGGATTAAAGGCATCAATCCAGTGGGATGCACCTGGCCAGCACCAACCTTCATAGGTCTTGTCGTCCTTGTCATGAATAGCAAGATCCTTGGAAGTGAGCTGCTCAACGACCGGGTAGTTCTCAGCCTTCTTGATGTGTGGGTCAATGATAACCACAAGCTTCCTGCCGTGACCTTCGAGCTGCTTGCCCATGCCAATTGGGTCGGTAAACGAGTGGGGGTCCCAGGTGAAGTACTTCTTGTCATCGGCGTATTCGATATCCAACCAGATGACATCGTAGGGAATTTTGCCCTTGTCCATCCTGCGATCGATCTCTTTGATGTCGTCATCAGAGATGTAATTCCATCGGCACTGGTGGTAACCGAGGGCAAACTCCTGGGGCATGGCTGTGGTTCCAGTGAGCTCGCCATATTTCTTGTTCAACTCTTGAGGCGTCTTGACCAAGAAGACAAACACGTCAAGAATACCACTCTCAGAGATCCAGTGGGTGTGCGTGCTCGTCTTGGCACCAGAGCCAAGGCTGAGAGGGTTGGTGTTGCCCTTTGCCTTGACGATATCCACCCAGGTCTCAGCAGCATTGAGCCAAAATACTCCAACAGACGAGCCCTTTCGATGAGCCTGCATGAAAGGAATTGATCCATACAGCGTCATGGGGCTGTCAAGAATATATTCAAACACGTCTGAATTGTACATGCGGTATGGCTCATCGTAGTTGCCATCGCCGCCGCGTGTTTGCTTGAGAGACATGGGTCCGGTGTGCTCGGGGATGCCATAGACGTGTTCATACTCGAGGAATGAAACGTCCAACGCCACGCTTTCGGGACCTTTGGGTTTGGTGTCAGTGTTTCCACCGAATGTCTCATCCCACCAGGTGCCCTCATCCTCGCCGCTGGCATCTTCTTCGCTGTTATCCTCTCCTTCTTTCGCCTCGGGCTTCTCAACCTTGGGCCGCCAATGCTCGACGTTGAGCAGGCCACGGTTGTTAAACTTGATATGGGAGACTTCGTCTCGCCGGAAGTCGACTTCGAATGGAGAGAACTTGATGACAGCCTCGAGGTTGGATTCCGAGCCGTACTTGACGTTGACTTGGGAATCATCCTGGTGGACAATCTCTGCGTTCTTGTCCAACTCCAAGCCGCCGACAATGGCCCATTTCTCGGCCTCATTGTAGCGCTCTTTTCTCACAGGGCTGTTATGTCTCAACTCGATATCTTTGTTTTGTCGCCTCTCCTCGTCAATTGAGACTCGGGCGGCGCCTGATTGAAGGAACGAGATGGTGACAGGAAGTCGAACTGTGTCACCATTCTCGTTGATGGTCTTGAGAATCATGGCCTGAAGCTGGCCATCCTTGAAGGAGGCAGAGTCGGGAACGAGTTTGTACGGGGAGCTCCACGTTGAGCTTTCAGCGGTTGCTTTGTCGGCATAGTCACGATTTCGCTTGCAAAAGCCGGCTTGATGGCACTTCTTGAACTCGTGTTCCTTGATCGATACTGGATTGGACCGTCAGTTGCAGCGTCTAGCTTCGGGGCCGGAATGATTCCTACCAGCTGGTTGTATCAGGCAAAGAAACACGCCTAGAAGACTTAGAAGCGCTGTCCATTTCCAGGACAGCCCCATCGTCGACCTCATGACGAGGGGGCGGTTGGGCACGGTTCAGTGCCGTAAATAGGAGAGATGGGGAAATGGGGGAATTCTATGCTATTATTTGAGAAACAATGACGAAAAACATCAGGTCACAGGGGATCTACGCCACACTGCCTATCTTGATGTGAATTGAGGCTATGAGGTGCCGCTGCTGATGGTATCCCTTCCAGAGGTGAACTTGCTACCTATCACGATGGGAGACGAGAGACAAGGTCAAGCTGTCCCGTTTGACAAGAGAGGTTGTCTCCTAATCAGGAATAGTCTGTCACCGGGTTAAAACATGACCCGGAAAAGGGGCCACCCAAGCGTCATGGAGGGGCAGACCTCAATAATAGCATCTTAACTGATAATGCTATGAAACTCTTCAATGCGAGATTTGTGACTACAGAATATCTATTTTGACAGAGGGACAAACAGAGGTGGGTTGCTCGATATTGGCACTGTACGCGCATAGCACATGGCACATGAGAGCTTTTAAGTCGAGTCCGTTGCAAGGTAATCCCTTTTATGTCTGATGTGCCTATCCTATGAGAACGTCTTTGCTTGTTCATAATACTCGAACCCCCCGTTTTAGGAGCTCATTGCGTTGCTTGCTCTACATTGTACTCGTTGTTGCACGAAATACGTCCTACAACTTGGTTGACTTCCTCCAGTCTCGACACCAACGAACCGTCCATCCACTGCACAATCACATCCCTTGGAAAAACTTGGCATTACCTATCGCACTGTGCAAAGTATAGCTCCTCATTGCTGTCCATCGCCATCAGCAAATCATCATGCCTGAACCCCGCCACGAGGACTCCGCTTCAGGCACAAAGCCCACTAAGGAGGGGAGCACACAGCGCTCAGAACGGGCAGATTCACACCACCGGCAGAACCCGTTACTGAGGTCGACTACGGTAGCCCTCCCCCCACCAATTTTCATCGTCCCGCTCGTCCTCCTCCTGGCCTTTTACTTTCTCTCCTCTTCTCCTCTCTCTCAAGTCCAGAAATCTTGTCCTCTTCCGTCCATCACTCATCCTCCTTCCAATCAACAAACCGTCGCCATGGCTTCCTCCGAGCAGACGTGAGATACCCCGCCATCTACCCCTCCATGCCCCTCGTTTGTTTTTCGTGAGATGTTGACACACACGGCAGCTTCATCGCTATCAAGCCTGATGGCGTTCAGGTGAGTTCAATCCAAGCCTCGCATTATACCGCCTAGGACTCGTAGGCTAACGATCACCACAGCGCGGCCTCATTGGCCCCATCATCTCCCGCTTCGAGAACCGAGGGTAAGAGGCCCCGATCGAATATCTACAGTCGGTGACGAAAACTGACGCGAGCTCCCAATAGCTTCAAGCTGGTTGCCATCAAGCTCACCACCCCCGGCAAGGAGCACCTCGAGGCCCACTGTTCGTCAACATCAAGACCCTGATTTCCGCTAGGCCTCGCTGACCATCTATAGATGCCGACCTCAGCGACAAGCCCTTCTTCGCTGGTCTGATCAGCTGTATGGATATCTTAATATGCCTGCCCAACTGCAATCAAGCTGACTCTTTGAATAGACATGAACTCTGGCCCCATCTGCGCCATGGTCTGGGAGGGCCGTGATGCCGTCAAGACCGGCCGTAGTATGTTTTGACCCCATATTCTCGCGAAATTCATCCCACTGACACCCCAATCTAGCCATCCTCGGTGCCACCAACCCCCTCGCCTCTGCCCCTGGCACCATCCGTGGTGACTTCGCCATCGATGTTGGCCGCAACGTCTGCCACGGCTCCGACTCCGTCGAGAACGCCAAGAAGGAGATTGCCCTCTGGTTCAAGGACGGTGAGGCCGTCAGCTACAAGGCCTCCCAGTTCGACTGGATCTACGAGAAGCCATAAGCGGTCTTTGTTATGATGCCCTAAAGGCTATGAATCTCGCAAACTTGTCGCCGATCTGTCAGTCGCGTAGGGTAGAATAATAAAAAGAAAAGACATGCCAAGCTACTTGATAGTTCGTTCGCATTTATGACTTGCGGGTTAATGACGATCTAATTCTCACAAGCACTCCCGCGAACCAAGGCGTAGCCCAAACACTTCCAATAATCCGGATGGGCAGAAGGGCCTTCGTCACAGCGTACGCCAAAGCGACTTCGACGAGGATTTTGTACTTGTCATCTCCACTCTGCCACCTTTCCACAGCATCCTGGGTCTGCGTCTTGTTGCCGCCATGTCCAGCGTCCGCTTGTGATGTACTTTCGTCCTCATTGCCAAAGCCAAACCAGCCTTTGCGCCGGAAATATCTCTCGAACCTCGCAATCCCCTTCTGGACGTAGCCGCCAAAATGCTCCGTCATGTACGAGACAGGCACGTAGGTTGTATAATGGAAAAGCGCAAAGAGGCCGAAGAGAGGCACAATGGCCGTGATCTCGTGGAGGATCAAGAAGGACACGATGTGCGAGACAGGCGCATTGCGAAGTCCGCTGGTGTACTTTTGCAGGCGCTTGGGAAGCTTGGAAGTGAGACGATCGAGACGCGATGTACGGCTGGCCTCGGAGGATTGGGCTCGAGCGGAAGGTCTTGGATAGGTCGTTCGAGGGCGGACTCGAAGGGGCCGGCCCCAATTGAGGAGTGTGCGATTACGGAACATGATGGCGCCGGTTGGGATGAGGAGAGTTGTCTTGGAACGAAGAGGTGCAGCACTGAGAGTTTATACATGTCAATCAATGGAAGCCTTACAGGTGGGGGGCGGTAGCTATGGTAGCGGGTCAGCAAACACCCCAGCTGTCCAACATCATCATCTTTATAATAATAATACGGTAAATACTGAAATCAGTTCGTATTTAATTCGTAGGGCCACAAGCCGTCGTCATTCTATCATGAGATTTTTTTGAGAAACGCCAATAAACCGCCCTTCTTGACGTGAACCAGCAGCGTCATCTTGGACTCTTGATGCACTCGACCCTAACCCTAGAAACCGGAGAACGCTGGAGTGCCCATATCCCTAAATCCCCCAAGATTTTCATAAATTCGTAACTGTCATCTTGTTTGATTAGCTAAAAAGCGATTTCCTGTTGTACCAAAGTGGTGCGACTCACAAAATGAAGGATATATGCCTTCGACATCTCAATGAAGCAGAGGGACATTGTCGTCATAACAGTTGTGGTAGTTCTGGGGCGCGGAAGCTGTCCGAGTGCTCTTTTTGCACGGCCTGGCTTTGCTGCTAATTTTGTTGTACCAATTGCGGCTTCCACCAGCAGTCTTGATCCACTGGAAGCAGAGGAACAGTCGGTTGGCCATTTTGATATTGGAGTTGTTCAAGGTGTATAGAAATAAAGAGCTATGATAGATGGATGGCGAGGTGGTGGATTGTTTTTATTGGAGACGGTTGATGAAGATCTACTTGACTGATGAACACCATGATGAAACGAAAAGTGTGTGGTCTACCCAGCTACTTTATACTGATCTGTGGATGTGAAACTCGACTCGATTTGGGACAGTGCCTACTGCACGGTTTCTGCTTGGTTCGTTTAGAGCTGGCCAAATCACTACCTCACCCAATGGTGAGGCCATCGCGGTCACGGAATTCCTAGCGCTTCAGAACCGGCATGTCGAGGGATGCCGAAACCCAAGGAACACAGGCGACCAATCAATATCCCTAAGCGCTGGCTATTCTGAAACGAACGCAACTTTCATGTCGTGGAAGTCTAAGCCTCACTGTGCCACGTCTTGGCTTTGTCAACATCTTCAGTCTTTGTGCATGCAAGCGCTGTATCCCTGTGGTGATGAGTGGAAGAGTTGAAGGGTGGTTGGTGCGATTGGCGCGCGGCATCGAGGCTCTCGTATTTCTCCACAAGAATGATGAAACACCACCTGGCGATAAAAAATGAGCTATTCATAGAAAGATGTTTCCTGAAGCAATAATATTATGCCCTCGAACGGTGGGTATGGTCGGACACTTATACAAAGTATGTCTTTTTTTTTAATCCGATGCGTCGACGTGATATGAGGTCATGGCCGTTTCAGATCGAATCTGTGTAACCATGGCTGACTACGAAATTTAAGCACATCGCCAGTATCCGATAACAGTATTCTGGATGAGGAACTGCTCCAGGAAACAGATTCCGCCATACAAATCGCCGAATCTATTGGACCAGGGCTCTAATCATGAGGACCAACAAAGAGCCTACATCTTCAAGTCCACATTCCTACCTGCAGTGGTCTGCCTGTGTAAGTACGTAATGAAAAGGGGCCTTTGATCCCCTTCGTTCCTCATTCCTTTGGTGGTTTGGAAAGTCTAACAGGCGTATTTGCAGGTGCGGTACTTGTACTGCTGCCAATCGCTGCCTCTTGAGATGAGAGCCTTCCTCCAATACACAGACTGATGCTGAGCCTGGCGGTGACGCAGACCTCTTCTGCTTTCTCCCTTCCTCAAACCTCGCGGCCTCTGACCGCTTCAGCTTCAGAAAACACAAGAATGGAGTCCCTCCAATATGGTGTCTCCACCGAAATTCCATCGCATCGACTCATATTGGCCAATTTTCACGATGTCTTCTTGCCTCGAGTGGTTTACGGATCTGCCTCTTGCCCCCTTGGACGAAGATGCCTCCTCATGCCAGTCTCATCAAACGACTGATGACGAACGCTGGCGGTCAACCCAATTTCCAGAAGCTTTCCGCTCTCCATCTCCTGGTCTTGTCCCTTCAACTCTTCAATCCAACTCACTCTTCTACTCTTCGCCTCCACGCGCAAACCACCACCTGAGATCACATCATCCTCTGCCTGACTCACTCTCACGAGCCTCAACCTCCAGAATTGCACGTCTCAGACTCCCTCTTGGTCGTTTTAGCACCATTTCCCATCATGTCGGCCCTCAAACTCGCCGCTGGGCTTGTTGCCCTGACCAGCTTTGTCGGATCAACCCGAGCTCAGCAGTTTCCCCGTGAAGATCTGATCCTCTGCGACTGTGGAATCGGCGACAATTCTGAGCAACCAGAGTGGTCCACGTCTCGTCAAATGAACTGGTATCAGGACGTCTCCTGGCCTGAGTCCGCCTACAAGTACCCCGAAGCCCCTGACATGGCGGTCGAGGTCCCATACAAGGAGGGCTGGTATCCCTGGGTTCCTGCTGGTGCCACTGCCACCATGCCCAACGGCGATGTTTGGACGGCATACATTGAAGACGGCACCCCTGATGGCTTCAAAGCCGGCAGCGCTGTCACCACCAAAGAGGGTGGTCAAATCCTCAATTGCTGGGCCTACCGTGGTCGTCCCGTCAGTGCCGCCATCAACAAGACTGCGAACGCTGATGCAATTTGCTGGAGTGCCTTTGTTTGCAACAGAGACAACAACCCCCCTCCTCGCCCTGCCGACATGGGCTCTCAGACCTCAACGTTGACCACATCCACTGCTGCTCCCACCACCACATTTTTCTCTCAGCCACCACCATCTCCCTCCCCAACTAGTGGCAATCCCGTTCCCGTTCCCACCCCTCACACGGGTGAACTCTCGGTCTACTCCACGGTCAGCCCTCGCTTCATCAACTGGCAGAACACTTGGCAGGCATTCATCAACAACTTCGTCTGGGACCAAGTGAGTGGCAACTGCGTGGGTGGCCCAATCAAGGGCCAGGGGTACACCATCAACTTTCAGTGTGCCGGCATCCGGCTCGATGAGAACCACCACATGACACTCTTGATGATCAAGGCTCTGCGGGATGTCGGCTTGAAGAGCCTGTGGTTCAACCAGAACCCAGTTATCCCCAGCAACAACGGAACCATCCCCACCAACTCTAGCTGGGTCGTCATGCCGGAATCCTTCACCATCAAAGCCACGGATGTCTCGACCAAGAACGTTGTCGGCCATCTCTCGTACACCACCAAGTACGATGGCTTCCTCAGCGGCCCATGCTCGGCTTGCGAAACTGCGCGATTCAACTCTGACTTCTTCAATCCCATCATCGGTACTGTCCAGGGCAGCTACCCCTTGTACAACAACTTCACAATCGAGGCCCAGTGCTCTCCATGGATGGTTTGCCAATGAGGCATACGCGCTTTGATTAACATGATGTGATTAACTATGGAGGTTATCTGTATTGAAGTCAAGAATGGTTTATCCACGTCGTTATGAAAATGGTTAAGGTGGCCGGTTTATCATTTGTTCTACTTGCTCAATACCATGGATGTATATACACTTGCTCTGATACGAATTCAAGTTTGTTTGCTCTTCTTTATGATGACTTGTCGTTGCAGAATGCGTGCTTGGTTTTTCGCCGGGTTTAGGCTTGAATGAAGTGGGAACCCATCTCCTACTGTTGTGCACGTCATAGCCAGCGATAGTCAATTTCACACGATAACTAGCTTCTGCTTGTCATTCATCCACCTCATCCGAGTAGTACTCAAAATTCTCTGGAACCTGAAGCGGTTTGCTCTCAGGTAAATCAGGATCAGCCTCCAGCGCTGTCTCTTTTCTGCCACTGTCAGGCGGAGCATCAGCGCTGCTTCTTAACACGGATGTCATTTGTTCCGCCCACTCCCAGGGCCGCTCTTCTCCTCCTGGAAGACTGTTGAAGTACTCCCAACCCATGACACCGCCAAAGCGTTCATATCGTCCCCGGAGCACGGTCAGCACAGATGAGAGGAACTCCCAGGGCACGAAGCCCCTGCCATTAGCGGGATTCGTGACGAGGCCGATAACGACTTTTTCGACGGGCCAGCCGCGCTGGAGGATCATTTCGTACATGAAGGGGCTGCTCATGTCGCCCCAGCCGCAGTAGAACTGGGCGTTGTACCAGGCGATGTCCTCGCCGCGCATGACCTCGAGAGCCTCGTAGTCGAAGCCGCTGAGGTTGCTCTTGTGGTTGAGCAGCGCGGCGGCGACGGGGGCGAAGGTGATGAGGAAGGATTTGCCAAAGTCCTTGCGCAGGCGGTCGACGAGTCGGACGATGCCTGCGAGGGTCATTTGTTCCTCAACGTCGAGATCTAAGCCGTCTAGACCGCGTTGGCGGACCATGTCCCGTAGGGGCGTGTAGTAGCGCTCGAAGCTCAGGTCGTCTAGGCCGTCGAGGCGGGCGTAGGTGCCCTTTGCGGCGCCGCCGAGCATGCCGAGGACTTTGATGCCGGAGGCCTGAAGGGTGCGGAGTTCGGCCCAGAGGGAGTCGAAGCGTGGGTGGTGAGGCGGGTGGTCGTTGAGGTGGATCTGGTTGGGGTCCTGGTTGATGTGGATGGCGGCGAGAATGACGTGGGTTATGGAGATGGAGGATTGGGTGAGGAGAGGGAGGATGGAGATGGGGTTTCCGGAGGGGTCATGGTGTGTTTGGTAGTAGGTGACGATCCGGGGAAGGGGATTTTGGGAGGGGTGTATTGGTGGCATTGGGAGGTGGTGAGGCTGTGAAGATGTTGAGATGTTGAGATGAGGGAGCGAAAGGTGGTGATGGTGTTGATGACAACTTCAATTACACCTCACCTGAGAGAATAGCGGGGTGCTGTCTGTGCCGTTTAGAACCCCGCCAATCAACATGAGAGGGGTCACCTCTTATTGAAGCATGAAGCAGCCATGCCAAGGTCTTGACGCAATGATATTTCGATATAAAACATAGATATTAGGCCTTGATTGTATAACACGTCTTCAAAGTGCGTGAGCATAGCGTCGTGGGAACTTGCTCGTTACGAGGTGCTGTGAAACCGCCATGTGCCTACGTGCAGGTGCTCAACCAGTGTATGATTCTCATCTACCTCGTTTGTAAAATGTAGACCAGCTGAGTATTAAATTTGTGATGATTCACATTCTTCAAACGCCCAAATCCAGGAACTTGCGTCCTTTCCAAACAATTTGCGCCGATGGCCTCCGGGACCATAAATGTCCACCTTCATATAACAGCACCACTAAATCCAACAACAAAAGGGAGAAACAACTGTTCATGAAATATACCAAACGCATGGTACCCAAAGTTTCTTCCTCTGGCAAATCTACTATATATCCATCCATCCAAACCATAAAAATAAACGTCGCCAAGACGATCTGCGTCACGCCCACTTAGACAATATTCTGACTCTGCTCGCTCCTCGTTCCACTTCGAGCCCGTCCAAATATCCGGGACCGCGTGCGTGATTGGGAGTCGATAGACATGGCCGGCGCCAGCGCTGATGTCGTAGACCCTCGACGTTCAGCCTCTTCCTCCCTTAAGCCGCGCTCCTTTTCCCGGATGGACGCCATTCTTTGCACGTGGACGTGCTCCCGGCGTTTCTCAAAGACATCCTGGAATCCACCCATGGTAGGTTCGACGTTGGGCACACTGCGGGCGCTGGAACTGCCCCTGGGTCGCCCCATCATCGGTGGGAAATCGCTCTGCTGATGCTCCTTTCCGTATGCTGGAGGCGGCGGCATGTTGGCCCAGTACATGGGATAGTCGCGGCTACCACCAGGCTCAACGCGGAGTGGGCCTTCGATGCCAATCTGGATCATCTGGTGCATGAGTTCTGTGACGAACTTGTTGTGGCGGTTTAGGCGCAGAAGCTCATTCTGGAAGCTGCTCTTGTGGAAGAAGACCATGTTCATTGTGCAAGACCGGACTTGTTCCAGTTGTGTCATCTCAGTAATGATGCTGGGCTGATAGTCTCGTTTGTTAGCCTGCACAAAGTCCAGCATTCGAGTCTTGAGCTCCTCGATCATGATCGCAGGGGTTCCGAAGCGCATTACAAGCGGGACCACATCGGCAAGTCCATTGGAGCGTCGTTGGTTGAGAATGAACAAGGTGTTTAGAAGAGAGTTAGGGGCCTGGACAATATGACCCTGCATCTTCTTGAATTCGGTGTAAAGCAGCGATATCTCGGTCACGTAGTAGTCATCACCCGTCAGCGTGGCACCGGTGGAGCCATATATGGTAACACGGTCACCGACATCAAAGGGGTGTTTGATGAAGACGAAGATGATGGATTGAAGGAACTCTTGTGCTGTGGCCTGAAGCATCCATGCCAGTCCAAGGATCGAACTGCCTGCTGAGTAAAGACTTGCGGCTGCTGACGTGGAAATGATGGAGATGAAAACGACGATGGAAATGATGACGATGATGAACATGAAAACCTTGTCGAGCTTCTGAATGACCGAGTCAAGATCCTTGAGTGAGGCGGCAATGGCCTTCTTTTCCAGGTGGATTTCGTTGCACACACACTCAAACTCGTCCATCGAGATGTCGCCGTTTAGGTCCTTGTCAAACATGCTAAAGGCCGCCTCGGCTTCTTCCATCGTCTCGAAAGCAACCTGCAAGTCCTCTAGATGAACGGTATCTCGGCCCTCGTGTATAACGCTACGGTAAATCAGGCGTGCCAGAGTATGAGCCGAGGCGGTATTACGGAGGAGCTCAGAGACAATCTTGTGAGGCTGGTTAACATGGACCTTTCGGCCGATCAAGTCGTTTCCAACCCTGCCTGCAACATATCCAACCCCGCCCAAGACCCGACGAGCGTTGTTGTGGAAAGTTTGCATAGGGGTCTGTAAGTCGCTGGCGGCAGTGGTGCCCGCACTACCCTTCCAGAAGCTGTCGCTATTTTCGAGATGAATTTTGGCGTATTCGAAGAGCTGGACCAGTTGGCGAATATCGGACTTGTTATTCTCAATTCGAGTAGCATACGTCCGCTGATGGAAGCTCATAGCAATCCACTGGATGACGATCTTCTCGACCAGGTTGAGAGTAATAAGTACAAAGAGGGCAATGATGACTTTGTTGACAACACTAATCCAGTGCATATCTCGCTCATCCTCACCCTCGGGTAAGGGGGCACGGTGGTTGTTCATGGTAGGTTGAAAGGAGACGAGGTTGGCCAGAAACCAGAGGAACAAGGCCGTGTGCAATTCGAGACGTTGGCCGATATCCCTCCATTTCTTAGCACTGGTTGATCCAGCAATGCGAGCGACGCCGTGGAACAGGGGGCCCATAAGATTCGTAATCATACGCGACACCCAGAGTGAGCACCAGACGATTTCCAGCCAGATGCCAAACCACATGATGTAGACGCCACCAGGGCCGCCGACAGCGTGGTCGGAGTTGTTGAACTTGAATGTGCCGAGGAGTACGGGGGTGAGCAGCAAGACAGCGCCGGGAATGAGGTAGATGATGTATCGAACGAAACGGGGGAACTTTCTGAGGAAGAGCCACAGCTTATACAGAGCTGCGTCCTTGTTCTTCTTCTTCTCGGGTCCGACGTCCGGCGCGGTCAATTGGTTGAAGGCGTCCTCGGGCTCGGGATTGGAGTGGCGGTTTTTGGACCGAGATGCCTGGTCATTGTCCTGGTTTGAGACCATACGCTCTGCGCGGAGCAGCTCGAGGTCATCGTCGAGGCGGTTGGCGTCCACCCGCCGACAGCTCGGATTCATGGCATGGTTCTCGTTGTTGTTGGTATCATGGGGGGCCAGTGTGTCGTGTGACGGGGCCGAGAACCTTTCATCGTACTTTTCATTGTACTTTTCATTGAACCTTTCATCAAATGTTTCATCATGATGGTCCTCTGCTGTGGGATGGCGGTGGTGAGAAGAGGGCGGTACACCAGCCATGATGGCAGCCCTCAGTTCGAGATTGAGCTTGAGGTGGATTGTATAAGTCGTCGACTAAGACGGAGGGGAGATGGAAAAGAAGGAACGACGATGGAGTGAACAGGGTATATATTGAAATATCGGAACCAGCGGACAGCTCTGTGGGACGAATTGACAAGAAGACTCAAGGTTTGGTGGACTTCTCCAGTGATCGGCGTGGTGTTTGCGGGTGATGTGAGTCTTGTGGAGCGAGTGACGAAATCGACGCAGTTTATCTGGAGCACCAGTGCTGCAGATAGACTAGAATGTGGGAGGACAAGAAAGAGAAGGGAAAATATGGCGGAATACCGAGAACACAGGGATGGTATGAGAAGCTTTATTTATTATCTATATTGTTTCTGTAATGCTCTAGAAATCCCTCTATCAAAACCGTGGTGTCGTTGTAGTATAGGTAGTATACAGTATGCCATGCCCAAACAACCTGTCACTACTCGTACGGGCTTGGACAGTGGATTAACGCCATCACCGCCGCCACTGCTGCAGCCACACTTCTGCAACAGCAAACCCGGAACCCTTGCATCGAATCTGACACTGCAGCTTCAGCGCCACTTGCAAACATACATTTGCCACAGGGGATCGGATCGGAGATGGTGTGCTGTTTTTGGGCTTTCGGGAACCCTTTTCCAGTTAGTCTGTAACTGTCGGGCCCCTGATCCTTCCCGCTATAATGACCACCATCCGCAATACACTCACTGAAGATTCAACGACCCGACTTGGATCAAACCAGAATTAGTAGAATTATGTTGGAAATCGCACGGAGTTCGCTACTGTCGGAGGCCCCACGACTGCCCAGTTGCCCAGACACGCGGCCAGAACTTTCTTGGTTCCCTCCCCACTGCTGAACAGGGTTGAAAGGTCATGATGATCACTGTGGAGAACACTTTGTGGACTGACCAAGCTTGCCGAGGCGCCTGGGCATCTTGGAAACACGTCAAGCCCGTCAAGCCCATCTCAGAGATTTCGTTGATTGCCTCACTCTCCAATGCCTAATCCGACGGCATGCATATTGGCAACTGAAACCCCTCAGCTCCATACAGGCCGATATGCCACGCAGGTGTGCTTATACTCTGCAAACAATTGGTCCACAACTCAAACACAGCATCAGCCTCTTCCATCATTGATCGACATACCAAGAGCGTTCATAAACACACGATATCACCGCTCTTTCTGCGATCTTCTCACTTTATGTACATTACGAGCATACATTCGTCCTTCATTCACATGTGCCGAAGACGTGCCGGGTCGCCGAAAATGCTTCGGGGCTCCGGAAGCACGATCCATCTCCGCGGCGCCGTATTTTTGCTCGAGGTCTGCCCCCATTTCACGGCCCGGAGCGGCAAATTGTGAAACACGCGTACTCCGAGAAGACCCATCGAGACCAGTCGAGGCCCTTCCCGCCTGAGTAATACATATTACGGCAAACAATCCAGAGGCGAGTCCGAACAGTGTGCCGTGTTCTAATAAGAAAGATATTAACCTACAGTGGAATCAAAATTGCGTCTCAGCCTTGATTGACCATTCCCAGCCGAGAAATACCTGCAAAATTGTGATATAGCCTAAGTACCTTCTCACTAGAACTACCTAAGTATAGCCTTGTATTTACACACAAAGTACTCCGTACAGTAGGGAGTTTTACGATTGTATTAAAATATTGCAAACACCAACCGGATAAGAGTGATCCAATATCCAATGGACACAGTGATCAAACGATGGAGCAGGGGTGTGATTTCGCAGTCGATTTGTGTTGGCAAGTAGTCATCCTCGATAGTAGGCTCTATTCTATAAGGAACCCATCACCGAGCCGGCGTCCACCCCCATGAATGCACGCGCCCTGAAGGTATTCTGGACGGTCTTCTATAACCCTACGATGGATCGATGAAGGGTTTGTGTTGGAGAAAAAAAAAGAAGGGTGTTCTGGTTTTTGTTTGAAGAAATAAAAATTAAAGTAAGGGATGTGATTTGGCATGCTAGGTAAATGACGAGTAACGATGGTAGAGGTCCCAATAAGCAGTAATAATCAGGACAACGAATAGGGAGTATAAAATCTGTGGGACCGGGTGATATGTGTTAGACCCTCGAGGCCCCCCAAGTGGCTCCTATTAAATAAACAATCATAATAACTCATAACCCGTTGATTTCCTCTCCACGTGTTGATTTCTTAGGGTAATCTGGCGGCAAAGGCGAACTACTGCGCTATTACCGTGAGATTCGATGCCGCGCCGAGCAAAATAACGTGACAAGTCTTACCCTGGATCCTCAGAATTTCACTGCAAACATCATTGAGCAATCTAAATTATCCCATAAGGTTCTGTCTGGAGCGGTCAAAATGCGCCTCACACTCCCACATCGAGCTCTGCAATCTACTAGTGGCTCGAGCCGCTTGCGATGGTCCAATATTTACCCCAGCCGCTGAAGTGGCTTGGACAACGCGCCTTTCAGCTGGGCTGACACGCCTTATTGCAACGCTGTAGCTTTCGGACGGCAATTCTTCTTTTTGGGACGGGTTTGTTTGACGAAATTTATGATACGGAGTTGATCATTCTTTGTTTTGGGCTAGAGCGACTGATTGCCGCGAGCGTTTGAGTCCCATTGCGCGATCTGACATCAACTACGGACCGGCAACGGCTATGCGGCAACAGCTCAGCTGAGCCCATGAGTTCAGCCAGACGACAACCTCTCGCTTCCTCGAACGACCTTATTACTCCGTACTGTGCCACTGAATCAGACAGCCAGGGTCAAACAACCACCACGACGAGGCGTGCCCAAGATAAAGAAGGGGAGATACAATGTCCGGCCTGCCTCCCGGCTGGGAGTGGGACTACGACGGCTCGAGATGGTTATACAGATACAAACCCAACGGCCACGTTCAGTACCACTTCCCCAATGCCGGTGACGAGTTCCCCGAATACCTCGACTCATCCGCCCCCGCGCCAGATCTAGCGCCCGAAGAGCGCCTTGAGTCGCAACACCAGCTACGGCGACATGTTTGCATCGCTGGCACCGGCGCTGGCAGTAACCTCGCAGCGAGCCGGGCGGCGAATGATAAAGATGGCTGGATGTCACGCATGTCGGCGACGGCGCAGCCGGTGAGCTCGGTGTGGGAGGACGATAAAGATGACGAAGCGGACGCGGTGTTTCAGCCGGAGAGTTTCATGTTCCTTGGCCCTGGAACGTATACGGATGTGAGTCCGTTGGTGGAGGAGGAGGATGAGGCGGCGAAGAGGGCGGTTGTGGGGGTGGAGCAGACTCTTGCGACAGCCACGGGTACCGCTAATATCAAGTCTGTGAGCCCGATGGCAAGTTTGAATACGACGCCGATGGTGCAGAAGACAGAGGTAGCCACAGGTGAGGAGCAAGGCGCGGTGGTTATAATGGGCGAGAGCGTCATTGAGGCACCGCCTATTCTTCAGGCAGACCCTATTATCGGGATGGCTGAGAAGCCGCCGCCGCCGCCGCCTCCTATCATGGGAGAGACGGTGATCGATGCGGGATTTCAGATGTATGAGCTTCCTGTTGAGAGGACTGCCCCCATGCAACGGTTTGATCCTGTGGGGGTTGTTGCGGAGATGCCGACCGAGTATACCGCAGCAGCGAGAGTTGAAATACATCCGGATCCGATTGAGATGGCAGATAACTCGATCTTAGCGCCGATTGAGACAGAGGTGCCGCCAGGCATTGTGGAGTTGCCGGGGAAGACGAGTCCGGTGGAGCGGAGGGTGTTTGAGGATGCGGCTTGGCAAGAGAAGCAGCGCCAAGAACAAATCCAGCGACAACAAGAGGAAGAGAGGAAAAGACAGGACCAGAAGGAACAACAGCAGAGGGAGCAACAGCAGTGGCAACAACAGCTCCAGCAATATCAACTTCAAGGGGAGCGCCAGGGCACTCCCCCAACCGTGGAGAGACCTACGAGTGCTGCACCAGGGCCGTTCAAGATTTCTCGGAAGCCAACGCTTAACAGTGGTAAACTGGGGGCTGCACCCGCCGCCAATGTGAGTCAGGGAGGATATCAAGCTTATGTCCCTGGCCAAGTGGTCCCCGGCAAAGCGGCTCCGATGATACCGCAAGATGCTGAATCCCACGCTTCAAGAATGAGGAGAATGTCGTTGCAAAGAGAGGCGTCGTTGGCGGTGAGTCTGAAGCCTGAGACTAAGGGGAGGGATCAAGGACTGTCATCTGTCCCAGCTGTGTTGAAGCCGGCAAGGAATGGGCATAGAAACTCGATCCAGGGGCTACCACCTGCAGCTCCAACTCCAGATGTTCAAGCTCCAGCAGCCCATGGACAAGAGGCACCTCCCAGAATGGTCAAATTTCCATCTGTGCTCAAACCTGCCCGTGGAAGGCCAGGGCAACAACAAAATCAATCAGACCGTCAGTCATCCCCAGCTAGTTCAGAGCAGAGATTTGTGATAACACCTGGTTCTGGATCGGAGGCATCTCGACGAGGGTCTCAGGGCTATGCACCAGTTCCATATGGCCAGCATCCTCCTTCCATGACACCGTCTCCAGCTCCGCGGCCTCAAACCACTGTACCAACTCCACCACCAACCTCTGTACAACGTCCACGTACCACTTCACCGGATCATTCACAAGCTCACCAACAGCCCTTAGGCTCCCAGTCATATATCGGTCCCCAGCAAGCGGTGCAACCCGTTGCCCCAACCAATAGTGGCCCAGAGCCGCCCTATCCAAGAGACCCCCTGGAGAAGCCACAATCACCGCCTCCTCGCCAATTCACTACACCGTATCCTTGCGATGATGAGCACCCTATTGGCCCGAATACCATCATTCATAATCTGGGGCATATTCAGCAACCAGTCAGACCGGCAAGCGCAATGCCCGCCTTAGGGCAGGAGAGACGAGGCTCTACGCTGGGATTGCGGCAGCAAATGCTAATGGGAGCAAATTCCTCATCTCCCGGAGTTGGCAACAGCCCAGAAGTGTCTCGTCAGCAGCAGAGGCAATCATATCAACCTGGCACTTCTCAGGAGCAATTGGCACAAGTTCTAAAGCAAAAGCCGCCTCGGCCACAAAGCGTCGTGGCGAACCCGACTTCATATCCGGGTGTCTCTGCGAATTTTGCCGGTTATCCAACCCCAAACCCGCAGGTTCAGAGCGTTCAACGTCAATCCACCTTCACCCCAGAAGAAGTTTCCCCCATTCGACCAAGATCCGAAAGCCAGTCGTCCATTTACCCCTTGCAGACACCTTCGCCTATTGAGTCTCGAAGACGCTCCTCAAACACGTCGCTTGCGCAGGCTATCAATGGCGAGCATTCCATTCCAACGCCGGAGTCGCAGACATCTGGTTCTCAGTGGCGAGGCACAGTTGCCCTATCAGGAGCAGCCCAACCCTCAGCTTCAACCATGCCACCATTGCAGTCCGCTGGTCAAGGATTACAAAGTCCTCCTGTCCCTGGCAAGGTACCGTTACCTGGGGACAAGGGATCTTACTTTCCCCCACAGAATGTTGCGGCTCAAGGAAGTGTTCCGGTTGCAGCTCACAAGGATGTGTCTAAAAGACGTTCAATGCCGGCGGAGCAACTAACGAGTATGCTGAAGCAGTTGCCTGGACAGGGAACACCTGGACCAAATTATCAATCACATGCCGCCGCGGACCAAGGTTCTGGTGGCTTACAGAGATCACAATCTTTGCGTCAAACTACTTCGTCCACACAAGTCTTGGGCCTGCCCTTGAACCATAACCAGCCGCAAACGTCGCAACCTCCGCTCCAGGCTATCGGGCCTTCTGCATCAGGCCATCTGCTAGGCAGTATTGAAGAGAGTGAGGAGACTGAGGCTGCTCCCAAAGCTCACCATCTTCAAAGGCCAAACAAGTTACCGACACCTGATAGGCAGCCATCCCCTCAGTTGAACAGACCCATAGTTCAACATATTCAACAGCCTCCAGCCCAGAAGCCTGTTGCACCTGCCCCTTCTCAACCTCAGGGGGGTATACCACAAAAAGGACCACAGGCGCAACCTGCATTTCAGCCAGTCCCGGTACAGATGCCACTACATCAACACTATGCTGCTCAGGGCCAGATGCTACCACCACAACAAAACATGATGCTTCCCCCAGGGCAAATGCCGCAGCATGGTCGTTCTCCTCCCCCAGGCACAATGCCTCCCCCAGGCACAATGCCTCCCCTAGGAACAATGCCTCCTCCAGGTTCAATGCCTCCTCCGGGTTGGATGCCTCCTCCGGGAACAATGTATCCACTGAGGACAATGCCTCCTCAGGGACCAGTAATGACCCGGCCAGGTTCAATACCTCCCCAAGGAGCCTCACTACCCCAACCAGCTCTATTTCAGTCACAGGGGCCAATACCTCCTAGCCTAACGCCTTCACAGGGTTTCCAACCAGCAGGTCAGCGTCTGCAGAAACAGCCTCCCTGGAACAATCAAGCGAATCAAAATGTAGCTCCACTAGTACCTCCAGGATCCGTGCCCCCGTTACAGACATCGAACGACCCCAGCGGCAAGGAAAAGGGGAAATTATGGTCGAAGTGGTTTAAGGGCGGTTCAAAGCCATTAAATCAGAGTCCGACAACTCCAAATCAACCAGGCAACCCACCTGTAGCTCTGCTGGGTCATACTTCTGGTTCAAACCAGCCTTCGCCTATATATGGTCCTGGTGGCTATCCCCAACCAGGTGGTTGGCAACCCGGACAACCCCTACAACCCGGACAATCTCTACAACCAGGGCAACCTCTACAACCAGGGCAACCTCTACAGCCAGGGCAACCTTTACAGCCAGGGTTATTTATGCGTCCGATGAATGGCCCACCTCAGGGCTTCCAGCAACCTGGAATACACCCGCAGGCTGCCCAAGCGCCGTCAATCATTGGACGGACGCCTCTGGGGATGTCGCCGCCCATGCAAGCAGTCCCTATGCAACACAGGCGTGACGCATCGGACTCGGCATCTGTCTCAACCATATCGTCTGACTTGAAGATGCAGTCGCCTCCTATGCCCCCGGCTGCACAGCCACAGGGGAAGCAGTTTGAGCAATCAATCCAGAATCCTCCGGCTCAGCAACGGCCTCCTGTTCAACAACCCCAGTATCCTCTTCCCGCTCAGCACATTACTTCTCCTCAACAGCAACCTTCGCATGACCAGCCACCGGCGCAACCTTTGGTTATCACTGAGAGTGTTCAAAAGGTTCCACAGTGGCCTGCAGAGCAACCCCCTATTCACCAACTCCCGTCTACTCAACACCCTTTTGTTCAACAGAAACCCCTCGTTCAGCAGCAACCGGTGGTCCAACAACATCCTCCTATTCAGCAACAGTATCCGACTCAGTGGCATTCACTTGCTCAGTCCCCGCCACCTGCTCAACCGCCTGGTGCTCAACCGCCTGCCCAAGCGCCGGTCAATGCAAGCAATGTCGGGAATGCCTATTCACAACAGCCAATGTCTTTCCCCATTAATACGCAAGCTCCAGCTCAGCCATACTCAGAAATCTCCTCGACTGCTGCTTTGCCGTCACAGCAGCAAAGTCAGCCCAGTGCTGCAGGACCCTATTCTACGTCGAATGACTCCCTGGATCAAGGCATGGTGCCGCCCGCCCTGTTTTCGAAGCCATCTTCACCAAATAGTAAGCCAGCTAGAAACTCTTCAATTGTGGAGAAGAAGCCAGTTAATGCACCTGCTCTACAAGATAAGTGGGCAAGTAAGCCTGCTGTGGATTATTCGGGGGATGATTGGGGTGATGAGTTTGAATGAGGATACTGTATACGATGATATATTTTTGGATCTTTCATGATGATGTCTTTGGATATTTGCTTGACGCTACATATTTCCGCATTAAGGTTGAGCAAGAGACTTATACCCCGAATATTTGTGTAATGTTCAATGATTGTACCAATAGCCTTAGCATGGTAATGCCTCATCATGGTCATGCCTATCAATGGTTCTGAGCCAGGTCGGGGTTAGGGTTAACACTAGTATTACAATCGCCACGTGATAGCGTGCCATCTTGGCGCGCTTTGTACTCTAATGGCCCTGGACCTGGACCTGGACTTGGACTTAGTACCTGGATTTAGGCTCTGTTGGATCCGACATACAAGAAACCATCCTCGACAATGATGGAAATGCCGGTACAATGACACGACTAAAGTCGCCCGCGAGCGCCGAACACTTGAATTTGGAAGAGACACAGGATAGTCAGGCGGTTCTCGCCGCTCTCAAGGCAGAGCTGGGCGTTGGAACGGTACGTATGGGGTACCCTAGCAGGGATTTGGCTGGAGTGACCTGCATTTGCATGCGCTGCTCAGCGAGTGATTCGATGGACGTGACGCGCGCTGACGGAGCATTGGAAAAAGCAAAATCAATCAACGCCACACGACGAAACTTCCAATAACGATGTGAGGCGTGATAATTACACGGCCCGGGGTTATAGGCCCAATCCTAATGTGGGACGCGAGGCATCCAAGGCACAGCCACGTTCACGAACACGGCTGCGAGAGCTTGACGATGCCGTCATTGTCGAGAGCAGTCCTCCTCCTGCCGATGCGCCTAGAGATTTCAATACGAACGAGACGCCATCTGCCGTGCCTCCCGGCGCTGGTAGATCGCAAGCCAAGAAGATGGACACTTCACAGCAGACTCCAACGCAGGTGAACGAGGATCGCGATTATGACGAGTTCTGCAACCCCTCGAGTCCCCCGATGGCGGACACGTTGCGCTCGTTGGATGAGCCGCGGACGCTACAGGCCGATGACACAGGCGCCGTCAACTTTGGCGATTTGAGCGAGATGGCTCGCCCCTCCTCACAGGTCTCCGAAGATGCTGGTTTCGAAAACACGAGAGGCGATTGGAGAGCGCCTGATCGGACCTCGCAACGGCACTCAGGCCATGGATACACACCATACAAGCCTGGTGACCTGCCGCCAGAGACTCCGGCCCTTCCCAAGAATCCATTTGGCGCGAAGCAAGAGATTAGTGCTCCTTTTGCTGGGTCGCAGCTGTTTGGACAAACTCCGCTGCTCACTTCGGCTGCTAAGATCATTAGCCCTACGTCGTCGCGGCCGTCGCCCAATCTTTTCTACAATTCTATCTCTCCAAATATTATGGAAACTTCGCCTCTGAAGAATCGCACAAATGTGTCTTCGCCAACTGATATACATACCTCGAGCCCCCCACGATTCCGTGATGTTCCCGCGACTGTGATGAGAAAGAGGATTTCGCCTATCCCAGAAGAGACACCATGTGAGAGCCGGTATCCTCGGGACGATATGGTCCCCGAATCACCGACAATCCAGGCGTTGAAGCTGAACGAAAGTCGCCAGCCTTTAGCGCATTACGAGCCGATGAAGAGATCACAGGAGCGCAAGGCAGTGGTGGAGGTCCCACCAATGAATCTTGCCATCGACAGCGATTCAGATGATGCTATTATAAGGGCAGAGCGCCGGAAGCGCATCGAAAGGAAGAAGCTTCAGGCTCATCAAGAGATGGAGAAGGTTAGTTGCACGCGACCTGCGCGGCGTGACTCGGGAGAGGGACCTGGCAGGAAGAGGAGAAAGCAGGCAAGTAATGTTGAGGAAGAAGAGATCCAAGGGAGTGAAGCGGCGCATTTGGATCAAAATAGATCTGGCAAGCCGAACCCAGTCCCACGTGGTTCTCAGAAGGGATTGATGCAATCTCTTGAGGCACCATCGGCCGAGTCAACCAAAGCAACGCCGGGCGAAGATGCTGCAGAGGCATCCCACGGTGGTCGTAATGAGAGCACCAAGGACGGAAGCAAAGAAACAACCGATGAGGAGATGATTCCAGCTACCAGCCCGGTGCGATCCATGTCGGTAGGAAATCGCGGCATCGTATCAGCGTCTGAGCCAGAACTGCCGGGACTTTTGGAAGATAAGTCAGGAGAGGGGAGAGATGACGAAAATGACATGGAGACGTCGTCTCTTCCACCGTTGCGCTGGCAAAGAACCTACGGCAAACGAAAGCAGATTCAACGTCGGATGATGATGATTAGCTCCGAGCCTGCGACTGAGCCCGCGAACAAAGCAACGGATGTCTCAGCAGATCCGACGAGCACGGCCTCTGTGGCCGTAAGCCATGTGGTGAACCAAGATCTGGCCCAGCAGGCTGAGAATGAGACCATTACGCCAGCATCATCTCCCCCGAGATCACGGTCTGCATCCGCTGCACCTATGGTAACTCGATCTCGAGCAAGAGAACGGACTCCCCTGACTCCGCGACGGCCTCGTATGGCTAGTCGAGCGGTTCACACATCCTCCAGTTTGACAGTTCTATCAACTACGCCAATCCCATCAAACAAAACCACTCCCGATACGCAAGCATCTCCAGAATCAGACAGGCCAACATCTACAAGCCTACCTTCTCCAGTAATCAATAAAAATCCGAAGAATCGAGCCTTGCGACAGGTGTCGAAGGGGAAATCACCACAGGCCTTAACAAAAGCCAAGAAAATGGCCATGCGAGCGACCCGAGTAGGCTCCGAGTCCACAGATGAGCTACAACAGTCGCCACCAAGTAGTGCACTTATGACGAGTATGACTCGATCAAAGTCGCATCGAACGTTCCGGCAAAGTATCGGCCCAACTTACCGAGGCCATGGGCTGTTTGGGGGTATGGCCTTTGCGATATCTATGCAGTCAGATAAGGGAAAGCAGCAGAAGCGTTCCAAACTGGAGGAGAAAATCGAAGCTGCTGGCGGCTTGATTTTATCTGATGGTTTCCAAGAGCTCTTTGAACCCTCACCGGTTCTGAGCACATCTAGCCAGTTGACTGACGAGGAAGATCCCCTGAAGCTCGCTAGGTCAAGCTTGGACTGTGGGTTTACTGCGTTGATTGCGGATGGTCATTCAAGAAAGGTCAAGTATATGCAAGCTCTGGCTTTGGGATTGCCGTGTATTGCCCACCAGTGGATCACAGCTTGTCTTAACAAAGGAGCTATTGTGGATTGGGAGCCGTATCTGCTAGCAGCAGGATCATCTGCCGTCTTGGGAGATGCTGTCAGGTCACGGTGCCTGAAGCCATATCCTGCTGCAGATGCCAGGCTGGCGGATGTCATCGACCAGAGACCAAGGCTACTCGCTGACCAGAGAATGCTAGCTGTTGTAGACCTTAAAAAGGCTCAGAGCAAGGAGAAGAAGCCATACATATTCCTCGCCCAGGCCCTAGGGACATCTATCCACCGGGTCTCAACGATGCAACAGGCGCGAGAAGCGCTAAAGTCACACGAAAAGACTGGCGAACCATTTGGTTGGCTATACATGGACGAGTCGATCGGCACCGTCGAGTCAGTCCTGTCAATAGCAGAGCCAACGGGGAGGAAGCGGAAGAGATCCTCAACAACAGCGGCGTCGATTGTAAAAAATATTCGCGTTTTGCGCGATGAACTTGTGATTCAGAGTCTTATCCTTGGTAGGATAGTGGAGGAGGATGAGATGAGTTTTTAAGGGAAAGCGAAGGGAAGGCGTTCTACGGTATAGACATGGTCAAGGCTTACTGGATAAGGAAAACCATGATTGGCGTTTTGGCTACAGCGATGATACTCGCGAGGGTTATTAATTCTGGAGATTTGGGTTGATGGTTTCAGGAAAATGTATACAAGCATCTGTACAATATATGTCACATTACAAGAGGCACTTGGGGCTTTGGGAGCGGCTCTTTGTGTTGGTTTAGCTGCTGCCTTGATCATAGTGTTAATGTAGACAAGCCTGCTGGGCTGTTTATTTTTGCATGGAGCAATTGCTCTGCTTCTACTTGGGTGCTTGTAATTGTTTGGTCTCTCTCTACTCCGTACATGCCACCAACACTCGATTCCATTACAAACTCTGTGCCTCTTACTACCTCCCATACAGGTATTTGAGTACTCGTGTTCTTCCGGCCTAAGACCTGCCATCTAAGAGACACCATTCAACATATGCTCCATCATCTCCTTATTGGCTTCGTCTCTCAACTCTTTATGTTCAGTTTGCCGAGTGTCAGTGGCATAGGACTGTCCACATAGCTGGTACACAACGGCCCCTTTGTGCCTGTTACAGCCAGGAGGTTGAAATGCACGAAATGTAAGAGTTGTGGAGTTGACACTCCGTGACAGTTGGCAGAGGCCAGTTGCAGTCACGAGGACAGAATGTATATTTCCTCTTCTCGCACTTTTCTCTTCCCTTCTCTTCCCCTCTTTTCCTTCTTCATCCTTCATTTTCCTCTCTTCATCCTTTGTCTTGCATCTTCCATTCACGATAGCACAAACCACCACCTCCACGCTCCAACACCCGACAGCCCTTGCTGGACACAATGGAAGACAAGATGAGCTCTTCCCCTGCAGCCTCAGTCCCAGCATCAAAACCCTCCGATCCCACAACGGAGTGTTCGCCTCTGAAGGCTGAAACCGCAACAGACACCACCAAGAACGAAGCCATCCAACTTTATCCAGAGGGAGATGTCGTTCTCGTCATCCCGGACACGAAGACTAACGAATCGATAAAATTCCTGGTTTCTAGCGACCTCCTTAGAGTTGCATCTCCCTACTTTGATGCGCTATTCGGCCCAACTTTTAGAGAGGGGACTGTCATTGCAGAAGAACAAGAAAATCCACGCCTACAAGAAAGAGTTGGTCTGTAGCTGTGGGCTTATACATCCCATTAGAACAAGGGAATGCGATCCAGGATGCGGGAGCAGCATGCTGGTCTTGCCACGATGCACAGTCGATGTGAGATTCCACGAGTACTTCGACACACTGAACAAGAATGACTTGTGGCCAGTTCTCGGCGAAGCGCTCTCACTCGTCAACATCAGGAATAAGCTACAAAAGATAGCGGCGAGTCAGTTCCACGAATGCGCAGCAAAGAGTGTCTGTTCATTGCGTGAAGAGATGAATACGCTGTCCGGATTCGTTAAGGAATCATTCAACGGTATCAAGGGCTGACTGGCAGGTCAGTAGCCGCGAACAAGCCACCAACAAGATCACCATCTGGTGATGAGGCCCGGCGAGAAAATGCGGTTTTGTGCTTTCAGACTCTCACTTGCTAAATATCTTTTCATGTCTGTCAAAGTTAAAGGGTCTTCAATGGTTGAATGAGATGATTAGCTAGTACAATACTGAGCAAACAGCAAACTGACTTTCCACAGTGACCTAATCGTGACATGTCCCATATGGCATATTCATAGTTCCAGGAAAGAAGCTGACAAATTTGTGACTGTGATCTTGAAAAGAGTAATGCTATTCAAACAGATAAAAATTGCTATTGGCATAGATATAACCTATGCACCAACACAATCCTCAACTTAACACTTAACATTATATAACACTTAACGTGACACGCAATATAACCTGCGCTATCAACTACAATTGTTAAGGTATATTTAGTACTTCACTTTTGCTGGCCTGGTACAACGGTTTGACAGGAGGCTGGCGCACTCAACCGACCTAAGAAACCAGATCTACCTGTACACAACAGTCTATTATGAATTTAGCACATCTAATTCCTATTTCATCTGGCTGAGTTTCTCCGAATATGAAAGTTTCGGCTCATATCATAACTAAAGATTGCAATTCTTTTAAAGAATGTTTTATCATTTTTGGGTGAACTTTAACCAATTTATAGGTATAAAAGGGCAGCCCCTCCCCAGGCTTCTCTCACCTTTTCCCTTTTGTTTGTCACCAAACACCATTCACTGTATAGTTCCCGCCCTTTACGACAACACTACCATCGTCGCGGCCACACACCCTAATGTCAAGTCGGGCTATCCGAGCCAGGATGGTTAGTTCCCCTCTGACTTTTACACCTTTAACTATCTCTTGAAGCGATTAGAATCGTCGCAGGTTTGGCTTACTGCTGTGGTACATCCATTTAACCTCGTTTGGAGACTTTCGCTGACTCCTTGCAGGATCCGCATAAACTTCTAAAAGCTGACCTAAACGCAAGCTTACCTATAGATGAGAGTCTGGCGAAAGTGGACTAAATCATTGCACATACAAAACGCTAGAAGAAGTTCCATGAAGAGCGTGCTCTTGGGGATCCCATTGTCAAGAAACGGGCGCGGGCTTGGTTTGAATGAGCTGGAAGAAGGGCTCTCTAGTCGCTATCACGTCGAAAGGCTGGGAACATGAATGGGAGTTGGAGGTCATCATCTCTGGTGTGAATTCTATCCAGTCTTCTACACTCATGAGTTTCTCTATGAGTGGATAGATCTTCCTTGCTGCATCTTCTCGGGTGATCTGTCTTGTCACCTCCATTCTGATCTTTGGCTGATCTTTCTTTAGTCTCATGACCGCAGGTGTGGTTTGTCTTTCCAACATCAGCATAAGACTGGCCATGTTGTGATATGGTCTTTTGATAGGCCGTGGGGTGCCGAGCGTTTGTCTGCACACATTTTTGCCACACATACCTAAATGTATTGTTATATCTGTCAAGAGTTAAAGAACTTGGACAGTTGAATGGGGTAGTTAGCTAGTGCAATACTGAGCAAGCAGCAGGCCGACATTCCACAGTGACCTGACCATGACATGTCTCTTATTGCATACTCGTGGTTCAAAGAAAGTAGCAGGCCGGATTTGTGACTGTGATCTTAAAAAATGGTAGGCAAGTTGACAAGTAACCAACACTCCGTGCCAGCTGACCCAACTGTAACTGTCAGTTCAAATTGACAACAGCACGGCACAACAGTTAAAGCGGTGTGTACCCGAAAACTATTCATTTTCTTTCCCCCCCTCTCTTCTCTCCTCTTCTATTCTTCTCTTCTGCCATCTTCCTCCATATTTGGCCTTGGTCTCTCTGCCAAGATAAGGCCACGTTGGGAAGACAACATGTCCCTTTTCATTATGTCTCCGCCCCCATTTATGGAATCGCTTCAATCTGCAACTCTAATAGCCTTCCAGCTTTCCAGTGATGATTCGGACGATACTGACTGTCCTGCGATTCACTCGCTTTCCGAGGACGGGGACATCCACGTCACGTTGACAGACGAGAAAAACAAAACACTCAAGTGTTTCAAAGTTTCTTCTGAGCTTCTCGCCGTTGCCTCTCCTCTTTTCTCGAAGCTCTTCATCATACCAGCTAAGAGAGAGGAGGATTGTGGTTGGGATGTGCCGGAAATCACTCTCAGGCAAGACAACCCAGATGCTATGGAGATCATCTTGTCGTTGCTTCACTTCCAGGGCGAAGAAAAATACGAGAATCTGCACCCCAAAACTTTGGCTCTCGTGGCGGAGCACAGTGGCAGGTATGGATTCAACAGAGCTCTCGGATCCTGGATCACTCTTTGGCTACGCAATGTCAAGGAACCCGATACGATCGAAGACTACGGGTTTCTCTTTACGGCTGCCTATCTGTTCGCTGCGAAAAAGCACATGCAGAATGTGTCGGCGATGATCATTCGTAATCTACCAGTCGACTTCACCTTGGTTTGGTCCACTCATGGAATCATGAGACATGTGCCTCAAGCATTGACAGGTGAGTCGTGACATCTCTTCAATTTTCAGAGTCTTTAGCCAAGCAATGTCATAGCTAACACATATCAGCCAAGATCAAAACCAAAATCTCGCAAGTCAAGGAAGACATCATTCGCGAAGTTACCAATATTATGTTGTCACTACGCCAAGACACAAAGATCCACGCCTACAAGTTGGGCTATCTCTGCGGCCGGTGTGGGGAGTCTGTTTCCTTGGTCAGTGGCAGATTCTGCCACGGCGATAGCAACGTTTTCCATCAAGAGCATTGCACAGTTCACGTCAGAGTGAGTGAGTACTTGGACAACCTTGCCAAAAAGAGCCTGTGGCCGGTTATCGATCCCAAGTTGACGCTATCCGACATTAATAACGCACTGAAGGACATAGCTAAATGCAGCTTCCACGACTGTGATGGCAAAGCTGCTTGCCATCTGCAGACTCGGACAAAGGCCTTGAGTGAATCAGTTGACAAGATGGTAACCGGGGTTCAGGGGCTGAGCCTTGAAGAGCTTGCGTGTATGCCTTGAAAGTGGAGGACAATGAGGACATGGAAGTAATAGTGATGACCAAGCTATGGCTCCAAATTTCAGGAGCCGGATCGCATGGGAATAGTCTAGGAAAGGATGTGAGAGCTAAGGGACCTAGACGAGGCCTGTAAGTTTTAAAGTCTAGGTCACATTCTCTTTGAGAAAGTTGTTCTTGATTAAATGGGTCTTTTGATCGTGAGTGAATTATGCGCTGTGTCACTCTTCACCAGCTTCCAACCACTGACTTTTGTCAGTCACAGGCACACGAGGAAGATCGCCTATAAAGTGCCCGAATTTCACACATCTTCCTTTGCTTTCCTCTCTATTCTTTCTTCCCTTTCTTTCATCGCCCAAACGCAGAAACCACACGAAAGGCCTGACCAGTCCTGCGCATCGGCCTCCAAAAATGGATCCCGATCCCGTAAGTCTTTCAACCCTACTATTATCTATATCTTCAGAATTAACTTGGACCAAGGAGGGCGATCCTAACTCGCTTGTCCTTCACCCTCAAGGCGACGTGATACTTGCGATCCCCGACGGAACAGTTAACGAAGTCAACCCGAAGAAGTTCGTCGTGTCTTCCGAGGCTTTGAGCCTTGCCTCGCCATATTTCAAGAAATTGTTCGGTCCGGATCTTAAAGAAGGTCAAGAGATTCGAGATGGCGCATGCCCAGAAGTCACACTTCACGAAGACAGTCCGGAGGCAATGAAGATCATCTTGTCCATCCTCCACTATCGATTCGATAAAGGATTTGATCATCCAATGCCAGAAACAATCGCTCTTATTGCAAAATGTAGCGACAAGTACCAGTGCAATCAGGGCCTTAAGCCCTGGATTTCACAGTGGCTAAGTAAGGTTAACAGTCCGCGCACCAAGCCCCTGGAGTATCATATCTTCTTGGCCGCAGCCTATCACTTCAATGCTGTTGATCACATTGAAATGATTGCGAAGAAAATTGTTAGCGATGGTGTAGTGTATGGCTACGAATTTGCGCCCTATGATGGTGGCAAAATTGTAGAGACCATACCCCGGGAGCTCAATGGTGTGTTCACCTAGACATGAATCCTCTAATAAGAACAGAAATTGACAATGTTGCAGATTCATTAATTTCAGAAATCAGACAGACCAAGAATGAAGTACTGGCTATGCTTCATCTCTATCATCATAAGTTGCGACAATATAGCAAGGGCAACTTCCCCTACGAAACCCGCATCATCTGTGTGTCTTGCGGTCAACTCACTCTCCCAGATGCATCAGATTGTCCAGCTTGTTGTCATACGACATTCAAAGCGGCTGTTTGCACAGCCAGAGTACGAGCCGAGGATTTTTTGACTATTCTAGAGGTCAGCGATTTATGGCCAGCCTTGGGCTGTCACTGGACGATATCCGAGATCGACGAAACATTTCGATGCATGAGCGATGTTGTAGAGGAATTACATTCTTGCGGAGCTCTTCGCAAATGTCCTCTGTACGAAGTATTCTCAACATTAGCTTCAGAGGTTGAGAGTATTATCAGGAGTCGTACCGAAGGGGTGAACGTCAATCTGGTGAAATTCCGTATGCAGCAGATGGATATATAAGTGGTTTTAGAGGTTGCAAACACAAACGTCAAGGTCAAGGGCCACAAGCATAAGTTGTCACCTTGCGATACCAACCAAATAGAGAAATCACATTGCTGCGCCCTAGAGACTGCATGATCACGTGAGATGTCAAGTCTTTGCGGAGATAGATATAAAGGAATAAATGAGGCGGAGCAAGAGGAATAAGATGGGGGCTCTCTGGCGTCTAAGGGCGCTTACAGAGCGTCAATTGATTGCTTCGGACTTCAGCCTCACCAAATCACGGCCAATCTGCAATATAAAACTGAAATGAAACAGAATTCTACTGCAGGGTACCTTGTGCGTCCTTTTCACTTTCGTTTCTACATCGATCAACTTGGGTCACACTCTTTCGAGCAACAAGGCACGTGTTAAACAATGTTTGGGTCCGGGCCCAGTTCCTTGGTCTGACAGGCACGTTGGCACTGCGGCTTGCGATATTGGCGTTTGCGGGGTCAACTGTAAGAGCCGAACTCAAAGCAGCCTTCACCTATCCTGTCGAGAAGGGTTTGTTGTTCTATGAGCTCGATACTATGGGCCTCAGTTACACTTCAAACGTCGCGAATGCAAGTCTCTGGACATTCTGCTGGACGGGAAGCAATGGAAATGTTTTTGTCGACAAGTGAGTTGGGGTGTTGTTGCTCGGGAGGGTGTATCCGACGATCCTCTCAGAGAAGGCAATACCTCAAGCGGTGACATACGTAACAACGGCTCGGAGTTGGTTTTGTGACGGAATTAACCGCTGCGATTTAGTCCCCAAGTCATCAGACGAGGCATATGGTGGTGGAGTTGTGTCCCACAACAAGGGAGGCCGCCGTCTCCCTTCGGAAGCACAGGAGATGGCTGCCCAAGTTCCGCCACAGGAACTGCCGGGATTGAGTGCTCAAGGCTGAGGATCCTGAACGGGGTTCATGTTTGATGCGTTGATACTCCGGAGCCTTGGTTGTGATAGACAACGTGGGATCCGATACTTTAGCCGGAAGATATTGGACACTATTAGCAAGGTGCGGACATTCGGAACATCCTTACCGAATACCGACAGGGAGGAGCCGGTTTTGGGGGCTTGATGCTGCATCTGGAAGGTTTTCATCAGCCTCCGAGCACTCCGGCCAGCTGAAGCTAGGATAGCATAGATCACCTCCCCTAATCAACGTGCATAGAGCTCCACCGCACAAGGGAGAAATTAAGTATAATCCGAACTTTATTTTTCCCAGACATTATGCCGATCGATATCTTTGGTGCGAGGGCTGCGTTGTATTTGTGCTGTTAATAGTGCTGGTTATGAAGGCGAGAATGCGAGAAATGCGAAGTCTTGGAAGCTTGGCTTTCACTTGGATGTGCTGTACTGTGTCAAAGGCACTGTGCGATCTTGCTACGCGCACACGTGCTCAACCATACCTTAGTAAACAAACCGATCTCTTCTGCCCATACAACATGCAAAGCGATGACGTGAACTGTGGACAAGAGGTGAGCAACTTGCAGAAGCTAACTGTATAAAATGTCTTGGCAGTTTAGCCGTCACAACCATGAGAGACATACCACATCACAATGCGCTCAAAGTCTTGGGCGTAGGAATCTCGACGGTTTGCCCCAATACTATGTGGTGTGGCTGGTCTGAGTTGCTAAGTGTTGATTTTATTGTATTCACAGATAGACGAGGAAATGGCAATGGCAATGGCAATGAGCGCAGTCTCTTTGCCAAGGTGGGCACGCGACACCTCTCTCGCGAACAAACCCATCACCAGCAGTCGATCCACTCAGAAACGACCAGGGACGCCATGGCAGCATAGCTTGGCGGGATGTGGGGAGAGCCATGCTAATGCGACAGTTGCGGCGGCTAAGGACGGACTGGGCGTGTGATGATTTGATAGCACGGAGCTACACCATCATCCACAGACGAGGTTCTATATGGATCGCGGATATTACAACGCCGTAACTTGGCAGCCACTGCCATGCCTCGGCAGCTGGGCCCTTGATTTGATTTGCAGAGCATCCAGGCCGACATCACACACACTGAAGAATCAGCCTATTATTAACACGTACGTGCAAACATGCAGTCTTGGCGGCTGCGGAGGGTCGGACAGAGTTGCTAGGTGGGATACACACATGCAACATGCCGGTCCTGGTCATCACACTCCACTGTACTCCGTACATATGTACTATGATGCCAAGTTCAAAGGGGGGGATATGTACTTGCTTCTGTTGGGGCAGCACGGAATCAAATTCTTCGTCGGGGATCGGGGTCTTGCCTTGGCGATAATGCGAACAAAGCGTGTCACGGATACTTCGGAGGCAACACTGATCGCAAAGAGTTTGCACGCAGTCGATCGTCTCATGGCATACGGCACCGGAGTCTTAACAAGTCCGCAGTCAGATTCCCGCCTCGAGAATTCATGAGTGAGAAAGGTAAGGGGTCGTTAGGTTAGATGTGATACCGCCCAGAGACCAGACCAAGTAAGTGCTCATCATAGAGTCGCAAGCTACGGAGTACAGTGCAGACATGCACACATCCATCTACGTAGATTAGTTAGTCGAACGAGTTACACTGATTGGGTTGTGGCGAAGGTATCTTGGCAAGTTTGAACAGCTACTTGGCACTCATCTGTGCTGTCTGTTCCACAAGACATGGACCATGTCATAAGTAGCCTGCCTAGGTAAGTTGCCTTTGTCTACTCTTGCTCCTGTGGTCAACCCGGAAGACCGCACATAAGCCAAGAACAACACCCTTTTAGGATGTCTTGAGCCACCTCTTTTCTGTTTCCACCTTTCAATTGAACTTTCTTCTCCATTTACCTACACGGTGCACGTGCCTACTTCTCAGAACTTCATCACTAACTCATCACCACTTCATGACGTATTCCATGACAAGTATTGAAGAAGTACTCTCCTTCTTGGCTATCTTCTACTTCTAGGCCAGCTATTTTTGCATGCCAAGATGACTCTTGGGGCGTTCCTCGAACCACTGGTGGTGGTGACGCTATTGTTGGGTGGTGCCTGGCTCAACAGGAACAAGGACTATCACTTTTGGGATGGCAGCCATGGATGGGCTGGATACATTAACGACAAGAGGAATGATGACAATAGGAAAATATCCAGCTCATCAGAAAACCTTCTCTCTCCAGGTGGTAGCTGGAGTTCCGGTTCGTCTCCCACTCTGGCTCCGAGCGACAACCTGTTGCCCTCCACATCGCGACGGCGCAAAGTCCAGTTCTTCAAGTACAAGAGAATCGTCACGACCCCCAATACACTTGTGTTCAAGGACCGCTTTCTCAGTCGAGTTCTCCAGAAGTTCCCGTTCCTGGTTGAGGCATGGTACTGGGCCTTCATCTACTGGGTGAGTCGAGATGTGATTCTAGGCGGTGGAGCCTTTCAACTGACACGACGTTCTTCCTTAGGTCTACCAGTTGGGTCGAGCTTTCACTGCGGTAACGATCGTTGAGGGTACTGTCCATGTCGCTCGCAAACATGCCCTCCACCTCATTCACCTAGAAATGCAACTCGGCCTCTTCTGGGAGGTGGGCTTCCAGAAGTGGTTCCTTGACCGTCCGAGTCTGCTGCACTGGATTAACCGCGTCTACTCCTTCATCCATATTCCGGGCACAATCTTCTTCCTGGTAGCGCTGTACTACCTTACTACATCACAGCGTCGAGCCGTGGCTGGCCGAGTTCGCAACGGCTTTGTGTCTGCTGGACCGGCCCTATACGAAGCCAGACGACGAACGATGGCAATGTGCAATCTCATTGCCTTTATTGTTTTTACCCTGTGGCCATGCATGCCCCCTCGACTCCTAAGCGACCCTGACTATGACGGTGATGATGCTGGCGAGGCCAAGAGTTTCGGCTTTGTGGATACAGTCCATAGCAGCACAGGCGAGAGCAGCGTTTGGACGACAAACAAATTCTGCAATCAATATGGTGAGTTGCTCCATTTGTCACTTCCAGGCCTTCGGGGATACGAAAGCAAACTGACATTCTTTAATTCATAGCTGCCATGCCATCGTTGCATTTTGGCTACTCCCTCCTCATCGGCCTGACGATTGCGACCCTCCCTATCAACGGAATCCGACCCAACTCCTGGACGAGAAGCATGATTGTGGTCGCTGGCATGGCCTACCCGACACTTATCTTGACTGCCATTGTCGCGACTGCAAACCACTTCATTCTTGATGCCGTCGCTGGTGCGATCGTCTGTGGCATTGCATGGAATGCAAACGGCCTCCTGCTCAATCTTTGTGTCATCGAGGACTATTTCCTATGGATTGTGCGGATACACAAGCCCGTCAACTACACGGATCCCGAGACGGCTGTTGAGCCGGAGTACCAATCTTCCCTCTTGAGCGAGGATGTATGATGTTTACTTGGTGACTTTGTTTGTGCAAATTTCACGTCGTTTTTAGGCTTCCGGGTAGGAGATTTTATTAGCCACGGGTGGTATGCATTTGGCCAGACAGGACCTTGGTCATCGGCGCATGGTGCTTGGGAGAGCACTAAATAATACTAATGGATGAATAGAACAAGAGAGAACCTTGAGCTGCGTCTACCAAGACAAGACCCTGGGTATATCGAGAAATGGTTCATGGAAACGTTTCAGTATTGTTTGTTGGATGTTGATTCAGTGTCTTTTTTTTTCGCCAGACTTCGCAAACGTACGCGTAGGCTTAGCAGCTGAGGCTCAAGGCAGCAAGGTTCACTACCAAAAGGGCCCAGTAGAGGGAACCTCGATGGCCAGGATCAGGTGTTGCGTATGTCCATACGTAGGTATTTTCTGAATAGAGGCGAAGGATGAAGGATGACTCGTCTCCCTGGATCGACTGACAAACGCCACGAATCAAGCTGTCGCTCCAAGGTACTAGTACTTTATAATTCAAGTAACTGTAGTGCAGTATCATAGTACATGTACCTCTTCTTGCCCCTCTGTGGCTTGACCCTTGCGTGGCGGGGCACCTGTCCTGCGTCATTCAGCCACGCTCCATTGGTTACAGTTCCCGACCAACTTAAACCGGCCATATCACTCCGTGAATCGATGGCATGAAGTCGTAGCGGTTTCTCTCTTCTTCAGCGAGAAGTTTTAGCCATCTGCTTTGGCCCCTAAAGACGAGAGCGTGGCCGTATCGTCTTCTGACCCCAGTCGGAGCTGAAAAGGACGATATTCAGCTAACCGCGAGAGTGACGAGACTGTCTCCAACAGAGCTCCCGCTATGGCCTCCGGATCAGCATCTCAAGATGAGGTGCCTCGAGCTGCTTCGCCATCGACGAGCTTCTATGCATTGAGTGACGACGAAGAGGGAGGATATGATACCATCACGCATACGGAAACAGGCAGGGGAGTCAAGCTGCTTTTCTCAAAGAGCAAGGTATGTACTTACTTGGGCATTAACCATGAGGCTATCTATCATCTGTGGAATACCTTGCTAATCAACCGCTGCAGGTTTATGTCCATCCTACGCCATCCGCAAAGGACAACATACCGGGCTACATCGCTCTCCTCCAGCAGAAGCCGCCTAAATATGAACGCGACCGTCCCACGTCCTCGTCCTCGATAGCCTCGTCATCGATAGCCTCGTCAGACCTCCTCTTGGCCTGGGTCCCCGAGTCTTCCCTTGGCGATTCGGCGAGTGTATATGTTAAGGTCGACCTCTGCGATGCGGACTCGCCACCGAAGCAGTCATACTTGGTGCCTCCACCTCCCACCGTGACCGCACACAGCAGTTCTGTCGGTGGGTATGCCTTTGCCATCCCCATGAGCGCCGTATACTCACTTCTGGTTCGGCCACCGAGCATGGGTTGGTGGTATGGTTCGGTAATCATCAACTCGAGGGGAGGAGATAGCTTTCCTGCGCTCTTCTTCCACGATGATGAGTGCCAGAGCACCATACTGCAGAAGAAGAGGCTCGCTAGAGACACCTTTGATCCCTTTGGTGAGAGTGGCCAGATGTTTTGGGGTGCTGATGAGGTGCTTCGCTGGCTGCGGAGGTATATCCAAATCGAGAGGTCAACAGCTGAGCCCAACATTTACCTCATCGAACCTAGCAGGGAGGACCTCGAGGGCTTCACGGTCAAGTCAGCCGCCAAGGCCCAAGGCAATCAAGATGGTAAGGGAGACGCCTCGGGATCCAACAAAAAGGATGCACAGATGGATCCCTTTATGAAGTTCGTCAAGGAGACTGGCTGGAACATTATGGAAAAGTTCAGCAAAGTCACAACCTTTACCAGGAGAGCGGCCCACGATTTGGCAGAGAATCCCAACGTGCCCCCTCAAATGAAAAGGCTACTGAGGAATCCGGAAGTCCAGACGCTACAGGATGAGTTCGATAGTGCCAGAATATATCTAGCCAGGTGGGCCATGGGAATGGCAGAACAGAGCGACCGCGACCGAAGACAGCGGATATGGACCGTTCGTGATGTGATGGACCTTGAGGATACTGACGTTGGTGAATTCGAGCTGCTCGACGGGACTAGCTCTCTATCTCTCGGAGAGAGGAGAAAGCCGATTACGATCGAGGAGTGGGATGCCTTTTTCGACCCTGAGACGGGCCGTTTGTCTGTGACTGTGGATGAGGTCAAGGAGCGAATCTTCCACGGTGGATTGGATGCAGATGATGGAGTTCGAAAGGAGGCATGGCTCTTTTTGCTGGGCATTTATGAGTGGTATGGTACCCTGGATGAGAGGAAAGCTACAATTGCCTCTCTACGGGACCAGTACTACAAACTCAAGCACTCATGGTGGGAGCGACTAGATGGAGAGGGAGGAGACGGTGAAACGGGTGAGTGGTGGCGCGAGCAGCGTGGGCGTATCGGTAAGTTGGCCTCTTGATCCCGTAACCCATTGCTGATCAGAATACTGACTACTTGGAGCAGAAAAGGACGTTCACCGGACTGATCGCCATGTTCCCATCTTCTCTGGAGAGGACACTCCGCACCCAGATCCCAACTCACCGTTTGCCGAAGTAGGCACCAACGTCCATCTGGAGCAGATGAAAGAGATGCTCCTTACATACAATGAGTACAACAAAGACCTCGGGTATGTGCAGGGTATGTCTGATCTCTTGGCTCCCATTTATGCTGTCATCCAGGACGACGCGGTGGCATTCTGGGCTTTCCAAAAGTTCATGGACCGGATGGAACGCAACTTCTTGAGGGACCAGTCAGGCATGAGGAGCCAGTTGATGGCACTGGACCAGCTCGTCCACTTCATGGACCCAAAGCTGTGGAACCACCTACAGAGTGCCGATAGCACCAACTTCTTCTTCTTCTTCCGCATGATCCTGGTCTGGTTCAAGCGGGAGTTTGAGTGGATGGATGTGCTCCATCTTTGGGAGTGTTTTTGGACTGATTACTTGACCTCTAACTTCCACCTGTTCATTGCGCTCGCGATCCTGGAGAGGCACCGCGATGTGATTATGACGCATTTGAAAGCGTTTGACGAGGTGCTCAAGTATAGTAAGTGCATTTAACGTCCCTTTTCTTCGGTCTTCGGGAAATGACTGACAGCTGTGAACAGTCAACGAGCTCTCTAACACCATCGACCTTGAGTCAACGCTGGTTCGTGCCGAGGTTCTCTTCCGACGCTTCCAGCGACTCGTCGAGGCCGTTGATAAGAAGCAAAACTTCCCGGCCCCAAGAATAGAAGAAAACAAGCCTTCGTCTCCTGATGCAGTTAATGGTGCCGGGCCGGCCACCAGTCCAGCTCAGAAGCCGTCCCCAAAGAACAAGGGAAAGACTCCAGAGCCAGCCCCGCAGCAGCAGGAAAGAATCATAACGCCTGAGCTGCGCAAGCTTCTGAGTAGGAAAGTCGAGGTGCTGCCACGGTCTGCAGTAGCCCCGAAGACGGATGAAACAGCTGCTTCAAAATAAAGGGGACTGATGGATCATCTTGAAATTGACTGGTATGATTGGTATGTAGTTATGGATCTGATGGTGGAGTTTGGTGTTTGTAACTGGGAATTATGCTGGGAACTTTTCTATATATAACTGACGAATTCGTATCATTGGCTTTGTCGTGCAATGTTAGAGAGAATCGATGCTGGGTGAGAAATATTAATATGTATTTTGTCCTCTCAACCATGGCCCCCTTCCTCTCACCTCCTCTTGTTGCTGGCACACATCTCATGTACTATGGTATTATACACTTGCTCTCATCGATATGCCCTCGGTCCGCTAGGTAGGCCCTGTCTCCGAGGGCCATTGCTTGGTAGTCCTTGTCTCGCTCCTCCACCACCACCATTACCGCCGCCTCCTCCCCCTCCTCCACCTCCCGAAAAGTCCGAAAAGCCATCGTTGTTTGACCACGGGGCATTCGCACCTAGATATGGTCTATTATCTGGTGCACCTCCATAACCACTGCCTCCTCCACGTGAGCCGTCGTACGCTCCTCCCGGTGCGAATCTGTCTTCGTAGTTCCCCGAATAGCCACCGCCACCGCCACCTACGGGTGCTGGTGCTGGTGCTGGTGCTGGTGCTGGTGCTCCGCTCGGTGGAGGCTGGAACGGTCCTTGTGAGTTCTGGGATGACGGACTTGTTGTTCGTGTGCCCCAGAGACGCTGCTTCAATCGATCCTGCGCTGATCCCCCGCCGGCCTGGCCCTGACTACCAGTACTTTGATAACTCCCCGTCCGGGGCCCCGATGACGCTGATCTCCCAAGTAATTCATCCCTCCCACCAGGCTGCTGCTGCTGTTGCTGCTGCTGCTGAACCGGTGCCGCAGCTGGCCTCCCCGTTCTCAGACTCTGCATCTTCGGCTGCTGCCCCTGTCCCTGTGCTGCATTATTATCCCATAGACTGCTCAGCCCTCCCGCACCGGGTTGTTGTCCGGCCGGTCCGCCGAGGCCGCCGTAGCGCGAGCCGACCTGCGGCTGCGCATACAGCGCCTGAGGAGCCTGCGCGGCGGCCTTTGGGTCCGGAGGCAGCCATGAGGGCGAGGGACGGCCCTTTTCGGAATAGTAGTTTCGTAGGACGCGGCAGACGTGGGTGTCGTCTTCGGTGTCGCCGTCGGCCTCGCTGGAGAGGAGGGTGGAGCGGAGGGAGGAGATTTGGGAGGAGGTTTTGGTGACGAGGTTGGAGTACCAGGAGCTCATGGCGGGGGCATGTGATTGGCGGTTTGGTTATGTTTCGTCGTGAGGAATAGAGAGGGGAGAAGAAAGGCTGCCGCGAGCTTGAGGTTCTTGGAAAGGTTGAGTTGAGTGCTCTGAGATTTGGCGGTGATGCTGCTGCTGCTTGGAGCCGTGGAATGAATGCGGTTCGAGGGCGGTGTGAATGTTCCTGTCTCAGACCCGCAAGCGATTCCGCATGATTCTGATATATGAAGCAATAGAGTGGTTGGTGGTGCAGTGCTGTGATGTTGTTGTTCAGGAGGAATCAAGGAGAAGAGCGAGGCGGTTAATGACGTGGGGTTGGAGATGCTAGGGAGGTAGTCGTATTAAACTTGATGCTTGTATTTAGTGGGGTGAGGCCTCACATGACAGATGACAGCGCCCCGTCAATGCATAAAGGAGTCGTCCTAGCAGTGTAATGCATCTGAAACCTTCATGAGAACTGCAATTCAGCAATTGTTCTGTACACAATGAAAACCCGTTTTATTGGTATCCGAACGCCGCAATGCTATGAAGCCCATATATCTGGGTTGTAAGCTACAATTTGAATCCATTCACAAATAGTCTTCTCCCCGTCAGTCCTTCACCACGACAGGTCGTTGGTCAACGTCAGCTTCTCCTTCTCCTGCTGCTTCGGCCGCTTGCTCTTGATCTTGGTGACCTTGCCACGCTTCCTCTTGTTGCCCGCCTTCTCCGCCTCGGACTCCTCGCTGTCCTCTTCTTCCTCGTCCTCATCCTCGTCCTCGCTCTCCAACCAGTCCTCGAGGTCTTCAAGCTCATCCTCGTCGCTCTCGCCAATGTCAGAGACGTATTCGATGGCCTTCTCGGCGTCGTCCTCGCTCTCGAGTTCCTCGTCATCCTCCTCAATGCCATTGTCCATATCCTCGTCCCGCTGACCCTGGCCATCCCGCTCCATGGCGTTCAAGACCTTCCTCCAGATATCTTCGCTGACGTTGAGGGGTTGGTCGCCGTAGGCGCCCTGTCGCAGGCGCTCAAGCAGCTCTCTCTCAATGGTCCTCTCCAGCTTGGCCGCAGCCTCAGCCTTGCGCTCTCTCGTTGCTTCACGGTGCTTGATTTTGGGGGCCAGCTTAGGCACCAGCTTCTCGCCCAGACGGTCCTCCTCGGCTGCGATTCTGCGCATGCGAATCTGCACCTGCGTCAAGCGGGTGAGACGCTGCTTGCACTTGTGGATCAAGAACTTGGGCCAGTAGATGAGCCTCTCGTCAATCTGCTCCAGCGCCTTGGTGTAGTTGGTGGACAGCTTGATGCGCTCCCACATCTTGGACGGTAGGTGGGCTCGCTCAACCGTCTTCATGTAGAGGTATAGCGTCTGCTTGGTCGGGTGCTGCCGAACGGTGGCATACCGCGAGTTGGCGAGGGGACATGACTGGCGACTGCAGAGACCAGTGACGTTGTATTCATTGCGGCAGAAGGTTTGCTTCTTGTCCGTTCTGGTTGTCTGTGAGCTTCTGTTGAACCAGCTGAAGATGGGAGATTTTTTTTCACCTACTTTAGTTTGAAGGCGCAGAACTGCTGGTTGATGATTTGCCATACAATCTCATCCGAAGCCATCTTGGCGAATTGCCTCTTCGTAGAGGGCGTTCAATTGCTTGCGGCTTTGGCTGGTTGATTGATTGTTCTAGGGAGCAAATTTGCTTTGATACAGACAGGTCTGAGAGATGCAGAAGAAGCTGCACCCAAAAAAAAGTCCTGGCGGGGCGGATCCTCTCCAGACTCGAGATTTTTTTGCCGTCCCATCATAGGCCCAAATTTGCACGCTTGTCCCAGCCACTGCACCTCGGCTTTCACCGCCTTCCTGGTTGGCGCGTGGGCCTGGAGACGTGCTGCGGCGCCGGAATAATCCACTCTCCGGGTCGATATGACGACTCCCTCCACAGCTCAGCTTAGTATTGCTGAGCGGATCTGATCTGCGTCACCTCGCCGGCAACCAACTGCTATTCTTTTGCCCATTTCGCAGCGACAAACCGATTAATTGTGCTTCGTTTGACGACTCCTCCTGCGATCCCCCTCTCAGCCTCTTCTGTCCCCTCCGCGGGGCGACCGATCCTCCACGCGCGACATCCCGCAACGAGTCTCTAATTCCAGCCAGCAAACCATCGCCCACCATGCCAACCGCCGGCCTGAAAACCATCATCGCCCTCTCCTTCGTCCTCGCCGTTGGCTTCCTCCTCGTCATCCTCTCCTGCGCACTCTTCAAGGTCTATTACCCGCTGCTGGTCGTCGCCACCTACGTCCTTGCGCCAGTGCCGAACTGGATCTGCGGCCGCTGCGCAAACCCAGATGACTTCGTCGAGAGCGGCGGCGCGGCGGTTCTTGATTTGGGGAGGTTCTTTACTGGCTTCTTTGTTGTGATGGGCATTGGTGCGTTCCCACCCTTTCCCTGACTGCTGCTGTCCCCGCGGAGGTGTTCATGTCCTAATGCTGTCTTCTAGCCCTCCCTGTTGTCCTTGCGCATTCCGACCTCATCCGAGTCGAGGCCATGATCATGTCCATTACTGGTGGTTTGTTGATCTACGGGACGATCATCAGCTTCGGTATGTTCTTCCAGGAAGAGCAGGAATTTTAGACGCCCGGCCCCCCCGTCATCGTCCAGCCGATAATATGAGTAGGTTCTTGGGAATGGGAGTAATAGGGAAAGAAACGACGTTCCGGGATGGCGCTATCAAGAGCTGTATGACGTATCATGTGTACCATATTTCATGCGAGGTTTTTCACCAGGCATTAAGCGGTCTTCCGGGTATCGTTGCTTTGGTCTAGGGTGTGTTTTGCTTTTGAAAGGTTCAGGTTTCGATGTTGGAGCCATGCCATTTCTCTCTAAAGTCGCTTGTGCTTTGTATGCGTGTGTGTATGTGTATGTGTCTATCTATGAACCCGCCCTCTTGGTGCTGTTGAACCCTGAAACTCCAGTTAATCCATACGTTGAGGTATTTATACTCCCGTTTGTCTAAGCAACATCTTTGAAAATGCCCAGCGGTCCGCAAAGCTTCGTAAACATCTCCTCCCTCTCCCCCTCCGGTGTACTTAACGTCGTCACAGCGCCCCCTGCCCCAATGCGCCACACTTCTCTTGGTCTCGTCTCGCCCTCCTCCGGCGGCATTGTTTCATCATCCCAGCGGAACATGGTCCGGATAGTGACGCTCCAATCGCCCTGGCCCTTGACGTCGAGGAAGCCAACGACGCCCGAGTACAAACTTCGCTCGGTGGGCTCGATGACGCGCAGGATTTCGCAGCTTCGCTTCTTAGGAGCGCCGGTCATGCTTCCTGGAGGAAGAGCAGCGGCGAGGACGTCCAGGCCGTTGAGCGAGGATTCGTTCATCGGAAGTTGTCCGTTGACGACGGTGATCATTTGGAAGACGGAGGCGTATTCTTCCACCTTGAGCAGTTCCGGCACAGTTACGCTGCCAGCACCGCAGACGCCGTGTAAGTCGTGCCGGACGAGGTCCACAATCATCAGGTTCTCTGCCTCCTCCTTCGGAATGTGCAGAAGTTTCTCGGCCTGGGCGAGGGTTGACACGGCTTCTGATTTGCGGACCGTGCCCTTCATGGGCCGCATGGAGCAGAGACCTTTGGGGTCGTGGGTGAGGAAGCGCTCGGGGGAGCTGCTAAGGATGGTGGCACCGCCGAGGCGGATGAAAGAACCGAAAGGAGCGGGTTGTCTGGCGCGGAGGGTTCGGTAGATCTGCCACGGGGTGCCGTGTCGTGATGCTTCTTCAGTTGACATGTTTGTACTGTTGTCATGCTTGGATTGACCGTTGCTCAGATGTGTCCGCAAGTGGTGTGGGATGTCGTTACCTGGTGGTCGGGTCATAGTCGTCTGTGCTGTCAGACAAAGTTCGTAGGACTGGCCCTCGCTGATGGCATCCTGACATTGACGGACATCATCCTCATACTTCCCTGAATCCGGAGTTCTGAAGCGCAGCCTTCCCTTGGACTCCTGCACCTCACGGAGGAGTGGCTCGCCAGTTCGTCCCCCCTTTGCTACGACCTTGTAGTCTTCTGCTCCGCAGCCAGGATGTCGCCATGCTCGAGAATTCTGAAGCGTTTTGACAAGATTATCAATCCATGCCTCAGTGTCCGACTCGTGATCCATCAGGGCCTGGATGTAAGCCACTCCCGCCTGGTGGTCAAGAACAATGCTCTTTGAGATCCAAGCAAAGCACAGGTCCGGTCTATCGTGGCCCCTGGTCTTGGATATGACTCCCGGACTCAAAACACTCAGTCCCATCTCATAGGTGACAAATCCCATAAAGCCGCCCTTGAACGCTGGCTGTTGGCCTCCTTCGTCTGACACCCTCCTTCGCTGCCAAAACTCAGAGATGATTTTCCAGACGTCATAAGCGCCGTGCTCATCGCTGCTGTCAATCTCTATCCGCTGACACTCTTCATCCCGATTCGATGTCTTCGGTCGCCGTAAGGTAACATAGCTGTCTCCAACATGATACTCAAAGCGCAACGCCTTGTCCGCTTCCAGTGCAATGATGGTGTTTCTTGCCAAGGGGTCGCCGTTGATAGTGCTCGAGGAGTCCAGCATAATGGAATTGACATCCCCAACCCCCAGAAACTCCGCCACATCCGCAGCATCAACACCGTCAGGAAGCTTGATCTGACGACAAGAGTAACCAAGCGCAATATCCGAGGACGCCAGCCCAGACTGCATATCCCTCCACCACTTCCGAGTAGGAAGCTTCCGTTCGGCGGCGACACTCCGCTCGATGATCCTGGCCGGGTCGAAACTGTCCGCGTATTCCGCAACATCAATCGGCTGGATTTCCCTCCCCATCGACTCGTTCCACTTGAGAGCCTGGCTGAACCAGTTCCTCAGCACGTCACGCGCCGCTGGACACGTACACACACTCTCGGGATGATACTGAAGCCCCCAAAGCGGCAACCTCGCATGCCTCACACCCATCAAGATCCTCTCATCTTCGCCCCCCTCCTCCTCGCTCTTCTCCATCGTCCACGCCAGCGGCACCAACTCCGGCGCAAGCTTCGGAGACAGCCACATCTCACTCCCCCATCTGTCCACAGGAACATCATCCTGTCCTACATCCACACAAAGGCTATGATACAGCGTTGCCGTACACCGCGGAACGCCGTTGAAGATATCCGCCCCCCGATGTCCAATCTCCCTCACCATGCCGTGCAAGCCCCTCCTCAACTTGCGGATCCCGCCGCCAAAATGCTCAACCAGGCTCTGGAAGCCGAGACAGATGCCCATCACGGGAACGGCCTTCTCCCGGGGCAGACTCCACAGCAGGCGGAACGCTCCGACATCCGCCTCGCAGAGCGGTGATCCCGGTCCCGGCCCGCACACCACGGCATCGAAGCTCGGCAAGCGGGCGAGGAACTGCTCGGGCGTCCAGTCGGGACTGGGGTCTGGGTGCAGTGTTTTGAGGTCCATGTGCAGGACGTACACGAGGACATCGTGGCCCAATGCTTCTTTGAGGAGCGAGACGATGTTGTTGGTGAATGAGTCGTATGCGTCTAGAAACAGAATCCTTCGTCGTCGTTGATGATGATGGTTATGACTGTTGTTTTCTCCGCCTTCCGCTGAAGGACTTGGAGGGCCCTCCATGGCTGGCGAGTGAGACTGTGATTGAAGCAGAGGCATCGCTTTTTGTTTATGAGGAGTTGCTCAATCATCCGTCATAATCTCATGTAGAATGATGACTCTCATGTAAGAGAGTGAGGAGGTAGGGAATAGAGCAAGTAGGATTTAGCTTAGGGCAAAAGTCGGAATTGCCACCAAAGTCACAGGTGCTATCTAGGTATGGTAGTACTACCGATGGACCAACAAACATAAAAGCCAAAGATAACCTTTTTTTGGGGCCTTTATCAATCATGCGGTGTTTTTTTAACGTCTTGACGCCCGGTTTCTCAGTGTTATCGTCGCTATTAATTGATTCGTATTTCATACATAGCAACAACTTTTTCAGTGTTAAAACTCACCAACGGATATACTCCATAGTCTAATAAATGTCCGAATATGGCCGAAAATATCGTAGGCAATTTGAAAGTAAATCAAAGCATCCGCAGTGCCACCCCATACGATATGATGTTATCAAGCACCCAAAGTCGTCAGATTTCATATGGTCATAAGACTTCGTATCAATTGCACATCTTCATCTACCAACACGACAGATAAGCTATACACAGATATGGTATATATCGGAAACGTACACGCATCAACGCTGCTCTGTTGCCATCATCATAAAAATCCTCTATACAAGAGCCACCGGCCAAAGAAAGAAACAAGCGAGCCCCGTCACCCAGCACCTTCAGTCACTGTCCTTGACCGTCAATATACACGGCTGTCTGGAATGCCACATCCTCCGCTCCTTGCCCCCAAGCGCCGCATCCATCATCCTTTGGGTATCTGACCGCAGCCGTCCTTGGGGCTTGCCAGCCTCCTTGGTGGCTTCTTCCCACACTTGGACTTCTTCCACTGACGCCGCAATCTCAAATTGGCCTCTGCAAAGCGCCGTGAAGCCAAGGACAAAATCCGTGCTGCCTTTGGCTTTGAGTTCCGGTAGGAGCTGTTGTAAGGTTCCGTTCCAGACGAATTTCCGCGTGTAATCGAGCGCAACATTGACGGGGCGATGGCATAGAGCTGGCAGAAGCCTGACCAACGGGTATATCGGCCGAGCCGTCCTGTTCGTGATGTGTACCCGCACCTGCATGAACTCATCCACGTAGGCCGTTTGACCATCATTCCTATCGGTGTCGTCTGCCTTCTCCACCGACACGTCAATGCCAACCTCGCCAACCTTGATTGTATCAATCATCCGAGGAGTAAGTCGAATATTCCTAAGTTCAACCACGCCGCCTCGCTTCGGCACAGAGGTCGTTCTCCATGTTGCTTTCAAGCAGTCCAATATTCGTTCTCGGTACCAGAAAGCCTCTCTGTTGGCTCGCTCCATTTCGGGAGATATCTTGCTCGTGCTGACCACAAACTGCCTGTTCCGCGAAGGGTTCAGGCTCGGAATTGAGGCGTGCGGATCTTCCAAATAAACTCTCTTAACAGGAATGATGACGCGGTTCGTCTTGCCTGGCAGAATTTTTTCTTCAACGGCTACACCATCCTCGCTTTCGAAGCGTACCGCCATTTGGCTGGGCCATGCGTTGCGCAAGTCCATAGACAAGAGGCAGTATTCGTCAGGCGTGGCAGGATTGGTGCCTCCAAGGCTGTCCCACAAAGGCTTCGGAATATGACCATGTATAGGCACCGTGTCGATTCGGGTCAATTCGACACTGGCATTCACCGTGACTGTCAAGTCTACCGACACCTGTCGTGTATAGAATTGCTCTGTCACTTCGTCTCGCGGAACCCCGAGGTATGTGTAATCAACTTGAATCGTCGCCTGTGTCAGTCCCGGCTTGCCGAGGATTTCGAATTCAAATGTCGCCTCTCCTCCAGGAGCAATATTGCGGCCTTGATCGCTTCTAGGAAGTCGCAGTGCTTGCTTCCTCATTAGAATCAACTCATACTCGTAAAGCTCTGCAAGAGTTGCATCTCGACTGGTAAGAGCTGCTTGAAGCGGCTCTTGCGTAGAATCCTTGAAGGAAAATAGCATGAAGTCGACAGGCGTTGTGGATACATTTTGCAGAGTTACTGAAAAGATCTGTCTCTCGCCTTCCAACATCATAACTGAAGACTGCGGGAGCGTCGTTGACTTGACAGTAACAAGAGGCTGAGGCTGTGTGACGTTCAAGCTCAAGCTGAGTGGCTCCAGGGGTAGACCGGTGGGTTTACCTGGTGTAGGCAACGCATTGGGTGACATGGATGGGATGCCTTTTGCCTTGATCTTTTCCTCCCTGTGTGGAGTCCACGGCTTGGGAAAGATGGCGAATCTCCTCTCCCTACAGCCTCGGATCTTGACAATAGCACCCGTGACCTTGATCGATCCCGGTTCTTTTGCCCGGCCCTGCAATCGCAATGCCTGTGTCCGATACGCACCAATGACTGCGCTGTCCGGCAAAGCCTCGAATTCAACGCCTTCCGTTCCCAGGCGTATGCTTTCAATATCTAGGTCGATGTCGTAGGTGTTTTGCAACGTGACTTTAAAGGTTGCCAGCTCGCCAGCCAGCAAATTCGCAGCAGATGTCTCATCTGGCTCTTTCAAAAAGGGGTTGTAAATAAACGGGTTAACGTCCTGCGAAGCGCGGGTAGCCGAGGCTCCTGGCAGAACGCTGCGAGCATGGGGTATCGGAACTCGCGTACTTGGTAGAGGTTCCAATTTGATCTCTCGGACGAGAAATTCATCCCAGTATTCAGCCGCCAAGTGTTTCATACCCAATCTCTGAACGAGAGTGGATGTTCGGGAGATATTGGTCACTAAGCGGACCTGCTCATCCCTGTGAATCATCGGCGCCGCATCTTCTCGACGGGGTCCCGGAGCGATGCCCGATCCAGCGGTACGCATAAGATCACTGGAAAACTTGAGGACTCCGTTAAAGTCTGGCAATGCTTCTGAGAAGTTGATACAAGCTCGAAGGATGTTCAGTTTGATGCTCGTGAAGCCGAAGAATCTCGTAGATAGCTGACCGCGTATCCTAGTGATGACTGCTTCATCTGAATCATCAAAACCTGCAGCCAATGAATGCCGCCGTGACTTGGCCTTGTCAAACCCGACGACGCCATATGACTTGCATAGGACTTCGAGAAAGGCTTCTAGCCCCTGTTCGATATCGCCCTCGCTCAAGTCTAGAGCCATTGCGCCGTTATTCTGCGAGTTCCCGGGCGCTAGCGATACCAATCCCGCAGCAGGGTGAACGCCAGCCTCCGCAGCACCACGTGTCCGCGCTTCTACAAGCCCGCCAATGAGAACCGAAACCAGTTCACGAATAACCATTGCCTTCTTGCGGCGAAAGCCTAACGGTCCTAATATCGCTGCGATACCGCTCAAAATTGACACTCGATCAACATTGGTAAGCAACTCCGTCTGTGTTGTAGGAAATGCCTTGAAGAGAAGATTCATAATGTGCTGCCTCGTCGGTGTAACCATCAAGCGGGGCGATGTCGTCAAGTCCTTGTCGAGGCCTTCGCCAGTAACAATCATATCTAGGGCTCGCTGATTGAGCTTGCCCTCGCAGATGTGTAGAGCTGCAAGGATCTTGCTGAATCTAATTATCGTCTCAGACAATGGCAGAGGCGGGAGGTTTTCGGCCGACACCCTGGAATACAGACCAATAATCCTGTCACAGAGTTCAGGGAGAAGAGATTGAAGATGTCGAATGTGTTTGGGTTGACTCGGGTCTGCAGGTTCTGGCTCTGGTTTCGTTGAAGGGTTGCTTTGCCTATCCTGAGGAGGTAGGCATACCATTGGTACTTGGAATTCCAAGTTTGACCAGCCGAGGAGGAAGAGGTTCATGAGAATCAACTCCAGAGCTTTCCCGTGCCAGATGTGATCATTCAGCGACCGCGCAGCAGTGGCTCCTTCAATCAGCTCCTTCAAGGAGTCGCTCCAGCGACCAGCCTGGAGATACATGGAGCCAACGACCACGGAGGATCGGCCTTTGCCCTTGAGCCGCCACCGGTCGTTTGCCCCGCCTGGTCCAAAGCCCTGCACAGATACGCGATCGCGATTGGTGTCCCGAAGCTCGTCAATTCTGTCAGATCGAACTTGTTTAAAATCAGGAGAACCTGGCAAGCTACTAGGAACACTCTGAGGACCATCGGGACTCATGGGAGTTTCTGGTAATCCACCCCTCACTGGTGTAGATGGCCGCGCAGGTGTGGAGCTACTCGAGCTGATGTTGGGCCAAGACGGAGCTTGTGGCATAGACATTCGCACATTTGCTCTGTCTGATACGCCAGTAGTCGAATTTGAGCGTTGCAGGTGCTGAGGGAGGATAAACTGCGTGTTTCTCCTAGCCGCATTATTGGCAGACATCCCCTCTCCACCCCAAGTCCCTCCATTCATCTGTCTCGCCAACGAATAGTGTCCAGGAGACTCGATTGCCGTCATAGCCTCAAAGGACTTCGCAAGGGTCGTCATCTCGGCCAGCAGAACGGACGATATATCACACATGAGCGTCTTCATCGTTGTCCTCTTACACTCCTCCAGTGGCGGAATGGTCACTATTCCCTCAGGCATGGGCACCTCCGTCCCAGGCGCCGCATAGTCGAAGATGAGCACCCGGTGTGCGAGAGCTTTGGGATAGTTATCCCGTAGGTCCTCAAGCTCCTGGTATAATGCTCGGATATTCTTCTCCACGATGGTTGGCCCCGTGCCGTTCACGGAATGTCTCTTGCTGAACGATGCGTCACTGAGCTCCTTGCCATCAGCCAGCGCAATAATTGCCATTGGTTCTCGGTATAAGTCGAAAGGCGAGAGTGCCAGATGCGACGGCGGCGGGACGTGGGTTATGAGGTCATAGAGAATCGCGCCGTCCGGATACGCCAACGGCGAGAACATGTCTTGATTGCTTCATTAGCCCTATCTTGCTCGTGGCGGCGGCGGTATCTCGACAGTAGGCACTTACTCCTGTTCGGTCGCCCATCGGCGCTGATATCCCGTAGATGGACGACATGTTCAGCACGCAGCCTCTCCACGAAGGAGGCAAACCTATCCGCCTTGATCTTTCCAAGAGGTGGAATCAGTGCGTTCACCCTCGCGGGAGCAATGGGAAGCAAAGGGTCCAAGCTCATCCTAGCATTAGGAGCTGTTCAACATCGTTTGGCGGGATTGACACCGGGAGCATGTCACAAGCTGACGACTGATTTGCGCAATATGCTTTGTACGACAGGCTGCTATGTGCGCATGCTCGTACCGCGGCCCGTTTCGTTTTCGGTGTTGGATCGTGGGAGACGAATTGCAAGCTCTGAGAAAGCTGGTCTTGGTGGTGTGTCCGCCGATTCAACAGCTTGTCGCATTGTCCCACTCGTGACACACTACGCTTTGGGACTTGAGGCGGTGGAGGCTGGATAGGCCCGGAATTGATATTTTTACGCCCCGAGAGGCTAGGTTACTACAGTGGCACAGTGGGGGTGCTGGCTCAGGAGGTTGATGGCTGGCATTAGGCGCTGATAGGCCAAAAGATCCACGGCTATCAACTGGATGCGATTTCCAACTTTGCCATCCAGTGGAGATGGATGACATGCATGGATCCAGATAGTTGATGTGAAGACTTAAGGTAGTAATAATAATGTGATGTCTTCAACTTCATGCGCATTGTATCCAATTCCAGTTCATTTCCACATAACACAGACGTGAAACCAGTAGGTGGTGGTATATGCCAAAAAATGACACCGCATTCCCGTTGTTCATGCTCAAATGTCCAAGATTCGACTCTAAATCCTTTTGTCACTAACCTCATAATCACCACCATCCAAGTAAGCCTCGGTTTCACTTCATATCTCCACCGCATCGCATCGGCCTCGTTTCACATAGTCATTGGCGTTGCTGTTGCCTCCGACGGACTCGTAGTCTTCTTGCCGCCATCCCTAGCCTCCACAGTCAACTCACTCTCGAAGATGTCGACAGCAAGGCTGGCCTCCACAAAGTCCTCCATCTCCTCGGTAACCGTCTTCAGCTTTTCCTTGACGGACGCTGCGCCTTCTGCGCCAACAATATGTCGCGATGGAGGATTCTCATGGCCTCCGATAGCCGTCAACGCATGCACGGTTTCCATGACCAGCTTATCCACTGCCGCCGGGGGTAGTTTAGGGAACCGCGAGATAATCTCTCCCACTCCTTCCTCCGGTTCAAGGGATATACTGTCCGGAGATGTCGACGTCTCTTCAAACTCGGGAAGTGTCGGCACGGCGGTTTCTGGGTTAGAGTTGAGGACGTTTGTGAGTATATCTCGAACGCTCGGTGCCTGGGCAAAACTATTCGCGTATGCTGGAATCTGAGGCGCAAAAGTGATCCGATTGGTGAGAGACTGGATCTCCTGGTTGGGCTGAACGATGGTGACCTTGATGTTGAAAGGAGCAACTTCATACGCCAGGGAGTCGCAGAAGCCTTCAAGAGCCCAGGTGGCGGCGGCGTACATGGACATGTGAGGGGTGCTGATGTGGCCGCCGGTGCTAGAGAGAATGATGATATGGCCGGTATGCTGGGCTCGGAGCTGAGGCAAAGTTGCCTTGATGAAGTTGACCTGGGAGAAGTAGATGGCCTCAAACTGATCCCTGACCAGATTTTGGGTAGCCAGGTTCGTCGACAGCTCCTCGACAGTGCCAATCACAGCTACTCAATATCTCATCAGCGCCATTCCCACATGTCGATAACGAATACCATGTTCGATGCTTGCTTCACTTACCTTCCGACTTGCAACATAGCAAAATGTCCACTCTCCCAAACACTTCCACCGCCTCGGCAACCGCCGCGCCGCACCCGCCCATTGACCGTGCATCGCACCGAATGCCCCGAATCCTATCCTTCCAGCCCTCCCGATCCTTACGCAAACTCTTGCACTCATTGATCAGCTCGCGGAACTCAGCGCTCCGCGCTTCATTCTCGATCTCAAGCGGGGGCAGACACGCCGCCACACAGTCCCCGTGAGAGAGCAGCTGACGGATCAGACGCACCGCCAACGGCGACAGCGACGCAGTCAGAAGCCAAGTGCGAGGCGAGTTGTGGGTCGCTGTTGTTGAGGGAGCTTCGTCAGCCATTCGCGATGCTCACTGCTGACCCTCGTGGGGACATTTTCTTTTCGGGTGGGATTGTGTGACGGGTAAAAAGGTTGGATGAATGACGAGGCGAAAATAAAAATAGAAGGGTTGGGAGAAGAACAGGGAGGAAGTACGAAGTACTCGGTAATAGTAATGGTAAATACGAGGTGGGAAAAATGCAGTTAGAGTTTCGGGACAAAGCTCAATTTTGCTGCCAAACAGATGCATTCGGAAAACGTGTTAGGTATATAGTAGGAATACTAATAAGGTACGTACGGAATGAGGGGTTTGGCAGCGAAGCATACGCCTGTCGCGAAGCTGCTGAAGCTTGAGCTTGAGCTGGACCTGGAGTCGTCTCTGGTCTCTGGCTCTGGCTTTGGTGCAGCTGTTGGTGGTAGTGTTGCTGCTGCTGCGGAGTAGTGGCGGCAGTCATTGTTAGGTGCCTGCTGGGTGCTGCTGGGCCCGCTGCCGTCTGTCTGAGCCCTATAACGATGGCATGGAACCGTAAAAAAAAGGAAGAACAGATGGAATGCGGGAGCAGTGACGGCAAAGTCCCTCGAGTCTGCAAGAGGGGAGCAGAAAGATACGATCAAGAAAGATTCAGATGTATGTAATGAAATGGAATAGGTGCACTTTAGTCCAGCATTAGGAGGAGAGAACCTTTTTTGGTGATGTCCCGATTGCTCATAGGGATAGTACTTCGGACCTCCTCCAGCAGCATCAATACCACCTAGATGGCAGCACGCCGTCGTTCAGCGCGCGTTTAAATATGGGGAGCTTATGCTTCGGAATTATAAGCTCAGTTTCCGGAACGCCCACATAGAACCTCTCCTCATGGCATTGCATGATCGGGAATACTGACTGATGATTTAGCCGACTGTTGGTACAAGGTCTGTGAGGCCTCTCCGTACCGTCCCCCTCGTGCCTCCGCTTCGCGATAGTAGTTGAGAACAACCAACAAACCGTTACACAGCCACAGTTCCAACGCGTCGGGCAACGGTGGGGCCACAGGGGCCGAATACATATGTGGCTTTGTGGATCGATCCCTGTTGCAGAAGCCGGTGAGAACCGATCCTCAGAGAAAACGAACCGACACACTGTGAAATGTCGTCCTCACCTCACCCTTGCAAGCCATTCTGTGTGTCCACGAGTCAGTTCTGTCCAGTAAGAGAGCTGCGATTTGACAACTCATCGTCGCGTCGAACTTATGTACGACATGCCGCCGTCGCCTGTTTCATCCTCCTTTCATATGTTTGTCAGCATTGATCAATCAAGACCAACTTGAACATGGGTTTGACGAATAGCGCTCGGCTTGGGGCCAAAATGGCAGGTCAAAAGACCCTTGTATCCTGAGGATTTGCTCCGTAGTACTCGTAGTTGTCTGTTCTCTCTCTCCCCTTTTCTCTTCATAATGCAAGCGATCAATTGACAATTCGGGCGCATAAAACGTCACTCATAGGGAGTTAAGATCCTTTCAATAGTGTACTTCGTAGGCAGTGAGTAATAAAAAGTAATAGGATGTCGTCACAATGTCGCACAAAAGCTGAACAGAAAAACCCAAATATCCGCCGTTACCCATATCCATTATCCAACGTAAACGTCTTTCAAGACTTGTTTGTCGGAACGCGCTCCTCGCGGATGCTCCTGACCGTCTCAACTTCAGGGTCGATCTCCTTAGCTGTTTCCGTAACACCAAAGAGCTCGTCCATCCTCTCCAAGCTGATGCCCTTGGTCTCGGGGATGAAGAACCACACGAAAACGCCCATGATGAAGCAGAAACTTCCAAACATGAAGAACATTCCCTGCAAAGACATAGTTAGCATCTTTCCCGTCGGGGACTCCAGTGTCAAAACGTACATAACCAGCCTGGCCCATGGTGTTTTGCATCGTGAGCACGCCTGCGATTGATTAGCAATTGGATGCATATCTTGATTGGACAGGGATTTATGCCTACTTCGAGCGCAAACAAAGTTGAAAAGCCACTGCGTGGCGGCAGCAATGGCCACGTTCATGGCACGTAATCGAGCAGTGGGGATTTCACTGACGAGAATCCAGCAGACCGGACCCCATCCAAACTGGAACGACGCAGCCCAAAGATAGATGCAGGCGATGGCGACATAACCAAACGGCGTGACCTAATGGGTTTGCGTGTCAGTGCACTGCATCATTGCGACGGGAAAGACCAAGTTACTACTCACTGGGTTTCCTGCAACGGGTGGTTGAATCCGTCCATAGATGCCAACGATATAGAGGAAGATACCCTGGGCCGCAGCAGTCCAAATGAGACTCCACCGTCGGCCCAGCGAATCGGCTACGAAGACGAGGAAGACGGCACAGGCTGCAACCTTGGCGACACCATAAACTCCGGTAGCAAACAGAGACGAGTCGTTGCCAGTCATGCCAAGGTTCTTGAAGATTTGCGGGGCATAGTAGTTCTGCAGCAGGCCAACATCAGCACAGTTCAAAATGCTGATAATAACAAAGGGGTCTTACAATCGCATTGACGCCGGTCATTTGCTGGAAGATCATGAGCAATACGGAAATAATGACTCGTTTACGGTTACCAGGGATCTGTATCATTTCTTTGAGGAGAGTCTTGAAATTGGCATCTCCGGTTAGCCGTCTCTCGTGATCGAGCTGGTCAGCCATTTCCTGGATCTCGTTTTGGACATAGTCCGAGTTGGCCGGCATTCTGCACCATTGTCTCAGTAAACACTCCTCGCAATAGTGAGACGGGACACATTACCCTCGAAGAGACGCGAGAATGCGAGTCGTCTGATCCCAGTCATCCTTTCTAGCACACCATCGAGGACTACCATTTTGTCAGCTCATGACATTACCAATGCCGGGGCAATCGATTGGCCCATACCTCTCGGGGGACAAAAGCATTCCGATAATAAGGAAACTTGGGCTCTGTCAGCAACACTCGAACGTATTCGTTCAAGATACGGTGCTTACACAGCAGGGAGAGCCTGGAGAGCCAGGGGGACAACGTAGATGGCCGGGACGGGGACGTGCAACAGACATCCGTAATTGACCCTAGACAGCATAAGTCAGCCAATTCGACAGAACAAGAGGAAGAAGTGGCATACCAGAACGCAGTCATGATGCCGAAGACGTTGAAAAGCTGGTAAAATGCTACATGAGATTGTCAGCATTGGCTAATACGAAGTATAAGCACTTGCCCAGGGTCGGTCGTACCCGTCAAGCCACCACGAATAGCACGAGGCGCGCATTCCGAGACATACAGCGGTGTCAGTGTCGAAGCAGCACCAATTCCCAGGCCGGCGACAAATCTCCCAACGAACATGACGGCCAGCGTTCCATTCGCTGCGGACGCGGCCTGGAAAACGACACCAATTATCGTCAACAGCCCCGTACCGATCAAGCACCACCGACGCCCCCATCGATCCGTGGCCCAGCTGGTGAAGAAACACGAGATGAAGCAGCCCGCCTGCAGTGTCGATACGATGTTCTGGTCCTGATCCGATTTCTGCGCCGCCGTCTTGCCCACATAGCCAAACCTGTTCTGGAAGTCTGGCATGGCGAGCACGCCGCCAATGGCGCCCGTGTCCCAGCCGAAGAGCATGCCGCCAAAGCAGGCAGAGAAGACGAGTGCAAAGACGCGCCATCCGTAGATTTCGTCCGGGTCAGAGCGCATCGCATCGTTGCGCACGATGGTGCGGAGGACTCTGGCCGTGACGGCCATGGTGGGCAGGCGTGTAATAAGAGCGATGCAGTCCGGCAGTTGATCGGTATCTGCAAGTAAAAGAATTGAATGGGGCCCAAGATAAAAAAGAAAGACAGAAAAGCAAGATAAGAAATACTATCTGCTATCAAACGATTCGAGGGTCCAGCCTGGTCTAGGGCGAAGGAGAGCAAGGAAGAGGGACGTGACGAGGAGATGAATGAGATGAGAGCGCAGGGAATCTAGAATAGGAAGACGGGAGCTGTTAAACGGTTGATATCATGGGTTACCCCAGTCGGCTTCAGGCGTTGAGGGGAGTGGCTTGAAATAGGTACTTGTACGAGTACTTCGTAAGTCTGTCTGGAGTTACTAGTACTAAACAATTAATGACACCACGGATGCCTCCGCGGCCACTATTGCTAGCAAAATGAGTCTGTGATGATGGGCGTTTGGTCACAATCCTACAGGATTTCTCAATAATTTCTGAGGTGGCACACGTCTGACTTTTAACTGTGGGAGAATCGCCATCCATCAAGACCCTGGTTCTCGTAGTAGTACGAAGTAGTATGCTCCGTAATACCAAGTACGGAGTACTAAGTATGCTCCGTAATACCAAGTACCTGTATCGCAGAGGTCGGGAGGGGCGCATGTCTGGGGATGCAGTATGGGGTACTCCGTACACTGTACTCCGCAAATACCAGTCCATTAAGATGGGGGCACATGCATGTCGCAACATCATGCCGAACGATTTTGGAATCTTCAATGTACAGGCGACATGTTCTTTACGAGTGGCACTATTTCGACTACTGTCTTGTTAGTGTGGGTTCCGGCACACGAAGTAGGCTACCGGTGATTGGGGGGTTTTGGTCGGCCCTTTTGCCTTGGTCTTAATTGAGCCAACCATACGGAGTACATACATACATAGTATTACCATAAGCCGGTTCCTGGTGGCACAAAACCGTTAATTATAATTCGTCAGGTGCCTGTCTTACTATTGGTCCCGTCCCTCCTCGCCTGACAATACCTACCAATTATTACGTATGTATAACACGTGCGTTCGTTCTCCTGCTGTCTCTCGAGCATCCAGTTCCAACTCTTAGGTTCATACGATCGGATTTAGACTCATAGACCGGGGGTGGAGCCATGACATGCGCCGTGATTCTTCCAAGACCTCGGTTGCTTGAGGGTACCTATAGAAAAAGCTTATGTACATTGAGAGCAAAGGAGAGGACGGAAGAATTAATCCCACCAATAATACGCATGTTTCCGACCTCAAAACCCTCCTGTACCAATCGGCGATAGTGTGGGGAAATGAGAAGCTCCCCCCGGATCCCTGAACCCGCATCCGCTTCTCTCAGCCTTGAAAACACGCCCATAGATGGCATGTTTTTGGTCACTCGGGCAAACTCATGTCCATACAAAATACATACTCGTACAGATTAGCACATCCATGAACCAAGGCTGCGGGGCCGAAGGTCATCTGTGGAGTAAACCTGGGGGAGGATCAAAACCTGGAGTCGGACCGGACATTTTTTACGTGGAGGATTTCTCTCCGCATTCTCTCTCCACATTCCCTCTCCACACACTCTCCCTCTCCGCATTTCATCTCTCTTGGCACCAAGCCGTTGACGATCGCGCTTGAGCATGAGAGCTTCTGTTTGGAGGATTATTTTACACCACATTTAGTGGTTCAAGCCTTCCCGTGCCCTAGGCACGTACTCGTATGTTGGTATACTAATGGATTTGCGTAAGGCAGAGGGCACTGTTCAACCACATCTGCGGTATCTGCGGCCAGGTACGGAGCAGGGAGGATGCAAGTAACGCAACCCATCTGACGTCGTATTTGACGGACAACCTTCCAAATAGAGTACTAAACGAGACCTTGTGATTCACGGAAATTCGCCCTCGAGTTTCTCCGTCCTCCCCAGACTCGACTTTCGATACCAAGAGGATATCGTTGGTGGGATTGTTTCTTTCAACGCCCGTCGTAATTGAATGACAGAAGCTAGGATTGAGTCTTCCACAGCTGAAGATGCATCCCGAAAGCAATGCTATCGGCCAGGACACGTGGTTACATCCCGCTGTTCGGCGTCGTATAGATCATCTTGGGGTTGGAAGTCCATCATCTGCAAGAGTTAGGCTATTCTGGGCGTATAATGTCGTATCGTTGAGATACTTGTTCTGCCCCCCACGAAGTTTGTTTTCGGATCGGAGATGACAAGTGTTGCATGCTGCAATGCAGGATCTTTTCGACCGACAGTACTATTGGGAATTATTGGTTGATCTAGTGAGGTGGTTGTTAAGCAATGCTGCATACCTTAGTCACGCTGTAGGAATCCATGCAAGTGAGTAAGCTTACGGCTTGGCTCAGGTTGACATCAAAACTTGAGCACACATACCAAGGCAACTAACTCATTGCTACGTATTTACGGAGTAACTAGTTTGGCTAAAACTACCGAAATCATAAAATGGATGTCCTCAATGTAAAGTACGCTCTAGTTAAATAGCATGGCTATGCCTGAGAACTGGTTTTCAGTTGGGGTACTAGTATGAATATCACGATAGCACAGAAATACACCACATTCCCACCAATATATTCCTCAAGGTAGTGTTTATCCCCGACTTTCTACAGCATTTTGTGGTTATGAGCATTACGATGATATCCAGGAAATGATACACCTAAATCAGGATACTTTAGGTTCTGGCTAGAATATCCTCCATCTTCCCATTGGGCAAGTCAATATGTCAGACAACGGGCAACTATGGGGGGAGTGACAAAGTCTGGGGAAGATGGCTAGTATAAGGTATACAAGATAAAGGCTTAGGTAGAAAGAACGGTATTTGTCTCTTCCTCCTCTTCCTCGGGGGATAACCAGCCCTTTATCTACCCATTTGTACACCAGTGCCAAGCTACTACTTAGTCGGATATGGATAAGTGTTGTATGTGTGTAGAAGCCGTCATCAGACCATCTATGTGACCAGGGACTCGGGTTAGTCTTGAATTCCCTGACACAACTAGCACTGGCAGACTACTATTTGGTGTCCTTTTTGAGCAGCCCGGTGATGTCAATTGGTTTCAATACGATATTAATCTCTTTTGGTGAATTTCCCAGTGGAATACGGACGTCGCCGTTTAATGCGAATTAAGGTGATGAAATTGTTTCTGTCTATGGTTCATCGTATAATGCAATGTGGTATCAGATAGCGATTTCGACAGTTTTCCTTTTCCCTTCCAAGCTCCCATCCATAGTCAAATACTCTATATCTGACTGATCCCAGTGTCGGTATAGTCTTTTGTAACCATTCGCATGTTGTTATCGTTGAGGCATCGAAAGGAGGGTCGATTTATTGCGGCTCCACAATAAAGTCAATGGTGACAGTGCTGGTGCGAATCTGGGCTACAGCTCTCCCAATTATCAGGTATATAGTATATATGAATTGACAGCCCATACCCCTCACAGTGGAATGAAGGCGCTTTTTATTCAGTTTCTTAATGAAGGGATCAACGCATTATATGCAGTAGAGCGGTTTTTGGCACTTTTTCGCCACTCGTTCATGGCGGTGACATGGCGGGGTTGGGACAAACAAACCACTTTGTTTGTTCCAGTTATTACCCTGGAACTTGATACTAGACATACAAGTTATTGGCTTAAATACCCTCAATCTCATCAATTTAACGAATAAGGTGAAGAAGAATTATGAACAAGTCACTCGCCCGAATAACGGTCGGTGATTTCAGGACCGACTGATGGATGACTCTGATTTAATACTGATCCTATCGGGGTATCCCGAAGCCGCATTCTGAACCGCAGTCAAACTGCAGTCAAACCGCCACCATCAACTCACATCATACCATCAAAAGCTTGCCCAATCATGACCGACCGAAAAAGCGACCCAGACGAAATGAACAATATTTCATCATCGCCATTATCCTCTATCTCTGAGCCCGACCTGTCGTTTACCCCACCGCAGCCGATACTACCAATTAAGGACCGACTCCCATCATCACCCTTGAAAAATGGCAGCGGCAAAGACATGCCTGAGCGGCCAAAGAGGAAACCCGTGAAGCGGGCACCGAAGAAGCCCAAGTGGGATGCCGAGAGCATTCTCACAGACCCGAAATCACCGCTCGCGTCAGCCAATCTGAGGGTCAGTTCTCCTCCTCATTCATCCATCTGTGGTGCATGATGGCTGACCTGGATAAACAGCGGATTCTCTCAAACCCCATGGCCTGGAGCATTCTCGACAAAAGCGAAAGGACCGAAATCTTGTCACTCTTCCCAGACAAGGAGCACATCCTCGATGCGGAAACAGAAGACGCGCGTCCTAATTTTGTCTCGCTCCTAAACGATGATAGCTTTCGCTACGATTGCGCCGCCTACACCGCGAACATTGCGCAGGGGCGACATAACCCCGAGTGGCTTGCGTCGGCCTGGAGTGCCCATGAGAGACGGAAAGCCGGCGATTTTGATGACTATTTGACTACCAAGTTGCAGGAGGATTGGGAGGTCGAGCTTCCTGAGGAGATGAAAGTTCGCAGGACGCAGCCTGAGCAGACAGCGATGGGCAAGCCCGAGAGGCCGAATGAGACAAGCGAAAGCAAAACTACAGATGCGATGTGTATCGATGGAAGGCAGAAGGGTGAGTGCATATCTCCGCAAAAGTTGGATGAGATGAAGATGGACGTGGACGAAACAGAAGCCCGGACTTGATGAGCATCTCTGGGGCTGCTGGGAATCCGGAAAGCCTGGGAGATACACAGCTATCCTGCGCCTAGTGATTAGTACTGGAGCTGTAATATCTGGAAATAGACCATGGTGGCATGGTTTCATGAAGCAGCATCTTTCCCCAGACCCATTTGAACTCTCGCGGTTGGGCACTCATGCGTTTGCATCGGTACAATAAAGACATAAACGATATGGAGATCCTACCAGCCCAACATTCTTGCCATTGCTTTTTTGTAGGTAACCCAAACTATGCTTCATGATGTCAAACATGTTGAATTTGACATTTTCCCAGTTGATCCAAAAAGTGCCTGCCCATGAAAACGCCCGCCCTCAGAACCTACCCGCCCCTCAACACAAACCTGATTGCTGCCTACGAAGCGTTGGCAAAGTCATCAACAAATTTGGCCAACTTTTGAGCCCCCTCCAGTGAGATCGAGTTGTAGTTGCTGGCGCGGATACCGCCAACGCTGCGGTGGCCCTTGAGACCAGTAAGGCCCAGGCTGGTAGCCTCCTTTAGGAATGCCTTCTCAGCAGCATCGATATCGCCCCCGCGTGTGACCCTGAAGCAGATATTCATTCTAGAACGCGCCGTCTTATGTGGGACGACCTTGTATGCCTCGGGGTGGGCATCCAGAGCGCCGTAGATGATCTCTGCCTTCTTGTTCGCAAGGGCTTCCTGGCCTTCGACTCTGTTGGGAAATGTGCTCAGGAGCTTCTTGAGGACCTGCCCGGCGACGTATACACTGGAAAAGGGTCAGCACGGAGTAGCTTGGTCTGGGGCGTATTTCACTTACTCAAAGATGCTAAGAGTGTTGTAGAGGCTGTTGTTCTTGGTGATGGTATCATACTGGAGGATGATTGGGGGAATAGGTAGCCCGATTTGCCTCATGAGAGCTGCCGAAGGCTGAGGTGTCTTGGGGGCGAGCAGGCCCTTCTTGATGACCACGACAGTGACACCGGTGCAGCCCAGGTTCTTCTGGGCGCCAAAGAAGATGAGAGAGAAGTTTCTCACTGGGATCTTTCGCGAAAGGATGTTTGAGGACATGTCAGCCACAACAATGGGACCCTCGCCGTCTGGGCCTGGAGCCAAGATCTGAGGGAAGCCAGGGAACTCGACGCCATCGACAGTCTCATTGTCACAGTAGTAAACCAATGCGGCATCCTTGGAGAGCTTCCAAGTGCTCTCATCCGGGATTGTGCCAAATTTGCCGTCGTTACCGTCTCGGGCATCGGCAACAACATTCACATGCGATGGCCCCAGAAGTCTCTTAGCTTCAGCCGCCGCCTTCTGCGACCACGAGCCGGTGACGATATAGTCCAGCTTCAACTCCCGATCCACAGTATTCCGAAGCTCCTGCATCTGTGCTGGATGGTTTACTTCGTCTCCCTCCTTCACGTGCTCAAAGAGCTGGTTGCGTTTCTTGGTGACCCATGTGCCGACGAGATTGTACACAGTGGCAGCGAACTCGCCTGAGCCGCCTCCCTGCATGAACAGAACCTCATAGTCCTCAGGGATGTCCAAGAGCGAGGCGAGATCAGCCTTGGCCTCGGCAATGACCTTGTTGGCAATTTCCGAGCGATGGGAATGCTCTGCGATTCCTAGGCCTGTGCCGTTGTAGTTGACCAGAGCCTGGGCGGCAGTTTCCAAGACATCGGTGGGAAGGAGGGCCGGGCCAGCGCCGAAGTACGTGATATCTTCTCTGGTAGCCATTGCGGTAGTGGTGATGATATGCGATGAAGATGTTCAGTGTCTGGTGTTTCTTTTGGCTCTTAATATAGTGGTGAGCTTAATGACTCATGAACGAAAGCCCCCACTGCGTTCGTCCGTTTTTACTTACACCTGCCTGAGGTGTTGCGATAAGTGATGAAGCAAATTGGAACTTGTATATGGTGAATGAGGATTAGTTGAGTGAAAGTTTCGCGTTCTAGAGGTTGGTGGTTGATGAGATGCCCCATCACGATTGGTTGTGCCAAATGTGACTCCGCACGAGCTTCTTCAATTGACGACATAGCGCCGGATTCGGAGGCAAAGAATTTCGACCACTTAAGAGCCCGATTGGCTGTATCAATTCCACAGCTAACGATTGACTGGAGAAAACCAATCTTCTTTAAATAAAAGAAATAATATCAATAAAATGAAGATATTTGTTTCGACATCACCTTTGCCTCCGATATCACATTTCAGGACTGTGCAGCTTCTAGATACTAGTTCTCAACGTCCTACTAGTTGGAGAAGAGAAGAGACTCGAACTATTGAAACTATATACGGAGTACTATAGCTCCAAAATTACCCATTGAATAATGAGCTCTTGATGCCACTTTCATACTATTTGGAAGAAATCAGTTGGCTTGCCACGTTCTTCTGCTCCATGATCCATGCTCCAGACTGCGTAGAGTCCCCGGGGATCAAGCCACAATTCATGGTAAGCACAGGGCGGTGTGGCGGAAGCATCCCCCGCGTGGCTGTTTGCGCCACACAGAGGCTACGAAGCTTGGGTTGCCTGGCTGGTTTCCCTTCATCAACACATGTGCCATCAAGCTCGTTCCTCCACTGCCTGGCCATCACGACTCACCGTTCCTTGCGCTTCGAGGTTTTGGGGCCTCTAGTGAAACATCATGTTCAGAAACAACTACGACAACGATTCCGTCACCTTGTGAGCTGAACCTGTATCCTCCAAAGCATTACAACGACAGCTGACATCATCCGCATCTAGCTCCCCTCAGGGTCGGATCTTCCAGATCGAATATGCGGGCGAGGCCGTGAAGCAAGGATCGGTGGTTGTAGGAATTGCCAGCAAAACCCACGCCGTCCTTTGCGCAATCAAGGCAAGTCCCTCCATTCCTCGACGACCCGACCCAACCCATTCAGCCAAATCCCCATGCTAACGTGTCGCAACACCACAGCGAAACGCAGAGGAGCTGTCCTCATACCAGAAGAAGCTCTTTACCATCGACGAACACACTGGTATCGCCATTGCCGGCCTCACATCAGATGCCCGCGTCCTTTCCAACTTTATGAAGCAGCAATGTCTCGGCCACCGCCTTGCCTATGGCCGCGCCATGCCCATACGCAGCCTCGTCGGCAAGATCGGCGACAAAGCCCAGATCAACACTCAGGTCTACGGAAAGCGGCCGTACGGCGTTGGACTGCTCGTTGCGGGTGTCGATGAGGACGGCCCCCACCTGTTCGAGTTCCAGCCCTCGGGCATGACGGAGGAGATGAACGCGTTTGCTATTGGCGCGCGAAGCCAGATGGCGAGGACATACCTGGAGAGAAATATCGATGCTTTTGCTGACTGCTCGAGAGAAGAGCTGGTAAAGCATGGACTGAAGGCTCTGAAGGAGAGTCTGGTGCAGGACAAGGAGCTGACAATCGAGAACACGTCTGTTGGCTTGGTCGGTATTAACAGCGAGAAGGCCACTGAGCCATTCCAGCTGTATGAAGGAGCTCATGTCCAACAGTGGATTGAAAGCGTTGTTGAGAGCCAAGCAGAGAGCGAGGGAATGGAGGTTGACAGCTAGAGGGCAATATGAGCTGGTGTCATGGGGGACAGGTATCGTGATTATGTACCATTATATGCTGCCCAGGCAGCACGTTTCACTGAATGACAAAAATAAAGGATACCTTGGAATGAACATTACTCTGTCTCATGACGTAACTACCTAGTACCCTGTCTATAACTTCCCCAGGACCTTGTATACAACCCCCCAGAGAACCATTCCCTATAGAACGCCACAGGTTGAGATCAGGGATAACAGTAAAGAGGAGAATGTACTTCGTATAACCTTGAAACTCTCAGCACTAACATGACCCATTGACGCCATACACCTATCTACTGCTTGCCCCATTCCAACTTGAACGTAGCCTCTGAACCCCGGTAGTTCATTAATGCCAGCACTGCATCCTCAGCTGTGGTAGCAGTCACCATGATATCCTTGTTGGGCTGCTTAATGAAACCCGACTCCACCGCCTTGTCTACCCACTGGATGATTCCGTCCCAATATCCATCGACGTTGAGAAGGCAAATGCCACGCTTGTGGATACCCAGCTGGTTCCATGTCACCGTCTCGAAGAGCTCCTCAACGGTTCCGTAGCCACCGCTCAGGGCAATGAAGCCGCTACCGGGACCGCCGCTGAAGACCTCCTCGGCCATGAGCTTCTTGCGGGTGTGCATGTCCTTGACAACAGTGGTGTGGCCGTACACAGCCTTTTCGGGGACGACTTGGTTGTCCTTGTTCACGGTTTGGTAGGTCCCGTCTCGCTCGTACTTGACTAGCGCTTCGGGGATGATGCCGTGGACGGAGTCGGGGCCGTTGAGCTCGACGAGGGTCTTTGCGACCTCGCCCATTAGGCCAACAGTTCCACCTCCGTATACTATCGTATAGAGCAGTAGTTAGCTTTGGGGCACTATGGTTTTGCTGTTGGTGGGGATAGAATGGAGCCAGAAGGAGCCAGAAGGACCAACAGACACCGAGTGACTCACCCAAATCGATGTCGTTCTCGGCCATGACTCTGGCGAGTTCTCGAGCGACTTCCACATGCGCGGGATTGTTTCCTCCACTCGCACCGCAGTAGACGCAAATCTTTGTGCGAGGTGTGCCGTTCGAGCTGCCATTGGAGGTGCCGTTCTGGCCGGCAGGTTGCGTGGTGGCGGGGGTATCAGCAGTCATGTTGGTGATGCCGAGACGGTTTGCGTTGAAGGATTGAGGTGATGGGAATAAAAATTAGAAATTATTAAGAGGAGAACTCGTAATGGCGTCGTCGTAAAGGCGTAACAGATGACGTCTATAAGCGATAGAGAAGAGTGTTTTGTTGGAGGGGAATGTGTTGCGGAGGTTTGATCCGGAGATCTAGAGATGCCAAGAAACTAAGATCGGCAACCGATGCCTGAGGAGAGAGAGAGAGAGAGGGAGGTCTTCTAGGGAGGAATCGCAATCGAATTCCAAGACTGAAGAGATGTGGCAAATCGAGATTATATATATACCCAACACAGGGAGAACGAAAAAGGAGTCTATGTCATCAGATCTCGATAAGCGGTACGGAGCACGGAGTCATAAATTAGCTCCCCGCGGCAGTCATCGGCCACCGCCTGCACCAACTCGGGCGTCGTGGCGGTCTCATTGATACTATTGATCCTCTGAAGCGGCCCGCCAGCGATAACGGCGATCCAATTGAGGTGTGTTGGTTGGTGGGACGAGCCTCTTCAGGAGTCAGGAAACCGATCCTGTCCTTGTACGAAGTGCTACGACTGGCATCTGGCGGCGTGAGAGTGGTCAGCAGGACACGGGGCCTGACCTGCAAGGCGCGGGAATGGCGCCCCCCCTAAAGCAGGCTCCCAGAGATTCGTTCGCTTGTGTTTATACCGACCGCCCTGGCGCTACGTTCCGAGACCTGCAGCTTGCTAGATAGTATATGTACGGAGTACGAAGTAAATACTACTTTAATGAACCTCTATGGTGGGTGGTGTGGAGATTTGCAAAGGGAAAAGGGCAAAGCAAAAGCAAAGCAAGGCCTAGGTTAAAGGTCCCCAATTCAAGAGCCGGGCCGATAGTACGTAACATCGCCGGGCGAAGCTGTGGCGACGGAGCCGCTCTCCGATACTCTGCCGGCCGGGAGGGACCCTTTTACCCAGAGAAGACCTGCAACAACCCCTGTCAACGCCTATTGGGTCGTGCTTCAGGGTCTGCTAGTGATTCGCCGAACCGGATTAGTGGGGAGGGAGGGTCAGGAAACGTCTCGAAAAGATGCGACTCTTTGGAAAGGCCATCTTGCACTTGTCGGTGGCGTAAAGAACCGCAACGACAGTCCTTCTCCCCCACGAGAATCCGGGTTCCAAACCCAGATTACGAGCCACGAGGTCCAGGGTCAAAGTCGCCGACTTGTCAGCCTCAGCCTCGTCAGTGTCTCTACGCAACCCCGCCAAGGGCGACGACAGCTGCGATGCCCGACACAACTGTTGCGCGACGGCCTGCGGGCCAACAGGGCCAACAGCAACAGCAACAGCAGCAAGGTGGTGGTGTAAGTCTGCATGCGTTCTGCAGGACAACATGGGCGATAAGGCATCATACTGACTGCTGCGGGCGTGTTTCAGTTCAGCATGACCAAGTTGATTCTTGGCATTGCCGTCTATTTCGGCTTCAACATGTTCCTGAGCTTCTACCTGCAGAAGGACCAAAAGGGTATAACCACCACGCACCCTGAGACCGGCGAGGCTATCACAATTGCCGGAAACACAGGCGACATACCGCCGTTTCCACTGCGACCGAAACAATTGGACGAGGGCGCCACATACCGGCCCATCCCAAAGACCATTGCACCAATCTGGCCCCAGGACAGCCACCTCGATATTGTTGTCACCCTGTCGCCTTCGTTTAACCCGATTCCGATCTCTCAAGTCCGGGACGAGTATGTTGTTCTGCGCGAGAAGGATTTCCACATGAACAACTACACGGACAAGCGCTCGATTGACACCACTTTCACTGTTCCGCGGGATGTCCAGAACAATGGAACTCTCTGGGGCCACTTCTACATTGGACTTGCTGGCAGCATTCTCGACCCTTACCAGCCTGGCTATGACCCCGGAAAGGCCTATCACGTCGCCCATCCCTTGACCCAATACTTTGTCAAGAAGAAGGTTGTCAAGACTAGAAACCTCCTCGATGACTTGCCAGCACCAGTGACGAATGAGCCGGAGGAAGTGGACACGACCGGCCCTATCATTACCAATTATTATCACCCCAATGCAAGCTTTTCATTTGTGCCTGCCTTGGGTGTCAAGGACTTCTCTGGTATACACCCGGCTATGAGGCACTTCCTTCGCCTGGAGGCTACGGGGGCCCGTGATGGCTCAGGCCAGAATGGCTGGTATTGTATGTCACACCACTGTCTACTATTACAAGGTGTCCTAACTAACAAACTGTCCAGACCCGCTACTCTTTGTTAATACGTTCTGGCAGCTGAAGACCCACATGACGCTTTTGAATGACACGGTCAAGGAACTGCCGCTGCACATTGATCTCAACAACATGGCAGGCTGGCAATTTTATGCATTGGCAGCCGTCGAGTTGAACTCCAAGGAGAATGCCCGCCAAGCCGCACTTGGCAACTCGGTACCAGGTGGCGGCGATGGATCTGAGATCGAAATGATCAAGGAGATCTTCATTGACACCAATCCCATCCTGCTGGCTATTACTGCCGTTGTCAGCGTCGCACACATGATCTTGGAGACACTGGCTTTTGGTTCCGACATTGCCCACTACCGCAAGAAGAAGGACAACGTTGGTATTTCTGTGCGATCTATTCTCGCCAACGTGTTCATGCAGAGCGTTATCTTCCTATACCTTTTGGACAACTCACAGAATACCAGTTGGATGATCTTGGGATCCCAGGTTGTTGGTATCCTCATCGAATTTTGGAAGATCACTACAATGGTCAACGTTCGCTTCCGCCCGGCTGCGCCTGGTTCATGGTTGCCATATTGGATCGTGTTCGAGGACAAGCACAAGCTCACAGAGACTGAGGAGAAGACCAAAGAGTATGATGAAATTGCCTTCAAGTACATGTACATCCTGGCGGTCCCCCTACTGATTGCCTACGGCATTTACTCCTTGATCTACGACTCGCATAAGTCGTGGTACTCGTTTGTCATTACGACGCTTGTCGGATCCGTCTATACCTATGGATTCTTGATGATGATTCCTTCGCTTTACATCAACTACCGACTCAAGAGCGTCGCGCACATGCCCGCCAAGGCCATGATGTACAAGTTCCTCAACACGTTTATCGACGACTTGTTTGCGTTTACAATCAAGATGCCGTTCCTACACCGCCTGGCAACGTTCCGAGACGACGTGATTTTCTTCATCTACATCTACCAGAGATGGGCGTACAGGGTCGACTACACTCGCGTTAACGAGTTTGGTCAAGGCGGTGATGATGATGAGGTAGAGGAGAAGAAGAATGAGAAGAAGGATAAAAAGGCCGTTGTTGAGACAGACACAAAGGTCGAGGGGAAAGCAACTGGTGCCGATACCGGAAAGGCGACGAAGAGACGAGGGTGAGCAGCATCATTGATGAGCAGCATGGAAAGGTTGCAGGCATATGCAGGGATTTAGAGGCGCTAGAGACTGTTTCATACACACCGATTCCCGAACCAATAGCATCTACCGGATGTGTCTGTTGACTGAGTGAGATTTTGGATGCTGTGTCTCATTGGTTCCCTCATCGAGGAGGACGGGTGGCCTCCCTCGGCCGAGGAACTCCTACCTAATAGTACCTAGTACCGTACTAAGTGGTAGTGCAGTGTCAGCCCTACGGTAGAGGACAACAAACAGTCCATGGTGTTGCGGCTCAAGACCCCTGTACGAGGTAGCACTGCACTTGTAAATACTACTACGCTGCCTGACGGCCTCCAACGGATTCCAAGCCAGTAGTAGACAGGGCGGCGGAAGAGCGCTGTAATTTTTTTTTTCGGCGCTGTGCTGTTTTGTTTTAGCCCTTTGATGGAGGAGTGATGATTGGCATTCATTCTCCCTTGCTCTTCTTCTGCTTCTCCTTCTTCTCCCTCCGCACACAGCCTTGTCGCGTTTCCCTTTTTCTTGATTAATACTTTACAGCCTCTTTCTTACTTTCGCTAATCCCCACCACTCAGGCACAGCCTCAAGTCTCTTGCTTCTTCCCTTGACTCCCTGCTCCGCAGCCGCCGCACGAGCCCCCGGATGCTGATCACAGCCACAGCGTCCCCGGTCAGTAAGCTTAAGTTGCTGCACAAGAGGGCTACGTCATCTGTTGGAAGCTTCAAACACCCGTGGCAGCATTCCGCCCATGCGCCCGCGCGCGCCTTAAAGGGTGGTCGTTGAGGCCCCTTGACGGCGGCAGTATTTGTTTTGTATATATATATCTCCCTTTCTTCTGCCCTCTTTACGCTTCCCTCCCCCTCTCGCCGTAGTTTGGAATTGCCTTGTCAGACACGGGCAGCTGGGGAGGCGGGGTTTGCTCGAGAACGCAGCCGTCGCAGCTCTAAACCCTTTCCCTTCGCTTGATCTGCAATGGGCGGCCTCGACTCTGTTGGGACATTGTTGGCAGACATTGCGAATCTTATCTCTGAGGGATTGCGCATTCTCAGTTTCTCGGATAAGCGTCAATGGGGACAGGACGAGCACGAGCAGGTGCGCGCGTTGGAATTGGTGCTGGACGAGGCACGGAAGGACTTTCAAGACCTAGGTCCGCTGGTGGGCGGACGGTCTCAGTACGAACATGACCGGAGACGTAAGTGTCTTCCTTTCTTCTTCCTTTTCTTCTTCTTTTTCTTCTTCTTCTTCTTCTTCTTCTTTCCTTCTTTCCTTCTTTTCCTTTCTATCTATCCCATGCGTCTGTCTGTTTGATTTTGGGCCTAACGCCGCAGCTATAGACGACTCGATCGAGGAGTTAAGGGCGCTACGCGCCAAGTTCCAGTCGTTCTCCCACAACCTAAAGGATTGGAGCCGATCTGGAGGCCCAATTAACCCGATATGGGCTCGCGAGACGCGCACGCTCCAACGAGAGCTCCATCGAACCCAATGCCGAGCCGCGATGCGCGTATTTACATCAGCACATGAGGCCTCCCGCCGGTGTCTGGGTGCCTTTCTAGTTCATCGAACACAACGAGCCCCAGTTTGCGGCGGAGGTTCTGGGGCTGGGGCTGGCGCCGGACCGGACGAAGCCGAATACGAAAATAAATGCACCGAGGAACTTATGGCGTGCAAGGGCGTGGGAAGCTTTCAGCGGTTTGGAGATCAGGATATTGCGTTTGTCTGCGACTTTTGCGATGGGCATCTGGTTTGGGAGGATCTGGAGCGCATGCCGACTTCACGGTCCTCCCGAGGAACGACGAGTCCGCCGACCGCGGGAGTGTCGCTGTTACCCAACAATTCGAATTGGAAGGCAACGGGTACGGTTCACTCTGGACAGCAACAGAAGCAGATCATATATGCACCAGTAGCCATTGCGAACCACATTACGCCAGTACGCGGCGACTGGGAGGCGAAACTGCTCTGTCCGCTGTGTGAGGAGATTGCGGAGCAGCCACAGGACGAAGATGACGAGGAGGAAGCATACCGACCCGACAGTGAATTTGAAGACTTGGCCTCGCTGCAGGAGCATCTTGAGTGGCAGCATGCACCGACTACTTGGCCAGCCGCAGTCCCAGCCTCGATGCCATCTACGGACAGTTGTCTGATGATGTGAGGCAGAGGGGGCCAGCAGAACAGAACACAAAGTTGATATTACTTATTATGAGAGCGATACCACCAACTATCGGAGAACCATAATCTGGGCTGGAGTTGCGGCGAATCAGCGTTACGATTTTTACGACATTCTCAAAAACAGGGACAAACAACATGACCGGGAGAGGAAATACCGAAACCATGGATGGATGGGCCCAAGAATTATAGTCATATAATCTGTACATAGACTACAAATGGATATCTATCAACGCCTCGCTCCCTTGCTCTTTGTCTGTTTTTTGTGTCTTTTGTCTTTGTTTAGAAGAACCGCCAGTAGATGAAAATCAAGATGAAGAACCCCAGTCCAGCAAAGGGGCCGTATTGCTTCAGCAGCAACTCCCAGTTTATGCGCACAGCAGCACGACGATACTTCTTGCTATCGTCTCGCAAACGGCTGCTTATCTCGCCCATGCGCTCCAGATTATCACCGCGATACAGCAAATCCTCAATGTTCTTCGTCATAATCTTGGTCACGTCGCGCAGCTCGTCGTTGAGCTTATCGAGGTTCTGCGAGGCGCGAGCATCAGCGTAGGTGGTGCGCGTCTTGGCGATGAAGTTGTCAAACTCCATGAAGGCATAGGGCCGCAGGGCAGGGTTGTGGATGTTGGCGGCTGTGTATATGGTTGTGAATTCGCGGGCGAGGTCGGCGAGGTAGGTGAAGGCGAGCTTGCGTGGGTAGGAGCGCTCGCAGATGCAGAGGAAGACGACGTCGGCGTCGATGAGGTAGTGGAGGGTGTAGGGCCCGGATTCGATGGTGGCTTGGGCCTCGGAGTTGCGGGTGAGTTTGCGGAGGATTTGGCGGACTTGCTGCTTGACTTCGGCGAGGGCGGCGTCGGACTGGTGTTCGTCGTCGACGGAGGCGCAAAGCATGAGGCCTGTGGGAGTGGTTAGTTAGCTTTGTGGTGTTTTGGTTATGGGAGTGGTAAGATCTGCTTACCATCCAGCCTCGATATTTGCGTTGAGCGGATCATCTTGGTCTTTGTGCGTTTATATGTGTGGAAAGGAGAGGAAGAGGAAGAGGAAGAGGAAGAGTCGAGGTCTCGCGATGATGATGGATGGTGGGATATATCCTTGCTGGCAACTACGTGTCAAGAAGATACGAGATGCTCCAAGCGCTGGCGAGTCAATCGACCGACCGAATAGGCAGCACAATGACAGGACTTCCAAGGCGATACGAATGATCGAATCGAATTAGTTCACGTAATTTCGTTCCCGTTGAAAGGGGTTGTGTTTTGAAGCAAAGGCAATCTTATCATCGAGAAGAATTCCCCTGCATTATGGAGTTCATGCAACGTCAACCGCAAGTTGATGTTACTGGTCTGCTGTGGCTGGCCAACTGAATTGGGCTGCTGCTGGTTGTGGCGCAGACCCTCAAGTGGCCGTGCCAGCAATGTGACCGTCCAACTCTCCTGCATATTGCGAGGTACGAGCAGTACTCATAGATTAATTCTCCTGAATAATGACATTTTTTTTTATTCGTGAATCGTATTCATATCTCATCTTCCTCATCGTCGAAATCGTCCTCTCGCCCCATCTCGTACAATATCCTCCCGCCCTCTCCAGCGCCAATATCCGTCTGCGCATCGAAATACGGAAGCACAATCCCCTCTCTGTCCTTGCGCTGCTTTTCCGTAAGACCGAGGTTGAATGTGCTCTCAGGCTCTTCCTCCCCTTCGCCACCTTGCTCAGCCTCTGGTCTGCCGAACATAACATGGTCCGTAAGCAGGCAAAGCTTGCCTAGCGTTGCCCTTGTAGCCGTGCCGGCGGGCATGAGGATGAATTTTTCGTTGACGGTCCTCCCGCTTCTCCTCCTCAGCTCCATGTCGATAACGACGCCTCCTCGATCCTCTGGCTTGCTCTTTTCCGTGAGTCCGATGAGGACGCCTTCTCGATCTTCTTTGAGGCCCCACTCTGGCTCTTGAATGCTCCTGTTGCGTGCCTTTTGTCGCTCAATCTCCTGCTGCAAACTGGACAGCTTCAAAATCGCCGTGGCTAGATGACATAGTAGGGTAAATGGATGCGGCTCATATTCATTAAATGACTTGGGCAAAATTACGGGGACGTCGGTATGGTAGACTGCCACGATAGAAACCACCGGAGTGATGATGCCCGACAAGAAGATTGCCAAAGATTGAGAGGCTGACGATGCAAGAGCGTTGAGTGAGTCGATGATAACAACGGCCCCTAAACATGTATCAGCACTTTTTCATATCATATCCCAGCGTCTCACCTACTCTGAGCTGTCTTGTCTTTTCCAGCGGTTGGTTGAAAGGCTGGGTAATTTGCCAGGAGCTCTCGTCTCACTGTATTCAAATCTCTGCCAGCAGCCTTGATGAAAATGTCTACATCTCGTGGCTTCTTAAGAGTCGAGAAGGACAAGAATGTGACTTTTGTCTTTGCGATCTGCATATGTGTGCCTTAGCATGCGTCCCTCTATCGTAGCAAATGCCTCAGAAATACCTTGGCTCTTGTCGTCAACTCTGACACGACTGGCCTTGCGGGTTGTTCGAGACTGTCGAGAACGAGAGTCAGAGGGCTGGCTGCATCACGAAGATTGAGAAGTTTCTGAAGCAGGAGAAGACTATGAGAGCGGCTGTGAATGTTTGTCGTGGGCGCCATGGCTATTTAGGCGAATAATGCGCTGAATAGGTGGTCTGAATAGCTTGAGAAGAGCTGGTGCTGAACAGAGTTGAAGACTCATCCGTCCGATTTTGGCGATAATTGAGCTCAATGACACACTGAGAGATCCACTGCGAGTTAGTGCGCCATTCAGGGTTGTCCCATTGACGGGTACTGGCGTTGGTGGTCCGCTTGTAGGCCTGAAGAAGCCCTGTAGGGCCGCTAGAGGCGAAAGCTCCCCCGGGCAGCTTCTATCTAGATTTTCACCACAGCCTCACCATGCAACAACTGAAAACTTACAACTCCTACTCTCCCCCTGGCTCATAACTACAGGCCCCTATTTTCAGTCGATGTTTCGGCGCACTCTGCGGCTGGATCAAATTGCCCGTACCGGGAGGCGGATCCTATGCGCTGCTCCAGCCAGCAGACAAGCCCCGATCCAGAGACCGTTGGCATTATGGCCTGGCCATCGCGTGTTGCGGCCATTTTCAGCTACAGTAGCAGGAATTGATGACAGACATGAGGGATCTAGCTCTTTTGGTACGTGTGACACGATTTATGCGCTGTCAACAGCCCAAGGGAGGGCTGGAATAGCGGTTATCCGCATCTCAGGCCCTTCATGTCTAGATGTAAGATCTATACTTTACGAACAATATTCATCGTGCTAAAGGAAGAGTACATAGATCTATCAGGCTTTGTGTCCGTCCAAGGCGCTACCAAAGCCTAGATATGCAACTGTGCGCTCACTTTTCGATCCTCCACTGTCAGGGTCGCAGCCAGGGGTCTTGGATTCGGAAGCCTTGGTCCTCTACTTCCCTGCCCCAAAGACGGTTACTGGAGAGGATGTTCTAGAATTGCATGTACATGGTGGAACAGCCACGGTGAAAGCAGTCTTGGCAGCTATTCCGCGGTGCCCTTCTAACACTCGCATCCGCTATGCTGAGCCCGGGGAGTTTACCAAACGAGCGTTTGTAAATGACCGTCTGGACTTGGCCCAGGTCGAATCTTTGAGTGATACCCTCGCTGCTGAGACAGAACAGCAGCGTCGGGCGGCTGTAAGAGGAAGTTCTGGCGTTTTGGGTCGCACATACGAGTCCTGGAGGGAACAGCTGCTATTAGCTCGAGGAGAGATTGAAGCCTTGATAGACTTCTCCGAGGACCAACATTTCGATGAATCATCATCTGACCTCCTGGAAAACGTGACAAAGCAGGTATCTAAGATACTTCAAAGTATCCATTTACACGAGCAGGGTAGTCAGAGGAGCGAGCTTCTCAGGAACGGTATCCGAATCGCGCTTCTAGGCACTCCTAACGTGGGCAAGAGCTCACTGATGAACCTCATTGTCGGTCGTGAGGCGTCCATCGTTTCGGGTGAAGCTGGCACGACTCGGGATATTGTCGAAGCTAGCCTCGATATTCGAGGATACCTCTGCTCCTTCGCGGACACGGCTGGCTTCAGGTCCAGTGACTCTGAAGGGACTTCGAGTCCAGTTGGGGCCATAGAGCAGGAGGGAATTCGCCGGGCGAAACAGAAGGCCCAAGAATCGGATATTGTGGTTGTTCTTGCATCAGTTGAAAACAGTTCTTCTGGCCCCTTAATTCAATACGATCAAGAGACTCTGGATCTTGCTTCTGAGGCAGAGGCACACTTGATTGTGGTCAACAAGAGGGACTCTGTTGACTCCAGCAAGTTCGAATCGCTTCTTAGTGGATTCCGTGAGGCTCTTGGAAACAAAAGTCCCAAGCTGGGATCGGCACAGCTTCTGACCATCTCATGCAAGGAAGCTCAATCTGCATCACTGAACAACAATGATCCTGGAGGGATTCAAACGGTGATTCAGGCCTTGATAAACACGTTCTCTTGCATGACGATGATGCCGGTTGATCTACAGGATCTACTTGGAGTGACGGCACGACAAGCCCAGCTGTTAGCAAAGTGCCGACAGCACCTGGAGGATTTCATGATAGAAGCACAACCTGAAGCAGGCTTCGAGGCCGACAGCGTGTTGGCAGCTGAGTATCTACGATATGCAGCGGATTGCTTGGCTCGCATCACGGGCAAGGGCGAGGCTGGGGATGTGGAAGATGTTCTTGGCGTGGTCTTTGAGAAGTGAGTGCTCGTGCAACAGATTACGGATATTACTTGGCAACAGTCACTAACAATCACTAGGTTCTGCGTGGGGAAATGAAGTCAAGTCTTGGTATTATGCAGATATCGAAGTGTCCAGGCTTCTGAAGGTCTACTTCTTCTAAGAGCCAATGTACCCTATTTGACTGGCGAGTAATGCCATCGCCGCTCATATCATCGTCAAACAAAGTGATCCGCCACCAGGGTAGGATCATGTTATATAAATATAGGGAAGAATAAAATACCCAATCCGACGCCAAGGGTATTCATCTCCATCCTTGTTTTTTTTTTTGGTTTACCCGTGCTCCATGCCAAGTGCCGCCGGCTCTCCATCCAACGCCTTTAGACTGGTGTAGTCCGAAAAAAGAAACAGATAATTTTTTTCCTAATGTTCCAGAGTGATGATTGAAGAGAGCAGACCAGTCTGCTGTCGTTTCTGTCGATGGTTGGGGTTTGACAGGACACTCAGTTGTGTCCTGAGCGGCGAGTCCCTGAACCCGAACTAGGCCCGGAACTTGACCCGGAGCCGGAGCCGGAGCCGGAACTCGGGCCACTGACGATGTTGTAGCCGCTTCGGGAGAAGTTGACCTCAGTGACGGGAACGTCGAGAGTGGTTGTGAAGGCAGCCATTGTGTTGTTGTGTGCGGATGCTTGTGTTTTTAAAGAATTGAGGTCTTTTAAGAGAGTAGATAAGAGCTGTGCTTTGGCTGTATATTGCGTGTGGATATGTTGGCGGGAATGCGAACTCCTAATGGAATTTCGAGGTGTTGAACAGAGAAGGGAGTATGCAAGTCTATGTTTGACGTATGCGTGTGGATGTCATGTTATGACTTGAACCGATCAACTCTAGGATGACACAGCCCCTTTATATACACAGATCACATTACGAGTACGGGTAGCCTTCTCGAAACGCGATGAAAGCAACTTATGCCGAGCCCGACTTGGAGTGAGATGTGTCACGGTGTCCTCCATGCCCTGACTCCTTCGATCCGGCCCCCTTGTCTGCCGTGAGATGACGATTTACCTGGCTGACACCAGGGGTGGCTTCCACGTTGTCATCTTCTTGGTAGGGCTGTACGCCCGTCCGCCACATCCGTGGACTCAGCCAAGGCGTCGAGTGAGTGACGAGTACTTCCTGTATGGATATGAAATGAGCAAATCTCATTTGCCCATCCTGCAGTATCCCTACCGCCATCTCCATGGCGGCGGATCCGCGGCTGGTGAAGGGGGATTGGAAGGATGAGTAGACTTTTCTGCAAGGCACACCCTGTCCGTCAGTTAGCGTGATGTATGCAGATTGCAGGGTCTGTGGTGATAACGAGGCAAGTTAAGCGCCCCGGATTGTGGCCCGCACGTGGTGAAGTGGTTCTTTTCTAGGTATGTTTACCTATGCAATTTTACGGAGTAGAAACTCGCCTATTTCGACTCCCTTGAGTATTATGGAGTCTGTTAAACATGGAATGGCATGGGTGGCCCTGAGCCTGCTCCATATGGCTCGTATTGTTAGCGACTTTCTGTTTCTGTCTTCGTCTGGAGAAGACTCCCAGCAAGCTTTCCGTCAATACGGAGTACGTAATTTCCAATTCCCCAGCCCTGGGAGGCCTCGTTTGTCGGGTTTATCAGCTTTCGGAGTGGGATAGATGGTTTTTACTACTTACGGAGCATGGAGTATAGTAAGCGCAGCAAAGCCCGGTATGCGGCCGTTTTAAAAATAGATGCCCTACAAGCATATAGTTATTAACTGTTAGTGGTATGAAGAATCGCCGAACTGCACGTGGAAGCCGCTTGTCGGCTCGGGGCTTGTTGCAGAGCCTTTTTCATAGCCTTGATTAGTTGACTCGGCGCGGCGGCGAACGCGCTTATGACGGCACAGCCTGTTCCTCCGGGGTTGTGACGCCGTTTTTGGCCTATTCTTCGAAACGAATTTGCCCGTGTATGACTGAGCCACCATTTTAAACGACAGAGTTTGTGTAAGAATCCCATGTTCCCGGTACGACGGCTCAGGCGACGATGTACGGAGTACGGAGTACAGAGCACGGAGTGCGAAGAGGCACGTCCCCGGATCTCTTACTCCGGATTCTCATATTGCCAGGGGTCGGTTTTCACTTACTCATATTTATTACATACTCGAAATCATCCGATTTGTATAATCCAGGTTTCATCTTCCGCATATACATAGTTACTAGTGGTTTCTCTGATTCATTCGTGGAGCCATCAAGGATTACAAATTTTATCACCCAGGAAGCTGCATCCTTCATGCAAACTATGACCTATCAACACAAGAATATAATCGCCATTCGCGGCTCGTCGGTTTCAGCCCAGGGTCTTATAATCTTCAATCTTCTTTTTTGGGCAAAGCGGGAGCGGAGCCAGATGCTATCGCATGAATCACCATCCCCCCTTGGTTCGAAATGCAAAAAGGGGATTGGTTTTGCGCCTGGGGCAGAGGGTTTGGCCTATCGCCTCTCACGAAAAACGCCTGACATGCTGAATTCGCGAGGCTTTGCCATCTCTTGGTAAGCTACCTAGCCGACATGGGTCACAACTTTTCTCTCCTTAGGTCGCCGAATGATGCATCGGATGCAGGAACGTGAAGCCGTGTGTTTAACCGGCAGCTCGCTTTATCCGGTGATTCCGACTAATAAGCCTCAATCTCAATACGAGTTTCAACTTTCTTACCTAAATTTTAAAACAACGGGATTGACTCGAGGCTAACAAAATGAGGAAGTGCCCGATTCAGGACACACGCCATAGCTGCAAGCATCGCGATGTTCGGGTAATCTGTTTCCAATTCCCGCTCCAGAGGCGAGCAGAGACAGTGCTGCATAGACACGCTATGAAACTGAAACTGGGGTGAGTTTCAGTTTCATGAAACCGGACGCCAGTATAGTTTCAGTTTCATATGAAACCGGTTTCAGTTTCATATGAATCAATATCTAATTCCTTTGTTGTTTCCCCCCTCTCTTTGGCAAGCTCCGAGACACCTTACCACTAGGCACTCAAAGATGTCTGGCATTGCCTGCCTACCTATGCTACCAATTCGCCAGGCTCGCCATCGCTTTCTTCCCCCTTGCCCATCTCTATATCTTCTTGGAGTATCCTTACAGCCGCGTCGATATCATCCACTCCCCTAAACACCCCTGCAAGAAGCGGCCTGCTTTTTCCCTTTGGAACACTTATCCAGCTTTTAATGCACTCACATGCCTCTACCATTTTGGCAGACATGCTACTTCTATCCCATGTAACCTGCCGTCTTGCGCCTGAGAAAATTCGCTCTGCTTCCGTAGACATCGGAGGGATGCAGAATATGTCAATGGCCATACGGCAGAGGAGGGGAAAATTCTCTCGCTGGGTCGGTTCAAGCCACCACTGTAAGGCCGTTTGTTGTCCAATCCCAACTTGTGAGCCCTGCGAAGTATCGTCAAAACCTGGCCATTAGGTAGAAGGCTTCAAATTACTTACATAAATAAAGCGGTCGAATTCATCCTTCACCTCGCTCGCTGTGCTGTACACCTTCTGCCTCCAGCGATCGAACTCGTCGAGTTCTTGCCCTTTCTCCTGTTGTTGATCTTGGAGCTGGTAGCTCTTGTACTCTGTGGACCAAATCTTTCTGACAGACTTCACGGCATTGCTAACCCAAGCTGGGTTTCTCTTCCACTGCTCACTCAGATAGCTCTTTCGGAGTGCTGGGTGGAGGAGGATACCGGCCACGTACACGGGGGCCTGCTCGGTAAGCTGGTAATACTTCTCGAACTTTAGCCAAGCCACGTGAAAGCGAGCGTAGAAGCGTGGGTTACTGAAAGCCTTGTCTTTAGCCTGCGTGAAGTGATGATGGAGGAAATCCATATGAGATAGAACTTCATCGAGTGTGTTCTCCCGGCCTTGGCGTACCGAGATCTGGTGAAATGGTTGTAGAAACGCATGGATGTCTCGGAGCTCGTTCCAGTCGTTGTGGTCTAGTGCATCTTTCTCGATCTTGGCATGATTTTCTTGAATCCAATCCATGAACTTTGCCCGCCTCTCAATTGCCACGTCAATAAGACGAAACCATGAATTCCAGCGTGTATCATTGTCCCTCGGCAAGGCCCTGCCAATCTTGGCCTTGAAGTCGTTGCAGATGCTGGTAGAGCTCCTTGAATACATGCACAAGTTGTGGAGCTTCCCCAGAACATTAAACTCCCGCCAGTCCTCGGTGGCTTGTGCCTTCGTAATGACGCCCCCTTCTTCTTTTTCGGATAGCCTGCACAGTCGCTCATACGCCTCGTCAATCCCCTCTTGCTCATCCCCCTGAATCTTCTTTGCCTTACTCCGAAAGAGGAAGGCTTGAACGATGAGGTTCATGATGTGGCCACTGCAGCGTAGTCGCCTGGCAACCGGATCTAAACCATCAATCTCTTTTGCGATATCGTCAAGCATAGTATCGTTGGCATCGCGATTATCCATCGTAAAGTAGCCAACCTTTCCGCTGAGGTTGTACTCTTCGACAACATCCAGGAAAGCCTTGGCTTGCAATTTCCCGTTGTGGCTTCCTTTGAACTCGCGCAGTGACAATAACGCTTGAGCGACTTCTCTCGTCTCCGCATCTACAAAATGGACCACGATTGCCTGGTATGCCGCCTTCTGTTCCGATGAGGTCCACATGTCAATGGTGAAGTGAACCATGGATGAGAGAGAATTATGAAGCTTCTTGACGAGGCCTTGTTTGTGTTGAGCGAAAGTCTTTTCGAGAAGCTTCGGCACCGCACTGCGGCTGCGTAGGAGGACGTCCCGGGCCATATAGTTACAGCAGAGTATAACAGCATGAAACTCGGGGTATTCGATGAATGTGTGGGCGATATTGCGAACCGCAAGAAGCCTGGCGAGTGCTTCCTCGAATGCAGGAATATTAATGGCATTTGCCAAATATTTTTCCTCATTAAGGTCTCGATTGGCTTGACGTTCCTCCTGCCTTCCAAACAAATCCGTAATGGTGCCATGTTGCCGCTTCTTCAGATCCGACCTTTCTACACGCTCTATAACCCGGATGCCATGAAAGTCCCGCAGGTGCTTGCGGGCTCGGCTCAGGTTCGTCGTTACCGAATTAGGCTTTTTCGTGGAGTTGCAGTGCTTGCAGTACCAAATTTCGTGGTATGAGGTATCGCGAGCTTTCTCCCCTCTCTCTTCATAAGGGTCACGCGCCTCGTTCCAGGTGCTTTTGTTTGTACGGCCTTTGGCGCGCTTGCTAGCCCGATCAGAGGGAGAACGATGCAATGCGCGCTTGGCGGGAACGGGAGAGTCAGGCGAAGCAGGTCTCAAGACCTCGTCAGAAAGCCCCGATAACAAGGGAGCGGGAGAAGCTGATGACATATTTACTGTTAGCAAGTTTCTAACTGCGTTGAAGGCATTTGGTTTGTGAAATTTTCTTGGTTAAGTACTAAGATATTTGGGTCTCATCGGGCGTATATGAAACATATGAAACCGACTGAAACATATGAAACTGGGAGAGTTACAGTTTCATATGAAACTGGGTCCAGGGACTGTTTCAGTTTCATATGAAACAGTATGAAACAACACGCGTGGCTATACAGCACTGAGCAGAGACTGATGGATGTAGAATCGGAATATCCAGTACTATTGGGTTGGATTGTTGGTATCCTATCCACCGGGGAGTCTACAGGCCGAAAGGATCGCGTGGCTATCACAGCCCATCAGAGAGGACATTTCCGCTCTCGACACTGACGCGGTGAATGCCTCTTCAGCAAGATGCCCATCCAATAAACTCCTTCTAAGATGCGTTTGAGATTCTGAAAGAGGAATACTACTAGTATAACTATCACTACCAGGAGGAACTCTGTCAAAACCCTGCCGAAGGAATGACGGCGAGAAACGATGCTACGCGGCCTCAATTTATCAGGGCGGGCCGACCCGGCGGGCCCGTTCCGCCGGAGGTTCCGGTGATTGATAAGGCACTGAGCAAATGTCCGCCAGCAGGCCAGACCGGGCGACATCCTTCTTGATACCGTTTCATGTAACATCAAATATTACCTGTCTATACCACCCAGTCACTAACGACGCAATTGTGTTTAGGCTTTGCCCAGAGAAGCGCACATTTCGCATCCATATCAATCCCGGGGTTGTATATTGGGGGTGCCACCCAACCGCCTTAGTGCTACGAGTAGTTATCAGGCTAACATATACTACCAATGTAAATGGAAATTACGATTCATAGTACCTAACTCAAAAGTGCCGGAGGCGTCGTGACTACGTATTTAGACCCTTGGACTTATGGAAGACTAGTGTAACTTGAACTGCCAATCCGCTTTCGTTGTACACCGTATCTAAGGTGTGAAGAAACACGGGATAGTACTCGCGAATAGCGTATACTATTACGGGATGCTTCTAATATTTTCGGTCAATATTACGAATGCCTAAGTGTCTTGCATCGGGAATTCAGCATTTGACCACTTCATTCTCTAGTTTCGCATTGATGTGATACAAGTAGCATGGCTGTACATTTTCTCGTTGTGGGGGATAAAATATGCTCGTATTTCTGTTCTTCTAACTTTCTATCAATTCTGGACCCCCTTAGCCTGTTGTGCAATATTTTGAATGTTGTTGCCGGAGCATCGTGGGTTCCCTCTCCAATTGCTTTCGATGCCCCGATTGCTAACTCCATACAGTCCACTAAATGGTTTGATGATGTTTCCAGTCTAATTTTAGACTCTTTCCTGCCCTTTCAATTATTGCCTATTTCGACCAATCTGGAATGTCGAGGGCTAATGGTGACATCAAATGTGAATCCTTTCTCTTCGCCACATTCCGTATGGAGTGCTTGATGAAGACAAAGTCGATCAAATGTGATGCGACGATTGGTAAAGATTTTTGAGACGGACACATACTGATCTGAGACTTTCTTGGGAATTCTCTGGGGTGCTTCAGATGTTCGCGAGTCACCCCAGTAGGCAACGAGGGGGTTTTGTCTTTCCTCTCAGACGCCTACATTTTCCCCACCACTAGGTAATTAAGACTCAGCAAGTTGGTTCAACGAAGCGCCTCATTGGAATGAGTTGTAGTTGTCAATATGAGTCATGTGCCAAAAAAAAACCCCTCCCAAGGCATTTTCGATTACGCACTTCTTCTCCTTTCTCTTGGCATACTTCCTGGCTTATATGGTTGCAATGAATCGTGCTGGCAATAGTTCAAAGCCTCGATACGCCACGACCGTTGACAGCTGAACGTCGTATTCCACAAATGTGATGGAAATAAGGGCAACGTCTGCCACACCGTCATAACCCCCTTTCGACTGGCTAGAACGGAATGGATCAAGCCGCGCACCGATATGGTGGATGCACCAAACATCAATGGACTTGTCTTAAATAGGGCGATTAGCGTTGGCATCGTGCGTGGCGCTCGAACTTGTTTCCTAACGGAGTTCATAGCAGACAGCCACCAGGGCGGCGCGAACGTCTGTGCGTGGAGACGGCAAACCGTTCATCGTCCTATTAGTACTGTCTCTCGCGCCCTCGACAGCGGGTTTTCTCCTACTTTGCGAATGTAACACTCCATTATTCTTGATTCAAACAAGAAGTCATCTCGAAGAAGAACCTGTTTTTTGCGGTACCGAGAGAGCAGTGACGAACGCCGTGTGGTGATCGGGCTCCGGCCTTCCGGGTCATCCACGATGGACCCCACTTCGGCCCCGACTTTGACTGGGACCACTCCGACTCCGACTCCGACTCCGACTCCGACTCCGACTCCGACTCCGACTCCGACCCCGCCTCCGACCCCGCCTCCTACAATACCGCATAATGGCACAGCTCCGGCTGGTGCCTTGACAACGGTATTTACTCCGCCAGCATCTTGTGTCGACAACGCATCTCTCTATTATAGAGAGTCCTCGTGTATGCCCGACCATTGGGACCTCTACTGGAACAATGCTTCATATTACTCCCCCGCCATCTGCCCATCAGGCATGATGAGCGTGGCGACTCGACCGCCATTGTTTGGTCCTCCGGTTGACCCTGGAGAGACAGCAATCGTGTGCTGTCCAGCGTGAGTACAACGTAATTTAGACAACTCGTGACACCTTCTAACACCTGCCCACAGCAACTACACACTCCAGGTTTTGTCCAGCTCGCACTGGTGTTTTGGCTCCACGACAGCTGTACAGTCTAATCTCATCAGTGTCGAGATCACCATCACCTCCACGGAAAAAGTCATTACTACAACCACATTGTCACCCCTATACGTTACAACCTCCTTTTCCCATAGTTTATATCCCGTCCAAGTACGATGGCGCGATTCGGATCTCTCTGTTCTTGAGACACATCCTCTCACTCCGGGAGTCACGCCAACTGCGACATCAAATGCGCCGGCAGCAGCGATATCAACAGGAGGTGCGCAAAGTAGTGCAAATTTAGGCGCCGGCGCCATTGCAGGCATCATCGTCGGCGCCCTAATAGTCGGCTCAATCATCGCGTGCTTTGGCTTGCCCTACTTCCTACTTCGCAAATCACGCAAGGAGCAGCCACAAACCCTGCCTCGAACTCGAAATTGGAATACTTACCCAGAAAGACCTGATTCAAGACATACATACGCATCAACAAGTCCACTGGGTCAATGGCAACATCACGGCTCGGGCCGGGACTCCAAACTGGAGCCGGTGCCGGAGAATATGAGCGGCAGCACTTGTTTCACTCCAACTAGAGACGGATATATTGACGCAGAACTGCGGAGGATTGATGAGAGACATAAGGCCTTTCCAGAAGCGGATGAAGAGGCTGGGCTGCCACAATTACCCCGCCGTGCGCTGTTCAGCTCGGAGGTAGTATTTCATCGGCATGTGGAATTCGGGACATGATAAGAATATTTAATGGTCAAAATCTTTCCCCTGTATATATTGCGGAACCTGTCTTTGAACGAATCATGATTTATTCTTTGGTTGGATGGATGTGTTGGAGACAGGGTAATCAACAGTCAATAGTAGTCTACGCAAATAATTAATATGCAATTAGGTACCTGCATGCATTGTTACTGAGATGGAAACGTCATTTTAGTTCGCCTATTACAGAGATTTCAGCAGTCCAGTAGTATTGCGATGGCAACCGAAGGTGACCAGTCCGGAGGTCTCTAGCTTCAACAGACACAATGGCGAGTTGGTGCCCTCAGAGCCCCAAATGAGATTCACACCGCAATAATCCCAGTTGCCCCTCTACGATATTGACTTTCGTGAACTGCTATAGTCACTAAGCCATGTCTAAATCCACCGTAGAGACCTTGGGGATGGGGGCGATGGAATGGCGAGAGACAGTTTGGACTTATACCAGACTATGAGCTCTCAGCACGCTGACTGCCCAGTTGCTCGCACAGATGCCTCTGTGGAAACTCGTGCACTGGAATGTATAGTGAAGAACATATATTCCGGTGCCGTGGACAAATATCGTCCTTCAAAAGGCATGAGCGAGGGTCTCATATGGGACGGAGTTCTCAAAATCCATTTCGCTCTTCCGCACTTTGTTTCTTGAGTCCACAATAGAAGAGCAATCACCGACACCAGTGTGATGGATTCTTCATTGCGCTCAGAATCCCCCTCGCCCTCTGTTAAATCCCCCTTGGCCTCCTGGCCATCCTTGTCCTCCTCCATTGAATCCGCCTCGCGCTCCTCCATTGAACCCACCACGTCCTCCGCCATTGAAACCTCCTCTCCCTCCTCCCCTTCCTCCTCCTCCTCTTCCTCTTCCTCCTCTTCCTCCTCTCGCTCCCCTCCCTCCGCCCCGTCCTCCCCTGAAGCCGCCTCGTCCTCCGCCCTCCCAACCATCTATCACAGGTGGCCGCAGCTCAATTCCGGAACCATCGTTTACTGTGGTCCATTTGGAAAATCGGAAATACCCTTCATCTTTCCACATCTTCTTTATTCTTTTGTTGATCACACCCACCCTGTCTGGATCATCAACTCTGGCGCTGTTTCTCATTCGCCAGCCCTCATCAATTAGTTCAGAGAACCCCTCACTCTGCCGTTGTCCAACACTTGTCCCAGTGGCTCTATTGAGCTCGGCCGTATCAGCAATTTCAGCTCGGATTGGCACGTCTGAGTCAGGCATGGCAGTCTTGAGCACTGTAAGTCGTCGGTTGTCCACAGAGTACCAGGCAAACTGCTCAGGGCCTCCTCCCTGATCTTGACCCGCTGCAAGACCGACTTTGATCCTCCCAAAGCCGTTCAAGAATTCTTCCGCAATTTGTTCTTGGGCTGCTCGAAGAGGGAGTCCGGTATCTTGGAGACTTGCCACTTGTGCTGCTAGTGTGTTGGCTTCAACTGCAACATGTGTCTGTCGCGGACCGATATTCGGTAGGCCCATTTCCGCGCCAATCGAGTCCTGTGTCCACCGTATTTGATTCAAAGGGACAGTGACATGTGTAGTGTCTGGCGCTCTGACAGCTCGCCGCTGTTCTAGCAACGCGGCATTCTCTGCCTCAGTTCGCATCGTGCCTTGTTGATCCTCGAAGTTGACTGGATCGTTCTTTACATATGCATAGAGATTGAGACCATCATCGGTACCCAATGGATCAGGCGACGTCCACCGTCCAAGCCATGGGGCATAATATCTCTCCCCGCAGATATAAAGTCCGCTTTCAGTGTCGTGCTGGTAGCCCATGAAACGATACTTACGAGGAACTCCCTTGGTCAGAGCTTGATATGTGCTGGCTCCAAAAGGAGAGTATTCGTTATAGGAGAGGACTTGAGCGTTATTATCGAGTTCGAGATTCATGCTTGTTTGATATCGGATCAGTTGCTCCTTAGTGCTGGCGTCATGCTCGAGCAGCGCTATGGGCCTCTCGGCAAGACTGGCGTCGCCCACACTGGCCGTCGTAATTTGGCAAGACGCCGAGAATCCGTCTCCGCCATACGTGGTATAAATGTCTCTCATTGGGAGATAGCGAGTCTCTTTACTCCTTGTTGGTGTAGTGCCATTAATTGACGCCCGTTCGGTGACCTTCCTCACTCGTGTGCCTTCAGCGTTGTAAACATACCAGGTCGTCTCTGGCGTCGAACCCTCCGCAACTCTTTGTGTGGAAAACGCACGCAGCTTATCGTTGTGATCCCAGTTCAGCAGAGAATAACCTGGGATGGATGTCATGCAGCCGTTACGGCCTGCGTCGTCATTGTATTGATACGTTTCCATCACCTTTCTGACGGCTGTACTACTCAGTCTATTACTCTTGACCCTCGCATCCGATGAGATGCAACTAGGTTCATCGTATGAATAAGCGCGAGTCCAGCCAGAGTATTCAGTCGCAGTCCGTGGCTCGTGCTTCATTTTCTGAATGTTTCCTGCAACATCGTATTCGTACGTTTCGATGTACTCAATCATCTGACGGCCATCTCCAGGCACTGGATTTCTCTGTCCAGAGGTAGCATCATAGACGCGCATCCGCTTTTGTCCTCCATTTGTGATGTCCACTTGTTCACGGCCTGTGGCTTCTAGCAATTGTCCGATTGCGTCGTATCGGAACTCTTGTGACGGCGATACAACACTGTTGTCGAAATAGACGGTTTGTTGAGCTTCGTCGGCCTTGTGGACTATTCTCCCCATACAATCGTATGTCAGCGAGAGGGCCTCCAGAGTGGCGCTGTCCTTGGTACATTTCGTTGTTGTCTTGACCAATCTGCGTGTGATAGGGTCATATTCGTGCGATGTACGCGACCCATTGCCGTACTCGATTAATGTGATCTTATTGTCTTCAGAGTATTCGACGTTCAGAACTGAAGATGTAATCGTATCCCCATCGGCAGCGCGTGATTCGAGAGTTTTTAGACGACCAGCGATGTCGTACGTGCGCCAAACACTCTCGTTGCTGAAGTCTTCTGTATGCATTAAGTGGCCGATGGCATTGAACGAAGACTGAGTCTTGTATTCAGTATCCTTCTCCAACTTGGTGCTCTCTTTGGACCAATCTAGGACGTTCTTGTAATCGATGGCGTACTGAACGGAAGACTCAATGCAGTTTCCGTGGAAGTCGAAGTGGTCGTTTGTTTGTCGGCCGGATTGATCATAGCACTCATACAACTGGCCCCTGAGGTTGTTTTTCAAGGCGTCTGGCTGGCCCTCTCCATATATATTCTTGACCACCGTAAGCTCCGAGGAATCAGAAGGCCGTCGTATTTTGACACTCTGGACTCTCCTAAGCTGATCATATAAAGTACGATGTTGATCACCTCGGCCAGACCATGTCAAGATCGGAGAGCCACAGCAGTCCACCAAATGCCATCGACTTCCACTGTCCATGTTGACGCTATGTAACGGTTGACCGAGCAAGTCATAATGTGTTACCGTCACAACTCTGTCAAGCGCGTCCCTTAGTTCTGTCACATTCCCCCGGATGTCGTATTCAGTGCGGGTTACACGTATGTCTCTGCTCTGACCCAGTGGCCCATTATCGACCTCGATGACAATCTCTCGTCCTAAGGAGTCCATATGGGTGGTTGTCGGTGTATCGTTGTAAGCCTCAGACTTAGAAGCTACCTCGCGGGGGGTCTTCTCATTGTTGTACCAAGTAGGGAAATATGAGTCCTGGTCTAGCATAGCAAAGTAGCTCCCCACATCTTTGTCAGTCGCTGGGTTATCTGTTTTGACGGTATCGCCAGCGTCGTATGCCACCTGAATCCACGGTGTGAACCGAATTTTACTCCATGTATGATTAGCGTTCAAGACCGCAACGACTCGGTCTAAGGGATCTCGCAGAAGTGTTGTAGCAGGAACTGACGAGCTATCCACCTGAGAATGGAAATCGTGTGTTAGAGCCTTAAATGGATGAAACTCCTGGACCGGCTGACGCTTATTGTCGCGGATCACCCAACCGCTGAATTGCCATGCATTTGCGTCCCCAGAATTCCCAGAGAGCGATACTTCCTGAATCGCCTCTCCGTGCCCATCCAGATAGATGATATGAACGGCTATTTGCGAAGAAACGGCTTTGCCACTATCGTCCTTGTAGTGAGTGTCGCGGACCAGCTCTGCATGAAAGGCAGGGATGATCTTTTCTGGCTTCTGATTCGTGTCCCTTCCAAAACGATCGTGATATATAGCTCTCCTACCTGCATTTCCCAACAGTTGCGCAGCTATCGGCCCTGATGGATTCTCTATGAACTGATCTAATTGATCCTGAGAAAGCTCAACCGAGAAGCCATCAAGGCTATCTCCAAGTGCCTCCGTCGTCTTTCCCATAACTGCTGCACCGACAGGCCGACCGCACGGATCGAACACAGTCTGGGTTCGGTTTCCATTGGCATCCGTGATCAAGGTCGCTTGTAAATGAACATAGTCATTCTCGAACAAAGTCTCGTTTTTAACCGCGTCGATGGATTTCTCCGTGAGGAGTCGGTATTTGTCTAACTCCTGGTGCGAAACATTGTTGAATTGATCAATTTCTGCGTTGGAAAGGTAAAAGTACGATCGGGCAGCAGCCAGACTGCTGTAGGGATTGTCATCGCTGATATCATCCTTGAACAGTTTGCGTGTGAATGGTGCCCACCACTCATCAGTCCGGTTGTCCAGTTGCATGTACCCGCCCTCAGAGAGCTCTTTACTAAGAGCCTTTGAGTCCAGCAATGGAGCTTCGCCGTCTTTCAGTGTTGTCTCAAGGAGCTCTTTGGTCAATGCAAGACGGTAGCTCTGATACTCAATCGAGAATTGCTCCAATTTGTTCGCGGGCAGTGGCCCAGTGAGATCTGTCTTGCTGTACAACGTACGAGTTTTTGAGAGGAGTATTGAGTACCCCCTTTCCGAGCTTCCAGTAGGCGGATCACCATGAATCGAAACCTCCTTAATCTCCGAAATTGATGCGGCTAGGGTTTCCCAGTCGTATCGCGCTGGTGAGTTGCAGATCCAAGAAGATCCTGGAAATACACGATACTGGCGAACTTCAGACGGGAGAGGAGCCTGAAAATAACCAACTTGCGTCGAGTCTGGTGATGCAAGCGGATCAAAGGCGTTGGTATGATCTGTTTCCGTATAGAAAATGATGGCTTCTTGCTGCTTTTGACGGTCTTCATCCTTCTCCAGCTTGCTGTCAGGCTTTCCGTAATTAATTGCAACCTGGCTGCAGACATTCCCATAGTCGTCGGTCTGTAGTATAAAAGAGTGCTGTACTGTGGCCTCGTCCAGCTCTCTTTCGTAATGCGAGGTAAGCTCTTCACGCCTGTTCACCCTGAAAATTCCGTACCGTTGGCCTTGAAGGACTGCCTGATGCATCACCACCTCGAATGTCTGCTGCGAGACAAGGTAGGGAACGACACTCTTCAACGATCCATCATCACTGAAGACTTCTTGTCGGCGCTGCTGACCTGCAAGTGCTCTAAATGCGTCTTTGATGTCTTCGACGGCCAGCTGCTGAGCAGATACCTTGGCATGAATTTTCGCGGAGGGCAAGGGGCTCTGCTGAGGCTGGTTGATCTGGTAGCATCCAGGCAGCACAGTTGCCTCATCTATTCGTTGCAGCCCAAGATAGAACCACGTCTTTGTGTGAACTGGGGGTCGGTGGAATTTCTTTGTGGACACACTAGAGAAGTCTTCAGCATCCCACGTCTCAACCATCTGAAAGCCGCGGAACTGTCGTTCGACATGGTCATAGTAGCCATCGTGGTAGAAATAACGTGTAGTACAGGCAGTTTGGGCGACAACATCTTTTGTGACCACTTGTTCCACACAATGGATGGGGAACGGCAGCTTCGTCGCCCATGGCCTGCCGGCACGCTTATCCTCCTGATGGTAGTGCGTGGAAGAACGGTAGGTCATCTCGACTTCGCCACCAACTCCATTGGAACACTTTGTCATCAACCCGGGTTTGCGTCCTCCCATCAGATCAATGTAGCGCACTGTAGTTGACCCAGTGCTTCGGCTGAGGTGGTCAGACGTCCAGCATAGACACTGCGTGCCGCGGCCACCAATGTCAAAAAGATCTACGGCACACAATTGGTCCAGGGGAGGGAATGTGGGCAGAACATGCGCATCGCTCCAGACATTTCCCGACTGGTTGTAGTACACAAGAACACCACCCTCTGGGGGGAGATAGATCAAATCTGCGGTACCGGATCCAGTGATGTCGGCCATCCGGATGCGAAGAGGGGAGAAGCTCGTGTTGTCCGCCAGGAAAGGGGGATTCGCCATAATTACTTTCTGGCCGAACCGTCCATGACCCATGTTCGGCCAGTAGCATATATGGCTGTTGTATATGAGAACTATATCACTCAGTCCGTCTCCATCCATATCACACAGTATGAGGAGTTTTCCCTCTCCTAATGGTAGAGGCGGTGCTCCTGATGTTCGCTTTCCAGCGCTGTATCCCTTGCGACCCAGCGATGGATACCAACCAAACTCATCATTTTGTTGAGGCAATAGCTGTAGGATATCAGCATGACCATCGCCATTCAGATCCACCTTATGGAAAGCGGGATCTGAGTTAAAGTATGCGGTTGGATACGATTCGAATGGCGCAAAGCTGGACCATTCCCCATCATCCTGTCGTTCATAGAAGCCCCAGACATGACCCTCGGGGTTCGCATATGCCACGTCCAACTTGCCGTTACCAGTCAAGTCCTCAAAGCTCCAGTCATCCGAATCAACCACGCTGGGAATCTGAGATACCAATGTGGCTGCTCCAAATGCCGGTGTATCACCACTTTCGTTTCCGTGATAGTACCAGCCCCTGCCTGGGACACGAGCAAGAACACCAGGGGCACCATCACCATGTAGATCGACCCATTGCACTCCAGGTGTCGAAAGACCGGAGAGATCCAGCTCAAATTCTTCCACCGATATGTCGCCCACGTCTGGAGATGTCCAGTATTCGAACTCACTGGCGGGCAGTCGAACGCACGATAAATTCTCACCGTTTAGCTGGTAGCCGCATTGGATGCAAGAACGAAGCACAGATTCCCCAGACTTGGCGTCTGTTTCATATTTGAACTCAGCAGCGGCAATGAGGTAGTCTTGACGCTTCAACTCCTCAAAATGATGGAACATGAGCACACGCTGGCATAAACGATACGTGCGGATTTCGAAGCCACTTGTGTGAACTGAAAATGGATCCGGACGTAATGCCCATCCGGTTGGATCTTCTTGGGTTGTCGGATACTCGCCAGGATGCTCGCCGTAGTCAAAGACTACTTCGAACATCCAGTACCACTGGTCGTCTTGGGGAGAGGCATTCAAGACCCCCCAGTCCTTCAGATCCCGATTTGGCTTCTTGTTTCCATATTTTATACGTTTCAGGTAGCGCTGGGAGGTGGCATTGCGATTGTTCTCATATACTTTGTCCGCAATGCTTGCTGTCAGAGCAGGCTGAGACTCAGTCTTATAAGAAAATACCATGTGGTTCCCTTGGCTGTCATACACCTCATTTACCAGCCATGAGAACACCAATTCCAGCCCTCCCTCACCAGCCGTGCCGTGATTGGAGGAAATCTGTGAGCCGGTGTCTTGGCCAAATATTGTCGTCTTGTTTCCAGACTCAACGGTTTTCCAGTGCATCTTACCAGAGCTGTCCAGAGAGCTCCAGCGTTCCACTCGTACCGGATCCGATTCTACTCGAGGCCGATATATTCTCACACGGTAATTGCTAGTCCCGAGCTTTTCATCCCATTCAACAGGCTCGTCACTTCCTGGTTGCATGACCGGGACAAGGTCCCCTACCCGCGAATGGACGAACGTGTCTTGGTCATTATCGTAAACTGGGATCATGACGGACGTCTTCCGGGCAATGCTGTCGACGCCAGAGAGGTGCCATCCAAGACCAAACACACCATTAGAACTGGCGGACCCAGAATCATAAGCAAGACTCAACGAGGGACCAAAGCCGCTGCGACCCGGAGACGTCTGGATAGGGACGCTGAACGACACGCCTCCAGTGCGTGTGTCCACATTGAACTTCTCACGCAGAGATCGGCCATCGCTTCGATCAGTAATCAGCCGGCCAGGTGCGTTTTGACTTCCCTGGCCCGCACTGTCTTTGAAGTTGGTGCTGGTGGAAGCTTTGCCGCCTGGAGTGGCAGCACTGGCCGAACTATTCGTGGCGTCCTGTCCACTCAGGCCCTTCCTTGTATATCCGTATGCTGCAGGATTCTGCAAGCTCGTCAGTTTTTCTTCATCACTGCTATGTAAAGATAGTTTTGTCGGGCTTTTTTGTTCTACAGGTGGGGGGACGGCTTACCTGGGCCTGACTGCTGGGGGCTTTCTCAGCTGGTTTGGGGGCCATCATAAAACGAAGAGGTTTGGTATCGATCTCTCAATCATATAAGGTATAATAGTAGCAATCATTGGATCGGTTATAGAAACCAACAAAGATGAACGAAATGAACAGCGGCGGCCAGTCAAAGGAGGAGTCATTTTATAATCAGCCTTCACCCGCGCTGAGAGTCAATATGAGCCCCCGCAATCCGCGTCTGTATGTGACCTGTATCGTGAAGAGAATGACGAAAAATCATTGGCAACTACCTGCAGCAAACGGCGCGGGGACACAGCCCAATTCACTCTTTCAGCTATGATTGGAGTGCTGCGGGGCTTGGGCATTCATGGTATGGGAATTGAAGTGGTAGAGTCGTATCACTTCGTATACACGTCACATAATATGTGGGTATGTAAGTCGTGGTTGCACACCATCTCCTTATAAATTGTCAATGTCGCTTACATCTCTACCATCACTTTCCGGAAGCTTTCTTCAGCGATTGGACCGAAATTCAGCGCTTCGGATTTTTAGTGTTCGGATGTGCGACTTGAGCATGACTGTCGATGAACTGATCTATTTCATTCCAACTGCAAGGCTTTGATGCCACACAATCCAAACCATTGGAGTGAAAGTAACAGACTATGACTATCTAATCGTGCCTTTTGGCTCGAAGATCCTCATTTGGTGACCGCCTTGAAACCCTTTTTTTCTCTTGGCAGCTGTGTTCAAGATGATGGGATAAGGGTTTCGCTCCAACGACGTCTGGGATGTATTAGCTAGGGGCATTGAGGATTTCTTGTTATTATTGTATCTAGCGAATGAAATAGAGGAAAGCGATAGGGGATTATAACTTTGCTAGGGGGGGTGTATATAGTCCGTGTACGTACCATTTCAGTCCTCATTTTATGCATGCTATTATATATATATTGCAACCTGTCAATTAATCCGGACCTTACAAGTTACGGCGCCGGCTGCGTAGCTGGGATAACGTCCTCAATCTCGAAAGATAACACTGCGCTTAACTGTCCCCTTATACGTACTATAACACTTGTTGGTGATACGGTTGGTTGACAAAAGTTCCAATCAGACCTGGGATGACAACATTTCCACCTGTATAACTGGTGCTCTCTAGTTCTAGACGTTTTTATCCAGAATTGTTGATGAAGATACGACATCACAAGGGACAAATGCCGAGCATCGAACGGGGCTAGGTCTTGTCAAGTTGCATATAAAATGGAGGGAGGACCCTCGAGGCCCGTCATGTTGCAAGTCTCATACACCCGGTTATAGGATGCAACTCATGCCTGAACGCTCATCAATAGCTCGTAGCCTCTCAAAAAGGAGTCAAGTTGTTATTGCGCGACCAGGCCCGGCTCCACATTCAGCGCATCAAATTCGCGGGTTACACTAGGGTTGCTTCGTAATAAGGATTAGGCGATGGTTGGAGGCATTGCTTCCGAAGATGTGGACATAGACAAAACGGAGGAGTTTGCCCGCTTTTCAAGAAAAAAAAGAGGGGAGGCTCATTGAAACTGCAATATGGTAGTAACTTGTTGGTCCGCCATGAGTGCCTCTACCACCATTCCGTTGAAGGGTCTCTCAAAGAGTCATACACTCTTGCATTAAATGTAGCCCATTGAGGGCTTTGTTCGAGGTCCTCCCCATTGCTCTGATGCCATTGTCTTCGTACTTCTCCCGGGCCAAATCGCTGGCTGTCGATAAAACGGGTCTGGTGCGTCGAACTTTCCACCAAGGAAAGCCAAATAGGGTCTTTTGGGGTTTTACAGCTACCAAGGCGGTGATAGCTAGTAAGCTCCACGTTCCATCCATTGCATCCTTGGTTGCGTTGGATAGAGATTGCGTAGTCCGTGAAACACCACAGACATGATGCAACAGACTGATCGCATTCCATAGAATTCTCTCGTGAAAAGTGGACTTCGGGGATGTAATGAGTGTATATTGGGGGGGAATTCAAAAAGTTTGAATTTGTTGCGCATATTAAATGACGGCAAACAAGGAATGGAGTGCGTTCAATGACATGCATCAACGCCTTGGGGGATACTATAGGGCCGGTAACTTGATAGAAGCGAGCCAAAAAAAGCTCATCGTTGATGACCTTGGCATGACAGCCTTGTGTGAACTTCCAGAGTTGCGGTAGCGGATTAAAGGCAATTTTAAGTCTTGCCCAGAGTCGCTGAGGCCGATCAAGGGGGTAAACGGGATCCGTGACGATTGCACCTGGTTCAGGAAACCGGCTATGACAGGAGAATCGCTCCAGAGCCTGGATAGAGAGACCATATGAGTCGCCGTACAGGTGCCGCCTCATAACCGAATGAGCATCAGAAAATAAAATTTCGCTGCCATCCAGGAAGTCTGATTGTGTGGGTGAGGGTCTCCATACAAGTCGATAGAACTCGTAGTTGAGAGCCCAAGAAAGGACAAGACGAGAGGCACAATATCGGTGACTCTGAACTTGCCAACTTTGTCCGTGACCAGGGCCAAGGGCTATTAATCTAAGGCAGGCAAAACAAAGATACCGATGTGGCAAATCGCTTGCCAACCACGAAAGAAGCTTAGTGAGGCTGCCTCTGTCGAGCTTTTGCAAGTCTCCAGGACGAATTTCTGCGTAGAGAGACTTGCATGTTAGAGCGAGGGATACGTGAGACTCAATTGGCAAGCTGCGAAGGATTAGGAGCCCGACTTCTAATGGAATAGTCGAAAAGGGATTGAATGGCGACGGAGCCGACCGGGCGAGTGAACTTCCAGGGGGTGCTGGTTCAGTCTCGGACATTATGGCCATCGACTTCAGAAAGAGCACGGAGTTCCTTGTATCCTGTAGGCTCCATATTGTTTTGAGAGAAGAACAAGATCAGGGCATTTCAGTTTATATGACTGACAACCAGTGCTAAAGTTTGAGTTAAAGATTTTCCTACTTGTAAGCTTTTCAACTCATCTGCGCCACAACATGAAGACATGAGCCTATGCAATATCCAACTTAAATGGTACTTTATAAACTTTTCAGATGTCTAAAAAAATATACAGGTTACCTTATCTTCCCAATCTGTATTGTTGTCCCGTGTTGATTCCCCGAGTTCTCTAGATTTCACCATATCTCCGTTGTACTACTTCCTCCACATACTCAGAGGCGTACGGCCAATAGCCATACCCTCGACTCTGTCCCGTTGGATTGACCAAGCTGTCATGTCTAATAGAGGCGGAGGCCTTCTATTTACTGCAACCGTAGACATTTCTGTAGGATAAATCTGTACCTTGTTGAAGTAGCATGCCCTCATCTGCTTCAAAAGAATTTCCTAATTTATGTATCCGCATCATCTATTTATAATATAGAACCACATGGTCGAAAACCATAAAAAGTTAATTGAGTGGCAAATCTGAGATAGTGCCTCCATAATTAGTACCAGTGATCTCCATGTGGTGTCCATTCCGATGCTCTCCTCTCCATTCTATGATTCCTTCAGGACCTCCATTACAAATGAACTTCAACCACCTGGCCACCCTTTCCATTAGTGCCTCCAGAAGTCACCACATAAACTGTCTTCTGATCCTTAGTCAAGGCTGTCGCTGTAGGGCCATCCAGTTTGACGTTACTGTCCGCGCCAACAAAATCAGTCGCCTTCCCATTAGGTGTGATCTTTACCAGCGTATTGGGTTCCGCGGCGGCGTATGCAGTGCCATCCTTGGCGATGGAAAAGTCGTCGACTAGTCTAAGAGGGTTGGCACTAAAGTGAGTTAGAATCTCCAGCTGTCCGACTCGATCACCGAAATCGTTGATCTTGATGCGCCCAAACCAGAGCTGCTCCATGTTGTTTAAGTACAGGTAATCCTTGTATATCTTGACACCGTTAATTCCAAGTGGGATATGCTTTGGAGCAGGGCCAGCAGTGAATCTGTCATCCTGGAAGGCGATGTCAACGTGACCAGTAACGGTGTTTGCGCGGACGATTTGGCCGGTCCTGGAGTCGGTGCTGAGAACTATGTGTGGATGCTTCGGCAAGGCGACCAGCCCGTTGAGCAGACCAGCGTGTGGCATCTTGGCTATCGTCCTCAGCGCCGGACTTCCATCATGCTGACGCTTATTGAAGTTGACAGTCACAATTTTGGTAGATCCCTCCACGAAATTGATGGCTGTTCGGTTGAGGATGCCTCCAAGGACATAGCCAATCCAGCACCAATGCGTACAGACAAATGAAATAGCCACCGACTCTATTTTGAGGAGACAAAGAGGTTAGTGAAGGCAGAGGAATGTTCGAGGTGATGACCGATATACAAACAGTAGATGCACAGATCAGCGATGAAGAAATGGTGGAGCTTCTACTTAAAGTCCATGAGCCAGCAATGTTAACGAGTCATAGCATCCTACCGGAGGGAAGAACATATTAGTCGAAGAGGGTATGCGACGATATATCTCGTAAAGAGGGTCTTTGTCCCTCTCTCGTGGGAAAGGGGATCTCTGCCTCCTTAGAAATCGGTAAAGTCTTTTTGCGCCCCAAGGTTTCGGCATTTCAGATAGAAAAGAGGCCAGACCAGCCCCCAATTACCCCTGTCCAGACATACGCAATGGAGCCAGCCATTGTTGTTACAGTGCCAGTCCGGCAAACCTTTTTGCAGTGGTGTGTGACTGTTGTAGGTGTAAAAGCTTGCAAACAGAGTCCGTCTTATAGCTTTCACGAAACGTCTGTGTAGCCGGAAGGGGCTGCGAGAATAGTAGTTGTGTCTTTTGAAGCGTTTCCCTCGATTCCTCATGGTTCCCTGGCCAGCCAATTCATAAGACCCTTGACTGTGTCTCACCTCGTATTCCCTGTAGCGGGCCGCTCCCAACAACTACTCGTACTCGTCGGCTTGATTACCCCATAGTGGTACTAGTACTAGTAGTGGTAGAATCCTGTGACCCCTAAGGATTGAATCAATCTTACTCCCATCACTAGCATTTGGGGAGTTTCGACAGTTCTCTTCCGGGAATATGGATGGAGTATTACGGAGTACGGCGTATTAGTAGTTGGACTAGTGCGTCTTACGTACATAGTACTACTACTACCTGCACTTTCGGGAATGGTCTGAGTCCGAACCACGTGTGCCGTACTAGGAGGGTCTCAAAATCGACAATCCCCGTGCCCGCTTCGCTAGGACAGGACACGGGGATTGTCGATTTTGAGACCCCTAGTAGTCGTATTTACCCTTTGGGATTGTTACTAGGACTACTCCGTACTCGTAAGATGCTCCATATTCGAGAAATCTGCGAAACTTGTGTGAATTACTACTAGTACAAAGTCCTGATGGTAGTAGTAGTAGTAATATGATTTTAATGAGTTGTTATTTGCTTTCTCGTCGGAAAAAGTTTATCCTCCTATGATTATGTATTGCAGTTAACCGAAATACTCACCATGCCGGGTGATAGGAGCCGTGATAGCTGCTTGCTAAGTTAGTAGTATTTATAATCAGCATATGATTATACTATTACGTTTTGCTCAGCAAACCATGTCAGATTCGGTTACTAGCATATCTGATCTGGGAAAGTGGACTATACTGACCACTTTTAATTTGTTCGGGCTAGTACTAGTTAGTACTATTAGACTCGGGACTAGACAATCCGTGGTCCTCGAGTCGTCCGTAAAGAGGAGGATATGTTGCGCGCTCTCTTCCCCACCGCAGAAGCAGCAGCACAGGTTGTTGCGTTACTACGGAGTATATGGCTCAGTACAAGAAAAGGGAAATATTTGCCCGGTAATAGGTTTCTGTTAGATTGGACAAGCACCTCATTTACTACTCGTACAGCTCAACTACTAGTAGCATTAGTACTAGTACTATTACTACTACCCAATGTCGGAAAGGCGTTTTAGAATCCGAAATCCCTTACTCCGTATACTAGTCGGGCAAAGCACAGGCGTACGTACCAACTAAGGACCGAGCTTGGCAGTCCTGATCGGCGACGCTACCAGGGGTCAGCAAAACCCGACTAAGGCAAGACACTGAATCATCGTACGAGTATGTATGTCGTATTAGTTTGCGTGAATTACAATGAAGTTTAAATCAACATGCATACCATCAGTCTTACTCCGTACTTCGTACATGCTGCCGTTCTCCTTGAGTAAGCCCTAAAGTAAACCAATACCATGTTTAAGCGCTAACTGGTACAGTAGTATTCTGTAATCAAGAAATATCCAGCTATCCCGGCACCTAAACTGCCTAGGTTTCGCATACTCGAGTAGTACTCTATAGGGAATATCTACTATTATAATGGCTTGAAGCTTGGACGTTCTGTCTTGCCAGCGGCATGATAGAACCCTTTTGAGGATTAATCGGGCGACTTGCTGCACCTGTCACAGTTGCTCTTAGCTATACGTATATAAACAGCCAAGCAAACCGTTTTGCAGCTAGGTCATTGCAGACCCCCCATCCCTCATATCCTTCTCCATACTCGTACGTACCAGGTAAGATATAGTAGCAGACTCCGAAAAACCATAGAAAACTAAGGCAAATCTCTTGCTGACAATCTGAGTTCTACCGAATAGGTCCGAAAATGGTCAGATTCACCATTGCATTGGCCTCCCTTCTATTGGCACCTGTCGCCCATTCACAATGGGTATCAGTATTCACAAATAACCCACCACCTTATCTTCAAGGCGACGGCAACAACTGTGGTGGCCACTATATCACCGGCTGGACTGAGGGCTGTAAGAAGTCCAGATGTTTCTCATACTCCCTGGGCCTCAACTGCGCCATGATATATCACAGCAATAAGAATGCGGATGTCACAAACTGCAAGTTCTACTCGACCTCAGACTGCTCAGGGTTCTATCAGGAGGAGAAAGGCAAATGGAACAAGGACATCAAAGTCACGATGAGTGGCATCTACTCAATGCAGTGCTGGAATGGCTGTTAGTTGGGGTATGTATCAGCCCATGCTTTTATTCAATTTTCATGTATAGTCTTTCTTCTTCATACTCATTGGTTACTCACGCCATGCCTACGGCGTACGCAGGAGTTGACAATCCAAAGAGAATGTAGTATATACAAATCTGCATATATTATGAGCCCGTCTATATTTATCTATTGGTGCACCTCGACGTGGAAGCTCACATCTTTACAAAGCAGACCACCAGTCGTTAGCGCGGTGTATAGTGACTTAAATTTGCAGTCTTGTGATGCATTAACTGCACGAGTATATTGAACTTGAGACACGAGCTTGACAGGGCCTCGGCTTATGCTATGATCTTAGTATTGTCATTCGCATTGCCAATTCGGCGTCAAGAGATCCGATCATCTTGATTGCAGCCCTTGCTAGTACGAGGAATCGACATCCTCCCAAACGTTTGGCTAATTCGGAGACGAACTCGGAGACATTCTTACTGGAGACACCGTCTACCGACTCGATAGGCATATCGAATTTCCTGATGCTTTTTCCAAACACTACTAAATCGCAAACTAAAAGAGTGACTTCATGCGGTAAGGCCCTGAGAAGATTGTCGGGGAAATTTAAGCATCATGCAGCTCCTGATTATCGCCAAGCCGCTCTTTCGAACGTCCACATCCCTTTAAGCACCTATCAAGACCGACTAGCCATATTTAAGATATTCTCCAGTACCAAAGTTGTAAATAGCTAAGCCTGGTAATCCCAGCCTTGAGGTCATCTTTGATCTTCCTTGGATATAGATAGAAGGCCTAGCTAGTATAGTAATTTTATCAAGTGTTAATATCATACTCCGTATAGTATATTAAATAATAAAATTAGTATCTAATGTAATTATTATTTACCAATGAACTTCAAGTACAACTCTATATCTATAATTTCTATAGTATATTTATTAAGCGAGTGGATATATTAGTAACTTAGTAATATTCCCTACCGCTAATAAGCCAGAAAGCTATACTCTGTATAGAGTACTACAGAAAAGCTATTTACTAACTAACTGCCAAACTAAACGATATTGTTCCTAGGTTTTACTTGGTCCCTTGCCTTATACCGCTTTCTTTCCTGTACGGGGTATGAAGAACAGTCAATGCAATTCATAATCTCCTGTTTCATCGCGATGATGTCCGTGCTCTGCATTGTTGTGATGAGAAGGCGCGGGATTTTGTTCTCGGTGGTCAAGTCTTCCAGAAGGATGTTCGTTCAGCTCATTTACTACGGCCCCTAAGCCCTCCTATACCGTTCTTTTAAGCCCGATCGACTTTGTTACAATGCTGTATAGCTATGCAATGATCACCGTCGATAGGTCAGGAATTGGTGCCCGGGTTTTTCGGGATAGAGCTGAGCGATAGGGGTGGCTTCGGTGCTGCACAGTAGTTAGCGTGAACATGCCTTCATAGCCGCTAGTATTACTGATATAATGACGGTACTAAAGATATGTGCAGGGCTTTGCATCCTTGCGGTATACGGGCCTAAGTATACGCCAAGAAAGCTCATAATCTTTGCCAGACCCTGTGGATCGCCCGCTACCGTCCCGGCAGCCTCCTTGTCTACCCATCCCTCTCTGTATAGCCCCCGCCGAAATTGATCATCCATGCCTCCTTGTTGATATCGATCAAGACGTTCACCACCTTCACGTCACCCCAGATGCTGGTCGTGTGCAACCGTTCGACGATAGACTTGACCTGGGCCGCCCACTTACGTCGCATAGAGTTAGGCACGTCGGGCCTCGCAGCGCAGGCCAAGGTCAAGTTCCTATAGTTGATATAGGTGAGCAACAATCCGAATACTAGGCTAGTATCGTCTTGGACTAGACCATGCAAGCGAGAGATGAGCAACTATTCTTCCGGTCCCGTATCGTCAATCCTCTCGTAGTTGCTGAGCTCCCTCTTCGCAGAATTTACGTCCCCCATCACACCAACTTGAGGAAGAAGACGTCTCTTGCACCCATAGACCGTACCCTCTTGGGCAGTCCCTAGAGTGCCTTCTCCGAAGGCTCGGTACGGATCTCGAGCTCCGAAGGGACGAACAATCGCCATCGTGAGCAGAGCTCGTGTGGAAGACGGACGCCATATCCAAGCTTGCTATTATTGCTGTCGCTGGTTGTGTATGGGAAAGGGGCCAGTTCTCCAGCAACTACACGTAATGTATAGAACTAAATCTCGGGGAAGAAGAAATCTTGAAGCGTTAGTACGTCACCTCCGTCCGGGGGGGCTGTCGCCGAGGAGAGGAATAATGATTCCATAACCCAATCATAGAAATCTTCGACGGTGAAGCCACCCATCTCAAACTCCTCGGCAACATGAAGGAAGAATGGGAACCGTCCTTTGAGATGAGGTGATTCGTCAAAGGAATCGGCGAAGAGGCGGATAAACAACTGTTTGTCATTGCACATGACGGTCAGCTCGGGCTTGGTATTTCGGTCGCTGAAAGTCAATTCGGTGATGGCGTAAGGAGGCGCCTCGGTCGCCATAGGGAGATCTGCCATTGCAGTAGGACCCGTGGAACTGCTCCGGTGGCTGCTTTCTTTCCTGGCTGATTGGTCCCTAGGGGGATTCCAGACAGATGAACGCGTTTAGATGAAGTTGCGGGAGCTACGGTGTGTTTCTTCAGGCCCCGGACGTTGGCGCCGGCATCGCCGGGACGGTTCGGTGAGAGGGGCCGACTTCTGGGGTCGGCTTCTGGGATCAGCTTCCCAGGTCCGCGCCATTTCCGGTTTCCTCGGTCTTACAAAACATTCGTTTTACTCTCGGGGGGGATCGAGGGGCCACCGGCTTCCGTGCGCCGCGATTTCCTTACACCACTTTGAAAGGCCGGCCATTTCGATGTGGTTTCTCCCTTTTTTTGACCCTAGATCTAGGGCATGTTCTCGGGGGCCCTAAAACTTGTCCACGCTGGCTTGACATGTCCTGCCGTCCACGACTGAAAAGATATCAGTATGAATCCCTGTTGGGTTCTATGTCGACGATGTGAGTGCTGGGCTGTTGCTGTGAATCAAGACTGTTTGAGTCAGATCCGCGCTGTCGCCCTAGAGAACATCTTCAGAACCTAACCGTCATAGAAAGCTGCGAGGCTGTGTTGGCAGTCAGTGAAGACAAGACCTGTATTTTCTGCGGTAGAGTTCACCCTTTTTCCTGTCGGTTGTATGCAGGTGTAGATTTGTGAGCGCCGAAGTGGTAGACATGATTCATCATTATCCCCAAGAAAACTTTCACTGTAGCCATTGTTGCTTTTATGCAATACACGGGGCTCTGTGAACGACGCTCGTGTCATACACTGATGACTTTCAACTTGATCCTCAGTCAGTCTTCGTCTTCTGCCTTTTCTTCTTCTCTTGGTATTTCATTTTCCATCATTTCTTCTGTGTCCAACCCTAAACATGCAGCTCGATATCGCCTCCAAAAATGGCAATTCCCTCCTCTCGTCAGCCATCCGTTGGTTCTCCCAAATCCTTTTCCGCCTACGACCTCGTCCCCAGCTCGGCCATCTCGCGATTCCTCCCGAAATCATGTCGATGATTGCCGCACACCTTAGCAAGCCTTCACTCCTATCGCTTGCTCTGACTTGTCGGACATTCTATCATTATTGTTTTCCTCAGTCCCCAGAGCTGTCTCCCTCTGAGAAGGAGGAATTCCTGCTCCTCCTGGAGAAGGATACACCACATCTCTACTTCTGCCATTTTTGCGTCAAGCTGCATCAATGGCGCGCGTACTGGTTTCGTCGTTTCAGCCCTTACTTCAGACGAGACTTCTATGTTAAGGACTCTTGCAGACAGCAACGTCAGATTTCTCACGACTGTGCATTCGTCATGCCTTATCCTCTTGCACGGGTGGTCATGAATCGGCACTTTTATGGCGCAGCCCATGGGATGCCTGCCCAGAAACTAGACAAACACGTTCGACTGACATTCGGCCATGTGAAATATCATAGGACGTGGCACGCCCGGATTATTGATGATCAACTCATGCTATCATCAGTCTTGACGCTGGTCCTCGAGGGGGGAGAGGCAAAGATGCTGAGGGAGTTTGTTGAAACATATGGACCTGAAATCTGCCATCATGTACGTCCGAGCAAATACTGTATGCTTCGACCTCCCGAGTTAGCAACAAACAGCTCTCCACCATATTACTTCACCTCATGTCGTCAGTCGGTCAAGTCCTGCCCCGTATGTATGACAGACTACTGTATCGATATCACTTGGCAGGCGAAGGGCTGGACTATCAAGATCGTCACATACCATCAGCTTGGAGCAGTTCGATCGCCATTCGATTGGAATTGGAGTGGTATGATAATGGGTGGCGAGCGGTCGGTACTGAGATCAACACATCCATCAGGATACTTGCCAGGAATCGTGAGGTACACATGGAGCAAGGCAGATGAAGTGGTGCTAGAACCCGAAGGCGAGTGGGTCACATCATCACCTTGGTTGGCACAAGTGTGGGGGTAGGGTCACTTTTCAGGGACGAGGATCACAACTCAGGCACAAGGATCACAACAATACAAAATTCATTACAAACTCGTCTTAGCTTCACCTTTTGCAAGGCTACTAGACCCCAGCACCACGATGAGGTGCGAGCTATTGCTGGGGGAGGGGTGCAGGCGCCTTTCGGCGCAAGCACCCCCCACCACCCTGGACGCAGGCGGTGTCATCAGTCTATGTCACTGGAACAGACTGGGAGGTAATGCCGGATCCGTTCTTGCGCCTGGCCTTCAGCGGGAGCTCTGCACAGCGGGCTGGCAGAGGAGAGTTGGCCTGGGACTCTCTAGATCTTCAAGCCATCTTTCATCGGCGGTTTGGTGTTGGAGGAGATCTCGAGAAGAACAGGGACGATGCCCTGTACGTCCGTCCTCAATCTCCGAAGCTCATCACTCTTCTCCCAAAAGTCGGTCATCGATGCAAGAAAAAGCTCCTCGATCTCACGAGTCTCGTTCCTCGAAGAAGCGAAAAGCTCCCAAAGTGTCTCAGCAGGCGGCTCCCCAGACGGTGCCACGGGCGTCATCGACACTCCGACGTTCACCCTAACTGCCTCCAGAATGCCTTGGAGGAGAGCAAGACTATCTTTCAAGGCCTTTGAAAGCACATCTAAACCCTCCGTGGTTGGAAACAAATGAGGCATAAAGGCCATGAGCAATGAGAGCAAAAGGCCAACCCCGGTAAAAATGGCCCCAGCAGCCGTCCACGCTGTGGGAAACCAAAAAGTAAATTCTTCGTTAGAAGACATTGCGTGCAGTCACTATAAAAAGCGTTTGAGAACCTGTCGGGCAACATGGGGAAGAAGAGAAAGGAGAACGAAATCAAGGAGGGGGGAGAGCCTTTTAAATCGAACTGCTGGTACACATCTGTTCCTGCCCTTCAACCTGCTCTTGGGCAAGAACCTACCCATCTTGTGTGTTCTGCTTCCGCAAGTACGGAAGGTATGCAGTGAAGGGGCGGAGAGCGAGTGGAAACCTGAGGAAGCTACTTGACCTCAGGACCAAACTCCAGGCAGGCGAAAGCACAGTCGCAGCTTGCGGATTTTATGCTGAAGCGACCGAGACCACCCTTCATATAATCCCAATGGCTTTGTATCTTTCTCATTATCTTCAATTTCTGTGTGTTGCGTACAATATGCAACATGGCGGCCTGTGAGGGATTCACATGGTTGTGGTTGTGGAGCTCTCCGACCCAACTGTCCGCACCTTCCCAGATGTTCGCACCTTCACGGAAGCCGCGCCAACTTGACAACAACTGCCGAGGTTTAGGTACTATACAGCGAGGTAGTGCCCACCTAGGTGCTAGGTACCTTGGGTATGCTTGATGGGTTCTTTGTTGATAGGTATCAATGATCATAGGGGCCAAGACACGAGGTACCTGTTGCGTGCATCCAGTTCACTAGAAGCAACGTGCCCGCGCGTCTATGAATCATGATTTTGCTACTTGCTGGCCTGGAGGAAAGAGTGTGAAATGGACACGTCGTTTGGCGTACAGAAACTTGGGCTTGACGATGGCTTCAGCCAACTGAAATGCGTCAGCCTTGCACTGCATAGAGAGGAGCTAAACATTGTTGTCATTTTATGCTACTGTAAGAATTCTTCTATAGTTCGTCTCTCACATGCTTCGCTCCCTCTAGGTCCTCCATCGCCATAATCTTCACCACCAGACTTGTCCATCCAGTGAAGTGCTGAGTGCGCTGCCCTGCACCCGACTCTGGATGGTACTGCTCCCACGCAAATCCTGTCTCCTCCCAGCTCTTGAACACTGTGTCCACCAAGTTCCTGCGTAGTCGCGTGTACAAGTCCCTCGCCTTGTCCTTGAAGGGGCCTGGCTGTGTAGCAACGTTCTGCCCAAGTGTGTTAGTCCAAGCGTGGGTCATGGTAGTATCGGAGAATAAGAAGAAGCTCAACTTACATAAAGCTGCGACAAAGCAAGGTAGTTAATGGGCATCCAGACTGGGCTGCGCCAGTAGTTCTCGCCCGTTTCGTACAGCTCATCCTGCTTGCTCAGACTGCGCAAACCGTGAGGACTGAAAAGGTGGCTTTCATCGCCAATCAGATCAAGAAGCTTGTCCAACTTGGGGTCATCCGGCTTCATCAGCCCGACCAAGAACGGGAAGAGAGAGATGTATCCCTTGTGACACACAAGCGCATGCTCCTCATACTCATCAATGCTCGCGTCGCAGTAGCAGCCCTCTTTCTCAGACCAGTGGAGGTCGTCCAGGTTGCGCTCAATAGCATGGAGGTTCTTCTTTAGCTCATCCACGTCATCCGTCATGCCCAATGCGTCCGCAATGTTCATCAATGACTTGGTCATCAATCCAACCCAGGCCATGAGATCAACATGTAGCTCGCCTGGGTGAGGCGGCTGCGGTCGAGGATAGTCATCTAGTCCGCTTGTCAGACAGTGCGTGACGGTTCGGCCTCTCCATCGATATGCCTCCTTTGTCGAGAATGCTTCGCGGTCGTACGTCTTGATATCCCCTCGTTGGGTCTTGCGGAACCAGTCATACTGCCGGCGCAGAAGAGGATAGGCCTTGCGCAAAAAGTCCTCTCCCAGTTCAGGATTGTCGAGGTGAGCGCTGTAAAACGGACTGCCCTGCGAGAGCTTCTCTTTGCCGGCCGGTGCGCTACTATCGGACTTGCGAAGGCGTTCCATGAACCCCTCGATAATAAGGAACAAGGTAGGCGGGTTGGCGTAGTGTGGATACTGAACCTGGAACTCCGCAGGCACTTTGCTTCTGGCCTCGGGGCCGAGAATTTGCTCACGGGGAATCCATCCATCGCTATCCATTGTGTTGTACCAGCTCTTAACGATCTCAAGGGTCAGGTCAATGTCCCAATCTGCGATGGGAATAAGATGGAATCCTTCGTCCCACAGGAAGCCTCGGGGGAAGAATGGGCGGGATGGAATGCTGGTGTAAAGCTCATAAGGGCCTTCTTGTTTCTGGGCCGCGCGTGCCCTAGCCTCTGCGGTCTCTTCCCAGAAGCCCTCATTCTCCTCCTCGTACTCATCTGCATAGGATCGGTCAATAAGCTGGTGACCGTGGAAGTATCCCACGCCCCCTAGCAAGTTGGAGAACATGCTCTTGCCAAACTTCTGGTACTTTTCCGCCGTATAAGGTGCCTTGAGATCAAAGACGCTGGAAAACCGCTTTCCAAATGCTTCAGATACTTCCTTCACCTCTCGAGTCACGTCCTCGGTCGTCAGCTCCCTACCTGCAGATGCCGACGAGAAGATGACGTCGAACTCGAACGACCCCTCAAACACTTTCTGGATGACGTGGGCATTTCCACCCCCAGGCTTGGGATCTATTCGGTATATCATCCACGGTGGTGGCATAGTTTCGTCAGTGTAGCGTTTCTGGACCTCGATAACTGCCTCCTGGAGTTGCTGGAAAACGACGGGCTTCCCCTGCCATAAACGATCAGGGGGGTAGTCCACGCTGCGGATGACAGTAGTATCTCCGCGTCGTTTAGAAGAAAATTCATGGTCGGATTCCGGATGGTTTCCACTCCCCTTGGTAATGGTAATGGTGTAGTCACCTAGGGCCTTGGAGCTTCCTTTGAGTGTCACGTCTCCTTCGAATCCGAATTCGGTGCCTTCGCCCTGAACTGCAAGCTCGCCATCGCCCTCCTGGGCAAGGTAATAATAAACCATCGTCTTCGTATCCTCGGGCGCATCGTCTCGAATCGTCCCCTTGATCCTGGCTGCCCAGCTGCCTCCGTGGTTGCCCCCAGGGAATTTAACAAACGAGGTCGTAATGTCGATGTTGTTTCCCTCGTCGTGAATGGTCTGAATTCCACCGTTTCGGGCATCGTATTCGTCCCAGCCATATCCATGGATATCCTTACCTTGTTCGCAAGTATATCGGAACCCTGAAGGAGCGTTGGCACCACGCAGGGGAATGAAGGACAGTTGTCTACTCACCATTCTGGACATCCAAATAACTATCTATCTTCCCCCACATCAACCCTGTCCATAGACTCTGAGGTATCCTCGGTCTCACGCCAAAGTAAAGATTCGGCTTATATGGACCCCATAATAGGCTCTGGTTATTCAGGCGGCCGATCTCACTGGTCAGGACAGACTCGCTACCCGTAGCTGAGACACCGCTGAGTGCGAACACCGCTGCGGAAGCCAATTGGGCGAATTTCGCCATTTTGAAAGGCTCAACAGACGTCAGAAATGCTCTCTGGGAGCTTCTCCAACGGCAAAAGAGTAGAGCGCAATCAAGTCAAGACCTGGCAAAGCACTGAAGCTCACTATGAACACGGTTGAGGATGCGGGACTGCAAGGCTGAGAAGCTAGGAGAGCGGGGAGCTGGAGCTGGAGCTGGAGCTCACTAGCCAATGATAACGGCCCGATAAGCCACCATCAGCCACCGCCGCCACTCTTTCAATCAGCTTCTTCTCAGCCTGGTGACATATTTCTGAAATTCGTCCCAACTGCCATCCTAAAACCTGCACCAACCACAAAAGTCACAACACCTGCCCATCATGAACGACTCACGCCGCAATAGACGGCCTGACAGCCGCCAAATGTGGAATGAGTCGGATCGTCGGGACAAGAACCCTCCCCGAGACCGGGATCGTGATTGGGATCGTGACCACCGAGATCGAGACAGAGACCGTGAGCGTGGAGGAAGGGATCGCAGAGGCTACAGATCCCGATCACGAGATCGTCGCGATGGCCCCAGAGATCGCTCGAGGTCGCCAGATAGGCGGAATTGGGACCGCGATGGAGATAGAAACAGAGGCGGCAGAAATCGACGTGGAGGAAGAGACAGAGGCCGCGACAGTCCTCGTCGCTACGACGACAGAGATGGACGCGACAAGCGCATCAAGCAAGAGGATGGTGACGACAGGCGCATCAAGCAAGAGGATGGCGATGACAGAGATCGAAGACGTAAGTAAACCGTCTGCCTCTCAAATTTCATGGAATAGATGTCTAACGCACAGGGCAGCAAAATATCGCGATGACTACCGCCGTCGCTCCGCCTCACCAAACAACCGCAGCCCTCCTCCCCACGCATCTGCTCTCCCTACACGCCCTCATCCTAACAACAACCACAAGAAACAACCCAACGCAGACATACCCATCAAACGCAGCGACAGCCGTAGTCCATCCCCACCAATCCCATCAGTCCCACCAGTCAAGCGCGAGGATGGGGCAACACCGATGGATGAAGATAACGAGGAAGAAGACGAAATGGCCATGATGCAAGCCATGATGGGCTTTGGCGAATTTGGCACTACCAAAGGGAAGAAGGTCATAGGCAACAACGTGGGAGCGATTCGCAAGGAGAAGAAGACTGAATACCGCCAGTACATGAACCGACAGGGAGGGTTCAACCGGCCACTGAGTCCATCGAGATAAGCTTTGTGATTGTTTCATCGCGGCTGGAGGGAGGATTTACCTTGAAGAATAGGCTTGTTGTTTAAAGAGCACTGTAATGATATCCATGATACAACAGCATACCGCTGTCACAATTGAAATAAATTTGCTTCAAGAAAAAATATCAACCCTAGAAGCTATTTGATTGAGTGAGCATTGATTGCTTCAATGACAGAATATACCCTCTCTGACAACAGCCCCCACTACTACTCCGTTTTATGTGGCAAACCCTTGCTTGACCTTGTGAGCAAAATGGCTTCTCGTTTCGCTGCTGTTGCAATTGTAAACATTAAGTATGTACTTTGCGGACAGTATATGTTGACACATGATTTTCTCTCATGGCATGGCTTCAGATACATGGTAATACTTGATTAACTCTCCATCGTCTCAACCTCCTCCGCTTTCTGCTCCTTGTTGTCCTGCTCCTCACCTCTCTCTTCGCTCTTCTCCTCCTCTTGTTTAGCCCCGTCAAGTGTTGGTGTAGGCGGGACGGAATCTCCTGATGGCGCCGTCCCGTCTTTAGGCGAGTCTAATTGACTAGATGTCCTTTCTCTCCGCCTCCTTCGTAATCTTCGCTCCTCCTCCGCCGTTTGTCTCCTTGCTCTTCTCATGCTTTCTCTCCGTTCGGCATCGACTTCATTGTCTCCTTCGCCGCCACGCATTCCTTGGAGCAAGGCTGCGGCTCGATCCGCTACATCGTCCTCGCCCTCCCGCGGGCTGAGGACAGCCGGGGTTGAAGAGTCTTTTTCTTTTTCTTCATTGATTGTTGGTTCCGGCTTTTGAAGGTTTGTCTCAACTGCGGGTATTTCGTTGAGGTCTGGTATGTTCTGCCCTGAAGCTACGCGGTCCTGATGGCGATCCTTCAGGCGAGCACGACGGCGACGGTCCCTCTGATCCCGTGCCTGGGGTGCAGCCGCCCGGAGCTTCTCAAGCAAAGAGTCCATGGCGCCAGTGTTTGATGGGCCTGTAGGTACACCACCTTCTATGGCGGCGCTAACCTTTGCCTGCGCGTGCTTCCGCTTCATGGAGGCCTCGTTGCGTTTCCTCGTCTCCTCCACTATGGTGTTCTTCTCGCGAGATTTCTTCCACTCCGATACAAAGGTAGCAAGCTTGGAGAAGAAATCCCTCCTGGCATTTTCGTCGGCCGGGTCCTCTCCGTAGAAAGTCATAATGTCCTTGTAAGTCTTCAGCATTTCCTCCAGGTACACTTGCATCTGTTCCGCCTTTCTCCTGGCTTCCTTCATCGACCTCTGCACTACTTGTCCGACACGGTCTTGGGGATGGAACTTCTTGGGGTCGCTCAAATTGCCAGAGTCCAGAGACATTTGGACATTGCGAACATTGTCGATGTACCTCCTTGCATCAGCTTGAAGCTGCTCGATGTTGATTTTTTGTGCTATCAGAACGCCTCCAATATCGTTTGCAAAGTCTTCCCACTCAGGATACTGGTTCCGCACGATACGCTCGACAAGATCTGCCAAGGTTGACTCGTTCTTGTCGTCCTTGACCATACCCAGTCTAGCTAGTGAGCTAAGTTTGAAACCACGGGCTTGTTTGTTCGCATCGTTCATGTAGTTTCCGATATCGAGGATGAGACCAAGAACATTCATAAGTGATACAGAATCCCGCAGGGATTCGGAAACAGCGACAACCTCTTGCATCTTCGAGCTAATTTCGTCATAATCCGTCTCAAAAGTTTCTGTTAGTGACAGTGCCCTCATCCTGCTCTTCCAATAATGATGTAATTCGAATGCAGTATACAGGTACATCTGATCTTGTCGTGTTAATTCTTCAGGGTCGAGTTCTCGTGCTTGGTTCTTAGCGTCAGGTCCGGTCAAGTCCTTGCTGTACGGTGCCATCTGTTTGGAAGTATTGTCAGGAATATTACACATATCGTCCTTCTGCAAGAAGTCCATTATGCCCTGGTTCTTGATAATAGTGTCATCACAATGAATGATCATCTGTACAATCTTCTCCACAGATTGCTGAGAGAGCTTGGCAAAGGCAATTTCTACAACCTGTTAGTTTCATACGTGGACGAATTCTGGATATGTACTTACCAAATGCCTTGCGCAGGTCAGAAGAGATAATTTGTTTCTTTTCGTCTCTCTTGGAACTTCCACCGCCGATCCGCTTAATCTCTTTGGCCATGAAAAGTTTCTCAACCTCGTCCAAAATTCCCTTACGACTAAGTTCATTATACTTCTCCTCTCGTTCTTCGGCAGAGGGAGTGTGTGCTGCCCAATGACTGGTCTCAGGGGTATCGACCTTGTCCCAGTGGAGAGCCTTGAGCTTCTTCTTAGGCCGCATAACAGGTAGACCAACGCCGGGTGAGGAAGTGAACGCAGGCCCACGCGGTAGGAAGTGGCCAGATACACCACCGGGCATAGGAGGAGGAGGCGGAGGTGGTGACATAAGACCCATGCCCGGCATTGGGGGCGGAGGAGGAGGTGGTGGCATGCCCCCCATACCGGGCAAAGGGGGTGGTGGAGGAGGCGGAGGAGGCGGAGGGGGTGGAGGTGGGCCCAAGCCTGGTAAGGGCATCGGAGGTGGTGGTGGAGGAGGAGGAGGAGGGGGAGGGGGGATGCCGGACATCTGCCCTGGCATAGGCGGCGGAGGAGGAGGAGGTGGTGGTGGTGGCGGCGGCGCTCCGGTAGAGCCCGGGGCCTCGATCTTCGGAGCTTCGCTCTCGGCAGGAGTAAGAGGAGAAGATGATTCCATGCTTGGATGAGACGGGCCTGTCGTCACGCCATCATCGACTTCGGAATCGCTGCCCTCGTACCTCTTGACCTTGGAGCTCATCTCACCAAGAAGCTTGGCTTGCTGCTTCGGATCTATAACTGGCCGCTTCATCTCCACTAATCTCGGTCGCTCATAGACCATATCCTCATCGCCCTCTGCCTCATCATGCTCCATAATAGCATCCGGGTCAACTCCGCCGTCCTTTGAAGCATATATGAGCTTTCGCGGGATTTTAGTTTGACGACTAATGCTTCCCAGTACGCTGTTGGTGAAGTCCCGAGGAGGAGTTCCACCACCGGGAGGCGTAGAAGGCTCATCACCATCCATTTCTTCTCTAAGAGCACGAAGGCGATCAGAAGGCCCATCGGAATCTCCCCAAATTCTGCCCTCCAGCTTGTACTGTGTCTTCTGGCGCTCAAGCTGCTTTTGCAGACGATCCATGAGCCGTTCGCGGTCAAGGATGCCCTTCAGTTGCGCTGAGTTGTCCTTTCCAGGCTTCACGTTGCTCTTAGCGGCATTGGATGCAGCAATATCCTGGGCATCCCGTAGCATAAGATACAGTTCTCTTGTTTCAAGCTCATACCGCTGGGCTTCCTTGGCTCGGACGCTTTGAATATTATTTAACTCAACCTTGAGACCGTCAGCCTGTCGCTTTTGAACCTCGATGAATCGAGTCTGCTCATCCAACTGCCTCTGAAGTTTTGCAACCAACCCATCAGCCCCCATCTCTAATCTTGCCCGCATCTCATCCCGCTCTGCCATGGCGGCTTCAGCGATCTGACGGGATTCCAATGCTTCATCTTGCGCCTGGCGGGCTTCTGAGTCGGTATGTAGCTTGTCCAGCAGGCTCTGAACAGTAAAATTGAGACTCTGCTTGAGATCCATATTCGGTAGGCGTCGATCCATGGCAACATAGCTGAGCATCGAATCCACAAGCTGGAACATGCGGAGCCGCTCTTCGCCATCGCTGGCGCGAATGAGCAGAAGGTGCTGAAGGGCAGACACAAAGTAATCATGCGTCTTGGTTCCTTGTAGCCGCTGCTGGATCGTGTCCGCGATTTGAATAGGGTCAGTAAGGTCTCTGATGTCTCCTTCAACATTATCCTTCATACTACTATTCTCCCGCTCAAGCATGTCTTCATAATCGATTGCCTCATTGGTACGGAAGCGATCAATTTGCTTCTCAAGAAGCTCGTACTGGAAGCCCTCCATCTTGGTCAAGATTCTCTTGATACCACAGGCATGGAACTGGGCCCTGATATGAACTCTCATCTGGAGATCCTTCTCGGGAGCGTCGATGATCATATTGACCAATATCAGAGTTGCAACCGCATACTCCATCAACAAGTTTTCCATTCCGATGCCACCGGTACGAAGCTCATCACTCGCACCGACAAGACTTCCCATCTTTCCACGGCCGTCAACGGTGACCTCAACCAGTCGCATCCAGGCGTCAAATCTCCCATTTTCACCAGACTGACCCTTCACCTCGTCCAAAGCCTGTATGACCTTCAAGTGCCCCTCGCCATTGTTGCCCCAGGTGCAAAGGAATGTCAAGATTTCGCTCACAAGTTTCCTTGTTGTAAGTCGTGTAGATATTAGGCAGGTGGCGAGTGCTAGAAGCACCTTCGATTGCATGAGCGCATCGTCAGCGCCAAACTTGTTGTTCATGAGCGCCTTGAGACACTTGACAATGTCGTATTCTCGGTCCAGGTTCTTCTCTGCCCTGCTGGCGTCTGCTGCCGTTAGGCCAGTGCCATTCATAGTCTTGCGGTTGATTTTGAGCAGCAAAGTCACCAACGCAACTTGGCCTTGGCACTCGACAAATCTCTTGACCCAGCCTATTTGTTGCGTTCTGAGATTGACCTCGAGACTCCCCATACCCTTCGCATCGAGCTTGTCCTCCATCACTCTCCGGACGTACCATTCCGGCGTCCCCTCCTCGTCAGAATAGGTAGTGACATCTGGTGCGGCATATTGGTTGGACCGGGCAGTTTGCCTCCGTTTCTGCTCGCCCTGCCACTCTGTCAGACGGTCCTGATGCAGCAGCGTCCACTTCTTTTCTGCCGGGTACGCCATCATCTGTCTCCTCGCTTGCTCGGGAAGGTTGTGCCATCCTCGCTTCTGCATCAGCTGTAAGAACATCTGTTCGACGATGTTATCGTCATCCGGCTTGGGGAAGTAGAAGCCTTCATGGGAGGTAGGTCCGTAGGCACTTGACTTGGTTAATCGATGGGAGTCTCGATGCGAGTGTGGACCGGGAAGTGTCGCCTGTGATGTGCGAGCCGTTGCTGGACTCAGGTAACTCGGGTTGAAGCTGAAACTGTCCCCCGAGGTTCGTCCCATACTGGGGGTATATGGATCGTATCGGGAAGAATGTGAGCCGTTGGCAGTGCTGGCCACGCTGCCACGCGCCGGCCCATATCCAGGTCCCCATTGTTGATATGTTGGTTGTTTGCCTGTCGAGGCCATCGTGACATTCGCCATCGGACGAGCAGAAATGGCGGGGTTAGGGGATACCATGGCGGACGGGTCGATGGAAGGATACTGATGGAAGTCTACGCCGCTGATGTTTAATTGATGCGGTACGGGCTCGCGGCGCACCGGCACCTGTTCGGGCTTGGGCAGATATTCGACGGTGATGGGAGAGCGGGAGCCCTGGGATACGCTGTCATAGGGGATGGATGTTATCACACCCGCCATCTGATTGATGCCAGCATCAGGGGAGCCGGGCTGGTCAATCGATATGGAGGAAGACTCTCGCTTGTGGCGTGAGGAGCGCGAGCTGACGGTGCTGAGCGTATCGAAGTGGTCGGATGAGCTCTTCGGGTTCGGGTTCGGGTTGAGGTTGGGGTCGCTGTCAGCGTAGCGCTTGTCGCGATTCTTGCTTCTGGAGAAGAGGGATCGACCGCCAGAAGACTGCCTCGACTTATCGGCGGCGGACGACATGGTAGTAATATTAATTGATCGTGGAGAGAAGTGGATAGGCGAAACTCGTAACGGCGGAGTCCTGGCCCAGGGCCGCTCGCATGATGGAGGCCTAATTTACCGGCCAAGGAGGACAGGGCTGGGCCACCTGCAAGGGGGACAGGATGAAGGTGTGCGTGAGCATGAGCTGGCGCTCGTCTATGGAGTCGTCGCCGAAGTGGCACTCTGTGTTTTGTTTCCGCAGTCCGCGCGGAGGAGTTGTGTGTGTGTGTGTGTGTGTGTGTTTGTTTGTTTGCGATGTCGAGATTTACCCGCTCGAGGAGGGCGGTTGTTCTGTCGATCGATGCTGTGAGAAACGACCGCGATCAGAGCCCTGGGGCTGGAGCTGGAGCAGGGCGCCGGATGGGTCGCTGCGCTCGGGATGGAGACTCTCGCAGAACTTTGTCGTTACTCGTAATTGTCGTGGCCGCCTGGGTCACAGCGGAGTATCTGCTCACAGCGGAGTATCTGCTCGGGATTGATGAACGAATGCGGATGCGGATGGCTCCGTACGAGACCCCCAAGGCCCCTGACGAGATGGAGACCCGACTTTATTAATGACCAGGGTGTTTGGGTCTGCCACTTTGGGGCTTGCGCAGTGGCGCAACTCAGGAGACGCAGACAGGCCTTTTTTGGGGCGATTGTGGTTGGCCGCGGCCTGTCATTGGTGCTGTCAGGCGCTCAATTCAGAACCCTGGGCCCCTAATTATGTAGTAGTATTGGCTCTGGGCAGCGTTCTGTCGAGTAGGTGTAGGCTACCTGTGATGAAGGGACACTTCAACATCCGCGGATATCCACACCTGTCAAATGCTTACATGCACATCATTTATACAATTTTAACAAGACGTGGCTGATGATGATGACGATGATGATAATGCGCCGTAGTGTACTCGTAGACGCGATACTAATGGCATTTTGGGTTACTGTCCACGACTATGGCCTTGAGCACGGGACTGCAGCGACTAGTAGCCACTACTAGGTACTCCGTACTCTGTAGATACCTAGATATATAGTACAAGTAACAATGATCAAATCAACCCCCCACCAATTATGTACATTGCTCTCGGCATTGTCTACTAACAAGCAGCATGCATCCAACAAGATCTAAGGTTAAGCGCACTTATTGTGTAAGCGTGCAAACATGTCCGTCTTTGTTCCGACTGTGCAGCACAAACATCCGCTCTCAGGAGAACATGTTTAATGTCGTTGGCATTAACCCCCGGCTCTTTATTTCCCATAGCGAGAAATTGCCCAGAAATCGCCGAGCAATAAGATTTAGCAACCCGACCGCTGTATCTCTATCTGCTAGGGTATAACGTGGCGGTGCGACGCCCTGCAAGTGCCCTGTGGCAAGGTGGCCTCCGGGCACCTGTTTAGCGGCTCTGGGGTGCCTAGCCGCCCAACGTGCTGAGCCAAGCCCTTTGCGGACAGTTGGATAGCTGAAAACGTCGTCACCACCACCACAGAAACATCGAACCAACCAGCTTCTCCAAACCATCACCAGCACGCATTTTATCCCACGACCAGGGCTTTCCCTGCCGTCGCTACTTTCAACGCGCAGTCGGATTTGACGGAGAGAGATCCATATCTAGATCTTTCCCCTAACCTTCCATCATGGGTGACACGGTAAACGTCATCAAGGTGAGTCTCCCCAATCCCGCTCGGTTATGTAGGTCGCATCTCTGACTTACACGCCACGTGCCTCAACTACCAGACCCTCATCGTCCCCGCCGTCATCTCTCTCATCCTCTTCCTCCTCCTCACAATCGTCATCCTCCCAATATGGCGCCGCTACCGCAACCGCTACAGCCAATACCTCCCCCTCGACGCCATCTCCAGTCAAACCTCGTCCATCCGCCACCGCATCACCACCCGCCTCCTCAGCCTCGCCCTCCCGTCAACGTGGCGCAGAGATAGAGGCATCACAGACGCTACCGCCGACGACTCATCAGACCGCGATCTCGAAGAAGGCGAAGAACTAGACCACGTCGACGAAGAGACCCTGCGAATACTCGAAAGACATGCGCGCTCTGCCCGGCCGGACAATACCAGACGGCTAAGCCGGGAGTAAGTCCCACGACAAGCAGGCAGTCAGGGCAAATAGGGCTGACCCATGCGAAAAAGATTGGAGGAAGGGTTTAGAGATTCCAGTGACGACAGCGATGATGATTCAGATTAATAGAGGGGTTTGGAAAGGGATCGAACATACACCACGTTCAACATCGATATCTACGGCTCCGTTGTATAATTTGTCCCAAGACATTACATCTTAGTGGCACACACCCAAAGGGACAATCTACAAAGAGCAGGGAAGGGCTATGACCGACTATTCCCAGATGTGTTCGTTTCAGGCCATGTCCAGACGGATGCTCGGAATACATTATTAGTCAATATCTGCGCACATCCGGCCCAATAAGTAAAGGTCCAGGTTTGTATATAGCCGCTGCTAAGTTTGGTACAGCTTCACCATTCCGACTAAAGAAGTGTTATCATGCCGTTCTACATCGGCCACAAGACCCGTGGAACACTGCCCAAGGCGAATTGAGTGAACAAAGCCGTCCGGGACGAGAGCAAATGCACCGCTGAAATTCTGTATATTCATCTATGGAATCTATGGATGATTGCAAAGTCTGTCCCACTCCATCATTTCGCTAGTTAAATTCATGTCGCTGGTGGATCCGGATCCAATATCAAAACACGGAGCTTTGCCCTGCAACTTCACTCACGGGTCTGCTGACTCGGGCGTCCACTCGATGTATTTGTTCCACCGGAGCATCCAGGTCCTTCTCCACCAAATGTTGCGTTTGCGCTCGAGTTCCTTGTAATATTCATCACGCCGCCATCGCCGTATTCCACTATATGTTTGCCAATATGCCTGCGACAGCCAGAATTGGCTATCTGCCCGGGCTGCCTCTGCTTCCACGGCATCGTGTGTCCCATTCTGGAATTTCTGGAAGATTTTCCTCCCCTTTGCTGTCTTGCAGAACTCATAATTCCAAGGAATGATGGGAGCCGAGGTGTTGCGATAGGCTTGATCAGGCCACGTCAAGGTTGGCATTGCAACATGCTCGCATGCGTGTCGGAGAGTGATGCAGTCATGGTTGGGGCAACACTGGTGGACTTGTCCATCCTCTCCGCCGACGATCCAATTGAAGAGGCAATCGATTCCGAACCAGTGGCCACAGGGGAGGTAGGCCCTTTGCTCGCGGCCGTTGCCATGACCGTAGTCTTGCCCGCATATGCCGCACATATCAACAACCACAGTAGCATCTTCGTGGGCTGAGACCGCCGCAGATGGTGCCGGTTTTTGTTCGGCAGGGGGGACTCGTGTTATTGCATCGGGGTCATTCCCATTCTGCTCTGCCACCCACTGTCCGGTTCGCGAGGTCCGGGATTGTCCCGCCGGGGACTCATTGGTTTGAGACGGCGTAATCGTCCGAGACCCGGTGGCAATGGTTTGAGACGGCGTGATGATCTGGGATCCGGTGCCCTTGGACTCGGTAGTCTGAGATCGAGCCATCGTCTGGGGTCTAGTGGCCGTTGATTCAGCAGTTTGAGGTCGAGCCATCGTGGGGGACTCTGAAGCCTGAGGCCCAGTCGTCACCAGTGATCCAGAACTCTGGGGTCTGGCCGTGTCAGGCTCAGTAATTTGAGGTCGGGGAACAGTTGGAGACTCGGTGGTCTCCGGCTGGCCTGCATGGGGCTCGATGGTCTTGGACTCCGAAGGCTGAGGCTGGGTACCATTCTGGAACTCGCCAATTTGGGACTGAGAAGTATCGTGGTTCACCCCAATGTTTGTGCGACTGGACTCCCCCTGTTCGGGAAAAGTCATCCTGTTCTGACGTCTGAGAGGCCTGTCCGGAAGTTGGTCAGAATCAGCGTTGAGGACATCTTCGGCAGGAATGCCCAGAGAAGCCCTAGCTGATGGATTTCTAGTCGAGCTTTCATCGGAATTGGACGATTCTGGCATCATGATAACATTGGCCTGACTGCCATCAGAACCACTCCCAACCCGCGCAAGTTGGCGTGAGTCGGAGAGTACCTCACGCTGGAAAACAACCGACGACGCAGCGGCACTGTGTCGTCTCACTGGGTCAGGGGCCGGGATCGGGTCCGCATTCGCGCCCTCAGTCGCACTCTTTTTCACTCTCAGCCTTGCGAGAGAGCGTTTCCATGCTTTCTTGGTAGCAGATGGCACCATCGGCGCAGATTGCTTGTTGCCCATTGTTGCTGTGGACCTTGGGGCGGACCAGACAACTCGACGAAGGCGTTCATAGCGAAGTCTGAGTGTTTGGAAGTGATTACTTGGGGGTGATGCTGTTGTTACAGAATGAATGGTGATGACCTGTTGAGTGTGATAAAATGAGTGCTGGAAAATACTGAACGATGTGTGTGATTCCAAGACTGGACGGACGTCTGTGGTTGACGAAGTAATGTTGGAATGTTTTGGTTTCTGAGCGGACGAAGTTGATGGAGGTCATTGTCGAGGCGACTTGGATATCGCCTTCCAATAGCAGGCTTGCTGCTTCTTGATGCATGAACACATAATGTTAAGAGACACCTGAACAATTGGCCTTTCCAAAAAAAATATTAATATAAGATGAAGACTTGGACTTGCTTTGTACTGTTTGCTTGCCTCAAGCAGGTAGCAAGAGAGGCTGCGATTCTGGCAATCACCAAGCGCCACCAGGTTATTGTTGACTAAATATCCCATGTTGCATTCGCTCTTTGCCAGAATTGCAGAAGGAGATATGAGAGGAATATGAATTCTGATAGCCCAAAAAATAATTAGCAAATTAGAATTTACAATTGGCTTCTTATTCTTGGAAAATTCACATGGAGTCATGTCTGTCTCAGAGGGTTGCTAACATGACGTTTAGGGGATTCATCGTCTTCTCCAATAACCCCACTAAATCTTGAAATACATACTCCGTACTTCGTACATACTGCACCTCACCTCACCTCACCTCATCTGAACATGAACACAGCACATCGCGACTTCGGCATTCTTCAGGTCCGCCTGCCAAACGCGACTCCAGAATGCGGTTCCGCACGGAACTGAAAAACATACGCACCTTCGCCAGTAAGATTTCCACCAAAGAAGCACCTGCTTTCTATGACCTGCACTGACGATGGCCTCTCTTCACCAGAACTCACAGCGGCGCTCTCCTCCTTGGAGAAGATCGCCTGGGTGCGCCTGAGCGATGACACAGTTCGCTTCACCGTGATTCCCGACATGGGATCGCAAGTCTGGGCGTAAGACACCTTCTATCTCAGCCTCCATGTTCCTATGTTGGCGCAGGGGTGACTGACAGTCTCAAGGTCGCTTTCCATGGACTTCATCTTCGAAAACTACCATATTCAGTCCGCCGAAGCTTCCAACACTATCAACCTCGAACTTCCTCTCCAGCCCTTACAGAGGGCCCTCAAGTCTGCCCTCAACAGCATCTCCGCCTCCCTCCGTCTCACCAAAAAGGACGGCCTCCCCATTCTGTCCATGACCATTACCACCACCACCTCCAACACCTCCAACGCGCCTGCTGCACCCAAGCCCTCTACTGATGATCCCTTTGGTGATGAGGAGGAGTTTCAGCCCGAGCATCTGGAAACTTCCCTGCGGAGGGAGCACGAGAAGATCATCACGCAGGACATCCCCGTGCGCGTCCTGCATCCTGAAACCGTCGAGACCATCATGCAGCCCAAAGTGCGCGAACCAGATGTGCACATCCAGCTCCCACCCCTTCTTCAGCTCAAAGCCATCTCCGACCGCTTCACCAAGCTTGCTCTTACCTCTACCAACCCTAACAAGGCCCCCAAGCTGGAACTAAGTGCCAATATGCACGGCAGTTTGCGTCTCCGTATCGCCACAGAAACCACCGACATCTCCAGCATTTGGACTGACCTCGAAAATCCGGAACTAGATCCTGCCCAGCTTGAGAAACCTCTTGACGAGCATCCCAGCACCAAGTTCCGGGAAGATGGGCCCGATCGCTGGGCCACTGTCCGCGTTGATGGTAAGGATTGGAGTAGGGTGCTAAGTGTGGGTAGACTTGAGGGTAGGGTCATTGCGTGCTTCGCTCATGATCATGCCCTCATATTGTACGTCTACGTTCCGCATTTCGACGATTCTTCTGTTGAGGATTCTGTTGTAACGGTGAGTCCCATCTCCTGATTCCCCCTCTCTCAGTATAGTTCTGATGTCACGCAGTATTATGTCCAGTCTTATAGCCTGTAATAGTGTAAAGATCCATGGAGCACAAGAATTTGGGGCAATGGTGTTTATGGCGTTGAACATGGTTGAAATCTAGGTTACGAATTCGCATGTCATGATTTGGTCAAGGACATTCATGCACGAATAGCAGAATATCCGAGGCTTCAGTTATTGCAGTCATCCAAAATAGCAAGGTATTATTATCTGTTTCTGCATCATTCATCCCCCATGCTCATCTCAGGATCCTTAACCGGCCATGATTACAATTCCATAATTCTTATAATACAATCATCCATAGGTACAAAATCAGCGCTTCAACGCCATGCATGCACCTTCAAGAGAGCGCCAAGCATATGACAAGCTAGGCCCAAGCTGTTACTTCGCCATGACATCGACATAGCGGCCGCTCTTCCTAGGCTTCTTCTGTCCAGGTTTGCGCGGCGCAGACGTACTGAGCAAGTCGTCAATGCTGCTAGCATTGCTCATGCTCGTCGTGGGTCGACTAGGAGGTCGACTCGGCGGGCCGCCCGCAGCGCTATTACCAGATACAGATCGCATCATAGTCGGTGCTCCGCCACCAAGACTCTCCTGTGAAATAGCCCTGTGTAGCGTTGGAGGTGGTGCCAAGCCACCGATTGTCGATGGAGGCGGCACCGTGGAGCGACCAGCGAGCGGAGGAGGCGTGGCTGACATCGGAGGGGGAGTCCCGCTGACAGAACGGGGTGCGGACCTGGGAGGTGGAGGAGTGGCCGTCTTTGGTTCTGCGTTCTCTGCGCCAGGCTTCTTGTTGACCCAGCGCTTGAGTTCGGGGTCGTAGACAAAGCTGCTGGCTTCACCGAGCTTCGCCCTGATCGGCTTGTTAGGAGTCGGTTCACCAATATTACCGGCCTCCTTCTTTCCGCCTCCAAACCAGCTGGAGAAGCCCCATCCCTTCTTGGCTTGCTGTTGTGCTGCAGCACGTTTGGCTACGGGTTTGTTAACTTTAGTGATTCTCGCAGAATAAGGTTAAACATATCACTCACCGTCTTCCTCGGCTGCTTTCCGGAACATTTCATCGTTCTCGCGGTCCCTCTCCGACTTTGATTTCTCATTGGGTTTCAGCGCAGGAATATCGTCCTCGTCATCGTCCATGAAGCTCTTCTTCTTAGGCACATCATCGCCATCCTCAGTTGATGGCTCCAGGTCGGGCTGGTAGGATGGCGGCTCATATCCGTAAGGCTGGAACGAGGGGGGTTCGTATCCACCTGAACTACTCTGATTTTCCTTGTCGTTGCTCTCGGTTTCAACGGCGATGGGGGCTATCTTTGGAGGCTCATATCCATACGAAACAGACTCAGGCTGGTAGCCCTGGGAAGAGAGCCCAGGTGCTGCTTCCGGTGATACTTGCTGAGAGGGCGCATTCGAATCCTGGAATCCGTACGGCTGGTATCCCATGGCTGCTGGTTGCGTCTCCTTGCCGGGACTTGACTCTGCTGCCTGGTAGCCGTAGTTGGATGGGGTGTATCCGCCATTCTGCACCGTGGAGTTGGTACCGAGATAAGGCGACTCATATGGACTGCTGGAGTATTCATTTGAGTTTCGTCCAGTCTGAGAAAAGGATGATGGGAGATATGGTGATGAAGAATCATAGGAACTTGGAATGCCAGCAGGTTGAGTTGCAGCAGGAGCGTATCTGGATGACATGCCTAAAGTAGCAATAGGAGCTGATGTTGCATAGCTAGGCGGCGAGCCTACACCGAACGCCTCGAAGTTAGAAACAGACGGGGAGCGACTCATCGATGGCGTCCCAATGCGAGCAAATGGTCCATTGTCCGCATCTCCAGAACCATTGCCGTTGGCGTCTTGTTCATCCCCTGCAACAAACTTGTTGAATCGGTTCCACATGCTATCGGACACCTTGTTCATACTAGGCTTGGACATCCACGAAGAGGATTCCTCCTTCGGTGCTTGTTTAAGCCGCGTCATGAAATCGTCCACAGCCGTCTCCAGAATGGTATGATGATAAGGTGATCTCTTGGTCTGGGATGTCATTGCTGTGGCAATGGCATCACAGTATTGCAATGCCTTGTCTCGGAAGCCATTCTCAGCAAGTGTAACGGCGTGGTGAAGCTTATAAGCGGCGAGGTGAGGAGCACCCGCGGCAACGGATGGCGCACCAGACAGAGACAAGCCATACTCGTAAACTTCACTGAGCTGCAGAGCCTCCGTATCTCTTGCAACCTGGTGATACTGCTGGTGATGATCAGAGCCCAGTAGAACATAGTCGACATTTGGATCGTCCATGCCACCGAAAATCGAGAGATGCCTGCTGAAGATGAAGCAAATGTGAGCCGCCTCAGCCCTCCCATAACTAGACAGAAGTTTGCCTAATGCATTCAACCCGCGGATGTCATCAGTGCTGCGATTGCTGAGGACGAGGGTCAGGGTCTCTCGCCACTTATCAAGTCCATCTATGGTATCATTGGTAAGGCCTGAAGTCGACTGTGTCGAAACTAGTTGGAGGCCGGCGCGTGCATGTACAGGGACTAGCTCATCAACGCAATCGTCATAGTTTCCAGAGAAGATTTTATAGAGAGCTGCGAGCGACTCGTTGCTGTGGCCAGGATGGTTAACCTCCTTGCGTACAAACTCCTGGGCAACACGCTTATACAGATCAGACGAAACAGTATGCGAAATCAACATTGCATGGCCCCACAAACGCTTGTCAACTGCCAACCAGACAGCAGCCTCGCTGTCACCTTTCAGGAGGTGATTTCGAATCTGCTCCATGGTACCGGAATCAGCACTGTCGGCTTGCATCGAGGTCACTGTGGCACCATGAATGCCGATGCTTGAATCTGATGGAAACAGGGCGTTACCATCTGAAGTTGGAGTCGTCGTCCCTGGAGAAAGAATGTCTCTGACAGTCTTATCCACTGCAGGGGTGCCTTCTAGCACACCATCAAATTCGATAAAAACACGGAGTAGCTTCCACAGCAAAAGGCGCTCAATGGCGCGCTTTGCTTCGAGAGACAGCTGGGGGTGAAATGAGACATCAGGAAGATCCTTCTCTAAGCCTTCGATGCCAGCAGCCAGCCAAGTGAGAACCTCCTTCTTCTTGGATTTACCCTTTAACGGGCCTGGGAACTTTGCCAGGCGATCCTGAAGAGGTTCGATATCCTTAATATTCCGCACTTTCACCTCTCCTGAAGCCCGCAACATGGACGGGGTTGTCTGGTTCATGACGTAGCGCGGAATACTCTTCGGGAACGAGGTGACAATTGTACCACCAACTCCCCAGGATATGATGGGCACGCCTTGCCACCTCTGCAGAGGATCATGCTCACGGCCGTCTGTCGGGGCAATCATATTCATCGTCAGAGATGATGTTCGAGGATGGCCGTGTGGAGCATTAGGAGATTTCGCCAAAACTGGCGAGGTAGGCGAATGTGCAGAGACCGGTCGGCGGCTCGAGTCGGAGGATCTCGAAAGATGTCGACCGCCTCGGGTTGCACCAGGAGACTGCGTCTGAGCCCGCGGCGGTGGTACGAAACCTGGTTGAGCCGAAGGAGCCTGATGAGCATAACTAGAGCCAGGTCTCTTAGGCGACAAGATCGACTGCGATGGGGCAGAAGGAGGCGGAGAATAGGGAGCACTGAATTTCCCAGTATTAGGAGACTCATCATCCTCCTCCTCTTCCACCTCGCGGGTAGGGGGTAGAGACGAAACACGATTCATCCTCGGCTCATACGAGGAACTAGCTCGTCGCTCCGGATGAGAAACGTCGCCGTTTATGCCGTGTGCTTTTTCGCTGCTGATTTCAAAATGAGCCAATGGGCTAGATGTTCTTGGTAGATGTGGAAGAATTGGCTGTGATGCGGATGTCGGCAAAGACGGATTATAAGAATTAGTCGGTCTCGCTGCTGGTGGAGCGGGCGAATAACGGCTGGTTGCAACAGGCGGGGGAGCGCTATGGCTGCTTGCTGTTTGAGGAGGAGCTGGAGAATATCTTGAAACACTTCCAGAAGGCGGTGGCAGAGGGGGATGTGATGGTTGCAGAGATGCATAAGGACTGACTCTAGGGGGAGCCACAAGGTTCATTGCAGGAGAAGCTGTAGTGTCGGGAATGATTGCCGGTCCTGGAATGGGTGAGACCTGGTTTGCTATGGGAGGACTCAAAGGTGACGGCCCATGAGGAGACTGGGACAACGGAGGATACGGGCTTGGAGATGCAGCCCGATGGCTCTGTCTCGAGCTCGGACGCGGCTTGGCTGCGATGGGGAGGTCTTCGAAGAAGCTTCCTTTGTTACGAAGAGGAGGAGCTGCTGGCTTTTGGTTTGGGGCTTGAGCTGGTGGAGGGAATTCGGAGGATGGTGATGTGCCAGCTCTTGTCATGCTTGCACTTCTTGGCGGAGGTAGTGTTTGGGTATCCCTAGGAAGTTGTTGCATGCTTGCACGTTTCCGCGGCTTCACTGTGGTAGCGACCAAGTCGGTAGGCAAGTCATAGGGGGAGGCATATCCTCCTTTCGACTTATCGGCGAAGCTCTGGGCCTTGGGTGGCTCCGATGGTAGTTGTGGCGTTTGGCCATACTGAGGGCCGTTGAGAGGAGCAGATGGGTGAGAGGGAGTGTACGAGGACGGAGCAATCTGTGTAGTGGCAGGCCGATATGCCAAAGTGTGTTGCTGGGCTGGAACATACGCATTTGATCCGTATGTTGTGCTTGGCACCGAATTGTTGGGCAGAGAGATTGCAGGAGTCGGTTGAGACTCCTCGACATCATCGAGCAGTCCTTCATCATCACTACCCAAAAATGCTGCTGCATCAAGTTCTTTGTTTTCCGCCGTTGAATCATCGAGCAGGAAGTCTGCATCCTCGTCGTCACTAGCAAATGCTTCCTGCCACTTTGATGTAATATCTTGATTCGATGGATTTCTGTTATGCTGGGTCGTATCCTTGGCTCCAACTGTTGTGGCTTCGTCGTCCTGTTCTTCATCGTTCTCCTCGAGTGTTTCATCCAGAGTAGTGTGGTAAGAAAGAGGCTCGGCGTCCATTGCTGCCAGGACCTGCATCGTAGATTTTCGTTGTAGAGGTTGTAAGTGGTCGCCTGTATCCATACCCGCTTCATGAGTCTGGTTGAAGAAATCATCGTTTTCGTGGTCATCAAATGATCCCACGAATCCACCACCGACATGGCCATCACCAGCAGCAGACTCTAGGCTATCACTGGGATGCGCCATCAATGGAACCCCTTCTTCATAGCGCGCTTCGGATGCTACTGCTTCAGACCACTGTACCTCACCACCAATAGATCGAGATGGCGCATGTCTGGCGCGTGAAGGCTTTGACCCATCAAACTCAGTTGAACCGGCTTCATTGTTGCCTTCAGCCTGATACTCTTCCTCCTCGGCATCATAATCTCTCTCAGTTTCTTCCAACACGTCCAGAGCTTGGTTCGGAGGCAGATATCCGTCATGATGGTTCTCCAAGTCACCCCCTATCGGTGGCACAACCGGGAACGAATTCGTTCTATCGGATTGGGGCATGAACTTGAAAGGGTCCGAGTCGGTTCGTGAGAGGCTCCAGTCTCCGTCATCATCGTCGTTGAAGGGCACTTCGTGAGACACGGTTCGGGCAAAGGACATGGAGCTTGAGTGCTGCGCAGTTGTTGGCGCATTACGGCCGGTTGTTTCTTGAGCATGTTGATTCTCTGCTGGCGCAGGTACCTCGGGGTCGTTCTCGGGGATGTGATGACTCGATTCTGGCTCCTCTGACGCTAGCCCAGCACCGCCCTCTGCGTCTCCATCGTTAGAAAACGATGTCTCGGCGGCGTGGTGGCCATCGTCTGTGTGTGTAAAGCCATGCGACTCCGGATCGTCCTCTGTGTTCTGGTCGAGGGGTTCGGGCAATGATTCCGCTGGGGACTGTGGCGTCTTGTCCACTTCGGATGCTCGGGGATCTGGTACACCGTTTGGCATCAATGCCGGGTGCCATGACGAGCTATGCGGCTCGTTGGCCATGCTTGATGGAAAATCGAAGTGATGGAGCTGCTAATAAGGCGCGGAAATAGAAGTGGTAGTTATACTTGGCGAAAGTGTCAACGGATTTGAAGGAGGAGGGCGGACATGCGCAGCTAAATAAGCCGTTCTGGAGAGGCGCATTGGAGTTAAACATACCTTATACAAGAAAGAATTGAAAGCAGCTCTTCAAACACAGCTCATCTTCATTATAGTAGTAGGAGGAGCAGACGGGGTATCAACAGAAGAAGAAGAATGAGGAGCTTGAATGTGAAGATCAAACAAGGCCAGATGGCATGTAGCTTATTACCTGGTGATCAGGAGAAACGCACGGAGTACCGTGGCACTTGCTGGTCTTAGCGTCAGCGAAATCTTCGTTAGTGCTAACCAGATTAGCACCAGTTGTTATTACTACCATGTACTCCGTGCATTCCGTCATTGAGCGCCACAGGCGTCCATAGTAACCCGGCGTTTACCCGGCGCAACCTTCTCCTACCTGGAGGTACTCTGTACTCCGTAATCCAGTCGCCATCACATGAATACTTACTGCACTGCTTATCATTCGGCCAACACGGGCTCTCACGCTCAGTACCTCTTTACTTTATATCGTCAGTGGCTATCATTCATTCATCCTTTATTTGGATACGAAGTACAGAGTACTCCCGTGTTGGATTCATGATTGTGTTTTGCATGTGCCTCTTACTACAATGCACACACAGTACTAACACAGTTACAAACTACCATTCTCCGCATTTCATCTAGAACCCGCAGAGGCCAGATCTCGGCTTCACTATGCTCTCGTGACCTCAGCCTCTTGCTTCCCATTACCATTTGAATTACTCAATAATTGCAACAATATCTGTGCACATGCATGAACATGTGCATGTGCTAATCTATCTCATGCAGTGCAGCTGAGAGCTTCCATAATAATCAATGGGACTCCGTTATCAGCAACCCCGCGTATTAGTGCTCCGACGTCTCTGTGTGACAATACGACGCCCAGTGGTAACTCAGAGCGGCAGAAGCCACTTCAGGAAGGTCTGGCGATGGGATGCAGATGCATAGAAGCGATTCACTTCGATTGGTGATATATATTGCCAATGCCCCTCTGCGCGTGCAGTCGGTGTGAGCCTGCAGCCAATGCCCCGTTCAATGGAGCATACGAAGTACACTGCGGAGTATAAGACGTCTCTGGTGGTCTCTTGCGACAAGGCCAGATACGAGCCGTACAAATAGATAAGCCGGTCTGCCGAGTTTGCATAGGTAGGTACTCCATGTTTGATCGAGATTGGTCGTGTACGTGACCACTCGCCATATCAATTAACTTTTATGGCATGAGGCCAGACCTATCCTGTCTTGAGTTGTCTGAGTCAAAGACCTTGGTGCTGTTGAAAGGTTTCATCAGACTTAACCCACAGCAAGCACCTAAATTCCCCGTCCCAAAACTTTCATATGATTCAAGAACACAAGAAAAACTATAAAATTTTATAATATTTATACTCTTCATTGTTCTCGTGGGCGGTGGCTTTATATTAGTACCTAGGAAGATAAGGTAGTACGGAGTACAGACCCGTGGACATGTGTCGTCCAGCAAGTTCACCGCAGGTCCTAGCATCGCTTCAGAGGCGTGTGCCCCACTGAAGCCAGATGCGCCACTGTAACCCTGGGCCCTGGCCCGAATATTTAGCGCCACCTCTACGTATCCGTATCCCTTCTGTTGGCAGACAAGATGAATGTCACAACAGGCTGCAACGCTCGCATTTCTCAGGACAGATGGCCTAAACTCCGCAGAAACACCATCCTGTGTGCTCGACCCTATCGCCAACGACCCGCAGACCGTATTCCATGCGTTGGCGATCAGTGGAACCACCTCACAACTGGATGATGCTGGCCATATGCAGAGTTGACAACTCACGCCGCTTGTGATCAGACTGACGTACTCGTGCAGCTCCAGCTCACAGGGTTTGCCTCACTCTCTCAACGCGCAGCATGACCATCCAGCCACATTAACGCACCCTGCGGAATCTAATAACTCTCCTCAACACCGCGAGATCTTGATGCGGGATGCCTCCCTCACCATCATACCGTCCGACCCAGCCGCCCGATTCCCTGACGCATGACTCCGACTCCGACCTCGACCTTGATATCCAGGAGCTTGACCCCATCTCAACACAGCCAACAAGAGGGCTACGGCAGGAATCTCCACCAGCAGAGCGCAAGACATCTAGAATAGCCCTGCGGAATTTGCGTATGGGCGGCCTGCGACGCGCTGACAAGCGTGGATACGGGGACCTCGGCCGGAACCGAGACGATTCGGACGAGCACACACATGGCTTGCTGGAGGATCCAGATGAGCCCCGGCCACGCTGGTCGGAGGGCAGCGCCAACGGAGATGATGATGCGCCACTACTGGGAGACCAGGGCTCCCGGAGCCGAAGGTCGTTTGGTTCGGATCGGATGTCGCTTCGTGGCTCCGGTTTTCGATTGCCCAGCTTCATGTCTAGGTCGAAGAAGATGGATGACAAGGAGGCCGAAGACCAAGAGGGGGGCGATCCATCTTCCTCGAGACTGGTGGCCGTTGGCTCCAACCAGACTACTCGATTCCCGACAAACATCGTCTCCAACGCCAAGTACACGGCATTAACGTTCCTGCCCATCACCCTGTATAATGAATTCTCGTTTTTCTTCAACATGTACTTTCTCCTTGTCGCCCTGTCACAAGCGATACCCGCTCTACGAATTGGCTATCTATCGACGTATATTGCGCCGTTGGCGTTTGTTCTTTGCATTACCATGGGGAAAGAAGCATACGATGATATTGAGAGACGGCGAAGAGATAATGAGGCGAATTCGGAAGAATACAAGGTACTTCAATTTAATGACCCTGCGGCTCGTCCGAGCAACTCAAAGCCACGACGACCGTTGAAATCAGAAACTCTGAGACGAGGCTCCAAGAAACCAAGGGGCGCGCGACATGATCTGACCGACATTCAAGAGGATGACGAAGATGGGGAACCGACTCAGCCTACTTCCGTCGTTCAAGAACTAAGTCGCAAGTCAAAAGATCTCCGCGTTGGCGATGTGTTGAAACTCAGCAAAGGCCAGCGGGTGCCAGCAGATGTTGTAATTCTTCAATGTTACTCTGCAGAAGGATCTCCTACGACCGCTGCTGCTGCTGAGCCCAGGGAGGAAGAAGCATTGCTCGCGTTTGAGGAGAGTGAGCCAAGCTCAAACTCGAAAGGCAAAGAGCCCGAAACTGAGGTATCGCAAGATGGCGGTAATGGTGGATCTGCCGGCGAAGCCTTTATCAGAACAGACCAGCTGGATGGCGAGACGGATTGGAAGCTGAGGTTAGCGTCACCCCTAACGCAAAACATCCCCCCGGAGGAATTCGTTCGCCTTCGAATCACCGCCGGCAAGCCAGATAGAAAAGTCAACGAATTTGTTGGAACAGTAGAACTGTTTCCTACAAGACAAGATGCGACAAGCCAACATGCCATGGTTGAAGGTGGAAGTGAAAGCTCCAAATCAGCAGCTCTCTCCATCGACAACACGGCCTGGGCCAACACCGTCATTGCGTCACAAGGAACTACTCTCGCGGTCATCTTGTACACTGGTCCGCAAACTCGGTCTGCCCTATCTACAGCTCCGTCACGCTCAAAAACCGGCTTACTGGAGTACGAGATCAACTCTTTGACAAAAATTCTATGTGCGCTCACGTTGGCTCTGTCTATTGTGCTGGTCGCCCTGGAGGGCTTCGAGAACAAGGATGGGAACATATGGTACATCAAAATCATGCGATTTTTGGTCCTCTTCTCGACCATTGTGCCCATCAGCCTGCGAGTTAATCTCGACTTGGGTAAGACTGTCTATTCACGGTTCATTCAACGAGATCCCGGGATTCCAGGGGCTGTCGTGCGCACAAGCACAATCCCAGAAGACTTGGGCCGCATTGAATATCTTCTCAGTGACAAGACCGGTACATTGACGCAGAATGACATGGAGATGAAGAAAATCCATGTTGGAACGGTCTCATATGCCAACGAGGCTATGGATGAAGTGACTTCCTACGTCCGCCAGGCATTTTATGTCCAACCCACAACTGACCCGTCATCACAAAATTCGCTCATTACCCCTTCTTCAGCAATGTCGAATACAGTCAATGTCGGGGCCACTCGTACAAGACGAGAGATTGGGTCTCGCGTCCGAGATGTCGTGCTTGCTCTAGCCTTATGCCACAACGTGACTCCTACTACAGAGGTTGAGGATGGCAAGGAAATCACTTCATACCAAGCCTCCTCGCCTGATGAAATTGCCATTGTCAAGTGGACTGAGTCGGTTGGCTTAAAACTATCGTATCGTGACCGAAAGAGCATGGTTCTCGAATCTACGGAGACCGGGAGACCGGTTGTCCGTGTTCGCATCCTAGATGTCTTCCCTTTCACGTCCGAAGGCAAGCGAATGGGTATTGTTGTTCACTTCCATGAAACTATCAATATTCGAGATCCGGACCTTTCTAGCGGCGAGATATGGTTTTATCAGAAAGGTGCTGATACAGTCATGAGCTCGATTGTTGCTGCCAACGACTGGCTAGACGAAGAGACGGCCAACATGGCGCGTGAGGGTCTTCGTACTCTTGTCGTCGGTCGAAAAAAGCTCTCATACCAACAATACCAAGAATTTTCTGCCCAGTATCACGAAGCATCTCTCTCAATTGCAGGGCGTGATGCCGGTATGCAGAGAGTTGTGTCGCACTATCTTGAGGCTGACCTGGAACTTCTTGGTGTAACTGGTGTTGAAGACAAACTTCAAAAGGATGTCAAGCCATCTCTGGAGCTGCTCCGCAACGCCGGTATCAAGATATGGATGCTGACTGGTGACAAAGTCGAGACGGCAAGGTGTGTGGCTATCAGTTCGAAGTTAGTGGCACGGGGGCAGTATATCTATACAGTGGCCAAGCTCACCAAGAAGGACAATGCCCAGGAACACCTAGATTTCCTGCGCAGCAAGACCGATGCCTGCCTTCTCATTGACGGAGAGAGCCTAGCACTGTTCCTCACACATTTCCGCACCGAGTTCATCACCATCGCCGTCCTCTTGCCTACTGTTGTAGCCTGTCGGTGCTCGCCCACGCAGAAGGCCGAGGTCGCTAAGCTCATCAGAGAGTACACGAAAAAGCGTGTTTGTTGCATCGGGGATGGTGGCAATGACGTTTCCATGATCCAGGCTGCTGACGTCGGAGTTGGCATCGTAGGTAAGGAGGGTCGACAAGCTAGTTTGGCAGCCGATTTCTCGATTGAGCAGTTTCACCACTTGGTCAAACTGCTGGTTTGGCACGGGCGAAACAGCTACAAGCGTAGCGCAAAACTGGCTCAATTTGTCATCCACCGTGGTCTCATCATTGCTGTCTGCCAGACAATGTACAGTATAGCGCTCAAATTTGAGCCTCAAGGGCTGTACAAGGTTAGTTCAACATTCCATGAATGCCGTGTACTATCCGCTAACAAGTAGCAGGATTGGCTTCTTGTCGGATATGCCACTGTTTACACAGCAGCTCCCGTCTTATCGTTGGTACTGGACAAGGACGTTGACGAGGACTTGGCAAACCTCTACCCTGAGCTTTACAAGGAGCTCACGTCGGGTCGCTCTCTATCCTACCGCACATTCTTCGTCTGGGTCCTTGTGTCTATTTACCAGGGAGGCGTGATCCAAGGCCTTTCTCAGATCCTTACTGAGGTTGATGGCCACAGGATGGTGGCCGTCAGCTACACAGTATTGGTCTTGAACGAGCTGCTCATGGTTGCAATCGAAATCACGACGTGGCATCCAGTCATGATACTCAGTATTGTGGGGACCTTTATTTTCTATCTTGGGTCTTTGCCATTCCTTGGTGGCTATTACGACCTCGGATTTTTGATAACTTGGTAAATTTGCCTCATGTCTTACTTGTCCTATGGCTGCTAACATTTGTCAGGGGATTCCTTTGGCGGATATTAGCCATCGGGTCCATCTCTCTGATCCCGCCGTACGCCGGGAAGCTTATTAGAAGAACTATGAAGCCACCCTCATACAGGAAGGTGCAGAATAGGTGATGTACATGTTTGGCCATGCAGGCGGCGTATCAGCGGTTGTGGAGTTTTGTGTCTTGCATATGCGACGTATAGATACTGTTTACCATGGGATACAGTTAAAAGACGCATTTGATGATTCTAGACGCATATGATGATCTTTCTCTTTGCTATGATATGCCAGTTTATTCTATGTGCCGTATTATAGTTTTAGTACAAGCCATTCGTGGGCCAGATGAGGATATTTTCGCTGTAGTTGAGCAGCCACACCACCAACTGGTGCTTGAATCTGCTGTCCGCCGAACCAGTCCTTGGGCCCAGCATAGTGTCTAATAAAGCCATCCGGACCGGAGACGACGAACAGATTCTTACCGGGAGTGGCGCATTCGCAGGTCGCTGTCTCGAGCGTCTCGAACTCGGGGGCCTTCTCAAGCACTTTCGGGTCATGGAGACGACAGCCACGATCGGTGACAACAGGGCTCTTTGCCGATGTCGAGAGGATGGCGTTCTGAAGATCCGCCTCTTGGAAGTATGTCCGCTCCTCATCGATGGCGACTCGTATCCTCAGCCTGTCGCCGTATTTTTCCTTCATCTCTGTAAGTTGACGCGCCACAGGACTCGGAGCCTCGAGCCCGGGATGTATATCCACCACTCTATTCTTGCTCCAAAAGTTCCACCAAGACTTCGCAACAGGTTCAACAGCCTGTAGTTCTTCCCTCTTCCGCACAGCCCATAACAAAGTTACCCTCGTATTCGCATCACGACTCTCGTCCAACACTGCCTTCGCAACTTGCATGCCTGGCGCAATTCCCGTTCCACCGGCCAGAAACACAACGCTGTTGCATTTACCAAGTCTCTTCGTCACGTCAAAGCCTGCGTGCGGTCCTCTCAGCCAGACGTCCTGTCCGATGCCAAGACGGCTCAAATACGTGGACATTTCACCACCGCCAACGGCTCGGATATAGAACCTCAGAGTGCCGTCTGCAGGATCTTCGCCGTCTTGTGGAGGGAGTGGTGTGTAGTGGCGAGCGATCTGGACTTGGGGATGTTTGAACTCGACGCACCAGAGGGGGTGGCGCCATGTTGATGTTCCGGGGAGGAGATATAGAGGGGATGGGTTGGGGTGGTGAGGTGAGATGGTGAATATGAAGGAGCCTGGGGAGATGGCTTCGCGGGAGGTGATGGTGTACGGGACAAAGGTTTCGTTGTTGAGAAGCGTGTGTTTAGAGGGCGGCGTGGAGAGGTAGTAGACTGAGCTACCGAGGACGATTCCGATAATGAGGAGAGGGAGTGTCCTGGATCGCTTAGGTGGTAGTGGTGTGGCTTGAGTTGAGTGAGGTCGAGAGCATTGTCTTAGTCTTGAAGGCGATGAGATGCTGGTCGCGATGATTTGGTTGATATGTCGGTTTCTCCCATGGCGCAAACAACGCAGCCCTCGCCCAAGGAAAATTTCCCCAGGACCCATCTTCAAGATATGAACCAGTTTCGAAGCCAACACTGTTTCCAGCTCAGTTCGATTATCGAATGGCTTCTAAATGATTGGTGATCAAAATTTTATAGATGATACCCCAAATGTCACTCCAACGGCGACATTTGTATGACTAATCAAAGGAGAGGACGGATCTATACGAAAAGAGTAAGCCGTCACAAAGCTTCAAAGCCTCAATGAAAGCAACATGATCATACCATGTATATATATTTTTCGTATGATCTTCACCAGCCAAGACGCACGAGAACGAGAACCGCATACATCCAAAATGTAAAGTCACATGCTCTATGAGATGGATAAAGCTTCCCCTCCGTTCCCCCTCCTCCTCTTCCTTTTCTTCTCTCTCCTCCATTCCTTATTACTAGATCCTCTAAGATCGTATAACTTGGTAGTTCGATTTGCCAGTGTCACATTCTAAACCCGGGAGGTTTTGTGGCCTGCAGGTTTCTTCAAATCGGCGCCTTTTACTGTGCTTAAGTCGGCTCTCAACTGATGCTGATCCGAAGGAATTTGCATGCTACAAATCCCGGGGCTTACAATTCGATCCTGGCAAATCGGATCAGTTGGTTCTACGATCTCAGAGGATCTAACGCATCAAAGCTTGAGTGAAACAATACGGGAGGTATTCTTATTTACTACCCTTATTCGGTTTTTCTAACTGATAGAAATTTCCAGACTATTCGACGTGTACTCTCCCGTAAACTCATCAGGGTTAGATCCCGAATTCTGTAAGTCCGACTGACTGATCTCCTCCTTCGAGCGCTTCCATACTGACATCCATTGCCCACTCAGCTTCACAGTCGCCTTGCTTCCCAGCTTGTCCAAAGGAACCGGGGGATCCTTTAGAACAATATCACTCCTCTCACTCGCTCCCGCAGCGATGGTGACGAGACACTCTTCTGGTGGTGGCCATAGCCTTTTAATCACGATTTTGGGAAGGTCCAACGGCTCTGTCTGACCAGCTGGTGTAATGGACAGCTGTCCCAGTTGCAAGGCGAGCGGCTCTAATGGTGAATTGTATGTCACAACAGTGACAGGATATGGGTTGTTGTTCTGGACGGTTACGGTGATTGTAGGTGGCGAGGTGCTGGCTTGGTCGAGGGAGACATGTAGACCCGAGATTGGGTTGGATTCCGCTAATCCTAGGCCTGACATGGTGAAGACAGTGGCCAGGAGATTCAATAAACGCATTGAAGTATTGACAGAGATATTTGGTGGTTTGGCATAGACTTGAGGCGTAGTGTCTGGTGAACATGCCGGAGAGTTTGCATCCACCTTTGTGTTACAATAAATAGGACAGACGGCTTAGTCAACCCGCCCAATATCCTTTAGGTTGTGATTCACTTTTAGGCTTCTCTTTGGTCATAATCCCTGCAAGTGACCTCCATTATCACAACTCAAGGGATGGAGCCACGTCATCGCATAATACCTTGCCATACCCTATTCTATGTATTATTATGTACATTTATGTGTCTACTTCGTATGCCGAGATGTCAATGTAGTTCTATGTACTCCGTATCATCAAGTTGCCCTTATTCGTTTCGTCATAACCGCAGTATCCTCCTTCGAGCATCAATACCTCCTCGAAACATATCCGCCACCACATTCCCTCCCAAAACCGTCTCCTTCACAATACCCTCTACATGCTTCGGCTCTACCCTGCCATACCAGATCCCATGTCCTGCCAGCGGATGTGTCTTGCCCTCAACGCCGAATCCCGGGGGTATATAAACAATAACATTACCCGCAAACTTATGCCCTCCAATGTGACTTATCAAGCCTACCCTCGCGGTCTTCTTCGCCTCTGCCACATCCCCTTCAATCCTCTCCGCCTCGTTGAAATCACCAATCTGAACCGGCCCCTGAGCAATATCAAAGCCCACACGGCCCAGTTTCTCCTCAAACTCATCCCGCAACACAGATCCCATAATACCACACCTAGCATCTCTGCCCCCATGGCCACATATTAACACCAGCACATCCGTCACATCCCTCACGCCCAGGAGCAAATTCTGATATGCGTCTTTCCTTGTAAGTCTATCCCGATGCACAGGCGACAACCCATCATGTGCCGAGTGCAGTTTCTCAGGGAGTAAATAGCCCTTCGCCAACGCCTGCACACTGTCGAACGACACGCGCGGTAAAAACGGGACGTATTTAAAGCTCGGTAGGAGATAGGCAGACGTAGACTGGACTTCTTTTCTCGGCGGTATGGAGCTCGGGAACGAAGCGTTCAAGACGGAGATGTTATGAAAAGGCTGTTTGGTCCCAATTATCAGCTCTCCAACTCCAATAGCAGCCTTGAGCAGGGTATACTCACATCCGTATACATGCCTCCCCTCCCAAACAACTCCTTCAAATCCGCCGCCAAGTTGTCCCCACCATTCTCATCCTCAATCCTCGACGTCCAGTCATCTTGCCCCGTGCACACGAGCACATGCTCCGCATAGCCCGATATCACTCCATTCAACGGACTCGTCGCGTCGATATCCAATCCCTCGGGCATCGTCGGCGTCGCAGCGCATCCGCACGTCGGCGAGGGACATGTGGGCACTGTGGAAAACGGAGGCGGCTTAGTAGAGGCAAAGGTCCTTCGATTGAGACGCGCTGGTGAGGAGGAGGAGGAGGAGGAGGAGGAGACTACTGATAATAATTGGTGCCGCAGAAGCCTCGTCGGCGTCTGGAGAGACATGCGCAACGACATGCTGGCGGGTAATGAAGGAGAGAAACGCCAATGTCCGGCATATTGGCTGTCTGGAGATTTAGTACCCAAAACCTAGCCTCGGAGACCGAGATGCTATTATGGACAGCTTACGGAGCGCATATGACGAAATTCTCCACTATTCGGAACGGCCCCATAGTAAATACCCCGTAGTCAAGTCCGATGGCATTGAAGACATTAACAGTAAAGTAAAGTGAATCAATATAAAAATATGAGACCATTGAATCGCTACCACTGTACCTGTACCTCTATGAAATATACGAAAATGAATGTCCCTCCTCTATACATGTCTGACAAACTCCGCTTACGTTTCGCTGCAGTCTTATTGATTACCCAAGTTCCTCCGCTCCCAACCATACCCCAAACACCAATACCCCCATACTCACCAATCCGTCTCCTAGTCATGTCCCCTGCGATCGCAGTAGCCAGGAAGCTTAGGCGCAGAGTTGGCCCAGCTCATGATGGTCAAGCTGGTCGTGTAGGCCATCGCGATAAGGCCAAAGACGCAGAGTGCAATGTCCGACCACCTCCAGAACCTGTTCCGGGCCACGGCCTTGAAGTGCAACAGGGGCTGTATCACGTTAGCAAATGTCTATATCACAGGGGTTTGGGGCGTCTTACGGGATAGATGTAAACTAGTGGGATACAGGCGAAGTTGCCCACCAGTGCCACGAACTTGTCGAGGTTGTCGGCTCCTCCCCAGGCAATGGCAGCGCACAGCATGACCACGAAGAATCTAAACACATTCTTCTGCCATTTGATCCAGGGATTGTATTTACCGCTCCTCGTGAACAACTCCGTCTCCGCAATACGGATAGCGGGGAAGATTTGCAGGGGGGTCGAGAGTAGGATAGCAATTGAGTAGAGCAGTTGCACGCCATTGACGAGGCGGTTATCCTGGGGCAAATTGAGGAGCACCACTGTCTCCGTCTTGGATCCGTAGGCAGCATATGAAATAGCGCCCATGACTGTGAAAAGCACAGTGATGATGATCATCACAAGGAACATGACCTTGGGAAACTTCTCTGGATGCTTCATCGACTCCTGGATAGGAATGATGAGACCGATGCCTTCAAAAGTGAAGATGGCCGTGCCAATGAAGAGGGTCCAGTCTCGCTGGTTGAACATGATGATGTCGGCAAAACCCTCGGCGGAGAGCGTCAAGATATCGTAGTAGAAAAGATAGGCGAGACCGATCAGGATAAAGGCGTCGGCAATGAGCGCCGTGAATCCCAGCTTGCCAATGTCCCGCAGTAGAGAAAACGGTAGGAAAATGACCATTTGCATGAGAATGAGAACGGGGATGCTGATTGAAGTCTGGCAGTTGGTCACCGCCCTGATGAAAGCTTGCAGGTTCTCCGAGGTGAAGACAATGTAAGCGGCAACGAATCCAATCTGACTGAGAACAATGGACGCCAGAATGATAGCCCGCATCCACTTGCCATAGAGAATGCCACCCATATCACCAAACGAGCCCTCGACCTTGAGACGGGTCGAAACCAAGAGTACAAAGCAATAGTAACTCAATGCGGCAACTCCAAGAAGCACCAGGTTGCTAAAAAGCATACCACCGTTAAGATAGGCACGTGGCAAGAACAAGACACCCGTACCAACGAAGGACTTGAGGAGCAGCAACGCCGCATTTGTAGGGCTATTCTGGCCACTTCCACCGCGGGCCTTTCTCTTGCGCTTCTTTTTTGACGGCCCCAGCAACGCGCTGTCTTCCATTGGCTCGTCTCGCTCATCTTGTTCATCATCCTCACCCGATTGGAAGTATTCGTTCGGTCCAAGGGCCTCGTCGTCTTCCTCAAGCTCTTCGCCAGCAAAGTGGCCATAGATGGACAGGAATTCGAGGAAGCTGGATGTGAAAAGCGGCCGCTGGTTTCCGCCTGGGGATAGAGTGCCACCCTCGCCATTCTCCTGATCAGAAGGGCTGAGCACCGTCCTGCGTAGATGATTCCTTCGGAATCCACCGGGTACTTTGATTGAGTTGATGTCAAGGAGGTCTTCTTCCGGCTCTGGCCTTGCGTGGTCGAAACTCTTGCTGCGCTGCATCCTCGTTCTGGCCTCGGCCTGTTCCGTCCATTTGTAGATACCGCGGGTTACATCTCCTCCCTGCAAACGCAGACTAGAGAATTCATCTTCATTCAGGCCAGACGTGCCAATGTCGGCAGGCTGCTTACCCTTGACGGTGCCCATGACAGACGACTCTTCCGACGGCGAATTCTCGGCCTCGCTTGGTTGGACCAAATGTCTCTTGACAATCTCAGGGTCCTCGTAAGGGCCGGCGCTTTCTGGTCCAAAGCGAGACCTCGAATCGAAGGAGCCATAGTTTGTCGGCGTAGCAGATCGGCCAACCAGAGGCGGCGAGGCAGACCTTATCGGCGGCGTGCTCACGCGGACTGGGGGAGTACCATATCGTGGTGGTGTCTGGCCGAGTGAGTTTGAAAGGGCGGCCGCCAGGGCAGAAACTCCAGGGCCTTGAGCAAACGCCTGGCCTTCAGCGAGAAGCGCAGTGGCATGATCGGGCGTGCCGAAACCTGGACGAGGCGACCCTGCCCTAACGGGCGGGGTGCCAGGCCGAACAGGTTCAGCGAGACGTGCAGTCGCTTCGTCTCGTGCAGGCGAGGATGAGTATGGCCGCAGCAGCGCGGCGTTCGGCGAGGAGGACATGGGCACGGGAGCCAGCGTGTTTCTCGATGGCGACGTCATTTTGGTTGGTTCTCGCTGATCAGGACAAATTTTATTGCATCTCTGTTGCTCGTGAAGTGGTGGGTTGGGCAGAGAGAGCTGCAACTACCGTAGATTGCCGCTGGATAAGCGACAGTGCCTTGATAGCAAAACGCGGCGAGACGGCGGCGAGAATAAGAGTCGCAAACGAGAGAGATGCTGACGAAAAAAGACTGTATCCTGAAAGCGCAATGGCAGCCTCAGTTGGCGGAGTCTCAATTGGGCCTCGTTAGAGATGGAGTTTGGAGAGATGGAAGATGTTGTTTAGTGGTGATGGCAAGTTGCCTGTTACCTTGACCGAGTTACTGGCGGAGGCACAGGTACTGACTGACTTGCCTGGCCTGCCGGAGCCTGGGGCCATTAGGTCATCAGGGACCCAGCGGGCAAGTGCCAGCACTCACTCCAGTGGCAACCCTGCTGGGGTCTCCTGACTGTTAGCGGACTAGGGGCGGAGCTTTAGCGGCCAGGGGTCCACTGACAGACCCATTCGCCTCTGTGCTGCCAGAAGGGGAAGCTTGCTAGCTTGGCTGGACGGATCTCGATGGTCCTTTCATCTGCAGAGGCCCAGGCAGCTCACGATGAAATGGATTGCGAGTCAATCTTTGTCATTTTCCCCCCTGTACGAATTACTCGTAGCAGCCAACGAGGTGGGACAATGCGACGGGTACCATGCCCGAGCAATAGCGGGGACAGGGTACGCGACTCGATAGTCCGCTGGTTTGGAGGTACTTTTGCGTGTTCCTCTTCCGTGTTGAGACCTCAGACCTGAGCAGCCTATCTGAGCAGCCTATCTGAGCATTCTTACTAAGGGATTCATATGAATCCGAGATAACAGTTAAGATAAGCAGACAAGATAAACAGACAATGCCGGCGTGTCTAGATCAATAAACTGTGGACTGCAGCGGCCATCCCCAGAATCTCGTGATGCCGAGCTTCAAAATAGGGCGTTCTCAACTTGACTAGAGTTTCCACGGCCACGCCTCAAGCCACCAGAGATCCCAAGACACGCTTACGGATAAGAGCGGGGTGGCCAAGTCGGAAGATTCACGAATAAGCAAGCAGGCTTATCTGCATCATTCTTCCCACCGACAATATCACGAGGCTGTGGTATGTGCTAGCCGTGAGGCGGCTGTTTCTGGTACTACAGGTATTGCCAAGTGTAAGCATTAGGAACTTGGGATCCTTAAATCCCGTCCTCATCGCAAGAAGCAGCCTTGTTTGACGCTCTGTATGAGGCTGATATAACACGTTTCGTGTGGAAGAGACTGATCAACGCCTCCTTTGCTCCGTGGCTGGCGCTTCTCCGTTGTCGGCGAAAAGATGCAAACCAACCAGCAACTTACAACAATCTGATATGGAACGACGATGGAGTATTATCCATCAGATTCATCCCAAGGCCCTCACCATACGTAACACAGACAATCACATTCCGTTACGAAGCACATCGTACCTTGTACGGAGTACACACTCCTTTAAACTGGCCGCTGGAATGCCGTCATTGTGCGTACAGCGTGATACCTATTCGGCATGTGGAAAGGGTGTGACGTCCGTGATCAACCTCCCGCATTGGCCGCACCCTTCCAGTATAAAGCAAAGATGGTACTTCGTAGTTCATCTACGAACTATCTATGCATATTTATATAGAACACTTAAAAATCCCTGGGTCGATCTCATCCTCCCAAAAGACCCGCTGTTATTGATTATTGAAAATTGTACATGGTCATTTTTTGAAATGTTTCTTAAGCACCTTTCGTCCCAAGACGCACGCATACCACCCTATGCCGATGGCGTCATGCACCCATCTTATATTGCGGAGGTGTGTGAAAGGCCCTCACATGACAGACCTTGCATGATGGAGAGAGGACAACAGCAATACGAGCCTATGAAAACTGCTGAATTGGGCTCCGAATGCACTTTGCCATCATTTTTGCCTCCAAGATTATCAGTATCATCGGCGGCATGTGTTAATAGGCGTGACAGTAAGCCACGCGCATACCTACGCCGCTGGGCCGAGGACCTCTTCTCCAAAGATGCGAAAAGCAATGATAGATACTCCGTAGAGTCTGATTATACTACAAAGGTGATGAGAGTGTAATTTGTAGATATGAGCTTTGTTTGACAGAAACAACACACCACTACAATGACGTTGATGCGTTCAGCATGGCCAAAATTAACCCTCCATTCAACGAGTTTGTTTGCTGGTATTTGATACCCCCCCCCCCCTACACTTCCATACCATACCTGTCTGTGTCCTCAATGGCTCGCGCTCGGCGCGGCAGATTGCCGTTGCTCCGCTGCCGATCCTTGACCCCCTTGGCATGACGCTTGTTCTGATATGAACAAGATCAAAGGAGTTGCGGTTCATCGCCCGTTTAGATGTCTTCCGCGATGCGTCGGTGGCTGTTTTACCCGCTTGTGGTGGTGTTTTTTTATCCCGTTAATATGAACAGCTAGGGACGCTGTTAATATTTTCTTTTATTGTCATTGTCGCCTTGACTACACTAGCCTGGAGATACCTGTAAGCAAGGGTCTCGGAGATCGCGCTAGAATCCGTCAACCTCATCGCGAACCCGAGACGCGGTTCGTGAGCTCCCTATGACGACGCTCGTCCGTTCGTGATGTCTTCACGCTCCTCGGGGAGAAAAGAAACCACATCAGCTGCCATGGAGTCGAGAAAGGCTACTGGTGCCAACAAGCTGGGCACGGTTTCCGGCGTGTATATCCCCGTCTATCTCAACATCCTTAGCATTCTTATGTTTCTGAGATTCGGGCATATTCTGGGACAAGTTGGGTTTGTAGGCATTATTGGTAAGTCAAACGAAAACGAAGCACCGTTTCTCAACTTCTGCATAGGATAGGTCTCACAGCTTCATACAGGTCTTCTCGTTACGGCATACTGCATTGACCTGCTCACCACCCTGTCGCTATCTGCGATTGCCTCCAATGGAGAAGTGAAAGGCGGAGGTGCCTACTACCTTATCTCGAGGTCACTTGGTCCCGAGTTTGGAGGCTCCATTGGCATCTTATTCTATTTGGCTCAGGCCCTCAACACTGCCATGAATGTTGTCGGCCTCATCGATTGTATCCGACTCAACGTAGGGTCAAGCTTCCCCCAAGGATACTGGGCTGGATATGGGCTTCAGACAGTTACCCTGATGCTCTGTACTGGCCTCTGCCTATTGGGCTCTGCAACCTTTGCCAAAGCTTCGAATGCATTGCTTGTCATTTTAACCACAGCAATCATCAGCATACCGATATCGGCTGTCTTCAAGGCACCTTTCCGCGATGAGACGACGGGAATCGAATTTACTGGTATCAGCATTGATACGCTCCTTACCAACTTCTTACCTCATACCACAAGCAGCGAGTACGGCGGCATGAAAACGTTCCGCGACCTCTTCGGTATTCTCTTCCCGTGAGTTGGTCCCAGCCTTGGGAAATATGTAACAATTTGGGTAACTAACCGCAATGAAGGGCAACTTCAGGAATCTTCGCTGGCGCGTCCATGTCTGGCGATTTGAAGAACCCAAGCAAGGCCATCCCCAAGGGAACATTGTGGGCAATATTGACCACCTTCATCGTCTATTTCGTCGTTATTCTCTCCATGGCTGCAAGCACCACCCATGAATCCTTCTTAGCGAACAACAATGTCATCTCTTTGACGAATTTGTCTGCGCCCATCATTCTGGCTGGAGAGTGTGCTGTCACTTTCTTCTCTACTCTTATGGGTATCATTGGCTCTGCCAAATTGTTTCAAGCGCTCGCTCGCGACAAGCTACTTCCGGGATTAACTTTCTTTGGGAAAGGGACAAAGAAGGCCAATGAGCCTATCTATGCCATATTCCTGACTTATTCTATCGCCCAAGTTGCCCTCCTTGCAGATCTAAACCAGATTGCTACATTTATATCCATGGGCTATCAGGTGAGTGTTTTTTTATAGTCTGTTTATGGATCCGGTTCGCCTCCATGAGGCAATCATCACCATCGTCACACTTTCCGATCATTGCTAACGTTCCATAGATGACTTTCTTCGTCATGAATCTCGCTTGCTTTCTCCTGAAAATCGGTTCAGCACCAAACTTTCGACCCAGTTTCCAGTTCTTCAGCGCACAGACAGCATGCATTGGGAGCCTTCTGTCTGCAGCTGCCATGTTCTTCATCGACGAGACCTACGCTTCCACGGCTATCTGTCTTCTCATCCTCTTGTTCTTGCTCATACACTACCTCAGCCCCCCCAAGCACTGGGGCGATGTCTCGCAGAACCTCATCTACCACCAAGTGAGGAAGTATTTGTTGCGGTTGAGGCCCGAGCATATTAAGTTCTGGAGGCCACACATTATTCTGCTTACCAACAACCCACGGCGGCAAGCTAGGCTGATTCAGTTTTGCAATTCCCTGAAAAAGGGATCTCTCTATATTCTGGGCCATGTCATCGTAACTGACGACTTCAACGCCGGGGTTCATGAGGCCAAGCTGCAGCAACAAGCTTGGACGCGCTATATCTCCGAGTTCTCTAGAATCAAGGCTTTTGTTCAGCTAACCATGTCTCCATCAATCACATGGGGGGTTCGGAATTTGATTCTGTCCGCTGGCCTCGGAGGCATGCGACCGAACATTGCCGTCCTAGGGTTCTACAACATGGATGATCTTCGAAAGTCGAACCCAGCATTTCGGGTACCAGATATCCCAATCTCTCCCGCCTCAATTCGACCACCGAAGTCTCAAGGCAAGGCCCCTCGACGACGCCGTGGCGATACGTCTGCCCGCCTGCTTGCAGGCACTTTGCCCACCGATGCTATCCGGACGGAGGGTATGATGTCACCAAAAGAATACATGACTATTGTGGAAGATTTGGCCTTGATTTATAGATTAAATGTTGCTGTTGCCTATGGATTCGATAAACTAGAGACGCCACGACATGACGATTCCAACACTAAAAAGTACATCGACCTATGGCCCATTCAGATGTCTGCTGAGGTTTCCTCCGATGGGAAGAACATGTTGACATCAAACTTTGATACCTGTAAGCTGGGTCAAAACCTTTGTGTCAGACCCAAAACGAGATATAAACTAACCCGTCTTATAGATACTCTCATCCTTCAACTGGGTCATATCCTACGCAGTGTCCATACATGGAAACGAGTTTTCTCTGTGCGAGTTATGGTCTTCGTTGAGTATGAGAACGAAGTTGAGGAAGAGAGGGCACGGGTTCGAGCCCTGCTAGAAAAATTACGAATAGATGCCGAGGTCAATGTGTTTTGGCTGGCTTCTGGTCACCTCAACACCTACGAAATCATTATTAACGGAAAGAGTAACGATATGGACTGCGAGATTATTGTCAACGATGCACTCAGAGACGAAGAATGGTGGAGCGATCTACAGATGTTTCGAGGACGGTCAGATCACATGTCGTCAAGCCAGGAGTTGACGCAAATGGCGCACATCATCGACTCAACCGCGGGAAGACCAGGAGTTTACAACCCACATGAAGAATTTGCCTCCAAACGTCGTCGTCGCTCCAGCGTAGCTGACCTATCTCAAATCCCCAAGAAACCAAACATTGGGGCTCTCTCAAAGTTGGGGATCAGCGTGGGAATACATACACATCATCTGAACGATGACGTTCTTGAGGACTCCAGATCTGATGATGAGACGGAAAGTGACACGAATTTAACAGACATGGATGATGGATCCACGCCGACGCTGAGAACTCTCAAAGGAGTGATGGGGACAAAGGATGCAACGCGACGGCCACTCTTGCCGTCTACTTCACGTCGCAGAGGACGAAGACATGTCAGAACTAGCTCAGATTGCTCATCCATCGGGTCAGAAGGAGACCAAGAGTTCGAGACCTCTGAACGCAATCGTTCGGGTTTTGCATCTTACGGAACGATGTCAAGAGCACAGACATTAACGGGGAGTCAAGGAGGACATGCAGCCACTACCCAACAGGTCCCTGAAGTTAATGAAACCGGCGCAAGTTCACAGATGATAAGCCCAGGGAGTAACATACACGTGGAACACAAAGGCATCGAGTCATTCCCCAACTTGGATCAACTGGGTGCCCCCGAGGCGGCTCTTCGCAGTGTCGCTCCTCAACTACGATCAGAGAGTCCTACAAGGCGCACAAGAAACGGCGCATCAACACCTATTCGCCCAAACATGTCTCGCCAATCATCCGCAGTTCGATTTTCCAGCCGACCGGTTCCAGAAACACAAATCACATTGGACGACGGAGGCTCCAAAATCAGCTTCGCTGCTCTGAACAACGGCCCCACGACACCGAAAGCAGAAAGGCCAACATTTTCGAGACAATCTTCCCTCGGCAGGTTTTCTAGTCGGCCTCTGCCTGACACTAGAGTGAATGACGGAGAGGCGGGTTTGAGGACAATTTCATTTGCTGAGCAGCCAACCTACCGAACACACTCAACCGCCCATTCTCGTCATCACTCGCATCAAGGCTCTCAATATTCGAACTTCGGTCAGGGAGACGTTAGCCTAAGCATCCCAGAGCTGTTGCAATCGTACAAGCTCGATCCCGAAGCCGACGAAGAAGAGGGCGGTTCGCCATACTCTACGCAAGGCGTGGCTCTATCGTTCAACGACTTGCCAAGTCGAGCGCAGCACTTGGTCATCAACGAGCTAATGCGACAGCACTCCAAAGATACTGCTGTCATTCTGAGTACTCTGCCCATTCCCTCTGAGGGAACTTGTTTGGACGATGAAGCTACTATACAGTATCTCTCGGATGTGGAGTTGCTCTGCAACCAACTACCACCGACTTTGATGGTTTTGAGCAATAACATGACGGTGACGGTGAACTTGTAATTCATAAAATACAGGTAGAGGCTTGTTCGTGGGCTTTGTTCTTTATGGGCATTATGAGATAAAAGAGTCCTGGGACAATGGTTAAGCCAGGCGAGACAAGGGTCATTGGATGAACAATACATGAAAGGCTATGTTTCTTTAGGCTGACAGACAGTTCAGTGATGGAATTTTTCAAAGAAATCTACAAATTGAAAGAACAGGAGTATTTTCAGTTGTATTAAGACTACTGCTCGTCGTGGGGTTGTTCAACTCTCAAAGGGTCAAACGTCCAATCCGAGTATATACTTTCCGTTAGTCAAACCGAAAGATATCCGGAATCACAGTTTCAAAAATGACACGGGAAACCCATCTATCACCACGAATCAAGAGACTGAAGGAGCATTCCAAGCGGCAAACACGAGGCGGCGACACAGGTGAGAAAATGGGCAGGTTTACAATGGTTCATTTCCCAGACCGGCCGCTGAGGCGGATCTTGCACAGGGATATACCGAGAGACGAGGAGTGTATACGAATCTTTTCTGCGTGGAAGAATGGAACCAAGAGGGCGCCGAGCGTGCGGAGCTTGAGGCCTGGTGAACATATTCGGAAGAGGAGACTATTCAAGCCATTTTCATATTCAACTGAGCCACGGCAATGCCTATCACGGCGCAAGAGTTCAACTAAATACAAGAACCCTCTGCGGCGGCAAGAGATGAAGAGGAATCCTTCTTTTCCCCGGGACCTAGATCGAATAGCCAGAACTAAGAGCTCCCAGAAACAAAAGGTGTCAAACCGTTATCAGCCAACCCAGCCGTTGTCACGTATTTCCACGCCGAAGATGGTGCTACAGAAGCCATCGAAACTAGATACATCCACCTCGAATACCGCGAAATACCAGCCATTGCAGCTGAGATCCATTCGCCCCCCTCTATCGAGAACTAATACGCCTCCTTTCACATGCCCCCTATGCCGTTCATCTACTACAGCGGACGGGAGTTTGTGTAATACATGCAAAGAGGACTTTGCCATGTCTGCAGGAGGTTTTTCGGATGACGGCGAGAATGACCATCTAGAGCCATGGCGTCCGATGCCAGACACTGATCGCATTACAAGGGACAGGTACACGAGCTCGGTGTACTCGTCCTCAGCGACACCCTTGAAGATTGATTCCTCAGTATCGCTTGGTTCACTGAGCAGTGAGGGTGTATGTAGAATGCCAGTCTCGCCATGTTCAACGATAAGTGAGGAATCGATCTCCATTTTTTACCAGCCTGGCTATTGCAAGTCAGGGGGGGTAGATGATGGGGTGGACTTGTACGATCTAGACTGGGCGGAATATTATTTTGATGAGAATAACTTCCGCGGTCGGTATGGTATGGTGAGGTGAGTGAAAACATTAAGAAGATAGTGATGAGATGATCATGTCAGGGACAGTAGTGAAAATGAAAATATACGCTGGTTCGTGATTTCTATGTGATTATATGTCCCAAGATCTAGCATTCTTCGTGCCAGTCTGTATAATTTTCCCCAATCATAACTTCGTCTAGTCTCTATAATATCCTCTTGACAACCAATTCACCCTTCTCACCCCCGTCTAATTCTACGAGCCCCCCTGCCTCTAATTTCTTCTTCCACTTATTACTCTCATATCGCCCCAATATCATTGTCAATCGCAGTGTCAGGTCATTGCTTGAAGCGTGCTCCTCAACACCCTCCGCCACGGGCGTAAATGTCCAGCGACCAAAGGCCCAGTTCAATATGTATCGGCCCCGTGGGTTTGGTGTCGGCTGGGGAACATCGGGGTCTGAATTAGTCGGTGTTGATGAAAGTGTCGTGACCGCTTTGATTCGGTATGCCTCGTCTTTTGGTGCGGCTTTGAGGAATCCTAGCAGTTTGTCTGTCGATACTGTCGCGCCGTTGTTGCCCTTGAGCTCGACTGATAAGACCTCGACTTCGCTTTGGTGGCTGTGCTCATGGTCGTGTGTATCCCCGTTGGTCTTGTGTTCTCCATTGACGCTATGGTCCCCGTTGACTTCGGTTTCAGTCAACTGCTTGGCCAGCCCTCCGTCAACTCCAAAGACCAAGCCCATGTCGACCCAACCCTTTGCACTCTTTACTTTGGCCACATCCACATCCAAATCACCAACTCTATCCAAACACTCCTCATAGCGGTCCTCTCCGGCAATTTCCCACTTGTTAAACACAATCAAGTCTGTATACCGCGCCTGGATCTTGGCTGTATAACTCGTATCCTCATACCCCTTCCAATTCTCAACGTCGATGACACTGATAACGCCATCGAGAACATACCTCCCCGCATCTCTGGCAATTCGATTCACCTCTAGTGCCAGCGTCGCCGGAAACGCTGACCCGCTCGTCTCAATGATAATCCTGTCTGGCGCAACGGTCTTCTCGAGCTCCTCGAGCGCGGGACCAAGCTGACCTACAAGGTTGCAGCAGATGCATCCGTTGAGCAGCTCCTGAACGCCCGAAATAGCTGAGCTTGACGCTAGCTGCGAGTCGATGGCGAGGTCGCCGAATTCGTTCTTGAGAAGCGCGAGCTTGTACGCAGGGTTCTGTTTGCGGAGCTGGGGGATGAGGTTGAGGATGAGGGTGGTTTTGCCAGACCCCAAGAAGCCGGTGACGATGGTAATTGGGATTGGCGCCATTTTTGGCGATTCTTCTTTAGACGGCTTCTGAACGGGCCATGAGCTGAAATTTATGGCTGATTTTTGAAGAAATGAAAATGAAAATGCCTCCTTGAAGTCGCGATCTGCGAACCAGCCAGCCAGCCGTACTTGGAGTATTGCTTATCTTATCAGAGATTCTCAACCCCGCCATAATATGGACATCTCCCTGCAAACAACACTTCAAAGAAACCAGCCATAGAACGATCATAGCAAGATCAAAGCATAAAAGTAAAGGCTAAATACTACTACAGTCAACTCAATATAGTACATCCATCAGTTTGGTATTTTTCTATTTATTTTTCAAACTTGACATGTGTCGGTGTTTGCACGCGTACAATGTCCGCGCACTTCAGACCGCGATCTGCATGCAACTTTCATGGCACATCCACTCAATTAGCAGTTTGACGTCACGCCCAGCGTCATTGCTTTTTAAGGTTCCAGACGATGGCATTCAAAGATTCCAAAGCTGCTGCAGTCATTCTCGATGTTGAAGCTTCAAGCATTTGCCTTCTTGCCTGTGATTATTGGTTTTGCAGAGACAGGTAGAGAAAATGGCTTCTATTGTTAAACCAGCAAAGGGAAAAGACGATCCTTATTTATTTAGTCTTGCCCTTTCAAACAACACCTAACCTGTAGGACAAGATTCGGAACAGAGAAACTGACAGCGGCATGCGACAGTCACTGAATACATTCCCGCAGCGGCTCACATCATCGGCGGGTCAAATACGGATGCCAAAGGTGATAATGAGATCGAGATTCCAGGTCCTCCGCACAGACCGGAAGATGACTACAAGATTGAAGAGTTTGTGAGGGAACAGCATCGAAGCAGCAATGGCGATGAGATTCTCGCTGCCACGAAGTGATGGACTCAGCTGCAGGCAATCTTTCTGATACTAGTTTTCCTGAATAGTAGTACTCCGGAGAGCAAGCAGGATAACATGTCTTTGATGCTTTGATCGGATGTCCTGTGAAGAAGCTGTACTGGAACATTTGCACTGATCGCAGAGAAAGGCTGCATCAACGTCTTTGCATAGAAGCACCCAAATCGCCTGCGTCTCCAGGTTCAATCCCTTCAACTTGATCAAGGTTCCGCATCAGAGGCAGCCGATTGAGGGCTCCACGACAGACTGAACTTCATCTGGCGACATGGGTTTATGGTAGAAACCCAAGCTGATACTGATGAGCAGACACAGCCTCGTGTGGCACTCTTACAAGAGTCTACAAATTTTCACAGAAAGTTTTTACTATCTTTGACGAGATGTCCCCCCTTCTTGGCGTCTCCGGCTCATGAAATAGCTAAGCGGGAGATTTCCTATATCCAAGGGTTTTTACTCTTCTGAGCGTTTCCCACAAGGGGAAAGGCAACGCAACACCGTAGGATGGTCTGGGTGAGGGTCGTGGCAGCTCAGTTGGCTTTTTGATAAAGAAGAAAGAAAGAAAAGAAAAGTAAAAGAGAGCTTGGGATGGCGGCTTTTAAAGAACTTCAGACGGGTGGGGCTCAGTAGCGGGGTGTGCTTATTCAGCCGTTTCTTGGGAGCTTCAACTTTCTGTGTGGAGCTCTCCAGCCTCCTTGATCTCAATGGGAAAAATTTCTTTTATTCAAGGATATTAAAGAGAGATCTTTTTTTGGAAAATTTCAAACTATCGCTATCGTTATCTGATTAGTATTCGTCTAGCCGTCTAGAGCCCTTCTATCATGGCCTCCTCAAGCCTTTATCGAGAAGCTCACTTCCAACCTCTGTAACCAACTTTTCAGTCGGAAACGCTTTCTTCTTCGCTAGGATTGTTCCCTCGGCGTCCAAAGCACGGAGGAGATCGGCTAGTTCCCCTTCCAAATTCGTGCAATAGGCCAAATGGCCCAAAGCCGAGAGCATGCCCTGAAGTGCCTCCGCAGACTTTTCCTCCTGTGCAATGGCCTCGACAACTGATGCTGCTAGCTCAACCTGATCTTCTTCGGGCAGTGTTGGCTTTGAGCCATTTCGTTTTGCCTCGCGGTCTGCCAATGCAACGTTGAACAAGAGAGATGAAGCAGCTACTCGAATGTTGTTGTGACTGTCATCAAGGAAACTAGATGATATCAACTGAGTAATTTGTGTTCGAAGACCGGCATTCTGTAGAATCTCGTCGGAAAAGAGCGGAGTAGAGAAGAAATTGCAAGCCATCTGGAGTGTCACCAGACGGAGTGCATATGGGCAGTCTGTTTGCTGGTTGACGAACTCAAGGATGCTGCGAACCGTCTTGTGTTCCGTCTCCTCGGCAAAACAGCCACTAACTCGGGGATCGACGAGAACACATCTGAAGAGATCCACGATTGTAAAGAGAACCTCGAGTGGAAATTTAGAGACTGATTCCCGGACAAAGCTAGCCAAGTGAGCCATATTTGGAAGTACCGCACTCTGAGGGCCATCTTTCGCTCTGGTCTCGAGGAAGGATTTCAACGACTGGACCTCGGGTTTGCTGGCAACGTCGTCGCCCATCTTGGCCATCAGCTTCGGCAACGGCGGTACTTTACCGAAAATTACGGGCTTGACATTTGGATTGGAGAAGCTGGGTAGACGCAAACTCTCGTGGGGGTGCAAGGGATTTGCCATTCGCACCAGCAGCTGGACATTTCCACGAAGACCGGCTGGGTCAGCACCAGACCACCTATTCTCCTCCTCTCCCTTCAGGAAAGTGGCAAAGGTCGGCGTTGCCCTAATAGAAAAGTGACTTGCGATTGCTGAAGCCTGAGGCTGGTCAATATCGACTTTGATGAACGTTGCTTTACCGGCAAGCTCTTGGGCCAGCTGGTCGTACAGGGGGTAAAGAGTTTTGCATGGAGGGCATGTAGCCGATGTAAAGAAGACGACTGCACATGATTGCCTCGCTTCCTCCAATAATTTTGAAAACTCTGTATATCCAGTTACGTTCTTGACACCCCCAAGCTTCACGGAATTTGATGCAGGGGGCTGAGAGGTCTGTTCAAGACCAAGGATAGATCCATTTTGTCTGCTGGCATTGACCCCTTGAGTGAGCTGAGGTAGCAGCATGCGACCCAGAGGTGAGTCCATTACCGCCTGGGGCATATGAGAAATGTGACTTGGAATGCCCTTCCCAAGTAAAAAGTTGGAGAACGAGTCTGTAAAGTTGTTACAGTTATGCCGGAACAGGTCGTACGCCTTTCAAAGTCAACCGCTAGTCTTTGTGTGACGAGAAGTGGTTACAACCTACCTCCAATGTAAATATGGGCCGCACTGAGTCGAGGTATTCTTCAATCACATCCATCGGTAGACTCGTCTTTCCGAGATGTAGTCTCTCCATGGGTTGGCCCAGGTGAGACGAACCCGGAGTAATGGCGATGATGCCCCCATCGTAAACGTACTCACGGCCCTGTAACTCGATAGAAGTGTGATATATAGCATCGAGCTGAAAGCCTAGAAGTCCCATGGACATTTGGCGAGCCAAGCCGCGAGAAAGGTCGTACACAAGTAGGTGGACGTCCATCTTGTCAGACGTCGCGTCGTTTCCAGGGCGGGAACGAAGTGTCGCAGCGGGTATGTTTGATAAAGTAGACGGTTGGTCCAGTTATTTTAAATTTCGTGAGAATGATGAGTTGTCCTTGTGTTGGAATATTAGATGGGGGCTATGGAAGATGGTGAAGGCTTTAATATGGTAGCAAGGCAACAGACAGCGTACGAATCGACGAAGCTTCTGGATGATCACCTAGTGTACGAGTAGTACATACGTAGAGAGTGGTGACTTCGCCTCAAAACCAACACATTCCAGACACTTGGAGAACGATTGCGACCACTCACTACCTTAAAAGATGATAATAATGAAGACAATGAATAAAAATTAATATGGATGCATTAATGAGAGTACATACAGCGATATTAGTAAGAGTCAAGCCTCTTCTGGATCAATATCCAACCTACCCTGTAGATGGAAGGCTGATTATGGCGGACTCAATAACATCGCGAGTCGCTAATAGCGGGCCACTGACGCATCGTCCAGGGGGTGTTGTGGCGCGTAGATTTCAGGGGCTGGAGCCAGCTTGTGAAATGTGGCGAATGGACGGCCGCTCAGTCAATCTATCACGGCTTTGGTTGGCTCAGCATGCCAAGTAGGAGTACCTCCCTGTACGCTGTTCCCTGGAGTGTCGTCTACCTATTAAGTCGAGATCGCTGGTCTCCTTTTCAAACCATTTTCGTTTTTCCTCCATGTCAAACCTAGTCACCTAGTTCCGGCTCCTACTTCCTTCGTTCGCTCATTTGCCCCCCCTTTTATCCCTCCTCTAGTATATCCCACCTCTTTTTGATGCGCCTCACTCGCTGAACTGCGGCCTGATGAGGAGAACTTCAGTGTCGCTGCCGACGAAGCACGTTGCCTACGATCCGCACGAGAAGCCCGATCGATACGACCTGAACCGCGCCGATCAAAGCATATTCGCCAGTATGAAGGAAGCGTGGATGTCTCAATCCCAAAAGTCCCGATGGATAAAAACCGGCGCGCTGGTCTTTGCCATTGTCTGCCTCTTCTACTGGTTGTCGCCTAGTGGAGTGGCTGTCCACAATGGAGGCAAGGCTGCTGCGAACAATGGCCAGTCTCCTGTAGACTCCTCCTATGGAACCGAGCGATGCACCAAGTCGTACTCCAAGGAGAAGCCCATCGTCCAATACGTTCTCATGATCGATGCTGGCAGCACTGGATCCCGAATTCATGTCTTCAAGTTCAACAACTGCGGCCCTATCCCCGAGCTTGAGAAGGAGGACTTCAAGATGACGGAGAAATCTGTTGGTGGCTTGAGCGCCTATAAAAACGACCCCGTTGCTGCTGCAAAGAGCCTCGACCCCTTGATGCAGCTGGCCATGGAGCATGTTCCCGAGAAGCTGAAGGGATGCACCCCTGTCGCTGTCAAAGCCACTGCTGGTCTTCGAATGATTGGCACCGAGCTTGCCCAGGCCATTCTCGACGAAGTCCGACGGCACCTGGAGACCGACTATCCCTTTGCTGTTGTGTCGGCCGAGAAAAACGGTGTTGCGATTATGGACGGTTCTGACGAGGGTGTGTATGCCTGGATCACCGCCAACTACCTCCTGGGCAAGATTGGCGGCCCCGACAAGGGCGAGACGGCTGCCGTTTTCGACCTCGGTGGAGGCTCGACCCAGATTGTCTTCGAACCAACTTTTAAGGGAGCTGCCAAAGGAGGCATGCCCGAGAAGCTTGCCCCTGGCGACCACAAGTACGAGCTCGACTTTGGCGGCCAAAAGTTCGATCTGTACCAGCACTCTCACCTTGGGTACGGCTTGATGGCTGCCCGCGATGCGGTCCACTCTGCCTTGATTGATGACCTCGTGAAGGCAAAGGGATCTGATAATGCCTGGATGAGCAAACCAATTGTCCATCCTTGCATTGCCCCCGGCATGGAAAAGAAGATTGAGGTCAAGGTGGGTGGCAGCGAGACGCAGGCCTTCAACTTCACTGGACCTTCTCAAGCCTCCCCAGCTCAGTGCCGCAACCTGGCCGAGAAGATCCTGAAGAAGGAAGCCGCTTGCGGCCTTGCCCCTTGCTCTTTCAACGGTATTCACCAGCCATCTCTGGCGAAGACCTTTGCCAAGGAGGATGTTTACATCTTCTCCTACTTCTACGACCGCACTAAGCCGTTGGGCATGCCCGACTCTTTCACCCTCCGTGAGATGCACGACCTCACGCAGACCGTCTGCATGGGCAAGGATGGTTGGGATATCTTCTCGAGCGTTCCCGGCGCTCTGGAAGAACTCAATGACCGTCCAGAGCATTGCTTGGATTTGAACTTCATGATGGCTCTGCTCCACACTGGGTATGAGATGCCTATCAACCGGGAGGTCAAGATTGCAAAGAAGATTAAAGGCAACGAGCTGGGCTGGTGCCTTGGCGCTAGGTATGTCCAACACTCCCCAATCATTTTTTTCTTCTTCATCATTTAGCTAACAGTCAAGTAGTTTGCCTCTTTTGGCTTCCGGTTCTGGCTGGCAGTGCAGGATTAAGGAGGTCTCTTAGAAGGAGCTTCGTTCAACAAGGCGTTTGTGACAAAGGATTCTGATTGATGTTCCTCTGGAACATTGTATGACGTCTACGCTGGGAAACATTGGAATTGCAAGTGGATTTTTTTATGTACGACCACTCACTGACCTTGGATCTGGATCTGGATCGTGATCCGGAATTACTATTATTCATGTATACATACATGAGAACCTATGAGCTAGATAAAAAGCTCGAATGGATAAAATAATAGACTTAATAATGTATTAAATGGTTTAAAGAGGCGCAGTGACCATTTCCAAGACTTCCTCAATGACTTCTTCGGGCCCCATGTCCTCCAGCAGCGCTTCCACTGCCTTGAGATGGCTGCCCCATTGCATACTTCTCTCCTTCTTGGGCTCCGTGATGTGTATCCGGTGAAGATAGATTTTCCTGGCGGCCAATCCGACGAGAGCGGGCGTTACAAAGTCCAGTTTGTGAAGGGGCGCGAGACTTCGGATGAGTTGGTGGAAGTGCTTGGTTGCCGTTGGCGTTATGCCGCTCGCGACGGCCCGGTGCATTCGCAGGAAGGATATGATATTCATCTGGTAGCGGAGGACGTCAACATCAACGTGGACTTTCTGGCTCAGATTTGCGAGGTGGCTGATGTCCTGGGAAGTTTGTTAGATGACTGTATCAATGATAAGTCGTGCGGCTTACTTACATCTTCTGAAATCAACGCCGTTGTTGGTGGTGTTTCGGCAGGACTCTTTTTCACCACGCTCTCTGTAGACGCCGTCTCATCATCCCCTCCAGAATCAGCCTCGTCCAAATTCACGTATCCATCCTCTGGGTTATGCCAGTGCGCAATCGAAAAGAAGTCATTCAGATGACCGGTGACGTGTGCTTCTCCACCACTCGAGGCTCCCAAGACAGGCACGAAGACGAACTGTTTCGGCGCGGCTTGCACAGCAGTCCGTGTAAAGACCCGGCGGGTTCGCAAGAGCTCGAGCGCTTGGATCTGGACTACGCGCGGGGCGCGATCGAGGTTCTTTGCGATGATAAAGTTGGCGATTTGTGGGGACGGGATGGATGTGAGAGGACTGATCGGAGTGAGAGAGGCGCGGTGGGTTGACGGCAAGCTAGGAGTGAAGTAGGATTCGACAAGATTGTGGAATGGAGAGACGGAACGGCTGCTGGTGGGGGGAGGAGGAGGAGGATGTCGCTGGAGCAGGAGAGCCGATACGAAGTCTTCGAGGGTTGTGGAAGGGTGGCAGTCAACAATGACCGACTTGAGGCCGAATGTCTTGCTCGCTACCTGCATATCAAAGAAACACAGAGTCAATATCATCTTACCGGAATGGCAGGAAAGTGATTGAATACCAGTTGAAGTTCTTGCACCAGGTCGTCGATCGCATCCGGCGGAGTGCTGATCAAGACATGCTCGCGATTGATAAGGCACAGCAACACTGCCAGTTCGAGGTCGCTCAGGTCATGAACCTTGTCCAGCAGGTTTTCATCCGCCATCGCACAGCGCAGATGGCCCTGACAGGTCCATCAGGTCGACGAGAGCCTCCCCAACAATGGCTTCCAAAAGAAAGGACTGTTGGTTGAAATGACGAACCTCTCCCTGTCCCTGTCCCAGACTCCTGGCTGGCTGGTGGTGTCACTCATCACGTGTGGCTGTGCATGTACATATGTACATAGGTAGGTACGAGTACATACAAAGTCAAGCTCCACATGAGGAGGTGCAGTTATGCATGAGTCCATGCCGCACTTGGTCTAGCGCGCAGTGAGTTGCCTCACTGATTATCCGTCCCTTACGACACCGATATCTGGAGACCTGGGCGGCTAATCGCTGCCCACTCTCAACAATCAACGAACCTTGCTGTTGAAGCCTGCGAAGCCACCGAAATCCCACGGTCTTGTGACGTCTGTGACTCTTCCACCTAGCACCTAGGCATATAAGAGGCCGCCTGGATCCTTCGAACGAACCTCCGAAGTCTCTATAGAACGAGATTCCGGCTGCTTGGTCGTGCTTTGCTTATCTGCATCACGTCATTGGCGGCAAGCGTGTGGCCACTGAGAACTAGTCAAGATGTCTTCGCGCAACAAGAAGGTCCTTCTCAAGGTATGGGATCCAGCCACCTGGTTTGAATTGAGCACTGAAAAGGCTAACATTCTTGCTTTGACAGGTCATCATCCTTGGAGATAGCGGTGTGGGCAAGACGAGTTTGATGAATCAATATGTACGCCGACCTCCCTCCTGCGAGCATTTTCCTCGACGAGACATGTTATACTGATGGCTAATTCCCCTCCAGGTCAACAAGAAGTTCAGCGCGAGCTACAAGGCGACTATTGGTGCCGATTTCTTAACGCGAGAGGTCTTGGTTGACGACCGACAAGTCACCATGCAGGTACGAGGAGCGAGGAGACAACCTGGGGTGTTATGTTCGGTTACTGATACGTGCATAGCTTTGGGATACTGCTGGACAGGAACGGTTCCAATCGTTAGGTGTTGCATTCTACCGCGGAGCTGACTGTTGCGTCCTTGTGTACGATGTGAATAACTCCAAGAGCTTTGAGGCGCTGGACAGCTGGAGAGACGAGTTCCTGATCCAGGCCTCACCCCGGGACCCCCCAAATTTCCCATTCGTGAGTGCAGATGTTGCGATCCATTGCTGCATAGTACTAATGATCCTGCAGGTGGTTCTGGGAAACAAGATTGATATTGAGGAGAGCAAGCGAGTGGTGCGTTAACAAGCAGGGAATGTTTGTGGATCAGATGACTGATGCAGGGACCAGATTTCTACCAAGAGAGCCATGACATTCTGCCAATCCAAGGGCGATATACCATACTTCGAGACCAGTGCCAAGGAGGCAATCAACATTGACCAGGCATTTGAAGGTATGAATATTTCCCTGTTAAAGATAAACTGAAGACGCCCTGCTGACATTTGTCAGTTATTGCACGAAATGCCTTGGCCCAGGAAGAGTCGGAAGAGTACAGTGGGGATTTCGATGATCCCATCAACATCCACATCGACAACGACCGCGATGGATGCGCCTGCTAAAGGGGCTATGTTTGGATGATTGGTACCAAGTCGGCATGAGCAGGAAGAACCTTTAGGGAGGGGAGCGTATACCCATCACCGGACCGATGCATAATACCTTGTCTGGATGTAGAATATTGAGAGACGAGACACTTAGCCGGTGTTAGCGCGGTTAGTGATTTTTCTTTTGTCAGGGTTGAAACTCGTTTGCTCTCTTGTTTGACTGGAAAGATGACTACGTTACGTTGAAGCATGGATATTGCAGCTACAGTTTCAGAGGCAATTCGTGGTCTGGTGAAAGGGAGGGAAGTTGATCAAACTCGGCACTCACACATGCGCTCTAGGGAGGAGGACCAAGTCATAGGCATTATCTGCGTAGCTGAGAGCCATTGCATGCTATGGATATATCACATACATTAAGCTACTTGCATCATAAATGCCTAGTAATACATCCCATTGCCACCTAACAGATTGTAAGAAACGAATCAAATACACGGATACCATGGGATGGTGTTCAAAACAAATAGGTGATATACCCAAATGCTGAACGATTAGTTGGATAGAATGGCAATAACATCAGGAATCACTGGGCAATTATATTACGGAGTAATAGAGGGGCGGTCGATACGGATACATTGGTCTCGGTAAGGCTTCGGTCTGCTGCCTACGGAGGCCCCACTGGAGCCTCGGCTTGCGGCTTACCCCAGACTCAACTTCCGTTGGCTGCTTGGCCTTTGGCCTCGGCTCCGCATCGAACGACCGATAAGCTTCTGGGATAAAAACAGGCCATTGGAACGGTCCATGGGCCCTGCTGAGTCTCTGTTCAATTCCTGGGGAAAGCCATTCTTCTCTCCCTTATTACTTCCTACACAATTCCTCGCTCATCGCCTTTCAAGTCATAATAATGGCGTCCCGAATCCCAGCAATCGTACGTCAGGAAGCTCCATCAGCTTCGTAGAGCTGTGCTAACCTTTCCTCATTTGCTAGGTCTCGCATCGCGTCAGCGAAGAGGCGAAGCGAACGATTGATATCGTGGCCAAGTTTGTCGAAGAAGAATGCATTCCGTGAGTGCCGAGAGCTTCCTTATGGACAATGCACCGACCCAGTTCTGACCATCGGCAACAGCGCGGATCCCGTTCTCGAAGCCCAGATTGGCTCAGGCGATGCCCGGTGGGAGACCCATCCTTCGATCATTGACGAGCTCAAGGAGAAGGCCCGAAAGCTTGGCCTGTGGAACATGTTCTTGCCCAAGGGCTTCTACGCCGAGTCACCCGGCTGGACCAACCTCGAGTATGCGCTGATGGCTGAGTGGCTGGGCCGCTCGCGCAGCGCCTCCGAGGCGTGCAACTGCTCTGCTCCCGATACGGGCAACATGGAAGTCATTGCCAAGTACGGCAATGCCCAGCAGAAGGAGGAATGGTTGAAGCCCTTGATGGAAGGCAAGATTCGCTCAGCTTTCTTGATGACCGAGCCTGGTGTCGCTTCATCAGATGCCACAAACATTCAGTTGAACATAAAGAGGGAGGGCGATGAGTACGTCCTGAACGGATCGAAGTGGTGGTCTAGCGGTGCTGGTGACCCCCGATGCAAGATCTATGTTGTCATGGGCAAAACTGATGCCAGTAACCCCGATCCTTACAAGCAACAATCGGTCATCTTGGTGCCCGCCGGCACTCCCGGCATTACCATTAAGAGAATGCTCAAGGTCTACGGCTACGATGATGCTCCTCACGGACACGGCCACATCACGTTCGAGAATGTACGCGTTCCTGCTAAGAACTTGGTCCTTGGTGAGGGTAGGGGATTCGAGATTATTCAAGGCCGATTGGGTCCTGGCCGAATCCACCACGCCATGCGAAGCATTGGTGCTGTAAGTGTGACCCTACGTTTTCTTTTAGATACTGCAGTCAGCTAATAACCCTGGGACATCTAGGCCGAGGTGGCGCTGGACTGGATGCTGATGCGCGTCAACGATGAGACCAAGAAGCCTTTCGGCAAGCTCTTGCGTGAGCACGGCGTGATCCTCGAGTGGATTGCCAAGTCGCGTATCGAGATTGACGCTGCACGACTTATCGTCCTCAATGCCGCCGTCAAGATGGACGCGGAAGGCCCCAAGAAGGCCCTGAAGGAGATTGCAGAGGCCAAGGTGCTGATCCCCACGACGGCTCTGACTGTTATCGACCGCGCCGTGCAAGCGTTTGGTGGCGCTGGAGTTTGCCAGGATACGCCCCTAGCCAATAGTTGGGCTGGTATCCGAACGCTGCGTCTGGCTGATGGCCCTGACGAGGTTCACTTGCAGCAGATGGGCCGCAACGAGAACAAGCGCGGCAAGGAGACGGCCGCTAAGATCCAGTGGCAGAAGAACAAGTCGCTGGAGCTGATGCAGCGGTTTAACGTGTCGACTGTCGAGCCGGGTTCCAACATCAAGCACGCCAAGTTGTAAGAAGGGCAGGGGGGATGACAATATTCATTTTCGGGTGATTTTTACGGAGTAGATGCTTGGGATATAACTTATGATACTGTACGAAGTATTTATTGGATATTATTAAATGGAATGACAAAAAGAGTGTTGCTTTCTCATAGTCGAGTTTATTCCGTTGGATGAGACGGGTTCATATATCCGACACGCCACATGCATTCTAGCTCTGTCATTTGTGACTCACATTACTTCGTACTCCGTGCAATGATTTGTTATCCTACACATGATAGTACTCCGTATTAGCAATGCCATTGCCATTGCCGGGACAATACCTCGTTTATTAGCTCTTGGTGCTTGTTTTTCTATCGCCATGGTGTCGTCTCATCCTAGTCCAGGGTAAGCCACTGGCCACGATTTCTGGCCTCGGCCACCCAAAGCTCTTCCCGCGGCTCCACAATGCATGCCACTGCAAGGTCCTTTTTTCCGCGTTGCCCTGTCAACGCATCTTAATCCGTTTACTCGTGCTTTTGCGCCTAACAAACGGGCATCCATGTGTGATTTTCCCCTGCAACGCCCAACGTCATTCACGCAAAACAAGAAGGAAAAAAACGTCAGAGGAACAAAAACATCCCAGACAAAAAGACACAAAAAGGACTCGCGTTTCCACTGAATTTTTTTTTTGTTATTACCATCCCACTCATGCTCGTCATTCCAGAGAGTCTCGTTGCTTGGGCCCATCGATCGCTTGTTGATATTGTTCACACTCGTTGCGAAGATCAAAATCCTGGTCATATCTTCCTCGTCTCTCGAAAGCCTTTTTTCTTTTCCTTTTAGACAGTATGTCGACCAAGGTCCTCGGAGAAAAGGACGTCAACGCTTCTTTGGCTGAGCATTCTGCATCTGGCAAGGACGTCAAGAGTATGGAGTATCACCGCCAGGTCTTCCAGTCCAAGATGGCTGAAGAGCCGTACGTTCTCTCCCCCGCTCCGCTGCTCACGATGATGTCGTTTCGGTATATTAGCTAACGTCTTTGGTGGTTATAGATCGAAACAATACGTCTCTCCCTCCGACAACATCATGAGCCCTTGCACCGCCAAGATCAATGCGCTACGCAACAAGCACGTCGCCAAGTTCGTCACACCCCCCCACCCCCAATGTTGATATGAGGAAAAAGAAGATCAAATGTGCTAACCAACTGCCATTGCAGAGCCAAGCCCAAGTCGCTCTTCGCCCAAGCGAGTGCTAAGAAACTCCAGGGCGAAAGCTCACTCGGAGCCAGGCCAGCCCGTCCCTGAGACGAACACCGCGATACACAACCGTTTCTTTTGTCCTTCTTTCCTTGTATAACAACTTTACCCTCGTTTGTTTTCCCGCCTGGCACCTGATACACTCGGTGCTGCGGCTGGCTTGTAATGATGGCTGGATGGATGGATGAGAGGACTACCTTCTGATCAAGAGGGATTGCGCTGGGATCGGGGATTTGGGTTAGTACGACTACTGGCGTTTCAGGATGATTAGACTTTGGTGCTAGGATGAAAGGGCCGCAATGACTTTATCATGACTAGGAGTAAATGGGACAGCCTGTTCATTATCTGAAACCAATCAATTGAGATACTGCATGGAATTGACTACTATTTTCTTCTATGCTTTCCAAGCACTAACAATGTAGACAACATCCTCGTCTGAGACTGGATGACCCAAGCCGACTCTTTGCGGTACATGCCTTGCGCTGGCGCCCCAAACGAGGGCATACTTGAATGTCTCCTTCAAGGTGCGATGAATCCTGTCACACACATCTTCAATTGTGCTGTTACTCCTGACAATCAACGCCTCGTTGAAATCCGGCTCAATGCCTTTCCGCTTGGTGTAGATGCGGATGAGCTTAAGCTCCTTCCAGCACCGGTCCACCACGTCCTGGATGCCCAGGTCCAGCTCACAGCTCATCACAACGGTGTTGTCCTCCCGAGCGAGTTTGTCGAGGAAATCAAGCGAGACGCTGTCGATCTTGTTGTAGACGTATAGGCACTTGATATACTTGCGATGGTCCTTCATGATGACGTCGATGAGTTCGTCAACGGTGGCGTTGTCATCGCGGACGAGGACTTCGCAGTTGAGAATCTTGTAGTCTCGGAGGATGTTGTAGATCATCTTCTCGTCCAGGTTTTTGGGTGGTGATTGAAATGTGATTTTCATGCCACCGGCCTTTTTGACTTTGAGGTAGATATTCCTAACATTGTTTCAGGATCGAGTGTACTGCGGGCGTGTCAAGAGATGTGATACTTACGGCGGCTCCCGGTTCAGTCTGATACCGACAGCTTCCAACTCAGCCTCCAACAAGGCCCTTTGCTCGGCTCGTTTTGTCGCATCCAAAACCATGAGAATCAAGTCGCTTGTCTTGGCCGCCGAGATGACCTGTCGTCCTCGTCCCTTGCCCTCAGAAGCACCTTCGATAATTCCAGGAAGATCAAGGAGTTGGATTTCAGCACCGCCATACTCGAGCACGCCAGGGATAGCCGTCAGTGTTGTGAAAGCGTATGAGGCAACTTCGGATCTCGTCTTGGTCACTTTAGATAAGAATGTTGATTTTCCAACTGATGGAAATCCAACGAGGGAAATTCGTGCATCGCCGCTCTTGCTCACGTCGAAACCGGCACCACCGCCGCCTCCGCTTCCGGGACCTGGCTCCAGTAGTTGTGCTCGGAGTCGAGCAAGCTTTCTAGGCTCATCAGTTGAAAGCCCAAGCAGCGAATAGGAATTTTGGGGAATTATCTTGTGAGATGAGTTTTGACATACCCTTTCAAAAGACCCAGATGATATTCTGACCGAGGTTAATGGGGATGTTATTAAAAAGACATATCTTATGACGTACCGGTTGCCTTATTTTCTGCATGGACGTTAGCATAATGGTATATATATGATTTCAATAGGTACTGTGGTTTCACGTAACGCCCTCAAATGAACCGATATTTGCGGACCAGACATCAACTTGCGCCAGGGATTTTTCTGTTATCACAGCCCATGGCCTTGAGATGTCATAGAAACCGCAGCAATAAAAAGACAGAAGCGAGATTATAAAATGACCAAAATAATAAATGGGGATTTTAATGAAGATCTTACTTTGCGTCTTCCTCATCTCCTCCTCAATCCTGGACATCAAATCAGCCATATGCCACCACAACGGCGACTGAGAGGCGCTAACTCCTTAATCTTCTCTGTAATGTTCACCATCTTGATGGATTTTGTTTATAGACGGCCGGACCGTCTCTGAAAACGCGTAAATCAAGAAATATATCGATAATGTTTAGCCAGAGGATTCAATATCAAGTTCCAGATTCAAGGTGGGGGCTTGGCAGAATCATCATGGAGGGGACCTGTGGCGCGGGTTGCAAGTTCACCGCCTGCCATTTACGTCGCCCTCTCAGAAAGTTTCCCAGGATGTCTTCCAGCCTCGCGCGCGTCAAGGCGCCAAGTCTAGACATCGACTCTGCAACGCCCATTCTCCATTAATCAACACGCGCTCAGCCCACGACTCTGCGAGACGGAATCATGGCTGATCAACACGATGATCAGGTCATGATGGCGCAAGACGCCGACCAAGACAGCCATGAGATGACCGTAGCGACAACGAGCACCGAAGTCGCGGCGCCTACCGAGAAGAGAGTTGTCAAGAAGATCATTCGCAAGAAGAAGCGACCGGCGCGACCACAAGTCGATCCCGATTTCATTACCTCTGAGCCGCCACCGCAAACAGGCACGACATTCAATATTTGGTGAGCAGTGTGGCGTGCCTTTTCTGCCGAATATTGTAGCTAATAAGTCTGCCAGGTACAACAAATGGGCTGGTGGCGATCACGAAGCCTACCAACAGACCAAAGCAAAGGGGCGCTGCAATGTCGCGAGGGATAGCGGATACACAAAGGCAGACAAGGTATCCGGAAGCTATTTCTGCCTATTCTTTGCTCGTGGCCTCTGCCCCAAAGGCGCCGACTGCATGTATCTTCACCGACTACCCGGAACCTACGACATTTACAACCCTAACGAGGATTGTTTCGGCCGAAGCAGGTTCTCAGACTACAGGGATGACATGGGCGGTGTTGGAAGTTTTATGCGCCAAAACAGGACGGTTTACGTCGGTCGAATACATGTGACGGATGACATTGAGGAGATTGTGGCTCGCCATTTCGCAGAATGGGGGCAGATTGAGCGCGGTACGTCCCAAACCATGTCCCTTTGAAATCTTGCGCTGTGCGACTGACCAATTGCTAGTTCGTGTGCTGAACACGAGGGGTGTTGCATTTATAACGTATACCAACGAAGCGAACGCGCAATTCGCCAAAGAGTCGATGGCCCACCAGTTAGTCCTTCGGTTCCCCAATCCATCATACATGCTAATCTCCTTTTTAGATCTCTTGATCACGACGAAGTCCTAAACGTTAGATGGGCAACTGCCGATCCGAATCCTATGGCACGAGCACGAGAGGCGAGGAGAGTCGAAGAACAAGCCGCAGAAGCCATTCGAAGAGCGCTCCCTGCGGAATTCGTGGCGGAGATTGAAGGCAAAGATCCCGAAGCCCGAAAGCGAAGGAAATTGGAGAGCAGCTACGGACTCGAAGGTTATGAGGCTCCAGACGAAGTTCACTTTGCTCGAGGCACCAACGCTGTCAACCCCCTTGGACGACAGGGCTTTGAGGTGGAATACCAGGAGCCTCTGATGATCCAAAATGGTGAAGCTTCGGATATGGCAGACCCAGCAGCGCAAGTGGAACAGCCACCGGAGCAGAGCACTGGAGTTTTCTCGAGTAGCACGCTGGCTGCTCTGAACAAGGCCAAGGTCTCTGTGGCATCGAAACCAAAGCCAGTGGCGTCTTCAGGGCCGCTGGTGTCTTACGATAGTGATAGTGACGAGTGAGCGAGCATCTTGGAATTTCGGGAGTCGGGATTATTTATAGAGCATCTCTTTGTACAACAATAATGATACCATATGATGATTGGTTAATCTTCAAGATCAACCAAAAGAATGGAAAGATTGGAATATCCATTCAGCTATTAAAGATTCTCGAGTAAAGCAATTCATGGCGCCCAACCCACAAGTCCATAACCGGCACGCTCTGTCCCGCCTCTTCAACCGATGTATCCCATTCCCTCTCAATCATGGCATTTATCATACTCTGCACACCATCACCAGCGAGTAGCTTCTGCGCCTGATACGGCCCAAACATGTTCGCCCTGACCGCAGCAGAAATCAAGGCTTTGACATGGCTCAACATGAAGACATACGCCGTCTGCTGAAGACTCAAACCCACAACGGCACAAATGACACCAAACAACGGCCCCAAGTGCGCCGACGCAAGAGGAACATCTCCAGATTTGCTCTCACGGCGGAGAAGCGCTGAAAAGTCCTTGAGCACTTGCGCTGTCTCGGTGCTGCTGCCGCCTGGGAGCGTTGATCGGAACGAGCGCTCCCAGATGCTCAGCAACGCCCTGCCCTGCGCGACGCTCGCGCGCCGACCAACTGTGCAAACGACAGCTGCATCGAGTTGATCGTCCAAGTCGGCAAGCGACAAAGGATCGCGATGCGCAGCGAGCACAAAGGGCAGCGTGGTGGACGCGAAGGACGAGAGCGACAGAGGGAGGAACGTCGAAAACGACGATGCGCGGGGGTTATGCGCGACGTAGGACTCGAGGCCGCTGCTGAACGCAAAGGATCCGACTGGCAGGGCAGAGTCTGAGAGGAGGAGGAGGAAGTGCGTGGAGGAGGATGAGGCGAGGGGAGCTGTTGTGATGTCTGGTGAGTCTGGCGATAGCGACGAGTTGCGTGAGGATTTGATGGCTTACATACAACTGAGAGATGGGGCTGGCCGAAGGACTACATTTTCGGTTGCTGGCTTGATGGCATTGAGACGGGTTTTTGCGTCCTTCAAACGGCTTTGGAGTATGGCAATCTCATTATTGATTTCATCTTCCGGTGTCTGAGTTGACGCCATTTCGCCATGTGGATGCAAGTGTTAAGATAGTACGTAGGCAGACTGATTAATTTCACCACCACGACGAGTACGAGTGAGAGGGTTGATTGATTGATACTCCAACATTATCCATCCAGACAACTGATCGGCATGTAAAGGCCGTCTAGGCACCACACAGTATGCAAAAGCAACCGGGCTTTCAACTTAAGAAACCTCATTAACAATAAAATCACCCGTGATATTATCCTCGCCTCCAACACCACGCTGTACCAAAAAAAACAACCAGATGTATTGTATGCAATGTGCTCATGGCCGCACGTTCTCCTTGTCAGCTCCGTCCCGCCGCTGAGCCTTCTTCTCTGCCATCCGCTTCTCAATCCGGGCGAGAGCTGCCGCCCGCCGCGCTGGTGGCAACGAGCTCTTGGTATTGGTAGCGATCGCCGCACTCTTGTTGCTATCTTGACCTGCTTCTGGTCCTCCTAGACGTGCAAAGCGGTCCTGTAAGAGATCAACCTCGACATCTCCTCTTTCAACGGATGGCGATCGTTTAGAGCGAGCGATGGATTTTGCAAGAGCAGGCAAATCAAGCGTAGCAATATCCTTGGATTTGGCATTTGAAGTCGTGTCACCACCGTTCTGGATGCGTCGCGGCAAGTCCTCGCTGATGTATGCTCTGTTTCTTGGTGACCTTGGAACGAAGGGTTGCCACCTAGGCTTCTCAAGGTTCGGTCGGTCTGCTAAGACATCGGGGATCGGTTTCGAGGGGGCAGTCTCAGCTTCGTTGGTAGTGGTCGCATCCTCTCGGTACTTGTCACGCAGCGTGCGAGACTTCAAGTTCGCCATGAGCGCTCCGGGGTCATTCAAGTCGCCTAGGTCAATGCTCCTCCGCGCAACATCTGAGACCCCCGAGTGTCTTGATGGTATTTCCACCTTGATGCCATCCTTTGTTAGCTGATCGTCTCCCGACCTTGGATGCCAGCTCCTTGGTCGAGTCTGCTCTACTGGTCCAGCTGCCTTCAGGGCTTTAACCTCTTTCTTAAGATCGGAAATCTTGGTGTGGGCTCGTTCGAGTACAGCTTTCGCGTCTGCATCATGGGTTTCGCTTTCCTTCCTGAATGCCTCGAAATCGCTCTTTAGCTGCTGAATTTCCTCGTCCTTCTTGACAGACTCCTCCTTTGCTTTTTTAAGCTGTGCCTTCAACTCCTGAATCTTGGTTGCATCGACAGATCCAGTAGCAGTCATCCCATCTGAAGTGTCCCGATGGCCCGCAAGTTTCAACTGCGCTTTCAGTGACGATACTTGTTCGCGAAGGGCATCTAGTTCCTTGAGTTGGGATCGAGCTCGTCGTAGCTCTCGCTGGGTTTCCAAGAGAGTTCTTTGTGTAGTTGGTGAAGGAACCCCGTGCCGACGTTTGCGCCCCTTGAATTCACCTTCTTCCTCCCTTCCATGAACAAGTTCCTCGAGCTCCTCTTCCAATTCCTGGACGCGATGCCTGTATTGTGCTGCAAGGGCCGTCTGTCTGGTGAGTGTTGCAAGTAACTCCGTCGAATCGCTGCCGGAGGAGTCTTTTTGTTTCGATGCCATCTCGCTTGCATTTTCAGAAATCTTCTTCTCCATTGCAATCACCTTTTCCTGTTCCTCCTTCAGCCGTTCGGCGAGCTCAATGGCTTCGGCATCCTTTTCCTGGGCATAGGACTTTGCCAGCTGCTTATACTTGAGCAATTTTTCTATCTCTGCCCTGGCCTCCCTATGATACTTCTCGAATTCCCCTTTCCAGTATTTGCCAGACTGTGAATGCGGCTCGTTCAGGTCGAGTGTGATATCAGTGTTGCCGTAATCGTCATCCTCCTCCTCCTCCCAATCGTCATCTGATTCATCCTTCATTTGACGTGATTCTGTCTTCTTGGGCCCTGAACTCGTGCTTCGGCGTTTGGCTTTATCTAGAGCTTCGGAGAGACGAGTGCGCTTGTTGGTTGCGCCATCCTTCCCTGAAACAACACCATCTGGTGAGTTCGACTTCGTCGACGCTAAAACATCGTGATTGAATGAAACGCGCTTTCGTCGATTTGTTCCTGTTCCGGGAGTCAAGAGGATACCCTGCGGCTTCAACGGCGTCCCCGAGTCTCGTTCTGTTGTTGAAGTCGCTGGTTTGGCCTTCGGTTTGGCCCTATCTCTCGGTGGTGTCTGGGTTCGCGGGGCAGGAGTACCAAACAACGCGCTTTTGAAAGCTCTGACAGCAAAAACCGGCGCAGGAGTGTCTGGTTGGTCGATTTGTGTTGTATCTAATGGAGCAATTGATATTAGAGTCAAATCACCACAGGACAGCCATGGTTCGCAGGAGGCGCCCTCACCTCCATCTCCAACCGCGTCTGGCGCGTTATCTCCACGGCCCAGCATCCACCCCAGCATCTTGAGCCGTAGTACAGGGAGGGGAGAGATTCTGTCTGCGATTGGAAGTCAAGCTAGAGTAGTGATGTCTCCCCGATATGGAGCCGTACGTCAAGGCATCCAGGGATGCTGTGCGGTGGGATCCGCCTTCGTTGCGTTGTCTGGAGTTGGGATATTGTTGTGTGGATTGTTTACTTTTCCACCAGTGCGTTGGAGTGACGAAATGCTCCCTCGCACCACGACGGAGTACGTACCTACCTACCCACTAGCGGACTGGGCAGCCACGCGGCGCCGATTGGTTGGCACGGCCTAGCGCACTTCAGCTGCACGATGCACTGCTAATGCACTATGAATGCACTGAACGACCCTCGCTCAGCCCTGTAAGCTCCATCAGTTGTGTCGGTCTGGCTGATAACAGCAATGAAGCATGTGCTATGCTGTGCTATGCTATGCTGTGCTGTGCTGCCCCGCCATCAAGCTTGACGTCTTAGCGGCCGCCAATCTGCATCTTCCTGTTCTCTCTTCCTACATACAACCACGAACTATCTATATCAACTACCGAGTTATTATTATGGCCTCCTCCATGTAAAGCGTCACGGCTTTGGCTGTGGCACTTACCTAGGACTCGCGCGACCATGGCGTGGAAAGCACCCAAGGCATGGAAGACGCCGGCGACGAACTCCAAGGATGACTCAAGTTTCCCGGGCCTCAAGCCTGCTGGCCCGGAGGCGACGACCAAGATTGAATATGAAGAGCTCCAGAGGGACGAGATATTTGCCCTAGAAGCGATCTATGGCGAGGATTTCATCGAGCATACGGCAGCCCATAGTGCCTGGAAGGTATTCCACCCCATGTCTCTACGACTGGTGCGATCGAACTCACCATGTCCAGAAATCTGAGCCATCCTTCGATATACGGATCAAAGCCTCGAGCGATAGCGATTTCTCTGTGACTGTTGGCTTTACAATCACTGCGACATACCCGAAAACACCACCCTTATTGAGCATCAAGGACCAGGGCTATCTCCGGGAGGTGACTCAATTCAAGATACAGAAATTCATAGAGACACAGCCCAAGATCTTCGCCAAGGAGGAGCAGGAAATGGTTGACAAGATTGTTGAAGGCATCAGAGATATTCTTGAAGACGCTGCACAAACCAAAGCATCTGGAAAGCAATTACCGTCGCTCGAAGAGGAACGCGATAGACATGAGGCAGCCATGGCTAAACTGGCTCAGGAACAACGAGAAAAGGAGGAGCTCAAAAAAGAGGAAGAGATGCGAGAAAAGGAAAAGACCACGGCGCAAGAACTGCAGCAAGAGATTCAGCGCCAGAAGCAAAAGGCAAGGGAGTCAAAGCTCAGTCGCCGTCCTAATGGCATGAATCAACACCAAACTTCCGAGTCTGCCAGCTCTGACGATGACAAGATCGATTTCGATCAATTTTGCACCACAACTGACCGGTCGGGAAATTCTCTCACCTTTCGGTCTGTTGCTGGCAAATGTGATCCTCGCGTGGGACAGGTTTCAACTGTCTTCACCGTGCGCCCAGTTCTGGTTAATGGTCAGGGCAATCAAGCAATGGCGTTGAAGGAGGCTGTCTTGCGTCCAAGTGGGAAGGATTCCAAGGAGTTCAAGAAGCAGTTACAATCTCTAGAATCCCGACTACAAGACTTGAAAATTGGGAACAAAACACACCATCGACACATTGTCGAGGTTCTTGACTTTAAGGTTGAGAGTGGGCCTGCAGCGGATCGTACTGTGCCTGTTGCTTGGACTGTGAGAATCCTGAGTCCTCTAGCTGAAAAAGGGTCCCTGGAGGAGTTGTTGGAACTTGCAGGGCATCTCGAGATTGGAAAAGTACGGTCTTGGACAAGGGACTTGCTTGACGCTTTGAACTTTCTACACAACAAGAACATAGCACACCAAGTCATCCATCCCGGCAATATTCTCCTTTTTAGAGAGCCTACGGGCGAGGTTGTGCCTAAAATCTCCGATGCTTCGTATCAAAGGGAGGTGCATAATCTCAGCACCAAGAAGCAGGGTCCTCCCGGCCTGAACTCTGCTAAATCTGCATACTGGCTGCCTCCAGAGATTGCCGCGGCATCAAAGCCGCAATACACGTCCAAGGCCGATATATGGGATTTTGGCGTCGTCTTCGTTCAGATGATCTTTGGCCTGGATGTTCTTCGAAAGTACTCATCACCGAAAAATCTCATGGACTCAATTATGCTTTCTAAACCTCTCCAAGAGCTTGTAAGCCGCTTCTTCAAGGAAGACAGGCAGAAGAGGCCGAGGGCTTTTGAGCTCGGTGCTAGCGAGTTTTTGGCGACGGATGCCCCTGTGCTTTTTGAAGACTCATCAGTGCTCATGTCCAGTAGTCCGTCGATAACGTCTCTGCAGGCGCTTCCCGCAAGACTAAGGCGAGACTCAATGACATTAAGAACAGCTGTTGTCTCGCGGTATACTGAGGATTTTGTTGAGGAAGGGAGACTCGGCAAAGGTGGCTTTGGAGAAGTTGTCAAAGCTAGGAAGAAGCTTGACGGACAGATCTACGCCATCAAAAAGATCACACAGCGCTCCCAAGCTAGCCTCACAGAGATCCTCAAGGAGGTCCGGTTGCTATCGCAGCTCAGCCATCTTGCAGTGGTGCGGTACTACAATACATGGGTTGAAGAGGTTCCGGATTTGACAGACACCGAAGGCGACACCTCGACGGATGATTACACGGAAGACACCAGAGGCACTGAGTCTGTCGGCATTGACATACAATTCGCGACAAGCACTGGTGGCTTGGACTTTATATCCTCCAATGCTGGTTTGGAGTTTGAATATGAGGACGATTCGGACGAGGATGAGGATGAAGAAGACCTGTCGGACGAAGATGACGAAAGTTCAATCATGGACGATGCCATTGGGCATCGCGCAATATCCCCTGAAAAGGAGAGACATGCCGCTCTGCAACGGCGTGCTAAGCTGCATCGGGCTCATCGAACCATTCTCTACATTTCAATGGAGTATTGTGAGAAACGGGTAGGATTCCTCTCTGCTGACTTTACCTCTACATAATGCACTTGCTCACTGGAAATTAGACCCTGAGAGATCTCATTTCGAGAAAGCTCTACAAGAACACCCCCGAAATTTGGCGCCTCTTTCGCCAGATTCTGGAAGGATTGTCACACATTCATGGTCTGAGCATCGTCCATCGTGATCTCAAGCCGGAAAATGTCTTCATTGCCAGCAGTGCTGATGGTGTGGACAACGTCAAGATCGGTGATTTCGGCCTCGCCACAAGTGGCCAGTTTTCTGTGGACCGAGCTGCCGCCGCGAACAGCATAGAAACGGATGACATGACAAGAAGCATAGGCACAGCCTATTACTCTGCACCGGAGGTGAGGTCAGCCGCCAATGGGATGTATAGCACCAAGGTTGATATGTATTCTGTGGGAATCATCTTCTTTGAGATGTGCTATCAACCCATGATGGGTATGCAGAAGGCGGATGTCATCGGCCAACTTCGACGTCCCACACCCGTTATTCCCTCTGACTTCAAGCCTGCTGAGAAGAAACAAACGGAAATCGTCCTCTCTCTCGTCAATCATAATCCGAAGGAAAGACCATCCAGCTCTGATCTTCTGAAAAGCGGCAAATTGCCAGTTCAGATGGAAAGTGAGACAATCAGGCGGACACTCGCGGGCCTGGCAGACCCGAGCTCACCATACTATCGGAAAATGCTGTCGACGTTGTTTGCCCGGCCGGTTGAGGCTGCGAAGAACTTTGCGTGGGACATGTCTGGAACGACCCCGAGTTCTGCAGAGTTACTGAATCAAAGCATTGTCAAAAATGCATTGATATCCATTTTCCGTCGCCACGGTGCCTTGGAGACGACTCGAACCTCCATTTACCCTAGGTCATCCCACTACGCCGACAACATTGTCCAGCTCCTTGACTCTAATGGCACGGTTCTTCAGCTTCCCTATGATCTTACCATGGGACATGCTAGAATGTTGGCAAAACAAACCAGCAGCCCTGTGCTGCAGCGGACCTTTACGTTCGGCAGTGTGTTCCGAGATAAACAGGATACTGGACAGCCCCAAATGTTTGGTGAGGTAGATTTTGATATTGTCACAAAGGATACGCTAGACCTTGCGTTAAAGGAGGCTGAAGTATTGAAAGTTCTCGATGAGATTATCCACACATTCCCATCCCTGTCTTCTGTCCAGATGTGCTTCCACATCGGCCATTCGGATATCCTGCAACTCATATTCGAACATTGCGGAATCGAACCTGGTTCTAGGAGAGCTGCAGCAGATGTGCTCAGCAGATTGAATATTCACAGTCACACATGGCAGAAGATTAGGATGGAACTGCGATCGCCGGCTGTGGGTATTTCAGCAACGAGTGTTGACGAGCTTCAACGCTTTGACTTTAGAGGCAGGTTTTTGTAAGACGATCCACATGACCGAGTTGGTGCTAACAATTCCAGTACAGACACACCCAACAAGGCCTTCTCGAAATTGAAAATGGCATTTGAAGGTAGCGACATATATCAGCGCGCCGCCTCCACGATTGCCCATCTAAAAGAAGTTGTTGAGTACGCCAAGCGTTTAGACATAACCACCAAGATCTACATCAATCCGCTCAACAGCCTCAAGGAAAGTTTCTACACTGGCGGTATTCTCTTCTCATGCATATATGATAAGAAGGCCAAAGATGTCTTCGCAGCCGGGGGGCGATACGACCAGCTGATCAATGAACAGCGCCCGAAGATTGGTGGGCAGTTTGAGAAGCGGCATGCTGTCGGATTTAGCCTGGCCTGGGAGAGACTAGCCCGAATACCCAAATCAGGGAACTCTTCATTTCTGAAGAAGTCTGAGGATGATGCAAACAGTATATTTTACGGCAAACGGGTAAGTACTGGCCAGCCCTGCTGTGCTTTGGGATTTTTTTACTCATACGACCAAAGTGCGATGTTTTAGTGGCAAGTTTCGACACGGCAACCCTTAGATCGTTGGGCATCGAAGTCTTACAGATGCTTTGGGCCCACGACATTAGCGCAGAACTTGCAAGAGATGCAAGGTCACCGGAAGACCTGATGTCGAAGCATCGAGATGAAACTTATTCGTGGATCATCATCATCAAGCAAGATTCTATGCTGAAGATCAAAACCTTGGGAAAGAAGGATGTCCCAGACGTGGATCTTCCCATGGCACAACTACTTGCTTGGCTACGCCCCGAGATTCGAGACCGTGAAGTCAAGGCCGCCATCAAGTTCCGGGGGACTGCGGAACCTAGCGCGCAGGGCGAAAAGGATCACGAGCAGGACGTCAAGATTCTTATTGGCCAGACAAAGAGCAAGAAATTCAACAGGCGTACTGTTGTGGAACAAGCACAAGTCAACGCGGCCGCTCTGATGAACTCGTTTCTTGACGGCCCCATCTTGGCAATTGAGACGACGGACCAGGTCATGGATCTCATCCGAGATACTAGCTTGTCGGACCCGGAGAGCTGGCGGAAAGCTGAGCATGGAGTTACGACCTCGGAGAAGAAGTATGTCCGCGAGATCCATGACCAGCTTGACACCTGGCGGTGGAAGTATGAGAAAAAGAACGGCACACGACACTCGTTTTTGTATAATTTTAGATCAGGCACCTGCATGTATTACGATCTAGGCGCTTGAGAGGCCTGAACATATACCACGGATTCTTGTACATGGCAACTAGGTGGCATATGTAGATGTGAGATTTCGATTGCATCTATGCAGCAGACTCTGTTGGGAATAGAAGCCATTGGTGAACATCAATAGCCAAGTGCTGTGAATAGCGAAGCTGGGCAGTGCGTGCAGGCAATGAATGCGGCCTAACAAAGGTATGATTTTAGTGCTAGCTTGGCAGTGAATTAGAGGTGGATTTACTCGGTAGGGCGTCAAAGCATCTGTACGATGTAATTCATTGATTCAGCTGGACGAGTCCGAGAGAAAACCGAGGTAATAATGTAAGTACCTTACATACGGTGAACTCCGAGTATGTATGTACATAGGTATGTAGGCATCCTAGTCATTGCCACATGAGTAATGGCTTTTCTCAATAATCAACACCCATTGGACAGAGTACGGAGTATGTACGAGTACTCGCACATACTGACCATCGGGTTGAATGAATGAATGCCTTTCGGGATGGGGCCGTAAATCGGCGCGGCCGCGGCTGATGCGATGGAAGAGGCTGGAATCGGATCGGAACCGCTGGGGCGCTTCAGTATGTACCTACCTAGTAGTACCAGTACTAGTACGAAGTAGTATCTGGTAGTTTTCAGGGCGGGGTTACAGTACATTCCCCCCCTAAGCCCTATGCTCTCTAGTGGCCCTGTAATATCGCCCTGGATGCCCCGGCAGTGTGCCAGTCACCTGCTGGAGCACCTGTTGGAGCCACCTGATGCCGTCACTCCTAAACACACCGGCTGCCTTTTCGGAGATTCCCCTGTCGGTGTCTTTGTTTCTGAGCCACTGCTGAATCTTTACTTTCCACCCAGCAAACACAACACAGCGATTCACCCTTGTCTGTTTTTCTTTTCTTTTCTTTTGTTTGCTGGCAGGGCCATCGCAAGTCAATAGGCCCAGGTTGTGGCTCGCCCTTTCTTAAAATTCCAACCTGAGGTCTCGTTTTTTTTACTCTCTCGTGAGCCCGCCTTTTCCCTCGAACCATCGTCCCGATTCGGCTCTTTCGCCGCCGCTCTTTGGTCCGGATCTTCAGGAATAAAGGCAACGACCAACCCATTTCTATACGATCTACCGACCCAAACCCCGACGCTCCGTCTCTACGATTCTCTGTTCCACGCCGTCCAGTCACCATGGCCCAGAAACGACTCATGCAGGAGTTGGGCTCGCTTCAGAAGGAGAAGTGGGTGGACATAACCGTAAGACCTACACGATAAGGCATGCGGGCCTGAGGTTTGACACTAATTTGGAAAACAAGACGGACGAGAGCAATCTTCTTCTCTGGAAGCTGGGACTTTGGGTTGTCAACCCTGACAGTGTGTGGCATGGAGCATACCTGAGGGTGAGTAGGCTTGGTCGAACGTCATCAACACGAGGATAGGTACGCTAACAGGAAACCCAAGGCCGAAATGAAGTTCCCAAACGATTACCCCTACCAACCGCCCGTATTCCGATTCCTGACCAAGAAAATCGTCCATCCCAATGTCTACTCTGACGGCAACCTGTGCATCTCGATCCTTCACAAACCTGGCGAGGACGTGCAATCCGGCGAAGCAGCAAACGAGCGATGGAATGTGCTCCACGGAGTGGAGTCGGTCTTGCGATCTGTTCTCCTCCTGATGGATGATCCCGAGATCAACTCGCCCGCCAACGTGGACGCAAGCGTGACGTACCGGGACAACCGTGACGAGTACAATAAACTAGCCAAGGCGACAGTGGCTGCAACCCAGCAGGATATTCCGAACGGTGAGAGAATGCCTACAGTAGCCGAACTGGCCCCGGCACCGATCAAGCCTGTGGAGGATGATGCCGACTTCTGGAACATGTCCGACGAGGAGGAGGACTTTGGAGGAAGCGACAGCGACGAGAACATGGACGACTTTGAGGAGGAGGATGACGACGATGATGACGAATGAAGCGGTGGAGAAGTACAGCGGGCTCATGGCCTCCCGAGCGGAGCACAGCACAAACAGCGTTGCTGTCATACACCACATCTACACTCTACTGCATAGCGGATTGGTTTTCCGGCGTTCGGCGGCGGACTGGACACTTGGAGCGCGGGAAGAGGGTTGGGACCATGGCGTGGTTTCTCGCAACTGGAATTATGAGGGACCTATGAGGGTTTTCTGACATCGTACAATTTGTTTTTTTTTCTTTTTCTTTGGCGGTCTGTTCTCCTTTCGCGGCTTGTAGGCTGCTTATTATTATAGCGAATAGATGGTGAATAGACACTTTATATGAAGATCTTTACTCTGTCTGTATTTATATGCCCGGGCCGTATGTACATATATGTATCTATTTTGTGGTAATCCTAGGAACCAGTGAGATTTATGCTGGTTATCCGGGTTCACAGCCTCAGGTTCGTCATTGTTCATGTGATGGACTCGTAACTCAGCCTCTCCTTCATCTACGAGTACCTACACAGCGTTTTTCGGAGGCTGCGACTACCCCTCTACCAAGTACGAGTGCTCCGTACGAAGTACTCCGTACTCGAAACTCACTCAGCACGCGCAGTTGCGCCACCACCCACCTAGTGCTGCTTATCTTATCGGGCTTCATCATCGGCTCACAGTCGTCAGTGCCTCCCGTCACTAACCACAACTCACCCTCTGGTACCTTCGCTGGTGCATCACTGTCGTCGACGAGCTTGCGCAAGCCTTTTTTGCGTAGCTTGCCACGACAAATTCTGGTCCCTTTAGTCTACATTGCTTTTCTTCTTCCTCCTTCTTCCTCTTCTTCATACTTGGCGGACTCAGCAGATATATCGTTGATGCCCCTCCTCCCTCCTCCGCACGCGACGTTTCCGGGGCCAGGGCAACCCATACGCCTTAGCTGGCCAACAAACCGACAACAAAGAGCTTGCTCCCTTCCCCCAAGCTCTTGATCTCCCCGGTCGAACAAACGGACCTAGAGCTAGACGAGACGAGAGTATCCTTAGCAACGAGTGGCTCATGTTTTTATAGTGGGCAGTACTACAATACATCATTATGGCCTCTTTAGACCCTTCTGACGACGAGATCTCGCAGGTCGTAGACTTTGCGGGACTCGACTTCGTCAATGATCGGTCCATGATCATCAATGCGCTCAAGGTTTGAACTCCTCCCTGATACTATGCTGCAGGTAAAGGGTCTAACTTTATTTCCTATTGGCCAGAATAATAACAGAAGTGTCGAGACGGTGGTAATGCAATATTTCGATAACCAGGCGTCGGTATGTAACCCCCCCTTCGGATCGAGTCCAGATAGCAGGAAGAAGCTGAACGACGGCAGTTTCGAGACAAGTATACCATGGCGTGGAACGACGCGATGTTCTCGGCAGATAGAGATGGCTCTACGAATAATGCTGGTATATGTATGGACGAGCGGTCAAGTTGCTTGGGGACGGAGAGCTGACCTTGGACAGCATTTCACGTAGAATCGTTAAACCAGAACGATATCATACAAGGGGTGACGCCTCCCCCGCCTGGTTATGGAGTCGGTGCTCCATCAAGACCTCCGTCGAGGTCGAATGACCGATCGCCACTCGGTAGGGTGGCGGACTGGACGACAGGGGACGCAGGCGGTAATACTTCCCGTATTTGGTGGTCCAACACAGGCTAACGATGGTAGGCGGCGGTGCGATAATACATTCACAAGAAGACGACGATATGCAGCGGGCACTACGAGAATCAGCCCAAGAGGCGGGGCTCTCATTGTCCCAGCAGGATTCAGGGATCATGGATGCCTCGACATCAACACCTTATTTTGGCCCCGCGAATCGACCTGACTATGATCAAGGAAGCTGGGCCATGGTGCCGGTGGGAACGTCGGAAAAGAAGGTGGCCAGTGGCCCGATGCCATCACAGAGAAAGAGAGTAGCTGGTGCCCCTGCTTTCTTGATTCAGGGTACGACGACAGCAGGGTCCAACCGCCTAGGAGGTCTCTTGACAATTCTTCACCAGATACCGTTGGCACGGAACATTTTCCTGGATTGTGGCTCTCCTGCGCCGTCATACGGGTACAACAGCGAGTGGTGGAATGGTCAGGAGATTCGGTTATCGCATATTGAGAACCAGACACAGCCAGTCGAGCCATCTTGGGGCGGACTAGAGGAGTGTAAGCCAGGTTTTGAAGAGGAGCTTCATCGACTGATGGCATTTCTGGATTCGACAGAGCGCAGTTATGGCACTGTCAGTATACTTACTGAGCTTACCCCTTATCCTTCCTCTGGTGTCGAAAAACAATTTTATGAGCAGCTTGGGCAACGGAATGGGGATAGGCTTGAGCCGCTGTGTCAAGTAGCTACCCTGGCCTCGGTCCACGAAGACGAACCCCCTAGCGAGGAGGCAAAATTCGCCTTGTTGGAAATAGAGTTCATGAGGAGCGACTATTCCAGCATCAAGACGCTTTACGAGGCACTCGACCATCTCATGTGGAGCGATGTATTGGCCTGGAACGAAGCTTATGAGGGCGCCAAGATGGCTATGTTCAAGGATATGGGGGAGGTTATCGCCATAAAGATCGGCAACGATGGACCTGAAGACTCGATCGATATACCGACGGAGCTATACCCGGAGAGGTATCTCGCAAGCCGGAGAGAGGAAGCACGGCGGATACAACTGGGATGGTGCGAGACGAAGAATGCAATCTTCAAGATTGAAAAAGAGGAGCAGGGTCTGCAACAGTGGCGGAACGACTGGGGCCAAACAGCTTACAATAAGACGGCCATGATTGAGAAAGTCAAGGGCCAGTGGAAGACATTCAGTGATTATTTGGAGGGCGCTGGGCGCTTTCAGGCCATGGAAGCCTCGGGATTCGACACAAACAAGTACCCTGATTATCGGGCCGCCCCTTGTCAGATGACGGATGAGCAGCAGAAACACAACGGGCAAGTAGAAAAAGTGCTTGATCTGGCAGAACGGGTACTTTCAGATATCGAAACTAGAACCCGGGGTAAGGAAGCGTTCACAACCAAAACTGAAGTCACTATGCTAACGGTTTGATAGATTTGCGAACTCAACTGAAGCAGATTCAAGATAAGCAACGCTTCCTTGGAAGGCTACTTACCAAGCCAGACAAGCCTGGTCGCCCAAAGCCCATGACTTGCAAGAAGTACCTTCTCCGAGGAGTTGCGACTGACAAGGATGTCATTTATGTATGTCAGCGTCCAGAACCAGATTTGATAGAGCTAGGGGACGAGGAAAAGCCGCTTGATCAATGGTGGAGGCTGGCATATGCTCCGAAAGAGGACCCGCCAGTCCAGGCGGAGGTAAGATTTGACTACTCTTGACCTGGAAAAAGCTGTAGGCTGACTTGCGTGGTAGAAAATCGAGGTTGAGCGTGTCCTGCGAGAGGTTTGGCAATTGACCAAAACCCCATTGATCATTTATGCCACCGAAGACGCATTGAACACACCGTACGCCCCATTGCCAGATTCCCTAGACCTCTTTGTCCGATCGGAGAACCGGGCATTCCGACATGAACTCAGCCAGGAAACCTCGGACGCAAATGAGACAAGAAGGCGTGGATCTGTCGAGCCCATTTCGCCCTCCAAACGAAAGCATCGGGCTGACAGTATGGATTCGATGAACAGCAATCGAGCGTCAATAGGGAGTGACGATAGGAATCCATTTGAAAGCCCCTTTGATGACCAGATGGAAAGTGTAGAGACGGAGTTGACAGACATGTCTGGGAGCAAGTCAGAGACGACTCGAAGTGCTGACGGCAAAACCAAGGTGGGAGAGGTTCATACACCACCGCCCCTACCCAGCCGGGACCCAGCGCACACGGGTAACAAGTCGGCAACCCTCACTCCAGAAACATTGGCTGCCGACGAAAGCGAGGTGCCAAAGTCGGCGCCACTGGACGCGAATCAGCACTGGGATGAGAGTGGTGCAGAGGCGAACGAGGCCAAACCCCCTGAGATGAAGGAGCGAGGTCGACCATTTACGTTTATGGCGATGTCCTCGCAGACGGAGAACCAAGGGCGACTACAAAGTGCTATGGATATGGAAATACCAGACCATCAGGAATAGAAGTCCGGAAAACGGCTGATGAGCAGACTGGTCAGATGGGTGACATCAAAAAGTGACAAGAAGAACACAGGCACTTGAGACGTGGCCGTCTGGGGGAGTTGGCTGCCAAGCTTCACATTGTTGCTCTAGGATTGGAGAAAGCGAGGCATCTTGAGATAGCGGGCAAGCGATGCATGTTGTATATCCGTAGGGCAATAGAAGTTGACTCCGTACTATTAAAAAACAAGTCATGGTTTTCATTTGTGAGGCTTCTTGGTGAGGCTTAATAGTGAGGTTTCCTGCTTGAGCTGTGGTTGCGGCGTAGAAGCTTCGAGAAGGTTCCATGATAGACACCCCAACATCAACATCTAGAATAGGAGATCTGTAGTGTGACCCGAAGGGCGGCTGAAACCGGTGAGCAGTATTTGACTCCGTGCGAGTGCATGGATCCTGTTGGTGCCAGCAAATGAAATGTTCCAATTAGGGCAGAAGCAGCATCAGCAGCATCAGCAGGGGTTGAGGGGATATCGGACAGATGCGCTGGACGGACGTGGAGCTGTGATGCCTCACTTCCTGCTACCGCATTGAGTTAAATCGTGGCCAGCGAATACCAGCCAGCGAACCAACAGGGGACCCCGGAAGGCCCAAGCCAAGTCACCCCGCCAGTCAGCCAGCCAGCTGTTGTTGAGCTGTTCAGTTGGGCGACAAAGAAGAGAGACAGACCCCCCCCACCAGTCAGGTTGGATCGTCATGGGCTGGATTGGCCGTCATCAGCTGCCAGCATGGTGGTGGTGGTCCATGTGAGGCCTGACCTGACCTGACCTGACCTGACCTGGCCTGGCCGGCCTGGCATGAAAAGGCCTGAAAAGGCTTGAAAAGGCCTGAAGAGGCCATACATGCTGTGGCACGAGTCACCTGCTGCCAGACCAGCCCTGTTGCTCTGCTGGCCTGGCGTGTATTTCCGCCTCCAGGGATTCAGAATTGGGCTCGCAAGGGCCTGTTTTGGACGTCATAGTTGGATAACCGCTTTTGGCTGCGGAGAGAATCTTCCACAAGGTCCCACGTCGCTGTCTCTGCTCCGTCTGGTCCCAGTGGCCCATAGGGGACAGCAGGCCCCACACGCAGCCCGCTCGCTGGGCTACTTACAGAGGGTTATGGTGCTATAATAACCTGATGGGCGCAACCTGAACCTATCACTGGCAGGCTTCAAGCCCAGCACATCCATCCATTCCCAATCTTGCTGCCCTTTGACCAGACTACTATTACTACTACATCAGCTTCGACACCAACCATTCCATCCATCTTCTCTAAACTTCTTCTCTTCTTCCTTTTTCTACCTTTGTTGCAAAGAGCTTGAACAAGCAAAAACGACCAAAAAGCGTATCATAATTTGGGTGTGCTTCTTCTTCTTCTTTTCAAGCTTGATACGATACGCAGAGTCAATCTCTTTATCGATTATTTCTGTAATCTTTCCCCTCTTCCACTGAGCTTCACCACCCTCGCATTGTTACGGCCTACACACCATGGCCAAGGAATCGAAGCTCTACGATACGCTTGGTATCAAATCCGATTCTACTCAGGATGAGATCAAGAAGGCGTACAGGTATGTCACCAGCTTCACTCTTATTTTTCTTTTTCCCTTTTCGTTGTCTTTTTCTCTTGCTTCATTCATGCTTGGGCAATGGGAGCTGTGGGTGGCGATGGGCATAAATGCATGCTCTCCACACAGCATACCGCCCTAAGCAATAGCTATCCATCAACACGAAGTTTGCAATGCTAACCACCATGCCTGTACAGAAAAGCAGCCCTAAAATGGCACCCTGACAAGAACAAGGACAACCCCAGCGCCGCTGAAAAGTTCAAGGAATGCTCGCAGGCATACGAGATCCTGTCCGACCCCGAGAAGCGCAAAATCTACGACCAGTTTGGCCTGGAGTTTCTTCTGCGAGGCGGCGCCCCTCCTCCAGATGCAGGTCCTGGCAGCAAAAATCCCTATGCCAGTGCGGGAGGCATGCCGGGAGGAGGATTTGGCAGCTTCGACTTTGGCAGCATGCCGGGTGCCGGCAGTGGGGGATTCCATTTCAGCTCGGGAGGCGCGCGAAACTACAACTTCAACAATCCGGAGGATATATTCAGGGAATTTATGCGCGGGGGTGGCATGGGAAGTGCACCTGTAGAGGATGACGACTACGGCTTTTTCTCATCATCATTTGGCGGAGCTGGCCCTCGCCCTGGCCGCCCGAGGACGAGGTCTTCGTTCGGAGAAGGCACAAGAAATCGGGAGCCGACGCCTGAGGTGACGACTGTCGAGCGGCCATTGCCTCTGACCCTCGAGGAGCTATACAACGGAGTTACAAAGAAGATGAAGATTAAGCGCAAGACATACGACGAGACTGGCAAGCGGGTGCAGAGCGACCAGATCCTGGAAGTGCCTATCAAGCCGGGGTTGAAGAAAGGATCCAAGATCAAGTTCAATGGTGTCGGTGACCAAGTTGAGGGTGGTCGACAAGACCTGCACTTTATCGTCGAAGAGGTAAGCAATTTTGACCCCAAATCCCAAAGTCGAAAACAGATAGCAGATACTAATTTTCCAACAGAAAGAGCATCCTCTCTTCAAGCGCGAGGATAACGACATTGTCCATATGGTTGTGCTGGAGCTGAAAGAGGCGTTGACTGGGTGGAGGCGAACGGTGGTGACGATTGATGGCAAACAGATCAATCTCGACAAGAGCGGTCCAACGCAGCCTGGCAGCGAGGATCGGTATCCAAACTTGGGAATGCCCATGACGAAGAAGCCAGGACACCGGGGTGACTTTGTGATTCGATACAAGGTCAACTTCCCGTCAAGTCTGACACCAGAGCAGAGACAGCAGTTGAAGGACATCCTCTGATTCAGAGACCAGAGGCAACAAAAAAAAAAGAGAAAATGGCATAACAACAGAGGGCTTGGTATGCGGGACAATCAACAGCACCTCAACAACTGAGCCGGGGAGGAATTGCCGGGAATTTGCACCTTATCTGAGACCCTGGTTGCTGGCAGGCATTTGTTGTAACGACGCGAAGAGGAAATGAATGAAGGGTGTACCGGCGTTTTAGGGAACGAAATGAACGATTTATGGCAGAGTTGAGGCAACACACGGCGGTTACTTTGCAGCATTGATGGCAGATATCATTACGGTACCTATTTTGTGGAGAGGAATTCAGGTTCATGTGCATAGGATGTTAGTCGTCTACGGATACTATAACTGAATGAGACGGAATGATGCCGACATATGTGCTGATTGGATTCGATTCTTTACTAATACTACTTCGAACGTGTTGACAAAATGCCTGATACTTGTATTAGTATATTAGTATATTAGTATTATCAAATGTATTATCAAATCAGTGTCTGCAGGAATTTGTGAAAATCAGAGGCGCAAACATAAAAATATGACGGTGTTCTGGGACGTCCTGATGAAGCCCCACCTCCCAATCTCAGCCACCAGATGGAACGTCCCTTTTTGGCATCTCTGCGTTCCACAACATGACGACGAGCAAATTGAGGCTCAAACAATTTTACGAAATGACAAATACCGCTCGCTCGCCCTTGCATTATTTCTTGTACAACACACCATCACGGTGGCTGGTCGTTGAGAGCAGTAGTATACGGAGTACGGAGCACGAAGTAAGGGCTTTGAAGACAATAGTGGAGGAGGCATAGGAGGGGCAGAAACCAGGCCAATGACGACACCAGGGCAGGGAGCAGGGAGCAGGGAGGGGGAGGGGTAACAATTTGCATGCAGATATTATCTATCTACGGAGTAGGTGGCAGACAAGATGCCGAGCTGGGAGGAAAGTAGGGGGAGGGATGGAATGCGTGCAGATTGGACTGGCGAATGGCTTATACGCACATACATACACCGGCGTCTCACATGTAACACAAGTTCTATGCGTTTTATGTTTTATGTTTTGTGTAGGAGCAGAGCACTACGACGTAGAAAATGGTGCGGTATTTTCCCCGGTTTCGTCCATTCGGCTGCTTGGCCGACATGTCGTGGTTCCTTGGGTGCTTGTGATAATAGCTCGCTCGCGGTCTAAGTGAGGGCTGCTAAGGTTCCCTCAATGTCGTAAACATGCATTGCTGCCCACTTTTTGTCGATCACCTAGCAACCTGGCTTGATTCTGGGCTTCTGTGAAGTAGCGAGGCTACATTAATACCGGAGTTCCTCTGCTGTTTTTGTGCTCTTCGTCTCCTCTACTGATAGATATTCTTTATCTGCGCAGACGTCATACCCGCCTTGTAGTCTTTGATTGAACGAGCAAATCGACCAAGATGCCTCAAGTAAGCTATCTACTCTACCACTTCAATATTTCTCCCTCTCTCTTTACAATCAGTGAATAAACATATAGCTAACAAATCCCCCAGATCACCGCCATCCTGTTCGACTGCGACAACACCCTCGTTCTCTCCGAGGAGCTCGCCTTCGAAGCCTGCGCCGACCTCATCAACCAAATCTGCGCCGCGCGCAACGCCGCCGCGCCTCACTTCACCGGCGAGACCCTCATCACGGAATTCGTCGGCCAGAACTTCCGCGGCATGCTCAAGACCCTGCAGAAGACGTACAACATCGACATCGCCCCCGAGGACCTGGAGAAGTACGTCCTGCAGGAGGAAGACGCCGTGATCGCCAAGCTCAAGGCCGCGCTGCGTCCGTGTCCCGGCGTGGATGAGGAGTTGCAGAAGCTGGAGGACTCGCGCAAGTACCAGCTTGCTGTGGTGTCGTCCTCGGCGCTGCGCAGGGTGAAGGCGTCGATTGAAAAGGTCGGGCAGGATAAGTTCTTCAAGGGCGATGTTGTGTTCTCGGCGGCGACGAGTCTGGAGACGCCGACGAGTAAGCCCGACCCGGCGATTTACCTGCACGCGTTGAAGAAGCTGGGGAAGAAGGCTGAGGAGAGCGTGGCGGTGGAGGATAGCAAGAGTGGTACGCTGAGTGCTACGAGGGCTGGGATCAAGACGATTGGCTATGTTGGCCCGTATGCGGAAGATAAGAGGGCTGAGATGGAGAAGGTTTTGAGGGATGCTGGTGCGGTTGTCATTATGCAGGATTGGTCGGAGTTCCCTGCTGCTTTAGAGAAGATTGAGGCTGGGTCTGTTTAGACATTATGCATATTAGAAGAGAGGGGAAGACAAGACTCAAAAGAGGATATGGCGCTGAGAAAAGAATATGCTGGCCAGTTACTAGAGAAACACGATAGATATGAGACAAGATATGAGACAATTAGAGACTTGTTGTTTCTTGTTATTGATTGCGTGCTCGGTGTCTCATCTCCGCCAGTCCATTAAGAAGCTATTGACACTTTGTAGCGTTGACCTGCTAGGATTCGCCTCGGGATACGTAGTCATGATGCCTCCCAGTCGGACTTTGACAAGTGTCTTGGTGAAGGATGTATCGCCGTCTGGGACTCGGAATTGGCCATTGTCATCAAATAGATAGCACGACAATGCCAAAGCAGTGCCTATAGAAATATCCTTGCCAGACTCACATGCCACAACGATCTGACCCGTTGACTGGGCCTTATCCTCTGGCGAAGAAGACGAAGACTGGCAAGTTTGCAGAAACTTGGCAGCAAACGCACATATGTCGGGTAGGGCAAGACGCAGATTACGGCTTGCTGTCTTATTCTTGCCGAGACCAACTTCAATATGTGTTGGGGACTTTATCCAAGTCTCCTTGGGCGTAGAGCTATCCGTGAGGAGGATGAAGCACTCGCTTGGCTGTGGAGGTGGTGAGGTGGGGACGATGATGGGCAAAGAACAGACGGATATGTGTGGTGTGAGCTGTTTCCGCGTAGTGGTGCTGTCGGAGGCTTGTCGTTCCGTCTTGGCCCTTTCTACCAATGCGATGATAAGGTCTGGTAGCTCAGCCTCCGATGCTGACAAGAGGGTGTCGGTGTTGCCCCAGAATACATCTGGTGTAAGACCCAGAGCCCAGTTCTCAGTGTCGTCACCGGCGCCTTGGATGTAACCCCCCTCGTCGACTTCGCTGCCGATGACACGTCTGCTAGCAGTGCAGCAGATTATAGGGCGGTAGTCTTCGAATATTGCGTCGTCATCTTCCTCGCCGTCGTCGGTTCCGTCAGGGAGGGAAGATTCTTGGGTGATCCATAGAGGGCGGAGGGGCTTGGTGAGGCATGTAGGTAGGGAGAGATTGAGGGCCTTGAGGGATGTGAGGAATGAGGGGATGAGAGCTGTGATTTGGGAGTGGGTAGACGGAGGGAGGTAAGGGGGGAGGAAGAGCTTTGAGGAGAGAGGGTGAGAGGGAAGCAGGGCGAGGTTGATGACGGTGCACCAGATGGGGATTGTGGTGGAGAGGGCGTCTGGCATGCCTGGTTGTAAATGTTAGATTATTCATCGCGATTTGAGATTTTGGAGGGAAGACGGACGTTTGCCACGGCGAGTTGAGTCTACTATGATGATTCTTTGAGTCGCATGTTAGTTGCCTCACTCACTCACTTATAACCACATCGAACATGATGCGAACAAAGCAGGAAAAGAGCATACCCATCATTCTTCTCCACCATCTCAATCAGATGTAAATTCAACCTCCTCGTACTAAACTTCCACGCTCTCTCATGCCCGTCTGTGCTCTTGAAATACGCACTGCCCTCTTTCTTCTCCGGAGGGATATACCAGCTACCGCAGCGCTCATTAGCCACCAACGGCCTTCGGCTCCCGCCTTTGCGGTCTCCAAATGCAGAAGCTACACGGGTGATAAAGTCGGCGTCAGCGCGTATGGAAGCGAGGCGGTTGTGAGGCGTGAGAGTGCTGCGGCGGAGCTGGGAGAGAAGTTGAGAGTAGGAGGGTTGGTCTGAGAAGTCGATGGTGGGGTTGAAGTCGATGTTATCGTCATCGTTGAGGGCTTGGGGAGGGGAAGACATGACGATGATTATATTTATATCAAATAACCGAAATGAAGATCTCTGCGAGGTGTTGTGTAAGTATGAGGTTGTGATGTGGAGGTGTTGCAAGGATGAAGTTGATGTGAGATCCACACAATTTTTTTGACCAAACTTCTCGCTCACATTAACAATCACACACGCAAAATAACATCGCGACATCAGCACAATAAAAAATGCTATAAATCGGATTTTTTTTTCATCAATTTCGTATCGCTTTGTGCCTATTTCATTATCCTAGTACCTAAATCTCAATTATCCAAGCAAAGCGCTTATACCAACTTCCACAAGCCGTTCTCCACCACAATCTGAATCTCACGGCCCTCATCAATACTCCGTCTTCCAGCCTCCAGAATTGCTGTCGTGGCAATGGTGTTCTTTAGTGTCGGCAGACCCTTGGCATCCAGATCCTCAGGCTTCAGTCTACCCTCGTTGACCGCGCGGCAGCCATCAACAAACTTCTCAATCGAGATGTAGCCGTAGCCGGTCTGGCCATTGAAGTTGCCATCCTCATCGGGAGCATAGCGCATATAGAAGGGATTGAACCACTGGATCTGGCCGGCGCGATCGTCGGCGATGTCGTAGCCTCGGTGGGCTTGGTCGACGCGGATCTCACCGTCGGCGGCGAGGTAGTGGAAGTACTGGTTGGTGTGAATACCAGCACGCTGGGGAGCAGTCCAGGAAGAGGTGTAAACGGCAATTGCACGCTTGGCGGGCTCATCCTTCTTCGCCCAGGTCACGAGCAGAGAGATGGTATCCTCGGTCTCATCGACGCAGCCGAGGCTGGTGGCAACGCCCTTGGAAGAAGAAGCAGAAACCTTGACAGGGAGGTAGCCACGGTCTTGAACCATGGAGTCACAAATGTCGACGTGGTGGCTGTTCAGGTAGTAAGAAATATCTGACTCCTTGCCAGCCCAAGACTTGAATGTCTCAAGCTGAGATTTGGGCTGGGACATGTAAGAGTACCAGTAATTCCAGTCGCCCAGGTTCTGGGCCTTAAAGCGAGCGTCAGAGTAAGCGGGATCGAAGCGCTTGTGATGCTCAATGAAGACGTAGACACCCTTCTCCTGAGCCTTGCGGACGAGCTCCTGGTGATGGTCGAGAAGCTTGACGGCAGGCTTGGTGATGAGAACGTGGATTCCACGCTCAATGGCATAGAGTGCAATGGGGAAGTGGGTTGGGTCAGGGGTGAAGATGGTGATTGCGTCACCGGGCTTGAGCTGGTCGATGGCGGCCTTGTAGGCATCAGGGTCGACCTGGTCGTTGGCGGGGAAGGAGTCGAAGGCAGTGTCCAGGTTGTTATAGACTTGAGTGATGTTCTTGTGAAGATGTTCGCCTTTTGGGTGGTTAGCCGTATGCCGGTAATGAGGGAGACACAGTTCAACATACGGATAGCAGGGAACTTGGTGCCATTGACTCCAACCATGCCCAGTTGGTTGACCTTGCCTCGCCTTCGCAGGTCAAAGAGGGTGAGGCCAACAACACCGACCTTCTTGTCTGATCCAGAGGCACCGCCACCGACAAAGCCAGTGGTGTACTCACCGGTACCGACCTTTGAAGCGTTAGAAGACATGAATTCGTGGGTTCTCAATTGGAAGAGATTCTCTCACCATCAACACGTTCAAGCCTGCCATTGTGACTCTGGATGATCTTGGTTGCTTCGATATGAGTAGCTTGTCAGAATGTCGAGGTTGTGAGGGGATTGAAAGCTCGCGAGTCACGGTATTATATGAGAAGGGTGAGGAGAAACAAGAGAAAGTATAGCCATGTTGTCCATCTTGTCACCGACTGCTAGAAGGCTCAGTAAGCTCCGAGTTGTTAGCGAGAACGGAAGAATTGAGGGGCATTGCGGGGTGTTCATTGGAGGATAATTATTGCACAGGGTTAAATGTCACTCAATCCTTCATCAGTCTTCAGTCTTCTGAAAATGTACATGCTGTGGTGAGCAATTGTAGTAGTATATACTATGTACATGCGAAACTAACATGGGTTTCGCGTATATGGTCCCCTGTTGCTAAGTCCGTCAGCAGCATGCGGCCGAATATTGAGGTCCTCGGCGGATACTCCGTACTCGTACAGCATCATTCTCCGGTCTTCAAAGGGGTTTGGCGATGACGGCACAGAATATCGATTACCCCGCGTTCGAGATGACCCCGCATTCGACTAAGAGTTGCTGCGGAGCATTCCTGATCTCTCAGATGTACGAAGTACGGAGTACGGATTACTCGTATACTCATAAGACGCGGTCACTTGAAAGAGAGAAAGAAGAGATGGTGGATTATATAGTCCCTCAACTCTGCAAATGATACATACAACTTTATATATAGGATATATATATATATATCTATATATATATTTCTCTTGATAGGTTGAAATACAGATGTAAACCCGTTGGACACTCTCCACCCCGATGTCGCTTCCCGACGGATAAAAAGACCGCTATTAGAACTACGGAGGGAGTAAGCGGATTCTTCTCCTCTAAGTGGCGGAATAAATACGTTTCCACCAACCATATATGCGTCTAACGCTTATTCATCTGCTTTCTTGCACGAGTACCCCCACGATCGGGTTCCTCTCCGTGAATAATCCCGTCGCAGGAACATCATCTTCTCAGCTAGCATTGCCATTGAAACCAGTTTAATTCAAGATCATATTGAGGGTTCTATTACTATACTCCGAATAGTAATAGTTTTAACCAATATGAGCTATAATCTCCATCAGCTCCGTCTTCGGATCATTCTCTCTGCTTGCATGTGGCCTTTACAGTGTAGTTAGCCTTGCAAGACTGATTCGAGCTCCATGTTTATTTTCCGACTGAGCCCCTCTAGCTGCACCAATGGTCCAATAAATCCCATCTGGATCCCCAGAGCAATAAAGCATATTCCCTCTTCTTCCTCCAATTCTACTTCTCTTTGTGTTCATTGTCCTTGAGAGACCTTCGTCTTTGATTGTATAACACGAATCGACCAAACCATTCTATATATTCCATAATGGCAGCTCCTACTCGTCGGCCGATGCCATGCGGCATCTATGCTCCTACCATGACCTTCTTCGACCCTACGACTGAAGAGCTCGACATCCCCACCATCAAGAAGCACGCCGAGCGGCTGGTCCGCTCCGGTTTGGTTGGTCTCGTCGTCATGGGCTCCAATGGTGAAGCTGTCCACTGTACAAGGGAAGAGAAGCTCGCAGTCCTCAAGGCCACCCGGGAGGCCGTCGACGCCGCTGGGTTCGAATCAACACCCATCATTATCGGTGCTACCGAGGGCAGCGTCAAGGGCACGATTGAGCTGTGCAAGCTTTCTGCTGAAGTTGGAGCCGACTATGCTCTGATTCTGCCACCCTCATACTACAGGGCTCAAACCGACGAGGAGTCCATTTACAACTACTTCATCGCCGTCGCGGACGGAAGCCCCATTCCTATCATTCAGTACAACTACCCAGGTGCCGTATCTGGCATCGACATGGACAGCGATCTTCTCATCAAGTTCGCGGAGCACAAGAACATCGTCGGCACCAAATTCACCTGCGGCAACACCGGAAAGCTCACGCGAGTAGCGCTGGCAACCGACGCGAAGACACCCTTCCAGGAGGGCTCAGGATACATGGCTTTCGGCGGCATGTGCGACTTCACTCTGCAGACACTCGTCAGTGGCGGCAGCGGCATCATTGCCGGTGGCGCGAATGTCATGCCCAAACTGTGTGCCCGCATCTGGAACCTCTATGCCGAGGGCAAGAAGGAGGAGGCAGAGAAGCTACAGAAGATCTTGAGTCGTGGTGATTGGCCTTTGACGAAGGCTGCTATTGCGGGCACAAAGCAGGCGATTCAGAGCTATTATGGGTACGGAGGATACCCGCGTCAGCCTCTTAAGCGACTTGATCAGGCTAGGATATCAGCTATTGAGGAGGGCATTCGCGAGGCGATGGAGGTTGAGAAGAGCCTGTAATTGGAGCAGATCTCATGATGGGTAGATGGACCTAAACTTCTCGTCAACTACGCTGATTTATTGGTCCCTAAAAACCCCGGACGCTATCTCTCGTGCTTTCTTTTTATGTTCCCATGGTTCAGCAGCAACAACCACCCTTTGCAATATGCACATGTAAATATGTGACCACTCCTCCATACTACTGGTACATAGCAGAATGCATCTCTTGTACGGTGTCTTATGACCGTTAATCGTTGATTTACCCAATTTAGACTGATACATTTAAAATTTCCTGTACGTCATCAGAGTCAACCAGCCATTGATGTTTCAGTTCTTCCTAGCTATTGTCTTAGGCCTCCTGATCAACAAGGAGTGTACTCCGTATAAAGAAAGCTCAACAACTCGCTGTCGTTCGTCTTTGCTGCTCTAATTCTTTATCTCATCCTATCTTCACAAGCGGAATTTAAGATTCTCGATATTCCACCACTTTGAAGCCTTTCACTTCAACTCAGCAACCTTTCAACCACACACAATGAGGGCCACTCCCATCATCCTCGCCATCATTGGCCTCGTCGCTGCCCAGGACTTTACTGGTCAGCCCCAGTGCGCTGTAAGAAAGCGTCATTGTAACTTGTTTCCAAATTGACTTATCGGCTGACCCATTCGACTTGAATGGTGTAGATTGACTGCGCTAGAAAGGTGCAGCCGGGATCCGGATGCGGGATTACCGACACTGCCTGCGCGTGCAGACCAGAACGCCGAACTGAGTTATTCAACCGGATCAGGCCATGCATTAACGAAAAATGTACAACTGCTGAGGCGATTCAAGCCCTGCAGGCAGCACAAGATGCATGTCGCAGGGCCGGCTTTTGAAGGATATTGAGTCCAAGGTGATCTATTAGCTAGATAGGAAAGAAACTACGAAGTACGGAGTAACTCTATTATATCTATTTCATTCCCCTGTTATACTTATATTATGTACGACATTTATATTGTACTCTATAAATGTATGTCGCATTACATATGAAGTCACTTATCCATTCACACGTAAAGTGTGAGCTCACATTTTACTGGATTGTGGTCTGACAACGTAACTGCCGGCTTAGTGAGTATAGCCTGTGTGATTAAGATCGCAATACAGGCGGCTAACTCCTCTGGCTATTGGGGAATCACGGAGTGGTACCTACCTCGGGGTGCCATAATGAGAGGGCGGACTACTCTGTAATACTATGAGACCATAATGGAGCCCAAAGGTCACGCGGTGAGCTCAGCTGCAGTGTCGGTTTGGATTTCGACGTGTGGTTTTGGGTGCTCGCTTATGACAAGTAGTAGTCGATTTACGCAACTTAGACCTAAACATTTAAAATTTCCGATACATTATCAGAGTCACCTAGCTATTAATGTTTCTGTTTTATTTTTTTTATTGTACGGAGTATTAGACCCCCTGATTAATAAGGCTAGGGCTTTTTATGTAAAGCGTAACAGCTCGCCTTCATTTATCATTACTGCTTCAATTTTTTTTATTCCTATCTATATAAGCGGAGTTTAAGATCTTGAATATTCTACCACCTTGAAGCTTTTACACCTTAAAGCTTCACACTTTAACTCAGAAATCCCTCAACTATATACAATGAGGGCCACTCCCATTATCCTCGCTATCGTTAGCCTCGTCGCTGCCCAGAACTCGGCTGGACAGCCCCCGTGCTTGAAGACATCGCCAATTGCATCCTCTGTCTGTTTTAATTGGGTTGTTTGCTAACCCATCCAAATTGAATGTACATTGAGTGCATTAAGAAGAGCCCAAACAAACCCCCATGCAAGATAACAGATGTGGCCTACACCTGCGAGAATAACGCCCAAGCGGATGTGATCTTCGTGGTAAAGACATGTTGTGAAGGTGTTGAAGTGGATCAAATCCTGAAGACACTGGAAGAGGCATGCAGCAAGGCCGGCGTTTAGGGGATACCGAGTCCAGGACGACCTAATAGGTAAATAGGAAAGAAATAACTCCATTATTATATCTATTTTATTCCCCTGTACATACTGATACTATGTACGAATATATATATATTATATTGCAGAACTATATATACCAGCTTAGTACGTACGACTTGTGTGATTATCATTGCAATACGGTGTAACTCGGGGTGCTATGTTAAGGAGGCAGATTAGTATTCTATAATATTATGTATAAGACCATAATGGGCCCGAGTTATACAACTGTCGGATCATATCGGTCTTGTTGTCAGAATAATGGGGAGGAGGAGGATATGCAAGGGAGCTTGTTATTGTCTAAGATATCCCTTGGAGTGCGCGAAGACAACAAGACGGTATTTGCTCCACTTTATCCCTATTAAGCGGTGAGTACATTGTAATACTTGCCTTGAAGATCATATTCATCACAAAAAGGTCAGCTATATTTTTGATGAAGAGATTGCTTCAATGGTAGGGAAGTACGAAATTACGCGTCTTGTATAAGGGAAGTGGCAATAGCGTTAATATAAAAGGGCTGGGAAGGAAATCAATTACGATACAGGATCAGGTCAACAGACACACACATCACGGTGCGATAGAGAAATTCAGGTGCCCAGAATGCCCTATTACCGTGATGTGTTCAGACAACAACCCACTATCGTTCTAATAACCTGGGTTCACTATAGGAGAATGTATCTCTCAAGTGTCAACCTCAGGAACGGATAGTTTTACTTCACGGCACATTCCTTCATTCCAACAAACATCCCTTCATCCCTAACTAGCTTGAAACAGCAGCCAGATCCGTAAGTCTATCACGATATCATGATGAATAGATTACCTAGTTCAAGGTCCTGGATAGATAGCAGATTTTGATGTCTTTAAGCAGCAGCGTTTCTCACTTAACTTGGGGTCAGCAAGAGTGCCGAATTCAGTCATTGCCAATCCACCTGTGAGTTCTCTAACTGTTGATCTATAATTGATATTATATATAACCAGTAGTCGATTTACGCAATTTAGGCCACTACATTTAAAATTTCCTATACGTTATTAGAGTTAATTAGTTATTAATGGTTTAATCTTGTCTTACTGTTAGATTCGATCCCTTGATCGACAAGGCCAGTGAATTCTATATAAACCTCAACAACTCGCCCTCAATCATCGGTTTTCCTGCGTCAGTTTTCGTGTCTTATTATCTCATCCCATCTTCACTGAGTCGATTTCAAGATCCGCCATACCCGCAATTCACTTCAACTTAAGAATCTTCCAACCGCAAAATGAGGGCCGCTACCATTATCCTCGCTATAGTTAGCCTCGTCGCTGCCCAACGCGCAGCGTCCCGGTGCATGGTAAGAAATCGTCAATTGCATCTTGTTTTTGTCTGTGTGGTTTAATTAGGGTATTGGCTGAACCATCCGACTTGAATATAGCTTAAATGCAAAGGAGAAATCAGACCAACTATCCAGTGCGATGCTTCCGATGTAGCCTGCTTTTGCAATAAAGACGCTCGGGAAGAGCTGGTAGAGAAGCTCAAGCTATGTGCAGACAAATGTAAAGCTGATGGATCTCAATTTGAGGACCAGTTGCAAGAAGGATGTAACAGGCTCGGCTTTTAGGGGATTCGAGTCAGAGTGACTCGATTGGCCTCGTGAACCGAGGGTGACTAGCTCAGACTATGTATGTCATGTTGAATTCACCCAAAGAATAGAGATGTGCTGGAGTAACTCAAGGTCGTTGAGTTATGGAATTATCCACATGAGAGCTATTAGGACTGCAGTTGAAGATTACATGTACCAACCACCATGATGCGGACATGTATGAGAATACCCCTTCCTCTCGAGTTGTCCTAACGGTCGTATTTATCTGGCATTGTCGCTCCCATCACTGATCACACCTGTTTATATCTTTACAAGACACGCTGCCTGCACATAATGTCCTCTCTAAGCTGTCTCCAGCTTCTCTGCTTCAAGTTCTCACGCCTTTCTAAGGTAGCCTCGAGCCCTGATAATCACACCCCGACCCTGGAGGTGCCTCACATGCGGACAACGACAACCTTGGTCAGCTATTCTTGATATCACAAGACATCTCCCACCAGTTTCTCTCCTCTGCTTCGCCTTAACCTCCCGACCATACTACCACTATGGACGTTCGCATCCCATGACTCAGCCGAAAGGACCTGGAGCATTTCCTCCAAGTGCTAGAATAGGACTGTCCCCGTCTCTATTTTTGCCAGCCCTGCGCAAAACTCCATAAAAGGAACCCATTGTGGCACATCGGATCGCGACATGGGTATCCGGAAACTCTTCCCTGCGCAACAAAACATGGGTATTCTGTCCGTCTTTATCCCGCCTACAGAGTTGGACCTTTTCAGGCTCGAGCCGTCATGAATCGACACCTTTTCGGATCTGAACGTGAACTCCCCCTCACTACCTTAAGCCACGATAGCCCAACCAGGGATCGCGACGTTGGCAATAGATCTGTTGGCGTCAAGACCAAAGCATCCGTCCGCCTACGCATTATCAATGACGAGCTCTTTCTGCTCACAACTCACCTGATCCGGCACGACCGTGGAGGTTCCAAAGCGCTCCGACAATATGTAGTAACCCAGATGCCTTATAGACGATCTTGGAGTGCCGCGGATGAGGCTGGAATTACCGAAACGTGACAGCCTCGATGGATGTCCATTTTGCCTCAGTAGACTGATTTCTTCACACCACTGACTCTCATGGGACTGACTAGGTATATCTTATTGTTACAATTCGATTTTTACTGCTCTTTCCGTCGCGGCGCGTAAGCAATGAAGTAAGTAAGCTATAGACAGGCATACCTTGTTTGCTTGTTTACGAGTAGATAAGGAACGAGCGCGAAGTGTTGTTGGTACAAGGGTAGGGTATCATCCAATTTCTAAACCAGCTGGTTCCACTTATACTCGTAAGTAGGACTCCGTACTTAAAAGCTATACTCACCCTTACTTGTATTACCCCATATTTCTCATCGGTATTATTCCTCAACTAGAAGCGCTATGCACCATGTCTAGCCTTAAGAAATGGTTCCGCAAGAAGCTGGGCCGGAGCACCAAAAGCGAGCCCGTGCCTCTGCCTCGCGGCCCGCTGCCGTTTCTCCCAATTAAGCGCCCGAGCATTCTCACGCCATCGCCCTCGTGCGAAGAGCTCGTGCCCCGTCTCGACAACTATGGCGTGTTTGGACTCCTTCCGCCTGATATCCGCCGCGATATCCTGATTGAGGCTTTTGGCAGGCAGAGGCTGCACCTAGACCTGACCTACAGCCACCCGCTTGTGCGGAGGTCTGGAGACTCCGGACCAAGCTCAGAACCGCAAAGGCACTGCGGACTCGGCTCTGAGCTAGTCCCGGACACCTCGCTGCCTCTCGGCTGGCAGTGGTTCGGGTGCGTGTGCCATCGGCCTGCCAAGTATACTATAAGGGGGTCCCCTGACTACACATGCAGGCTTTGGCCGTACTCCGATGTTTGCTTGGGGCCTTCGCGTTGCTCCGATACCTGTCAGGAAGGCCTAAGGTGCTCCCGTACTTGTGTGGAGCATGTGTGGTGTGTCTGCGAGGTTGAGGATTGGGAGGGCCGGCATAGGCGATGCTTCCTCGGCGTCATGGGATGGCTGCTATCGTGTCGTCAAGCGTACGCCTATCTCATCTCTTTTACGAGACTCTCAGTTTGTCGTCGGTTGCTGACTATGACTCCTGGTGCAGATACGCCGAAGGCATAGATATTCTATTCACCACTAATACGTTTCATCTATCGAGTCTAGACTTACAGCTACATCTGCCTCGCCTGCTGCTTCATCAGCGACTTGCCAGCATCACGTCCCTGGAGATGATGTGGGAGTTTCGCGGGCGGGGGTCAGACAGCTATACAAAAGGCATGATGCCGCCGGTTTGGGAGGTCCCCGACAACGAGACGCCAGACTCACCGCTGCACGCGCTATGCAGGATGATCCCGGATGCGTTCCCTCACGTCCGCCACCTCAACATCTCGCTGCAGAACTGGATCTCGCCGCCGAAGGTTAACCATCCCAGCGATATCCTGGAGGCAGTAGAACGTGTCGTCCTGGGTCCTATCGAGGACATGGTACGCGTGCTGGGGCCAGGGCTAGATTTGACCGTCTCTATCCAGTTTGGGTGTTGGATGTCTCTCATGCAAAGATACGCGAAATTACATGACATACGCCTGAAGGGCGAGGAGGATAGGAAAGGGAGAGGTCAATTCTGGAAGTCACTCGGTCCGGACGATGAGCTGGGGTACTGGATCTGCTCTGGGTGGGACGATATAGTCATGATGAATGGCTATTACTGGCCGTGTAGCTTTTGGGGCCCATCCGGCTATGGCAGTGCAGTGTGATGATGATATCACTGTTTTCTATAGAGCTACAAACAAACTTGGACATCTGCGGTAACAAACACATGACTATGAAACCACCGGGGTTGACAGACCAGTGGAGATGGTAGTTCCTGGGCCTGATATTCCAATGCAGTACCATGTGTCCACACACAGCGACGCACAGTTGCTGCCTACCCCTGGATTCCACGAGTAAAAGTCCCTGCGCGCGCGTTGTTTCTGTTAGCCTGGCATCTTCTCGTCCTTATACTCCGTAGATGATATGATTCACTTACGCGAGCGAGATGCCGGAGTTGGCTGCCATGTCGGTGCAGTACAGGGGTGCGGCGCCGTTGCCGCGGTAGTAGAACCTGACGCAGCCGCTCACCATACCGGGCATGATGGGCGATGGCGTTGTGACAGGGCTTCCGCCGCCACTAGTGGTCGTAGCAGAGCGAGATGTCGTTATGGAGGGTGGCAAGGACGTGGGTGAGACGGGGCCTGTTATCGTTGTGACGGACCCAGTTCTCGACGTTGAGACAGTCCTGCTGACGCAGACATAGTAATCGGGCGTCAGGTCGGTGCAGTTGGCTCCGAGGGCCGGATTCCACGCGTAAAACTCGTCAGACGATATACCGGCGCTGGTCATGATGGAGATGCAGGTGTCAGTCGACGAGACAAGCCAGAACCGAGTGCAGTTGGCGACTAGGCCACTCTGTGTTGGCATCGAGCTTGCGCTGGTGGTGGACTGTGCTGTCGTGCGCGTCGTGGGTGTGCCAGGGATGCCAACACAGTAGTACGTCTCTTCCTGGATGTTGGCGCATGTTGACCAGACGCTGGGGTTCCATGATATGAAGTCTGGTGGTGTCAGTTGGTTCGAAACAAGCTCGTCAGGGGGGGCGGTTTCAAGAGGAGAGGACTCACCAGTCTCGGAAAAGGTCCCGAACCATGATGCAATGGACGCGCAGTCATCATTCACCACGGTCAGATACCACGAAATACACGTGCGAATTGTGCCTGTGGCTGTTGGGAACGGGCTCGCCGTGACCGTGGGCGGCATGGGCATATCGCTGGCACCAAAGTTGGCAACACAGTAGTAGTAGCCTGTTAACAGACCTTGGCAGTTACTGGCCAGGGCAGGATTCCAATTGAAGAACTGATCATTTGTGATATATTTGTACTGCGCCAGTATGGTGTTGCAAGTGTCGCCCTATTGTACCAAACACATCAGTTACCCATCCCATCAACCTGCGCACCGTATGACGCCATATCTCATAATGGAATCTGGTCGACGTACCGACTGGGCCTGGTAGAAGTTCTGGCAAGTGCTTGGGATGCCGGTCTGCCGCGGACTGGCGGTAAAGTCGGCGACGACGGTGGATATAGGTGGTGTATAGATGGTAGGTGACGGAACAGTCGCATTGGTAGCACTGGTCGACCAAGACAAGGTAACAGATGTTTGAGACTGGATTCCCACGCAGATGTACCAGCCATAGTAGAGACCGCTGCAATCATTGCCAAGGGTCGGGTTGTATTCGAGGCTGCCCACGAGTTATTAAATTAATACCATATTCAGTGTCGGGACGAGATTAGCGTACAGCTGGGCCCTTGTCAACCTGTTGCCATACAGGTTCACAATGATCTCGCAGGTATCCCCCGTTGCTACCCAGTGCCAGGCATTGCAGTAGCTTGGTTGGCCGGCAAGAGTATGTGCTGGGGGAAGTGACGTGGCTGTGTAGGGCGCTGTGAGGTTGTAGGAAGTGATGGGATGGCGAGTCGAGTAGGGAGTTGAGTAGAGAGATGTTGTGGTCTTGGCCTGGGAGCCTGTTGAGGCGCTTCCAGACTTGGTTGAGGTGTCAGACGAGCTACCATATGAGCTGCTAATTTCGATTGAAATGGGAGTGATGGTTGCTGCCGAAGTCGTAGACGTTAGGTTTGGGTTGATTCCAACACAGTACGCATATGATAGCCAGAAATTGGTGAGGCAATCGCTGGAGAGTGCGGGATTCCATGCTAGGAACTGCTGTGACGTGATATGGAACTCCTGCTGAATGGAAAAGCAGGAGTCTCCAGACACCACGGTGTGGAAGGCGTTGCAATCCCACGCGATACCGGGCATCGTAGGTCCCGTTGGGGACGAATCTTGCGCCATGGCACATTGAACACTCAATAACAGGGCCCATAGGGCCACTGGCCTTGTCCGGGGACCGGTTTGCGAAGCCATTATGCGTGCTCAGCCCAGGAGCAAGAGATGGCGAGTCGTTCCAGCTGGCATATCACGTCCTGAGAGACGGGCTCGAAGGGGAAGTGAACTTGGTCCTGCGGCCACCCAGAATGACAAATATTGCTTTAGCGATAGAACCCCGGCCCATTTTGCAAACCAGCGAAAGCGATGGCGGTTGCAACATGCCACTGGATGTCGTTCACTTGGGAGCCAGAATATCTCGTGTGAAAATACTCGTATGATGTATCACTCATATGTACCAGTACAAGGCAGGGGGTGTTTTCGTGTCCCCATACATTCTGCCCCCCTGCAAGCTCCTCCAGAAAGAAATCCGACTCCCCGTTATACTGGCGCGAACTGCGGATGGAGACCAGAAACTCAAATTCAACGGGCGCCTATCTTCAAGTCCCAAGTAGGAAATCGCCGGAACCGCGGATGGATACTGAAAGATAGCGGCGGGCGCTACTTGGTTATTAGTAGTGCCATATTTGTATGTGGGACATGGGTGAACCTTGCTCACCTATTCTGACTGCTCATCTGCAAATGAAGGTCTCGGCACACTATTGTGAAGACTGCATTGAAGGACTGCTTCAGTGTCGAGTCCCCACTCATGAGACTCTTGATATTCTCGATAGTGATCCCTCTCGAAATGTCCCTAAATCATAGCCGTGTCCCTTCCCTCTAAGATAGACTCTCTTGACTCCTCTTCCCACGTCGCAAACCCAAAAGGAGCTCCCCCGTCCAACATGACACCGTTCACGTTCTTCCTGCTCAGCTTGGTCTTCTCGGTGGGCCATGTGCTGGCCGGGAGCCGCCTCTGGCAACCTCCACCTCCATTGCCTAACAAGACGGCATCATCCTCGAGCCATCTAGGCCGCCGCTTCTTTCACATCAACCCAGTGACACGGGGCACTCGCAACGATCAAGTCATTTGGCCTAACAAGCAGATTCGCTACTGCTTCAATACGCCTCAGTCCAGAACGGCGCTGCGGAGTAATTTGAAGGCGGCTCACGAGAGGTGGGTCACCACGGGTCTGGGCAAGGATTTCACCTTCGTCGAAGTTGGTCCAGACGAATGCACACAGAAACGCGCCGATGTGCTCCGCATCTCTTACGTCGGACCGACCGGTGGAATGACCACCTACGTGGGATTTCCTGCGCCTGATGCGAACCTCCGAAGGATCCCCACAATGGGCCCCAGTATGTACCTGACGGATGACCCAACCATGGGCATGCTCGACGTAGTGGCCAACTATGCGCATGAGCTGGGCCATGCTTGGGGCCTCTACCACGAGCACCAGAACCCGGCCTTTCGGAAGGGCGTTGTACCTGCCGCTGGCGGTAGCGTTTTTGGGCCGGATAATGAAGGCAACTGGAGATGCGAGAACCTCAAGGACTACAGCTCGGCCATGGCGGCCCTCGCTGCGGAAACGAAGGAAAACGGCTACAGCCTGTCTAGCCCCAAGGATCTGTGCACGAAATGGATCGTAGCCGATACGAGGAAGTTCAGCGCCTCCGACTACCTGCCTTTGCTTGGAGAAAGAGGAGTCGCCCATTCTAGCGGCAAGGGCCCCGAGGATGTGGACTGGGCCTCCATCATGATCTGTGAGTCGAGCCACTGCCGTGTCCATTTTTACATTGCCACAGCCCTAATATGCCGAGCCACATAGATCCTTCTGGTGCAGGTGCAATCGAAGATCCTACCAGCACGGAAGTTGATAGGCGCATGCCTATCCTACTCCGGCTTGATGGCTCAAGGATCCCTATCAACGAGTATCCGAGCCAGCTGGACATCCAGGGATTGCGCGGACTGTATGGGTCGGAGCCTGCGGCCAAGGGGAAGCTTCTTCAGGAGGCTGGCGGCAGAAAGTCTGATATGTTCAAGAAATTGTTCAGCATTAGCAAAGGGTCATCGTCCAGCTGTCTGTAGGACGCGTCAGCTACCGCTTTCGCAGAAGATATCCATCTAAACGTATTTGGCACGCACCATAGGCAAACATAGGTAAGATGATAAGACAAATACATTCGTATCCTGAGAGGTCAGCCCATTATTCATTCACGCACACTATGCTTTACAGCCAAGGCAATTGGTTCCATGTAGCGCAGGGCACAGATTATTGATGTCCCGAGGAGGAAGATATGGCTTGCTGGCTTCTATGTTTGGATTATCGATAACTGGAGCTCTCGACTTCGGAAAAAAGAAAAAAAAGAAGAAGAAAACCAGGTGCCAAGGCATGCAGCAAATCCGCCCAGAGAAAGTAGAGTTGAAGGAATTGACATTAATAGAGCCCATAGCATCAGAGACTGACATTCCGGGGCAGTATTGCAAAAGGACCCGCATTAATGTGCTCGCGGTATGAACTATAAAGCACCTGTTGAGCACGTGAACACACACACGTGACACCCCCCTATGCATGCCTATCCCTCTCTTTCAGCTAGCTGCTCGTAGATACATTCATTCTATGGGATCATTTATCATGATCCATTGCTTCGGTTAGTCTCACAGCATCATACTACAACCAGGCAGTCCCCCTACACCCGCTATTTCGCCTGGATTCGTGCTGGTTTAGAAAACATTTGCGGATTCCAGAGCCCACTCAGTCATTCCCTCCGCAGCCATTGGTGAATCCGCCAGCAGCAAACTGGACCTTGTTGTTCCTGAAGCATCTGGAGCCGACCCATATGGGCGTACTGAACGTGGCCTTCCACTCGTAGCCCTCCGGGGTGGGTTCGTCGAAGTAATCGAACTTCCACGACGAGATGCCGCCGCCGACACAGTTCCTGGCATTGGGCAGCAACATCTGTTGGCCATAGTCGTAGTCGGAGAAACCACTGCCCTGGATCTCGTACGAACTCCAGACGCCATGATACCAACCGGTACACTGGCCTCCAGCGGCCTGGATCGGGGGCCACGGCCTGGTGTCCCTCCGTGGGTTGACCTGATAGGTGTAGTCGCCGCGAACCCACTCGCCGCCGAACTTCCAATCCATGGGATTTTTGGGGTCGTTGCCATCGCAGCCGTTGATGATGCGGCTCATGCTGTCGAGGCACTCGTTCTCGTCGAAGTTGGTGCTGGTGTCGGCCAGCGAAATGATGAACTCGGTCTCGTCCGGTGTACCGCTGTCGTACGTCTTGGAGAATCTCCAGCCGCTCTCGCCTGTCGGTCGTGTCACGCTGTTGCAGAAATCGAGGTAGTTGGTGTTGAGCCGCTGTTCGCCCGCATATGCCTTGGACCCGGTGCCCTGCCAGCACGTGAACTTGTCTGCTTGCTGGCACTCGGGCGGATCCATGCCCAGTACCTGTGCCCGCATGTCTACCATGGTCTGCAGCGCAAATGAGGCAATGGTGTAGTGGCCGAGCTCATTGGGATGGAAGTTCTTGGCGATGAAGTTGGGAAGCCCGATGCTGGGCGGCTGGATCTCGGCATCCGTGTCTCCCGGGCATTTGGGCGGAGCTGGGAAACGCCGGTCGAGTTTGTACTTGACTTCCGCCTGGGGATTCGGCGATTTGTATAGGATTGAGTTGCGGATCTCGTATTGCACCTTTTGTCTGCGCAATTTCTCCCGGAGCTCCTTGTGCTCGTTCCACTCGGTCGAGTTGCTGGGCACACTTCTCTTGAGCTCGTTCTGCCCCTCCGCATCATCGTTCGTGTTGGGCTTGAAAAACTGGAGATCGGGTTGGTTGGGATCTGGATAATGTCCCGAGGAGGACGGATCGCACATCTGGCCGCGCACGCCCTGCGAAGGCCAGACGTCCCAGTTGGAAAAGCCGATCTTGAACTTGTAATGGGGGTTCTTGGCGGCGTCAGACACGACGGATTTGATGACGTTGTTGATTTGCACAACAAGATCGTTGAATGTTTTGCGCCTCTCAATGGTCAGCTTCAATCCCTGCTGGCCCCAAAAGTTCATGAGCGTCCAGTCCTGGTTTGTAGCACATTCCTCAGTCTCTGTGTCGAAGAACTGCGCGTAGCCGTTGAACACCACCACACTATGGTCGTTCATCTTGTCGTTGAGGGCATCTAGGAGCTGCTGTAAGTTACCCTTGAGGACCGAGTTGACGTTCTTTTGAGCAAGAGCAATGACCGACGTGCAGGCCTCCTCGCCATCAAATGGCAAAAAGACGCATTCCTTGATCATTGATGACTTAGTACTGTCAGCAACTGAATTCCACAGAAGCCAAAATGGACGGCAGTTATGGCGCAGGCGCTCACCAGGCAAAGATCGTTTCCTCCCGCCGTCATCATGACAAGATCCAGGTTCCCTTCCATGGCCTCGATCTGGTTATAAATGCCTGCAGTTCTATCACCACTACAGGCAACGAATTGAAAGTCCTCCACCGACGGACCAAGAGCGTCATTGACAATCATGGGATACGCCGTGTCGTACCGTGCACAGTACCAGTTCGTGTTACTGGGCGCATCGAGGAGAGGGTTTCCCAATGGCGAGCCTGATCCTATGCCCGCTGTAAAGCTGTCGCCCACGGCAGCCCACCGTTTAACCCAACTAAAGTCGGCAGGGTCCTTGTCTCGCGCAGCAATGCTGGAGGTGCGCTTGACAGTGGTATTATCGCCATAGTTGACAGGCACCAAGTAGGATTCCGCCACAGCAAAGAGCGCCTGGAGGGGCAGAATAGTTGTCGTTCTCATGGCATGTAGCTCTTGTCTGCTAAGGAATGGGAGTCTGACATGGAAAATGACTTTGCTGAGGACGATGGTGATGAAAGTTCACGCGCCTCTTTCTTATCCCCTGCTCTCAGAGCTCGTACACTTACTTCGAGAGCAGACGGTCCAATAATACCGAACGGGGTCTTTGGGTAGCACGTCGGGAAATGGCCGAGGATTCTTTGATAGCAACCCTTGCGAACGACTACTACTAAGTCGCCCGCTGGGTTGCGATCCGGCCAACGTATGTTGCGTCCATTGCGGAGAATAGCTACAAAGGTGGGACCGCAACTGACAGCTCGTATCGTATAAGAAGCGGCGGATTCTGAGATACTATTAATATTATGTTCAAGGACGCAATCGGTCCGACCCACCATTATCTTACGAGGACGGAGTACGGAGCGGACGGCCCTTCAAGCCGGAACCCACCGAAGCTTATCTAGCACTGCCTTTATGGGTTAGTGACTTCGGCCCGTACCGGAAAAGCACCATTCAGAATTGAACAACGGCAAAGTACTAATACTTCGTACAGACAGCGATGTTGGTTCAACTCTTAAAAAGAATTCAGGGGTGTCCCAACGAATCGACGAGCCTCAATCACACTGAATGGATAATGTAGTGGGCATCCAACCTGGGCGGGACAATGTCATCATGAATGACAAGCCGGACTCTGGATTGAGCCTGTGTGCTTGCACTTCTTCTCGAGGACAGGTCTGGACTCAGTCTCCTCGTCCGAATTCGTCCCTGCTAACACCCTCACTTCTTGTTGATTGTGTGTATGGACAGTGCCATCATGAGTGCTCCATGTTCGCTTCGACGGCTTCTGTGCGCATGTCTCCTTCTAGGCCCTAGGATCGCGAGCGCTTCTACCGCAGCAAGTGCAGTAGTCAACTACCTGGCCAAATTCAAGGCCCAGGCTCAACAGAGCGTGGCCGGACTGGTACTCGCGGCAGATGTTGGTAATAGTGACTATACCTGCACCAAATCCAAGCCGTGTTCTATCGGCTGCTGTGGTCCTCTGTATGTTGCCCATGGCGAGAGTCTAGAGACAAGATCAAGCATTCTCCCCGTTCAAGCATTTGCTAACACACCGTAAAGGGACAGTCAGGGAAACGGCGTCTGCGGCTTGGGCCCGACCTTTTGCGGCGCCGGATGTACGTCTTCGTGTGACCAGAAGAGCGAGTGCGATCCAGGCTGGGGCTTGAAGTGGTCTAACGAATCGACGTGTCCGCTCAACGTGTGCTGCAGCAATTTTGGCTTCTGCGGGACGACATCCGACTTCTGCGGTTCGACCGTCGTGTCGTCGCCGCAGTGCGCCGCATCAGCCAACAGCTCCAGCGCGCGCACCATCGGCTACTATGAGGGTTGGAACTGGCAGAGATCGTGCGGCACCATGACACCCAGGCAGATCCCGCTCGGCTACTACACGCACATCAACTTTGCCTTCTCCCTAGTCGATCCTACTACATACCGCCTGAAGCCCATGGACGACAAGACAGGGACCTTATACCAGGCTGTATCTGGGCTCAAGGTGCGCCAACCCGGGCTCCAGGTCTGGCTCGCTGTCGGCGGCTGGGCGATGAACGATCCAGGCCCGTTTCGCCCCGTTTTCTCTGATCTGGCGGCGTCCGAGTCTGCTCAGGACGAGTTCTTCGAGTCTCTCGTCACCTTCCTGGTCAGCAATGACTTCGACGGAGTGGACCTTGACTGGGAATACCCAGTGGCAGATGATCGCGGCGGCATCCCGGCTGATTTCGCAAACTATGTCACATTCGTCTCCCGCCTGAGGGCGCGTCTCAACAATCTTGGGAAACCCATGGGCCTATCGGTTACGCTGCCCGCATCGTACTGGTACCTTCGTGGATTTGATATCGTTAACATCGAACCGTATATTGATTGGTACAATGTCATGACGTATGACATTCGTAGGTTCTCCCCGCCACCTCTTGATTGACACAATCAAAGGACTCGCCATAGCTGACAAGACCCTTAGACGGCGTGTGGGACTCGACAGTGCAGTCGCTGAGATCCTTCGCTCGTGCACACACCAATCTCACAGAGATAGAACAGGCGCTCCAGCTGCTCTGGCGAAACAATATCAACCCCGGCCGTGTGAACCTCGGCCTTGGCTTCTACGGCCGCAGCTTTACCATGGCTGACCCCAACTGCATGGCCGCGGGCTGCCCGTTCAAGTCCGCCGGCAATGGCGGCAAGTGCACAGGGACTCCAGGCGTTTTATCCGCCGCCGAGATCACCGAGATCATCGCCAACGGAGCCAAGGTTACGCTGGACCAGGTGGCGGCCGTCGAGATCGTCACCTGGGACACCAACCAGTGGGTGTCGTGGGACAACACTAAGACACTGGCCATGAAGCTGCAGTACGCCAACCAGAAGTGCCTCGGTGGCTTGATGGTGTGGGCTATCGACCTAGATGACGGCACGCTTATCAAGTCGCTTGCCAACGCTGGCACGCCTGTCCAGATGTTTACTGGCGATCCTTCTTACATCTCTCCCTGCTTTGGCAACAGTTGGCCGCCGGGCGCCTTTCTGAACGATACGTCGGATGGCTCCTCGTGAGATACAGATGTGTATTGGGTTGAGGGAGCGGTCGCATATAGTTACCCTAACTATAATACCTAGAGAGGAGAATATGGTTTCATACTCAAGCTTCCAAAATCGTGTTGCAAGTGCCTCGTCAAGTGCCTCAACAAAAGACCCAAGTAATCACTAACGAGGGGTGCAATAATGGATAGAAATGATGACTTTGTAAACCGTCTCGATGCTCTGCTAAGATGGAGAAACGCAGTTATGCGACGAACATGACGGAACGATAACCAGAGGCTTTGGGGCATCGCGGCGCGGAAAGGTAGCAAACTGCTGAAGCCTGAGATGTCTCTTGTGGACACGTGCCGGAAAGGGTATCCTGTTTTCTTCCACTCCGTAGTGCCCAGCATGTCGTCGACATTTGTCCGTCTCTCCTTAACTAATATGTGGTGTCAATATTTGTTGGTGGTTTCGTTAGTCGTTCGTTGACAGCCAACTTGCTCGCACGCTTCTCTCGTCTCGCCGTCAACTGAACTTCGGCAAAGTATCCTCAAAACTTATAAGAGTAGTAACCAACACAGCGAAGTGTGCTTCCAATTCCACTACCCGACGGCTAATCCGTATCAGAGAGTCAAGTGGTTAGGGAGAGATGATGTCTGTGACTGACACATGCTATGAGACCGTAAATGAGTCCATATATACTCGAATTTCTTTATGCAGGTATTACAGGAGATACCAGCTTCGAACAGAGCTTGGGACGATGAACATCGAGAAGCGACCCTGCTGAACAACCCCGCGGAGGAGTACGGTGGCGCCTTGACGTGGTGAACATTTTTGCACAGCATAACCTGGGAGTTCCTCCTGAGAGCATTACCGTACCAATGCAACTTGTGAACAGCGGCATACTCGGCGGGTGTCCAGCAGACAGGCGGGGGCCTTACAGTCAGTCGGCCCGGCTTACATAGTCAACCCGCCGAGTACTAATACGCCTATCTGCCCGGTATGCAAGACAGATCGCCGAGCACTACGTCAGCGATTATGTCTCACCTTCAATAACATATAATACTAATAATGCTTGTCCTACAGGAGGTTACGACCAAGGAGTAATTTAGGAGGTAGACTGTACTTCGTACACTACTCGTATTCACACATGTCTCTCAGGGTGAACCATTTTGACTAATATGAGACAATACTGGAACTTTGCCGGGGTATAATAGCGACCAAGATATGGTGTCTAGAACACTGTGCCCAAGATGAGCCAAGAGGTGCAGCCTGCATTACCCCTCACGTAAATGCCCGAATGGACAGGTCGAAAGGATATTATGGAGTACACTCGACGGTGATAATCCTACCGCACCTAAAAGTGGCTGATGGTATACATTCCGGCTGCCCCAAGACATCAGGATCACAGCCTTGGCTCCACTCAAGGGATGACACGGTTGAGAGGTTTAGGAGTTGGTAATATGCATAGGTATCCTATTAAGTGTTTAAAAGGATAGCCAAGGTTATAGGACCTATATTGCCCCTGCAAGCTAATTAATATGTTATAGGATTTAAATATTAATAATAATAATAATAAGCAGTTAATAAAAAAACAGTAATAAATATATTATTAAGATACGATATTTAATAGTAGTTAAAATAATTATTTAACATAGGTTTCTAAAGTTTAACTATTGTATTATACTATTTTTTATTTTTTAATATAGTAGTAGCTTATATATTATTTTATATCCTTTTATTAAAGCCTAAGATATATAACTGCTATACTATTTCGATACTGTTAAGAAGGTATATTCTTTTGAGTGTAGCGGGGTCGTGTGGCAGGGGTCACGATTAAGGAATAATTCAGGGGTAGACTGTATGTACATGCCGCAAGGATTCTTCAGCCGGTACTACCTAACGTTCCAATCATTGTGGAGCTCTGATACGTGGGCACTCCTTGCAAGCTATGCAAGGAGGTATCGCATCATCACAGTCGATCGGCGATCTTGGTAGATGCATTGGATTAAAGGCTTGGAGAGAACACCGATTCTGCCGTGATATCCTAGTTTCTCGTCAACAATCAAGTTCACTTGCAGAATAAAGCTTCATCCTCTTTTGAAGATAATCCTTCTGATTGATACCACGAACCAAAGCATAGTGTCGATACCCCCCCCGAGACCACCTGACGGTGAACAAATACTTCGACCTTGACGACTGGTCATTCCTCAACATTGCCATACATATCGCCGTAATGTGTGCCGACTTCAGTGGAGAATTGAAGGATCAGGAAGGGTGTAAGTATACTTCTTACTCTATGATTGGGCCCTACTAATTTTATATACTCAAGCTGCTCAGCGGGCTCATTTCGTTGTCCCTTTGACCGAAATGTGGACTTTGTTGGCCGTCAAGCTATTATCAACCAGCTCCTCGCGAGGATCCCCCCTGGCATATTCAAGGATGACTGCCAACGGACCGCAATCGTGGGCCTCAGTGGCATAGGCAAGACACAGATCGCACTCGAGGCTGCATACCAGGTCCACGAAAAACACCCGGACAGCTCGGTTTTCTGGGTCACGGCTTCCACTGTGGCGAGCTTTCGGACTACCTACCTTGAAATTGGTAAACAGCTTGGCATAAAGGGCATCGATGAGAAGACCGAGTTTCCAACGATCGATGGTATTTCATGGGTCAAGAAAACACTGGAGTTGAAAAGCACCGGGGAGTGGCTGCTGATTGTCGACAATGCCAACGACGAAGATTCACTCTTTGGTGATGTTGATCCTATCTCTAATTATCTCCCATTTAGCCAGAGAGGCTCCATTCTGTTTATCACACGAAACCACGACGTCCTGGCCGGGCCGAATATTCCGGGACCCGACAGAATCATTGTGGACAAAATGGATAGATCTGAATCCGTTGAACTTCTGGGCAAGGGGCTGGGGCATGACCAGATGCAAGATGTTGAGAGCATCAAGGGCTTGCTCAACGTCCTGGGTGACCTTCCTCTAGCCGTCAAGCAGGCATCTGCCTTCATCGCCAAGACGGGAATGTCAACGGCTAGTTACCTCGCATCCTGTCAATCAGGTGACAGGACCATGGCCAACCTGCTTAGCATGGGCTTTGACGACTGGGACCACTATGATCATGGACAACATCCCATTGCAACAACATGGCTCGTTTCATTCGAGTATACATTACACAGTGCACGGCTCGCCGCCCATTACCTAAAACATATATGCCTCTTTGCAGAGGATGATATTCCGCCATGGCTATTATCACTACCCATAGTGGATGAGTCGAGACTGGATGAAGTAATTGGTACACTGAAGGCCTATGCATTTATCACAGAAAGAAAACCCAACTCACTCGGTATCCATCGCCTTGTTCGCCTAGCCATGCGTAATTGGCTTCAGATTAAAGGACAGCGGGCAGCAATCACTGCACCAGTGATCAGACATCTGGCCAGGATATTCCCTGAATCTATGACTATGCCACACGATGTGCTCCTGGTCAAGCGGAGGGATTACCTGCCGCATGCGCAAAGTGTACTGGACTCGCTACAAGGTCCTACCGGCCTGAGGGATGAGGTCCTACTTCTTTACCGTGTAGGACATGGCCACTTGTTCACCGGCAGACACTCAAAAGCAGAGCAAATCCTACGGCAGGGACTAGACCTGGCCAACAACGCGCAGTGCTCTGGTCTCAAACTTGACTTCATGGCTCGTCTTTCCGCGAGCCTTCTCTACCAGGATAAGTGGGTAGAAGCAGAGGAATTTCTCTGGGAGATCCTCAAGCACCAGGAGGCGCTGCATAGGCGGCCTGAGATCGCAATTTTTGCGATGAATAGCCTTGTGGATTGCCTTCAGGGGCTGGGAAGGGATGAAGAGGCCATGAATATCTGTCAGCAGCTAATGGTGCCAAGGGAAATCCTACTTGGCAAGGAGAGTGCCGAAACAATTTTTCGTTCAAGTTCATTAGCATCATTGCTTGCTCGTCAAGGGAACTTCAATGGAGCAGAGCACATACTGAGAGATGTAATAGTGCGGAAAGAGAAAGTGTTCGGCAAGGAACATCCGTCCACGATTCTCAGTATGGACGCTCTTACACAAACCCTCAATGCGCAAAAGAAGTACAAAGAGGCAGAGGCGGTAGGCTGGCAACTGCTGGAGCTGAGGAAGAATATGCTAGGTGAAGATCATTTTGAGACGATCACCTCGTCGTGCTATATTTCATCCTCGCTTTACAAGCAAGGGAGATACAACGAGGCGGAGAATATGCAGAACCACATACTAGTGCAGAAAGAGAAGATTTTGGGCAAGGAACATTGCTCCACGCTTGCCACTATGAACGCTCTTGCAGCAACGTACTTTCATCTAGGGAAGTACAACGAGGCAGAGGAGATGTACTGGCAGGTGCTGGAGCTGGGCATCAAGGTTCAAGGCGAAGATCATCCCGAAACACTTAGGACGTTGAGCAATCTTTCATTATCGCATTGCTGGCAAGGAAAATTCCCCGAGGGAGTGGAGATGCAACGCAACGCTGTTGAGTTGACGACGGAACTGCTAGGAAAGACGCATACAATTACATTTCTTGCTCAGCATCTTCTCGAGGGATGTCTTGAGATGCAAAAAGCATGGGAATCGTGGCCCAGGAATAGGATCTCAACGTCTCTTGAGCAATTATGATGGGTTTTGTAAGTGCTGAGGGCTTTCCTGTCATTTGAACAACATGCTGTATTGCAGCAACATCTTCCCTTGTATTCCCGAATACTACCTTTGGATCTGTGGTGTCAATCAAGCACAGTTGTCTGGTTGTTAACAGGTTGCAAGGATGGATCAGCCTCGGTTTCACAACATCTCTACCGATAGTACTCAGCCCCCTTTGTAGCACAATAATTAGTGACAGGTAATAAAGCTTTAGTGTATGGGAATCAAGTACCACTACATATAGAGGCTCACGGTTTCCCTCACTGTCTTACATAGGTGTTATCATCGCCACTATCACCCCAACTCTATCATTTCATGATCAATCTATGGTTTCGTATACAATCATTTTATGTAAACGATATCACAGACTGTATTAGCCCAATACTTCAGGAGCTTTTCAGCCAGGGAATCTTGGACACCTTCTTCCTCGGTCTTCATTACATCTTGCGGATACAATGCCCTCGGATTACGACATCGAAGTACACCATCGCCCAGGCCTCATTCTGAACAGCGACGAAAAGCATGCTCTACGAGCCGATATGTGTGCCTTAGGGGCTGCGTGTCGGAGCTCGTCAGTTAAGCGCATCTTATTCAGCAACCTATTTATGGGTGTTCTTTCACATTATCCTCAGGGCGTCTGGATCACAAATTTGACCCAGGCCATTAGTTCCCTGGTACACACTGCAAAGTATGCCAGGAAAGTGTTCCCTTCGCCAGAGTGGGAGAGGAAACGAGGAAGCAAGCCCTCTGGCATCCACCTGAGAATCGCTAGAGAGATCAGCGAGAAACATATGTCAAAGATGCTCATTTCACCCGATGCCACGTTTGACGAAGAACGCTTCGTATTTCTGGGCTCAAATGATTGGGACAATTCCAGGGTCTTGACGAAAGACTTGGATGATATTGGCAGCTGGCATTGTGATGATGAGGCGACCCAGTACTTCAGGAAATTCTTCCGGCGCGGGGCTGGAGATGAGGTGCTGCAAATCGGCTTTCTAGATTTGTCCGGGATAATGCAACACATGGACAATGAGGACTTCTCCAAGAACGAGGGCGGCATCATTTCCAGGGTAAGTTGTTCCAGACTCGGAGCGGCGACTATGGAGCTCTAAGTGTGATGCAGACATAGAAATACAAGATCGGCAGCAGAGACACTGGATTCACCTCTCGAAGAAATGGCATTGGCTTCAAATGCAGTGATGTGAAAGGAGGCTGGATGAGAGAGAGTGTGTTCGTAATTGGCAATTCCCAGTACGGTCAAGTACGCAATAGTTTCGCATCCTACATGACCTTATCAATACACATTAGTCTAACATAATTTTAGACTCGAGATCATATTTGAGTCACTGAAATTAAAAGGCCTTTGAAGGAGGTTGAATCTTTTCTTTTGAGTGTCAGCTTCAACACTGCGCACCGGAGTGGTGAAAGTGGAATGTGTCATAATTTATTGGAATTTTGGCCAGCCATGCACAACTTAGTTCTCAAAATGCATTTCGTTTTCTTAAAAATCTTCGTAGTTTCTCATAACTCTTGTCGTTGCTATACTTCATGAGTTTGCCAAATCTCGCTGTCTGGGGACAAAGGAGCTTCGATGAGTCCGGTGTCGCCGTCCCGGACACCTCCGACTGTTACTCCGCTGACAGAAATCTGACCTACCGCACAGTCTATTGAGACAGGATTGTGTGAATAATGTCTTGCTCATTGTCTCAATGCTGGCCGGGAACCGGCCACCAATGAATATTACATCATCGAGCGCACCGCTTTTGCATTCCTGGATAAAGTCTGCCCTGTTGGTTGCCGACGTGGTGATGAGATCCGCGAGATCGGAGAGGGCGTTCCACGAGGCGGTGGTACTGCGAATGGGAAGTTGGATCTCAAACACTCTTCTGCTCTGAATGGCTCAAGGTTCCTTTTCCGTCATGTTTGATTGGAAAAAGCTCTGGGAGATGTGCCCCCGGTGCATCAACGCACTGGTTCGGAATCCCTTTCTTCGACCGCAACTCCGATCTCCCGGCCTCTCGGCCTCAACCCGATTGGCTAATACGGCCTTAATGCTTTCCAGATGTGATCTTCCGAGTCGGTGGAACTGAGCAGCAGGGATTAATAGTAGACAAACTTGACTTTATAGCTCTTTATATTCCCTCCTCAGTTGGCGTTGAAGATAAATCAGCTAATGACTCTCGGTGCCATCTTGGCTACTTGGCTCACGCGACACCACGGACTACAAATGCGAATAACAGATGCTATGATTAATCGTACTACTAGTACGGGGTAGTACGAGTAATTGCCAAGTTCAAATGGGGAAGCTGGTTAATATCTGACAGCACGGATCTCGTCCCCACATCTTAGATATGATCTTGCATCGGCCCCTTGCAGCATGCATGAGACCAAGTTCCAAGTTGTCCGCAGCACTATTAGGTATCTAGTATTCACAAAACTAGTATTACCACTGGTGTCAGGAGGAATTATCAGCACATGTGCGGTTCATCAGCGGTTCTGACTGCCTGATTGCTTCACATGAATAGGAGGAAACTTTTGCTTATTCTTCGAGGAGTCGTGGAAATTGGTGGAAATCTTACTTTGCTCACGCGGGCGCTAGCAGGACGGACAGACAAACGAGTGACAAGCAATACGGAGTACTCCGTAGATTAAGTCAATCGACGCGTCCCAACACGTATTACTCGAACTCTCTCTTTGCATCATCAATCTCCGATTTGAAGGACGATTTTGTCGAACTTCAAACTTGAATAGGTACTAGTAGTATCACAATCATGTCAAATCCATCAGCAAAGCGACCACGAGTCGACTCCATGGCAGCTCCTTTGCCGCCGCAAGTCATCCGTCAAGTCATGCCTCAAGTCATGCAGCCAGCTATGCCGCCAGCTATGCCACCAGTTATGCGTCAAGCAATGCCGCCCCAAGCCATGATGCCCCAAGCCATGATACCCCATTTCATGCCTCAAGCAATGCCACATCAAGCCATGCCGCCAGCTATGCCGTCAACCACACAACCACCTGTCATGAACCAGTCACAGATGACAGTCGACGCAATGCTAGAAGCTATTCCCGAGAAACAGCAGCTACAAATCCTTCGGTCCGCTGCTCGGATGGACCTAACCGGCTTGGTTCGCAGCCTCATCACCACTGAATACGATCGCGTCCTGTCAGCAGAGCGAAACCGCGTCCTTAATTCGACCCCTACAGCAAGAGTGCCTGGCACCAGCTCAACACGATGTACTCACATCTCCGGGGCTCACAGCAGTATGAAGCTGTTTCCGACGCATCTTCTGCCATCGAACGCATGCTGAACAACATTGTCGATAAAACCAAGCTGCACTCACCATTTGGAACAAAGATGAGTGCGTTGGAGACTATGCGCAAGATCTTTAAGAGTGTGTGTCTCGCCAACGACACTGTTGGACATGAGGTGCGCAAAGAGTGCCAATGGAATAACTGGGATAAGAATTTTTTGGAAGTGCTGGATACCTTGACAGAAGAGGACTACGACCAACTGGTCAATGGGGATGGAGGCCAGTGGGTGGAGCAGGTTCGCGAGCTTGAGGAACTTGCGAAAGGCTACTGTGTCTTTGGGAGGCTCAGTGAGGCTATGGATATCCTGGACGGGAATGATGAGGAAGAAGATGATGATGAAGGAGAAGAGGAAGACGAGGAGTAAATCGAAGACCAAGATGAGAGGAAGTGTTGACCTCTTGGCGAAGACTTCCTTCTGCATTCCAGCAGACAAATACCCATGTTTGTTCGAGGTTCCGGCGCCTTGTGCAATACCTAGCATCGACGTTTATTAATACCAACAAGAAAACAATGCCGAGGCGTCAGGCAGCACCGAATACCGAGCTCAAGGCAGGAGACATAGCTCGTTACTCAGGAGGTCCGTTGCATTTTCTGACATCTTTGCGCGAAAAATGGTTTCCAATCTTTTTACTTCATTTCTTAGGCGCAGATTCTCCATATCCAGAGCCAGAATCCTTTGTCGTGCGAGATTCAACACGCCGCCCTTGGTGCCAACCCGCGGGCCGTCCTCTGGGCATACACGGCCACTATGCTCTGGTGCGGAGGTTTCGAGCACTGCATGTAACTGCTCAAACTCCCCATTAAGCCGGCTTCGGTACCTCTTTTCGACCTGGTTGTGGTGTGCTTTTTCACGGCTAACTCTGGATGTCGATGCCCTCCCGATGGAGACGATGGCGTTCTTTCTTCGTTTTGAAGCATGAAGTTTGGGTATGCTTTGTTCACCACACGAGATAGTATCAGTGGGGGAGTTGTAACTGTCGGAGGAGTTGAATACTCGTGTCATTCTGTCTCCTCCGCTTGATGATGCTTCGCGCAAGGCTTGTTGCTGGTCTGCCGAGATTTCATCGCAAGTTTGCTCAGTGTCCGTCATAATGGACCCAGATCCTATTACTCTCTGGTCGAGTGATGATCCGGTAAGAGCAACGGGAAGGGATCCAGGGGCATCAGTAAGGTAAATGAATACCGAAGAGTAGTCGTGTGGAGTTTGACTTGTCGATCCATCTTGATGCTGAGGATTGGGATACAGCACGTCTTGTCCATCTGAGAGACATGATGGCGAAATGCAATGCAACCCACTCATATCTAAGAATGATGTAGGTGTCAGGGTAACCCATGCATCACCGAGCTTCTGTTTAGGTGGGTAGATGTCAGCGATCTAGGTCAAGATGCCATGATGCATGAGGACACTCGTACGTAATCTGTATTGGACTCACTGGACCACTGCAGGCATGTCTGGATGTGACAGGTAGGATCCATATGCGTATAGTCGTATCGAATTTGGCAGTTAATGAATATAGTGAAGTAGAATGTTAACCCTCTTCCGTTTGAATCAGGATCTCTGTGGCGGTGCATGTCAAGGTTGAGGGGGGCTTTTATACTTCAGCCGTATTGTAGAGACCAGTTCATTGTTGAGGCGAGAATCAATAGTCCCTCTGCCTCAAGTGGTATTGGCAGAGGAGAGAGGAAGAGTATTGAACACCAAGCAGCTTGGATAAGCCATCGTTGCTTCAGCTAATACTATTGCATCCCTGACGCAAGAGTCAACCCGGAGCTAAGTCGGCATCGCTTGTCGCCGACAGCGAATGCCCTTTGCTCCAAGAATGTGGTTCCACTCCAATGCTGTCTCCATGGTTCGATCCTGAGAATGTGGCGGCTTTTCTTGCGTGACTTTTGGCTGAAATGGATGCATCCCTCGGGAATTCGAGGCAAGGTAGTGGCTTCTGGTTGGAGTCTGGACCACGACATGCACTGCTTTCTAGACCGAGACCAGCCGAATAGCAGTACTAAACCTGCAGGAATACTTCGTAGTCATTGATTCATTGTCATTGTGTATGTACATCATAGCCTAGTGGAACGCATCGCCATATCCTGGCGGCTGATACGGCTCATACGTCATCCACATAGGAGCAAGTCCATCAGACCTGAAATGACAATATGACTTCTCATACGGCCCCATGATTCTGAAAACCCATTAAATCACATGTATGAAGTTTCTCATGCAATCTGTCTTACTACGGATATCCGTGCTGAGATTTCTGTTCCATTCCGGCACATCTCATTCTCCCATCCAATTGGCCAGCACCCCTTCTGCATTCCTTCATTCTTTCATTTGCTGAATGCGAGGGTAGCTTCAGTGATCATTGTCAGCTATCCTGACTAAACACTATTATGTGACAGAATGTAATTGTGAATCTGATAATGATGATGATGATGATGTGCAATTAACGTCCTATGGCAAAGGCCACCAATCCCAGTAGGGCAAAAGGACGTCCTAGGCTAGTATCTGACCACTATCTAGGATTTTGTAGCCTCAAGGGCAAAGTCGTCGAGCCCAACTCCCGTCAGCGGGTCGAAGGGCGCAGCAAAAGCCGCAGTATAGGCCGGAGCCTATGTCAAGTATCTCTACAGATACAAATACATACCTGGGAAAAACCAGGATTTTTCCAGCCAGTAATTCCTCTCACAACCCTACCCCAAATCATATACTCCATCACCCTTCAAAATCCCCTTGTAACCAGGATCTGTACGATAGCGGTTGCGGCGAGTGGGAAAAACCCTAGAAAGGAGGGGTCAGCCTCTCTCAGTGGGAGAAAAACCCTCGCGACTGGTGCTGTTTTTCAGACATTGACGGGAGCAGCAGGGCCCCAACCTGCTGTAGATCCTGTCAGTATCTGATATCCAAAGCGGCCTGGTCCCGAGGCTATTCAGTCTTTGGATCCAGCGGTTCAAAGCAGGCAACGCAGCGCAAGGCCAACTCTCTAAACATGCCTTTGCTGCATTTTTTAACTGTTAGGCTGGCGATAGCCTAACAGCTGTTGCGCTGCTTCTTGTAGCCTGTAAAAGCTCCTGCACTAACAAGCTGCTAACAGCTGCTAGTGCAGAAAAACTTTTACAGGAAAGAGTTGTGTGAGTCTGATAATGCGTTATAGATGATTAATGATTAGGGTTATGATAGAGTTAATGGCTAGCTAGTGTCCATACAACAGAGTGGCAAATTGGCGGTCTATGTACACCTAGTACATGAGGAGAACCGTATAAAGTTGAGTCAACGTTTGCTCGAATCATATGTAATAATCAGCCGGTCATTTCGATCACTATTCCTAACCTGGCGCTGGTGGTGTAGCCAGGCCGGCCCCATCCCATACGTGGCCATATAATCATGGGGTTCACACGAACGAGAATGGAGGTTCCCAGTAAATTTTACAATAAGCAATTTAATATACCATAAAACTCAGCACATGTAATTTTATACCCCCAGCATCAAGGTTGAATTGATGCCTCTAGTAACGTTGAAGTCAGGAAACAGACTGTGGTGAGTAATCCAGACACTATTATCTGATGTGTATGGGGAGATTAGCAACATGACATACAAATGGTACTGTCATACATCAAGAACCTGGATAGAGTGTCTCCCGTTTGTTAGAGCCCGTTGTGACAGTTAGGGAATTGGCCGTTGTTGATGGTAAGCTAGACGTGGAGTTCCAGAATTGCTTTACCATTGATATCGTGAAGAATGAAGTCGAAAGCATTATCCCAGGTAATCCAAGTGGTTGATCCCTAAATAGCATCCCAAACAAGGTTGTATAGTAGCGTGTAGGGTATTCCGTTAAACTCGTAGTTGCTTTGTTAGATTTGGCCATGCCAGGTCCAGCGGTAGTCAGTGCTGCATAGACACGCTATGAAACTGAAACTGGGGTGAGTTTCAGTTTCATGAAACCGGACGCCAGTATAGTTTCAGTTTCATATGAAACCGGTTTCAGTTTCATATGAATCAATATCTAATTCCTTTGTTGTTTCCCCCCTCTCTTTGGCAAGCTCCGAGACACCTTACCACTAGGCACTCAAAGATGTCTGGCATTGCCTGCCTACCTATGCTACCAATTCGCCAGGCTCGCCATCGCTTTCTTCCCCCTTGCCCATCTCTATATCTTCTTGGAGTATCCTTACAGCCGCGTCGATATCATCCACTCCCCTAAACACCCCTGCAAGAAGCGGCCTGCTTTTTCCCTTTGGAACACTTATCCAGCTTTTAATGCACTCACATGCCTCTACCATTTTGGCAGACATGCTACTTCTATCCCATGTAACCTGCCGTCTTGCGCCTGAGAAAATTCGCTCTGCTTCCGTAGACATCGGAGGGATGCAGAATATGTCAATGGCCATACGGCAGAGGAGGGGAAAATTCTCTCGCTGGGTCGGTTCAAGCCACCACTGTAAGGCCGTTTGTTGTCCAATCCCAACTTGTGAGCCCTGCGAAGTATCGTCAAAACCTGGCCATTAGGTAGAAGGCTTCAAATTACTTACATAAATAAAGCGGTCGAATTCATCCTTCACCTCGCTCGCTGTGCTGTACACCTTCTGCCTCCAGCGATCGAACTCGTCGAGTTCTTGCCCTTTCTCCTGTTGTTGATCTTGGAGCTGGTAGCTCTTGTACTCTGTGGACCAAATCTTTCTGACAGACTTCACGGCATTGCTAACCCAAGCTGGGTTTCTCTTCCACTGCTCACTCAGATAGCTCTTTCGGAGTGCTGGGTGGAGGAGGATACCGGCCACGTACACGGGGGCCTGCTCGGTAAGCTGGTAATACTTCTCGAACTTTAGCCAAGCCACGTGAAAGCGAGCGTAGAAGCGTGGGTTACTGAAAGCCTTGTCTTTAGCCTGCGTGAAGTGATGATGGAGGAAATCCATATGAGATAGAACTTCATCGAGTGTGTTCTCCCGGCCTTGGCGTACCGAGATCTGGTGAAATGGTTGTAGAAACGCATGGATGTCTCGGAGCTCGTTCCAGTCGTTGTGGTCTAGTGCATCTTTCTCGATCTTGGCATGATTTTCTTGAATCCAATCCATGAACTTTGCCCGCCTCTCAATTGCCACGTCAATAAGACGAAACCATGAATTCCAGCGTGTATCATTGTCCCTCGGCAAGGCCCTGCCAATCTTGGCCTTGAAGTCGTTGCAGATGCTGGTAGAGCTCCTTGAATACATGCACAAGTTGTGGAGCTTCCCCAGAACATTAAACTCCCGCCAGTCCTCGGTGGCTTGTGCCTTCGTAATGACGCCCCCTTCTTCTTTTTCGGATAGCCTGCACAGTCGCTCATACGCCTCGTCAATCCCCTCTTGCTCATCCCCCTGAATCTTCTTTGCCTTACTCCGAAAGAGGAAGGCTTGAACGATGAGGTTCATGATGTGGCCACTGCAGCGTAGTCGCCTGGCAACCGGATCTAAACCATCAATCTCTTTTGCGATATCGTCAAGCATAGTATCGTTGGCATCGTGATTATCCATCGTAAAGTAGCCAACCTTTCCGCTGAGGTTGTACTCTTCGACAACATCCAGGAAAGCCTTGGCTTGCAATTTCCCGTTGTGGCTTCCTTTGAACTCGCGCAGTGACAATAACACTTGAGCGACTTCTCTCGTCTCCGCATCTACAAAATGGACCACGATTGCCTGGTATGCCGCCTTCTGTTCCGATGAGGTCCACATGTCAATGGTGAAGTGAACCATGGATGAGAGAGAATTATGAAGCTTCTTGACGAGGCCTTGTTTGTGTTGAGCGAAAGTCTTTTCGAGAAGCTTCGGCACCGCACTGCGGCTGCGTAGGAGGACGTCCCGGGCCATATAGTTACAGCAGAGTATAACAGCATGAAACTCGGGGTATTCGATGAATGTGTGGGCGATATTGCGAACCGCAAGAAGCCTGGCGAGTGCTTCCTCGAATGCAGGAATATTAATGGCATTTGCCAAATATTTTTCCTCATTAAGGTCTCGATTGGCTTGACGTTCCTCCTGCCTTCCAAACAAATCCGTAATGGTGCCATGTTGCCGCTTCTTCAGATCCGACCTTTCTACACGCTCTATAACCCGGATGCCATGAAAGTCCCGCAGGTGCTTGCGGGCTCGGCTCAGGTTCGTCGTTACCGAATTAGGCTTTTTCGTGGAGTTGCAGTGCTTGCAGTACCAAATTTCGTGGTATGAGGTATCGCGAGCTTTCTCCCCTCTCTCTTCATAAGGGTCACGCGCCTCGTTCCAGGTGCTTTTGTTTGTACGGCCTTTGGCGCGCTTGCTAGCCCGATCAGAGGGAGAACGATGCAATGCGCGCTTGGCGGGAACGGGAGAGTCAGGCGAAGCAGGTCCCAAGACCTCGTCAGAAAGCCCCGATAACAAGGGAGCGGGAGAAGCTGATGACATATTTACTGTTAGCAAGTTTCTAACTGCGTTGAAGGCATTTGGTTTGTGAAATTTTCTTGGTTAAGTACTAAGATATTTGGGTCTCATCGGGCGTATATGAAACATATGAAACCGACTGAAACATATGAAACTGGGAGAGTTACAGTTTCATATGAAACTGGGTCCAGGGACTGTTTCAGTTTCATATGAAACAGTATGAAACAACACGCGTGGCTATACAGCACTGGCGGTAGTGTACGATTTCCCACGAGTCATTGAGCGGTATTCTATTGTAGAGAAGCCCGTAATACCAGAAGTACCCGTAGATTCGGACTCTTTAGTAAGGGTTAAGTCGACCAGCCCATTCATCCTGGTGGAATTGACAACCCCGTTGGGAGCAAAATAGAATGGTAGTGCTAGAGCTGTCCTATCGTAGCTGTAGCTGTTGGGGCTGCAGTAGCACCTAGACAGCCAATTAAGGCAACGAGGAGGGCAGAATGGAACCGCATATTGGAAGTTCTGATTGATGATATGATGCAATGTGATTTCCCAATCTTGGACCCATCTCACATCAACACTAATCTGCAGAACTTTCACTTTATGGAATCCATTTCTCATCATTGAATGCAGTACTAGACTATCTATATGAAGTAGATATTCCTATCACAAGCCTTGGAAATTGGCTGATGAGAGATCCTTACTATCGATGGCCTTGGAATTGATAAAAGTAGCGACTCGCCTGACAAAGTTAGCTACATAACTATATTGCCCACGAAGTTCTCCACCCCACACTCTAGACTTCATCGCAGTCAGCGGATTAAGGAAGTCAAGTAAGATTCTTGAAGGTTATCCCCTGTTCTAGCTTTCTTGGTGTGTTGGATCAGTGAAGAGGAGAATGCTGGTCGGGTTTATAGATGGAGTTCCGCACATGTTCCAGAACAAGCAGTGCCCCCTAACGCTGCTGTAGTATACAAAGGTGACCAAGGTGACCAACGCAATGAAGACTGGCCGTTGCTACGGCCAAGGAATGAGGCTGCTGTGGTGGTTTTACGGTATACAAAGCCTAGGCTCTGTATTGGTCTGGGGGGTTAGACTGGGCTGTGCGAGATCTATAATTTGTTTCATTCCATTTTGGAGGACAAGAACGGAACTGTCAGCCACGACTAGTAGTATTCTTAGAGCTTGCGCCCTCAGCAATTGAGCTTGATCGGAACTTCCACCAGTCTATTGTTAGGGCTGACATGAAAGCAGGTATATACTATCTATATGTATCAGAATAAGGCTATTTCAATCCACTTCTTTACGCTATTTGATCCCTTCACAGAGAGGAGTAGTGCTAGCGGAATCACTCTCATCCATAATAGATAGAACAATGGTAGGCCCAAAATAAACCACGTTGGTGCGTACTCTGTATAGAAACAGAAACGTGAAGTTATGAAAGCAGATAACAGTGGTGGTGATCGATCGCCTTGTTGAGTGTGAAGTCTAAATTAGCTATCACCCAAGGCTGCGGGAACTAATGTCGGATGGTAGCAGGCCTATTAAATACGTGTAGATCATGCTATTCCATGTTGGGGGACTGAATGGATCAAGGTTTGTAATCATACGCATTACGAGTGAACAGAATATAACATACAAACGTACTGACTGAAGTAGACTAAAGGATTCCTAAAACTATGGGTTAGTAATGACGTGTGTCGGTGGTCTCGCATTTTGAGTTGTTTTGGAAAGAAGCTCTATAAAAAACCCTTTTTCGAGATTTCTTTGTGTTTTCCTAGGAGTATGAATAAGTGTTTTTGGGACGAATCCTGCGGATCGCACTGCATGCGAGACCAGCCAACCGAGAAGCACTAGCACTTTGGCATAAAGTTGGAGATTTCTTCTATTTCCACAAGTTCAAGTCTGTGAATATACTCCTACCCTCTTGCACCGTCAAAGGTAGTCAGCAGAAGTGAGTTCTGAAAAGCTGAGGAGCTGTTTCGCCCAAATCTTTGACCCCTGTCATTGATAACTGACAACTGAATCGCATGTGCTGCTACAGCTGGAACCTTCAATGGCATCGTTCCCCATATTCGTTGGAGTGATCAATAGTTCAATAAGTACAACACCTCTAACACTAGTACATTAGACGGTCCAGTAAGGTTTCCAGGTGTATGGCCCGTCTGGTTGGGCTGGCTTCCACTATACAAGCCACCTCATAGTAGTGATGGCAGCATCTCTCGGCGCATCCCGATGGTTCCTCGATAGCCCATCACCCGACCGATTGCGTTTGATGAGTATGCTATCAGACCGTTGTGAATGGTGAGGGGATGGCCAGGCATCGGAAACAGATGTCCACAGCTTAACCAAGCTCTCTAGCCCAAGTGTCTTGCCACAAGAGTTTGCACGTCACCCAAAGTCTTAAAAGATAAACTCAGCCGTACAAATAGATGAAATTTTAATTCTCAAGCCATTACGAATTCCTAGGTCAGCAAGATAACCTGGATCATCTGGCAACCAATAATGTCCTCTAACTCCTCCTCTACGACCAGTGAGCTTGTACCGGATAGCTACATTCCACTGGTCCTTACAGTCATCTTTTTATTCTTGATAGTCATTCTGGTCTCTCTTTGCTGGTAAGTAGATTACCCTAGTAAAGCAATACCTTTCCTGGTGTTCATCAAGACTGACGGCTCTTCAGCTATCGCATAAGATGTCTAGACCTGGAAGGACACAGTCGCATGTCAACCATGGAAAGCGCCACATTTACATACAACGTTAAGGACCTCGATCGAATAGCCCCAAGTCGGACTTACAAACAGTGGAAAGATGAAACTGAGGATGCTGCAATACCCTCAGAAAGGTCTAGTAACTTTCTTGCCTGGTACGTGCTTCCGGAATATGTCCATAGTGCCAACGCATGCGAGTCTGAGCAATCAACAAATCAGTGTCATATGTATAGAGACTTTGCAGGATATTGATATGGTCCGCCACCTACCATGTGGCCACGTTTTTCACTCAAGATGCCTTGCAGAGTGGTTTCTGAAGCGGCACACTACCTGTCCGATTTGCAAAGCGCATTATATGAATGCTCCTGATAATGTTTTGACGGAGCTTTGTGGGCCAGGAATAGTGACATATGCAACCTTTAGTGTCTCGAGATGTTAGGATTGTCAAAAGGCGAGAGACCCTGCGGTTGCAGACGGGCTATCCTTCGAAAGAGGGAAATTACGATGGTGTTGCAATTATCAGTGTGCATTCATATCGCGCGTGTTCTGATATTCTTGAGTCCGTTCAAATCTTGATATCCCTATTCTTGATTCATGTAGACCAATCACTGATCCAAGAGTATGTATTATTGAAGTCGTATGATATGTACGGGGAATCCGGGGAAATAGAAACAGGATGAATATGATTGCCATCGATCATTATTGAACCAAACTGCGAAGCCACTGCCTGTATACGCCCGATTTAGGCTTCACTTTCCGTAGCTCTCTCCAAACTTCCTCTCTGTTGTCTATCAGCCCAAGGCACCGTCCTCACTGTCACGTAGTGATTTTGCCCTGTATCAGAAACAGCTCGGACAACCAGCTCATCAAATGGCCACTGGTCGGCCATTTCATCGTTTTCCAATGTGTCGTACTCGACAAACTGCTCGGCATCGAGACACTTATAAGCCGCTTCAAAGGCGCTGGCGCGGTGGACGTACGAGCCCTGGATTCCAGTTGATTGCACCGAGCCCGTCCGATCCATATTATAATCTATCGTGGTCTGCAACACATAGTGCAGGGATTCAAGGCCTTCCGGAAGAATAACTTCCCCGCTGGAGGTAGCAGCCAATAATTCATTATTGGGAGTTGTATCAATGCCAACAAGGAACACTTGTCCTGCAGGAGCGAGTGCGAAGACGAGAATTCCATCACCGTGGCCCCAGCTGTCAACGGGGGGGTTCGAAGGGCGCACGGCGTACTCTTCGAAGTCATCAGGCGTAAAGTTTAGTTTCTCTAGGGAGCGAAGAGCAAAGGATTTTGCGGCGTTGAGGGCACTGTGCGTGCCGAGAACAAAAACGGAACGCGTCGCCCCCGATGGGTCCTTGTGGTAATCGATGACGGTAAGGATGGTATGGAATAACAAGTCCGGCACTAGGGAATCTCTGTTGTTGTCATTAGATTCCATGACGATTGGTGCCAGTGTAAGACAGTGCTGTGTTAATAATGTGTAGTTTGCAATGAGGGGTGATTGCATTACGCAGGCAAATGGAACATGGTGAACACCAGTGTGTCTTATAACAGAGGCTCAGAAGCCATAGTTGGCACGGCTGAAGGACTATCAGACCACGCTTGCATCGGGCAGGTTTGACAAGCCGCGTCAATATCACGCTATTCACACGTAGTCTGGATGTCATTTTCTGTACGCTCATGAGCATTGCACAATTTGGTCGACGACACGTCGCCCAGAAGTGGCTACGATGGCGTTACGTGAAAATCACGCGAGGGAGTGCTGAGGAAAATCAGGCAAGTATAAAACCTACGATGGCTTGGACTAGTGGCGCTGATGCTGATATCTTTTGTGTCCAACATCCGGCGGTGCCGGCGCAAAGAACTAGCTGATACTGTTCCAGTAGTAAATGGTTCTTCAGTTTCCTTAATCCATGAATTTCTCGATGACAATCGGCTTATAGTGTATTGTGATGGATACACTGTTGTAGCAGCTGGCTGCCATCCATGACACTCACAACAGCAGGTAGCAAGAAGTCGCGCAGTAATGTGGTATCGACGACAGCATTGAAGGCCCTATCATCATTGGGAAAATTCAATGGGTTTGATCAGTGCCTCACGGTTCAGAAAACCAACCGAGGCTATCATAACCACTCCGAGATGGCCCCGCCACTGTCGGGTAGGAGGCACAAAATTCAGGACCGGAATTCGGGGACTGGAAGTCATCCGCTGGACGGCATCTTCGGGCTATGCCAGCCTTCAAAGCAGGGCCCCGGTGCCGGATGGGCAGCACAATGCGAAGGCGGAGAAAGCCTCGTGGGTCGAGATTGCTGGTGGGTTTTTAAACGTGCAACCTTTCCCGGGGTTGATGGAAGATAAGTAACATACACGGCGGAGCTATGGTGGTTCCCAGGGGAAGCGGGTCCATCGAGTCTGTCTTCCTCGGCTTCTCCCTAAGGCATAAGGATGAGTGTTCTCACAGTAGGTCATCGTGCGTGTTCTGAAGGTTAGGTTGGCCCAGCATCGTCGCGGAGACTTGTCGAGATCTTCGACAGATTGGTGACCATCATCCGGAGAGTTGAGCCATTGGATGAAGCAGCATTGTGAGTCCCAGGGTGAAAAGTAACCGCCAGTCGGCCTTTTTGATCATACCGCAAAGATTTCAGGCCTGGATAAGGGTCTTTCGAGATATCCGGGAACCCTGGAGGCTAGGTTCACATCTAGTCGCAACAGATGGGTCCTTCTATGATAGAGCTGCCTTCTTTTTACGTGGCAGTCCTTTCTCCCGCCGAGATTTCTTGTCCCCTTCTACCAACCGCGCGCTCGCATTAATAAGCTGTACCACATTGGTAATTTGCTTCGCTACCATGACGGGAAAGCTGATGGATGCAATGATCCACGGCACCGTAGAATTCTATAAGGTTCGGAGTCAGTCATCGTCCACCTCTATACTGGTGAATTTACTTATTCCGTGTTTGAAGCTTGAATACATACCATTTTGTTTGCGCGCGCTAATTCGAGTGCACCCGCGCTATAAGGGTTGGTGAATATCTGTTTGAGTATAGACGGAGTCACCTGTTCGCCTTGGTGGATCCCAGCTGCAGCAGGGACCTGTTGAAGAAGGTCGGGAGAAAAGAAGGGGCTTGAAAAGGAGAGTAAATATAAGGCAATGAAGAAGGTTTCGTTTAAGGCGCAAGTTATGAATAACACAACCTAAATACAGTTAGTCTACAGCTAGCTCAATGAATGATCATCATGTGTCAAAATACCTTGTTGGTGTAGTAGAGGTTCAGGATCCGGCTTTGTGACCGTTCAACATTTTTATGACTTTCTTCAGAGCCGCTTGCCAATGTCGCATACATATGCATATAATGGCTTGCCAGGTCCAGAGCAATAAGCCCTTGGAAAACAATCGTCCATCGAGGGAAAGCTGAGGAAAGAAAAACGAGCAAACAGGACGTCGTACAGCGGTCTGTCACCATGTCAAGCACTGCACCAAAGCGGGTCGACTGCTCAAAGTAGCGCGCCGCATATCCATCGAGTGCATCTAATAGACATGACAGGCTGTAGAGTGAAGAGCATGTGCGTGGATGCAAGGGCATGTAGTATAACGAGGCGATGGCGAGGACGATTCGAGAATAACCTGAATCAGATTCGGTTAGTAAGATATGTCTATGCACAAGAGAAGGAAGAACGGTATATTTCTTACCAATTATATTGGGCAAGAACAAATAAATGTTCTCATCAGCATCGTTATCCACATCTGGAGACTTGCTGTTGTCCCCTCTCTGCGCATCCTGGACATCATTCGATGCCTGTAGCTCCGAGCCAACAGTGACGCCTTTCCTATTTCTCGTCCCGGACATGGTGATATCTATCGAACTTTGGCAGCTTCGAATTGAAGGCTATACTTGGATCACGGCCGTTTTGGAAGAAGCTCGCCCGCAGATGACGATAACGGAGCCACAGAAGAGGGCATGTGCATTTCGAAGAGAAAGTGGTCCAACACGACGTCAGTCCCCTCGGCAGACGGATAAAATTATTACCGCTCCGGAAGTCCGTCCTGGGGTTGATAAGCTTCACGGTGGCACAGTTGGGATTGGGTGCTGCCTTCTGACCTGCATGCGGATTAAGAGTTTAGTGGTACTAGCATGAACTACGAAGTAGTCTACCATAAACCCATTTATTTTACCAATTAACTTCAACATTAGCCAAGTTTCATGTCGCCAAGCAGCGGCTCGGCGCTGTGTGATCTTCAGGGTCGGGGTTAGGGTTAGCAGTTCGGCTTGGTGGAGCTTCGGAGCCGTCCGAATGCTCTCAACTAATACCAATAGATCAAGACCCACTACTTCGTACGTTGAAGATTCGAAATGTAGGGAGTACGACTTCGCCTCGTCAAATAGAATGTCTTAAGAGATACAAAAGACTTGAATAATTGGTTAGAATGAAAATTAACAGTTGTTATTGTCTCTCCTCCTGACACAGAATTTGCTCACCATTGAAGCCTCAAAAGGTGCACTGGATCCTCTAACAGGTAATTTTGTAAGTTTGACTATAAAGACTACTAGTATTCTAGATCCCGGCGTACTACTTCGTAGTCTAGAACTACTAACGGAGAGAACCGCCCTCTTGGATGCAATCATAGTAATAAAGGTCTGCTGCTGCAAGCATCTTCGTGGCCCTGGGAGCGGGATGCTGGATGCTGTTCCTCCGGTTGGGCCGGCTGTGCATCCTCCACATCGGGCATGCGTGAACGGTAGTGATGGCGTCTCTCAATCACACAATGCCAAATCTTGGGCCAATAATACCTGACCTACCAATCGTACTGGACGGTTGGCTATCTATTACGAAATACGGAGTAGTATGGCATGAAATGGCTCCGCCGTGTTGAAGGATGAATCCATTTTAGCCTGTTGCGGTAGCTTCGGATGCGTCTTAATGTCCCCCGTCAAAACACCCATGGCGATTTTCAAGCCACAAACAGTCATCACATCCATGTCCCTTGTAGCCACGTCAATGCAATTGACGTGGAGGTCGTAAACATTGCCAACTCAGTTCTTTGGGCGGTGTTGGGCTGGGGTTCCGCGCCAAATCAGATTCTTAGTCATCCCGCGTCCCAATCCATGCAGCTTCCACCGCTTATAACAACAACTTAGACACCCAACCCTTCCAGCTTCACACCGCATCCCTCTCATCACCAAGCGCTGCACAAAAACAATGCCTGCGGATCGGTACGGGCACAATACGGAGGTCCAGCATCACCCTGTCCTCGCTCCTTCGGCGCGGACGCCTCTGTTGAGAGGATCGGGAGATTCCTCTCGTTCAATCCGTTCCTATGCCACTACCTCAGAACGGACGCCTCTGTTAAGGGCGCCAGAAGACGCTGAGAATGGCGTGCCGAGGGGGAATGGGGCAGTAGCCAATGGAGCAGCCGCCAATGGAACGGCGGTGCCGCCGCACCAGGAGGAGGAGAGTACAGTGTTGGCAGAGGAAGTGCCCTTCGCGAAGCTGTGCCTCATCATGGGAACGGCCTACTTGGGCGTGTTTCTCGGCGCGATTGACTCGACGATCATCGCTACGCTTTCAGCACCCATCGCAAGCGACTTTCAGTCACTTAGCTTACTGTCCTGGCTTGCCACCGCATATCTCATCTCCAATGCCGCGTGTCAACCTCTTTCCGGCCGCCTCACGGACATCTTTGGACGCGGACCTGGATTGGTCTTCAGTAATGTCTTCTTCGCGGCTGGGAATCTTATCTGCGGTCTGGCTGGCAGCTCAAGCGTCATGATCCTGGGTCGTGTTATCGCAGGCATTGGTGGTGGCGGTCTGATGAGCATCTCAACGTTTCTCGCCTCTGACTTGATCCCCTTACGCCAGAGGGGTATTGCTCAGGGCATTGGAAACGTCTGCTACGGCTCTGGCGCCATGCTAGGTGGTATTTTGGGCGGCTTGATGAATGACCATACCAAGCTGGGTTGGAGGCTGGCCTTTCTTGTTCTGGTACCTCCTGCCGTGATCTCTGCTGTGGCTGTCGCCATTCTCGTCAGGGTGCCACCAAAGCAGTCCAACAAGTCTTGTCTCGCGCGAATCGACTTTGGTGGTGTTTTCCTGACCATCTCGTCCCTTGTTCTCCTGCTCCTGGGACTTAACGCTGGTGGTAATCTGGTCCCTTGGGTTCATCCATTACCGCTCACCACAATCCCACTCTCAGTACTGGCCTTTGCTGGCTTCCTATGGTGGGAAAGCAAGGTCATACAACCAATCATACCCGTCAAACTTCTGTTGGACCGCACTGTTCTTGCTGCCTGCTCCTGCAACTTCCTCAGCACAATGGTTGTTATGGCGGGCATCTTTTACGTCCCGCTCTATCTCCAGGTCCGCGGTGACTCCGCAACTGTTGCGGGCCTCAAATTACTTCCCTCGCCCATAGGAATCTCAATCTGCTCTGTCGGTGCAGGGTACATCATGAAGAGGACTGGACGATATGTTGGCCTAGGCATTTCAAGCCTTCTACTTATTATTGTTGGAATTGTTCTGTTTACTATCCAGGGCGAGCACAGCCCCTGGTGGCTGACCATGGTGGCATTCTTCCTTGTTGGTGGAGGACAGGGGGCCATGCTGACGACGACACTCCTGGCGTGTATCGCAGCTGTGGATCACTCACAACAAGCGGTGATCACTTCGGCGACTTGTAAGTAACCGCCTCCTGTGTCTTTTTTTTTCGTCGCATTTTGATTGAGACAATCACAACTAACAGCTCTCACAGATTTAGCCAGAAGTCTCGGCGGTACCATTGGCGTGACGATTGGTTCTGCGGTCTACCAAAATATTCTCAGGTCACGCCTGTGGCAGAGATTTGGTGACGAGCCAAACGCTGCCGAGGTGATCCGACGAATTCGGGATGACCTCAACTTCTTGAAGCATCTACCAGAAGGATGGTACGGTGGAGTGATGCAGTCATTCATGGAGGCCTTTAGAGGTGTCTGGCTGACCCTACTGTGCTTGGCGATCGCGGCCCTCATCTTTGTCTCGCTGATGAAGCAGCACACTCTTCACTCCACTCTTTCAAGACAGTAAGATTGCATCGTCTTGCCTTGATTTATTGTCCATTTGAGCATTGCAGTCAACAGAGCTTTGGATAAATACAGTTTCAGCGATTGGAATTGGATAGTTCTCTGCTAGAGGGGAACGGAACATAGAATGAGCTCCGCAAGAAGACAATAGAGCATGGTTTCCGGCTGCATCCATCAATTGGCAAACTGTGTGTATGTACGTTTTGGGTTCTAGGCGTTTTGAATACACCTGGTTTCCTGCAATTAATGACCAACATGGCCTCTCAGGTCTGATTCGGTGATCTGGAGGAACGTGTCTGAAGTTCTGCTTTAAGAGACAGGGTCCTATACTTCGTATGTCCTGGGGATTCAATCTCGGCATATGTATAAAGCTAGGCACACTTGAGGCAAGCTCCTAGCAAAGCCGGTTGGCTTCGTCACAACCGAGCCGTTTGGGGTTATTTATATCCACATAAGGTACTTGCATATCTCCCACTACATGCATAGGTAAGAAAAACGCTGACGTCTTGCTTCCAATTTGGGAGGGCAAAGCATGTGGCATCCTGCATGGATCTACCTGGTCAGCTCGCAGCTTGGCAGTTTGCCCATTGGCTGTCACAGTTGCAGGAGGAGTTTGTGCTCAGTGTTCACGAGGTGGCGCAGCGAATAGGCCTGAAGCAGTGGCTTTGCAGCTCTGTCTTAGTGGTAGGCTTCCTTCGTTGCTTGGCTTGGCTTGCCATGCTTTGCAGGGCGAGAGAGCGGGACTTTGGAGTGGAAAAAAAAAAAACGATCGGTTGCCATGAGTGAGCGCAACGCGTGGCTTTTGCTGCTGACCTCAGAGTGGAGGGGCTCTAACTGGAGGTTATTTATTTATTATCAGCAGCCCAGTGCTTTTACTGGGGGGCGGAGGCTTCCCATGTCTTGCGCTTCGACACACAACCCTTCATCCATACTCCGTACAATTCCTTGGATTCCTAGAAGCATTATTTCTTATCTCGCCCCCCTGTTGATCGTATCACGTATTTGACGAGTTTCATTTCCTCTGGCGATATTACGATTTTATGACAGGAGATATTATTAAGAAAGAGAAGGAGAACACGCATTCCGGCGTCAAAGTATTACCCGGACAAACCAATAGAGCCGCCGCCGCATCAGCCTCAATCTACTAGTTCCGCCAGCTCCTAAAGAACATATCAGAGAGGAGAAGAAAAGAGAGCTCCCGGACGTTCCTCAACAACTGGCGAAGACACCTTGACATTGAGCGACAACTGATACCCTGATCTATATCGAATCCTCTTCATCGCAGAGCGGGCACATCATCCGTCACCATGGCGCTCCTCGCGGTGGATCCTCAGATCGTCCCAGGGCTGAAGATGGGCCTGCACTCGTTCCAGATCATCTTCTCCTTCGTCCTGTGGTGCTTGGAGATTGCCGTCTTCCGTGGCGACGATGCCAAAATCGTCGGTACAAACGGATGGACCTTTGCAGTGGTAGGTTTCGCATACTCCTCTCGCTGGTGGAACGGCTCCAGAATAGGTAGCTGACCTGTTTCCAACGACAGTGCTTCCTCTCGGTTCCTGCGTGGATCTATCTTATCATGACACCTCGATTCGGTCGCACACGGAAGCTCGCCAATCCGTATGTCATGTTCGCGATCGACCTGTTGTATGTCATCATCTGGCTGTCTGCCTTCGCTACGCAGGCTGCCTATAACTCTGCCGGTTTCTGCGGACAGGTGTGTGGCATCAGCAAGGCCGTCGTTGGTCTGGGAGTCTTCATCACGTCCGTAACCCCCTTGGTTATGCCATCAATCATACAGGAGCTAACACATCTAACAGCCTTCTTTGGGTCGGGTCAACCCTAGTCAGCGCATACACAATGCAATACTACAACTTCCACAACACACTCCCCGGCTACGACAACCGCAAAATTGGTGGTGACAACATCGATCCCGACAAGGCGGCCTTTTCGATGGCACCCCACGATGAGGAAGCGTATGAGCGCGTCAACGCGGATGACCACGAACACGATGCCGCCGGCAGCAGCTATGACCACCCTAGCACTCGCAGCCGTTACGGTGACGGCAATCCCTATAGCGCTGATGACTTTGACGATCCCAGCCGCTATGGAGGACGACAAGACTACAACGGTGTGTTCGACACGGCGACTGAGTATAGCGGCGCCAGTGGGGGCCACGGTAGCCTTCGGGGCCACAAGTCGCCTTCTCCTGCACCATCATATGGTGGCGCGAAGCCCGAGTCATATGACGACGGCCCGGTCCAGTTCCCCACAGGCAATTACGACCGGATAGAAAGGCCATGAGCGGGAGCTGTAGACATTATGTAGGTTCCTGTGAGGGGCCGAAACCGAAATGAATACTCTGTTTTTCAGCGGGTTGCTGGTGGCTGGGATGCTTGGGTAGAGATATTTAGTCCTGCGGCGTTGAGGCGTCGTGTATTTTCTGGCATCTACAACATGGAAACGCTGGCGAGATACCAGGTGTATATAGAAGGTAGGCAAACTACATGAATGGGATCTGTTGCATTTCTTCCAATTACTCTAGAAAATCCCGATCCCGTGACAAAATGTAGTTTCCAGTGTCGCAAAACCATCCAACAACGCCTTTTTTCAATGCCCCATACATGAACCGAACATAAGGTAGGTATATATACCCACCGCTCTCAAGCTCAACCTAACCCTGGATTTTCCTGATCCTCTTGGCGAGGTCTGCCGCCGTCTGCTGCATCGGATTAAGCTTGAGATCCCTCGCCATAGCCCTCGTATCATCCCCATGCTTCGCTATCAGCGTCTCCAGCCACTCCTTCTCCCTCTCACTCTGGTATCTAATCTTCGCCGGCGCTGGGTTCTTCGCCTCTTCAATCAACGACTTGACCACATCCGTCGTACCCTCCCCATCGTCATTAATACCACCCCATTCCTCTCCGTCCTCCTCACCCTCCTCAGCCTCGCTGTCGGTGTCAATCTCGTTAAGAGGGTCGTTTAACGGGTTGTCCGCCTTACGACCTAGGATGCGCACAATGTTTCCGTCCGCATCGCGCTCGACTTTGACTTCGGAGACAATGGCCTTTTCAGCAGTGGCAATGGCGAAGGGATCGTTTTTCGATGTGCGCAGCGCCGTTCCGGTGGAGAGTTTCTTTTCCGTGCCGCCCGTGGGGGCCTTGAGGCGCGCAAGGAGGCCGAGACGGCGATAATTTTGCGACAAGGTTTCCTTCTGGTCCCTGAAATCGAAAGAAAGGATTGTGTGTAAGTATGGCAATTCGGCCTTTTGTCAACTATGGGAGAAAGGAATTGGAGGGACGGCAGTACCAGTTCTTGGCAATAATGTTGTTGCCGCGGGGATTGAGGATCTTCTTGGTCTTGTTTGTTTGTCTGATGGGCGCTCGGCCGGAGCGGCGCTTTTTCTTCTGAATTTCGCGACCCATGGCTGTGTTTTGGGGGATATGCTGCGGTGATTGAAAGAGAGGCGTCTAGGTGCAACCGTTCATTGGTGATACTGAAGGTGAAGTCCCAAATTTTCTGATTCGAGATCTTATCGATAAGATGTTTACGCTAGACTTAAACTAGTTGAAGGGTTAGGGTTGACCCACCTGCTTCTGAAGGTTGAGAGAGGGAAGTTATATTCAATATTCTTCATATATTCTTCATCTGATCTCATTACTCATTAGATAAACCTTTATAGTCTCTTGCGGCACAATGTATAGATCAGATAGATCCTCATTCAAGTCACAGCCCCCCTCCCCTTCCATTCATTATATCGTAGGGCCAAGAAAAACAGCTCGACTGTATATGTTGTCCAGTCAACAATTATTATTTCCAACGGGGCAAAGAGCAACGCCTAAGGTATAATACCTAGGCTGTTGGTGTCTATCCTCTAAATCCCTTGTCCAGGCCCAAGACTGCATCAGACTTTGAACTTCCTCGGATCCAATTTATCAATGTTGGAGCTCTTTGCCTCTCCATCAAAGATGAACTCGGACATCAACTTGCCCGTGCCTGGACCATTCTGGATGCCCCAGCAGGTATGGCCAGCAGCCACCCATAGACCTGGTACAACGGTAGGTCCTATGAGAGGGCCACTCTCTTGACCGAATCGCATGTGCCGTGGTAGATAGCAAGCTTGCTTTGCTTTGATTGGCGCAGAACCTAGCACTGGACTGACAGTGGCGATGTATGAAATGATATCGTCGCATTGAGCCTCATCAAACTGGACCTCGTCAGCAGTTTCAGGCAGTGGTACAGCGCTATCCGGTTCTCCTTGATGGCCGTAAGTATTTGTTTGCTTAGCAACTTGAGAAGTGTCCATGGCCACTTACCGCAAGCATAAGCTTCTCCAAATGGCCGAGCATATATCTCAGGGTCCACTCTCCCTTTGTGCATCCTCTTTTGGCCCTTTTTGGCTCGATGCTCAGGAACAAACTCTGGAGGGAGCTCAATATCTGTGAACACGGCATACGGGCTTACATCGGCCTCATAAACAACACTATGCGCTCGCAGTCCCTCCACTTTTGATCGAGGAAGTATACGTCCTGTCCAAGGTCCAGCAGCGACAACAATGTCTGTCACTTCAGTGATTTCTTTTGTCTCATTTGTTTCCCGATCGAGGTACTCAACTTTCTCGACCCCAAATTTTGATGTCATTAATCTCGTGACTTTGGCTTTTGTTCTCAAGCTCACACCCTCTTTCTGCGCAAGCTCGGCGATGGAGGCAGTGAAGTGGTAGGGGTGTACTTGAGCGGTCTCTGTAGCGCCTGGAGAGCCCATCTCTGCCCACCCCCTCACCACATCTCCATCCATCCAATCGAGGTCTGCTGGTAAGTCTTCATCTTGGAGAAGCTCTTTTGCTGCGTCGTCTTGTTTGGGCAATTTCTCCCATGTCTTGACCCCCTCATCCTTGAGCTTCTGTAGCTCATTCAGCCTTTTCCTCGACACCACCGCTTCAAGGCTTCCACACTTGAGTTTCCGGTAACCCCATCTCTTGGGGCCGTCGTGCTCAGCAGCGAGCTCTGCGTGCAACTTGTATGACAGTGGGACAAGGCACGCTGGATACGCCCACAGACCAAGCAGACCGCCTGCTTTGCCCGAAGCGCCGGTCGCCACAGACGGGGCCGCTTCTAGAATTGTGATGGTGTGCAAGGTGGGATTGAACTTTGGGTGGCGGGTCAGATAGTAAGCCGTGGTGCACCCGATGATGCCGCCGCCTGGAGCTTGTGGTTAGCTAGGACCTAGAAGCTTTGTGACCTGTTTTGCTGGCTGAAAGAAGCCCCTTTTGGGTGCCCAACATATCTGGATTGCTGAAGAGCTTTGGAGACGCTGGCTGCTGAAGAGAACACGGGCAATGCGAAGTACATACCGACAATTACGATGTTTCGCTTGCCATCCATGATTGGCTCTGTGCTTTTGTTCATGCACAACTCAGCTGCCTCCAAAGCCCACGCAGAGTCCAGTTGGTGGATCCCAAAGCCATGTACTCACATCTCGTCCGATGACGCAAGCGGGGTTCATTAGCAGCCTCGGCACGGATCAACCCGGAATCCGGAGGAAGTATTTTGCCGAGAAAGAATCCATCCAACAAGACGGGGATAACATCCAGATTTGATCCCTCAACCCCTGTCAAACGACATCAGCAACCTTGTTGAGAACAACAATTCCTTCAGGGCTTGCTTCTGTCAGAATCTACTCATCCATGAGTTGCCCCTTATTCGGCTTATTCCACCACATGTGTTTTGCCTGAACATATAGTTGACTCCCAAGGCGTAACAACATTAGAGCATTCTCAGATCTAAGGAATGCAATTTACCACACAGCCCAGCTTGGGTTCGGCTTCGGTTCTCATGCCTTCATGTTTGCCAGCCTCTCAATAGAATGCCATGTTCTCGCATGGTTGAATGCCCTATAACCACTGTTTCACCTTAACATTCTGTCCGGAAAACACAAGAGATTCACCACACAACTTGCCGTTCTGTCGTTCATGAGTAACTCTCTTGCCCAGATCCTAGAGTGCTTTCCTTTCATATTTGATCTGCAGTCGGCCTCCTTTCTCCTTTAGCATCATCATTGTCATCGCCTGCTTTCCCTAAAGCGGTTCTTGCTGGATTTGCAAGGCACTGACACATAACTCCTGCTCTCCCAAGTCAAGTCTCATGCACAAGATCCCAACCCACCTTCTACCATGTCCAATGTCGTCGTAATGCCTTCTTTTTCTTGTCCTACGTCCAGAGTCGAGGCATCAGGAAAGACGGCTCTTACAGACGGGTATAAGAACCGCTCGCGTTCGCTTGTGACTTTGATCTTTTTTCTTCTGTTTTCTCTCTCATAGATTTTTCTCCCCTATTCTCCCCTATGCTCCCCCATTCTCCCCCATAATATTGCCAAGAGGCTAGGCTTGAATTACCCTCACGCCGTCCTGTCAGGTCCGACATTCAAGAGGTCGGGATGGGTGTTGGCATCTCTGAGGTCCTGCGTGAGGCGACTAACCTCTCAGAGTGCCAGCTGGTTCCGGTAAGTACCACGGCTCAATTTTTTTATTTTTCTCATCTGTGTCCCTGGTATTACACTACCTCCAGGTGACGCACCCTTTTTTTCATTGCATTCGCTGGCTTGTCTGGTGTTGTGAAGAAGATAAGTTGTTTCCCCGCGTATTGGTTCAGTCTTGGGTCGTCTGTGAGGACGGTCGTTCCGTGTGCCTTGACTGTGGGCGAGGACGTACCACAGGTATAAACACTACTCGTGTTCCCTTGTGGCTTTGATCTTTTCTTCTCTTCTCTCTCATAGTGGTATTGCCAATACCATGTGTTTTGAAATAACCTCGGTCAACCAATCAGGATGTTGAAGAGGCCGGATAGGTGTCGGGGTGTTGGCGTCTCTGAGGCCCTGCGTGAGACGACTAGCCCTTCAGAGTGGGAATGACGCCGTATTTATATTTGGGAAGAGTGGCTGAACCTTTTTCTTCCTTCATAAACTATCTGGTAAAAGCTTTTCTTAATTAAACCATAGAGGATACGGATGGCCCTTTCTGTGGAAATATACTCTCGCTTTCACGGTGCTTTGGTGATAGTGGTGGTCATGACACACGTCATGTAACAAGCGATCACATCACTATCTGTTTTAGCTTTTTTCCTGACGAATTAAGTTTTGTAGCATCCGCCCCTACGCTGCCAAAGACAGCTTTATCACATTCTCTTCATGTTATCGTGATTGAGTTGCGCCTCCCCCAGCTTAGGCATAGGTCTTTTTTAGTGCTCTGTAGATGATGCCAACTTAGACATCTCCATAACGCATACGACCATAGGCAGTGGAAAACCCTGGGTGCCATTAAACTCATGTGTTGCGTTTAATGCCTTCCATTTATCTGCATCAATTACGCACTGGTTCTATTTAAATAGGAATGTTGCCCTTGTGACTCCAGGTTATGGCTTTTATGTCACTTAATCTCTGTCTTCACTCCCACGTTGCAGACCCAAAGCATCCCGACGGTCATTTAACAAAATCGGTACCGCTCTCGCTCTCGCTCCCGTGATGGATTTACTACGTTTATTGCACAAGTTTCTCCCCGGGACGAGAGTGATCTCTGCCGGGAGAGTCCCCATTCTTGAATTGCCGAACGAAATTATTCTTCTCATCGCCGACCATCTTGCCCTTCACGATAAATTTCTTCTCTCACATACGTGCCAGACCATCCGAAGACTGGTATACTGCAAATGGGACCAGGAACTCCACTGCCGATCTACCTCTGAAAGGGTCGATTTCTGGACAGGCCTTGCCTACACTATGCCCAAACACTGGGCTTGTGCAGAATGCTGCAAGCTACATGTTATCGACCCCTTAGACACACCTTTAACACCAAGTTTTCCGCGGTGTATTTTACCATCTCAACGTAGGCCGACAATCCATTATTATCACATACAACATCATTACATCCAGATTGCCTTGAAACTTTTTCGTTTGGGTATTAATCGATCATACTTGAAGAGATTACTAGCACCTTGTGCGGTCACCTCACCTATACTGCCTATGGCATATACTGCGCACCCAAAGATTGTTGGAGAACACTTTACCTTGTTTGAGACATGGGTTATCAAGAATGATAAAGGACCTGTCTCGCGAAAGATCATTGGAGAGTGCCTCGTCATGATCTGCCCGCATCTAATCCTGCCAACGTTTTGCGGTCGATTTACCTCTGACTGGGCGATGCGCATCTTCTACCCGTCGGCTGAATTTGAGGAGGACACCTCATTAGCGTTGGATTCCCCGGGACAAGAAATACGTGGTTCTTGTAATTGCTGTCCGACTGACTATTCAATCCTTGTTACCCACTCTCTACAGGGGATTACATTCAACGCCTGGCACGATTTTGGCACCTACAGCTCTGCTCTGGATCCATACTGGAGGTCACATGTTCGGGATGACCACAATAACTACCGGAAAGCGTTTCCATTTGACCGTACACCAGGGGGGATTCGAGATCTATACATCAGCAGTTAGCCCTAGAGAGTGTCACCCGAAAATGCATTTATCCGGATCCGAATAGAATGTTGTACAGTTTTTAATACCTCATGAACTCTTGCTAGGTAGAGATTAATGGAATTCTTCTTTTGATACGGTGGTTGAGAAGGCATGGGCGGGAAATATAGATACCCTATTTGCTAATAGGGTTAACTAATAGAGTATTGTGAGCTTTCACCGTTAGATTATAGCATTGTAACTACCAGTCGGATAACAGTTATCTATAGCAACGAGAGTAATTTACGGTAATCAAGTTTATCTGTGTCAATGTGTCTGCTTTATGGCCCCTGTTTTATTGTCACCCGCTAGATCGACAGTCTTTTTTAGCCGTCTAAAAAGGTCCTTCTTCATATCCTGAGGCACACACATACATTGTTCATATCTACTACATGTTTCTACACGTCTGACAAATCAAGCAAGACCTCCCTCTCTCCCTTAAACTGAGAAATGTCAAAGTACCTTCCACAGTTATAGCTGCAAGAGTCAGAAGGGTTCTTAGAAGTAAGGTCCAAATGAATAACATACCTCCAATACGCTGTTCCAGTGGCCATCCTCTGGCAGACCCAAACATACTCCTGAATCATTCGATTTAGTTCCTTGTTGTCTTTGCTCCAAGGCAATCTTGATTCAGCCTCGACACAAAACTCGTACTCTTCCCGCACGATATCAAGGACTTTATCAATGGCACCCTGAAGAGATAGATCGTAGGTGTTCGTGAAGAGCAGGCAAATATTCTCAATCTGAGAATCTCGCTGAAAAAAAACTTCTGTTAGACATAGACACGAGCCTGGAAGAACTAGGACTTGGAAACCTACAAACTCCTTTTGGAGGGAGAGAAGTTCGTTCACCAAAACGCAGAGCTTGGTGCATCCTACAATTATGGCTTCGATAGCCTCATGTCTCCGGATATCCTCCGGCAGCTCAAATGACAGAGCGAACTCAACCTGGGTGATACTTGGCCTTGTCGCAATGTCATAGCATCGGACCTTGAGGAGCTCCCATGGATCGGGGAGATCACCCTGCCGACTTGCTTGTTGTTTCGAGACGGCGTCGACATATCCATGCAGATCCAGCCTCAGGCGTTCAACTGTGATCGGTCCAAGACCTGCCCGAAAGTCTTTCAAAATGGGGTAGAGCATTTCGACACTACCCCTTGAGTTTGGCGGGGGCGAGTAACTTGGATCCGGACCGAGACAAGCATCGATGCATTCTCTTGCCTCGGCACAACATAGCAAAGTTCCTTGTCGATCGTTGGTTAGATGACCACCTGTATCAATATCTGTTTCTAATTAGCTTCTTAAACTTGTCGGCGAAATCCAGAGTCCTACCATCGTCGAAGATGAATATCTATAATCGCTTGTCAGTAAAGTCCATGACTTCAGATATGGACAGACTTACCCAGTAGAGGAATCTAGAGAGAACAAGAAGTTCGTCTGCTGGGCAATCAGGGTAATATACAGCTGCAAGAAGGGTATAGTCGCCGTAAGTACGGTGTTTGGCCTTCTTCCCCTCCTCAACGTTGACACTGCTCAGCTGGTTTAGAGGACGTTGACGTAAGGGCCGAATTGTTCCGTTCCAGACTACTTACGTCTTGAGCCATTCATCAATCTGATTGTTCACCTTGTCTACTTCTGGGTGAATGTTGCTTGGAAAAGTTGGCATGACCGACAATAAGTCCGGTACAAGAATCCGCTGATTACGTGCCTTTTCGATGAGCTTATTTCGTTCATCAAGACCATCTAAGGTTTTTGATGGGCCGCTCCTCATTCATCAGTATTTGGAAATCGCATGAATAATTACCTAGTCGCACATACCTGGATGATATGGCCCCCATATCTTGGGTCACGTTGGGGGTGAGCTGATGCTGTACTTCCGCCATTATGGAAATCTCCTTCAAAGGAATGCTCCGTAAAGAGGTAGAAGTAAAAGCTGAAAATGAGAATACGATTTCGTGACAGCTACTTAGGGCTGGCCGTGACCCTTCTTATCTACAAATGTGTATAGTTATTGTGGATAAAGCATTGCGGCTGGAACGAGATCCATGGCAATCACAATAGCTTCTGCTTTATCCACTTGATCTATTGATCCATCACCAAGTGCATGAAGTCGTTCTGGTTGGTTAGTTGGTTGAGTACATATGTTGAAAGATTTTACGTTCTACGCCCTTCATAAGATGCTCAACCAGAACCCTATCCATTAGGCTCTTGCAAAAACACCGTTTCTATGAGGCCTATCACCGGGTTTCTTCGAATTGAGCTTCCTACCATTCTTGTTTCCCCCGCTCTACTCATGTTTAGCTAGTCTCAAGAACAAACCACCCTTCATGCTTAAAATCCCGCGACTTCCCATCGGCCTTAGTAGATGTCGGGCGTTGGTTTGTGTGCGTGGTACGTGCACTCCCCCAAACAAGAAATCGGTTGGTTGGTTAGTTGAATCATTCTGCCTTCTAGAAACCCCAGTCCTCCTACGCAGTTTTATACCCTCTTAGAGAACTTCTTTACTAAAAGTATTATGCTTAGGAGATCTGTAGAGCCTGATAACGGTTCAAAGGTCACTCAGTCGTCGCTCCTATTGTCCTGCAGTAGTAATTGTATTGTTTGGTTCGTGAGGTATAGAAGTGGTATTGCGGGACCGTTCCATGGCAATGCAGTTGGTTGGTTAGTATTGGCTAGTCTGTCATCCCACCTTCTAGAAGCCCTTGCGGAATTTCGCAATGCCACTGCTCTATGTCAATATCAGTAATGGAACCACATCACAGCACATTCCTTCATTTCAAGCAACAACTAGTAACAACAGCCGGATCCGTAAACCAATGACGATATAGATTATCTAGTCATGAGCCCGGATGGTCAAGATCAATCTGTTAGCTAGTTTTCACGTATTCAAGTACCAGTTTTCCACACCTAACTTGGGATCAGCAAGAGTGTCGAATTCAATCATTTCCAATCCACCTATAAGCTTACCAACTGTTGATCTGTGATTGATACTCTAGGTAAGACCAAGAAACCGGTTTATAGCTAAGTGTTAGTGTCAGCTTTATAATACGTGACCAACACCCGAGTACCAAGCCTGCGTTGTAAGGGAGTATTTTGCAGACGTCTGACATCAGGTTCTTTTAAGGCTAAATTTTTTATACAGTAAGAGCGTTATAGTGTATGTGATGTGGTCACAAACGTACTCTTTAAATCTTGGCAAAACTCTGGTATTATTTGAAGGTATTTGACTATATACTTCACTATTGTTGATATTGGTACTCCGTAGTAGTACATGGTTTTTGTCTTGAAAAGCGTTGCAAACCTATTTCCGGCTTTTAGCAATGGTTGTGGGTCATATTTGTCGGGATATTATAATAGGCATTGTTTAATGCCGAGAATGAGGTGGATCTTTGGACAGGCCTTGAGTGGCAAAATTGTGTGATGTTCAGAAATGTGGCTTTGCATGCCCATGTTAAGCCTAGCCGTTGGGTACCATCGAGCTTGAAGCTTTATTAAAACTACATAAGAACCCAACACGAGGGCTAGGTCGGACATAAGTACTAGCTAAGTGGATGTAAGGTACATAACCTCCGATACTTGAATTCCTTTATAGTCTAGCTCTAAGATGACTCACACGACAAGAACATTTATTTGTAAAGCTAATGGTTGCTAGACCACATAAAGGTCTGGTACTTTTTTTCATTTTTTTTTCCACACGAGATGTTATGCGGAATTACTGTTGTATTACGTGAGTGGAAGTATCTTGTACTCCGTACTTATTGAGGAATGATACGGAGCTCAAAGATCTTGAATTGCTGTGGTAGTAAATAACGGATATGCGATTGCATTGAATCGTCAATAATTCTGAGATGAAAAACACAATTGTGGTAGTGATTTGCCGTCCATCCGCCACTTATTTTTGCACGTGGGGGGTCTTCATTTCGCTACTCCTTTTCTTAACCAGATTCCTTTTTTTGCTTAAATGCGAATCTGAATCATTGCCCTTCTCCTTGTTTTCTCAGGAGCGCTGTCAGCGGGATTTATCCAGGCGTTTCGAGTTGCCGACCTCAGCTGCATAGCATCGGCATTGGGGCATTCTGTCTCGGAGCAGTCGGAACAACTGACAAGATACACAAGAACACCCCATCAATCGTAAGCACTGCATAGCCCATTGGTTGCTTCCCTTTATCATGAAAAGTATTGAGACGACCGACTGAGGCTCATGAATCCGATTATTGGCTGCGACATAGATAGTACATACTGTGTGTGATATAATACATCTGTACTTCGTACAACACCAAATATTAACAACAGATATTCCTCAGGTGCATCTGTCAGAACGATAGCGTATCAACTTCCACTCACTTCACCCAGGATAACATAGCAGGGGGGAATAGCCTGCCTTCTAAGTCTCCTTCTCGAGTTCCTTCAAAACGCTTGGCTCGATTTTCTCTGGGGTGGACAGGCTGAGCCAGCGGCCCTTGATTTGACCGTCACGCCCAATCAGGAATTTCTCAAAGTTCCACTTGACATCTTGACCGAGAAACCTAAGGAGGTGACCAGCGAAGCCATCGCGATATGATCTGAGCCACTGGTAGAGCGGGTGCGCAGTCTTGCCTTTGACGTCAATCTTAGCCATGACGGGGAAGGTAACGACCACCCTATCGTCCAAGTTGCAGATGAAGTCTTGGATCTCTTTATTGGATCCAGGCTCCTGTCCACCAAACTGATTGCAAGGGAAGCCGATGATGGCAAAATTATCCGGATGTGTCTCATTTAGCTTCTTGTACATTGCCTCTAGGCCTTTGTACTGCGGCGTGAAGCCGCATTTGGATGCTGTATTGACGACGAGGACAACCTTGCCCTTGTAGTCGGACAACGAGACCTCATTTTCCGTTGCTATAAACAAGCACGCAGGTCAGTCGTGAACATTGCCCTACAGGGTGTTAGTGAGGGGCAGATGACGCTTACCATCCAGCGCCTTGAAGTCGTAAAAGCTCGTAGCGGAAGACATTGTTGACACCTGTTTTCGTGATGATTTAACGTAGTGATAGGATGCCGAAGTTTGGGAGGATTTGCGTGTGTTGTGAGGAGTTCTTGAGGAGAAAAGTCGATTATGTAGCTGGTGGCGATGTCTTATTAGTATTCCTAGCGTCGGACACGACGTCACGCCATGGCGTAGAACCGAACTGCAACTACGACCAATGGAATGGGACATTTTAGCCTAAGCCTTACTCGTATGATTCGGGCGTTGTTTTCGGCTCATACAAATACTACTACGAGTACTATCAGAAGCATTTGAATCTTGGAGGGACAATCCGTATACCTATCCAATCACTCGGCTTTCTCGGTTAGGCGGAACGGAGTACTGAATTTGTCCGTGCAGTTTTGCATCGGGAAACATTACTTATACGGGCTAGTAGTACGACTCCACTCCGTACTTCGTACCGATATGCAGAGTTCGATTTAGGCATCGGGTCCTCTAGATTCACATTTATTACTACTACTTGTAGTAGTGGTAGTAGTTGATCAAGATTATTATGTAATCGGCACATACATATCTAGATACCCAATGTAGTTGTGTCACCATTTCTGGACAGTAGAGCCATCATCTCCTCAGACTCCTTATTCTTCCCTGCGGCGAGAAGAACCTTGTCGGTGATAGGAACATCACCCCCTCTTGTGTCGAAAAGATACTCGAGTATCTCTCTACCACACCTATCGTTTTCCGCTGCGGCTAACGTCACCCCCTCTGTGATGCGAACGTTCCCTTTCCCAGCCTCAAGCAACAACGCCATCACTTCCTTGCCATATATCACATTGCCAGCTGCCTCGATAAGTGCCTTTTCTGTGATCGTGATGTCTCGCCTTTCCAAAACCGTCTTGATCATCTCCTCACCATCTCTCATATTCTGTGCCGCTATTGCAACCGTTTCTTCCGTGAGATAGGCTTCCGACGTAGCGACATTCTCCAAGAACAAGGCCATCACCTTGGAGTTTTGGCACGCTGCTGAGTTCAGAACCTTTTCTGTGACAACAATCCTGTCCCCTCGCTCCTTAAGCAAGAGAGCCACCAGCCCCTCACCACTGTCATAGTTTTTCGCTGCCTCTATCACCACTTCTTCTGTGATTTCGATCTCGTCGCCTCGTCTCCTGAGCAGCAGCGCCATCACTTCGGTTGCAAAATAGCGGTTCGAAGCTGCCGCTTTCAGCACAGACTCTCTCATGGAGATTTCAGCTCCTCTCCTGTCGAGCAGCACGTCCATTACCTCAGCCCCATGGTTAGCACATCTCGCCGCCGCTTCAATCACATCGTCCGTAATGGGGAATTGATCCCCCAACATCTCCAACAAGGCAATTGTCATATCTTTCCCCCATAAAAGCATCGGCATAGTCACGGCTTCCTCCATGTCTTCTTCGGAAAGATTGCAAATCTCAACCCCACAATCCCGAAGCGCTCGTATGCTATCAGCATGTCCCGTACCGAGCGCCATTCCAAAGACCGCATTGGTTTCCATCAGTCGTTCTTTGATGCTCTTCACTCTTTGCAGAAGTATTCGAATGACTTCTACACCTCCAGTCCCTGACGCCGCACCCACTGCCATTTCGTAATCCTCAAAGCCCACATCGGTTTGGCTATTCCTCTCGTCTAGTATCAAACTGGCAACTGGGCCTAAGCCGAGGCCACTCGCCAAAATCAGATCGGTCGAGTTTTCACATTCGTCTGACGTCCACTCGAATTCTGTCTGGAACAACATCGTTGACAGTTGTTTTCCTCGCTCTCCAGACATGTCGCAGAGTTTCCGAGCATCCTTGCATTGAGCCTGACGCCTTTCCTCTGGCTCAGAATTATAATGAGCCGACCAATTCCTCGCGGAATAAGGGATGAATGGGTATTTTTGGGCCATAGACGTCACATCCCCGGTAAAACTACTGCCGTCAATCGTCAGCAGATAGTAGATGCAAACAGATGACATGGTGGCATGTGAGTCATGGATGGGGAACTGCCCGTGCCACTCTCCTCGGTTCTTGGTGTCTGTTAAAAATTCCCGTGCTGTCAGGTGGATGAAAGAGAGCTTGGAGTCGCATACGGTAATGAAAAGGCCAGATAAATTCTTCACGACTGTCTTGAAGTTTGCACTGGGCCATAGATCTTCCTCTATAGAACCATGCGAAGCGTGGCGGTACTTGGATGATGCCATTGTCAGGGCATAATTAGCTTCTTCAAGACTCAAGGGTCTTGTTGCGGCCAAGATGATTTGAAACAGGGCTTGAGTCGTGGCCCGGTCCTGTGGTTCATCCGTGTTGTAGTTCAAGATGGTTTCATATGCCTCAGACACTTGAGATGGTAGGCTATCCAGAAGGTCTTCTATGCGTGATAGTTTACTAAAAGCAGATCGCCTTTTCTTGATAATGTCAAACGTGAGATGAAGCCAGAGATAAGTTCGGTTTTCCATTCCCTTGAGACGCTCAGCTAGCCTTTGTTGATGATCCTCGGTGAAATCTCCAGCGAATTCTTGCACCTTGGCATCAATAACAACATTGATCTCTTGGCCGATGCTGTCGGACTTGTCATCGCCATCCACACGTATGTGGCCGGGGAATTTTGGAAAGTTTTTGAACTCCGCCTCAATATCATCATACGGGCGACTGGTAATTAAAAATTTGAGCCTGGTGCGCTGCCATCCAACAAAATAAAAGGAGTTGAGGGCATTGAGCAATTGGGCTCTGCTCTCAGTGGCGCATTCGTCGAGTGCGTCAAAGACGCAAATGATCTCCCCAGCTTCAGGTGTGTTCGCACAAGCCAGTAATATCCTCCACAATTCCGAGAAATTGTGCTTCAATTTTTCTCCGTGATTCTTGTGACTTGTGAGCCCGTGTTTGATCAGATTTCCCGTCGAGTCTTGCGTAAAGAGTTGATGAAGAATTGCTGATAGTGCACTGCAAACATCCATTTGACCATCGATGCCGTCCTGAAAGAAAAAGTAACACACAGTGGAGGTAGTGATGGCCGTAGACAGACGCCCCTCATCAATTAAAGCGCGTGACAAGACCGATTTACCGATGCCTGGGCATGCGGACGCCCATAGAAGGCTCGATGTGGACTGTTCTCGCCATTTGCGAAATCCATCGTCGCTGAAAAACCATTCACAAGTACCTTCAACCCTTAAGGGGTTAATGTTCTTGTAATATTCGTAGTCTGTCGCCAGGTCACGAAGTAGGTCGCATTCCTTTTCGTCGTCATACAGCAATTGCGTGTGATGTTGAAGATCTTTAAGGCCCTGGCGGATATTGGCAAGGATGGTTTGTGATTCCTGCATCTCTCGGAGTTGGAGATCCTGCTGGCGCTGAATCTTCACTTTCTCAACTTCAGATACCAATCGACGGCAATGGCTGTCCAGGTCGGCAATTTTCTTTCTTTTGCCTTCCCACGCATTCGCATCACCTAGCTTTTGCCAACTCCGGGTAAGCTGAGCGCTAGATAAATGGCAAATGACCCGCGCTTGATATTCGGTGATATGGGAGTAGAGTGTGGTCAAAGTTGCCAGAATGTCTGCGTGATAGGGCATGATATTGCTCTCCTCATATATCCTCCAGTACATTTGGACATGGCTGATATATTCGAAGCCATCGAGCATAGCCGCATGTTGAATGTTACCGCTTACGATGAGGGGTAAGAGGATCGACACTCCAGACCATGCCAGGCCTGCGTAGGGCTGGGCGCTGAAGGCTTGCTTGACGACTTGATCGGACCAGAGGAGAAACTTGGTCAGTTTCTCAACCTGTGCCCGGATCTTAATATCTTTCTCTGAAGAAAGAGGAATTCGCCACTGCTTCTTCTCGCGGTCTGCTAACAGTCGGCCCACCAAGTGCTCCACGGAAGCGATGCTTGATAGGTCCTCGTCAACTTTGTCGCCAAAGAGTGTGTTGAGGTGCTTCGCGAAATCTGCAGCAAGCTCAGGCTCTCGCGTTTCAAATTCCCGATATGCTGCAGCATACAGGTCCTGATCTTCTGCATCGCCTGCAGGTGTCGTTGCGGCTTGAACGAGATCGGTATCCGTTGTTTGGGCCACATGTTGTGAAGTCTCACCCGTATATCCAGATATATTCGGGGCGGTAGGCACACGGCCGAATAACTCGGTGTACCGTGATGGCAGTGGTCTGAGGGCCGGTTGTGAGGCATCCGACGAAGTTGGCACAGTCGGCTGTTTCGTCCGTTTCTTCTTCGATTTGAATAAGCCTCCTAAAGAATCCTTCAAGCCGGACATGCGCCTCATCTTTGCAAAACGAACAGATCCGAATTCACTTGGGTGCAATGCCAAAAATTGTTTCCGGGACTCTCCTCCAGAACATATAGCGGATAACCGTTCGGATGAGCGGCCTGATACTGCGGCCTGTGTGGCAGTACAGGACATACAGCCTTGTTAGTTGTTGGTTGTTGATCCATTCCCCCTGTTGCAGTGCATTGTCATCATGGGTCCTGTATTGCCCATGCGGCTTTCTGTCTGCTGTATGAGTCCGCGTGGCTCTCATTGCTTAATATTACGGTTGCTGCTTTAACTTGCTGCTATTTCTTGGGATTCTTCCTATTGCTTTAGAGTACTCCTATCGCTCATAAAGGGAGTCTCAAGACAGGCGTCTGTTGAGGCCCTCATCAACCTAGTGCCAGCATTTTGTATGAGAGGACCACTTGAGGACGGCGCGTAACTGCCCGCATAAGGCGTTCCAGAAGGCGTTCCAGAAGGCGTAATGCAGACAAGGACCAATAGCATCTGTGGGATATTGTCCAACCGTCAACGGGAAGCGCTCAGCCATCTAGGCAACACGCGCCTTTATCCACATGACAAACAGTCTAAAAGACTGATTCGTGGATAAAAAAAGAGTCGCATGTGGATCATTCTTGGTGAAGATTGTGTGGTCAACATGGATTGCTGCAGCATGGGTTTCGCTTGCATCGCAGCAGCCCAACAGCCCTGCAATTCTCGGGCGATTAATGATCTACGCCGAGAAACAGCACAAGGCATGAATGTGCGAGGAAATAGCTGTTCTTCGGCAGGAATTTTCAAGGCATCAACCGCGTAGAAGTACAGCAGAAAGCCATGAAGAATCTGTTTGTTCTCTGATAATTTTGCCCTCGAATGTTAACGCGTAGCTAGCATTTGAGGGCAGCAAAACCTTCTTTTTTCTCCGATCAAGGCTTGATCGTATCGGAGCTCGAATACGAAGTACGGTGCTTCGGTCTTTGGCCGGTATTGAAGCAGGGCTGGTGTGGTGGAGTTTCCTAGCCATCTTATGTACATATATTACCATGCAACCTTGGAACCTTGAGGCTTCACACAAGACTATCGGTGTGGTATGGATAGGCAAACCCGAAAGATTATTGAAGAAATTGATGTTTTTGTACTTCGTACGAAGTACTTCGTAAGATTTATGAATGTGTCGACGTGGTTCGAGATGAAATGAAGGTCTCCATTGCTCCAGCCAAAATTCCGACTCAGTGTCTGTTTATAGTACTACTATGTATAATGCGAAAACAAACTATCCCCTCGATACATGCATAATATCAACGATGCTTCATACCTAGGTATCCTAAAAGGTGAGGAATCCTTTGGAGAGTCCTTCGTACTACGTAGATATAACGAAGACTCTTCTAACCCCCAGCACGGTGAAGACGAACATTACCTACTGAACCACCAGCCTCGCCAACCAAAAGACTTTGCAATTCTCGGGTCATGGAGTAATGTGTGCTCAGATACGAAGTAGTTTGCGCAGATCAGACTTGGCGCAGTTATAAAACTCCGAGCCCATTTACCTCTCGGATAAGTCGTCCATTTAGCAAGGATGGTGTTCCCAAACTTTCTCGCATAGGGAGAGATGACGGACTGATGAACTATCCGAGCTGAGGTTTCCGAGAAGAACGCCATAGTACTATATTTCTTCGGCTACGGTAAAGGGACAATCAGACCTTCCCGCCGAGTGGCTGCGTTGTCATACGTCAACCAGCATATTTGTTAATACGGAAAAGTGCTTGGAATTAAGGTGTGAGTCTTTGTGGCGTAACACGAGACCAATATTCCCAGCTCGCACACAGTGGCGGGGGAAACGATGATGCTGGGAGCCGAGTCATCTATGGGTAGTACTTCGTATTCCTCGATCTCAATGCGCGTCGGATCGCATGTTTCGTGGTTTGGATGAGGTAACTACATACAGAGTATACGTATTCGGGACGCCATAGATGGACTATAGGCGTTTGTTCGCTCTCTGCTATTGGGGGGCATCAGATCGGACTGTATCCTGGTCTTTTCTCGATCAGAGCAGACGACACTGAGACACCAGACAGACAATGGCAGAGACAATGACCAACACATTACGAGTAAATCATACGTATCATCTCTCGCCGCCAATTCCCTGGTCTGGGAGTTCCTTGTCAATAACAGAACTAGAGAATGGATAGGTGGAAGATATTGGCTGATTGATGTCGACTTGAAGGTGAAGCCTGACAGACGGTAGGGTTTTAGTGACCGTCACCACCATTTATGAGCCACAACCTTTTTCCCACAGGCTTCCTGGAGGCAAATGTGGCGAGGGATAGGCGGACCCTGCAGGAGGCACAGTGCTAGCAGAGCGCTAAGCAGAGGCTATGCAATTTACAGGATAGGCATACATATTGCCTAATCGGGGATATTGCACGACAAGAACCGAAACGCGGTGGCTTGAACCTTTTGGCGACTTCACATTTTATCCCCCGTCATCAATTAATTAACATCCCGTCTTGTCATCAACAGCAGCCATTGATAGCGAAGACGCAAGTACCCCCCCCCGTACAGAAGAGAGGGGGAGAGAAGGGGAGAGAGAAAATGGAGTCTGTCAGCATCCGCACTTGGCAGTTGGCAGGGTTTACTTCTTCTTCTGCCGTCCGTTAGGTATCCAGTCTGTGTTATTATCGTCTTCCCCCTTTTTGCCGATCCCTGAACTGATTTTGAATCCATAACTCCATGTTACCCGAAACCGTTGCCAGCCATTTTCCATTGCTTAGCCCAACTAACCCTCTCCTGTTTCTTTTCCGGTTCTCCCTCCACATGTCACTAGTGGCTGTTTGTCCTCAAGCCACCCCACAATGGCTGGTTGAGATCTGCGTCAAGCGATCCAATGCTATGTACTCGTACTCTACTCGTATGATGGTTGATCTTGTTGATCTTTGTGTGATCAGTTCAGAGTCAAGGCCAACCCCCAACACCATGGGGTTCTGAGCCGGTCAATATGCACAACTCCATCATTGGCAAATTTCCGCTCAGAGATAAGGATCTTGCTTCTCGGCAAAATCTAAAGACATTCTACAGAAACTGCTCATTTCCACTATGCACCCATTATGCACCCCGCCTGCCTTGGCAGAACGGATAGAAACATGTTGGCGTAGCCTCGATGTCGGCCTACCGGCTAGTAATACGACGAATAGTATCACTATTCGTCGTCCGCTGCCAAACATGGGACCCACGCTTTCATCATGATTCATGTGTGTTGAGCCGGTAGCGAGGCTCGCTGTTGGCCTCATATCCCCCGTACGACGCTAAATCGCTATCCACTCCTCAGCTCCTTGTTGGGTCCATCGTCCAGGGACGGTATACGAGTATAGATGTTGTGCCCTGTTCCGTCTCCCTTTTAGAGGTGATCCCCTCCCTTTTGCCCATCAGAGTCACTCCTTTTCTTCAGCTATCCAAGGTCCTTTTTAACTTGATTGCGTCTCGTTTGCCGGTCCCTCGTTACGCCGGCATTCAACACTCGAGCAGCATTCAATATGCGTTCCGCTCTTTACTCGGTCGCGGCGCTGCCGCTGGCGGCCCAGGCGCTACTTGTCGTCGACGATAACCGCTTTGCCCAGGAACCAGGATTGTTGCGATACCCCATTATGGTCACTGGCGGTGCACCCGCCAAGAGTGTGCGCAAGCGCCAGGAGAGTACCGACCTACACGCCCAGAAGATGGGCTTCTTCTACACCATTGAGATTGCCATTGGTACTCCTGCCCAGACTGTCAGCGTCAACTTCGATACCGGCTCTTCGGAGCTGTGGGTGAACCCCGTATGTAGCAAGGCTACCGACCCGGAGTTCTGCGAGGGTTTCGGCCGATACACAGAGTCCAAGACCTTCGTTGACACCAAGGCCCCCGGCGGTGTCAAATATGGAACCGGCTATGTCGACTTCGACTATGGTTACGACTTTGTTCAAGTTGGCTGTAAGTTTGGGATTCATTGAACGACGAGCAACACCATTGGATATGGCATTGGAATGATGGTCAGTAAGTGCTAATATGATGTTCTATAGCCGCCAAGATCAGCCAGCAGCTCTTCGGCGTTGGTACGGACAGCCAGTTTGCTTCCGTTGGCATCCTCGGAGCTGGCCCCGACCTGAACGGATGGGACAGCCCTTACCCTTATATCATCGACAGCCTTGCTCAACAGAACTTCACCAAGAGCCGAGCGTTCAGTCTTGATATCAGAAGCATTGGCAGTGACCGCGGCTCTGTCATCTTCGGCGGCATTGACACCAAGAAGTTCTCTGGCCACCTTGAGAAACGGCCCATTATCCCTGCTGAGGAGTCTCCTGATGGCTACACCCGCTACTGGATCTACATGGACGGCATGACCGTTACCACGGAGGACGGAACGACTCTACCTGTTTTCGATAAGCCCAACGGCCAGGCCGTGCTTGTTGATAGCGGTTACACTCTCAGCACCCTCCCAGGCCCTATTTTCGAGCAGATTCTCAAGGCTTTCCCCTCTGCTAAGCGGGGCGATAACTCTGATGAGTACACGGTCGACTGCAACATTGGCAACACCAACGGCACAGTCAACTTCAAGTTCGGCAAGACTGTTATCCACGTCCCGTATAATGACTTCATCTGGAAGCAGCCCCAGCACGGCATCTGCAAGCTGGGTGTTGCTCGTGATGACGATTTCCCTGTTCTAGGAGACACTTTCTTGAGGGCTGCCTACGTCGTTTTCGATTGGGACAACCGAAACATTCACCTGGCCAACAACGAGGACTGTGGTTCCAACCTGCTCCCTATCGGCAAAGGTGTCGACTCTGTTCCATCTGTTACTGGTGACTGCGGTATTCCTGTCGCAACCTCAACTTCGGTCCCTGTCACCACCAAGTCGCCGGCTACCTTCACATATAACGGTACCTCGAGCGGTGTCCTCAACACCACTCATGCCGCGACTGCTACAACTTCCCTGCAATGGCACAATACCACGTCGGCTCTATACACGACGACTGCTGCTCCGACTTTAACGTCCACCGTCACCACCTCTCGGACATACACCATTACCTCATGCGCGCCTACCGTCACCAACTGCCCTGTCGGCCACGTCACGACCGAGATCATCACGTCTTACGTCACCTATTGCCCTGGTGAGGGTAACACTCCGGCCACGAGCTCGCCTCACCACCCCGAGATCACAGCTACCTACAGCATCCCTCGCACGTACACTTGCAGCAAGGGCCAGACTACCTGCGCCAGCCAGAGCCCTGTACATGTTATCACCGTCTCTCCTATCGTCACCCAGACTGTCCCGGTCACAGTCCCGCACTGCACCACTTGCGCTCCTGTGATACCCAGCTCCTCCGCCATTAGTGCTACTCCGATCCTGACTTACCCTACTGGGCCGGCTGTCTCGTCTCCTCCGGTTGTCACCTACCCGGCTGTCACTCCTGCGCCTTCACCTGCCCCTACCGGTGGCCTGAGCACTGGTGTCGCTCCTTGCAGCACTTGCGGACCTGTTTCTACTCATCCTTCCACTCCCACCATCACCGCCGGGGCTGCTGAGATGTTCCGAGCCCCTGCCATCGCCGCCGTTGTTGCTGGTGTCCTGGCCGCCGCTCTGTTGGAAATGATGTGAATATGGGAGGAGCCACTTACAGCCGCAGGTCGGGAATGAAAAGGGAGAAGTGCAAGTGAAGGGGGAGCAGGAAATGTACATGTGGTATATGTGTTTCTTTTGCTGTGTGTATTTTGGATATGAGCGAACCCGTAGGTTCCCTGTACACCAACGGCTTGCAATGTGTATTTATATGTTCAGGGACGTCGACGTTTCTTTTCCCCATTAGAAAGGCTCCTGTGCAAATAGTCAGGATAATTGAATGTAGATTTACACAATGCCTCGGTTTTTCTTTTCCTTTAACTCTCAAAAACTATCATGAAGCATGGTGTACAAGTATGTCTTGATCTTGACTGGGTGCAAGAACGCCTGGGTCAAACAACCGCCTCGACGAGAGAAGCTCGGCCAAGACAAACCTACGAGTGCAATTAGCCGTTGAGGACAGATTCTATACGATCTTTGGTATACCATCTCCATCAGAATGCAATATTCTACATACTTCCTACGAAAGTCAACGTTCGTGCATTCACATTTTCCACCCCATCCTATCAGACAGGCACCTACCTTACCCTGGATCATCACGATTCACAAAACCAGATAAAACAAGAACGCAAAACCCGTACAGTGCATATAGCAAGACTCCACGACATGAGTGATTTATGCAATCAAGTCAAACCACGCCGCCTAATTTTTTTTTCTCTCTCCCCTTGCAACTCTCTTGGCAACGCTTCTAGGGGTCAACCCGTCAATCCCAATGCAGGGTTCGACAACGTGGGCCAAGGCTTTCACCATTCTGATGCAACATGCCGTTTTCCCCTTTCCCCTGTTGAGCCTCGCTCCCTCTTATCTTTGTTTTTCTTCATGTCGGTTAAAATATTAGGTCCAAGTACCTGGTTTCTTTGGGAGATTTGTGATGTTCAGGGTCTAGATAGGTGGAGTGGTCATGTTGCATGCGATCGACATAGTAATACATGCAACGTCCATCACATCACAATGGCTCGGGTAACCGGAGAATGGTAATTTTTCCGGGCTTATAAAGCCGTCATTTTGCGTTTAGTATTGTTTTCAAGCGAACACGGCTAAATTTAAGTTAATTCTCCTAGATCCTCGTAAAGTGAAGCAGTGTCTGATCCTTTCATCTATCGTGTGATGCGTACGATGTGTGCGATGTGTGATACGCTCAATACGCGATGTCACTAATAATACGGAATACTACTAATTATCGGGTCTTTTTCCCTTTCGTACTGTACCTATTTTCGGTGTATTACTTCGTCAACACCTCTCCTATCTAGTTTCACGATCCTTTTCTCTATCGCACGAAAAGCATTCCCGGTGGCTTACCCGATGTTTCTCGCCTATTGCCTCCGAGAGATCAGCCCCCAAAAACCCAATCGTTTTGAGTTGAGATGCAAGGAACGGCACAAAAGGACATTACCTACAGTGCCTTGCTTTATGCATCAATAAAAAGGCGCGAACTTTGCTCCGTAGCGCCCCTCCAAATTCCCACCTCGCCTACGGAGTAGTATCTTCTTATCCGATGGGCTTTTTCCACTTCTTCGGCCACCCTCTGCGCCGCCATTGTGTGAGTGGAGCAGCGTCAAAAGTTCTGCAGTGTACTCCGTAGTACGGTCTATACATAGTAGCCGTGAAAGAAAAAAACGATTTTGTGCGATAAGGTGAGGACCCTCTGAGGGAGAGGTAGTAGCACCTTTTTTCCCCCTCTCAACCTTCGAGGGCGTGTTGTGGCACTTGTTGCATGAACCAAGGATGCTTGAGGATCGGCGGTGCGGGAAAGGGGTCATCTTTTTGAGACACCCCTAGTGAGAAGCCATAAACCCACCACTCCCAAAAGAGTTCATGGGCCGGCCCGAGACTGTATATGCGGCATAATGGGGGAGAAGAAAGGAGGAGGAGGAGGAGCATGAATAAAAAGGACAGGTTGGCTAACAATTCACTTGCTCTGCATACTCCGTTCTTGGGGAAGGATATGGGCATCCCACCATCATAACTGAACTCACCGAAATCGAACATCAGATGATTCATATCTCCTCTCAATCATCGCAACCCCCTCAAACCCTAGCTAGGAACTGAAAAGGCGGAGAAGAGGGAGGGCAGTGCTGATCGGCAGGGACATTTTCAGCGATCCAGGCAGAGCGACAATAGTACTTCGCATTCCCCTGTTACATCGTACGGCTTTCTAGCCCTCCAAGCGTTGGGGAGATTAAGTCCGCAGGGGATTTCGAGGGAACTCCCAAGCTCACTACCGATCTCTAGTCGGTGCGAAAGAACTTTCGAAAGAAGCTTCACTCAGGGTACCAACCCTAGGCCAAGATCATTGACACACTCAATGCAAGTCGTTGGGACGAAGCTTGATCTGTCAGATGCCTAAAGATAAAGCACAAACCCACCGTACAGTAGCTAGCTGCCTTGGCTGTTGCCAGTGGCGCAAACTGGTTACGCGACATCATCGGCTCAGTGTATCTCTAGACAGCCGAAGCAGATAGATGAACGGGGCTTTGCTCGGGGTCACTCGGCCCTCCTACTTATCAGTGTGTCCGGGAACTGCGGGTATCAGTGTTACCCACATACTTGGTCTATCCCCAGTCTTTCTGCAAGGTCCTGGTTGCACAAGATTAAGCAAGACATGACGAACAGAAACCCATCTCCAGGATGATGGAAATTGCTCATGAATGGAGAGACCAAATTCATGTTACCCCATATCAAGGCCCGCCACCATGTTGAGTTAGTGTGGGTAAGGCATGTTACCATCTTCCACAAGGTAGGGAGGCTTCCATAGCGTCCTCACGAGGCTTGTCGAAGCTGCGGTGGCACCCCAAGCAAACGTTTTGATGTAGCGTTCCATGTTCATGTCGCATAAGGACATGTTACCGCAGCCCGCCAAGCTCTGGGGTACAGACGCCATCTTTTGCTCTTCCAAGCTTACCAAATGCCGGGGAGGGGGGGGAGTGAACAGGTTCCACTATCATACTCCTCTGAAAGTCGTTGACTGTCTCTGTTAATGGACGCTACTTTGGTCCATCAGAGCATTGGGTGCCATGACGAGAAGGGAAGGAGATCCGGCACTTGGTCGATAATAGTATTGCTTTTGTCAGCCGCTCGCCAACTCTCCTAGTTTCCGAGCCATCGTCGGCTGGCATCGCCTCATCCGGTGCTACAAGTGCGGCCAAAAACAGAGGATCTCGATCGGCCGCAAACTCCTCTTTCAAGCACATATGAGAGAGGGATGCAGACATATTTGCACTTTTTCTGCTGACGCTGCAATGTTCAGACTATGGAACATATACTCTGTAGTCTGGCATGTATACTTCGTACTAAGCCAGGTGTAAGCATGCTTCGTATCACCGAAAAGATACGAAGTTGACATAGCCTAAAGACGAGTGACAATCCGCTTTCCATGGTTGCTTACCTCTTTCCCGGCCTGTCTGCTCCGAAGTCAAGCCATGGTTGCTGGCCCACCGCTAGCTGTCGGTGGAGTCTGGGGTTAAACCCCTTGATGGGACTTGCGCACCAGATACATGTATGCCTTACAACTCTAAGAGTTATACGCGTGGCGTTGAAGAGGAGGGTCAAAGGTGGCCGCTTTCGGTACATTATTTGTGAGATTTATTGCTGGCGATGTTGGGTGGGTGTCATAGCTATGGCTTTCCAATCTCCATCGGACTGAAGGAAGACCGCATACAACTTGAGAGTGAAAATCCGTTAAGGTATGTAAGTATGGTGACCCTGTATCAAGAGGACGCGAGCAAATCGATAGTCTAGCCGCTTGTGGCGTAGCCATCAGTATTGAACCTGCATAACATGCCAGGGCGTGGCATGGGATGAAGAGATGCAAGGTGCGCCAGCTTTGTGCCGAACCCCGTGCCTCTCATGGGAGAGGCTATTGACGGCGATACTCCAGGTCGGGGGCGATCAACGGTGGGTGTGGTGGTGCTAAATGTGAGTGTGTAGAAGTTCTTTGCGGTAAGGGAGCTTGTTCGCTTACACTCTTTTTCATGCGTCGCATGCGATGCTATCACAAGACAGTCCGCGGCTCGCTTGGCGTCAGAGTGCGAGAAATGCGATGTACATAGTACACGAATCTGCACACGTAAGTAAATTCCATCGTATTCTCATGCCGAAACGAGGTGAGGACGTGAAAATGCTGCCTGTTCTATTAGAGGGGAGACGGGTGTACTCCGTATGGCTACGGGTATCTGTATTCGATTCCATCGTGGTGTGTTGAGTCCAGAGTAGTCTAATATGTAATACTCCAGGTATGTAATAACAGTCCGATGCTTCAGTTTAGAAGCTAATAGCAGGGGGGGACATTTGTGGTAGAATAGTTAGGCTGTGGTTTAAAGACTTGGCTTTGGCTCTCCCAAGTCGCCCAGGTTATCGATGGGACGCTGGTGACAAATTGAAATCAATCCCATGGAGATTCCACGTGTCGATGATACACAGAGATGCACCCGGTTCACAGGAGATGTTGTGGAAATCATCAGAACGGACAGAAGGGGTGTGCGCAGGCTGCCTCCGTGACCACAACACTCATCAGGGTTCATGACCCCCGCCGGCAATGAGAGATGGGATCTGAAATCTGAAATAATAGAAGCTGGCCATCCCGTGCATAGAGTTTTTTAGGTTGTCGATCCAGCGGGCGCCAGTCAGATTCAACGTGTCAGCACTACGAGGATAGCCGCGACGTCGTTCTGCCTAATTCCTTCTGCGCCTTCTACGCAGATAAAGAGCGCCAGGAATAACGCAATGCCAAGGCCTACTACCATTGATCGTATGTGGTATGTAAAGGAATCTGGCGTCTGGTCAGTACGGTGAAGGATGGTGCGGACGCCATGGCAGATCCATCTTTGCGGGGAAGAAGTCAGCCGACAACAGTGTCTGAAAGTCTGGGGAACATGCGTCTCGCCAATGTCCACTTGCAACACGACCAAGACGCTGGATCCCCGCCGCATGGCGGGTCATCATCGGACTGATTCGTGTTGGATTTTCAGTAATACTCCGCACACGCCCAGGCCCTCCAGCCAATATGCCACCAGTCAGAAACTCGCAACTCAACCCCAGAAAATTAGGCTTGCATTTGCTCTTGCACCAAGGATGCCAAGATGCGTGCCCAGTAGGAGTGGTGGTGGTGGTGTCCTCATACGCATACATGCTCCAAGCTCTGCAGTCTTGTCTGACTATGCACACCTCGGTGATTTGGGCAGCAGCAGATGATCGGATGACGAAGTATGTAAGCCCATGTGTTTTTCCCCCAGTGGTTGTGGAGTTGTTGATTGGCGCCATGTCGCGTGGTTGACTGAGACATTTTGACGTTATCTTGCGGCGTTCGACATGACGAGACTGCATACATAGACATGCGTACGGAGCTGCCTAGGGTGAAAAATGCCAATGTGGTGGCAACCAGTAAGAATGGTGGCAGCTGCGGGATGTGCTCCAGGGTACCTGTGGTATTGGCTGCAACGTTGTACTCCATAGGGTGCATCCCTTGTGGGCCAATCACCGCACAACGATAGTCCCGATGTCATCTGTCAAGTATTACTAGTAGTAGTTACTTGAAAATGCCAACCGCCAAATTCGAGGGTCGCGGGGAATGAAGCCGTTCGACAGCCCGATAACTAGGCCATCTGGAGGCAGTACTAGCTGCTCGGGGGGATTGATAGCAAGACTGAGCTCGGGGGCCAACCGTAGCTTCGACCGTCAATAGGACGGACCGGTTGTGGAATCACCGACTGTTCACACTAGGCTGCTGCGTTTCCGTATCTTGTGACGTTGACGGAGTCTTCGTACTCCGTAGAGGATGTGGTATTCGTACCGACTGAGTGGTGATGGGTGAATGTTCATCCGTGATAACGCAGGTTCCCGACTTTCTTCGCCGTGTCGCGGTGGGCTGCTGCTGGTCATTATCGGAGGCTAGCCGCCCTGGAGACACAGGCTAGGTATTATTCGAATCACCCGTTGTTGCCCTTGATTGGGTCGTAGTACTAATAATAATCCACAGAACTCGATAAGCCTCCCGGCATTTGGGGTCGAATCTGGGCTGCCAAGAACCAGAAAACTGCCAGGCCAAAGTATGTATGTATGTATGTATAGCTTTTCCCCAATGTCTTGCCAAGTCACCGTTTGGTGCTTGTCTGATGGGACCCCGGCTTGTCGTCGTGTGGTTGTTGGGTGGGTGAGGATGGCTGGCTGGTCGGAGCTGAGGAGCAGGCGTGCTGTTTGTCTGTGCGGACTTCTTGGCCCCGGCACCGCATTACATAAGCCCACAGACTCGGGAGCTACAGCGCCTCGAACAGCCTCGGTGCCAAAATCAGCAAAAGGTAAGCTCGGAGCGTACTTTTTACCCCTCCCCTGCCGCTTCTTCTGCCATTCAAATCGATAAGGTTGAAGATAAAGCGCTAGTAGAGCTCCGATGTGTGTGGCTCTGCCTGTTTCCAGGCACAAGCGGCCAACTCAACACCTGATGCGGATCGATCACCTCGGCATCAAGCGCCGTTTGTGCCAATCACCATTCAATCCAAGGGTGAGTGTGCGTGGACTTCGTTAGTGTCACCCACACTCACCACCACACAAGCAGCAACCACCGCTTCGCTAAAGAAGCCAGGCCAGACCCGGAGGGACTTTTTGAAGGGGCCGGGGCTTACTCGTAGACATCGGGATAGCTTCGCTGGGGCTGGGCTTCCATGTGCTCTTGGCATCTTCTAGCGGTGCGCTGCACCACTAAACTCGAGAGCCACAGTGCCACCGACACTGAGCTATGCTTTGCTGATAGCGAGCCGGGTCTACGCCGTATATGCGGTTCCTTTGAACCTTCTAGCCACGTAATACTACCTATCTATATCCTTAATTTCAGGGACCCGATCTCAATCCCCCCTCCCTTTGACAGCTTCGCATAAGCACGTTGATACTCGTACGCATAGAGTAATGACGCAATCGAAGGGGGGGTTCAAAGGCTTGGCCGGTGCTTTTCGGGACGTCAACTTTGTTCCTGGACTAAACGAACTCGCCCAAGTGGTGAGGCCCGCACCGCTTGGCCTACCACCTCTTCTGAGAAGCTTCAGCTTCAGCTTGCACCTCAGCGTGCGGAGAACTTGGCAATGGATGTACGAGTAATCGTCGTTTATGACGAGGAGGAGGGAGAGGAGCAGTAGTCCGTATTACTCTCCATCACATGCCTCACATCGCTGTTCCTCGTCTCTTATCATCTCGATACTGCTACTAATGACCGTCCGCGCTGATGAACATCTGCAGAGTCATGAAAAGAGGGAAAGCGGCTCGGAATGCGCCACCACCCCTTTCCGTACCCATAGCCTTGGGTCTCACGGGCACTTTTTGGTGCTAAGAATAAGTGGCTGATTGTTATTGACGAATATTCTCCGTTGTTTCACTCCGAGACATCACGATCAATGGACCCGTGCAGGCAGAAGTCCCTTTGACAAAATACCATGACCAGGTCGGCGGACAGGAAATTGAAGGCACAGCTGATACATGTTGCATATGGGGGAGCCCAACCGTCAGCAAAGACATGCCAATGATTTGCGAGAAAGGAGAAAGGCCGACTCAAGTGCCATGCGCATGGATCGGCTTAGGGGTTTGTTTGGTGGATCGCAGAAAATGATCTACGGCTTGGAGCCGCCACGTTTTTGGTCTCATCCAGTCACGTTGCCAAACCCTGATTTTGCCGGTAAGCAGGTGATGAAATACCGGAATACTAATGGCGGGACCCCACTAAATCACAAGTTTGAAGAAAGGAGGGTGATGATAATGGACGGATAGCAGACGGATGTTCGCCGTACGGGATTTGATGCCGTTCGGGGGTGGTCGGCGCATTATTTGGTCTCGACTCATCATCAAAGCGGCAGAAATGGAATTTTCCCGAAAGGCCGTCAAGTGCCAGGCGCGAAAAATAGCCCTGATGAGCTGGAATCCCCGTAGGCATGGATCAACACTGCATTCGATTTCACATGGAGCTGCGACAAACAGGGGTGGATGACCAGGACCAATGCCTGAACGACATTGCAGCACGATCTCATGGCTTGTGAACCTGGGAACCCTGTCTGCCTGACACACACTTGTCGCCAAAATTACCTAAAGCTGGCCATGAATCTGACGAGTCTGACTGTGAATTATTACGACGGAGTCATTGAGAGGACCGCAGGACAATTCAAGACAATTTGTTATTAATAGTATCTTAATTACTGATGGACGTAGAGAATATGGAGACGATTGAATCATGACACAGCGATGGCAAGCGGAATGGAATAGAGCCGGCGCAACTTACTCGTTTCTGATGTTGGAACGATCGACATGCTCTCATAGTACTCGAAGATAGTATCAATTACCTCCCTCCACCTACGGTGTGCTCGTCAAGACAGGTGGGGGCTGTGGTGGGGAAGGGGAGGGGTGTGCAAGTAGACTACTATTTTGACTATCATTGTGCACCCACTAGGTGGATCATGGAGAGAGGTGCGTTCCGATACGGTGTAAATACGGTGACGGGCTTGAATTCCGTCTATTTGTCCGCTTTCTATCGAGGTGGTAGTAGGCGCAGGGCAGCAAAATAACATGTGCAAAACCGCCGACAGTACACCGTAACTCTGACACTGACAGGCAACGCCTTGTGGCTAATGCTAGCGAGTAGTGTACGCCGTACATATGTTGACAGCACGCCGTGACCGGTTACCTAGTCGTGGCAGCAGCGGCGACATCAGATGACGCTGGGGATTGTTTGCCGCGCAGTCCAATGGCGTGTAATGCCTGGCCACACCTCGGTATCGGTACCCTTCCAGGCCACCTCTTCATTCAGCAGTTGAACAGCTTATTGCCGCCGCTTTGTTTACATCGGCGAGAACCGCTGATCTACGATCATGGCAAGATAAACGATGAGATGGACGCAGGGATTTGCAGATCTGCGAATTGAGACGGCGAAGGACGCTGGATAAGTGCCGATGTCGGCACATACGAGCACGTGTAGCACGGAGTAGACAATAAGCATAAGGTACACTATTATTAGTAGCACACCTAAATATTCCGAATATTTATGCCGAGTGTTAGTCGTCCGAGGGAGGAAGAAGTACGAGATCTGTGAATGCCAGTCATCCATCCGCACGGAACACATACATACATGCAGCAAACATTATTGCATGACATGCTGGACAGCCACCGAGGCGGTATGGATAGGAATTCGGGTCCCGCACGTGGCGGCGGCCGTTCTGTTGAACGGTCATCATTCCAGTCCGCCACGTATAACCCACGAGGCCTTCCGTTCCCGACAAATCGGTTACTTGCAGTGACTGACGGGCGATTCGGCTTGCCAATGACTGGCTTTCTATGGAGAACTTTTGTCACCTGCTGGCTGCAGAAGAGGAGATACACGTACATGCAGCGTCAATCATCAATACATATGCACGACAAAATGCAAAGCTTGTTGACTAGGGGTGCAAAAAAGGCTCATTCGCCTCGCACATCACGCAACAGCAGGGAAGAGAAAGAAAAAAAAAAGGCAAAAAGGTCATGCGAAAAGCATATCCTAGCATCAACTCCCCATAATAGTATACATAGGTACAGAGTACACAACACGAAAAATAGAGTGAACACTGGTCTGTAGGTATTTGTATTTCCTTCTAATACTCGTACGCACCCAATTGGTATTGGTCCTTTAGCAGGATGATGAGATGTCAAATGTCATATCCATGGATTTTGTGTGGCCATAGCGCACAGCCAGCCAATGCCATGTCACTATTTTCTCTAGGTATCACTGTACGTATTGACTTACTCGTATCGACCTGTGCTCCGTACGGAGTCCTGCTGCCATCCATGTTCAAGACGGAACTCCGAACAAGACATGCGGCCGAGCTACGGATTGCATGACATGCGCCTCATCACGTTATGCAACGAGCCGTCCTTTCCCTAATTTTTAATATGGGTGCTGTCAACCCTAGCCTTAGCCTGTTCTAACGGGCCTCGCCGATGCAGTGAAGCAATAAAACGGGGCCCAACCTCAACACATAGAGCACATGTGTAGCGTCTCGAGGGCTTGCTTCCTGTATGTATGTACACACATGTACGGAGTAAGACGCTCATAGACGCTGGCGCAGAGTGGGTTTTGCTCAGTACCCAAGGTGGAGTTTTGCTGCTTGCAAAAGAACCTTGAGGACAAGTTCCAGCAGCGCTAGACACCAAGGTAGAGACGGGGCTGGGGGGGGGGGGGGTTTGCTCTTAGCTCTTAGTTGCTCCGAGCCAGCGTTGAATGAAAAGCCCAACATGCAACTGTTTTAGCATACATTCGCACTGCTCTAGCATGACTTTTTGTAAGTCCCAATCTCGACCGGCTCCAACATGACGCAGCGGTAGCACTTGAGATGGCGCGTCTGGCTTGACATTTGACATCTGACAGCGAGAGGCGAGGCGGGAGGCGGCGGTCATCTTCAGTTTTGGACATGACATGACGGGGGTGACAGGTCAATAGTAAAGATTGCTTGACTCACGGGCATTAAACCAACAAACCAAACCAAACGGTGTTGCCGACGTCAAAGGCCAATGCATTTGGCATCACGAGCCCCAGAGGGAACGTTGCGGCCATCCGTCCGAGACGTCCGTATGGAAGAACTCCGCAACTCGCCGAGTTTTGACAGACGATGAGGGCCAGCGCGAGTTTTTGCCGGGACAAGGCCTTTGCGGATGGAGGAACGGGTTGGCGCCGAAGCGCATTCACAAGCACAGGCAGCTGCTGCACTCACTCACTCCTACGACCCTCTCTCGCTCTCGCCATGCGCCATGTACTCGTAGTACGGAGTAGTGGCAGCACATACTCGTATGCTGTGCCAGTCCCCAATCATCGTCGTTGCAGACGGCTCCTCTACTCTCTGCCTTATCTCCTCGGCGGCTATGGTGGCCAAGCAGGGAAACTGGGAAGAACACTCTGGAGGTTGTCCTATTCGGGCCTAGCCGCTGACCAGGCTCTTTGCCTCTCGCTCTGCCCCCTCAGACTCGGACCTCAGACCCTCTCCACTTCAATCCCATCAATCACATCTCCAAACTTCATCACCACACACCACCATCACCGCCACAGACACGCCCCTAATCCCGGCCCCTGACGTGCAGACGTGCAGCACTCTAGACTGGCACCACAATGCGAACAACGGCCCTAAATCGAACCCCTGTTTCCCCATCATGTACGGAGTACCGCATGCAAGCTTCTCCTAATACTACTCCCACCCTTCTCTTCTCTGCTGTCCGCCTCGGTCCACGGCCGTCCTCGGCTGCTCTCGCACATCCCTGTCTCTCGAACGCTGCCCTGGCAGGCCAAATGAACACTGGAGAGTCCTAGGAGAATGGCATCGTGGCCGCGGAGGAACCCAACTGGGGGTCTTCTGCTCCTGCACACCCTCCCCACAGAGCCAACCTGGCAGGCCTCTCGACCCTCTTCATGCGCAGGTCCCGCTGATCTCCTCCTCCTCACTCCACGGCCGCTCCATTCTCAGTACCGCTATTCTGCAAGGTGTGAGCCAAGCTTGATTGTGAGCCATTCCCTATCAGCCGGGCCTAGGCGGCACCCAGCAACACCACTCGGGGGACCCTCCTCTTCATACATAACCCTCGCCATGCCCGTTCCCTCTCAGAGCAGCCCCCAGCTCTCGGCATATCTATCTCATATCCTCAATCAGCCTTCATCACCTCTCTACTTTACTTTACCTCTTCACCATCGTCCATCTCTCTTTATTGCTTCCACTCGTCTACTGTCTGCTACGTCGATCCAACATTGACTACTGCCGTCTATCCCGGGACGCTTACTTCTAAGAAGGACGCGTATACGCCTTTCTTGGAAACCTCTGTATCCTTGACGGACGATATCCCAATTCGACCGGGTCTATCAGCTATCATGACCGCTCCTCTATCACAACCGACAGTGGCTGTGTCCCTGAAAGACGCAGGCCAGATCCGCAAGCGCAGAAGACGCGCCACCGCTGGTGGTGCTGCCGACGATTGCTTCACCTGCTCCAAGCGCAATGTCAAGTGCGATCGCCGCCGCCCGTACTGCTCACAATGTCTCGAGATTGGCAATGAGTGTTCTGGTTACAAGACGCAGCTTACTTGGGGTGTTGGTGTCGCCAGCCGAGGCAAGCTCCGTGGTCTGTCTCTGCCTATTGCCAAAGCACCTCCTGTCACCCGCGAACCCAAGAAGTCGCCCGTTGTACGATCAAGAGCCAACCCAGGCGCTGTGACTCTATCGCCATCCTGGGGAGAGCACAACAGGTCTCGCGGGTCTATACCGAGGCCCATTGACATTCCTTCCGCTCCTCACCATCCTTCCACTCCGGCATACCCAGTACCAGGCTACGATTATATGCCTCTATCCCACCACAGCCCCACACCTCCTCTGCCTCAGGGCAGCTGGGGCAGCGTCAACTACTCTCCCAACCTCGTTCATTCGCCAGACCCGACTCCGAAGTACCAGAGGTTCCCCCTCAACCTCAGCACTGATGTGCTCTCGTCCTCTATCGACTCGGTCAACAGCGAGATCGACTACCTGTCTCCTCTGAGCCAGTCGTACCCGCGTGAAGAGATGCCCTTTAGCCATAGCCCGACCATGATGTACGACGGATACCTCGCACACCACAGCTCCCCTATTGCACAAAGCCCTCCGCCGGTTATTCTTCTTGATCACTGCCGCACTCCAACATATCCTGGCCTTGTCTATGCTCCTCCCCCTGAGTCGAACCACAGCCTCAACTCCCATCTGGATCCCTTCGAGTCGCACCTTGGCCACAAAATTATGCGGGAGTGTGACAGCCTCTGTGAGCATCACATGGCGACTTGCCCGGCATTCCCATTCTAATGAGCGAGCAGGTGTCCCTGAAGTCGATGCCTACGCCCCACTTTGGCCACCTTCACACAATTGGGAGGAGGAGATAAAATCACCCCGGACTGAGGGCAACCCATCCCGATGGCCTGTGTCGCAGCAGCCTCGCCCAGTGCACGTCAACAAAGACCTTTTGGCTAAGATGGCCTTCTTCATGGATTACTACAAGATCACCATGGCACCCTCCTTGGTCTTCATTGACGGGCCCCACAACCCTTTTCGGGAACACATTCTTCGACTGGCTATTGACAACCCGGGTCTGCAGCATGCCATCTGCGCCTTGTCAGCTTGTAACTTGCGGATGAAGCGGAGGCTTAGCCTTGGACATGACACAAGAGAGCTGTCACAGAAGTTGATGGCCGAGAAACAGGTTGCCGAGGCAATGAGTGGCGCCGAGATTCAGGACCAGTCCCTCTCAGAGGAGTTCCAGCACCGTAACCTAGCTGTCTACCTTTTGAACCAGCAACTCAACGACCCAGTTAAGTCGTGCCACGACTCGGTGCTGGCGACAATTCTTCTTCTCTGCCACTACCGGATGGTAGAGTCTGGTGTCGCCAAGTTCCACACACAGTTTGCCGGCGTGCGCAAGATCTTGTCTATGAGACGGTCACAAACATTTGGCTCATCCAAGGAATCTTCCTGGATGGAGACTCTATTTACCTACTTTGATGCTATCTCCGCTAGTATCAATGATCGGGAAGCTCAGTTGGCACCCGGTTTCGAGGGCGTCTCACCAGACGTCCAGAACCTCCCCCCTGGGGCTGAGAACATGGTTGGCTGTGATCGCCGCCTGTTCAAGACTATTGGCAAGCTGGGCCGCCTGAACTTGCTATCCCAGAATCGACCGGTCCACGGCTCGGATGGACCAGCCGACCTCCAACAGACGGCCTTTGGCGATCAGTACAAATTCTGGAGAGAATGGAAGGAAGCAAGACAGGAACTTCAGAATTGGCAGTTTGATGCCTCGGCTGTGGCAATCTCACTGCCGGGCTCGCCCACTACGGGACAGCTACATGACATTGGATCGGTCTCTGAGGCATTCCGCTACGCAGCTCTACTCTACTCAGAGCGGCTAGCAAACCCCAGCATGCCACCTACACATACCAACTTCCAGAACCTGGTGAGCCAGGTTGTATACTACGCTACAAGTTTGGAGACGGGCAGCACAGCAGAAAAGTTCCTGCTCTGGCCACTGTTTGTGGCTGGGTCAGAATGCGTCAATGTGTTGCAACAGAACATCATCCGCAACAAGTGTCGAGACATCATGAGCCGGTCGGGCTACATGAACAGCCTGGCGGCTCTGGATGTTCTGGAGAAGCTGTGGTCAGGTAACTTCAACGATGCCACGCTTCGAAACCAGGCCACGGCGGGAGGCCCCTTCAACTGGGCTAAATGCCTTGGTGGACCAGGTGCCGGGGTCGAGTGGATCATGTTCTAGTGTTTTCAATCTACGATATACGTTTTATGGTGGATCAAAAAGGATGACGTGATGACGTTGGACGGCAAGGGAAAAATACACGAGATATGGGAACCACGATTGAATGTACGAGTATTCTTATGTTACCAGTTGTGTGGTACTGGCTCAATGGGTTGGTTGCATGGCGAAGGGGGCAGTTCTCTCTCTTATTTTAGCATTGTACATTTTGTGAAAATTCGAATTCTGTTGATATTACATTTCGTTCGAGTATCGAGCCTGGGACTTGTTGGAACTTTTTTTTTTCATGCACTCCGCCTTGTTACCGTACAGCCACTTCGTGATTGTGTGGGATCGTCACCTCATTCTCGGTGGGCCCGCCTTCACGCTCCCATTTTCTTTGTGAGTACTACTAATAATCCATGAATGCAATCCCCATCTTGCGGATATAAAAACACACACAATTGGCTGGCTGCAAGGCACCAGGAACACCATGACGCCGAAGACACGCATAAAGGATGATGAGACGAGACAATTAGGCAGAAGAGCGGCTATCGTCCCCTGCCGAGGATGACACCTAGGTACTTAGGTATGCCACGATCGATACGGCTAGGTGATGTTACGATCAAAATCCATGTACTCAGTATGACAGACAGGTTACATCTCGGAAGCGCCGAGTGTTGAATTTTGCTACGTTCGTTTTTTTTCTCCGAAACGTGTGTGTCTGTGTGTTGAGACTTGTCTGTCTGTGTGGTGAACCAAGATCCATATTTTTTGCTGTACTCGTAGCTATTTTGGGGTCTCGGTCACGTACCGACGTCCAATACCAAGTAGGTATGGACCCTGATAAAAAGGACCGGTTGGTGAATTACACGATCTTGCGCTGTTGGCTGTTTTAGCGGTTATGTACCTCATGTAGCCAGTACGAGTACGGATGCTTTGCTGACGCTCTATGTCTGTCATTGCGTTCATGATGCCACCACGGAGTACTCCATAGCATACTATAACTACATAGATGATAATACGGAGGAATAACACTTGGGCATTAATACTACGACGACGTTAAAGACACGGGAGCAAAACCCCCTAGTGGTGGCGGCCGGGGCGCCGAGTGCCGATGTTTTCAGATCAGCGGCAGTCGCCCAGAACGGGACAGAGACGGGAAGAAGACGAGGTTATGGATACAGAGATTTTGCAGAAATGACACCTGATTGGTGGTCTTTTTCGTTTCGGTGTTCTTTCGCTTTGACGTAGGCTAGTATGTTAGATGCATGCATACTCCGTACACATATGTATGAAAAACGTGCAATGGGAGGGAGGGGGGGTTCCCATGTTTGCTGCCTAGTACCAAGTGGTAGACTTATGCATCTTTAGCAGAGCTATGAGAGCTATGGATGTTAGCTAGAGTCGCAGGGGAGGAGGAGTATTGGGATACTGTGGTAGGAGAGCGAATGAGAGAAAAACGTGTGTGCCGGCAATGTCCGTGCTCAGCCATTGATCGCCAATTAGTGTGGATTTTTCGAATCGCAAAGGACTAAAATTCGGCACAAAAATGAGTCGGTGGCCTGTGTTCTGCGGCTTGCATGTATGTTGGGAAGATGAGACGGAGCGACATGAGAAACACTGACTCCTCCATTTTGGAGCAACAGAACTACTCCATACATTCTCCGCAGATGCTCCATACCTTGGGCACAAAAAAACGGTGAATCCAGAGATAATACGACATAGATAGATAGTTGCGGGGAACTCCGTACTCCGGTGATTGGGGCTTGATAGCGCTGCGTGGGGGGAGGCAGCTAAATGAGACCATCTGATAACCCTGAATACGACACAAGAGTGAGTGGACTAATACAAGAGCCATGATTCATGAGGTGCAAGTTGCCCATCCCAGGAACGCACGTAGTCACGGGACGAGTCGTTTGCAGCAGTTCCTCACCTCAGCGCTAGCAACATTCAGGCAACTGGCATCGACGATCATGAGGTTAAAAAAAAGCCCCGAAAGGAACGAACCACTGACTGACTGACTGACACCATACAACCGTAAAGAGTAACGGAGGGCGCTGTTTGACACTCTTGATTGGCGAATTGGGTTCAGTGGCATTTTGCTTGGCTGTGAACTGCTCCCCGGGCCGTTCTTAGCTGGCGAATCCCATTCAGTTGGAACTCCTTCGGATAGGTTACGAGCTCTTGGGTTGTGTGGACTCTAGTTTGTTGGTATGACCCGTACGAGTATACTATCGTATGTGACTTGGCCAGAGAGACAGCACACGGCTGCCTCCGATTACGGGCCAACGAACCATCTATGTCTGCCGCGTCAATAACGAGTTGATTCACACAAACTCATCGACAACTGCCGGTCCCCATCACCACGCACGCCAACTCGGACATAAAAGTGGTGATCCTCCCGTCTCATTGCAATCGTGGAAGGCTTGGTGGGTGGATAAGAGCTAGAGGGGCATTTGAAGGGCGTGCGTGTCTATAATAGCACTACCTCAATGAAGACATATGTACTCATTTCCATGGTTTCATCTGTTCCGCTCCACGGAGGGGGGGGGCGCCCTTTCGGAGAGACATGACACGTTGAGTCCATGTAACTATAGTACTATAGTAGAGCACAGACAACACAACGCTGCATGTGCACACGGCAACAAATGAATACGGCAGTTTTCAAGATCAGATGAATGGAGCACAGAGGGACCAACGTGTTGGTTTGGCAATAGTGGTCCTTTGCTGGGACTCTGAGTGATTGACGCTGTAGCAACGTGTGTTCGTAATTCTCCATGATCAGCCGCTACTATTAGTGACGGAAAATCATCAAGCCCCTACCACGTTTCGACAGGGTCAAAACATACCTAGTACGGAGTACGAAGTACATATACTACTCCGTATATACGAGTATTTACAGAAACCAGTGTTGGCGGATCTACACCCCCCCCCTCCTTCTCCACAAGTCGCAATCAGATCCCTGGCGATGCATGTCCCATCCCCCGAGACAAAGGAGGGACGAGGGGGTGTGCAGATTCTTCCTCTTTTTTTCTCTTATGGACCGTTGCCATCGGTTGTCGACGTGTAAATCGGTTTTCTGGAACGATGGCTGTCTGTGCATACATGTGCATGTCAGATAGGCATTATATAACGCAGCAAGATGAACTACTACTGCCACCACCACCACTGCTGCTGCTACTACTAGTACCAACCTGTCAGCGTACTCCGAAATTCACACCCCTACCTAGGTACTACAAGTTAATCGAATGAATGGAGCTCTCGAGAAGACCCGAGAAAGCGGGGCACAATTGGCGTCTGCACAATGATGACGATGACAAGGATGTATACGCTCTGACAGAGGGGGGAAAAAAGTTTTAGCACTTGGATCAACAACGAGGCAGTTCATGGCCCGTCTTACTTGCGAGTAAATGCTCGGGGAACGAAACACCGATACAGATATCCAAAAGGACCCGTATGAAGATGTATGTGTACGAGTATGTAGGTGGTATGTACATGGGCATGTCCATTACAATGCTCACCCCCCCCCTTTCAATGGACACGCACAGAATCCCTCCAGAGATCCATCGTCGACACCCCAGCCAGCAAGGACTCGTCTGCCAGACACACAAACAGGGCTTGGCAGCAGTGCTTGCAGTTGCTTTTGCTGCTGCACTCCATTCTGCAGCAGCACGGCACGTAACACCAGCAATGCAGACCTCCGTCTCCGTCTCCGTCTCCGAATACTACGGAGAAACACAGCTCCAGACCTTATCTAGAGTCCAAAAAGGGGACACATTGCATCCCCAAACTCCTCCTTCATAGCCCTTTCACTACTGCTCCTGGTTCTACCATACTAAAACTACTACCTCATCGGAACCCACCGATGCAGTGTTTCGTCATCTTATCCGTTTCCGTCACTTCTTGCATTAAGTTAAATAAGCGAGCCCTTGCATAGTCAACGGGTCTGCGGAATAGGTAGTATTACTAGGTACTATACACACTTTAAGATAAGCATGAATATCAGAGCCCCTCGCTGTCGTCCCTGCATCTTATCGGTGTTACTACCCTCTTTCAGAATTTCTTCAGCCTCCTCTTCATTTTCTTTCTTTCCATGTGATTCCTCCTCTCCGATGGAAGACCGATTGCGGAGGACAAAAACGAGGCCCAGTTAAACTGCCAGAGCCCACCGACAAGGGGGCCCAAAAATCCTACACCTTGCTTGGCAACTGCCCGTATACATGCGTACGAGTACGAGATGAATGCAGTAGCATGGTCTTAGCACCCTTGAGGTTTCTATCCAGGGCCCATGGCCTATTCCTACGGAGGATCTTCATCCCCAGATCCCAATATGCAGTGTTTCCCCAGCATTTAACGGTTTCTTCTGGGGACATGATCCTGCACGTGGCTGGGTTGATGTGCCTATTGGGCTCTTTGTCATGGATACGACCTCGCCATTGTGGGAGCATTATCACGCGACCTCATTCCAACATTCTTCGTTGCTATGCAATACAAACTGAATGCTACGCTGTAAATTTACGGTTGCAATCAAGTAGGTAGGTAAATATTATCCGCGTAAAGTAGAGTGAATTCTCGTCTTGACCCTGCTGTCATGGTAGTGGCTCCATCAACACCTTGCTCTCGAAACGAAGAATCACATCAAGACAATTGAAATCTGTTCGTATAGCAGCATAATCGCCGATAATTATATTAAAAATCTCCTCGTATAGCCTAATCCCCGACAATTCAAAAACCGCTTGGCCCATGGTATTCCTACTCGTACGCGTCTGCTTCATCCGCTTCATCCGACCTATCCGCGCATCCTGATTATGTACTGCCCTGCTCGCTATCTCACCCATGCCCACATTTCGCACACGCCGCTGGTTACGGCCCGTCCGAAGGATGTGTAGGGTTCGAAGGAGGCACTGGGGAACGCTCCGTTGCCGAAACGTAGATCATTAAATTTGCCGTGTTGGTGATCCGATACATATCGAGGATTTTTGTGATCAACGATGGATTCCCATCCCTCTGGCCGGGCACGGCGACATTTGCATCCCTCCGGTGGCGATGGCGCTTGAAAGCTGACAACACTTCGCCTCGGTAGGATCTGTCCAACTAGTTAGCTAACCGTCCTTGGGTGAAGCCTTGTCAGCCAGCATCATACTGTCTGCTCGGGTGGAGAGTGTTAGTGAGTCTTTGGTACCTTTGATTCAGAGATGCTGGTCCGCGATTAACATCGCCGGAGTCCGAAGGATGTCCTTCACCACGACCAAATCCCATTTTCTGACACTCTTGAGGTACTGCAGCCGGGATGTTGCCTTCTCGGGTTCGCCGGCAAACCGGTACTTCCATAGCTGGTTTCCGTACGCGGCGGTCCAATCCTCTGCCCACTGTATCTCCTCTATGATACTCATACTCACTCTGTCCCGTCGGTGGTTCTCGATATCCTCGCGCATCATAAGGTCCGCGGTGATGTTTGTGCGCTCATCCTTGGACAGGGTCACGTTCTTTTCGGCCCTACGGAGGAGTTTAGCCCATTCGAGAGCTCGCTCGTCGTCATGCTTGCCCCAGTGTTGGCCGTGGCACTCCTCGCAGTAGCCACGGTACTTGGTTGCGACCATGATCAGCTGCTTTCCGGGCTCACAGAGGGCGTCACAGTCCAGGGTGCATCCCAGCTTGAAGAGCCGGTAGTGCCCGCACCGGAGGAAACGGATCATGCCAATACAGCAAGGCATGTTGTTATTCCAGAGATAGTGACGGTCTAAGCAATTAAGTGAATTGATGAATGAACAGGAGCGAAAAGTGGCAGTTGGGAGAATAATATAGAGGAAATACTATGTACGTATGATGAAAACCTACTTGTCATCTGATGGGCTTAGACTGGTGGACGCTGTTAAGCTTCACTCACGATGGGCGCTGGGAAGCAGCCACTGACCTTAATGATTGCCTTAACGAACTTTAGTCCATGTTGTCTGTAGCAACCCTCGAGACTTCGCTTGCTGTGAGAATAGACTTCCCTTTGACTGGGCCCAATCTAAGCACCATGGTGTTGATAACTGAGAAGTGGCGTTTGATAGCATATGAGCCATGGGCTTCATCCATCATAACCAGTTGCTCCCATTGCAAGGTTCACCACGAGTGAGCGTATCTTCGACGAGGGCATCGTGAGATGACGTTAACGAAGTAGAATCGTTTGTATTACAACGGCATGTCCAACGCCAATTCCTTATTTTAGTCAGTACATGAAGTCACCGATCATTCTTCGGTCGCGCCCCAACGAACTTTATCCCCCCTTTAGTATACATAGACGGTCAATCCCGCGTCTAAACAACCTCAGTGGAAGAGCTTTTCGCTGCGTTTTTGGCCTCGTTTTCGTTTACATCTGCCATGCCGGTTTTAAACGAAGCCTGACGATTCGCCCCCTGCGAATCTCGAGCATATTGTAAGAACCATGGACAAGACTCACACCAGTGTGTCTATATGTCGATAGGATCCTATCGTGGCGGCGAGTTTAAACTCTGGGCCATCTGAAGCTGGGACGTGAGACGAGACTCGCGAGACGATACAGGCGTCAATGATCGACGAGCAAGGTCTGGACTGAGGCTGCGAGAGCAGAGCGATTGGGCAAGCGACTTTCTTGTGCTATCGAGGCTCGATGGGCTCAGGGATCCGCTAGGCGTCTTTTCGTTCGTCACGAGGCCCTTGCCTTGCACAAAGGCGCTGGACCGGACGAAGGTTGGGTCTTTCTGGTAATACTTGTCCAGAATCGGATGGACCATGACGGTTTGCCGGTGAATGGTGAGTATTGAATTTGTAGGTACATTGACCCAATTTTCTAACAACAAAGTTAGCAAAGCCACATGAAAACGAAAACGACGCCCAGACACGGATACATCCGTTTGGGAAGGGTTATTGTCGGAATTACCTCGTTCAAAGGTGAGTGGCTCGCTGGCCACGAGGACTATGTCGGCGCCTTTATCCTTTCGGTCCATTTGGTATTGCCTGTCGTCGGGTGACGAAGTTCTCGTGGCCCACTGCGTGCCGGACGAGTAGTATAGACTGGCTGCCTCATCTTGGAAGCTGGCAATGTATCGAGTGCATATCACACTGTGGCCATCGGTGACGGCAAAGTTAAGTAGACTCCTAGTGTCGACATCCTCGCTCTGCAGGATGCTCTGTGGGATGGTATCTGTCAACTCGTTGATCTGGGCAATCGTCTGCTCTACCGCCTTGCGCAACACGGTAGGCCCAAAGCCCTTCTCGGGACAGGCACTCGGATCATAGCCCAGTTGCTCGAGAGTGTTGAGGAACAGGGCAAATGCCCATTCACTGTCGGTGCTGCCCTTGACCCCCAGAAACCACTTGTCTGCCAGCAAATCGCCTAGCCGTCTCTTGATGTGTTTCCACCCTCCAAGGCCTCCATTATGCATCCACATCAGACTGCCATGAGTGAAAGGGTGGCAGTTGTCCTCGCTGAGCGAGCCCTCGGTCGTTGCCCGGACATGGCCGAAGATGAGGCGAGAGGCTGTTTTCGAGGCGATGCGCTGCAGGTTCGTGCAGTTCCATGCAGGAATAGTCGAGGTGAAGAGGCAGGGCGCGGTGCCGAGCTTGGGATCGGTGTAGAAGCCTATTCCAAAGCCATCGGCATTGTTCTGGCCTCGGCGCGTGTCCTGTGGGCGAGAGAGTCTGGGTCAGGCGATGATGTCACGATGCCGAGTTGTTGGGGTGGAAGAGATGCTTACGAGTCGCAGGCGCGAATCAAAGGACTGCTTAAGGATCGAATGTGTGGGATCGAGTATCAGCTTCGACAGCAAGATCTCGTCGCTGCCCTTGTAGACCTGTGAGAAGAGGACGAGTCAGTATTGGTCTCCATGGCTTCGATTCTTCTGCCCGACTTCGGAGCACGAGAGCAACGCACTAGGAAGCGGCACATGATGGCTATTATCGGACAGACGGTCTTCGCTTGGCAACTCGAAAGAGAATGTCACAGGCAAAATGTTGGTGCATGCAAGAGTTTGGTGGATATCGTGTGTTCTGCAAATGCTCACTGGCCGAGAAGGGTGATGTATGTCGTACAGAGTAGACGATTGTGAATCATTGGGAGAAATGACACCATCGCACACTGACCGATATGCGACAAATGTGGCGGGCGACTGCTGAATGGTGCTCGTACTACTAATTGGAATCTATTATTAGAACGACAGGATTGATTAAAAAAGGAAAAAGATAAAGGGGGATTAACGGGAAAAGATGGAATATTTCTCCTCTGTAATATAGCAAGGGACTGCTTAGGGAAAAGAAGGAGGGTTGTATTAATTGTTGAGGCTCTTTGAAATATTGTTACTAGTTAGGATTCAAGATGGTGATTTCAGTGAGTGAGAACGATTGGTGATGGACCAACTGCCGGCCGGCAAACGGATGTTTAGCGACTCGGGCACGTGGGTGGTGCTGTATGTATGTACCCCAGAATCTGGGGATATCTATCAGATCTGGATATACTACTCTGCTGGATATACACCAGATTGATGCCAAGGAGTGCACTTGATGCTATATTGGCTATTCAATTCAAGACCCATGTCTTTATGGCAACTATTGGTGTGGCGCCTGAAATGGAATGGAAATCTCAATAAAAAGTCACCCTTGGTAGATTTCAAAACTAGGGAAGATGGAATTCATGTATCTACAATGAGCCGTTATCAAATGATTCAAATCTCAGACCTAACAATGAGTATTGATCGATGAAGGGATCAATGAGTTGCGATTGGTATGTAGTATCTAGTAGTAGTATGACTTGCATAACGCCGGAGGCAGCTATCAGCAGAGTGCATGTATGTTGGGGATCACCCAGAATTTTCAAGAGATGCTTTAGTTTATTCAAAAAGAATGGGAAAAAGAGAAAAAAAGGAGAAAAAAAACCAAAGCAGTAACAGCAATTCACAGAAATCGTCTCTGCACCGTATTGACAGGTGTGAGGTGGTATTCTGAAAACGGTGATTCACTGAAATGCCCGCCTCTCAGCGGCCTTCCCCCCCCCCCCCCCCACGGGTGAGCCGATGCTCCCGCTACAACGCCTGTGACAGGCGCCACCACACCGCTACAGCACTGTAACAGCGCAAGCTCGGTAATACCTAACCACCAAACAGGCAAAGAGCAGAAAAAACGCGCCCGAATCCCATTTACACGCTTCCCGCGTCACCGTGAGAGCGCGTCTCTCCACCACGCTCCCAGCCTCAACCATTTGTCAACTCCTCGCTTAACAAAATCCCCGTCTCCGCCTCCAATCTGCGCTATGTGCAATCATCATCTTCCTCCCTTCCTGTGATCCAACCCCTCCAGCCCTCGTACCAGTATTTTTCGAACTCGTCTTCAAGAGTACAAGGTACTCCGTAATATCTTCAAATATCTCCGCTTCTCCGGGGGAGCAAAGATGGTGCATTATCATTATGGCCCGTCAACTTCAGCTTCATCAGACGCCATGCCTTCGAGTCCGCCAGCTGCCAATGCGTCGTCTCCCGCAAGTTCGATGCGCTCACCCACCAGAACGGCACGAGGAAAAGAAAGGCGAAACCCTTCGGTGACGCCACGGAGGTTTGGGAGGTTCTTTACGCCACGGTCATCTCTGCCCAGAGGTCGGAGGATATTGGGAATGCTGGACGACTCTGCCATGAACCACCGTCAGCCTGTATCACCACAGTCACTGCTCAACGATCCGTTCGACTCAGATCCGATATGCCCGTCATCTCCCACAGAAAGATTGGGCGTTTTCGATGTCGACGGCAAGGGAAGCAAGCGCATATGCCCAGATTCGCAGGAGTCAGCAACCAAGAGGAGACGAACTCTTCTTTCCGACGATATGCCGCCGCCACCGCTCAATCTTCCTGGACTCAATACTCAGAACACACGTGACGACGACATTCAGATGTCAGATGGAAATGTTGCGACTCGAGCAGCTCAAGATAGTCTGGGGGAGAGAAGGAAAGCTACTCTTGTAAGGACATCTTCATGCATATTCGCTCAGTCGTGCTGGCTAACCTTTCAACAAGAATCTCTTCTTCAAGGCCAGTCGAGGTGGCCCACGGAGCTCACCAGAAAAGCCCAACTCTGCAGCTCGTGGTATACTGACCTCTGACCCCAAGGCCCCTTTGGTATGCTTGTTATTTGCCCTTTGTCCACATGAGTTATTCTAACACCCCCTTCTAGATCCTCGAAGGATACAAGCCTCAACCTATTCGCAAATTCCGCAACCGAGGATTCGAATCTAATCTCCTGGATCGAGAGCATGGCTTCTCTTCACACGCCGGCAAGCAATATCTCGCCTACCCAGCATGCGATCCGAGAACAGAAACCGCGGCATTTTACAGTCGGAGCATCGATATCCACAACTGTACGGCATATGCTGGCACGGGTAACACTATCCCCTTCAGCTTAGCAAGCTGCCACAGATCCTCAGTTACAGCCATTGGAGATGAACAAGGCTTCGTACGTCTTTTCAACACGACCATGAACGAAAGCCCTACCAACTCTAAAGTTGACATCCATGTTGCCGTCCATGACAATGCCATAATGGATCTCTCGTTTTCTGAGGATGACATGCGACTCGGCACCGCTTGTGGGGATCGAACTGGAAAGATTCTTGACGTTGCGACTCAGACTGTGTCTGCTGAACTGGGAGGAGGACACTGGGATTCATTACGTCAAATCTCATTCCAGCCAGGACAAGCAAACGGTAATGCCATTGCCACGTCAGACCGATCTGGTCGCATCCAGATTTGGGATTTGAGATGTTCTTCAGCTCCTATCAACAGCTTCTCTTGCATCGGCCCTGACGGTGTCAGGCTGCGCGATACCACATTAGATCCATTATCGGGCAAGACAGTCAACACGATTGCCAATGCCCACGAACGCACAGTTGAGGGCAACACCACATCTGCCTCCGTCACGGCCATCCAGTGGATGCCAGCCGGTCGCGAGCACCTACTCCTCTCCGCATCAGAAGCGAACGCCTCCATCAAGCTCTGGGACACTCGGTATATCAAACCCCGACGACAAGCAGAAGAGACTCCGCTAGCAGTGACTCCTGAGCCTCGCGGTCACGCGTGGCGTTCCTATGGCATCACCTGCATGGCTCTGAGCTCAGATGCAGCACGTTTGTATGCTGTCTGCAAGGATAGCACTGTGTATGCATACTCGACTGCCCATCTCATGCTTGGTCATGCCCCTGAGCTTGTCGACGGTGCAGCTAAGCGCCGGCCAGGAGGCGTGGAGGGGCTCGGTCCGCTGTACGGCTTCAAGCACGACTTGTTCCGCGCGCAATCCTTCTACGTCAAATGCGCTATCCGTCCGAGCATCAACGGCTCATCCGAACTCCTCGCCGTCGGCAGCACTGATGGTTGTGCTGTGCTCTTCCCTACCGACGAGCGGTATCTCCGTAGTGCCTGGACCAAACGCTCACATATCCTCTCCGACACTCCCTCATTCTCCGGTACACCTTCACAAATCTCTACACCATCGGGTCTCGGCTCCTCAGCAACACCCTCCATCCCTATATCTCGCATCGGCACACCCCTCATCCGCGGCCACAGCCGTGAAGTCACCACCCTGAGCTGGTCCCATGACGGCAAGCTTGTCACTGCGTCAGATGATTACATCGTTCGCCAGTGGCAGCGGGGTGAGGTCCAGGCGCGCCATCTTCGCCAAGTTGGAGAATTCGGCGGCGAAAGACACATGGCTGGATGGGCCGACGTGGGTGACGACTGGGATACCGCATGCGACGAAGAATAAAAGAAACGAGTTTACGGCTCCTTCTCCCTCGTCTTGTTTAATTCGCGTATTGGTGTTGGCGGCGTGTGCTTGGATTGGCATTGAATGAATCTAGGTTAGGTATACCCCCCTTGTTTGGAACGAACTGTTTGTATTTCATAAAAGCATAGCCACGGCGTTTTTGGTCTTGAAAGGGCATTGTTTGGATGATGATAGTAAATGCATTGAAGACGCAAATGAATCCAATTTGAGTAAAGTCATAACCTCGTTCCCTAACAATACTATTCATAAGTGAGACATTCCGTAGGTCTCTTGAAAGCCATCTCTAAAAGAAGTCTGGTCCCCGGAATGAAGATCGATGCCCCAAGTCCGATACAGTCTCCAATAAAGAAAGACGCCCAGCGCCAAACATCATCACTAGTGTCCCTATGCTAACAACCCCTGCTTGCCCCTAACAAGATCTCAGATCAGACCGCAAGTCTAGCAAGACTGAAGCTCTGCATGAATAATGAACAAAGGAGCACGAGTCCAACAACGCCAACGAATGCCCATCTGGATACAGGAATGCCAGCGAGTCCCTGAGACGCCATCTTCAGGCTGTCACTGGATTTGCCGTCTAGCATGACGGGATGACCACGCGGGGGAACGGGCAGGGACTTTGCAAACTTCATAGATTTGGGAAGACCCGGGCAGCGATCAATCCCCGTGGGAATAGCAGCGTCATCTTTTTCGTCAATGGGTGTGGTTTCGCTGCTAGACGAGTACTTGGATGAGTTTTTCACGCTTCGCTCTCTGGTGACGAGTACACTGTCTCTGAGACGAGATCCCATGTGGTTCTTGAGTACGCTGGCGACAGAAAAGAGACAGCTTGAGCCCGGCTTCTCCTCCTGCTCCTGCCAGATCTCGTCGAGTTGGCCAACAATAAGCCCGACATTCTCGAAGACGAAGATAGACTCCTGGATGATATCGTGCCTCTCCTGCGGGGACAGCTTGTCCTCCCAATCAAAGAGCTTCTCCTTATACTCGCGCTTCAAATCCTCGCCATCCTCTGCCGTGTCAAAGCCCCAGAAACGCAATGGGATGGAATTGGAAGCATGTGAGTTCGGGCCAACCTGAGAGGGCAACTGGTTTGTTGGCTCGTGGTCGGCTTTGGCAACGGCATCAGGATCACAGGGCTGAAGACCAGGCTTGATAGGCGATGGAACAGCCTCCCAGAACTCATTGCCAGCTTTCTCAAATGAGGCTCGGACAAAACGACCGCCGGCGAAGAGTGCCATGAACAAGATGTACGAGTAAGCGACGAGAACATGAGGCTTATTGTGCACAGCTCGCTTGATGTGGCTGACGAAGTCGCCGATACGCCCTGTCTCACCGATAGTTTTGAGCTGCTCGTTTAGAATCTCGTCAGACCAGCCTGTCGAAGCACGGATATCGGCTCTGAGGCGGTGTGAACGCATGAGATCAGGGAGATACAAGTGCTTCAAGATCGAGTGAACGCGCTCACACACCGCTGTGTTGGAGTTGTCAATGTTCCCAAGAGGAGGATCCGTGTCATTGGAACCATCGACGATGCTATCAGCTGTGTCGGATGTATATGGCGTGTCGAGAATATTCCGCCATAGTTTCTCGAATGTCATGTAGATGGGCAAAAAGTGTAGCATGCCAGAGATGTAGGGGCCTGAGTCGGTAGCTTGAGGAGGCAACGCCAGTGGCAGTCTGGCCATGATAAGCCTGTTGATCTTAGCGTGGACATTTCTAGTCGTGACAACAATATCCTCGGCGAGCGGTTTTTGGATGTCAGAGGAGTGCTCCTCTGGACTGGTGGTCGTGGGGGTGGTCGAGGAAGCCATGACGGCTGAAGGGGGAACAGGATCCTCAACCATACTTTAGAATAGAACCTGCTGAAAAGGGATAATAGAGAGAGAATATAATCTAGGAAGTATGGATGTTGAGAGAACCGAAACCCCTTGACTTAGGATAGATACGGGGGATATATATGCCGGACTAACGACGCCGGGAGATATACTGGGCTCCGCGTTCCGTGAAGAGAAATACGGAAGAAGGAAGAATGCAGGGATCAACGGACAGTTGAAGGATTAGAGAGGGTGATGAATTGGATCCCGAGTCACTCTCGCGCCTTCCGCCGTGCGGTTCTGAAACACTCTTTATCAACATCTCATCGTCCACGTCAGACCGTGACCATGTGAGCTGAATCTCTCTGAGATCCACATACCTGGTATTGGTCTTAACTTGGTAGTCTAGTTTGACGGTAGTCGTCGTGAAACTAAGATGTGATTCACAAACCACGTAGATCGGGCCTAGGTACGGACCACACGGTGTTAATCGTATGCCGGGGATGTCCCTTACAGACAAGATAGTAATATCTTCTCCACTTAGTTTAGTAGAAAAGGAAATGCGATGCTACCATCGACGGCACGGAGTGAAACGCGCTCCATAGATATATAAAGAGTCAAAGTGGTGGTAAATCGCGGCACCCCTACATCGTAAAGCCGACGCTGTTCTCTTTATGGATCACAGTCCGCTTTCACCTCGGCATATGTCATGGGTACCAAGGTTGATTGATGTATGACTTGATTGCCATCCCTTGGCGGACTCAAATAACCACTCACTAATGCTCCGGATCGGTGCCCAGATACTATGTAACATCGGTGAAGACATTCCAGTGCTTTACTAATATCTAATATTATTAGCATTGCGTGTGATTAGTGGGGAGCTGAATGGTGAATCCATGTATGATTGTATGCAACAAGCTAGTCGTGCCCATGCGTCTCCATATCTAGGTAGTATATTATGTGTCAGTAACGCTGGTTTATGAAACAAAGGTAAAAAGCAAATGCTAGCAGAATGTTCCCTTCCGCGAGATCTGCCCAGCAGCTAATAGCAGTGATGCCGTATGAATCCCCACAAACTTTTCCAGAACGCCATAGTCCCTTGTCCAAGGAATGCATATCTTAATCTCATCTAGTATATCCCATCTCCGCCAGCTCGACGACTAGTACCGGCAAGGGTGAGACCGGGAGATGTGGCAGAATCGAAATCAGCGACTCCGTCAGTCTCTCTCTTTTCGTCTGTCGCCTCTTCGCTCTCGTTGCTCACAAAGACGAATGATACAAATACCACCGCTGCACCGATCCAGTAGATGAAGCTAGAGTATTGCCCGTACTGAATCATCTCGCCGATTAGCGATAGAGGTATCGTCAGAGACAGCCCCACCGTGACAACCAACGGAGTGGTCAACAGCATAGCAAATGCCCAGGATATGTCGCTAACTAATGACGATATAGAGTTGATCTATAGGTACATTGTAAGCACATGTCTCGGAGCAAGGATTGGACTCCCTTCGACTTACCACTATGATTGCCCAGATCTGGCCTGTCGGAGGCATCTCAAACTGTGTGATAGCAAAGTCAGCCCTCCCTTGATCCCTCCATAACTACCCCGGGGAATGCAACGCACCGGTTCAACGCCCGTCCAATGCAGGATAAAGAAAAGCGGCCACAAAAAGACCAAGTTAAACACTCCCACTAGTCCAAAGAACAGCTGCATGTTGACTTTATCCTCGTCGCCCACCCGTCTCTTCATCACTGTGACGTACATGCCATATATCACAGCACTCAGGAACGCCATAGCGTCTCCAATAGCAATCTGCCCCGGCGTCTTGTGCGGGAAAGACCCTCTATTCTCATCACTCTTTCCAGACAGATCCACTGTCGAGATGAGTACGATGCCGATCAGCGAGGCCAGCACGCCAATCAACTTGCGCACTGAAAAAAGCTCAACGCCAAAGATAGAGCCGAAAATGAGCGTCCAGACGCTACTTGTTGATGTCAATATCGTTGTGCTTGCAACACTGGTGTACTCTAGGCAGGCCGAGGCAAAGTAGTTGGCCAGGAACCACAGCATGCAGAACTCGAGGCTGAGGACTGCCGTCTCTCGAAAGCCGAGCTTCTCTACTGTGTTTTGGGAAGACTCCACAGCGCCTTCGTCGTCGACAAGCAAGCGTTCGCCAGTTATTTGATCCTCTTCGTCCGTTGTTGATTTGATGGGGGTGGCCCCGTACCGATACTCCAACCACATGCCCTCCAAATCATTCCGCAGCCCCCGAATTCCATTTCTAAGCATGTATTTGACGAACATGGGTACCAAAGATATCGCAAACATCGAAGTGTTGACGTAAACGAGAAAGAACGGTTTATCGTAGGTATGATCAGAGAATATGAACTGATCGCAATGTTAGTCAGTATTATGCTCGAACGTAGGATAGACGTAACGGCTGCTTACACTGGCAAGAAAGTTGGACAGCGTCCATAAAAACACCGTCACCAACAGAAGCAGTATTCCCAGGGTCCTCCTAGCCATCCCCGCCAGCCCCATGCTGTCGCGGAAGCCCCCCTTCTTGAAGGGCGACTCTGAGCGGCTACGAACCGAAGAACCCATGGAGGCGGCCAGCTCGGCGGCATCGTCCGAGAGGCGCCTCAGATCCTGCACTGGGACAGCCTCGGCAGTCTGCATCGTCGTCGTCTTCTTCGTATGCTTCGGTATCGCTCCTGGCGGCGGTGCCGTCTTGTCAACGGTAGGGTCGTGGGATCATGAGACCATGAGATTATGTGCAAATTAAGTGTGATCCGGTCGCACGTGTACCAGGTCTCGCACGGGATGTCGGCGCATCTAGACCGACAGAGAATGATTGATTATAGGGCTCGCCAGTGTCGACGATTCGGGGAGAAACGAATGGATATGCCGCAATATCGAGCGACATGAAGGAAGATATCGCACAATGTTGTCCAGACTGATTGTTGGTTGCGAGAAAGATGAGTCTCCAATAGGACGATGTTGGCGGGCCATACACAGTACAGTGCATACTCCGTACGCCGTCATCCAATTTAGTTTCCTAAAGGAGTCCCGAGGTCCGCTACAGGGGCCCGCTACAGGGGTTTGCAGGTTCTAACTTCTCCCTGTCAAAGCCTGCCAAGCGTCAAGTCAGCGCCTTTTCCAGCGCCATTGCAGCCAGAGCGCCCCTGTTTCAACGCCTCAAAGCGCACCATTGAGATGGGCGATTTCACCATTCCAGATTTCCTTTTCCTGTGCAATATGCATATCTATCAACAACAAGCCAGGTATTTTATTTTTATTATTTTTTATTACTAATACCAGTACGGAGTACTCCGTATGTATTACTACTTGTCAATACTCAATGCTCTCGGGCCATCTTATTGTCTCTTCCACAATGGGTTTAGATGCCGGGACGCCGTTGCGCCACGGAGAATTCTCGCCAAGGCTCTCCGGAACCACATGACTTCCTCTATTTCGTATCCCCGAAGTGCCCCGAGCAGATGGTCCAGACTTGATATTACTACTCCTACTACTAATAGGGTAACTTTTGATATCGATATTGATATTGATATTGATATGAGCAACCTTATATATAAGAGCACTGGGACAACTCAACATATCATGCTTCAAACGTCATGGCCTCGGGTCCCATGCCCTTACCCTCAACAAGAACACCTGCCTTTCGCAAGATGGCAACGCAGTTTGACACAACTTCCGCCTTGACACCCTCCGTCTTGGTCGGGAACTTGACCGTCTTCAGCCACTCCCTAGCGTCAGGCTCAGTGTATCCTAGATGCGTAGAGATGTACTGAACAGCCTCCTCCTGGTTCTCGTTAAAGTGGACAATGCCCTTATCCAGCTTCTCAAACAAGTCCTTGACACGGGCATCCAATCCTCCTCCCTGAGTGAGCTTCGTAGACGCCACAATCTTCCAGCTGCTCCACGGCGTGTAAATCTCGCCCACGCGGCGGATCTCGCCAGAGTCGTAGAACTTCTTGGATGTGAAGTGCTCCCACATGAAGAAGTCGGCCTCGCCCGAGTTGACGGCGTTGCGCAGATTCTCAAACGTGTTTAGAACCACTGTATCAGAGAAGGGTTGGGTCTCGGAAGAGGAGAGCCAACCGTGCTTGTCGGCCAGAACGAAGCCCATGACGTAGCTGCCAGAGCCAATACGTGAGACGCCGATCTTGCCGCCCTTGAGAGAGTCAATGGACGTGATTTCGGGTCTTTTGACTCCGGTAGAGATGGCCCAACCTTTTCACAATTAGATCGGTATATCGCATCTGAGACACGAAGAATATCGTTCATCACTTACAAAGCGGGGTCTCAACATAGGTTCCCACCAGACGATATCCGCCATCGCCCTCAACGCCCTCCTTTCCAAGCCCAGCGATCCATCCCTCGGTCAAGCCAATAGCCACGTCAATTTCGCCAGCTCGCAGGGCCGTGACCATGTGGCCAGTGCCAGAGGGAAAGGGAATCAGGGTGGCATCGAGGCCGAAGTGCTTCTGGGCGAAGTGAAGTGGGGTGGAAAAGTGCTCTGGGACGAAGCCAATACGCAGACCCTGAGTTGCCATCTTTTCTATCTTTTTCTTTGCCCTTCTCTTCTCCTTTTTATTTGTCTCTCTCTCACCTCGCGTCTGTTCGTCCCTCTTTGACGTCTCGTACTTGATCCCTAGACTGATGTGGTGAAGAGAGAAGTAAAAGCGTCGGGTGTTTTTCCAACTAAAACCGAGTGGGGTTCATATCCTGAGTTATATCCGAGTCAAAAACAGCCTACTATTACCACTACCTATGATGATAGAACTATTAATAAATCAAGGCCTAAATATCATGGAGCTCTGCTTTTTCAGGAGCGTAAATTATTATAAACAGTGGCCTCCCCATTGTAAAAGAGGGAAGGGGCCTAAAATACAAGGTTTAAGCTGCATCTGAATCGATTCAGACGGGTCTGTAATTGTACTAATACCCTGCATAGGAGACTAACATCCTTGGATGCTTGATTTGGCCCCCAGTCACCTACTACTAGTCGTATAAGCTCGATGTTTGTTAGACCGAGGAGGCAGGTAAAATACAAGCTGTCCACTAATAGTGCTCCGTACTCGTATGTAATAGTAGTTATTATCAAGTTCAGCTCTCGGTCCTTGCCAAGGCGCGTGGCGCCTTTTGCATTCTCGCATTCGTCGCATAGAAGCTTCGTATCGAATAGGTACTAATCAGAAGGCCGAACCGAAGATCCATTAATGGCGCGCGGAGGATAAACGAAACCGTCATCTCAAAAAGTAGCACTATCTATCCGTCGCATCTTATCTATCTTTGATCTCCCTCCACTCATGTCGCTCCTTTAACTAAGGTACCAAATGATTCACAGCATCGCAACCCGTCACCATGCCATATGTCGAATTGGATGAGGCCGGGGATGCACCGCTTCTGGATGCATATGAATCCGAAGATGAATCAATCACCTCCCACGAGTCGCGCCAGAAACCAACATTAAAAAGGCCCATGTTTGCGCGATGGCAGGTCAAGTCCCCAAAGAAAATCGTCTTGCTCGTCGCCTTTCTCATGTTTTGCATCGTGTCGATTTCTATGCTCTTGCTCCTGCCTGTGTATCGCCTGATTGAGGATTCTGTCTGCCATGTTTACTACGGAGACGATTCTCTGGATCTGATTGAGGAGATGAAGTGCAAAGTCGACGATGTGCAGGCGCGCTTGGCTTATGTGGTGGGCTGGATAGGACTACTCAGTTCAGTCATCTGTGCGTATCCTAGGAAATAGTTGCATTTGCTTTTCCTTTGAAGAGCGCGCTCCTTGCTGACATCGTCCAAAGCCTTGATTACCACCTTTCCGTATGGCATACTCGCCGACAAGATCGGACGCAAACCAACGGCAATGTTCGCTTACTTCGGGGCGAGTTTTTCTTTCTCGTGTGGACCCTTTATGCTTGCGAAGATGCAGCATCAGGTCCGCGATAACCCTTACTTGCTCATGACCGGCGCGTTACTCATACTTGCTGGTGGCGGAGTCCCAGTGTTGCTGGCAACCCTGTATGCGATCGCCGCCGATGTCAGTTCGGAGAAAGAGAAGTAAGTGCCCAAGTCCACCGGATCTTAACCTCATGCAACTGCTGACCTTTCTCAATAGAGCTGCTAGCTTTCTCTACCTCACCTTTGGAGCCTCAGCTGGAGCCCTTGTTGGTCCACTTGTTGCCGGATTTCTTATGGAGAAGTATGGGCCTTGGGTGCCGATTTACATGGCCTTTGAAATTATACCTTTCGCATTCTTGATATTCTTGTTTATCCCAGAAACATTGACTATTGATGCCAAGGCCCCGAAGACCGACCAAGAATTGCCAAACGACACCATGAGACATCGTATTACCAAAGGACTGAAGGACTTGGGCGAGTCTCTCAGCATGCTCAAAAACCCTAATATCCCGCTGGTCCTCATTACCTTCTTGTTCCAAAATGCGAAGCTTACAGCGCATGGCAGCATCTTGGTGCAATACATCAGCAAGTATTTTGGGTGGCGCCTTGCTGAGACGAGTTTTCTTCTATCGCCCCTGGGCATCCTGAATCTCATTGTACTTGCAGTGCTCCCGAAGATCTCGCAGATACTCAAGTCACGGCGCTTTGGATACACATCATTCGGAAAGGATCTTTTCCTAACCCGTACTTCGACCATGATTCTTCTTATCGGCTCGATAATAGAGGGCTTCAGCCCCAACGTTGTCATATTCTTGATAGGCTTGTTCGTTGAGACCTTTGGAGCGGCGGCTAGCCCTCTGGCACGAGCCACCGTCACGCACTATGTTGAGCCAGAGTTCACTTCCAGACTTTATGCCTTGATCGGCATAAGTGAGATTACAGGGGCGGTATTTGGTGGACCTGTATTGGCTTGGTGTTTCGCCCAAGGTTTGCAAAGGAAAGGCATTTGGACTGGACTGCCGTGGTTCTATATCGCCTTTCTTTCTTTAGTGACTTGGATCGCATTGGTGTTTGTACGACCGCCGCCTTTAGAGGATCCAGCGGACAGTGGGAACGGGGATGATTTGAACGGATTAGCAGCGGAGGTCCCTTATGAAGATTAGTCGTCCAACAGAGAGATGTGGATGTGTCTATCTCTGTGTGCTGAAAATAAATGAATACTAATGGAGACACGAGCTCGAACATGTCAACATGTGGATGAGGCTCAACACAGACGCCGGATTTTGAGACAATGATCACCTTCCTAAAGCGACATCGCTAGATGGAAAACCAAGATGCGGATTTCGTTATCGCTGACGACGAGCCGCGCAACGATCGCGCGGCCGCAGAGATACGAAGTAAGGATGGGGATTTGAGATGAAGAAAAGGAATTCCAGGGCCCCAGCACACGGGTACGACTACCGACACTACAGTACCTAGTACTGATACCCAACAAGATACGGAGTACGGAGGAGGATTATTACTTTGAAAATCAATATTTGTATAGTAAAGATTGATAAAAGTTAAAAAGCATCTTCTCTACCTTCATTTCGTGATAATGTACAATATCATTGGGATTTCCTGCCTTTTTTATAATTTAAGTTTATTATGTTTAAAACAAAATACAATGCCAAGGTATACGAAGTAGTTCTTGATAGTTCGGGGAACTTTTGTCTCCCCACTGTACGGCACGTCAGCTCCATGTCATCCAGCTGCATGGTGCAATCCCCAAGCACCGTCATGATCCGATAGTCCTCAGTATGAAGGCCCAATCAGCTTTGTCGAACTGAGACCGGAGACCGGAGACCGGAGTCTGCCTCGAATGCGCGGCCCGAGGACTATGTTGTGTCTTGATAAAGATGGCACAGCAGCCACTTTGAACCTCGGCCCGACCATTGATTGAGATGGTGCGCTCCCTGTCTTCTTGTCTTTTGGCTGTCGAACTGTGACAAAAAATGATTGATCACCGTTCATACAACGAGACAGAGTGTGGCGATGGCTTCCTGGGGCCAGGGGTTTGGGCCGAGAACTGTCGAGGAGGCTTCGACTTTACACGTGCGTTTCCAGCCAAGAAACGAAGTGAGATTTATACAGTATAACTGCTGACCTTTGAATAGTGGCATTTGAGGAGAGCATTCTAGGAATACTTCCTGCTGCATTGTTCCTGCTCCTCTCGATACCACGATCGATTTATCTCCTCAGAAGTCCTGACAGAGCAAAGCGACGCGCAGTCTACACACCAAAGCTCGTCAGTACACACCCGCCATTCCATTTGATAGAGAAAAAGGCCACAAATTAACATTATACAAGATCACCTCAAGTGCGTATGCAGGCATCCAGGTCGGTTCTCTGGCTTTAGTGGCGTCTTCTCCTGGGATAAACACTCGTTTCTCCATTGCCGCTGCTGTTCTCAACCTCGTCTCTGCTTGCTGCATCGTCCTGCTCTCACATATCGAACACGTCAAGTCAATTCGGCCTTCTTTTCTACTTTCTGCCTATTTATTCACATCGTTACTCTTCGATGCTGCACGATTGCGCACAGAATGGCTTCTCTCCGTCAACGTTGCATACGCTGCAGTGCTGTCTACTTCCACTGCTCTTAAGCTGGCTCTATTGATCTTAGAGAACGTGGAAAAGAGGCAGATCTTGGTCGACTTAGATAATGAGCAGTCCAAGGAGAGTACGAGCGGTCCGTTTAACCGCGGCTTCTTTGTATGGCTCAACTCGCTGCTCATCTCCGGCTGGGCTACCATTCTCACAAATCATGACCTGCCGACAATTTATGAGAAACTTTCGTCGGAGAAGCTGGCTACGAAATTTTCCAGACGATGGGATAAAGGTGAATGACTTGTGATTGCTTCATCGGATTTATATGTGCTGACGACGCGGACAGCGACTCAGGATGGGCGCGAGGCGTCTCTGGTTCTCAATACTGTCTACATCCTCAAGTTCGAAATCATCAGTATCGTGCTCCCCCGAATGGCTACTATTGGATTGACCATAGCGCAGCCATTCCTTGTGTCACAGGCTTTGCGATTTCTATCCATGCCGAAAGATGGACATTCGGATAACATAGGATATGGCTTGATCGGCGCCTTTGCTTTGGTGTTCATTGGATCAGCTGTATGTTCACCTGGCCCCAAACATACCTTGTGTATGAACTAACTGGCTAGATCCTTACGGCTTGGTACGAGCACCTCACTTTTCGCGTTGGAGCTATGATTCGAGGTGGCCTCATCAGTCTTATCTACCGGAAGATGGTGATGCTTCCAACCAGCGAACTCAACGAATCATCCGCCCTCACACTGATGGGTAATGACATTGAAACTCTGGCCGCAAAGGTCAACGCATTGATCGTGGAGTCCTGGGCAAATGCAATCACTGTTGGGATCGCCATTTGGATGTTGTACGCACAGCTAGGCCCTGTTTGTGTCGCACCGATCGTCATGGCCATCAGTTAGTCTGACACCCAGATGCATTACTCTATATGAGTCTAACTGTTACAGTTGCCCTCACACTCTCTGGAATCCTTGGAAAGTCTCTGGTCGGCCGCCAAACTGAGTATCAAAAAGCGACGCAGGCCCGCATCAACTTCACATCCGAGGTCCTGGGATCAATGAAGGCGGTTAAGATGCTCGGATTTACGGAGAGATTCTCACACTTGATTGAGCAAAAGCGAGACCAAGACTTGGGAGTCGGCAAGCACTACCGATGGACAATTGTCTGGAATAACGCGATTTGTAAGTAACACTAATTGCTATCACAATGTCTTAACTCTGGACTAATAGCTATCTCTTTGATAGCCAATGGCAACAACAGTCTCACACAGGCTGCTACATTTGGTGCCTATGCCATCGCCGCCAAAATCTCTGGTAATCAATCCTTTTCAGCTTCACAAGCCATCACGGCGCTGTCTATTCTTAACGTCATGATGAACCCCCTTAATATTCTAATTGGTGTCATTCCAACGGCATTTGCTGCGCTTGGCTGCTTCAAGAGAATCCAGGAGTTCTTGTTTCTCAATGAGAGAGTAGATGGTCGTGATATTTGCCCAAAGCTGGGAAAGACCAGCACATCATCGAGCGACAAAGACCAATCTTCCCGGGACGGCATCGAGCTTCATGGGCTTGAACGAAACACTGAAGACAGTACTCGCATCTCCATTACTGGAGGGGAATTCTCATGGGGAGAAACAAGAGTCTTGGGGAATATCAATGCGTCATTCCCTCAGACCAAGACGGGGTCCCTCACTATGGTCATTGGCCCTATCGGGTCAGGAAAGTCTAGCTTGTTGAAGGCTATCCTCGGAGAGACGACGTCTGCAAAGGGCAGTGTCACGTTATCAACCCCGAGCGTTGCTTTCTGCGACCAAACACCTTGGGTTATGAATGCGACGATTCGAGACAACATAGTGGCGGAGTCCCGAGGATTCGAGGATAAGTGGTTCGACACAGTAGTCGAAGCCTGCGACCTGGCCCAAGACTTCGTACGACTACCAGCCGGTGTCTCTACAATCGTAGGTGATAAGGGCGTCAAGATGAGCGGAGGCCAGAAGCAAAGACTGGTACGTGTGACAAGTGGCCTCTGGAAGTAATTAGCTAACAATATGGCCAGGCTATTGCACGCGCTCTCTACTCTCGGAAGCCAGTGGCTGTTTTTGACGATGTATTCAGTGGACTTGACAAAGCGACTGAACAGGCGGTCTTTACCCGTGTGTTTGGAAAGGATGGCTTGCTTTGTAGTAGCGGGACTACCGTCATCTTGGCGACTCATTCTGGTAAGTAGCACGACTCTGTTGATTACCGGCCGAGAGCTAAGTAGAGCTTCAGTTCATCTACTACCTGAAGCCGATAACATCATCGCCCTCGGTCGAGATGGGGAGATTGTTGAACAGGGACCTTTTGCCAAACTTCGTTTCGGCGGCAAATACGTTCAGAGTCTCGACATCACCGAGCCAGAAACCGACGATGATGGTGAAAAATCATTGTCTAAACAACTCGTTGTCGAGAGATTGGAGAAATTAGAGCATACGGTCGAAGGGGAAGAAGAAGACGAAGACGAAGTTGAGGAGAAGCCACCAGCGAGTGACCGAAGCACCTTCAAATACTACTTCTCGACGATGCGACCGATTAGCTTGGTTATTGCGAGCAGCTATATCCTCTGTCAAACGTTTTCATATACTTTCAGATGTAGGTTTTCTAGCAGGCTTGGAACTTGTTGACTCTGCTGACTTTAGGTGCTCAGCGGTTTGGCTTACGTGGTGGGGTGATGGTCGAGGACGATCGAGCGATGATGTCGGATACTGGCTCAGCGTCTTCACAGTATTGGCCTTGGCCGAGGCGCTTTTTGTATGTTTGGCAATCATGTAAGTCATCCCAACATGGTGATACTTGGTAATGTGCTGCTAACCATCCAAACCAGGCATTTTCTGGTCATCATCGGGCCAACAGCTGGAAGGACTCTTCACAACAGAGTCCTAAAGGCAGTGATGGAGTAGGTCTACCACTTCAAAATCCCTATTAAATATCCAATGCTAATCTATATCAGGGCTCCAATGTTGTTACTATCCAACACTGACACTGGCTCTTTGATCAATCGGTACGTGTTTTGGTAGACTGGTCGGTTGCGGGATGCTGACAATTTGGTAGCTTCAGTCAGGATATGCGACTTGTGGACATAGATCTACCTGTTTCTCTGGTAGTATTCCTTTTTGGTGAGCTCTCTCTTAATCCCGGCAATTATTGTGGCTAATGCAATCATTCAGATATCTGCGCTTGCTTTGGTATAGCTGGGCTCGCAGTCGCAGCAGTGAGTTGGTTTGCCGCTGCGGTGCCTTTCGTGATCGCCATTTTGGTCATGATCCAACGGTTCTATATCCGAACATCCAAGCAACTTCGTATCCTTGAGTAGGTCTTTTAGGTGCCCTTCGTTGGGGATTTTTGACTAATGCTAGTTGCAGAATTGAGCACAAGGCACCACTGTACTCTCATTTCCTCGAATCGATCCATGGCATAGCAACTATTCGCGCATTTGGCTGGATACAGCCGTACACCTCCAAGAACCTCAGCCTTCTCGATGATGCGCAAAAGCCATCCTACCTTCTCAATTGCATTCAGAGGTGGCTCACACTAGTCCTGGATCTTGTGGTCGCGGCCCTCACTATACTCCTGGTTGTCTTTGCCGTTGCCTTCAAGGGAAAGCTAAACCCTTCACTATTAGGTATCGCTCTAGTTAACATGATGAACCTTGGACTAAACCTCAAGAGTATCATAATTGCTTGGTCTACCCTGGAGACTTCCCTTGGAGCCGTCACGCGGATCAAGAACTTCGAGGAAAGCACGCCTTCGGAGTTGCTTCCCGAGGAGAATAGGCTTCCTGAGAGGGAATGGCCCTCGCAAGGGACATTGGAAATCAAGAATCTCGCTGTGCAATATGAGTAAGTCAATTATCAATACCCGGTCACTGAACAAAGTCTAATACAAAGAAGCCCAACCACAGAGCCTGTTCTTCGAAATGTTTCACTTAGCGTGAAGCACAGGGAGAAGATCGGGTTAGTTGGCCGAAGTGGAAGCGGCAAGAGTTCACTGATTCAAGCACTCCTACGAATGGCAAATATAGCTGAAGGCCAAATACTTCTGGATGGCGAGGACATTACCAAAGTGCCCAAGTTCCTAATTCGGCAGAAGCTGAGCTGCCTGACCCAAGACCCGTTTTTGTTCACCAACACCGTAAGATTCAATGCCGATCCGCTGGAAGAAAACACAGACGAGGAAATCATCAGTGCCCTCCAGCGAGTCGGTGTGTGGGATATTATCAAGGTCAAAACAGAGCGAGGAAAGGATCCTCTGTACGAGAAGATGGATGAAAACTCCTTATCTCATGGACAGAGGCAGTTGTTCTGCTTAGGCAGGGCTTTGTTGAAGAAGAGCTCCATCCTTATTCTAGATGAGCCGACCAGCAAGTGTGTTTTGTTCCATTCAATTCTTGAAGTTCCACAAAACTAACAGAGCGTACAGCATCGACAACCAAACGGACGCGCAGATCCAGCAGGTCATCCGATCTGAGTTCAAAGACCGCACCATCATTATGATCGCGCATCGCCTTGATACTTTACTTGATTTTGATAAGATTGCTGTGCTAGAGAAGGGAAGATTGGCAGAGTTTGGATCACCGACCGAGCTACTGGAGAATGTGGATGGTGTCTTTGCAAGATTATACCACTCTGACAGAAGGAAGAGAAGGGGTTCTGATACAGATTCATAGATATTTCCTGCACCACAAGATTTTATTTATTTACCTATAATTCCCTTCATGAAGAGAGAAACATTTGGAATTAGAAAGAACGTTAGGCCTGAGGCAACATGCAGCTACCCGATCAAACGCAGGGAAAGATATAAAACGCCACCTGTTTTCCTTTCTCCTCTCTTCTCCTCTTTTCTTTCTTACAATTTATTCTCTTATTATTATCGATATCGAATAATAGCTTTATATCTTACCGCTTATTGCCTCTGATTGCTACGTACACGGTAAGTTTACTTTCTCGCCCCCCCCTTCAACGTACGTCTTTCCTTTCCCCGTCATTTAGTGAGAATTCACTAACCTCTCGCTCGGCCAGACGATCCCTGCAGCGAAAGCATGGGCGGAGGATTTTCGTGGGTGGGAGGAGGCCCAGTTCCTGGGTCTCCTCTCTACCGATAAGGAGTAGATTCCCTGGCGAGTGGCCCTTAACTTGGCCCTCGCTATGGTCCCAGCCGCTCTCTCTGGTGCTGTCGATCTCCCGGATGAGGAGTTTGACACTACGATGGGCACGCTGCTATAAGACCGCACGATCACAAAGTACTACGGCACAGGGCCCATGCTGGCTGGAATTGGGATCACGTTCCGGAATCTCGGCATTTTGCAATCATATGGGGGTTTCACTTCGCCAGTGATGCCGAGCTTATACTCAAGCAAGCGGTTAATTACGCACACCGGCACGAGACGAAGTATGTCGCTCTGTTCGATTGGGATACATTGCTGCTCTGCTTCAAGACAACATGGATTGGTGACGCTTGGATGAAGCCCAAAACGACTCGCCACTACAAAAGCCCACAGATGTTGTCGATGTCACTGTTTCTTCAAGGAATGGAACTCGGAGTGGTCGGAAAACAGGGGGGGGGGTTAGTGCTTTGACCCTCCCTGTAAACCTCAAACACAACTACGGACTCATCGCCTCACCAATTCCACCGCCACGGTTCGGATCGCAACTATTTGCGTTGCTGTAGCTGTGGCTCGGGCTGGCTTTGGATTTGGGGCGCTCTCGACTTCTTACATGGAAACCAGAGGATGCCAGCAAGTTCCAATGGAAAAAAATGCAGTGATGACAACATGCATAACATATTACCAACTCTATTAAATGCTTCAGAAACAGGACATCGCTCCTCCCGTCACTTGAGGCGAAGTTACTGGTCAAAGGCAACCCTGTTGAGTCATTGCGGGAGGCTAGAGAATACACCATTGACCTATATCAAGCCATTTCACGCGTGGCAGGGAATGAGTGCCATCGCAGGCACTGGTTCTGGGCGTGGATGGCAAATAAACGAGCAGAGGGAGGATCGCCAAGATTGCGCATCTAAGGGATGCGACAAGAAGGCCCCGAAGTATAAAGAACGAGGCTGAACAACCTTCGCCCGGCGATAGCTTTCAGATAGACAGCAAGGTAAAGAGGCCAGTACCCAGTTATCTCTACCTCCTTTCCAGCCCGTCAGGCCACAGAAGCGGGCTCAAAGCGCCACTCAGCCAGATCTTTTTACAAATTACCAAGAGTTGGATACTGCCACGGTATCACCACAGTTAACTCCATCACTATGGATGACTCTCACTACTATGAACTCTCATTACTATTGACTCTCATTACTATGGATGACTCTCACCCGGACTCCTGCGCGGTGAACCCAAATACCGAACGCTACCCTGTTGGCACAGAACGACCATGATGTCAACTAGGAAGACTTGCAGAAACAACTAGACACATCACACAAAAAGAAGAAGACGTGTTTCTAGAGACAGATTCAACTGGAGGGATCTGTTGCCGAGGAGTTGGGAAATTGGAATTCACTGTTGACACCTTCAAGATGCGACTCTAGGCGGAGGAAATAAGTCGCAAGGATGCCATAGAGGACCTACAAGCACAACCCAACACTATCCAGTCGTAGCTGTGTGGGAGGGATGTGAGGATGCAGCAGGTGAAGAATATGTTGGAGACCCTTATGCGTAGGGCCACGGAGCGGGAACTATGCGCTGGTGAGGACACCGTCATTTTGTTGGCAAGGGCAGTTGATGCAGTAATGGTTCTCCTTTATTCATCCCTTTAGCTTTGTACAATGCAATTCTTGCTCTTCAACCCCAGCTACGTGCCACCAAACCGTTGTTATGTGATTGACACAGCGATTTGGGGATCGTTCATGTAGTCAAAGGGATAGGACGTGCGGCTATGTAGTTTGTGTCGTCACTACACACAATGGAGCATTGTTAGGTCATTTTTAGTATGGACGTGATCTTGCCGGAATATGGCCTATTTGTGCTAGGCAAATTTGTTGTGTTTGATGGAGTTCTGAACAGCCGATTCTCAAAGAGGCCATGAGAAGACACAATGAAGCCTCAAATCTGCATTGAGAACAAAGCTCTTTCATGAAAACTGTGAGAACAATCCCCGAATATTTTCATGAACTTACGATGGAAATGTATAAGTAGATGTTGTCCTTACCCTCAAACATGCGACATCACCATTCATCGCATTCCACTTCACACGATCATCAATCATCAACCATCAACCCGAAACAACAAGCACATCAGCAAACCACAAACCACCACGTCAAAAGAAAATCACCATGTGTCGACAATTCGGCTTTACCAAGGAGTGCATTCGGTGCAAGCACAACCTCCCCTACCTTCTCGACTTGGTGCTGTGCGAAGAAGTCATCAGCAAGTCCGGCGAATCGGGAGAATGCCGCACAGGCTTGACCCTTGTGCATCAGACAATCGAGGATATATGCAAGACTGCCCTCGACATGTGCAGAAGCTGTGTTGTTGCGCTGAAAGCTGGCGGACCTGAGATTCCTGATAGGAAGACTGCTTTTGATGAACACCTGAGGTTTAGACTGAGCATCAACGAGCCTGGATATTCGTCTTCCGAGGATGAGTTTGATGATGAGCAGAAGAGTTGAACTTTTGTTGTGCCTCAGATGTGTAGGAAGATACAAGGCACAGATAGATTTTCAGACATGAATAGATGTTGCAATTCCATTTCATCAAACTTAATGTGTCCGAGCAAATCGCCAATAATATACAAAATTCCAATACCCAATGCTCGCTTTGTTATCCAAAGATTAATAAATAGCCAATACAAAAGTGAAGCCCAACTCCGAAAAAATTCTATGTTATCGCAGCATATATGACAGGTCAGGGAGATTTCGCAGAATGCTAGCGACAATCTCTTCATCGGCAGCACTTAGGTCTTGCGTAGATATCGAAGGCTCTACCAGAGCCTTTGCCGTAATGGTTGTGTTTGCTTCAATAGAAGACCTTTGAGACGCAGCTGTTGGCTTTGAGGGCTCTGTGGCGAACGATACTGATGTCGGCGTTGTAACACTTGGTTTTAGATTGCTATTCGCCTCAAAATGTCCAAAACCCCAGGAACCAGATGCTGGATTTGAGATAGTATCCTTCCTCGCTAGGGCCGGCGCCAAATCATCAAACGTCTTGTTTGGAATGCCAGCGTGAGATTGGGGACCGCTGTGTAGCACCTCATTGAGGCTTACTGGGCCTACAGAGAGCGAAGCCATTCCACTGTCCCCGAATGTCGGTGAACTTACCATCTCGCCCCAGTCGTCATCGTCGTCTTCTTCCTTGCCCGCAGTTGCGATACTTAGGGGTTGAATAGGTGCTGGGGGAGGTGCACTAGTCTTGGACGGCAGCTTCTCGAGGGTCAGGGAATGTCGAGGGGTCTCTGGTGCAGGTGGAGTTGGTTGCGGTTTAGGAGGACCTGTTTGTTGAACCTCGCTGGCCAGCGGGTGTTGAGAAACAGTAGGCGATGACGGTAAGTCTGTAGTCCAACCAAAGGACACAGCCGTCGGAGACACAACCGGCGATTTCAATGAAGTCTGCCTCGAATGCCTGCCGTTTCTTCCTAGTAGCTCACCAATCTCTACTGGGGGAGCTGAAGAGTCCCAGTTGAACATAGTTGCGCCAGATGCTCCAAGCCTTCTTCCGAGGACAATACGCCCGGTGATAGAGTCTTCTTCCATCCATCGCCGTACCGTTTTAATCGTCCGGTCTCGCACTTCCGATCCAGTCCAGGTGACGCGGACGTAATTGTCATCGTCCCCCAAGTTATGTTTCCGTAGAGAGCCGAAGCGGGACATGCGGTACCAAGCGTTACGTTCGCTGCTGGAGGAAAACGTGTCGTCGATGATGACATCCGGGACCGGCTCCGGTTCGACGGTGATAGGTTTGGTTGACGAGAATAGGTCGTCGAGTTTGCTGAGATCAATAGAAAATGGAATTGGCGGAGGCTTTGGGGCTTTCGGTGCTGGTCTTTCGGTCTCGTGAGGCTCAAAAATCGCACCTTGGCCTAGCGGTTCTCGAGATTTTTCCTCAGGTACCAGTCCGGAGTCTTCAACTGTTGAGTCCTCATCTTCGTGAGCGACATCGTTGTAGTTTATCTGTGGCACTTCGCCAAGCTTGAGTTCAAGAACATCTGCTGCCTCCTCAAAATGGTCCTCCACATTGTTTGGTTGCTTCGTTTCCACGATCGGGACTATATCAGGAGAAACGCTTCGCATAGCAATCCCGTCGTACATCTCAACCAATTTCTGTACCCTTGATGGCGGCCTGTTCTGATCTAAGCCATGGTTAACATCTGGAACCAGTTCATCCAGACTTTCGTTCGACAATGGCTCTTCGAGTGGAACTGATGTTGCTGATGCATGCTCTTCCGCCGGGGCTTCCGGCTTCTCCTCATCAGTCCTCCAAGCATCCTTCGCATCGACAACAAGTTCCAATGGCGGCAGTAAGATCGAAACCCCATTCTTCAGCGATGATTCTTCATGCAATCCCCCCCCATCACCAAGACTAATCGCCGAGTCCACAACCTGATCATCCCGCGATCTCTCAGAATCGCTCCTTGTCCTTGCCACACCTCTCTCCAAGTCCCCCGTGTCTAAGCCCCCGAGACTCACCCCTCTCCACGGATCCGGCGACAAATGTCTCATCGAGGGCGATCTCATCGGCTTCAGCCCAGGACTCCTCCCCCACCGGGGACTCTCCTTTCCAACATTGCTGGCAGCATCATTCCACCCACCCCACGCCTCATCGTCGTTCCACGACGTCGCTCGTCCGGGGGATAGCCTCCGCGGGCTGAGATGATCGGTGGCGAAGTGCGCGCTTTGAGGCGCGGTCGGTAGGTCTATCTTCGCGGGGGTTTCGACGGCCCATGGCGAGCCCCAGGGATCGTCCATGCCGGGCGACAGGGCATGTCGCGCGCGGTCAATGGATAACTTGGACGCAAATCAAGAGAAGATATGAGCAGATATGGGTTATAATATAGGCTGCTGTGCCATCGCGAGGAGCCAATCGGTCGTTCGTTTCCGCGGTATTGGACAGAGCCGTTGCTCTACAGGCTTGGATACTGGAATTCTCGTATGGCACTGGCAGTAGAGGATCGATTGTCGGATACCCAGTTATTCGCCGATTTTCGGGAGGATGAAGAGAGTTGTATCCGGAAAATATACTCCGTAAGCACAATTCCTTTCTTTTGGTGGGAAGATTACGAGGTGGAAAAGGTCCAGGTTTGGGTTTAGATTAGAACGATGCTCCGTAGGTACCTCTAATTAATGGGGTACAGGGGACCCCCGTTTCGTACCTGAATCCCACATAATAAGGCTCCGCCTCCGGGAAGATCAATTTCAATGGACACTAGGAGAAATGCCAACACGTAACTGTCATCGATAATGCTTGTACACCATAGTAACAGGATTATAATTTCACTATGAAACTTTACAAAATCCTTCACGGTTACATCCATCCTGTAACACATATACAGCCCCTTTTAGCAATGTCCATAGGCCCAACCAAAGGCTCGTAAAAAAAGGCCGGTTTACCCCCCCCTCCCAGAACAATCCCCCCGTATTACTCCACGCTAAGTTGAGTTGAGTTCGTCAATCATAACAAGAGTGTCGCCAGCGACCCAAAAGATATCCCGTGAGTCTCACATGACGATCTCGTGGCCTGACTTCAGTTCCCATTCCTTCGACCGCCCGGCACCTCTTTTCTCCGCGACATACTCAATCGTGTTCTTGACTTCCGCACGCGAGACGCTATCTCGGAACTGGTGGAAGATGAAGTCGATGATTCCAACCTTGGATAGCGCCTTGTTGTCCAAGATGGCTTGCTTGATATCATTCATGAGCTCAGCCTTGACCAGCTTGGCACTGCCAGTATTAGGACCACCGCCTCCAGCAAGGGCAGCGAAGGCGTTAGAAGGGGTCGGTGGAGGTGGCATCTTGGCTTCACTCTCAGACTTGATCGTCTTGGGTGCCTTGCCCTTCGTGACCTTGGGTTCTGGCTCCCAATACTTGGTTGAAAAGGGATCAATACCCCACTGCTGTTCGAGTCCCTCTGCAATACCTGTTAGCCTTCGTTTGTTGAGAGAACACCGATTTGAAGTCTTACCGTGGATAAACTCCATCTTACTTCCATGGACTGCCGGATTGGGCCCTTGTCTGCTAGGATTCTCGAAGCAGATGCCAGTACTGTCGGGCTCCATTGTCATTCCAAACACCCTTCCAGAGATGCCAGCATCTTCAGAGTCATCAAGAAAGCCGTCCATATCATCCTCATCATCAAGCTCCTCCTCTTCATCCTCAATATCAAGATCCTCGCCTTCTTCTTCCTGCCACTCAGCTTCCGAGTCATAGTCGTAGTCTAGCGGCAAGCGTCGTCCCATTGATCTTCGCGCCAGTTTCTGCATGTTCCCCTTGCCAAGGGCAAATGGTTTGAACGTCATTGTGCCATAGTAAGGCGGGCGCACATCTTGGGAAAATGCAATCACTTTCATGGGAACCTTGGCAAGCTGCTTCCGAACCTCCACGTCCGCGCCAGTGTTTCCAGACTTCTGTGTCTCCTTGGACACTGCCTCCATTATGTGTTTGACAGGTTCGTGAAGTTTGCCACGCCGAGGTGGTTTATAGGGGAGAGTGAAGATATCCATCGGGTTGAAAGGGCAAAGTTCGTGCTGTTGGCTGGTGATGTGTTTGTCCAAGATTCGCGACTTTGCTTCTCGTGTCTCCTCATCCATCTGCACAGCCGCTGGCGCTAGTCGGGTGTTCTTCTTGACAAAAAATGGCGGGAACATCTTCGTATATTCAGAACCTGCCTTTTTGGTTGTAGACGCTGCTGAGTTGGCCTTTGCCGGACTGGTGACATTTGCCGCTGCTTCTCCCTCGGCCCTCTTAGGGGTGCTTTTGAAGAAGATGCTCAGGGTCTTCTGGTTCCGAGCTTTTCGATCCTGCTCCTCTTCCTTCTTTCGCTTCTTCTCTGCTTTGACACGATCCTCTTCTTCCTTCTGCTTGCGCTTCTCTTCTTTCTCCTTCGCGCGGGCTGCCTTCTCCTCTTCTTGCTTAACCTTCTCGGCAGCTCTGATGGAGGCTTTCTCATCCTTTTCCTTCTTCTTATCGGCAAGCTCCTTGTCGCGAGCCTTCTTCTCGGCATCAGTCAAACGCTTTCGTTTCGCCGCCGGATTCATGGTGGTCACGGGTGGTTTGTTGCTGGTAGATGCTGGCGCTGGCTTGTCTTTTGATGGAGTTGGAGGAGAAGGGGAGTTCCGCGGAGGAGTGATGCTGCCGACCTCCGTGAGATCAGACGATGATGATTCGGGAGAGGAATGTCTAGGGTTGTGTGTAACAGAGTGAAGCACTGGCAGGTAGATTAGCACACTGATTTGACACACAAATCAGGGAGTTGTAGCAGCAAACTCACAGCCGTCTTCGGGGGTTTTGTTCTCCTGAGAACCGTCCATCTTTAATACTTCGCCCAAAAACTCATCATGGCTTCTCTTGCGGCCCGCTGTCTCCGGTTCTTGGATGTTCGAGGATAACTCAGAGAGCGGCATCGTGATTTTTGTGCGGAGCCAAATGGCTCATTGGAGTCCCAACAATTACTAATACGATGAAACTTGAAAGTGCAAATTGCATCCCTAATCCGGGGTGCAGACAGAAATGGAGTCTTTGAGCGTTGGTTGGAGAAAGTTATTAGACACTCACTAGGGATAAGGAGGAAGACGCGCAGCGCGCGAATTTGGTGCTTATCATTGTGACGCGACGCGAGATCAATCAACGGGTAAAAATCGGAAGTGAGCTCTGGAGTGTGGCTTGTACCGCCCAAGCCCCGCAACAGAGCAATGGTGGCTTGGCTTTCGTCGATCACGACGCTGGTTGCCTGGTGTTGAGTCTGCGTAAAACGTCGTGATCTTCACAGCATTGGCGTAACGAGAAACAGCATCTCTATCTCAAATACCGGGTCTTATAAAATATCATATCATGTTGCAGCTCCACAAGCCTCTGTAGAAGTCACATCCGTCGGCAGAATAACCCGCTCGTGACTAACAAACACACAAGTCTACATCGTGGGCATGGCTTGAAGCCACAACCATATGATCAAAACTTCAGGTCATGCGGAAACTTGAGCCAGAATCATCACATATCACCACAGCCATGTATTGGTAGCTGCTCTCTTTCAAAACTGCCTCCCCAAGAGGGGTATCATTAACGCACTTTTCTCTTCCAGTCCACACTATTATACTGGCGGCCTCCCCTCCGCCTCGCTCAACCAGCAAGCAATAATTCCAGTAGCGAAAGTGATAAAGACGCACGCGCACACACAAAGGGGGTATCAAACCCTATTAGCGATCGTATTTCCTCATGTACTAGAGTGATATCAACCATATTCAAACGCCCGTCAATGCAACTGAACTCCCATGAAACGATTGAGTCTTTGTCTTGATTGGCCTAAGAACGAATGGCCGGCAGTTGAAATGGTTTACACCGTACGCTATGGCATGGTTTTGAAGGTCCAACGAAAAAATATGTCGCAAGGTGTATTAATCTGGGTTGGCAATGTAGAGGCGTTGTGATGTCAGAGTCGACGTCCGCTCATCAACACTGCCTCGTCTCTTGAGCTCATCGGCGGTCTTAACACTCTTCTCTCTCGTGATGGCCGAATGCATCAGTGACTTGCTGGCGAGCCGCGGGGGCGCACCCAGCTCGCCAACATTGTCCGCACGCTCAGCACTACTTCCACTGCGAGTACTCTGAGCCCGGCCACTAGCCGTATCATCAATAACTGGGGTCGTGGCAGCATCTTCCTGCTGCTCGACCAAACTACCCGTGCGCTCGGGAGTGTCGCCAGGACTCCAGCGTCGATTGCCCTGTCCTACCGGCCCTCCGGAGGTCCTGTAAGGTACGTTGCGACGACCGGCACTACCAATGCTGCTCCGTCCGCTGCTACCCGTCCTACGGTGATGTGCGCGCGACGCCCGGTTGTCCTCGTCCTCGCTGCTCTCCGCTTCAACTTCCGTGGCGCTGAGTCGCAGCGGAACTCCTCCAACACCGACATGGTTCTCGTTGGCATACCCAATGACAGGCGTCCGTCCATGATGCCGGATCTTGGCTGCAACCTTGCCGGTTGTGCTTATCCCCGTGCTTGTGCGGCCGGGTGCCGAACCACCAGAACCGGACCCGCGATTTACCTCCAAGGTGGCGCGCATCTTCGCTGCCCGCTGCTGAGCTGCCAGCCTAGGGTCCTCATACTGCGCGCGATCGCACCACACTGTCGCTTTCTGTTTCCGCAAGAGGGCCACATAGCCGGATGCCTGGGTTTGCCCGAATGAACGGCTGGAGGTTGATCGCCGGAGATCCGTGTTCGAGTCAGTTCGGTAGGCAGCGGGGGGCTGGATGCTCGAAGCTGTGCTGAAGGTGTTGACAGAGGGCGACCGGCGCGAGAATTGCGGATTGGGCTGATGGTGCGAGAGGTAGGCGGGCACAGCATGTTGGCCCTGCATAGGGAAGATGTTTGAGGAGGTGGTTCGCGAGCGCGAATGGCTGTAGATGGCAGCCTGGTCCATTGGTCCTCCCCGTGCCTGTGGCTCCAGCATCTCGCAAGGCGCAGGGCCAAACGATGTCGCGACAGGAGCGGGATTTTTTTTTACGGGCGTCCTCCCTCCCTTTTGACGTGTGGTGACGGAAGCCCACCGGCTGTCAGGGGGGAGAGGGAAATGGGTGAGGTATTGGTTAGGCGAAGCGGAGGGCTGACAGGACAGAGACCGCACCCGAACCCGAAGCGTCGCCAACAAAACGGGTCAAGCTGGCTTTAGCGGGGCGAGGGAGAAGACGGATCCCTAAGCGGTGTCGAAGGTTCGCAAAAGCAGACCGAGAGCGTACTCGTAGAGTCAATCGAAGGTGAACAGCGCAGTAGTGGTATCGTATATAGTGAGAGGCAGAAGCGTGTGGGAAGGGAGGATGAAACCGCAGCTTCGGCGCGCGCGAGGCTCACGAAGGTATGTATATACCCAATACAGAGTACCCGATACCAATATTGCAACAGTGGCAGACTGGAGGGAGGCGGCGCTCGAGCCGTCAAACGTTGCATGGGGGGAGCCGGAGGGGATGTGTGTCAGTCGGTGATGGATGGCGCCAATGTTTGTTGTCGGGTCACTTGGGCCCGTCAGGCTTGGGACACACCCCACTGAAGCTAGCGGCCTCCTCACTGGTCAGTGCCCTGAATCGATGCTGCGTCTAGTGGCCCCGTCCCACTGAAGTGCGCCGAGCTAGGGGGGCCGGCCAGTTCTCTACGCAGCTGAATAGGCCTGCAAGCTCCAAGAGAAGGCCCCCAATTGCCGTTCTGGGCCAATCAGACCACCTTGGGTGCTGTGATGTCATGCACGACCTGTGCGTTCACTCCCCACGTTGTTGTTCTAAATTTCACCCAAGGTATTGTTTTTTCTCCTAGGTGCGTTTTGTTGTAGAAAATAGCTAGCCTTGCGGTGACCACCGGAAAATTTTGGAGAAGCTGGCTGTGGTGTTACGAGAGAGTGGACGTTATTAGTAGGGCCAATGCCGCGGTTCTGTTCTTGAACAAAAGGACGGACTGCAACATGTAACCAAACAATTGCATTCTGCAAACGAATGAAACAACTCATGAACCAAAACATGTCGGCGGTAAAGAGGGGCAACATGGCAAAGTCAACAAACCTCGGTGAATCCTTGCTGTTCTTGTTCTGTTGTTGGCTGACCCTCACCAAAGGTGGTGTGAAGCACCTGCAGCTAAGCTGGGAGGATTGTGCGACAGACCGCCCAGAGAAAAGATCGAGATCAGAGCCAATGAGTTCCATTAGTAGACATGAAAGGGGACGTTCCTGTGCAAAACGCTGACGTCTTATGATGTAGAATTCCGCCGTCTTTGCGTCAGGAGTGACACATGAACACCCACAACATCATCCAACGCATTTTGACAAAACCACTTGTCTATATTGGTTCAATTGTTGTCACAAGCCATGCAGGGAGGTGGTCCTACATGGTAATCGGACTGGGAACCCCAAATTCGGGACTTCCGAGTGTGTCATCGATTCAGATCCCGTGCTACTTGATGTCTCTCTTTCACGATGAAAACGACCAGCCAATTACGGCAATTGTCCCATCAACTTGAATTAACAATCACATAAGGAATTCAAGTGAAAGAAAAAAGAAAAACCTGAAAATGCTATCATGCAATCTGATTGTGGAGATATTCGCGAACAAAGCGTTGAAGGGACCAAAAAAAAATCCACCTGCAAGGCGGATTGGGTGGAGAAACCAAGCCTTGCGGGCGCTCCGGACATCACAGAGGCAGTACCCATATCATCATCAACCTCTCACCATTGTCCCACCATTGATGTCACAATCTCACGCAGTCTACGAAGTAAGAAGCTCGCTTCTCCGCACCGTATGCACCTCACTCAGTGGGGCGCTATAGCTTTTCAGCTTACCGGGTTTTTTTCTTGTCGTCTCCGCTGTAGATCAATCAATGCTCACCGCGGATACATGCACTCTGAGATGGGCGGCTAAGGAACGTCAAGGACCAAGCTACCTACTAGTACTGCGAGTGAGTATCTCCCAGGTATTCCATCAAAGGGGACAGTATTATCTAGGAAACCCCCAGATTGGCAATCTTCAAGATCGATCGACACTCCTGCGAGATCGAGTTTGGCCACTCCAGGTAATATTACTACTAATAGTAGTATGTAGTATGTACATAGTATCCATGCACGGAGAATGGAGCACGGAGTATTATCGAGACTCACATGTGACAAACAACAAACATCGGCAGAGCCGCACATTTCTCCTAACCGTCACTACAGCTATTGCCGTGAAATGATTAAACGCTAATTTATTTTACATAATTTGTGAGATAGATATCACTACCGGAGTATTACCAGCCCTCGAGAGAAATGCGATCCGGCCAAGGGTAAGCGTACTGAATTCCAAGCCCGCCACTCGAAAACGCGGGGAACATTCCTTGCGTGCGAGCCGAAGCACATGCTCGAGAATTAAGACGAGATCTCGCGTCTGCAAGGAGTGAAGATCCTCTTTTGGCAAACACAAATACAACTCTTACAGGCCTCAAAAGAGGACATACCTCGCCAATTAAGAGACTATTATGACTGACAGTCTCAACGGAGCTCGATGGCCGGAGAGTAAAGGCCGGACTAGTACGCATACTGTTACTCCGTACTCCGTATTACCTGCTCCGCAGCGCTTTACGGAGGATAGCACTAAAAAGGCTTCAGTTCAAGGGCATCCTTACCGTTAGAACCGGTATGGTCGATAAGCTTCGCAGGGATTTGCGGACCCTGGCTTGCCGCGCCACTCGTGCCGGAAATGCGTCATTCCCGTAGTAAAACTGTTGCGCTGTCATATTTACAGGGAGAAAATCAGACGGGTGAATATCACAGGTAACAGTAGTAACATGGAAGAAAAACTAAGAGCCACTATCGAATTTTCACCGCCGTCTGTGGCAGACCTAGAACATGGACGATATTCTCACTGAGGCGTCCAACCGAGCAAAGGACGAATTGGCTTTGGGTTGGGCTGAGTTGGGGGCGAAACCACAGAGGGCATCCCCAGTTCGAATCCGATGCAGGCATATCACTTCCCCGCAGTCTTCCTTGTTCAGTTCGCAGACTCTCCATCGGTTCTACGAGTCTGTGATACCCTGGTTGGGCTGTTGGAAGTGGTTCAGCTGAGCCAGGGGTTTGCAGCAAAGGCCGCCCACCACATGGCCGTGTGGTTGTTGTTGATTCTTGGCTGGCTTCCATGTTCCTCGCCTCCTGCGTGTTTCTTCGCCTGACAGGTGCCACGCTGTGCAGACAACAAGCCAAGATGCCTCACGCGGCTGCAGTCTACCGTGCATACGACAGACAGAACAGGGGAATTTGGGATGCATGGAGGGGATAACGGTTTTCCATTCGTTCAAGGTTTGGGCACAAGCGTCACACTCAAATTGGTCACATCACTCAGCCGTTCAAACGCACACCACCAATGAAAAGAACAAACTCAATTTCAAGGTTAATCCGGTACCTACTTCGAACTAACTCAGCCTAAACCTTCTTTCCATGACGCTGTTATATTCCCCAACCGTTACGTTACATGTGAGGATTTCTGCACTCAGATAATGACCAAACATTGATCTCACAATCGTGGTCCCGAAATTTGTGTCTGTTCCTGGTTTATGGAGGGCTGGCTGTCGAGTGTGGTTGAGTCTAAAACACGGTTCCCATCCACCTTTTAATCGGAAAGACTGTGTTTCAAAATCAAGTACGGAGTACGGAGTACTGAAAATCCTCTCAATTAGTGAACGTGCCTTTTTACCGCTATTGGGGGATACTCTGCAAAGACTCAGTCAGAATCGTCTGTCTTGCTCTCGTCTCGGGGAGGCAACTTCTTTTTTCTGTATAACCCTGGAGGCGGCTTTGCTGGTCCATTCTGCTTATTGGCGCAGTTTTTCTTGCATGTCGAGCACAGTTCGACCTCCATCACAATAGCCACCTCCTCGAACATCTGACATTTTTCAGCGACCAGGGAAGGCTTGTCATCCAGTCGTTCAAAGACCCAGTGGTCGCATGGAATGACGTCGCATTCGCAAGTGGGCAAGAAGTGACCCCATCTGTCTGAGAGAAGTTCCGGTGGGGGAGAATACTTGGGGCAGCAGATCTCATGAGGTGTCTTGCAGTCGGCATTCCGGCAAGGGCAGACATGGTGGTGATGTTCCGCGAGACACATGTTGACTAAAGGGGCGCAGATCTTGACTTAACAAGGCTTGTAGGGAGTATCATAGGAGATTGAAATATTTCGCTTAGAAGTGTTGTGAGACATAATTGTAGGTTGAGCTTCAGGGTGAAGCTTTATAGGAGACGAGGAGCAATGGTTCAAACACATCAAATGAACAGTCGTTTCGTGTGCCGGCGCAGTGTAATTCCCGTTCATCATCATCATGGTGAAAGAGATAAGCATATAAGCATAAGCCTGGATGTTTCTGTAACTGGTAATCATGTTCGCTTGAACAGGAAATACGGACCTTTCAGTGACGTATCGTATCCATGGTTGCGGTCCGGAGCTGGGCGACAAGGGGATGTATGTACTCGTATGCAGGCAGTACCGAGATTGGGAGCAGCAAACTGCGGGACGCAGTAGAGACAGTTCTTGGTGCCAAGAGAAGGGGTCTATTTGAGCAGAAAGAGAATACTAATACTACTACCACTACCACTACCACTACCACTACTCCTACCGTCTGCAAGTTTCCATGGCAAGAGATTGCCAGTTTGCCTCGTCGTGGCGAATTAATAGCTGGTATGTGCTGGCATACTAGGTGGCAAATATAGCTAGAGCAAACAAGGGTAGAGCCTAAACTGCCAAGCTTGGGCTCAAGCACTGAACTCAGGTTTTTTCTTTTTCATTCATTGTTCATTTAAACCAGAGATACGAAATAGGTCTCTCCTCAATACGAGTACTGCTACTGGAGTACACAACCAAAGGAAGAAAAGTTCGCCCAGAATATCGCCACAACACAACACAACCAACACAACACAACACCTCACAAATGGTCCCTTCTTTTTTCCCTCCCCGCTAAAACACAAAGCGAAAATCTTCAAGCTACCCCAAGGCGGTTAGGTAGATCCAGGGTCGCACCGCTATCTCCAAATCGAACGCCAACATCTTGACGTCAAAAAGTCCGAGTGGGGTGTCTGAGACAGGAGAGTCGCCGGCCTCGGGGCACGTTTTCACACGACGTCTTCTAACAGGACGGTCGAGCTTCCGCCATCTAACGAGCTCATACCAGTGCCTGGCTGTCTGGGACGATCAATTGTGCACATAGCCGCCATCAAGCCCTGCACATTTATGCCACCCATCACAGCGCAAACCGCCAGTCTCATGAGCTTCACTTCAGCGCCGAGCGAGCAGCCATGAAGTTCGCCAAGGAGCTGGAGCGGGAGGCAGTTCCAGGTAAGGGGACGGCCTCGATTTCGGGCGCGCCACAGCGAATATTGCTTGATGATAACGATTGTTGACTGACCTCGTTTTTTTCGCTTTGCAGAATGGCGCATCAAATATCTGAATTACAAGGCCGGCAAAAAGTACGTCAAGGCCGTCGCTAGAGCCATCAATCGGACCAGTGCAACCCCCCAGAGCAACCACCGCCGAATATCCACTTTCTTCTCAACCGCAGCTCAACCTCAACAGCCACAGCGGTTTTCTACCAACGGCAATAATGGCCGCACTCCAGCGTCTGGAGACTCACAATGGCCCAGACGCTCAGAACCAGTTGGCATTGCGAAAAGGGCCGAGGACGAGGCCCTGACGAGCCAGGGCAACAGCTTACAGTATGGGAGCTTTATTCCGACACCATTGTGCTCCAGGCCAGTGTCGCGTGAGGAAAACCAAGATGGCTTTGAGCTTCCGTCGCCAGCAATTCACCCGCAGGAGCCTCCCGAACCGTCGAAAGCGCCTGGTGCGGTGAGAATGAGCTTCAACAAGCACTTCAAGGTTGATTCCCTTTCAGGCGCCACCATATCCAAATCAGGAACCCTGCCGAGCCTGCCATCGAAGGGCACCGTTAACAATGGCGAGGCGCCTGGGTCGCTCCGACGAATTTTCACGCACGTCCCAGGGTCCGGGTCGAAAGATCTGTCTCGAATAGCGTCGGGATTCGCCCGGCAGAGCGTCAACTTCGATCTCGTCCGGGAGCGAGAGCAAGAGTTCTACACGTTTTTGGATTCGGAACTAGACAAGGTAGAGACCTTTTACAAGCACAAGGAGGAGCAAGCCGGCCAGCGGTTGGAGATACTGAGGGAGCAGCTCCGCGAAATGCGGAACCGTCGTATTCAAGAAATGGCTGAAGGGCGGCGACACGACCAACGGTCATTGCATCGTGACAGCACGGAGAATGGCCACGACAAGAACGGCTGGGTACAGCCTCTCAAATCCAAGATATTTCCTCCCGGGCCAAATTCCAAGGCTCTGCGGAACATGCCTCGTACACCGCATATGGCCGGCGGAAGGGCAGCAGACTCGAGGATGGACTATGTCCGACGGCCGGAAGATCACGAAGTATCCTACCGAACGGCGAAGCGAAAGCTGAAGCTGGCACTGCAAGAGTTCTACCGCAGTCTGGAATTGCTCAAGTCGTACGCCTTGCTGAACCGCACCGCATTCCGAAAGCTGAACAAGAAATTCGACAAAGCCGTCAACGCACGACCACCGCTGCGCTACGTGAATGAAAATGTCAACAAGGCGTGGTTCGTCAACAGCGACGTAGTGGAAGGGCACATTAAGGCAGTCGAAGACCTCTACGCACGTTATTTTGAGCGCGGGAATCAGAAACTTGCTGCTGGCAAGTTGCGGAGACTAACCAAGAAGCATAAGGACAAATCTGGTAGCTCATTCCTGAACGGTTTTCTCATCGGGACGGGTATAGTATTTGCGGTCCAGGGCCTTGTCTACGGCTGCGAACTGCTTTACGACGATGACCCAACCATTCGTGTCCAAACCAGCTATTTGATGCAGATCTACGCTGGCTATTTCCTCATGCTCCTCTTATTCTCCTTGTTCTGCATCAATTGCTCCATCTGGCTGAGGAACAAGGTCAACTACCCCTTCATATTCGAATTCGACCAGAGAAGCTTCATCGACTGGCGGCAACTCGCGGAATTCCCCAGTTTCTTTCTTCTCATTTTTGGGATCATCGTGTGGGCAAATTTCAGCAGATATGGAGACGACAGCGCTTACCTATACTATCCCGTCGTGCTTATTGCAATTACGGTCTTTATCATTTTCCTACCGGCTCCGGTGCTTGCGTACAAGAGCCGTAAATGGTTCGCATATTCACATGTGAGCATTCACATTCAAAGCACCCACTGTCATCCATACATCTCGAACTAACAATGTTATAGTGGCGTCTTCTTTTAGCTGGTCTTTACCCTGTTGAATTCCGCGACTTCTTTCTTGGGGATATGTACTGCTCTCTGACATATTCTATGGCTGTGAGTCTCTGCCCCCTGCAATCTTCAAACAAAACAGTGGCTAATCGAAAACGCAAAGAACGTGGAGCTGTTCTTCTGTCTCTATGCCCATAAGTGGGATGATCCCCCCCAATGCAACTCAACACACTCCCGCCTCTTGGGCTTCTTTACCACGTTGCCGGCAATCTGGCGCTTCCTCCAGTGCATCCGGCGTTACAGTGACACTGGTAACATCTTCCCGCACCTGGTCAATTGTGGCAAGTATGGCGCAACTATATTGTCCTATATTGCCCTCTCGCTCTACCGCATGGAAAGAAACGATATCCATCTGGCATTGTTCATTGCCCTTTCCATTATCAACAGTATATACACATGTAAGTTGCCTAGTTCACGCATATTCCCCTGAATTGCAGCACTAACATTGCGATTAGCCATCTGGGATCTGTTCATGGATTTCTCCCTACTCCAACCCCAGAGTCGACATACCGGTCTTCGCGATATCATCGCACTCAAATACCGCTGGATTTACTACATCATCATGGTCATCGACCCCATCCTCAGATTCTCATGGATCTTCTATGCCATCTTCACCCACGATCTTCAACACTCCACCATCATATCCTTCCTGGTCGGACTGATGGAAATCTTCCGCCGAGGCATGTGGGCTCTTCTCCGCGTTGAGAACGAGCACTGCGCAAACGTCTCTCAGTACAAAGCCTCGCGCGACGTGCCCCTCCCCTATCGAATCGAACCTCTCATGGATCGCGCCAGCACCGAATCAAGCCACAGTCTACCCTCCGACGACGAGCAGCAAGAACGGCAGCAGCAGCAGCAGCAGCAGCAACCCGCGTCGCATCAACAGCACGGATTCTCGTATTCCACCAGTTCTACAGCTATTGCCAGCTCAATTGGCACACTTAGGCGCCGTGCGGATACTGTAACATCTAGACTCGGCGGCCGAAGCTTTTCTAAGATACTGGCCGAGGCGCATAAGCAGGATTTCGAGAAGAAGCGCAAGTCAGATTCAAGCCCCGAGGACGAAGACAGAGTACATGATGTCAACAGTGAGGATGATGACGACGACGACGATGAGGACGAAGAGTCTGGCAGCTTGATGGAGGCTCGGGCAGCGAGACACCACGGACGTGAAGACTCTGTTTGATTTCAGGGAGACTGAGGACCAAATGCTTGTTTTTTTTTTTGGTTGAAAAACAAGGATAAGAGAAGAAACGCAAATTGGAGAGCAGCACTGTTTTTTAAAACAAAAAAGCACAAGAACCGAAAGGGCAACCAAACGGAAAGGGAAAGGAGGAGCATAGCATTCGAGGGTTTTGCATATTAACTAACGGCCTGCCTAGACTGCTTTTTTTTTCGTTTCTTTGTTTCTTTTGTCATCTTTCTTCCCTTTTGTCATTTTCTTTGTGTTTGATCATGAGGCAATCATATCATGGCAAGGGTTTTCTTCTATCTCAGTCTTTCACATTTCGATCATACTTCAGGGGAGCATTATTTGTGGCAGTTGACACTATTCTCGATGCCAGGCGAAAACCTATCTACATAGTCGCCATTATTTCTAATAAAAAAACCTTACTCCATACTTCTTCTCTCGTCTAACATTGGTACGCTATGTGATGACCGATAACTATCCTGTAACACGTTGCCATTTTAAGGCATTACTGTTCCCATTCACCATCAACCTTCTCCCAAAAGTCCAAGAAGCCCTTGAAGAACTGAACACCCAATCCAGGGTCCAACGAACCGGTAGTAGCACGAATAGAGTGCATACTGAGTTGTGGCAGACCAGCATCAGCGGCTCTAACGCCCATCGCACTAGACAGCATGGGGCCAACGGTGCCCCCGCTGCGAGAGTCGTTGCGAATCTGGAAGTCCTGCAACTGCGCGCCGGAGAGATTAGCAACACGGTGCATGATAGCCGAGGACACTGCGTCAGTGGTCATGTGGCCGTTGCTATCGCCGCAGAGGACCACGCCAACATTCAGCTTGGGAATGTGGTCAGCCAGGTACTCGCCCAAGAAATTGGGGTTGCCAGCGTGAGAGACATCGGCAGAGAGGAGGAAAGACTTGGCGAAAGTCTGGCCGATGAGACCGGGGCCATAGGACGTAGGGTTGAGGGCCTCGACGGCGCGCTCAACAATCGAGGGGAGGAAGTTGCCCCGAGCACCCTGACGTAGGAGTGAGCCAATCTCCTCGTCATCAAACAGGGCAACCAGCTTAATATAGCTCTCGTCTTCTCGGTCAGTGGTGGCAAGTAGACCCATAAGAGCGGACCAGGAGCAGAGCTTGTCGTCGATGCGGCCAGCGGTAATGAACTCCCTGTCCAGACCAAAGGTCTGCGCAGGTTGGATGTCGAAGAGCTCAAGCTCCCAGTTGACGATGGAGCTGTAAGACTTAATGCCAAGCTGCTTCGAAATCAGCTTGACCAACTTCGGGGGCTGAGTGTTGACGAAAGATCCAACGGGACCGAGAGGCTCGGAGCTGGCGTCATTGGGAGTCTCCAGTCCAATGATGGGGACAGCCTGCGTCTCTTTGTTCTTCTGGCCCATCATGCCAACGCCAAAGTGCGGCGCCAGAGTAGGAATCTTGGCAATAGGCCAGTCCAGCTTGACTAGCTTGCTTGAGGTCTTGCCGGTTGTTTCGTCGCGCACGATGACCCTACCGCCAATGCTCAAATCTCGGTCCCACCAGGTCTCGTTCAGAGCGCCAGCGTAGGGAGCCACGCCAAGCTGGACATATCCGGCCTTGTTGGTCTTGGTGCTGACCGGCTTAAGACGGGCTGTCAGAGCGTCGATGTGACCAGCAATCATGCCAACGCCGTTGCCAGGCTTGTAGGACTTGCCGACAGCGAAAGCGATGATGGAGCTGCCATTGCGGGTTACCCAGTACTTGCCACCAGGCTGGATCTTGTCGGCCCATGAATCGCGCGATGGAAGCTATGTTACCGATGTTAGTCAGTACACAACGCCACTTGTGTTACCATTGTATTAAGGGGTAGGCGGTCGTACCTCGACATAGCCAGAATGATGCAGCTTCGTCTTGAAGTAATCGACGGTATGAAAGACGGTGGGGTTCTCTTGCAAGAAATCGCAGAATGGCTTGGTAAAGGCCTCGGGTTTGACTGCCGCCACCTGACACAACCGACATTCGTGATCCTCATCGAGGTGCCAGTTGACCTGACCAACCTCACTGGCGGACAGCTTCGAGATGCAGCTTACGCAGGCGCGGTTGTCCTTCGGCGCGCGACCCTCCATGTCGGCCAGAACAAAGTACTTTGATCTCGTCGTTTCGGCGGCAGCACCAGATTCGGTACGAGGCACCGGTGTCGGGGCTTGGGAGGCGGCTTGTTGTCGGAGGGACAGCATAGAAGAATGGGTGCTAAGCGATCCAGGGGTGCGCCGGGTCATGGTTGCGTCGTAGAGGAGGAGAGAAGAAGAAGAAGAGAGCAGATTGAGTTGGGATTGACGCCGTTGAAGGGAGAGAAAGGGCGGTGCGATGAGTAGAAAGAGAGGCGAATGGCTGGGGAGGTAATGCAGGGTGAGAGTTGCGTGCTTCTGATCGGAATCCGAGATGGCGGAGCTTCTCAACAGCTGACAGACGAGAGTCAAGGCTGAATAAAAAGGTCCGGGGGTACCTGATGCGATAAGAATCCATCTATCGGAGCGACCTGATTGGCTGATCAGGAGTCACTTGGCCACATCAAGTAGGTGGTCACCGGGTCACTGGGTCACTCCACTGCAACCTCGCCATGAAAGACCATTGGATTACCAATTCCGCCTCATGTACATACAACGCATTACCTGATGGCCAGGTATTATGTAGAAGACATAAGACGCATTCAAATTGGTTACAGCTATTCCAGGAATTGACGAATTTGGCATGTCAATAATCCAGGGAAGACGGTTGAACCGTTGTGGCGGCGGAACTAACAACTGGCACTTAATTGTCCGAATCGGGAAGACCATTGGCGGCTGGATAAGGTACCCGTCAGAATGCATGGGTGGCTTACAAACAGCTTCCTCGATTACTTCGTAGACTTTGTATATGTATTATACTTCTACAGCATTCATACATAGATACATCAAACCCCCTTTCTTCTTGTGTGTGCAAATTTGTATATGCTGTGAGCCGAAGCCAGGGTCAGCAAGGCGAGACCATGCAAATAGCGCCAAGACAATGACGTCGTTCGTTGACCCTCAATGCGCAGTACGGAGAACGACTAGGCATCACCAACGACTTGCGAGGAAGAAAGAAAGTTCTGAATCATTAGAATTAGATATATTTCCTAACGCTATACTCCGAATACCCATGTTCCATCCACCAACACCCAATTCATAATTGCATTAAAGCAGCAGTTCGTTTAGCAAAACACCCTTTGACCCCCCTTCATGGGCCATACTTGCACCAATCAATGGATTGGACATCCTTGTAGCAGTCGGAGTCAAGGGCAAACTCGTGGCTTGAATATGATTTTGGGGGTAGGTCGTTGAGCTTGGTGCACTCGGGAATCAATCGCACGGGAGCGCAGCCCTCGGGAATGTTGTGGTTGATCTGGCCATCGCTGCCCACGGTGGTGGCCGCCTGCTTGAGGATGAGGAAAGGGGCGCCTTGGTAGTACGCGATGCTCTCATTGCAGACGGCGTAGGTCTCCGGAAGAAGGAATGCATATGGCTCTGGGAACCTCGAGATGGCAACGCCCTTGGTGCCCACACCGCCATTGAGGTGAGCAGTAGACACCGTCGTCGAGCCTTGGTCCTTGGTGAAAGAGAGGCCGAAGGGACTTGGGGGGGTACCACCGTCCGAGATGACAGTGGATTGGCCGTCGCGGTGCTCCTGAACGGTACCATTTTGGTAGAAAATACGTGGGTTCTCCGGCTTTTTGCCCACTCCGACGAGGGCCAGGCCAGCACCAACGTGGATGCTGTTGATGTATTTGTTTTGGATCGAGGGCGTAAAGTCGTGGCTGCGATCGGTTACGTTGACGACCAGATTGAAGCCTTTGGATTGGGACTTGGGCGGATAGTGAGGGATAGTGCCCACTGGAGAGGCAGCAGCCAGACTGGCCAGGCCGAGAGCAAGAGCAGAGACGAGCATAGTGAACAATATTGGAGAGAGAGGTGGTTGGGCTGTCGGGTTGTATGTTGGCGTGAAGACAGATGGTGAAAGTTGCGAGAATGGAGAGGAAGCAGTGGAATACGAGGAGGTCCAGTTGATTCTTATACCCGCGTGCAATTGACGATCTGCGCGGCGTGAGAAGGAAAGAGGAGGCTCATCAAAGCAGACTGGGAGGGAATGATGAACAGACGCTGACGAGGCTGGTCTGATCTGATGGCAGTGACGGGTCTGGTGGGCTTTGCCCCAGTCCCAGCGGATCGCTTGGAGGGGAAGCTGGACCGCTGAAGCTCTAAGACTTTCTGGGTGCAACAGCGCGCCACAGTGGGTTTCCCGTTGGGAATGGGGGTTCTACAGTGGGTTGTAGAGGCCCTAAACTGAGGGCCTAACTGAGTTTAGGGAAAGCCTGAAGATGCCCTGTGGGGAGCCAGTACCCACTGCAATACGAGCGTCTTCCATCACTGCCGGGCAATGGCGTCATAGCCTGGCCTCGGACGATCTGTAAACACGCACTATTATTATTTCCGATGATCAGCTCGTATTTGGCCCGTCCGATCTAGGTAGGTAGTAGTTGTCTACTCCGTAGATAGTATCTATATAGTATGTAGAGCCTCTAGCTAATAATGGATATCGATTATGAACAAAGTATGAGCGAGTTGATGGCACGACGACGCCGCATCGCCTCGCATAGGGGAAGCGGATTCGAGATGCCGGAAGTTGCTTTACGAGCTGACGATGCTGTAGAGCCGCAGGGATTCTTTTGTGTCAGGCGGAGGAGAAGAACGGGCCGTGTGTCCGGACGGCCCATGGACGACCTGCAGCTCTCCACCAGACATCGTGGTAGATATTCATGACGGCAGACCATTTAGCCGTCGATGGCCAGATGTCACACCTTGCTTCCTCTGGAACCTGTCAGCAGCCAAATATTGGCCCATACAGATATGGCTTCAAGCCCTCTTCCCATTTACAGAATGTCTTGCAGAAGCGCCACCACCGAAAGGGATGCATCCTGAATAGATTCGGAATAGACTCTCGGGCCGTGGTTGTGCTACAGCTGCTTGATACGCCACGATCTCAACGGGCATTTGATAAAACCACCAAATGACTAATTCGGAGTTGCAAGAATCTTCCAGGTCGTTCACATTAACAAACCGAGAGGACTTTTTTAACAGCCGACATAGGTGTATCATGTCACCTCTGTCTTATCAATCAGTGAAGCGGAGGCGAAGGGACAGAGAAGCAAGGTGGTCGCTCGAAGAGCTATCAGATTACAGGCTAACACATGCATAGCTACGCTAAGGTACGTTTTCGGAGTAGGTATGGGGTATTAGATAGTATTGCTATCGTTCTCGTATTATTCCGCGTTGAGATCGCACCGATCACACTTCAAATCGAACCCGGTCCGGGCGGCCGCCGAAGTGGGGCCGTTCCCGGAGATGTTCTGCTTAGAGAAATTGAGGCCAGTCTACACCCTCGCCATCCAACATTATGCTCACTGCAGGTATTCCATCATCCATCGAGGTGCTGTCCATTGGCACCCAGATCACCATCATTCACTCGGATCTTCAATCTGTTTAGAGTTGGTTTGGCTGTTAATTTTTTTTTTGACGCCGCAAAAGCTCGCTCGCCGTTCAATCGCCCAGGTTTGCACGCTCATAGCAGTCTATCAATGGTGGTCGCAGTTATGAAAGCCACCCTACTGCTACTCAGAGGTCTCGGGGCTAGCTGATTGTCTCATGTGAGCCTGGCATCGCTCAATTTGGCTGTAAATAAATCGCAGCGTGTAGGTATCAAACGAGGCTATTATCATAATAAACAGAATCGTGCTCGAAACGCCGAGTCGGCCGAGAGCTCGGTCGCACTGTACAAGGACTCGGATGTCTTGGGTGGCATTGGCGCATCAATAATGGTTGGCATGATGACATGAATGTGATGAGACATCAAGGTTTCCTGCAGATGACTGTCTTGAGGTATCCATGGATCAGTAATACCACTTGGCCGATTTATTGGCTACTTGGTTCACATATTTCGTGTTTTTGTTATGGCAAGCTATCGCCGACTGTGCGAAACACATGAATCGTGTGATGTTTTGGGCGGGCGAAATGACTACTTGTTGTACGTAAAATGCGGAAATTCACGGCTCTTCTGTCACACTGAACGCTTTTCTCACCGAGCAGACAAACGCCGGACGACAGGTCATAATGGAGGTCACAGTCTAAAATGGAACCCCTCACTATAGTATCCTAAGGTAGTTTGCACGAAGTACGTAGTAAGTAGTATTACTGCTATGCCGGACTTGAGACCCAATTGAGCCTCTGGAACAGCACGTGAGGCCATGTCTTCTCCAAATCTGAGAGAGGATTCGGAGGATATCTTTAGTCGAAACGATGCCGTCTCCAATGAACAAGCCAGCCTCGTCCATTACTCTTCGGTGCATCGCCAGACTCTAGGGTAACAAGATATCAACTACAAAGGACTAATGCAAATCAGATCCAGTACCCCCGCTTTGTGCTGATTCAACCCCGCTGAGGCTCATCCAATTCCAAGGCGTAGATTCCGCTCAACTCCACCACCTTCATCATCACCCCCCTGTTCCCCATTCTCTCCCCACAACAGCTCCAACCCCGAACGCCGAGATACTTCCATTCAACAGAGCACGAGTCGAGATTCGTATCCCTCGAGCTCACTAGTATTGCCAACTTCGGAGGGCGTAGCACCGCGTCTGGCGAATCGCATTGGCGACTGGGCTACCCCAATTTGCTCCTTGTCGCCGACCACCAAGCAGTGGAATGCCGAATCTACAGCGAAGCTGTGAAGCTCGGAGACGTGCAGATGAGGAGAAGAGACGCGAAGAGGGGGTTGGCCTTGTATGTATGTATGTATGTATGTATGTATCATCAAACTGGAGACGAACAAGGCCATGCTACGCCGGGGTGAAGCATAAAAGCCGTGGCGCTGTCTGTCCGCGGATACACCATCTTTCTCCCTTCTCCATCAGGTCTACAACATACCAAACTCCGACAAACGATACGGCCGGTTAATATCCATCTCTTCTCCAACATTACATCGTCTCATCTTTTAAAACCAGCATACTTCTATAAGAACCCCATCTTCCCCGGAGAGTTGAATCCACCTTTGGTCCTGCACGTCACCACTCAACAACATACATCTGAAGAAGAAAAGAATAACTTCCCATCTCTTCCTCAACCTTCAAAATGGTATCTTTCCGCCCTATTTCTCGATCAATCCCTCTCGCCTCGCGGGCTGCCCTTTTTTCTACCACCTCTTGTGCCCCCTCTCTGGCTGCCCGCCATTCCTCCTCTCGAGCCGCAGCTGGCCTCGCCACCACCAAGCTGGGCTCCTACACTAAGCCACGCTTCATGCCATCATCTATCCGAATGCTGACAACCACACGCGAAAAGGTCAAAGTTCTCCTCGTTCTCTACGATGGCGGCCAGCACGCCAAGGATGTGAGTTTCCCCCAGTTCCTTTCTGCCTGCCTGCCTGCCTGTCTGCCTGTCTATCTGTCCTGGTCTCTGCTCGGCTCACCCATTCGGGGGTTCCCCTTTGCGGGGCCGTCCTCGTGCCGGCAACGGACATCTCCCGGCCTTGGCCTTCAGCCGCTAAATGCGGGGGAGGGGAGCAGATCCTACACGGGCCGTATCCTACACATTGGGTGGTTCGTATGTCAGCCGCTAACAAACTCTCCAGGTTCCCGAGTTGCTCGGCACGACCGAGAATGAGCTTGGAATCCGCAAGTGGCTTGAGGATCAGGGCCACACTCTCATCACCACCTCCGACAAGGAGGGAGAGAACTCCAAGTTCGACCAGGAGCTAGTCGACGCCGAGATTATCATCACCACCCCGTATGTCTTCAACATCATCGCCTGGGAGTAAAACGAGCAACGACGTGGCTAACATCAACATTAGTTTCCACCCTGGCTACCTCACTGCTGAGCGTCTGGCCAAGGCCAAGAACCTCAAGCTTGCCGTCACTGCTGGTATCGGCTCCGACCACGTCGACCTGAACGCCGCCAACAAGACCAACGGAGGCATCACTGTTGCCGAGGTCACCGGCAGCAATGTCGTCTCCGTCGCCGAACACGTCGTCATGACCATCCTCGTCCTCATCCGCAACTTCGTCCCCGCCCACGAGCAGGTTGCCCGAGGCGACTGGGACGTTGCCGCCGTTGCCAAGCAGGAGTATGACCTCGAGGGCAAGGTTGTCGGCACCGTCGCTGTTGGCCGCATCGGCGAGCGTGTCCTCCGCCGTCTCAAGGCTTTCGACTGCAAGGAGCTGCTTTACTACGACTACCAGCCCTTGTCTCCCGAGAAGGAGGCCGAGATTGGCTGCCGTCGCGTTGACAACCTCGAGGAATTGCTGGCCCAGTGTGATATCGTCACCATCAACTGCCCTCTGCACGAGAAGACCAAGGGTCTGTTCAACAAGGAGCTCATCAGCAAGATGAAGAAGGGTATGCACTTCCCCAATCCTCTCATGACTCGCATCCCTCCTCCACTTCTGGACTAACCGCCAATCCAGGCTCATACCTCATCAACACCGCCCGCGGCGCCATCGTCGTCAAGGAGGACGTCGCCGAGGCCCTGAAGTCTGGCCACCTTGCCGGCTACGGTGGTGATGTCTGGTTCCCCCAGCCTGCTCCCCGCGATCACCCCCTGCGAACCGCCACCAACCCCTTCGGCGGCGGCAATGCCATGGTCCCTCACATGTCCGGCACATCACTGGATGCCCAGAAGCGCTACGCTGATGGTGTCAAGTCTATCCTGACTAGCTACCTCAGCGGCAAGCATGACTACCGTCCCGAGGACCTGATCGTCCACCAGGGTGACTATGCCACTCGGGCCTACGGCCAACGCAAGTAAGAATCCTGTAATAAATAACTCAACGGAAACAAGGGAAACGGGGAAGGGGAAATGATATCAACCTGATGAAACGACCTGTTAACAATAACTCCATTATGTATCTTCTGCATGGGTAGCTCACGGCAGTATCAATCAATACCATATTTTTCTTTTTTTTCTTCTACACTCTGCTCACTCTTGAATTCTTGGACGGGATTGTGAATTAAGTGATTTGTATTCTGCGCTGCGAAACAGAGAAACCGATCCTGCGGCGCTTAAATCCATTACAAGATTTTCATTCATTATAAGGAGTACCACGCATGTCCCCCTTTTTTTTGGACACCCAAAACCGCTCATCACAATGATGATTTCCCCGAAACCATACACTAAAAAATGTTCAGCCAGCGCTCGTGTTCCGCAGGAGTTACAAAACGTGTTATGTATACATATGTGCATAGATAAAATACTCAAATCATTTCCAGAACCGCCACCACGGCTTCTCCTGCCGGGATGCATCACCGCCAGGTCGCCTCAGCGTGACCTGGTCCCTGCCCCTTATGCGCCAATAATATACAGGAATGCCCGCGAGGACAAAAGCCACGACGATGACAGTCTGTAGGATCTGGGCGAAAACAGCTCGACTTAGGAGGAAGATGCTGACGCAGCAGAAGATGATGGGCGTTGTGATCCAAGTCTTGTACGGTCGGTCAAGATGAGGCTCCTTAACGCGCAGGATGATGAGGCCCAGAACAGTGACAAAGTAAAAGGTGTATCCCGCAACGCCGTAGAATGTGAGGAGCGTGCCGAATTCACCGACGATGCAGTAGCCACAGGTGAGAACAGCGTTGAGGACGAGGGCGTAGATGGGCGTGAAGAACAGGCCTGTATCTTCATCGCCGAAAAAGCTGTGCACTTTCTTGGAGAACCAACTTCGCGTGCGCTGCGTGGACATGGCTTGCTCCTCGCTGTTACCGATACCAATGCGGGTGAAAATGTCGGGGATATAGCCCTCTTTGCTGGCAACGTAGATGAGTCGACTTGCGGTAAAAGTGGAGGAGTTGAGGGCACCGAAACAGCTGGAGCTCACGATGAGGGCAAGGATGAGAGCTCCCACTGGTCCGAAGACTTTGGAGCCGAATACGACGGCAACGGTGTTGGAGCTGTTGATAGAGTCAAGAGGGAGGACGAGGAAGTATGCGATGTTGGCAAGGACGTAGGATAAAATGACCAGGGGCATTGCTGTGTGGATTACTCGAGGTAGGTCTCGACTTGGGTTGCGAAACTCGCCCACAACGTAGTTTGTCTGTTCCAAGTGTTAATCAAACAGCAATATGAGCAAGCAGAAGGGAATGCTTTCTGCGACATCTCAACACGGGTGAAACTCACATTATCCCAGCCGTCGAAAGCCCATAGCCCAGCGTACAACGCGATAGCCCAGTTCGACGCATCTAAAGACGTCCCCTTGAACCAGTCATGCGACTTCCACTCCTGACTGGCCTGTCCGTTGAACGAGTGCCCCGTAACTGCAACCACGATGCCAACAACAGTAATGCCTATTAACGCCACAAACTTCAAGAACATGAGGAGGTCATTGACCCGCGTGCCCGCCCGCGTTGAAATGCAGTTTAAAAACGTAACCATGGCGATGCCCACCAGTGCAACCGCCTTGTTGACCCATGGATTGATCGTCTCAGCCTCGGCGCCAATGATAGCCCGTGTGAAATACTCCCCCATGATAATAGCGATGATAGCCGAGCTCCCTGGTTTCAGCACCAGGAGAGCCACCCAAGCGAAGAGGAAGCCCGGGAGCTCGCCATATGTCTTGGACAGGTAGACTTGAGCGCCGCCGTTTAAGGGGATTGCGCCGCCCAGCTCGGCGTAGGATGCTGCGCCAGTCCATGCGAGGACACCGGCGACGACCCAGACGATCAACGCGGCACCAGGAGACCCGACCTTCGAACTCACTTGACTGGGCGAGGAGAAGATCCCAGAGCCAATAATCAAGCCGATGATCAGCGACAGGCCGTTCAAGTATGTCAACGTCTTGAGTTTCTCCAGCGAACCCCCGCCCAGTCCACCACCCATCCTCCCAACCGACGTTGGTGCGACGATGGGTGCATATCCGCCCGCTCCCGCTGTTGAGCTCAATGGAAATAGATTGCCAGCAAAGTCGAATGCCGAAGACACAGAGTATGAGCGGCCAAGTCGGCCCCTCGCCGCTGGGTTGCCGTCGTCTAACGGATCCTCCTCCTCCACCATCGACAGTCTCCGGGACGACGAGATGCTGGGCCGTGACGACACCTCTGATATGGCACCATCGTGGGCGACGCTAGAGCTTGCTAGCGATGCAAGCTCAAGAGAGTCTCGCGACTGTGACTGCAGGTGTAGGGGCATTGAAACCAGATTTGGCCTCTCGACACGAGGCTCCGATCCTCCTCAAAGAATACCCCTGGTTGGGGGGTTGGTATATAATATTCCAAGTATATTCGACCGGCGAATCAGTAGGGACAGCGCATAGCGCAACGACTGTAGAGGGCGGACGCGGCCAAAGCGAAGGACGTTCGTAGACAGGGAGGGTCTTGTGAGGATCGTGATGTCGGTGGATAGGGTGCTCGGATCGTAAAACAGCTGTTTAGCTGTGGGAAAGAATCGTAATTCCGAATGGAACTAATTCGTAAGAGACAGTGTAGCCGCGTTCAAAACATCAAAAGGCCAAATCGATCTTTTGAGGCAGCAAAACATTATTATGAAGAATGCAAGTTCGAGGTTTGGCCACACATACACACACCAACCAGCATAGGTAGGTAATTATTACTTCGCAGCTCCCGAGGATCAATTGGTTTGGGGCTTGTCTCCCCCTGCCGCTACTCTAATTGGCCCCAGTTTTCCGCCGCCTGGGTTTTTGCTGACTAAAAACACCGAGCCGCATCAACTGCAGACCGGGAACTTGAACTTGTCAGCTTCGCATCATCGACCCTTCAACCACAGGTGCGGGTTGCGCATCGTTCTGTCGCGCAATCTACAATGGGTTCAGATGACTACGCAGTCATTGGCGGTGGCGCCTTAAAACTCAAAGGCGCCAAAATCTCTAAAAAGAAGAAAAAGAAGACCAAGGCCGATCTGGAGAAGAACCTCGCCGGGGACGACAGCGCACTCGTCAAGAAGGACGCCACTTCCACAGCCAATGACGACAACGACGACAGGAAATCAAAGAGTCCTAAGGGGGAGAATGGAGACAACGAAGACGAAGCGCCCGTGGTCCAGAAGACCGAGTCGGAGCAGCGGCATGAAGAAGCCAGAAAGAAGCGGGTAAGCCTCGCTCTCCCCGAACAAGGATTCAGGCATATGGATTTCCAACACATTCTAACATGGCCTTGAAGCTTCTCCAATTAACGCAGTCTTCCGGCTCGAGGCCCGAACTCCTAAAGACACACAAGGAGCGCGTGGAGGAACTTAATACCTACCTCTCCAAGCTAAGCGAGCACCACGATATGCCCAAGATTGGACCCGGTTAAAAGCGGTTGCTACTGGAACATGTTGTTTTTTACAGCGGCGTTGAAGGCGTTTTGGATATACCCTCTTAGAACAGTGAAATAAGACCCCATGTCAACAACGTAGCAACACCGCACAAGCTGTAGCACTAGGATCAATCATGTTTCGCGATTGAACGCGTTGCGCTTGATGCCGTAAATATGTGGCTTATTTTTGGTTCCTATGTGTCGAAATACATGTTGTTCCCCTTCTATGCCTTAAATATTGTAATCCACCCAAGGCCTAACCGTATTTTTTGGCCTGTCCAGTGTAAATCCAAATGTGCCAAAAATCCAAGAATGCGATTACCCAGTCTATGTGCCCGTTGCGTCGTAGTTGACACGAAAAAAGTTATAAAGGAATGGCCGTAAATTTCGTAACGAAAATCACAATGCAACGCTGTCGCCAAATCCATGCGCATGGATATGCCCCGAACTGATGAGAAAAGAAAAAGGTTTCACTTCACTACCGCACCACACTATGCCATCAGGACAGCGCCGACCAGGAGGCCGATGGCAGCCGGCATGACCATCTCAGCCCGTGGGAGAGATGCGGCGTTCTGCAATCCAGGGGTCTTGGAGCCCTCGGGTTTGCCAGTTGGCACAACAGCTACCCACGAGGTCGAAGTGAGGGTAGTGGTGCCTCCGTCGGGAAGCGTCGTAGTGAAAGTGTGCGGGACGGGAGTGGATGTCGTCTTGGTGCCCGAGGTAATGGTTTGTTGGGGAGAGCTAGTTGTTGACGATGTTGTCTCCGCTGTATGCATGTCAGTCTATGGCCAACTCAATTCACGTATGTCATTTTCACGAAAGCAACAAAAAGATTCCACACATCCACCGCACTTGCGGGTCGAGTCACAAGTCACGGCAGCTTAATCTTGGATCAGATCACACGACAATGGCGTCACGGCATGTCCTCATCAATCGATGGATTCGAAATGGCAGACAATATCCGACATACCAGAAGTGGTCGGTGTCGTAGTCGTCGATTCAGTCTGTGAAGGTGAGGAGGTAGTAGAGGGGGATTCAGATTCAGAGGTAGTATCAGAAGTAACCGTAGCAGTAGAAGCAACAGACAAAGTACTGCTTGGTGACAACGTACCAGAAGTGGAGGTGGACTCAGGAGCACTGGAAGAGGAAGAAGGAGCCGGGGTGGAAGAGGTCTCGGACGAGGTCTCTTCAGCAACAGTAGACGTACCAGAGGAAGTGGTCTCAGGGGCGGAGGTTGAAGGAGTGGAACTTGGCGAAGCTCTCGTGGTCTGCGAAGTCCTGGCCTCCGAGGTGGTTTCCGGGGTAGTGCTAGGAGAGGGTGAGGATGAGGATGAGGGAGAGGAAGTGCTAGGTGAATTGGCTGTACAAAAGTGTTAGCAACAGGCTGCCTGAAAATGGCCATGGCTTATATAGGGGAGACTCACTCGATGTTGTTGCTGGAGGAGCGACACTGCTGGTTGTGGGAGGCGGAGGTGTGGTCGTGGCTGCGCTGCTGGAGTCGGTGGTGTTTGTATCTTGTCTCTTGGCAATCTTGACCAAATCCGAAGCAACGCCGGGGTTATCGTCATGAATGGCATCAATGGCGTCACGGTCCGAAGCATAAACTCCATGCTGGAATCTCTCGGGGAAGTAGGCATGCAGAAGCCTGTGAAGGACATCTGGAGATGCCACCTGCAAAGCCTTGGAGAGGTCGGCCTTGGTCCCGTGGTTGCTGGCCAGATCCGTCTTTGAGTTGTGAAGCTTCGAGCCGCACATGGCCAAACTTGGTCGAGCAGTGGCAACGCCCAAGCCAAGGACGAAGCCCACCACGATGACCAACAGCACGCGGCGGAGGGCCGTCATCTTCTTGGCCGGAACGGGTTGTGCTTGTTGAGAGTGGTCCTGGGCTCCGGGGATCTTGAATCCGGTCTTCTTCTCCTCTTCCGTGCTCGTCAACAGTCCAGCCTCCAGACGGTCGTCTTGGTGAAGCTTAAGGGGAGCCATTGTGCAGGTGTTATAAAATAAAATACGGGAGTGCAGTAGTTTGACAGAAGAAGAAGAGTAGATCTGGATGGAGTCAGAATGCAGTCCAGATAAAACTTGACAGGCGAAGGAGTTGGGTGAAAGGCGCGCGCCACCACAGGCAAGGAACAGCAGTTGAGCGAATACGGAGCCTTGTTCGCTGGAGTGTGGTGATGCGATGCTGGCTAACGACCGCTGGCTGATGCCGGCTGATGATGGCTTGACGCAAGTTCCTCAGCAGGTTTGCCGCCTCCTTGCCAGCGAAGTGTGATGGAGTACGGAGTACGAAGTACTTCGTAGTAGTATGCAGATGCAGGCGGACTGACTGACTGACTGAGGAGAAGAAAGTGATGCGAGGATGAGACGCCGAGGTTTATCGTTGATGAGGAAAGTATAAGTCGGGGGCTGGTGGAGCGGTCTTCGTCAGCCAAGCCCGACGTTGTGACTGCCTGTGCTGCGCTATGAACGGATACGAGGTGCAACCATTTTTTTCCTTCTTCCAGCTTTGTCCAGAGTGCCGATGTACCCGTCCCTATGATCTTCAGTGCACTAGGACATGGCATGACAGCTCACAGGCGGCCCCCGGAGCTAGCTAGACAAGGACCGGCCTTCCGGGCATCAAAAGCCCGCCGTCTCGCGTCTCGTTAGGCATAGGTAGACTACTAGTACGGAGTAGTAGTACTCCCTCCCACTCGTAGGCATGGGCCCTCCGATAGCTTATCTATGCGTCATCATTAGCTGCATCTGTAGAGCGCTGCGGACAGGTATTCGGTGTTTCTGACTGGCCAGCGGCTCTGGCAGAACCAAAAGCCACTGGCACTGCTTGCGTGTCAGCCTCTGGGACGCCTGTGGGCCGCTGAAGGGGACCCCGCTGGGCCAAGCCAATAGGCCTAGCTCAACTGGCTTCGGTCCACTGTTCGTGCCTACACCAACCTGAGGAGGAGGCTCTGGTTAACCCTTGGCTTTGGGGCCTATTAGCGCCGATACTTGTAGTGCTCCGTAATCCCATTGTCTGAACATTGCCGCTTCACATTCCAGTCCATATCCAAACCGTCGGGACTTTCAAAACCAATTAATTGTGCCTTGTTTTATTTTAGGTTTCACGCCGCATGCTTCGTAGCTCACTGAGGATTTCAATACTCAATAGTAGATGCATGCATGGATACCAATTGACGCGTTTGTGGCATCGGCCAGCTGCGAAATGAGCTGATCTGCTGTGGTATTACATTACCACCGCACGACAAATTTCTTCCATTCTTAGCTGTGGATGGCCGGACCAGCCTCCTTGTTTGGGTCATACATACCATACCTGCTTCTTCGTCATGCCATAGATAATTCTATGCTTGTGCGTTTCTTATTCACAGCCAAGAGCATTGGATGCCGGTACTACGGAGTATTATTACTAGTAATACATACACTCTCGCACTGCTACTAGTAGTAGTACTATTACTAGTGCTTGTTGTGCTTCATACTACAACTACGGAGTAGTACTTCGTACATATCGTGAATCACTACACATCGGACTCCGTCCAATCTTGCACTAACATCGTATAATGCTATTTCTGGCATCCGCGAGGTTTGAGACCACAAGCCGTGGCGTGATCTCGAACTCCACCGACCGGCGAGACAACTGCATCGAGCTTGCGGCCTCCAGACCCTCTTGCAAGAGAGCCACTGCAAACGGCGAGATTGAGGCAGTGCACTCCGTATACGAAGAGCGACATCACACTCGGACGTGCAAAAATACCTCCAAGTCCGTATTCATGCATGAATATCTTTACAAAAGTGGAAATGCCTCGGATCGCTGCTCGGAGAATAACAAAGGGAGAGCACCATCACGTCGTAATAACGGATACTACACTCGGAGACTCGTATTCATGAATCGGGATGGAGTCTCGCCACCACGGACCAAAACGGGGCCATACGATCGGAACCAGGTTTTTGAGTGGTGTCCAATTGAGGATCCTCGTGTGTGGTGTGTTGCAGTCCAGTAAGAAAGAAAAAAACACCGTTGCAGCCATAATGCTGCTACTGTCTTTGGAGATTCATCCATCCAGCCTTGAGATTGGAGAGAACGCCTCTGTTCTACTTCGTACTCCTGGATTATCCTCTTATTAATTGAGTGCTAATAAGCAAGATTCCTCGCCATTCCGGTACATCTTCCTTGCCGTCTAACATCTCATGTTTCGTCAATTCCTACTCCGTACTTCGCACCAAGTGGCCACCGAGAGTCGTCAGGTCGGGTCTGGTGTTTACGAGTCGATGCGATGCAACGCTACATGGATAATTGTTCAATCCCTCGCTTCTCCACCGCATCCATCGTTCCAACTTTGTTTTCCCAGTGCTTCTTGGTCTTCTCGCAGCCGTATGAAACCCCTCTTTACAATGACGAATGTCTTAGTCGTACTGCTCCGACGGCCAGTCGTCATTGGGATGCCGTGAATGGCTATCGGAGTATTTCAAGACCGCTTGAGTCTCATTTTTACACTTCAGGCTGTGTTTCAGGCCTTGGCATCGATAATCCGATGGTTTTGTTATTTGGCCATGCTGAGACCACTATCCATGATATCATCATGTTGCGCTGATTCTGGAGTTTGCCTACTCAGGACTTGGGCCGCTGGTGATGCTTACACACTTACTTGCCTACGAGTACTGCATAGGTAGTGGTAGTAGCATTAGTAAGTAACGGAGCCCCGTACTCCCCGTGATGCTCCGGCAAGCTGCCTCCACAGATAAGGGCCTCGTTCTGCCGAGGAATTCCATCATGAGATTGACCGAGCCGATCAGCTAACAAAGGCACCAACTCTGAGCCAAATACTCTTCGTCGAATACTCTTCAATCACATATTGTTGCAAGATGCTTTGACATGATATTTACCCCCAAATTGTTCAACTGCGGTTTTCGATGCTCTCCTTCCTACTCCTCCAATCGCTGACATGCCCGCACGTGATGATGCTTGTGGCTTGTACCTGCAACTGTACGGAGTACATACTTCGTAGAACGCACACCTAAGCTTATTCGTAGTCCCTAACAAGTTTGAAGCTTTCATGTGAAAACCCACCATCTTTCTGAGGTGAGCTGGTCTAACCTCGATATTCTTCTCTTACCAAGACCCTTTGCAAGGCAGACTCTTCCCCTAGAGCTGAGGTTTCAGACCGCGCTATTTGCATTCTCTCCGGCCTATTCGCGCGCCCGCATACGTCACACAAACCGGCGCACATCCCACCTCAGCCGCCTTCAATGGTTTCGAGAGCAGACCATGCCAGAGCACCTCAGCCCTGAGTCCGCCACGGCTCTCGAATCTGAAGGACAACAGGATAGCTTGCGCGCCTTGAATCGATCGCCTCATCCGTACCACCACCAAAGCTTCGAGCTGCCACACCCTTCAGACCGCCTCGTCGCCCGGAATGACACGACTTCCACGACTGCGCCAGAAGATTCGAGCCAGACATCGCCGAACAAAACAGCCACCTTCTCTAGGGAGTCCACGCCAGCTAGCGACAGCGGTACCGATGCCGATGACGAGCATTTCCTGAAGGGCCTGCCCGCGCCAAAAGTGCGACCACACAAGGGCCTAAGAGGCTGCAATGAGATACTATCAGGGACGTCAACGCCGTTGCTATCACCGGGTCCGGCGGAGGAAGAGTCAGGCCTCGCCGTGGACCGGAAAGCGGTGCATCATGCGAAAAGGCTGGAAGACAAACGGCGAATGCTGGACATCGTCCGTCAGAAGAGGATCCTCGTCCGACGAGCAACCGAGGTTGGCATTATCGCGACCCTGGCCCTGATGATTCGAGCAAATAAACAAGTGTCCCCAGTGATTGACATTTGGCGCAAAGGTAAGTGGCATATCACCGCCACATGGCATTATCTCACATGGTGACAGACTTCCTGTTTCTTGGCCTCTTATATACAGGCTTACTGGCATTCTACCCTCTTCGAGTTGTCGCATGGGCCTATCGGAACCGACAACCGTTAAAAGCGGTTCCGTTGAAGATTCCAGCCAATTTCGACCCGGCGCCTCTGCTCTACCCCCCTGCTATTACGACCTTTGTGGCGTTGCTGGTTTCCGTCAACAATCCAGCGGTAATCCTTCCCAATATCATCCTCAGCATCAGCTCGATACCCCAGCAAGTGGTTCCCAAGTTTGACTCGTATGCGCCATATGATAGTCTTCACTGGGTTCTCTCCTGCCTCCCTTTGGTTTGGGACTCTTCTAGACCGAATCACTCTCGATTCAATTCCGCTTCTTCCCTTCTCTCACCAGAGTCTGTCGTCTTAATATACCCTTTGCACCGAACTCTCTGTGTTGTGCTACATCATCTTACAACTACTAGTCTCCTGACAGCCGAGCTTCAACTTCTTTCAATAGCACTAATCAATGTTTTGGTCTTGGCTTCGTCCCCTCAAGCTCAGATACTTAAGGCTTTGTTATGGGGAGGCGGATTGAGCGTGTTAGTTCTATGTGGCACCGTTATTCAATGGGGAATTGTCTTGGCGCGAGTCCCCAAATGGCGTTTCCGAAGGGAACCTCATCCTCAAAGGCGTCCACTGTGGAAAAGCGTGATCAGGTCGCTGTCATGGCAGAGAATTAAGAGTGAAATCCTCGGAGCGCCATTTGCGTACGATAGTGACGAGACATCGTGCTCAACCGAGGAAGAAGAGGATGTGCCGATATTCAGCTCACCGTCAAGAGTTCAATCGCTTGGGCCTACTGTGGACGTACCACTCGGAGCTGACAGCGTACCATCATCGCCATTGGCTGAACATGGCACAAAACTGAGCGGCATCTCCCGAAGACATACACTGCCACGCGCAGACAAGTCTCTTCGCAAGATGGCTACTCATACTCCGTCTGGGAGAAAGAAGCGAACCGCATCAGTTTCAGTTCGGGCGTTTTTCAAGCTTACGCAGTGGCAAGCAACTGTGAGAAAATGGCTTTATGCCGGGTATGTATATGCGTGCTTGGCGGTCATCATCGTCGGCGTTATTCGCGTCTATATCGAAAAGTATGCGCTGGATGGAAACGAACCTATTGGGTGGGCACTCGGATACTTCTTTGGCAATTTGAACTGGTTCAGATTCCAAGTTGTCCATGCTAATCTTGAAAGATGGATCTGTCTCCCACCGCGCTCCGAGGCACAGGATGGCAAGGAATGCCACTCCGGCTGGGTGCAACATATCCGCCATGATGATTTTGGCGAAGCAAACACGCGGCTTTTGATCAGCGGCTACTGGGTTGTAATCATATTTGTTGGCCTTGCGGTAGTGTTTCGACTGAAAGAAACTTACGAAGTTGATACAAGGCGAAAGGTGTTCCACTTCATGATGGTGGGGATGCTTCTTCCAGCAACTTACATCGACCCTACCTTTGTCGCCCTAGCTCTCTCTATTATTTTGGCCATCTTCTTGATATTGGACTTGTTACGGGCAAGCCAATTACCACCTCTGTCGAAGCCGATAGCCTCATTCCTGGCGCCATATGTGGATGGGAGAGATTTCCGTGGCCCTGTTGTCATCTCTCACATCTTTCTTCTGATCGGATGTGCCATCCCTCTTTGGCTGTCTCTTGCTTCCCTTCCCCGTACCGGGTCTGGCTATCTGACCAATTGGGAAATCCCCACCAAAGACGTCAGCATGGTTTCTGGTGTTATCTGTGTTGGCCTTGGTGATGCTGCAGCATCCCTGATTGGGCGACGCTACGGCCATCGCAAATGGCCTTGGGGCGGCGGCAAAAGTCTAGAGGGGAGTGCGGCATTCGTCATTGCTGTTTTCTTGGGACTGACAGCCGCGAGCGTTTGGCTGCGAGTAGGCCGATGGCCTATCTCGGGTGAGCAGTTGGGTGTGTTGACGAGTACTCGACATTCCTTTGTCTGCGCCTCGATGGCGAGTTTGACGGAAACTGTCTTGACGGGAGGCAACGACAATGTCATCGTGCCAGTGGTGCTATGGACATGCGTCAAAGCTCTTGAAATTTAGCCACTGCATAATGGGCGTTGGGGTCATTCATTAAGATGGGGAATAGCATGATTGATGACATGGGGCGCGCGGCTTTGATCTGGTTATATCTTCTAATTCCCTGGAGCACAAAAGCAGCTGGTTACAAGCCCTGTAGCCGAGATAGATTGCTACGATAATGTAATAGAGGAATTAACAGATGGAATAGACATGCTGGAGCGGTTTCCACCCAACTACCACGACCTAATGTGCCATGGAATTGCAAACAAGACTGCCACTTACCTGTCGTGATGGGCGCGTACATGTTTGGTTATACAAACCATCCCCAAAAGGCTGGTTTTCTGTCTATGCTTCTATCAAAGTGCACCGCTGTAATAAGAATCAGGTTTGAATGATTCTATAAATGTTCCCTTGGGTACTTTAGGTATCCCTTATGCTAATACTTGTGGTTCAATGATATATATCCGTCACATTTTGTTTGACGTAGAGCCCTTCTTCACAACGCCTATATAAATGCCCCTAAAACGCCCCCTTGGAGAAATCAAGCCATCAAATCTTCTAGTATAGCTTCCAGATCCTCCTTGCTAAAAGGCAGACTCAGCAATTCCGTGCCCAACGCATCCTTGCGGCTCGTGAGCATCTGATGATCATGGAACCTAGAAAAAACAACCAGTTAGGAAACTCGTTCTCCAAGAGATGGTGAATGACGAAAAGACTGGGGAAAATAAAGACGTACTCTTTCAGTAGTGTTCGGAAAGCCATTTCCGAAGTGCAAATAAATTCCTCAACGGACTTATTATACACCATCCGATACTCAAGACCAACACCGTCATTCACAACGACGCCATCCTCCTCCATAGCGATGAGAGTTTCTCCAACAAGGAGACGGAATAGCAGTTTCGCATTTTCTGTTAAACTCTTGAGGACAAAGGCCACGCCTTCTCTGCCGTTGACGCGCTGGGCTTGTCGGCCAAGGAGTTCGTGTACGTCATCCACGACGTCGAGTTCGACTTTGAAGGGGGCGAAGGTAGTACAGTCGTGGAAGACGAAGTTGAAAGCCGAGCGGACGCCAATATCCCAGAGGAGTGAAAAGTCGGGCGTGTCGGCGGAGCAGATGAGGTTGATTTGGGGGTGGGATGCAAGCTGGGCGAGGATAGCCTGCGTGCCTGGTTTGCGCAGGGGAGTGGCGTCGATGGAGTTGATGATGATGGTTAGAGTCAGGGAGGTGGCGGAGAGGTGAGATGCGATGTTTTGGACCATTGTTGTGGGTTGGGCGCTTGGTATTCTGTGGGATGGATCGATGGCAGTTCCAATGACACCGAGGATCTCGCGCAAAGCTGTCGAATGGGCATATCCATTGACCATGACGATTTTGCCCGTTTTCGTAGTTTGATTTCGTTTGTGTATGTGCGTTGCAAAGCTGCGCAACAGCTGCCTTTTGGAACCGAAGCCAAATAGACATATGCTAAACCCCTGTGATAGCTCCAACATCCATTGCGGGAAGGATTCTGCGTGCAACAGCTCGAGGTACTCTATGTCTTTGGCATGATTATCCTGGTATTCATGCAAAATGCTGAAATATTCCTCGTGGGTAAGGAGGCTTAGAGACGCCAGTGTATTGTCTGATGTCTTTGGTCGACCCGGTTTGTTGTGCGCAAAGTACTGCTCGTGAGAAGGCAAATCCCTTGGCGGCGTCGGTGACCTCGTCTTCTTTGGCCGGCCCTTGCGCCGTGGAGTCTTCGAAGGTGTTGTTGCAACTTCATCTAGCCCTGATTTGGTGCCTTCGCCATCTGTCCTATCATCCAGCTCGTCATCGCCCTCCTCCCCATCATCGCCATCGCTCGATTCGTAAATCTCCCTCGCCAGATTATCGTCGACCCGTTCATCATCGCTTGCGCCGTCACCAATCACCTGGTCTATCAGGGCTCTTGCGCTCTTCCTCCGTGCGGATCGGTCCGCGGCTCTTCCAGGTGTGAAGGCACTGAGGCCAGTAGGTTTCGTTGGTGTTTCGAGCACTGGAGTGAGGGCAGGTTTTGTAGGAGCTGGTTTCATGGGAGTACCGCCGTTCGTTTTGACCTTTGGAGGACGGCCACGAGGACGTCGCTGAGGAGTAGGCTTGGGAGGTTCTAGCTCGGCTGCTTGCTCTATCTCAGGTTGTAGCACAGGTTCCTCCCCCCCTCCAGAAGTCTCGCCACTCAGGAGTGCTTGTCCATTTATAACGGCAATAATGGAATCGGCAGGTTCAGTATCTGTGATTTGGATGTCGGTATTGGCATCTGAAGCTACAGAAGCTCGGCGCCGCTTAGAGGGAGTCGTCTCAGCTGGCGAGGGGACTTCGCGCGAGCGCTTCCGTAGAGATCTTGGTTCGTCGAGGACAGCGAGAGCGTTCTCAGGTATTGCCTTCTTTCTAGGCATGGTTGCGATTGAAATTCCGGAGTTGCAGAAGGTGTGTTGTCGGCACAATTCTACATCATGGTGATACTATGTAGATTGCTCGCCTTGATCCGAAGATTCTCCCCCAGGAACGCGTCTGGCGCGGTTGAATCATGGCTTCAGCACGGACCAGGGGACCTAAATGAATGGTGTGGCGCACGCTGACCCACTGAAGCTCTGTGTGGCTGAACGACTTCCAGAACATCTCAGAACATGGATCTCGAAGACGAAAAGTAACTTCGCATCTCACTAGAGTCACCATAGGGTCAGTGGTTAGAGAGGGGGGAAAATGAATTTCAACATTTACGGATCTTTAATCTCTGCGAGGCTATTTTTCAAGCCCGGTTTGTGTCTGCCTCACCATATTGTACCTACCTTCAACGATCTGCCCATTCCCCTGGATGCGGCTTTGCAACGAGACAATCGAAAGGCCAACATTAAGGCAGTAGTCTTGGATAAAGATGACTGCTTTGCCTACCCTGACGCAAACGGAGTTTATGGCCCGTATAAGGTACGTGCATATTGTCTTTATCCTGTGATCGTTTGCTCATGCCAGTTGTAGCAACACTTTGAAAGGCTGAGAGAAGCCTATCCCGGCCGTCGACTACTTGTAGTATCTAACACTGCTGGATCCACCAGCTGGGACAAAGACCTCAAACAGGCTGCTGAAGTAGAGAAGAGCACAGGAGTCTTTGTCCTTCCACACTCAGTCAAGAAGCCGGGGTGTGGCTCTGAGATTATGGCATACTTCAAGCAGCATCCAGAGACCGGCGTGACAGACCCGTCACACATCGCCGTTGTAGGCGATAGACTCACGACAGACATGATGTTGGCAAATATGATGGGTGCATGGGGATTCTGGATAAGGGATGGAGTAGTGCCACTGAATCAGAAGAGCATCGTGAGTGTCGGTCTCACCTGTTGAGTGATTCCATGCTAACCGCCCACAGTTTTCAAGGATTGACCGTAATCTGGCGGATTTTCTACAAAATAGAGGTGTCCGACCACCTGAACCCCGATGTTCATAAGAGAAACAATGGGATGCCATTCAACCCCCCGTCTGAGTCGAGGGTAAAGCGAGAGCTATCCCCTCATTTCCGTCAATTGCATGCGTGAATCAGAGCACAATCGACATCGCCCTGCCACATCCTGCCATCGCCTGACCATTTAGCGGTCAAATGAGATGAGCACGCCATTTGAATCAATAAACTGAATCATCCTATTCACTTCTTGGTCTTTGCATCCCTCAAGCTATAAAGCTTTCCCCCCATGTCTTGTGCAACAGCAAACGCTTAGCAATCACAAGCTTCCAAACAAACTGCAACCACTTTTGAGCGTTCGAGCTCTTTGGATAATATTGGGGCTCCATTCCTGTGCTACCTTGCTGCATTAACTTTGGATTGACAAGGCCAGCCATCTGTCAAGAATCCCTGTCAGGATGGGCGGCAAGACTTGGTCTAGGGAGGAGGAGCGCTTTTTCTGGCAGGTCATCGTGCCCCAATCCCCAAAGGCCGTGAGGCCAGCCGATCGTTCCCGTGACTGGAAATCATGCGCCCAGATTATGCAGCGGGAGATGGGGGATAAGGCCCGTCGCAAGTATTCGAAACTCATGCTCTGTACGTTTCCGTGTTTGCAGTCCTGCTAGACATCGCTGACAAGTCCAAGTTGAGCATTACTTTCAGAATGTCCAGACTGGTCACAAGTCTCCCTGCGCCCACGAGTTTGTCCTTGAGCACAAGCGTGAGCTCGGTAAGTTTCCCGACCAAGAGATGTGCTGGAACTTTGGAACTGAAACGATTCTAGAAATGGCGCAGCAACGAGTTGTGCGGTCGCTCTCCGCCTCCACAGTCGCCAGTGAAACGTCGAGAGAAAGCAATTCCGAAACAGTCGTCAGTTCGGAACGGGAAATAAACCGCCTCGTGGCACCTTGCGAGGCTTTACTCCCAACAAGTGGATGGCAGTCGGTCAACTCCAACGGACGACGCCCTCAGCACTCTGGTTCTATGTAAATATGGGCTTAATTTGACAACTCTCCCTGCCCGCCTCTCTCTCACTGAATTTATTGGAATCGAAATAGCGAATCCGATACTTGCCATGGGAAGAGGGTGATATATGTTGGGCGGGCTGAAGAGACTGAGGCGGTTGATGACGAATAGCATCAATTTTGTACAACACAGAACTCTGAGGAGATGGTGAACAACGATTGCATGACATGTTCTCCCATTCGATTACTATCATTATTTGCCTTTTTATACAACACAAAAACTTTGAATGTCATTTGGCGTTAGCTCGCGACACAGTCCTTTGCAATCAAATGCTCTGTTGGCTCCATTTGGATCTGAGATGATCGGGAGGCGGACATGGCAGCGGGACCGAAGAGTAGCCAAGTCCGGACCAGTGGGGCCGCCTTCACCCGGCCAAGGCGGTCAACACGGGCAGAAATATTTCCTCTCCGAACCTTTGCGAAGAAGTGCGATTCCCATGTGCGCGCTGACAGCCATAGCACTGTTTGTCGCGATAACGGCATCTGAACGAATTCAGCCATGGACTTTTCAGGAGCAAACCCATTTGGAGGGGCTGGTAGCAACCCCTCGTTTCGCAGCGATGATCCCAATGTCAGAGCTGTAAGCATCTATCTCTCCCGCCGCCTGGTCCACAAGCTGTCTAGCTAACCCACTCGATCTAGATCCAAGGTGCAATGGAGTCATGTTTTGGCAAATCCATCATGTCCGGCGTAATGGGCTTCGGCATGGGCGGTCTCTTCGGCCTCTTCATGGCCTCTGTACGTCTTCTCTCCCCGTCATCTTCCTCACCCCCCATCCCTCTCACTAACTTGCCATTTCTTCCAGATGTCCTACGATACGTTCGGCACCTCCTTGCAATCCGGCACCGGCCAAAACCTCTCCGCCATGCCCCTCCGCCAACAACTCAAAATCGGCTTCAAAGACATGGGAACAAGGTCCTTCTCCATGGCCAAGAACTTCGGCAAAGTCGGCTCCCTCTTCGCCGGCATCGAATGCGGCATCGAAGGCCTGCGCGCGAAGAACGATCTCGTTAACGGCGTTGCCGCGGGGTGTTTGACGGGTGGCATCTTGGCCAAGAATGCGGGACCCCAGGCCATGGCTGGTGGGTGCGTTGCGTTTGCGGCGTTTAGTGCTGCGATTGATGCGTATATGAGACAGCCTAGCGATGAGTAAGGCTGATGGCTTTATATTACGAAAAAGGGGCTGGTTGTGAAGAGTGTACATGATGTTCTGAGATTTGGATTCATGGATTTTTTTCCCCATGGGAGTTACGGCGGCTATACATAGAGCATAAGGGTTGGCGTTGGGAGACTGACATATCTCTCCACTTTGGGCTTTGACCCCCTGAATGAGAAGACAGGAAGACGACATGTGGTTGAACATGTTGATGAGTACGTGTATAATACCCAACCTGCTAGAACAGCAGGCCATGTATACAATAGAAGCATACGAAGCATTTGAGTTTCAAGAAAGGCCTTTCAAAGTTGTGTCAAATTATGCCATGGCGCTTGTCAAAGTGTGTATACATGAGATATCCCTAATCCATTGTGCCCAGCGCCTCGCTCCCGAATATTATAGAATGCTAATACTTCCATTGAGCTGAAGGGACTAGAAACCCTTCTGCTTCAAGACAAAGAGTTCCGTGCCCCTCCTTATGATGCCTGATAGATATCGAAAGTGCCCACCTCCCAATAAGCATCCTTGAATGCTTGGGGTTGGTTGGCGACAATGTCAGTGCAGTTACTGGGGCCTAAGAGCACATCAAGTCAGCTTCTATTCGAGAGATCAGAAACAATAGTAAGAAATTGACTTACATCCCGACTGGCCCCAAACGCCATAAACCAAGTCACCACACAGATCAATGTTGAGAATAATCGAGTTATTCCTAAAGTGCGAGCCAATATTACAATCCGTGCTGGGGAAATCCGCAGCCGCAGTGCCCCAAGTGCTCGGATCGGGTTTCCTGTTGGTGATATCTGACGGGATTGCGTTGCGAGCAAACTGCCACATACGAATACCCGCATCGCGCCACTCCATAGCCATGATGCCGCCGCCAGCTGCGTTGTAAGACGCACCAAAGGTGGTACTCGGGCTCTTTACACCACAGCCGGCATTTTTGTCATCGGCATGGTTGCAGTCGGTATTCAGAGCTTGATCTGTTTGCTTGCGCCTGACGCCCATGGAGCAGCCACTGGTTGTATGAAGTGTCATCTGATTGCCGTTGGCGGCCTGATTAGTCGCCTCCATAACGTCGATCTCGCCATTATCGGGCCAGTGAGATGGGTCCGTCAGCCAGAGAGCTGGCCAGGTGCCGCAGCCAAAGGGGGTGTGGTGGATGTCGAAGATGAACAGGCCGTTGTTGTACGTGTGTTTTGACTGGAGGCGGACTGAGAATCGTCCAGTGGAGGCATTGGGATTGTCTTCGGGACCAACGGAGGTGTCAACCCTGACGACTGCAGTGCTAGGGGAAGCATACGTCAAGTTCTGGAGACGGATATACAGTGGTTAGTCGAAGCCCAAAGAGGATTTGATAAGGCGGGACTTACAAGCTGCTTGGCTTGGGCCTCGGGAACATAATGAACAAAACCTCCAGCTAGAGTCCGAATGTCAGCTCTTTGCCATTCTCTGCGATTGCCCACGACTTCCTTACTTGGGTCAAATCCTGTAAAGTAGTTGAAGTTGTCAAAGAAGTTTTCTCCCTGGACTTCATTATATCCCGTCAATGTCAGCACTATCTCTAGGGGTGATACGTCATCACTTACACGTCTCGGCCAGGTTGTATGTAATCGGAGAGTAATTGGGATACTCGTTTTTCTTAACTTCCGTTACAGTAACGGCGATAATGATGATTATTAGAACGACTGCGGCGATTCCCACTCCAATCCAAACCTTCTTGGACCAATATCTCGCGTTCCACCAAGGGATGCTGGACCTTGCACGATGAACGCCCCTGTGGCGAGGAGAGAATACGATCTCTTCGTATCCCGGAGGAATATCGCCTTTCCGTACGCTGTCTTGACGCATTTCGAATCAACGTTATCTGAATATATTGATCTTGTGAATATGTTGCAGTCAAATGCCACACAAAAAGATGAATGGTGTCTGTTGTTCCTGCAACGGACTGAGAGGTTGGATGACGAATCAACGATTGCTTCTCTGCAGTGAACGAGAGGAAACCACACCCCAAATTTCCGAAACACAAAAAACAACGGTGCTACTTTTCTTTTCGAAGCGAGTATTGTTGAATGGGGGGGTTTTCTCCACAGATAAGAAGGGGATTGGATAGAGTTAAAGAGTAGATAGATCGATTGCTACACCATCGGATGCAGCGGCATGGAGAGAGATCAGCCACTGGTGGGTGATTGGCAAAAATAGTGAAAAATCTACGCGTTTCTGGCTCATCAGGATCCAACTCTATACAGAGCGGCTGCATCAGCTTGGATCAGAATGCAATAGTGACGCGCGTCGTAGGCTCGGTTCGGATACGGAGTAGTATTTTATGCAGGACAAATTGATGATCGGTGGAACATTCGGGATCCCCTCAAAAGACGATCAAGAAGCCTCCTTGGTTTTAATAGTTTTAAGAGCCGTGATTAGTGTCTATGCCCCTGAAGATCTATTGACTTGCGGCCCTGTGTGTTTCAAGACAGTAATTTGCCCGATCAAAGTGCCTCTGTGCTATCGCTAAAGACAGGGATGGAGGAAGTGCAGGTGTTGTTCCAATTGTGTCATCTATACGAAGCGTATAAGTGGATTTGGTGGGTGGACTAAATGCATGATGGATGGTTTCCCACAGATCGGTTAGATATTAAGTGATAGGCGTTTGGAGCCAAAGGTGCGACATAGGACAGCTCAAGAACATGGCTGAATGCATTTTAGGGACTCTGTTTATCAATGGAAATTCCTTGATTTGGAAGAATCCAAAAATCAGAGTTGTTCTTGTTGAAGACATTATCGAATCATTAATTCTATTTATAGATTGGTCACTAAGCCATCAAGCCTCAAAGGCACGGGGCGGAGTACGAAGTATTGATTCCCGAATGCCTTGCTGACGTCTTCTGTTATTAGTACTGAATCACCGATGAATGATACCACCTCGTACGAGTATTCACAACGCAACATGCCCAAGCCCCCAAGTCCGTCGTCCACAACCTCGATATATTCACCCTCAACCACCTCCTCAAGGCCGCGGTCGAGCGACATATATTGCCCCCACAGACCCCTATCCAAAAGGACTTTGAAGTAAGCTGGCAGGATGCGTTGCTGCCTCGCTGGCGGAGCTCAGGTAGGGTGAAGAGGTGCAGGAAGCAGGGCTGGTCCCCAGGCGAACCAGAGGGAGCAGCTGGATGAGATTAGCCGCGCCAGAAGAAATGCAGTTGACAAGCTTTGGAGACGCCTGAAGTCATTGCTGCTGGTAGGTTCGGTTGATTTCACTCATTAGGATATCTTTCAATGGTAGGAATCCCGATGGTAAAAAGAACAGTGATTGTGTCGCTTTGGTGTTGAAGGAAGCGATCACTATTTGCCGAGGGGCAAATATGATGGTTGCCATCCGGAGTATAGACCGATTGCTACGTCATATACGGCAGCATAGCCCATGACTGGAATGAACAAGAAGCGAGAATAGTTAAGGAAAACCCACGAGTTCCCGGTCCATCACCTTGAATGGAACCTGCCGTAAAATGGAAATGCCCAAATACACAATAAAATACATAAAGTCCCTCTATGGGACTGTTTTCCGTACGCGTCAAAATAAACAGCTCCTGCCCTTCCATCTATGTCTTCATCCTGTCGTCGCTCATTGGTGACCGAGATGGCGATCTTGATGATGATCGAGATCGAGATCGAGACCGCGACGGCGACGACCGTTGGCGGCGTGTACGATCCTCCCGTGCCTTCTGAGCCAAAGACCGAAGGGCTTCTTCTTTCTCCGCCTTCTCCTTCTCCGCCAATCTCTGCCGCATCAAGGTTCTCTGTTGGAGCTCTTCGCGAGCATGTCGTTCTGCCATCTTCACTGCCTCCGCAAATTGAGCATGCTTATCATTAATCGTGACATCTTGCAAGCCTCTTCCATCAGCTGCCAATCTCTTGTCCAATGGCACCGTGAAACCCTTAGGGTTCTTCCAATTTGACACTGGCGGCGGAATCCTCCACATTTCTTGGTCCTCAGCTGTGAGCTTCCGTGGAGGAGAATGCATGACTGGTGGCGGCGGTGACGGTGGGCCGCGTGGAATTTTCTTGTGCTTGAATTTCGGGGGCTCCATCGGGTCTCGCTGCCGCTCGACAATCTTCATGATGCGGTCCTGCTTCTTGGAGCTCTCCCCCATCTGGTTTGCCGGCGTATACCGAACGAATGTCGGGTCCTTCCGTGGACCTACACCGAGCTTCTTCGGTTTCTGTGCTGAGACAGCTCCGCTGATGAGTGCTGCCAACGCCATCTTCGTCTTTTCTGTCGTGGCCTCGACGGTAGCCTTATCGGGACGTGACAAGTCGATTTCTCCAGCATCAGCGCGTTGCCTTAAAGGAATGAGGTCCTTGAATGATGTGTGTATTATTCGGCCCTCGCCATGCCCTTGCCGTGCGATCGCGTCGTACTTGACTTTGCCTTCACCGTCGACCTGCAGCGCCAAGGCATTGTTCGTTGTCGCGCCCTTCTTGCCCATATCGAGAGGGTACTGAGCAATGGGGATCTCTGGAAACGCGCCGCCATCGCCAAAATCCTCTTGCGAACGCGGTCGCCATCCTGATCGTTGACCGTATGGGGGAGGTCCACTGCGCTTCAGCACGATTTGCGTCTCGTCCAACTGACCAGGACCGACGATTCGGGGGCCGCGCTGCTGTGCCAAATACGGGGCCTCTTCATCCTCGCCTGTGTATTTGGGCTTCGGGAGAGATGCCTGCAGGGATGCGGCAATCGACGTCATGTTGTTGTTTTGGTGTCCACGATGGTATTAAGTTATGTTGAATCTGAGAAGTTGAAGTGGCCGCCTGCTCAAGAAATTCCAGGCAAGATGGCGGAAGTACTTTGGTACATGCTCTACGAAGTAGTATGTATGGTCTGTGCACTCCCCAGACAGCCCCACAGAAATACTTCCAGGGTTAGGGTTATGTTAAGAGCTGCCGAGGAGTCGTCGGAGACGTCGCCATCGCGCAACTCAATTCGGCCGAGATATATATATACGAAGTATTACTCGTAGACGGAATTAAGTGAAAAGTAAATATTAGGTGAATACGTCATGAAATCTGAGAGTGGAAATATTCTCCATATGGAGTGCCAAGTATGCTTCTCAATCTACTCCTGAAAGCTTGTCCACGACTTGCGATTCAGACGCGATTCAGACGACATCCATTGGCGATCCTGCGGTATCTTTGTGAATATAATGTGCACAATAATTATCTCTATTTTTGACAGCCATCTCTCCTCCTTTTCATCAAGGTAGTCGTGAACATCCAAATTTGTTCTCCATCTGTCATTCTCAGGCTTCAAGACACCAGCACAATTTGCGGCCACGCCGGGCGGTCGACATCACTATGCTCCAGGTATCATAAACACATATCTTTTTCAATGCCAGCCTCCACTTACAACATGCGCCATCATGAAATTCAGACCCAGTTCCCGATGCACCTGTTTAAACGTAGCCCTTGCGTGCGCCCTGATACCACCCATTAGTATTTCTGTGATCCCACACGGAGACAAGATTCTGTGGCTTACCTGGAAGAAGAACCTAACAACGAATACCTGCAATGCACCCATGCAGACGATCAACGCAATTTGAATCATGCTAAAGTTCACAATGCGCTTCTCCGTGCTCTGGACAGTGCTGAAGTTTCGGTTCTCACGCGTTCGGAAATACTTTTGGTTTCGGGAAATGGTGGACAGCTGGCCTGAAATCTTGTAGAGGGACTCTTCGAGCACGGAAGTCTGCTCTGGTGATGAGCCTTGCTTTGATGGGAGCTGAGCAGCCCGGGACTCGTTCTCGACCTAAATGTATAATTAGCCAAAGTTCATCGACTTTTGGCCATCGCAATTGATCTGCTCACAGCAATCTCGAAGTCGACAAATTTCTCGGTGAATGTGCTCATATCGTTGTCGAAGCAGAACTTGTAGTCTCCGATCTGTTGCGCAGTGAAAACAAAGTCGCCTTGCCGCTCCTTCACGCCCTCCAGGATAACCTTATGAGTAGGGCCCTCGACGGTGTAGTCAACGTCGAACGAACCACCCGATTGGACCTATTGCGCCAAAAGTTAGCCCCACGACGCCGTGTGCAGTCTCCATCTCGGCGAAACTAACAGCGAAATAAAAGGCGACTTTCTCGTTCTCGTTCTTTGTCGTGGCGAAGAAGCAGGCCCGCTCGTTTGCAACCAGCTTGTACGTCAATGCTGTAGCCGCAACATTGGTGGCCATCAAGGCCATCAGGCCAGCTACTAGCGCTGGGAATCTCATGATGTCGTCGTGGAGTTCGACGCTACCGCGTGCTGGATCAGGAGGTTCGTATGGGACAGATTGGCGCAAGTACATACATGCGTATCGTAGCTGTGTCCATATCGGTTTGGGCCACGATGAGCTTCGGAACGGAATTTCACAGCGCCGGCCCCTGAGTTCGATTCCGGCTCTGTGGGTCGGTACGTACCTGTGATTGGACTTCATTTCAAGTCATCTCATTGGCGCGCAACGCGTCGCATTTGTCCCTCCAAAATCGATGGTGACGTCGATTCCCTTTGTTGTCTGACCAGCTCAAACTTCTTCCACTTTGCACCGTCAATCTCCCTATTTCCATCTCCTCAATGGCGTAATGAGGTGACGGTTTTTTCCTACCTCAGCATTCGCTTCACGACTCTCCTTTGGCTCATTTTTCGTTATCTTCTCTTCTGAGGCTGATGCCTCCCCGCAGCATCTCAATTGCACCCCTTTCTACAATTCATCTCATTTGACCCCCCTCGTGGGCACCTTCAATACGAGTATGGCGATTCAAAGGATCGCCGCAAAGGCATCCTCAGTTGCCCTACGGTTAATATCGTTTGTCTTTTTCAGATATGTGTGTAGCCCCAACTTCCTCTTCTCTGTAAAGGAATTCCTTGACTGACTTACACACCTCTAGTTCCCTGTAAGCCCTCAAGTCGCTCAGGCGAAAGGAGCGTTAAGAATTTCCCCAATGACTTTCCTAACCAATTCCAGGGTCGTTTGCCAGGCGCTATTTTTACTCTCTTCGCTATTTACGTCCCGGCGTTCCTGGCAAGCTACTTCACCTCCCCTGAGGTCGAAGTTGTGGATGATGAAATCGACGTTGCGATCAAGGAAACGGTAATCAAGTCTAACAACGGCGCATCCCAGGGGAAGATTGTTGCTGAAGAGCTTGACGTTCAACAAAAAGTCACGTTTGCTGAAAAAAGAGTTCCATTATGGAAAATACTCTTGTATGGTGCACCCAACGCGAGACGACCTTTGGCTTCTATCTTGACTTTTTTGATCAATCTTATTCTCGTTGGATTGACTGCCGACGCCTTATTTCGTGCAAGGTGGTTTTATCCGGCTGATGATTTATCGTTTGTGCGGCTTGGATACGTCTCCCACAACGAGGCCAGGTTTCTCATCCGAGAACCGGACCAGGCTAAGATGCCGGTGACACTCGAAATCCGTCTGAAAGATGACCCCTCATCTGAGGTTATTGCCTGGGAAACCGCTGGAAGCATCCAATTGACTACCAACAACACAGACTTCACCAGCATTGCCACAGTTCCGCTCAAGTATGCAGAGCAACGGATGTATGAATGGAGGACGTCAAACAACCATGGCGGTGAATTCTTGTCTCCACCGCAACCCGGGAAGTTGCCTGACTATAATGACGGAAAATTTACTTTTCTTTCAACTTCATGCATTTTGCCTCGGTTCCCCTATAACCCGTTGGACCATCCACTGGCAATCCCAGGTCTCCGACATCTCGCGAACAAGCTTCCGGAATTGGGCGCTCAATTCATGTTGTTTTTGGGTGATTTCATATACGTCGACGTGCCCCATCGCCTTGGCACTTCAGTCGAAGAATATCGCATGCAGTACCGACAGGTCTACGCCTCTCCTGACTGGGCTTCCGTGGGTCAAAATTTGAGCTGGATTCATGTAGCAGACGACCATGAACTGTCAAACGATTGGGATTCCAACACGACTGGGGTGTACAAGGACGCTATGGAGCCGTGGCATATCTATCAGGCTGGTACTAACCCGCCACAGGCATTGGCTGCGGGCACAGCAAACCAGCGTCGCCAAGATGCGACCTGGTACGAATTTGTACAGGGACCTGCTAGTTTCTTCATGCTTGACACCCGCAGCCACCGCTCCAACAATTACTTGCCGTTTGAGGAGCCAGAAAAGACAATGCTGGGACCGGACCAACTTGCCGACTTCTTAGCTTGGCTTAGCCGTCCTGAACCCAAGGGAGTACGATGGAAGGTTATCGCTTCCTCTGTACCCTTCACCAAAAATTGGCCTGTCAATGTTCAGGACACATGGGGTGGGTTCCTGGCTGAGAGGAGGAAGATCCTCGAAACAATGTGGGATGTTGAGGCTCGCGGTATGGGTGTCATTGTCCTATCTGGTGACAGACATGAATTCGCTGCTACCAAATTCCCACCACCTCCGGAATCTCAATGGTCAGAGGCGGCTGCTGTCTATGAGTTCTCCACAAGCCCTCTCAGCCAATTCGCGTCCCCATTGCCTTCGTACAAGCAAGTTGATGATGAGGACGTTATGCTCGAGTAAGTAGGCTTCCCAGTCCGTACCAACTCAACCCGTTACTGACAGATTCTCTAGGTATCACCATTCCGGCACATCGAAGTTCGGGTCCTTCACAATTGAGGACGTGGACGGAGAGAGCACACTTCAGTACCGCCTCTTCATCGATGGTAAAGAGACCTGGAACATTACCATCACAGCGCCTCCGGTCCCTGTGGAAGAGGAGAAGAAGACCACAGGGTCATTCTGGGACAGAATCAAGTTCTTTTAGAAAATACTGGTGTTTTTGTCTCGGCAAGGGAGATGTCACGGAGTTGGAGGCGTAATAATCGTTGGTTTAGAGTAGGACTTTTGTTTACAGGTATCGCTTCGATTATATTTCTACCTTACTATTTCATTATGTACTGAAGGGAAGGTGATGGTGATGAAGGAGTGAAAAGACGATCGAACGCGCTGCCCGACCAGCTCTCTTTTTATTTTTAGTTTTTATGCTTAGGAACTTCGTAGGTAGGCATTGATATGCGCCCGCGTATTGCCTTTTTTCTCCATCTGCCTCGTATTATCAACAATTGTGTGCAGTAATTTTAAGCTTTCAGCATCGGAAAAAACATTATTCGCCTTGCCAGGTAAGTCCCTTTCTTGTGTGAAGGTGGATTGCCTACTTACAGCTTTGACAGGTGCTTTTGATGGAGCTGGTGCGATAGAACGTGCGTTCAATGCCTTCAAAGCCGGAACGCTAACACATACTGGCATCATGGTTCACTACGTTACTGTAGAGGTGGATCGGGGTGCTCCTATTATGGTACAGGAGATTGAGTGAAGAGGAGTTGGCCGAGTTAGAAGAGAGGATACATTCCCATGAGCATGAACTGATTGTAAAGGCTGCGGCAAAGGTGGTCGGGGAAATATTAGAGGAGAGAACAAAATAAAGACTCATCCTGGCTCTAATACAATTACGCCGATGTCTCGTGACTCTCGCCATATATCCTCCACAAATGGGAACAGCTTTTGATCAAGTCCTAGGCTTTCATGAATCATGAATCACGAAGTTTTTTTTATACAGACAACTGGGTGACAGGGAAAGAGGGACTGACTGTAGTGCATATCCATAGGAACAACACTTGAGCAATTAGTCATAGCAAAAAAATATATATATAAAAATAAAAGATAAACCCGCGCTAAAAACCACCTCAGTGCTGAGATTTTTCGAGATCTTTTTAAGCCCAAGATGTATGTATGAGTGTATGGTAGTTGTTGATATCCCCCTTACAATCCCCCCTTTTTTTGTTACTACTGCTACGTGGGGGAGGTTGCAGTCCCACCCTCACCGCCTTCATTATCTTATCAATTCTGCCTGCTATCGCTTGCTCCACCTTACCATTTGCAATGTGACGTAATCTTCTTCCTCTTCTTTGTAGCTTTGAGATTTCACAATAATAGCACAGCCAAATTATTGAAGCTTTGTCGTTGATTCTGACTGTTAAGGCTATGATATCTAGTCTGAAAGTGCAAATTTCCCCGACGGTGAAAGACTAAAGACTTTTCGTCTAGCACATTGCTGTCGTTTATACAACTTCCAACGGCGTCTCTACCCGTGACTTCATTTGTTACTTTTTTCAGCTTATCCCGGGTCCTTGGACGAAATACAACTGTCCGTGACCTCTCCCAAGATGTGCAGTGTTCTAAGTTGACTTCCAACACCCCACTATCGTTGATCTGGAGCTGTGTGGATTTTCTGGGGTTGTCAACATCTGGCAAGCATCAGTCATTGACCTCTCGGGTAGGACTTCATGGACAAGGGTGAAAGCGAGCAGCCAAAATCCCGGAGATGACTTTCAGCAGAACCTGAAGAGCCCAATTGTGCTGTGATGCATGACTTTTACCCTCTCTCAGCAATCCCGATATTCAAGGCAGCAATACCTCGCTTTCCATCATGGGGACTATATCATCCTCAAACCTGGTATCCCAGGAAGTGGCCTCATTGGAAGGAATCACGCCCCCCTACTGACACCAGGCAGCTAGGAAATTTAATTCCCCTACGTTTCAAGCTCACCAATGCGCACGCTGCCATCATCCCTTGTAGTTTCCCGACTAGCTAATTTAGAGTGCCGTGGACGTGCGACCTTGGACCCCTGAGGACGCACCCATTCGTCTCCTCATATTATGGCCCCAAAAACTACATTTTGTGATACTTGTGGCATAAATGAACGATGCTACTGAGAGGTTTGTATTTAGTGAATAAATACCGAATATGTTAATGACTTAGATAGTTTAGCAACTAAGTATTACTACTCTATATTACTAATATGTTGGCAATACATGAATGAAGTGAATATGTAGGACTACTAACGCAATCATAGAGATTGACCCATCGTGCGATTGTCGTCTTGTTTCAGTGATCCCCTTGTCGAGCCTAGCCTTGACAAGCGGACGCCCGAGTTCCCGAATTGCATTCCCAAGTCCATCTTGTCAATCTAGACGGGGCGGCGACGGTTTTGTGGTTCACACAACACGCGTTCCCAAAGAACGCACAGGCGAAGTTCTGCTGCAGCGAGACTTTATGCTTTGTGTTTCGGAACTCGTAAGCCTTGATTTTGGTGACTATGTCGTTGGGTTTGTTGACCTGAATGCTATGGTCTGAAATTACAAAACCAGTACCACGGTAGGTATATCTGCCGCAGAGCAAATTCCAGGTCGTATAATGTTCTGCTCCACCTTCTTGCCCATAGAAATATGTCTTCCAGTGAGTGTTGCTAACCCAGTTGACAGCGTCGACACGTGGTAGGAGGGTCCTTTTGCTTTCCTGAACGATATGATAATCCAGGGCCTTGACAGTATCCGAGTCTAGGGCGAAAGAACTTTCAAAGAGACAGCCAGTAGTTTCGCAGTGAATAGCGTCCAATTTAGCTGGCGCTGTAGCATTGCCAGAGATGAAGTCTAAATCTTCATTCTCTTTCAGCCAATTTTTGAATGTCGGCATTAGAGGGTGCTCCTGGTATACCGAGAAGTTGCGGTTAACAACATCTTTGATAGGAATATTCAGGGGCGTGCTTGTGACGATGGAAGCAGCATCAACAATGAGAGGAATGAGAGGGAAGATCAAGAAACGCATATTGAATAGACTGTAGACTGTAGACTGTAGACTGTAGACTCTGCTTATCGGATTGGTTTGAGATGAAGATAAAACCTGGAAGGGTGATGGCTTTCTTATATCATGTCGCTGGAGAGACCTATCGTACTTTTCCATGTACTCTATTAATAACCTTCCATGTTATAGCCGGCCTAGAATGCTCCGTGTCCGGTTATAATTGTCCGACTACGTCTAAATAGAACATCAAACTTACGTATTGCTGAGCCGATCCACCGTTACTAACATAGTTCACAATCCTTTCTTTCATTTCTCGTGTTCCTAGTCTTCATGGTGAACAAATTCTGCTGAAGTGGTAAGAGAAACAGACCAGCAGGTCTGTGGCTAACGGATAGTGGACGAAAGGAATTCTATCGGACATTGTCTCATGGCATTTGTGTGTACGGATGTAAACTCCGTGCCGTGCTTGTGCTCGGAGATGTCCTCGTAGGGTATTGATTGGAAGAAGACCTACGTTGATGTTAAACTTAGGTACTTTAAAGGTTCTATCGTAACACTAGTACGGGAGGACTATCAGCCGCACGAGTCGCTTCGGAGTTATGGAGTGGACCCTCACTATTTTTTTTCGTCGTGTTGGTAAGGAGTCAACATTGAAGAGCATGGCAGTTTCCTGACTCTGTTCAATTTCGTGAGGCAATGACTTACCAGATTACTCCGTACGGAGGACGGAGTACTGGTGTAACTGTCAGGACATGACATCGCTGGTTGGAACTCCTGAATCTACATATACGTTTTCCAGCCGCACGCGGATAATGAAACTATATTTAGGCTATCTTATGTTTTCATGACCTACGGAGTAGTGATTTTCCTTCATATACTCCGTAATAGAACTACCTTGCATATTTTTATTAACAGGGAGGGATATAAATAGTACTACCAATATGCTGAAAAAACATGACTGTGGTTGGAAAACGTACGGTAGATTTGGGTGCTCCCCTGACTGTTGCCCTGCTTACGAAACTACTGCATGCCTTTTGCGATCCGCGTCTTATTGCCTTCTTGGGATTTGAGCTAATATGGTCCATGGACCCGACGCTTTGTTAGACTATAAGGTAAGCATCATTGGTAGTAATAGCTTTTAGGCGAATACGCGTATCCAAAGCAAATCATACCAAAGAAGCGTCCTGAGATGTAACTACTCGTGCCACGCCCCACTTATTCACAGGTCGACTTCCTCCCAGCTCGTAAGCTGGTGCTCGACACCAAGGCGGCGATATCAGCAAGGCGGCCACTTTTCAATTAAAAATGAAGCTATCTATGTTTTCTATAGCTATAGCCTGTAATAGAGTTATAATAATGATATGGTTGAATTTGTCCTTTAATTCTCTATCGCCTAGCAGTTTTTGCAGCTTTAAAAAACACCTTTTTAATATAGTTATATTGCTTCTGCTTAGCTGCTTTAATAACCCACTGTGCTCTCTTTAGGTTATTATTAACCTTTTGCTGTACTATTTGGCGCCTTTAGGCTACAGTTAATACACCTCTTGACTTTAAGGGCTTATTTTTAGATGCTTTTTGCATTTGCTGTACTTTTTCGGCTTTTTTTATGCGGCTAAAGTCGCGTTTTATTTAGACTAGCTCTGTAGTAAGAATAAGAGACTTATAGATAAATTGACTAATATTATAGCCAAATTCCTTATTTAGAGTATCGTTTTGCTGTAAAAAGTTATCTAGTTTATCAGTAACCTTATTAATCTGCTGTAGATTATGAGGAGTTGAAAAATTCAAGGAATTATAATTAGAAATCGGTGGTGGCGAGGGTGTTTGAACTGGGACCCGGCTAGCTAAAACCTTAAGGATTACCTGAGGATTCCAGGGAGAGATGCCGGTCTTTTTAAATGCAGAGAGAATTGTAGTGCGTTTAAAGGCTTGTTTTTGAACGCCTTGGAAACAGCCTAAAAACTCAAGCTTGGTGATGTTAATAACGCTGTCCTTGTCACAGGCTAGGCCATGTCTCCCGGAATCACGACTACGCCGAATCCGGAAATACGACCAATACTAGACCGCTTACCTAATTAGGAAACCACCTCGGCCACAACCCTATACGCACAACTATATAACGCATACATAGCTAGTATAGAGCTTCCTTCCTTCAGCTATAGATAGACAATACAGAGGTGCCCTAACTGCGTGCTTTCCAGTTAGGCTACACCCGTTACATAAAGATATTATAGGCAATAAATAAGTTAACTGTTTAGTTAAATAAAGTGCAGTTTTCCCTGCTGCGCTATAGAATTAGGCTATAATTATATATATTAAAAAATAGATTAAAAAAGAAGTTATAGAGGTAAAGGAGTAGGATTAGCTTAGCAGGACTTTAGAGGGCTATAAATAATAAAGATTTAAAGCTTTAGCTTCCCCCTTAAAACTTAAACTTTTATACTTTATCCTTTATAGGCTATTAGCGGAAAGATTAAAATATAGGGACTTCCAGGAATACTATAAACGCTTTAAATATAATAAAGAGTCTGTCTGTAAATATAGTAAATTAAAGAGATAAGGCCATTTTGCGGAATATAGAATAATTAAGCCTTTCCTTTTAGATATTCCCTTAAAAGAGACCCCCCTTTTTTATTTATTTAAACTTATAGGAAGTAAAGCATTTTAGAAACTAGTAGAGGAAGCGGACCTTTATAATCCTCTTTTAACAGAAATAGATTAATACTATTTAGATTAACCTTTTTTCCTTTATAAATTAAAACTCAGTGAACAGCAGCGCAAGCCGCCGGCTCTTGACGTCCTATTGCCTAAAAGGGATTTATGTAACTAGCTTACTTAATGGACGTAAATAATAAAATAAACAAACAAACATATCAGCCACGGCGTAGCATTGTAGAATGGGGCGACTATTATAAATACTATATAGTATCATCCACAATATATCTTGGCCATCGAATGGAAGGGGCTATCTGACATAGTGGATGAACGCCTAAGTAATTATGCGGACAAGGATAAAAATAGTTGGGAGTATATTCGAAGAGCTAGCGAAATATGTACACGGTGAATGCAGGAAACGGGGAAAGTTATCTATCTCAAGGTTCTTTCTCTACTGATGATAAGCCTCTTGTGCATTATCTGTATTTACTTTACGCCCTGCCGCCATTAACCCGCTCGGTAGACTGACGCCAGAGAGATTAGTGCCTTTAGATTAGGTTGTGAACGTATTAGGCACCATCTTATAACAGTCCAGCTTGCGACATCATCATTTACTTGTGCCGTGTCTTACCTGCACCATATTTTACCTGAGTCGTGTTTCACCTGACGTCGTCCAAGTTCTCCGAATATACTCCGTAGCCATCTAGTCTCTCTCAAACCACAAGCAACAAAGAGACGGCTCTTGTTTGATACCAAGACATCCTATAACGCCATTTATTCTGCCGTTCGTAGAGAAGAAAATAGAGTATGGGGAAGTGGGAATCAGACAGCAGGCGTTTGTCTTGTCTAGGAAATTGCAACTGTATTCGCTGCACCCAAAGACGAGACCATGCCAATCCACAGTCAATTGATTCATATGATAATCCCGCTAAAACGCCCTCGGCCCTAATCTCCCTTACTAATCCCTTATGTTGTTTATTCTTTTCCCATGTTTACTTCTCTTCCCAAGTCTAACTGCTTGGCAACGTTTGGCTCCCTAGGCCCTTCATCATCAACACAGTTTTTAACCACCACATTTCCCTCATACTTGTAGTCGCGACTAAAGGATCCCGGATTCATCTCCACTGCTTCTCCATCCGTTCAAAAAATGAAGATATCTTCAAGTGAGGTGTGGGGGATACCCTTTCAGGTCCTTCACCCACTCTCCTCCAACAATACACAATGCCGTCGACGAATATCCGGAGAGTATTGCGCTCATCTGCATACATCAAGATGCAAACCTCTACAGGTTAGCAAGCTCGAGTAAAATACCAACACCAACACTAAGGGTCATTCATATCTTCGATAGACATTTAAAAACTTCAAGACAGATATGGATAGGCTAAGGGCGAGCCTAGAGTCACTAGTTATTCAAAGAGAGATGGCAATCATAACACTACTTCCCAACTGCGCCGAACTTACTCTCATCTAGTGGGCGACCATAGAGCTAGGCGCAATGTTTGTTTGTTTGTTTGTTTTATTATTTACGTCCACTAAGTAAGCTAGTTACACAAATCCCTTATAGGCAATAGGACGTCAGGAGCCGGCGGCTTGCGCCGCTATTCGCTGAGTTTCAATTTATAAAGGAAAAAGGGTTAATCTAGGTAGTGTTAATCTATTTCCGCCAGGGGAGGGCTATAAAGGTCCGCTTCCTTTACTAGTTTCTAGAAGGCCTTACTTCCTGTAGGTCCAAGTAGGTAAAAGAGGGGGGTCTCTTTTAAGGGGATATCTGGGAGGAAAGGCTTAACTATTCTGCATTCCGCGAAGTAGCCTTATCTCTTTAGTTCGCCGCACTTATAGATAGACTCTCTATTATGCCCGAGGCGTTCATAGTATTCTTAGAAGTCCCTATATCCCGATCTTTCCGCCAGGAGCCTATAGAGGATAGGGCGTAGGAGCTTAAGTTCCGGGGGGGAAGCTAGGGCCCTAAGCCCCTATCGTTTATAGCCCCCTAAGGTCTTGCCGAGCCAATCTTATTCCCTTACCTCTATAACTTCTTCTTTAATCTATCTTTTAATACGCGTAATTATAGCCTAATTCTATAGCGCAGCAGGGAGGGCCGCGCCTTATTTAGCCAAATAGTCGGCTTATTCGTTGCCTATAATATCCTTATATCCTGGAACCTATAAAATAAAGGTCCTGCAAGGCAAGATACTCTATACTAGTTTCTAGAAGCGTATATATACTCCTTACATAAAAGGGGGGGGCTTACTAAACAGCCCATTAACTATTAACAAGTTATCCAGGAAAAGGTAAGCTATTTAAATTATACAGTCTTCCTCTACACGCCTAGCTACCAGCTCTATAGCCTTTAAGGCAGCCTATACCTCTATATTATAGACCTCTATATTATCAAGGCGTCTAGTATCTATAATTACTCTTACTTTATAGTAAGCGACTGCTCCTTAGCCTGTATTCCCTTCAATTTAAGATTTATTAAAGTAGGCTAGGATTAAGTAAAGGGGGAGAGACTTAACTATCTCCAGGTATTTCCTTACTGCAGTTAATTTGCCTATACCTCTTAAGTCAGGACCAAGGAGAATATATAAGGATTTTTTAGCGAAGAGCATAGGTCTAACAGTCCTGCTAACTAGGGCGGCAGTGCGCTAAAGCCTGGTTTATAGCAGCTGGGGAGGGAGTTTTTTATTAATGCATTAACTAATCGGGTAGTCTTAATCCAGTCCTGCAAATCTTGCCGCGCACCTAAGTCAGGCCTAGGCTAGGGCGACACTAGCCGGGGGGACCCCTAATTCTCTATATAAAACAGGAATGCTTATAGTCTTCTAGACTAAAAGGACTGCCCTTACTGCAGCCTTAAAGGCTTTATCTATTTTATTTACTAGGCCAGACACTCCTGTATTTACCTGCTTATTAAAGTCGGTTTATAACTATTATTTATGCCCTGGCCACTATACCTTTATCCTATATAAAGCGATAAGGAAGACGCAGGCCTTTACAGCTTATACTATAGCCTTAAAGGGTAAGCCTTTCTAAATCTTATTAAATAACCTAAGGAAGTTAAAGACTTTATATACTTTGCCTGTAAGCGTCTCTATATACTTTTTAAAGGAGAGCCTTAAATCGAGGTAGACCCCTAGCTATTAGATATCCTCTTTAAATTAAACTAGTTTTCCCTTTATTATAATGCCTTTTTTATGCATTTGGCCTTTTATATAATAAAAGTGCAGCAGTTTAGCTTTAATATAGTTAAAAGATACTGTATTCTCTATTCCTTACTTTAGCGTTTTATTAAGCGCCTATTATATAAAAGTAGCTGTCTTTTAAGTAAACCCGCCTATAATAAGTATAGTAATATTATTAGTATACTTAAAGCAAGACTGTTAATCTTTAAGCTAAAGGATTAGGCTAAAGTATAGTATTAATATAATAAGGGAGATAAAGGACCCCTATAAAGCACTGCACTTAAAGGCAAAGTCTAGTAGGCTAGTTTTATCTCTTTTATAGATAGATACGGTTCTATTACTTATAAAGGACTCTGCCTATTTTATAAACTAGATAGGCCAGCCTTATTATTTAAGCTATAGGACTAGTCTATTCTTTATAATAATATTAAAGGCCCTAAAGATATTAAAAGTAAGAAAGGTTATAACCTCCCCTTTACTTAAGGTAACTTTAATATTATAAATTAAGCAGGCGACTAGGTCTATAGCTGCTCTTTTAGGGAGGGCTTTAAAGTATTACTTTAAGAGGATTTTATATTTAAATACTAAAAGGGATACTTTTCTAGCAAATAGTCTCTCTAAGCCTTTTCCTATATAGGATAATAGTAAAATAGGCTTAAAAGTTTTATAATTTATATAGTTAAGTTTATTAGGCTTAAGAATAATAGTAACTTTAATGTTTTTAAAAGGGAGGGGGTAGTATTTTAGCCTAAGACAGCCCTTAAAAAGGTTTATAATAAACTTTTCAATAATAGGCTATATATAATGCAGGAGGGTAACCGATATACTATCTGCGTTAGGCATAGTATTCCCTACTTTAGTTATAGCCTTTTTTGCCTCCTCTTTAATAATTGTCTTATCCTATAGTATTCAAGGGTTCTCTAGTGCCTGCAGTTCCTATAGGTTCTCAATATCTTTTTCTGCTCCCTTTTACTATAATAGGCGTTCCCTAAAGAAGGCCGCTTACTCCTTAAAGTCTAAGATATTCCTATCGCTATCTATTAAAGGGGGGGGTTAGAACTAGTCCATAGCCTTACGCCACTTAGCCACCTGCCAAATACCCCTGCCCAGGCTAGCTTCAGCTATAACCTTATCCCAGTAATCGCGTTTCTTGCATTTAACTATATTACGCAGTATCTTCCTTACCTTAGTCTATTTATCAGTCCTAGTAGGCGCTGTAATGAAAGCTGAGTGGGCTATCTGGCAGTCTTTATCCTACTAGGGGGCGCTATATCTATTCTAATATCTCTTTTTGCCTATTAACTATATATAGTCCGCGAAGAGTCTTTAAAGTGCTTATACTGCTGCATCTAGGTCTTCCTTAATTAGGTTAGTTGTATTTACTTTTAGGAGGAGCTAGGCATATATATATATTAGCTGGCTAAACTCCTATAAACTCTTAAAAAGGATATATTTCTTTCCTGCACTAGCTGTTAGCCTAACAGGGCTTAAGAGTATAGTAGTAACTATATAGTAGTTTAAGCCTGTATTTAAGTTTCTTGTAATAGTTATTAATATAGGGCAGTTAAAGAAAACAAAGTTAATACACTTCCTAGAATCCTTTATAGGGGCATCTATAAAGGCAGGGGCCAGGTTATATTTATCCGCCTACTTAGCCAGTCTATTACCTGCAGCGTCTAAAACTTAGCCTAGCTGCTATATCTAGTGTATTGCATTAAAGTCTCCTGCAATAATTAAATTCAAAGGGGGCTAACCCTACTTTTTAAAGGTTTCTATTATAGTATTAAAGGAAGCTTTGCAGTAGACATTAATAATAATATAGCTATAGACTTCTACCTAGCAAACGCAGTCGCTTTCTAGTCTTAAAGGCAAAAGTTATTGGTATAGTAGATTTAATAATTTTCTAATATATATAAAGATAAAGGGTCTAGTCTCCCTCTAGTTATTAAATAGGTTAAATGCTTAAAAGCTAAGGTAAGATTTTATCTATCTCTTAGATGATATAGCGTCCTAGTAGGTCTATAGCTCTTAGATTAGTATAATATTAAAGCTGTCTTTTTAGGCTAGTAAAAGGGCTATATTATAATACTTTCCTTTTTTTCCTATATTAGCCTAGAAGATTTTTAGGCCAGAGTTCTTTTAATGGTTTTAATAGGGTTTATCGTTTATAGGTTAGATTTATAGGGTTTATCTCCTTTAAGGGATTCCCTTAAGGCATTATCTATAAAGTTATTAAGATCAGTAACCTTTACTGCAGAGCAGGCCAGTAAGCTTTCCTTTAATAAGCTATCAGGGATATTTATTAAGTCGATTTTATTTTAAGGGGGCCTTATTGTAGGGGTAGGGGGTATTATCCTGTTTAAAAGGGGGGGTCCTTAGATCTAGGCCTTAGGAGCAGTAAGAGATCTGGCCAGGGCAGCTTAAAGAGCTCCTCCCTTAGGTGCGCCGGGTCTAGGCTTAAGGGCAAGGGGGGCAGGGTTCCTCTTTTAAAATTCCTAAGTCCCAAGTTCTTTAATACTCTTAAATTATTCTTTAATAGCATACACTTTTACGCTATCTTTAATAGTTAGGTATATATAGTAGTTTAAAGCATTAAATTAATAAAGTTTAAGGCAGTTAATATATTAGGTAAGGTTATTACAGTTCCTATCTTTATTAGCGTATTAAAAGGCAGGCTTACTGCACTTCTTGCAATATATAGTTCTAGTATACCCTTAAGGGTTATAAAAGCTAAGGCATTTATTGCATTAGGTTATTTAGGCTTTTTAGATTTAAAGTTCTGCTAAGGCTAAATAGCCAAAAAGTTTAAATCCCGCTTTAATATTTTCTTTAAATAAAATAAAGTAGTGGCAGGTATTAGTAGTCTCGCTAAAAGGGGCCTTTTAGCAGAAAATTAAAGGTTCTTTAAACCCAGCACTTACTTTAGCCTTAATTAGGACTAGTGTATCTATAAGGGAGGTGCCTAAAGTATTAGTATAGTATTTAAGGACACTGCATATAAAGAAGCTCTTCTATACGCGCGCTTCCTTAATCCTTAGGCCACTAGCCTTTACAGTTAAGGCCAGGGCAAGGATCTTCTTTTTAATGTCTTTTATTTTAATTTAAAGTGCAAAGCTAGACTTTACTTTTTAAAAGTAAATAATATCTTTACTCTTAAGGTTGCCAATTCTAATAACCTCTTGCCTAGTGCTGATAGCAGTAATCTTCTTTTAGCTATAGTTTAAGGGGACTTAAAGGAAGATCCTGTTATTAGTCTTTAAAGTAATCTTTATTTATTTTTATTTATTTTCAAGAGTAATAGGGGCCAGCCTGCTATTACTTTAAAGGATAGGTTTATTTCTTTTTCTTTATACTAAAGGATTTTTATTTATGCCTATAGCCGCGACTATAGCCTATATAACTCGCTTTAAGCCACTAGTCGCCAGCGGGGCGCCTAGGTCAGTCTAAATCAAAGGGTAGGGTTTAATTTATTATTGCTTAACGTTTTAGTAGGTCTTTTTGCTGACTGGCTATATAGTTATTAGTTAGGCTAGAGGGGGGTTCCTGCCTAACTTCTCAGGGTCTGCAAAGGCCCTTAAAGAGAGGAGGCCTTTAAGAGTATTAATAAGCGCCTTGCTTGCTTACAGGGCGGCTAAGAGATAGTGTTTTCTTTAATATTTAGCTAGGCAGTTATTAATAGTTTAAGCTACTAAGAATAAAACTTCTTATCTAGCTTTCTAAATTGCATTAATTTCTTTAATTTAAATAAAGATTTTATAAGCTATAGTAGACTGCTTACTGTTATTAAAGGCAGGTACTTTTATTAGCCTGCTTTAAAAGGAGGAAAAGAGGCTTTCCTAGGTCCCCTTCAGGAAAAAAGAGACGCTAGGTCTTATATTAAAACCGAAATTAAGTCTAGGGATATCAGTTTCAATGCGTTTATCGTCAATACAGCGTTTCTTAGGAGTAAGCGGGAAGACTATAGTCCCTCCTTATCCCGGGATCAAAGGAGTGCTCTCTTTCTCGAGTCGCTGGATTGCTGCCCGCCTGGCGGCAGTGAGGTTTAGTTGTCCCTGGTTTGCTTAAAGTCTAATAGCATTCGCTATCTTTCTCTATATGCCCAGGAGGGGCGAGGGAGCGTTGTTGAACTTGTTTTTCTTAATAGCTAGTCAAGAGGTTGCGAATTTTAGTGAATAGGCACCCAAAAGGTGGGGTACCTGTAGGTGTAGGAGGGAAGCTTGAGCTAGGCGCAATTATAGTACCACTTGATCCTCGCCGCCTATCTAATGTTATTGGGGCTTCCCACAAAATACCACTATCAACGCAACAAAAAATACAGCGCCTGTGATCATCGCTCTCCGGTGTGATTACGTGGAATCAACAGCTATGAAGTCAGTGCATGCACAGGCCAAGATTGCCATACTAAGTTCGCGAGGATTTCAGAACCATGTTTCGTTCTGAGATCTAATGGAACATCCCCAGCGGGACTACACCCAATACATCCAAACCGTCGAACTCAAGCCTACGTCAGAGTGGAAAGATACCACTATCCTCTTCACCAGCGGTTCAACGCCACTTCGCAAAGGTGTTTTAGGCAACCACTCTCTCCAAGCATCGCTAGCCCACCAAGTCCTCAAAGGGGACCGGTTCGAAACTCTTCCAGGAGACTTGTGGTGTTCTGTCACACTCAACAGCCACTCCGTAGGGATCACAAGTATAATGGCACCAATGCTGTTAGGGACAGGCGTTATTTACACAGGCGCGACATTTTCTGCTGAGCACACTGCCAAGGTACCGCTTCGTCAGCGTTGCACGCATATGCTCTTGGTGCCTACAATGATCGCTTCGATTGCGGAAAGTACTGGTAACAAAATTCAGGCCCAACCTATGATCAAAGCCGTTATGGTAGCTGCATCACTTCCAACACTACAATATATACAGACGTGCTTCGATCTTCTTAGTGCACGCGGCGTCTGCATTTGATATGGCAGCACTGAAGGTACTATCTGTGTCCATGATAGTGTTTTAGACGCTGGGCGGTTACATATCTAGTGGCACCAACTCACCGTCAGACGGACTATCCCTGGAGGCGGTATAAATATGTAGACTGAATATCAGTAACACAGCTCGACAAGCTCTGCCCTGAGGTGCTATTAGGGAGATCCATTACTCCGGACCCCTAGGTTACCCAAGAATATACATCGGGCCAGATGACACGGAAGATGTGTGCTATGTGGATGGGGACGGCCGACGCTGGTTTATTACTGGTGAAGAAGGAGTTATTAACCGTGATGGCAACCTGTTCGTCGTCGGTCAGATTAAGCATATAATTATCAGGGGTGGCGAAAATATCTCACTAATGGCTATTAAAGCTTGATTAGCCAATAACGCTGCCTTAGCATCAATCTCAGTTCAATTCGTAGGGCAACCGGATCCTATCAGTGGGGAAACACCAGTTGCAATTATCGGCAGAGTCTCAAATGTGAAAATGATCGCTACAGAGATTCGCCAAAAGATTTTGGATAGCATCGGTTCCATGTGAATGAAATCCTCAAGAGGTAATCCATTTGAATCAGCCATCTTAAACCTAGTGAAGCTGTATATAAACATGTTTTGTAGGACAGAGGCTCATTCGAAACAGTGGAAAAGCTTCAGCTATTAGCCTCAGCTCATCCCCATCCAGAATAGACTCTCTTTCCGGGGATACTTTTTCCAGTGCTAATACATCCTGTCAAAAGCACCTGGACATTCTAGTTTATTATTAGTAGTATACTTATTTCACTGGTACAGCGTTGTGGCGCGATGGGTGCTAACATGTGCTTGCTTAAGTTAGTCATGGTATAGTAGACGCAACATCCCTTAAGAGATTCAAATTGGATTTAGACCAAACTCTCGCTGGTCTCACGCCTCAAGCACTCCTGCCACATATGAGCTACAAGGTTTAGGCGGAGTTGTACTACTCCTTCTAAGAGTCGCCCCAAGACGTGGCGTCCGTGAGATAGCACGCTAGTTATCTCAATGTGCTTTATAACCATCTGGTGAAAGCACAGTGGCCTCCTACAACACAGCGCGGTATTTTTAGCTCTAGTGGGAGCGGCTACGGCCTAAGTGCTTACCACAGCTTCAATGTTCCAGATCATGTAACATTTCGGCGGCAGTATCCGCAGATATCGGTTCCTATTATCGCCATGACCACGCTTGCACTGAGACAGGGGCAAATATGGCTCATCACTAAGAGTAATTGTGACTAATAGGTTACAGTCTCAGCATGCTTCTATATTCCATTCTTAGTTAATAATCCTCCGTTTGTAGGCCGCACTACAATCCTTAAAAAGCTCTGGAATATCTTTCCTTTAATAATAGGCCGTAAAGATATTATTATAGGATCAGGAAGTTAGTAAGACGTAGGTTGTCCTTTAATTTACGGTAGAGGAGAATATACCTTGGTATTTTATTTTAAGTTGAGAGCACTAAAGTGTACCGCCGATGTAGAGTGTCTCTTAACGATAGATGTAGCATCGGATTTATCTATTGTGTGTAGTCCCATTTCCGACACGGACGCCCCGTTGCCAACATCATGTCTAGCGATTGGTGGCTAATAACGACCGGGGCAGTCAGCACCTTGCAGGACGCTTAATTTAGTCCCTATTTACAACAGTTTCATAGGGGATAGACAGCCGTGTGTTATTAGATGAGGCGGAATAGCTAGACAGTGTCCCTCCTTAGATCCTGGCCGCCTTGCACACCACAACGTAACATCGATGAGGTATTTTTTGGTGTTCGAAAGCTAGTCAAGTTACCACTCTTGACATGGGTTTTCGAATTTAATTTGGCTCGGCTGCTACTGAGCTTGTGGCCGTGCCAAAATGCTGTGCTAGGTGGACTTGAGTCTCACTGATCTGCTGGATTACACAAACCGACTACGACCGTGTACTTTGATCTTGCCCCATTTCTCAAGTCGTAAAGCTTCAGTTTAAACCCTCAAATCACGTATGGATCACACTCGCGTGGCGGTGTATGGCAACTCATCCGGCGGCCTACTGGCTCTCGGTTTCTGCTAACAGCCAAAGATGCGTACTCTTCCCATTACTTCCGTCATGGTGCAGCGCGGCAGCAGCGATTTCACATCTCACTCACCAGCCATGGATCTGACGCGACCGTACAAGTCTACGCTCTGAAGGAATGCGTGAAAAGGCACTAACATTGGCTTTGAACTCAATCCGACGTTCAAGTGGTTTTACGCGCTGTATGCATTGATCTCCGAGATCCCCTACTTAGCCCGGCATTTGCGCCACTTGAGTCCCTGCCTCCTCATAAATCTTTTTTGCAAGTCGAGCTCGACTCCCTCGCCGGCGAGATCTCGCGCACAGCATGGCGCCTAGCTGGACGTCCTCTACCTGATGTGGGAGCGATGGCCAGTCGTAATGCGCTGTGGAGTGAGCGCAGCAACAGCGCTAACGCTGTCAAGGAGGTTCTAGCTAGGCGAGGGCTGCCAGGTATCGCGGTGGAAACATGGACTAAAATAGATTCGCGAGCGCTTCCAGAGGACGAGGCGACCGGCGTGCGTTGGCTTCTAGTGCCTGACGTGCTACACTGCTTTGATGACCCTAGTACTATATGGCTTTTGATGCCAACAAAGTCCAGGATGCCGCTGCCAGGAGGAAAGTAACGAATACGGAAATAGGCCAATAGCTCCAGAGTGCTTAGGTCGTTAGGAGGGAAGACTAGCTAAGGTTTTCGATCTTGATGAAGAAGGTATCGTTGCTAGCAGAATAAGTTCTTGTTGATCTGCGCTCTTCTCTATTCGAAATCTACATTGACCTCGTCTGCCTCCAAAGCGCTATGTTAACTAACTGGGTCAGCGAATATAGCGTGTTCCATTGTCATGCAAGAAAATCAGTCGCCCTAGAAATTATTCTAGATATGTTGTATGTGCTGTGCTTCACACGACTCTAAAGAGCATTGAACTAACAGTTGTGTATTGTAGCTGTGGGGATACAGGAAGTGAAGAGAGTGTACATCCATTGAACAATATATGTCACTATATGTTTAGCCTAATACTTCGCTTAATACACCCAATTACGCTACTAACGTGTACATTGCTGAACTATAAGAGTGTAATTCAGCATTGCACATTAATGGTGCTGTGCAGAACAACAGTTAGGGAAATCTACAAAGTCATGTGTGGGGAAATGTAATGAATGTGTGTAGTTTGGGTGTCGCTCGCCGCTGAAATGAAGTGAGAATGAGCTATTACTTCGTAAAGTCAACAAGCTCAGCGTCTTGTGGTCCTGAAAGCAAACTAAGCTGTTCCTGGCGTACAGAATCTCATGAGAACTTTAAAGACTGGCAATGACCCACTTAATGCAGTAAAGACCACGTAATGCAGTAAAGGCGTGCCGCCAGCCAACGCTGATGGCCATGGATGCAGTCTAACGAATATTCACTATATGCCGGCCGGCGGAATTATCGGTCATACCGAGTATCGGCATGTAAGTTGAAATTGTTATCTCCTGCTACCTTGTAGTCTAGTGAACCTGAACGACGACCCGGAATTAACGTGGCACAATTAGCCAAGTGCTGCGACTTGTAGGTGTCGTGAACATGGCGAATGCCAAGGAGTTATCCTAACACCGTGAATGAGCCAGGCATCGGCCAGCTATATAAAGACCATATCTAGCCCATTCTCACAATAGCAAAGAAGCATATAACTCCAGATAACTCAGTTGAGCAATCCACACGACGGTGTCCCTCTCATCAAGTTTTACTACTCTTCTATTATCAAAATCTCGACACTCGTCGTCGATACAATAACATCATGTCTGCCATTTCAATCCCCAAGGGACCAATCAAGCTTGCCGGACTTCTCTACAACCCCCCATCGGCACCGACAGGAAAGGCACCGGGACTAGTTGTTATTCACCCGGCTGGCGGCGTCAAAGAGCAGACCGCGGGTATCTATGCCAAAAAGCTTGCAGAAGCTGGTTACATCACGATCAGCTATGATGCTTCCTACCAAGGCGAGAGTGGTGGCGAGCCGCATTTCCTTGAAGACCCGTTCCAGCGAGTCAGCGACGTCTGGGCTGTTGTCGACTACCTCCAGAAGCTCGAAACTGTTGACCCTAACAAAATTGGAGTGGTTGGTGTCTGCGCAGGCGGAGGCTTTGCCGCAGATGCTGCTAAAGCAGATCACCGAATTAAGGCTGTTGCGGGAGTTAGCGCAGTTAACATGGGCGACTCAGTGCGCAAGGGTTGGAACGGTGATGAGAATCCGGCCAAGCACGTCGCGACTCTTGGCCAGGCTGCTCTACAGATCCAAGCCGAGAACAGAGGCGCAGCTCGCCTGACACTCCCCTACTGCCCGCCGCAGCTTGACGATGGCGCCCCGTACGATATGACGCAGGTGTACGATTACTACCTGACCCCGAGAGGCCAGCATCCTCGATCTGAGAATAAGATGCTAATGCTGAGTTTCCCGCGCATGTTCAGCTATGATGCTTTCCACCTGGCGGATCTTTACCTGAAGCAGCCCACGCTGCTTATCGCGGGTGAGAAGGCGGGCACGTTGTGGCACACAGAAAGACTCGATAAGATGCTTGGTGGAGTAGCCAAGAAAGTGATTGTTCCAAACGCTACGCATGTGGATTTTTATGACAAGGATGAGTTTGTGAACCCTGCTGTCGAGGACATTGCTCAGTTCATGCAAGATAAGTTAGTTTAGATTGAGCTTCACGTGACATAGTGATCTTACTATTGGAGGGTTGCAGATAATAGCTATTATTATAATACTTCAATTGCCCAAGTAGCGTCTCAAACATTTGTCTTTTATACACTAACTAAACCTTGAGATCTTCCGCCTCGCTCTCTTTAGAACAGAGATGCTATCTTCCATTTGTTATTTCTTTGCTATTCCTTGTGTAGTTATTTTCGTAGTATTGAGATAGAGGGAAATAACATACACATAACCTAAACTAACAGAACTAGGAAAATATAACTATTATAAGTATTAGAAGCCTTGGAAAATTATTTCCTTAATAAGGAAGCTATTGTAATTTATTTCAATAAGTATTGTTATTAGGACTACCCTTTTTACTATTGGGACTACCTATGTAATTATTAGTACTAGCTAAATTTAGTATATATATAATTTTCAATATAACTATTGGAAAGTGTAGGCCAAGCCGTGACTTATAGTCTAGGGTAGGCACCTTCCGCAAGGCAGGGAATATGCGCTGTAACTAGCACAACGGGGAATATCTATTCTATTAGGATAATTCCTTTAGTAAAGGAATAATATCTTTATAAAAGAGAGGAAAATACGAGTTATAGAAATAACAAGGAACCACTGATCATCTTCAAAGGCAAGGACCTGCAACAGCAATGGTTTCCTGATCAATTGGGATTTCTAGATGACTGGCATTTTACAACATCAGCAAAGGGCTAGACTAATGACGAGATCGCATTAGAATGGCTCAAACAGGTCTTTATCCCTCAGACAGGCACACAGCAATCAGAACCAACATTACTCATTGTTAATGGCCACGGCAGTTATCAAACTGATGATTTTATGTACGAATGCTATAGAAATGGCATTTATCTCTTATTTCTACCAGCACATTCCTCCCATGTCATCCAGCCATTAGATGTCTCGTGTTTTTCACCTATCAAGGCCGCATACCGGCGCCAGCTTGAGAAAGTCGCCTCTTTTGATGATACCGCGCCAATTGGCAAGGCCAACTTCCTATATAACTACTATCTAGCCCGGCAAGCTAGTCTGACAGAAAAGGTAATCCTTGGAGGTTGGCGAGGATCGGGACTTTGGCCAGTTAATATGGCCAAGCCGTTATTGAGCCGGCTAGTTCTTCCTGAGCCAACCGCGCCAAAAACGCCCTCGACTCTAGAACAGAGAAAGGCTAGCGTAGAAGGAGATATCTTACAGACACCAAGACGCGTAGCTTTGTTTTTGGGCTCTATAAACAAGGTCAGGTTGACGGCACAGTCCGCCGGCTCTTTGGGAAAGTCAGCCGCGGCCTTGACAAGCAGAAACACAGCGCTGGCGGCGGCACAGGCCCGAATTCAACAAGTTGAATATAAAGTTGACCGTCTAGAGCATCGAAAAAAACAGAAGATTGAGCCGGACCCTAATCACCAGTTTGCACAGATACAACAAGTCATTGAGACCCGGGAGCGTATGAAAGGGCTACTTAATGCCGCGGTGGCGGCTGCCGACACAGCTTCTCACGAATTTGAAGAGCTTTGCAGTGAATGGCAGCTCTAATAGTCATAATGCACGTTAAATCAATTCATTAAGAGCTTCCTAGCTATTGTAATTCGCTTGCGAAGGCATTGCCTTTTTTCCTGTGGAGGTGGCCGAAGATGGGGTTGGCCGAAGATCAGGGGTCCCGACTTAGTTCCGAGATAAATACGGAGTAGAGAGTTGTAAGTTGTGGCTGCGTCCAGTGCTGACGGGAGAAAATTACACCCACCTATGACTAGTTCCTCTTAATGAGCCAATGCCTAACACTGTTCCCAGTGGATCAATCAGCTGAATCAGATGTATATAGTGAAACAACGTCTCCACATTGCACGGATAATAGTCAACACAATTTCCATCTCGGACGTGCAGTTACACAAGTATAATGAGATTAGATACAATGCCCAGCTACTGGCTCTCAGTCATATCTAACTTGCCCATCTCTCGTCACCTTATATCACATCCTTCGAAACAAAAGCAAACATGTGTACATACGATGCGAAAATGGTCTTTGACCATTCCGATGGTACCAACAAGGTAATTGGAAAACTTCCAGAGGATAAAACAGCATTCACACCAGGATAAACAGGACCGATTTACCAAAAAAAGCCCTCACACAGCTCCCTTCGGCCGCGCTGTTCCCGGAGGATACATCATGTCGCTTGGGATCCTAGCAGCCTACGAGACTCTGCAGCCCAACTTCCAAATTCATCGTCTCACAGCGCAGTTTTTTCACCCGGGGGCTAAGGACAAGACTTTGTCATTCCATGTAGCCCGTTCTAGCGACAGGAAAAACAACGCTGCCAGGATCGTTTCCGTCTCCCAGAAAGGTGTCTTGATCAGTGCAATGACCATGGATTTTGCACAACCGCCGACCTCGGATGGCTTATCGCTAAATTATCAATCTCGAATGCCAGAAGGTATAAGCTCACCAGTGGAAGGCGCCGACGACCTGAAAGTCGCTTACGAGGGGCTCATCCATGGCCAAAATATAGGAAGAGTAATGAGTAAGTTCTAAGCTTGGCCAACCAGTACCCATTCTCACAGACTATGCACAGACTCAAAGAGCATCGTGGATAATAGCACTCGCCAGTGGTTGAAGGTCGGCAACATATCACCAGATGCGCATCTTGGAATGCACCACGCTGGCTTAGCATTTCTTTCGGATCTTTTCATCCTAGATGCACCCGTTCGGTTACTCAACCTGCAACTCGGCCTGGGGGAACTAGAAGTAGGACCAACACAGAAAGACTCGCCTTACGACCTGCAGACCACCAAAGACTACTCACTGATGGGCGACTTCCGCACCGGGCCTCCATCTGACCTTAAAATTTTAATGACGCTCAACCACACCATTCATTTCCACAATCCAAGCTTGGTAAAGGCCGACGACTGGATCTTCATGGACATTTCGACGTCTTATGCACATGGCAGACGGGCATTGACTCATTCGAAGCTTTTTTCGCGAGATGGTGGCTTGATGGCGGTTTGCACGCAGGAGGTAGGTTCCCCCATTCCAATATGTAAGAATGAACTGACCGTTTAGGGATATTACCGGTTCAAGGACGAAGTTTCCGCTCAGAAGTTGAGAGGTAGTAACTTGTAATTAGGATCGATGGGTAGGGGCAGATATAGCAACAAATTAAGTATCTAGCATTGTTCTTACTCTACGCAGGGACGGACTGTATCATTAGTGAAGTACTAACTATCTTCAATTGCGTCGACCCTAATTTGCCGTAACATCAGTATAAGTAGGTCCTCGGATTTGGCGGCAAGAATGAATTGATGGAACGCCTCTGCGACATGCTCCACATTATGGTTCGTCACTACTTGCAAGTTAGCTTTGAAGGAGCTCTATAGAAACCCAGGATACTCACAGCCTGTCGTGGACACTCTTCCTAAGGGCAGAAGATATACGTGATATTCTTCACTCAATGCCCGGATTTGTTCTGGCTGCAAAACTGTCATCGAAAACACGCCAATCTGCGGAGCGTCAGTGAAACCTACACGGTATATTGTGACACGACAGAGGTGCAAGAACTCACGTCTGTAAAAATGTGGTCCCAACAGCCTGGTGTCTGACGCTTCTCCAACCCGTCCACTAGCTTTCTTCGCATCGACTTCATACGGTCACTCATATGGTGAAGATCGTCCTGCCACGACTGTTTTGTTGTAGTATTTTCGCAACAATCTTGGCTACGGGGATTAACGCATTGCCCTGATTGAGACTAGGCAGCACCACTCACTATGCTAGGTCGAAGAATGGAATAAGCCCATTTTGCTCACACACTCCGGCAATGGCCTTCCATTGATCCTTGGTGAAGTCGAGTCCAGTAGGGTTATGTGCGCAACCATGTAAAACAACAACGTCACCCTCCGTAGCCCTGGACTGCAGGGTAGACATTGCACCGTCAAAGTCAATGGTAAATGACTGCTGATCAAAGTAGGGGTATGTTTGACGCTCGATTCCGCTATCTACTAGCTGCCAAAATTCGCCATGATTGATCCAGCATCATCAAACCCCAACCCCCTGCCCTAAAAGGCACCACTTATTAACCCGTAAGACAATTACCTCTTATACCACACCATCTTTCACTTTCTTTGCTTTGATAAAAGACTATAAAGAAGGGAGACATTCATATCTTGTTTCAGTCGTCTCTGATACGATACTCTCCGGTGGATCAGTACTCACACGGAGACAACCCAAACACACAAACCACCAAAAGGAGGGACACTCAGGCATCCATCAAGATGTTACGGCACACATTATAAACTATTCCCAAAATCGCCCTAGCCATTCACTTAGATAAAACCTCTCTTTGATGCATAAGAGGCAACTGGTTTGGTGAAGGATTAAGTCGTGTCAAAAAGTCATACTCAGCACAGCTGGTACCTTCACCCTTGTTGAGATCACTCGCCTACTCTGTTTCAAGTTCTAATCATTATGGCCAGTTTATTCTGGCTTGCCTACGATTCTACAGCTTCTTGGCTGCTCTCACTTGCTCTTGGCCGTCAATACTTGTTCTTTTTCCGATGTCTTACCAAGATTGCAGTCCCCGCCCCTCTTCCTCCTCCTCCAAGGGACCTCAAAGAGTGTCAACCTCAGTAACGGATAACTCCACATCACGGCACATTCCTTTATTCCTAACTAGCCTGTAAGAACCCGGATAGTCTGTAAGAACCCGGATGGTTAGCAAATTCATGTATTTAAGCAGCAGCTTTTCCCACCTAACTTGGGATCAGCAAGAGTGTCGAATTCTATCATTGTATGCATCTGCAAATGAGCCCTTATACTGTTGATCTGTGATTGATAAAGAGACTCTTCGCAGTCAGACTGTTCGAATTCCCAACCTCACAAAGTTCTTTACTCATTGGCCAGCACCACGCCTCAGCTCACATATCGATCAACTCAGACGGATCCATGATGAAAAGGTTCGGGGATGGTTTGTAGATAAGAAGACAAGGAAGAAGATGATGGACATTGACGTGCCATTATTTGCCGTCATGCAAGTGAAATTGAATAAACCGGACGAAGAAGTTGCTTGTCTAATATAGCTGCGCAGGTGGTGGCCAAATGCTCTTCTCAACAGACACCTCAGCGTCACCTACTATACTTTATAGCGTTTTGTCTGGGATGGTCACTTTATAATGCGCCGACTTTGGTGCGAGAGAACCGTAACGGTGGAAATGGTTTCATAAACTGCTGGGTGAGTATCCTGGAATCGTGGATCCAGAGACTTGTTACTAACGACGATACAGGATGCCGCCGAGTATGTTTTTGATCAGGTCTCGTTGATGGCCATGTCTTTATTAATGCAAATCATAGGAACATAATCTCGCGGTGCGCTGCGCAAGGAATCTACTGGGGCAGCTGGGAGTCCGACAAAGAGTTCTACACCTTCTGACTGGATCCTTACTTGAAATTTCACCACCGAGGCTCCAGCTGGGGTTGTAATGGCAGGGAGAAGAGAGAATAGCTTTGTGGAGTTATCTAGGGAGGGCGCCTTCGTATTGAATACTGACTAGGATCATGGATACTGTCCTTCTGGCAGCTCTGGGTAGTCGAGGAGGATGGACCTTAGGTTGAGGAGACATTTGACGCTCCTAGGACTAGTAGTTCATGGATTATTGGTTCAGTCTGCATCACTCGGACTAGACTGATGGTTCAGTCTGCCTTCAACCAGACCGACCAGTAGTCCGGTCTGAAAGTTGCAGACCAACAGTTTAACTATTAGTCCGACCAAATTCGGCGTGTTTTGGGCTACATTTTCCAAGGCAATTGCTATGCGGGCCCAACCACTTTGCTACGGGAGCGCTCTTACGGGGGCGCTGTGGCTGGTGTTCCTAATTTGGCAGTCAACACATTCCATGGATATGATTCCAGCAGGTGGCGAGCAGCGTACCAGTATTCGCATCGGTGTGCTGTTGTATTTTATATTTTCGCTTGTAATTTCATCAATATTTTATCGCGCAAGTTATCATGAGATCCCAAGAAAACGCAGTCCCATTCACTTACACTAAAAGAAGCGACAGCAATATTGCCCGGCCTGCGTCCAAGATGCGAGAATCCCAAGCTCTCTTCGACCCTGAACTCCACTACGGCGCTGGCGACGACAATGCCTTGTATAATATTTTTGCGACATGGCCGGAAAACTACTTCAGCAGCCTTCCCAAGCCACATGGCAACCGCGGTATCGATGAACCGTATTGGGAATTGAGGCAGTCACAAATCTTTTTGGACGACTGCTTCCGCGGACTCGGTACTCGACGCTTATACATAACAGCGATTCCATGTCCAGATAAGCTAGAGAGAGCGCGCCTGCGGGAGCAAGACGAATTGGAGGGAGGAAGCGGTTGCACAGGAGCCAAGGCCCGCTTTCAGTCTGCCTTGGATTTCTCTCGGGAGCAAGCAGAGTTCGACTCCTCATTGGCGGCTGCATTGGCTAAGCATTGTCGGACATCTCGTCTGCGCGTATCGACATTGCTCTTGCCCCAGTCAACTCCGCGAAGACGAGTCCGAGAGGAACACGAAGAACGTAGCGACTTCTCCGACGCAGGCTCTAGCAGTCAAAGTCAAACCTTGCCTATTCTAAACCCACCAGTCCCCGGTCTCGCAGCTTCATCAATCGACTCCCTCCAATCCCACGTCAACGAGTTCGCTAAGGAAAACGGATTTGGTGTTGTTAGACGCAACGGCACAGGTAGTCGTGTGCGGAAGACCCGATATGTTTTGGAGTGTGATCGATATGGCCAGCCGCGCGCATCTAAGGGGGCGGGGCTTCGCCAGAAACGGTCCAGAAAATGTGGTTGCAAGTGGAAGGTCATTGCGGAAGCGTTAGCATCGAACGACTACATGTGGACTCTGCGGGAGTTTACCGATCCTCAGCATAGCCAACACAACCATGGCCGGAGTATGAGTCTCTCGGCTCATCCAATTCATCGGAGGCTTACTGACTCTGTCAAGGCAACGATTGAAGCTACCAGCCGGCGAGTCGGCATACGTGCCCGCGATGTGCGTGGGATTGTGAAAGAAAAATACCCCAGTACGGCATATACGAAAAAGGACACATATAACGCTAGGGCACTCTTGCGCCGCGAGAAGCTTGGCGGGTTAAGCTCAACAGCAGCCTTGAGCAAGCTCTTTGACGAGAGAAGCATTCCATCTCTTGTCAAGTGGTCAGATGCAGAGCGTGATCGTCTTGTTGGTCTAATTTGGACCTTTCCATACTGTCTCCGAATGTGGAAACGATTTTCGGAAATAATGAGCTTTGACAATACGTACAATACGAATCGTTTCAAGCTACCGCTCTTCCAGGTGACGGGGCAGACCTGTCTCAAGTCTGTCTACAATGCTGCTTTCGGTTTGATCGATAATGAGAGACGAGAAGGTTTCCAATTCCTCGCCGAGGGAATCAGAGAGTTCACTACAAGGCATGAAATCCAGTCACCCGATGTGATCATCACGGACTATGATAAGCAGATGAAGGCGGCATTGGATAGCCAGTATCCCGGCAGCCAACAACAAATATGCATCCACCATATCAACTCGAACGTTCTTCTTAATGCCAAGCGGAAGTGGAAGGATGTAAAGGAAGAGGGCGACAGCGGCGGATACAGTAGCTCCGACAGTGGACAGTCGCAGGCAGAGCTGACTTCGAGAGATATGGAAGATGTCTACGTCGTAGGGAAAGACGACAGCCCGATCTTCCGGTCCGGCGATACCTCACCTGTGCGGCACAACTACCGCGGAGTCCTTGAACTGTGGAAGTTCGTGGTCTTCGCAGAGACGCAGGCGCACTACGAGAAAGCTTGGGCGCGCTTATGCGACGAGTTCAATGACCAGAAGGCCATTCTGGTGTACCTTTACAACACCTACTTGCCCATAAGCGCGCAATGGGCTCACTGCTTTATTAAAAAGTACCGTAATTTTGGGGTTCGGGTGACTTCTGGCACGGAGGCGAGTAACAACAACGTCAAGAGTTATCTTCTCAACGGGATGGGCCACTTATACGGGCTTGTTGAAGCGATCGAAGGCATGCTGGGCGATCAGGAGCGAGACTTCCTTGATAACTGCTCGCAGGACGAAGTGTTGACTGCACGGGCATACTCTGGCCCCGGGTCAGAATATCTAGGGGAGCTTCGCATGTTGGTGTCCCAGCCAGGGCTTAGTCTCGTAACCAAGGAATACCGCCATGCCGCGAGGTCGATACCAAGCAGATCGTGCCCTTGGCCAGAGCCGATCGGAAATTGCAATGAGGACTGTACTGTGTCCTGGCAGCTGGGAATTCCTTGCCGCCATACACTTTATAACAAGTTGGAAGCAGGAACGGTCTTGACGAAATGGGGCGTTCATCCTAGGTGGCACCTGAGGCAGCCCACTTCGCGCAATCCCTACCGCCGAATTCTCGACCCGAACATCGTAACAAGCCTTCGAGGACGACCGAAGAATGCCACACAATCTGTCCCGGAGAGCAAGGCAATTAATGACCCAGCTAGTCAGGGCCCTGACAGCCTGACAGCAGTAGGCAAGTCTAGGAAAGGGATAAAGGTTGAACGAAAGAATGCTACCCTCGGACCGGGCAAGCAGATTGGCGTGCGGCAGGCTGGCCGCAAGAGGCAGCCTAGCATACGGAGGCGCCGATCCGAATGGGAGATCATTAGCGATGATGAGGACCCGGAACCTCCTCCAAAACGTAAACGTCGGAGCCCCCGTAAAGGGCTAGCCACTTCAATATCATCAGCCGCAACAAGTTTGGGCCATGAGACAGAGTGTCAAGATTGTATCAACGTACGTTTGTAGCTTGGTCTATAGAACTGTACTCCTATTATCTTGCTGCTTCTATACATGTGGATACAATTAATGGGTTTGGATCCCGTGAGGTAGTTGGTTCGCAAGGCGGCCCGTAAGGGCAAAATAATAGAATTTTGTTTTCCATGTGCTCAGTAGGACAGTCCTGAAACGACTATAAATACCTTCATTGTGGCTGATAACGATTCAGCCACAGCGCCCCCGTAAGAGCGCCCCCGTAGCAAAGTGGTTGGGCCCGCATAGCAATTGCCTTTTCCAATTCCGTCGCCCGCTGCAGAATGTTTAATTTACCGCATACGCGATCCAACGCGCCCAACTCGTGTCACGCGTTTTGGTGACGATCCCGCACCCCCGCTGACAGACGTTAGGGCACAGCCGTCTATAGTCAGCCAGGTATCTTGCAACCAAAGCCATCATCTTGACCCGGCCCAGAATTTACATTATATTTACCGGCCTAGCGAGAAGCTAATTTTGTAGCTACTAATGGGGTTACCTAATAAGATTAATCATAGAACATGTGTAACGTGGGTGACGGTTACCTGAGTAGGAACAACCCGTGGCGGTGTTAAGAAATACTTGCTTGACAGTTATGGATAGGCGGGTTATTGCAGTACCCCTTATCTGGCGCATATAGGGTAGTCAACTCGCATAACACGTTGAATAACAAATCGTCGCAATTGTACGAAATACGGCATTCAATACAAAATACTCACTGGTCACGCTAGTCACAACAGTTTTGTTGAATATGCCTTGCTCGGAGCATTTGACTGGTATCAATTCCGTCATGGGTCGAGCTATAGTTATCTCCAAATCGCGCCGTTTAAGTAGCAAGGAGCGCCATCTTGGTGACTACCCAGTAGCGTGCTTTCGAGATTGTGTGCCCACAGATAACCCCAGATCAACATTGACTCTGTTCCGCTCGGAAGCCAATCGACTCTCAACTATTTTTATCCACTTTCGCCAGCCGATACAGTAGCGGCCGAAACCAGTGTCCGCCATTTGTGTCTTTAGAAACTCTCTGGGCACGGACCAGACATAAGCTTAACAAAAGCCATAAACGGCTTTTTAATGTTATACATTGGGATTTTGATCCGTCTTACTCCTGAAAGTCAGAAACAGCAACTTTAAAATATAGCGCATATGGATCTAAGGGTTTTTTCTATTAATAGAGAGTTTAGAGCAGCTTTCGGCTGTTTCTTGCCGTTCCCTTTTATATGATAATGGCGAAATTGGTCTACTGTAATATTAGGTAGACATTAAGAAGGCACGGTTGGGCTGCGTTTATAGAAGTATCGGCTACGAAAATTAGAGGCGTGGTCTGTGCCCAGAAACTTTCTATATTGACAAATCGTGGACACTCGTTTCGGCCTTTACTGTACCATGAGTAAGTAGCAATTTTAAGTGTATGCTTCTTTATTGTGGTGTGACAAAGGTATGGTATTGTAGATAGTAGATTTGTATATAGTAGATCAACATTATGATAGCATTATGACCATACTCAACTATACAGTTATGGACAGTGACACCGTTAGGTGTAGACAAGCCGAAGGTTTGGCTACCAGAAGAGTAGAAGTAAGACTTCGTCCATCCGTAAGATAGTAGGACAGTAGATGATCATCCTCATAGTAGTAGATACCTCAACACTATATAGTTGGAGTCACTTGCACCGCAGGTGCAGACAAGCCGAAGGTTTGGATGCCAGACATAGGGAGCGATGAGCGACCGTCACAGTCCATCCATAGGAGGGAAACAAGGGAACGAAGTGACCAAGTGTGCTGAACACATACAGTCTAGGACTACAGACCCAAATACAATCCGCATAGGACTACAATTCCCCTTACCCGACGCGCAGCGGAGGCAAACGAGTGCAACGAGTTGGAAAGACTTTAGACTTTCCCTTAATCTTGGTAAGGGGAATCAGGACCCAAAGACCCAGAATCTAATTGGTTCCTACCTCACGGCGGGCTCCACCCAGTCGTGTTACATAAGCGTCACCTCCCAGGCAGAGGAGGGACCGCCATACATAAGAGCGTTCAAGTGGACAGGAAGGACACTAGCCGTTTCAGGTCACGAGGCGACCAGCAACTCAGGGAACCGCACGACAAGTGCAACCCGACTTTTGGGTCGGACACCAGACACAGACGTCGGCCACCAGACGTTGAAAAAGTATAAAGGATGGGAATCTGCCACTTTTGCCAGGAGGCATACTGACACGGGAGTGTTCTACAGTGATTTTGAATCTCCATCTCGACAGAGTGCGGGAGCATACATTGGGTGACCACTTCTTCCTCTCTTTCTTTTCGCGGTTGGGACGCGTCACTAACTGGTGCAGAACCATGCCGTGCCTTCGATCAATCACGCGAGAGACGTGCGCGTTTTACATTTCATATGGCCCTGCCGATGATGAATCGTTTGACGATGTCGGAAGACTTGTACGAGAGGCGGTCAAGGGAATGCCGGGCTTCATGGCTGGGGAGACAGAGCGCGATGGCAAGAGGGTTGTTGACATTATCCTATGCACGCCCAAGGTAGTGCTGTGGGTACAGTGATTTCGATGACGAGGTGGCAGAACAATGGTGCGCGCGGGAGCATATGCGATGCTGAATCATTATCTGCATGTTCTTTAATCCCATCTCTAATCTCAGAACATGTCCAGTATCGGAGACTGTCATTACCAGTATCGATCCATGGCTGACGAGATACGCCGCTCTCCACCTCAATTTAACCACGTTGGCAACACAGGGGACTGCCCAGCACGTACAGTTGTCAGATTTGACGAAACACAACTAGGATCAAATGCAGAGTTACTATTTGCACGATACTTTCTAGTATATAGTAGCAATTAAAATATAATTAGTGTGATTAAGCATAGCAGTAAATACAGCTTTAAATGCACTGATTGCTTCGTGTAGTATTAAGAAGTGTCGGGTGCTAAGTACCATGTGAGCTGTTGATAGCAAAGTTCTGAAGGCGTCCATTTGCTGACTGCGGTAGGTCTGACGGTATTTATAGGGAGTGCACCTCCAGTTTTAGGTGGTTATTTATTAGGGGGCGTGGGCGGCCTCTACTTCGTACCATGTAGCCTATAATTGGCTAGAGTTGGGTACTTCTCTTCCTTACCGCGGTTGGACGAAGTCTCATAATACAACCTAGTAATACTCCGTACCATAACATTGTAATCCGCCGAATAGCAAGACTCAAACTAGACCCGCCAGTCTGACAGCTTTATATTATGTCCTTGGCGCACCCTGTCAGCATGCAATTTAACTACCAGTCCTCTCACTCTGGCTGTGTATTTATTATTTGGTTCTGCAGACTACACCATTCGAAGTCCAATGGCCAGCCTTCAGGATATAACGTATGACTGCATTATTGTTGGCGCAGGCTACTCTGGTCTCGCAGCTGCCAAACAACTCATCGAGCATGAATCGTCGCTCAATATACTCGTCCTCGAGGCGCGCGACCGGGTTGGTGGCCGCGCCAAAACGATTGATCTCGACAATGGCCGTTACTGGGACGTCGGAGGCTCTTTTCTCGGCGTAGGGCAAAGCAACATGTATGGCCTAGCCCGGGAATACGGGGTTGAGACGTTTGCGATACCGTCTCGCGGCAAACTTGTCCTCTGCGGACGTGCACGGAAGTATTCGGGCTTGATTCCGCCACTGCGGATCTGGGAAACAATTGATGCCGGTCTCCTCTTGGCCAAACTGGAAAAATTAGTCCGCCAGATCGACGTCGAGGCACCATGGAAACACCGTAAAGCCAAGGCTTGGGACAAAATGACAGCTGAGGCCTGGACGCGCCAAAACTCGTGGACAGACGCAGCGCGAGCGACAATGGAAATGGCATTTCAGGCTGTTTTCGGAAAGCCAAGCAGCGAAATCTCGCTCCTTCACGCCCTCTTTGTCTTCCGGACATGTGGCAGCGTAACGGCGTGCCTGAATTCCGACGGCGGGCTGCAGCAAGACATGATGAAGGGGGGAGCGGCCGTCATCGCCAACAAGATCCAACAGGCCATTGGCGGCGACAGCGTTGTAAGACTGAACGAAGCCGTGTCGAGTGTGGATTACAATCAAGACGACCCTACATGTGCCGTCACCGCCACAACCACAAGCGCCAAGTACCAAGCAAAGCGTGTCATCTTTGCCATCCAGCCCAACTTTGCTGCCAAAGTCCAGTTCAATCCACCCCTACCGGCCGACAAGGCAATCTTGCTAGAGGACATACAGTTGGGTGCCTACTCCAAGGTCTTCGCCACGTACCAGCGGCCCTTTTGGCGGGACCGCGGCCTACGTGGGGAGTGCACAAACCTCGAGGGATTCCTCACAGTTACATTCGATGCTACCCTGCCAGACGCGGGATCCGAAGGCAAGCTAATGGCCTTTGTTGTAGGAAGCAAAGCTCGCGAGTTTGCAACCAAGTCTGACGATGAGCGCAAACGTATCTCGCTAGACGAGTTTGCGAGTCTATTGGGCCAGGAAGCTTTAGAGCCGCAGGACTTTTTCTATCACTCCATGATTCACGAGGATTGGTCGGGAGGATGTCCCCTTGCTTCCCCACCACCGGGAACATGGACTGCTCGCGGCGATTGGATTCGCAAGCCTGTTGGACCAATCCATTGGGCTGGGACGGAAACGTCAACGCGTTTCTACGGGTACATGGACGGTGCCGTGGAGGCTGGACGGCGGGCTGCAAGGGAGGTTGTCGAGGTGTTGGGACATGAAAATAGTCAGTCGAGCCAGAAGTGAGTTGGGGCTAATGCGCTGAGAACCGATGTTGGGACTGGATACTATGGTGTTAGCTTCCAACTGAAAAGATATGTATTATCGTCTTGTTTAATAAGATAGAAAGCTGTATTTAATATAATAGTAGGAATGTATAGTATAGGGTCTACATGACCCGGAGACATGAATCCGCTTTGGAAGCTGGACTGCTTGAGGTGGAGAGATACAAGGCCAGACATGGTCATGAAGTCTTATCTAAAGGCCAGTTAGCGTGGTCTAACAAGGACCGACGTCATTTCGACAAAGTTCTTTACGTGATAAAGTTGCAAATCCTGTGGAAGAATGTAGCCTTGAATAAAAAGGGTCTACCGCGGACTACTACGTCAAGTGCTAATCATCCAACTACCTTCACGCACCCCCAGAAACACAGGCACACAACACCAATATGGAGGGACCCTGTATTTCCTAGTGGATATCGTCGTAGGCAACTAATTTGGCGCAAACTCACTCAATGTAATCAGGACCCAAAGACCCAGAATCTAACTGGTTCCTACTACACGGCGGGCTCCACCCAGTCATGTCTTTGTAAGCCGAAGTGACCAACGGGAAACGAGAGCCATGGTAAGTGCGTCAGTGGCAGGGACAAGCCACACGCCGTTGGGTCCCGGCATAAAACACTAGGGACCGGACACAGTCCTACCACACTGCACGTGTGTCGGCCACCAGACACAAAAGTAAGCAGAGTATAAAGAAGAATTCTTTCCACGAGAGTGAGTTGGAGAAACTCTCCCTTCTACATCTACACTTTCTAGGAAACACAAGACTTGGAGTCGTTACACCACAGAGACCACTGGCGTGTCTCTTACTTTCACTTATACCATGATGAGTGGTTCAAAGTCGGATGCAGGATCGAGCGGGAGTGAGACGGTGAGTGGGTTCTCTCCTATCCCTGAGGAGATAGTATCGACAGAGATGGAGTGTTATGATTCAGAGCAATGTCCTTGTGCCCGTTGCGGGCGGTGTTATCGAGTGGCATGGTACCAGCTTGAGCTTGAGACTATGATTGGGGTAGAGCCCTATGTACTATTAGATGTTGTGCAGCGGGAGACCGAACTGGCCCTGTGGAAATACCCGGAGGAGGGTTGGTCTTTTGCCTTTGTGGATGGTCTACGGACTCTGAGGAGGATGGAGGACACAAGAAGAAACGAGAGTTTCGTATGTTCGTAGCAGTAGGTGCGGAGTGTACTCAGTCGCGGTTGACAGAGGGGCTTCAGACAAGCCTTAGTAGTGTTGAGGGTGTAAGTGGCCGGACCATCAGGCTCCATGATTTGACTGAGGCATGCAGAAATGCAGTTGTGAAAGGCAGTCTCTCGCTCTTCAGATACTTTACAGATGAATCTCTGCGGGAGATGGATACAGGCATGGGAGTGAAAAAGGGAAGGAAGTCAAATGTGATGTTTGGAGATGTCAATAAAGTCAGGCAGAGACTGTCTCTGCCTGACTTTCTAGGGTTGGGTTAGGCTATATTTTGCTGCCCAAGCTATTCCGCCCTAGTGTTATCTAGCTATCTAGTTTAGTTACACTTTAAGTAAAGAGATAAAGGTAAGTAAAGGTAAAGGTAAAAGTAAAGTATAAAGGTAAAGAGTAAAGGTAAAGGAAAAATAAAAGGATAGGTGATAGAGGATATAAGTAAAGATAGCAAATAGGAAAGATAGGAAAATAGGAAAATAGGAAAGTAGGAAAGTAGGAAAATAAGAAAATAGGAAAGAATAAAGAAAAAAAGAGATAAAGTATAATAAAGGAAAGAAAGGAAGGAAAGGAAAAGATACTGTTTTTAGTTAAAACGGTTTTTCTGGGCCTGGCTAGCTAGTGATACGCATAAAAGCGTCTCCTTCCCTTTCCTTTCCTTTCCTTCCCCCTTTATCCTTTATTCTCTCCTTTCCACCCCATTGTGTATCAGCTAGCCAGCTAGGATCCTTAGATCTAGGAATTTCCCTAGCTATAGAAACTGCTGATTGGGCCCTAGTCTTAGCTAGGGTTAGTCCAATAAGGCTGTCTAGCCATTTAGCTGCTGTTGGTCCTATAAGCTGCTGTAGCTCTTTATAAAGCTTAGCAGTGGTTTTTTCCATAAGACCACCAGCTAAGAGGATAATAGGCCTAAAAGAAGTACCTAGGGCGCTGTATTTACAGCGTTTTTCCTCGGCTGCCTCTGTAAGTGTGGGTCTTCTTTAGCTGATGCCTTATTAATAGCCACTACCTGGATATCGTAATAGTAGCGGCTAGTGCCTAAGGTAATAGCGAAATCAGCCCTGTTAAAAAGGAGGGCTAAAAAGCAAGGATTTTAGTGTATTTGGATAACCTTCCTATTCTGGCTAGACCCGGAATTAGGCCCGACGCTAGGACCGAGTTCCCAGAGGAACTCCGGTGTAAGTCAGGAAATTTCTATTATCTTCAACAATAACAATTAAGCTAGGACCAGCTACCCCGCCTACCCTAGACTCAATACAATGGCTATAATGGCTATTGTAAACATTACTTCCCTCCTATAACACTAGGTCTTAGCACCTTGTGTTAACGTTTTTGCATGCAATACTACTAATACACTAACAGTATACTAAAACCTCTGCTTGCAATAGCCTTAGAGCCTATAAGCAGCGGTTCCTTTAACCTAAAAACATATACACCTAAGAAACTACAGCAGAAAGCAAGGAATATTATCTTTGCAGGGGCAGAAATAGAACTCTGCATTAACACTATCACTGCTAAGCCTAGTATTAAGCTAGGGGAAGGCCAGTATATTGAAAGTGTTAAAATAACAAGGTTATACTGAACCTCATTTATGTGTGGCTTCTAGGAAGCGGCACACAATGCAGCAATAAGGAAACGACTGAGAGTTTACTGGGTAAACAATAGACTAAACAATTAAATTGTAACTAATTTAATAGCTAGATGTCACGACCCGACCATATCGAAGACCAGGTCACGGGGACATGGGAGAATATCGGTTACACTAACCAATCATCATAAAGTGATCACCGCGCTAAGAGTAATCACTTAAACGCTTACTACACTAAAAAGTGTAATCCTTTACTCGATTACCGCGCTATTATAGTAATCGCAGCGACACTTACTGGGATATTAGTAATTATATATAGATTTTTTTATATATATAACTGGTTTATTACTTATTTAATATAGTTATTTAAATAGTCGTTAATAATTGCATTTACTAGAACTGCTTGTTTTATAGAATTATAACTATATTACCCTATTTAGTATTTATCCTTAACCTTTTTATTAACATAAACCCATAAACCTTGGTTTATCCTTTAAGAATTAACCCAGATTATTATATATTAACGACTTTTATTTAAAAGGCTACTAAAAATCCTAAGTAATATTACAAGTATATCTATTGCAGCGTCCTCTTTTAATAACCTTAATACTTTACCCTTTATTCTACCTCCTCGCTAAAGGCAGGATAACAATAAAGATAATAATATAAATAGAAGTGAAAATAAGGATAAAGTTAATAAAATAGAATAACTATATATCTATATAAAGGAAGCCTTCTAATATATAGAAGCCAACTATATAAAATAAGAGCAACACTATCAGTATTTAGTTACTGAAAACGCTAAGCTTAATTAAATAATTTATTAATAGTAAGCGACTATTATAGACTTACAGAATTAAGCGCTGCCTACACTTAACCTAAATCTTATACTAAACTATAAAGGGAATTAACCTTTAAGGGATTTAAGGGAATTACTTAAAATGTAACCTTTTAAACATTTTAATAGAAGCACTATAACACTTTAACTATTTTTCACTTAATTATATAATTATTTTACCTACTTTTTAATTAACTTTAATATAAAGACTAGTAAAGTCTTTTTAGCTGCTAGATAATTTAAAGGGAATGCTTTAAAGTGGTTTAAACCTACTTAAAGGGATTTCTTTAATAATAAAAGCAAAGCTAATAAATAAATATAGTTTATATTCGCTAGCTATAATTAGTTTAAGGAAAAACTAAAGAATATCTTTAATAATATTAATAAAGAATATACTATAGAAAATAAATTTATAAACTTAATCTAGAAAGGAAGATACTTTAACTATACTATATACTTTAAAAACTATACTTTTAAGGTTAAATAAAAAAACTCTGCTTTTATTAAATGCTTTTATAATAGATTTAAGCTGGAAATTAAAAGGGAAGCCTATAAGTTTTCTTGCGATAAAGGTATTATTAAGTTTATTAAGAAATATATAAATACAGATAATTTACTTTATAAACTTTATTTAAATGTAAAGAAAAGATAATAGTAATCTAAATAAGTTTATAAATATTAAAGATATATAAATTAAAGTAAAAAGCAATAAGAATATATCGCTAGCTTTAATAATAAAAGATTTAATTAAATAGATTTAGATACTATTTAGAAGGGAAAGGGAAAGGTTATCTGTTATAACTGTAATAAACTAGGATACTTTTTAAGGGACTGTAAAGCTTTATGAAAAACAAGAACTAATAAACTTTAAAAACTTGCGCTAAAACCTAGATAAAAGGTTAATATAGTTTTAAAAACTATTAATTATATATTACTTAATTAAACTGTATATTATAATAATAGCTGCCTTGCTTATTAATCTAGTAAAGATAGAAGTAAATAGTACCTAAAATAACCTAAAAAGATATTTATAATAAATTAAAGGGGATATTAATTGAGTAGTGCTATTCATACAGATAAAAATTGCTATTCATACAGATGGTCCGTGCGCCACCCGCAAAAATCTCCCCACAGCTCCTTACCCTCTGCAACTTAAACCATAGCAACAACACCACCACAACAACATTATCAGCGCCGTTACGATAATGGATATCCCTGTTGACCCTTTATTAACTCAGTCTAAAGAGATAACTGGCTCTGATCTTATTAAACGCCCTGATCTTGATGGTGAAAACCATAGCCGGCTGCAGTCGCCTTTAAAGCTACTGGATTTGCCTGAACCCAACTGTAAAATCCCACCTCCGCCACTATCTCCTCTATTCGATTCTTTCAACAACTTAATCTCTTTCCTGCAGGATTTCTTTCTCGGTAATAGCGCAGCTATTATCATCAAGAGTAGCTCCTCGCCTCGCGAGGTAAACAGAACTACAATCAAGACATACTATAACCTCCATTGCGATCGTTTTAAGAAACCGACTTCTACAAGCACTGGCATACAAAAGCCATCAACGCAAAAGACCAACTGCCCCTTCAAATTGACAGCAACAGCAACGAAAAGATCTAACTAAAAGTAGTCTTATCGCGTTAACTGCCACTCACACAATCACCCCCCATCTCTTAACCCTTCTGCCTATATTATATATCGTCAGCGAACTCAAGACCAGCTTATACTTAAGCGTAACCTCTCTAAGCATAAAGCACTTCCTGCCCATAAGATAACTGATATCATTAAAGATTTAAGTCCTGCCAATCGCATATTCTTTCATCAAAAAGACATCTATAATAACCGTCAAAAGATCCGCAAAAAAGGTCTTAAAGGCCTCACAGCAACCTAAGCCTAGATTAAATACCTTCAAGATAGTCATCTTCGTCACTATATCAAGTTTAGTCCCGATAATAAAATTAAAGGCATTTTCTGGACATATCCATAGTGTAAGATGATATAGAAGCGGTTCCCCGAAGTACTAGGACTTGACAACACATACAAAACCAACAGATTCAATATATATCTATTCCAAGCGACTGGAATCACTAACCAGAAGTCTATCGCCAATTTCGCCTTTAGCCTTATCAACACAGAAAAGGAAAACGGCTTTCAATGGCTCTGTAAGCAGCTAGATTCGCTCTACACTGCAATTAGCGCCCCAGCCCCAATTGTCGCAATCACAGATAAAGAGCAGGCCCTTAAAAACACACTTGGGCGTATTTTTCCGGATACACAACAGCAGCTCTGTATATACCACATTAACGCTAATATTAAGGCCAAGATCAAATCACAGTAGAAGAAGCCAGGGAAAAATAATAACAATACAGACAATAATAACGATAATAACGCTGTTAACGATAATCTTAATGCCCGAGCTGCAATGCAAAATAACGCTAAGCAAGGCATTTCAAGCTCTACTTCAACTAAATGCAAGTATAGCTCTAACGGCATATATAAAGCGTGGAAGCGCGTAATTTATACTAATAAAGAAGTTAATTTCAAGTTAACTTAAGCTGCAATAAGGTTAGCATATAATCCCGCACAGGCATACATCTTACACTATATCTCTCGCGAATATATACCCTTCCGACTTCAATAGGCTCATTACTATATTAAACAGTACCGCAATTTTAGCCAACAGGTCAATAGTCCAGTTAAAACAGCCTATAAAGATATAAAGACCTATCTAGTCTCAGGCACTGGTAACCTTCTACATCTCCACACAGCACTGCTACAGATAATTCGAAAGAAAGAGCAAGACTACATCCAGAAAGCTGCCTCTATACAGATACATCAACGCACCAACTTCATAACACAGCAACAGTAGCTTGGCGATATTGCGACATATATCAGTTATACAGCTATCGACCTCCTTGCCCAGCAATATCGAATTGCTGTTACTGCCCTGCCCACATAAAGAGAGCCAGAGCCGCTTCGACCTTATTACAGCACTTTCACGCAACAATACGCTTTACCATACAGTCATTTTATCTTTCAAAGGCTTAAGGCTAGTAAGCCTCTAAGTAAATATAATATGCATCCGCGATAGTAGCTCGTAAAGCCTTTAGTAAGTCCGCTACTGTTTTATATAAGGAATCCTACTAACAGTTGCACGCACTAGGATCTAGATAAACCGCTCCTTCATATCCAAGACCCTGATATCGTTCGAAATCTCTATAGAAGACCCCGATTGCCAAACAATAGGAAACTGCCCATGCCAGTTACACTTTAAGCTGTTAACAGCAGTAATAACAGCAGCGGGGATAATATCAGTCTTATATAACAGACTCAACAGACTTAACAACCTTAACAGTCACAGCAATCACAGAAAGGGCGAGGGCAACCTAAAGGGCGACCCAGGGGGCGACCGCCTACACGCCGACTAGACCCCAGTATCCAGCGAGCCCCTTCACAATTCGAGATAGATAGCTCTATTAGCTCACAGCAGACGCCACAAAGCTCTAGATCGTCATCTCAGTATTCTAGGGGCCGCAGAGGCTCGCGGGTCGCCAAAACATTACAACGACAAAGCCATATCTCAGCCACAGCTTTAACTAGAATTAAAGAGGGGATTAATAAAATTATGCCAGCTACACAGCCGGGAGAATAGTTAGCCTTTATATAGGTAGATAAAGGGGATAATAAAGACTTGTTATTTAAAGTAATCTAATATACTGTAAATAGCTGTTATATAAAGAATTAAGTTACAGAGGGTAAGGAGCTGTAGGGAGATTTTTGCGGGTGGCGCACGGACCATCTGTATGAATAGCAATTTTTATCTGTATAAATAGCACTACTCTATTAATTAAGATTTAAATTTTTAACTTTTAAAGGTATTTTTAGAGAAAATAAAGTAAATAGGTATTTATTATACCTAGATAATTTAATAAAACGAAATCTAGACTTTAATTATATAAAGTTAAATAAGGATAATAGTATTTTAAATAAATAAATAGTTGCTATAATTAACTATTATTATTTTAACTAAATTACGGCAGGTAATAAAAAATAAACTAGCAGTACTAACTTTAATAATAAAAATAAAAATAACCTTTTATAATATAAACTGTTACTATATAGTACTATACCTAGAATTAAAAAATATATTGCCTATAAATAGTAACCTTAAAAGTAAATTAAACAAATATTACCTAAACTTAATTAAAAGAGTTATTATAGGAATATAATAAAATAAGTTAAATTTATACCTATATAAACAGCTTTATATATAAAACAGAGCTAATAATAAAATAGCTGTTAAAGCTATCTTAGTTACTCTAGCTATATAAGCGGAACCTATATATTTTTATATATAAAAAGACTATACTGTAAATAATCTTATTTATAAAGAATACTATACTATATCCTAGGTTATTTATATTATATATAGGTATATAATACACTTTTAAGAGAAAGTAAAGTATAATGCATTCCCGATTAAAATCCTATTTTACCCTATAAAATAAATATAGGATTATAACGCTTTTAAAGAATAGATTACAACTATATAGTATTAAGACTTTAAGATTATTATTATTAAATTAAATACCGAAACCTTAAAGGAATATTATTAGCTATAAAGACTTAAAGGATATAAGTTTAAAGGATACTATATTTATTGCTAAGAGAAATTAATAAAGTAGCACTTCCACTATAATAAAAGGTTTAAATGTAATTAATAATACTATTTAAAGTATAATAGCCTAAAGTATATTATATATTTTTATTATTATAGATTAATAATAGCTATAGCACTTATATTCTTTTTACCTTTATAATAAAATATTAATATATATTTATCATAAAGAGCTTTTAATTAAATAAAAAAGGCTTTAAGAGTGCAGCCAGTTAATTATAATATTATTAATAAGCTAAAATAGCAGTTAAGAAGGCATTAGGAATAGCTTTATTAACTAGGGGGTATATTAGGTTAAGTAGGCTAGGGCCCTATTACCTATTAATACTAGGGCTAGAGCTAGGGAGCTTTTATTTGTTTATAAAGCAGATATAAGCTAATATATATATCGTATAAGTAATATATTAAACTATATAGACACTGATAGTATATATATACAGCTTTTTCTTTATGTTAGCTATATATATATATAGCGAGGCTACTATAGTATATTCTCTTTTATAAAATCAAGCTTTATTTCCTATCTCTCTATACTTTATATAGCTATACTGCGCTTCGCTATAGCTTATATATTATATATTAAAATAAAGGCTTTATAATCTTTATTATACAGCTGCTTTTAACTATAATTAATCTTATTTTATATATAGTTAAATATTTTTATTAATTATATTATATTACTGCTTAAATTTTACTATTATAATATTACCTATAAGTATTTATAAATAATAGTTTACTGCTTATAAAAATATATTATTTTATATTTATTACTTTACTATTAATAAAAAGCTATTTAATATATTTATTAATAAGATTTACTGCTTTTATAGTATATTTAATAATTTTATATTAAAATCTAGTATATAGTTTATATTAAAATTTTAAAAATAACTTTGAAAGTAATTAAAAGTTATATTAAAATAATTATTAGCCTTTTACTTTTAAATTAATAGCTAGGTTAAAAAAGTTAATATATATATAAAATAATTGTTACAGCACTAAACCTACCCTTTAATAACTTATTAGTATTATATGCGTTTTTATATAATAACTTAGTCCTATACCTTTAAACTATATTTTTTATAGCTTTTTGCTTTATTTAAAGTATAATAAAGATATTACTTTTACCCGCTATTCTATATACTATAATAGTTTATACCTTCCTATAATAACTATACTATTACCTTTAGCCTTTAACCTTGCTTAAAAAGATTAATAAAGTCACTAACAGCCTAGTCGCAATACTATAAAAAGCCTTATATCTTACAGGAAATTCACTGATCCCAAACTATAGTGAGACCTTAAGCCTAAAAGCCTATATCCCTGCAGCAAAAATACACCTTAGCCTAGCTCTTTAGCCTATACCTAATTCTTTAGCCTATATTTAACCTAAAAATACTAAAGTAAGAATAAAAGGTATAAAAGGGGACTTTAATTAAAAAATAAAACTCGCTAATTATTTTTATAACTAGCTTTATATCTATACTATTTTAAAAGCTTATAATAATAATTACAACTTAACTTTATAGCTTTAAACACTAAAGCTTAAGCAGTTCTTTAATATTATTTTTAATTATTTTTAAAATTAAAAGTATAACTTTAATATAACTTTAAAATAACAGGAGTTTAAGAATACTATTATTATTAAAAACTCAAAGCTCACTTAATATAAAGTTTAAAGTTAAAGTAATTATTATATAGTATATAAGGTTACTTATCTATATAGATTAAATAAAGTTTAAAGTTAAAGTAATTATTATATAGTATATAAGGTTACTTATTTATATAGATTAAATAAAGTTTTACTTTTACTAGATTTATAGTCTAATAGTTATAAGCCTAGTATTATTTTATATAAATTATTTAATAAAGCTTTAGGTTATAAATTTAATTTTATTTTAAAGGAATTAAAATATACTAAGGTTTTTACTATTTAAAGGAATTAAAATAAAGCTAAAGAAAGTCCTAGTTTAATTAAATCTAGGTACTGCAGTTATAGTTAAGGTTAATAGAAAAGTCTTTTATGCCCTGCCCTTTATATAGGATTACAGGGAATATAGGCGCTCTATCTAAACTATTGCACTTAAAGGGTGTATTATATAGTATATAAGGTTACTTATCTATACAGATTAAATGGAGCTTTACTTTTGCCGGATTTATAGTCTAACAGTAATATAATTAATAAGTTTATTAAAGCTAAAAGTAATAATATCTTAAAGTATTAAACTAATAACTTATTAGACTACAAATCCAGTAAAAGTAAAGCTTTATATTCTATATAGATAAGTAACCTTATATACTATATAATATAACTTTAAAAATACATTTAATGCTAAAGATAAAGATATAAAAACCTGTTACTAAAAGTATATAAACTAGTATTCTATTATATTATATAATATTATATAGTATTATAATTAATACTAAGTATTTTAATACTGTCTATAAATATATCCTTGATATTAGCAGCTAATTAAATAATAATGCCTATAATTTAATATAAGAAGTATTTACTTATATTATAATAAAAAAGGATAACTATATAATATAAAAATAAAGAAATATTAAGACTTTTATTCAATTTTTAGACTTATACTATAAAACTTTTAACCTTTTACAATCTGCTGCTTAAAAGTTTAATCTTTATTATATAGTAAATAAGCTATTCTAGAACTTTATTATTAAGTTCTATAAATTAATAGTTTAAGCCAGTAAAATTAATACCTAAAAAGTTAATACCTTTTACTTTAAAGTATTTAAAAAAATAGCTGCCGCCTTTATTAATAAAAGTAATAAGCCTACTAAATAATTATTAAGCTCTTTAATTTAATAGTATATTAACTACTACTTAATTAATAAACGCCAATAAGCAATAAATTAAAAAATATAGCAATAATATTTATTATTTTTTAATATAGTAATAGACTATAAATCTTCCTTTTAAAAAAGTATAGCTTTTAATAAATTAACTATTTACTAAAAAGACTTAGCGAAACTATTAAAAAATTACAAAAAGCTTATAAAATACATATTTAAAAATAAATTTAAACAAACTATATATAATAAAATTAACTTTTTATATAGAAAAGGGATTTAGTAAAAGATACTATACTTAAAAGTAATTATAAAGCTATTATAAGTATATTCAATTTTTGCTTATAAATTTAATTAAAATAAAAATCTAAAATACTATAAAGTTTATTGTATAGTTTATAGGGATTTATAAAAGCGCTTTATGATAAAAAGTATATATATAGCTATATTAATAGTGCATTTTTGCTATATATTTATTACTTTTATAGTAAAATTTAACTTTAAATTAAAGTAATATAATATTAAAAAAAAAAAATTTTATACTTTAAAAATAAAAATTTAAAATTAATTATATATAAACTCTTAAAAGGTTTTAAACAGCTAAATATTTATTTAAAGTTTACTAAAGCCTTATATAAGCTAAAAGATTTATTAAAGCTATAGTTTAATAAACTATCTTTAACCTTAAAGTAATAAAAGTTAATCTTAAACTTTAAAAAGCTTTATCTCTTTTATAATAAAGCTTAAAAGTTTTTTATTATATTTTATATAAATAATATTTTAATTATAAATTATTATAGTAATAAAACTGTTTATATTAAATTATTAAATACTTTAAAAGTAAAATATAAACTTTATAGTAAAAGAAATATATAATAGTTTTTAAAGATTAAAATTACCTATAACTATATAAAGTATAAAATATACCTTTTTTATAAAACCTATTTTAAAAAAATTATAAAATCATTTAAGTTTAATAAAAGAATATAGCTTTTTATAATTCTAATATTAATTATAAAGCTTTAGAAAAGTATATAATAAGCTTTAAAAGCAGCTATTAAAATATATTAAAAGAAAGTAAAATTAATACTTTATATAGCTATTATAATAAAGCTTAATATAGCTTATAGTACTTTAACTTTATTATAGTTTTTAATTAACCCTAATAAAAAGCACTTTAAAGCAGTTAATTAATAAATTTAATATTTATATATATAATATTTTTTAGCTTTTAAATATAAAAGGTAAAAAGAAATCTAAGTTTTAACTGGTTTAAGTAATACTTTTTTTATTAATAATATAAATATTTAAAGATTATTTTAAAGATATTTTATTATACTTTTTTTAAGCTTTATCCTATAAAATATACTATATTAAAAAACTATTAATATATCTATAATTAAAATTAAACTATTTGCCTTTACTTAAATAGTAAAAAAGGCTATAAATTTATATTATTTATTTTAAAAAATAAAATTTAACTTTAATATTAATTAAAATATTAATTATAATAATTAATTAACTATATTTTTTTATAATTAAAAAAGTATATAAATTAATATTTACTTATATTACATTAATATATAAAATATATAACTTTAATAATAATATTAAAACAATTATTTATAGTTTCTTATTTTTCTATTAACTTTATACCTATTTATAGGCTTATTAAAGCTTTACTATAGTAGTGCTTTAAATACCTTAAAGTACTATTAAATTTAATAAATATATAATTACTAGAATAAAATATATAAAAATACAGGAAACTAGTTAATTCTAGCCTATAAATCGCTAACTATAAAAGTATATTTTATTACTATAATAACTATTCTCTAAAAGCTTTTTAGCCTTTATATATTTATATATAAAAGGTATTATTATTATTATCGCTACTACTTAAAGCAGTAGCCTTTTTAAAGTAAATTAAATTCTCTTTTTGTTATATATTAAATTAAAAGTGTAATACTTTTTTATATTAATTTATTATTTAATTATATAAATTTATAAATATATAATACTGAATTATTATCTTTATTCATAGCTCAAAAGAGCTACGAGATAATTAATATAAGCATTATATAACTATAAAGTATATAATTAAATAAAATAATATAGGCAAATTAAAGAAAAGCTTATTAAAGAGTATATTAGTAGTTACTATTAAAGTAAGCAGTATACTATTAAAAGTAGGCAATAAAAATACACTAAAAGAGATCTCCTTTACTAGTAATAGCTGACTTTAAATAACCTTTATAAAGAGGGGATAATAGTATAGTAGTAGGGGCAGCGGCAGTAGTAAAGGCAGCTGCGGGAGCAGCCGTAAAGGGAGTAACTGCAGGAGCAGCTACCAGAGCAGCAGGCGCAGGCGCAGGAGCAGGAGCCGGAGCAGGAGCCGGAGCAGGAGCTAGTGCAGGAGCTAGTGCAGGAGGAGGAGAAGGGGGCGTAGCCGCTTAGCTAGCCGAGCGACCAACACCGCGACAAGCCACCTTTAGGGGGCAACCACGACTACGCTTTACAGACAAAGTATTCTTCTTCTGCGATTTCGCTGTTAGCTAACAAATATATAGCGCAAAGGGAATCAGTCGGAAGTGTAATATTTATAGCAGGGGCTATACTGCTGTTAATATTATTGCTGATGTTAATAATAATATTAATAACTGAACAAAAAAAGTAAAGAATAGGGCTAAGTGCAGCTAATATCCTTATTTTTAACTGTTTAGGACCAATTCACCTACTTAAAAGGCTTTATTATTCAACTTCCTATTATTATAGAACAATAATAGCTATAGCGCTTATATTCCTTTCACCTCTATAATAGAATATTAATATATGTTTATAATAAGGAGCTTTTAATTAAGTAAAGGAGGCTTTAAAAGCGCGGCCAGTCAGTTATAATATTATAAATAGGCTAGAATAGCAGTTAATAAGGCATTGGGAATAGCTTTATTAACTAGGGGGTATATTAAGTTAAATAGGCCAGGGCTTTACTGCCTATTAGCGCTAGGGCTAGTGTTAAAGAGCTTTTATCTGCTATATAAGCAGATATAAGCTAATATATATTGAAATACAGCCAATAAGTTGCAAAATATGCCTTGCTTTTAGGGAAGGCGTCTTCATTTTTACAGTTTGGTTTAACAGGTTATGAGTCCCTGCCGCTTCCACTGCGCTTAGGTTCGAATCCCGGAAAATCCCAGATTTTTTCAAGCTAGGAAATCGGCAATAAGCCCAAAAAGCAATAAGCCCGAAGTTAAACCGACTTAACCCCAGGAAGGGCTTGGGAACCCTTTGGATAAATCGGCATTATCAATAAGACTGAGGTCAAAAGTCTACTTATAGTTTAACCGAACTTTAACCTATAATTCTATAGGGACTACGCAACTTAAATAAGTCGTATAGTAGTATAGTTTTAATTGCTACTTAATTGGGCATAAGTTCTAATCCAGCTTACATTTTCAATTCTTAATAATTGAAGTTTATCTGAGGGGGAATGTTGAAATACAGCCAATAAGTTGCAAAATATGCCTTGCTTTTAGCGAAGGCGTCTTCACTTTTACAGTTTGGTTTAACAATATATATATTATATAAGTAATATATTAGACTATATAGGCGCTTATAAAGCGCCTATATATAGCTTCTTTTTTATATTAGCTATATATATATATAGCGAGGCCACTACAGTATATTCTCTTTTATAGAATTAAGCTTTGCTTCCTACCTCTCTATACTCTATATAGCTATACCGCGCTCATCTATAACTTATAAGCTTTTATTAACCTTTATTAAAACAATTAAATTTATTAGCTTTTATTAATTAAATATACTTTAAATAATATAATATTTAACACTATTAATATATTACTATTTTTTATTAATTATAATTTTAACCTTTATTTAAAAACAAAGTCTTTATAACTTTATTTACTAAGCTTTTTTATAGTAAAGAAAATATAAGGTTTTTATACTAATACTATTATTAAATAATTTAAATATATTATTATATAGTTAAAGGCTTTTAATAAAGCTTTAAGAAAACAATAAAAAAAAATTATTAATATATAAAAAAAGGTATTATAAGTCTATACTATTAAATAAAAAGTCTTTATTAATATAAGAAATATAAAAATTAATTAATAAATAAAAAAGTAAAAATTCAGACGGCTTGTTTGTATCCGGAAATTGTGGTCTTGGCCCACCACATTTGGCAATTGCCTCATCAGGGAATGTTCAGCCCCTCCATCCCTCGCTGCTTTTGCGTCGGCCATAAAAAGACCGGCCCTCCTCTCTCTTGCCATGTACCTCTCATGTCATTATTTCCTCCCTTTTATTCCCGCTCTCACGTGATTAATCTTCCAACTACACGTCTTGCAACTTCATTATGGGTTTTTACAACAGACAAGAACCATGATTACACCTGCACTTAATCCAGCGCTTCAACCGTATCCTCTTTACCATGATAGTACCCTGAAATTGGTCTACGTCCCGGACACTTGCTTGATCTCATGAGACCAACTCTCCCCCACCAACCTCTATCCACGTCTTATCACAAGCGGAAAGATCGAAGCTGATGTGGGTGGATGGCCCTCCACGACTTATTCAAAATTACCTAAAAAGGCAAAAGTTTATCACAAGGGATGCCCATATACGGAAAAAATGGATAGACACGGACGCTGGCATCATGCAATGGCGTTGACGTTGTATCTGCCTCCCTCTCATAACACTGGATGCTCCACCAAGTTCTCAGCAGGTCTCCGTGGTGTGGATTTGACTTACAGAGGGGAATAAGGGCGAGGCAGTGCCCGTTTTGGGAAATTAACATTGTCACAAATGGAGCAGCATTCCAGCTTACGGACACTCCGAGTGTCCATCCTGGAAAGCGATCAACCACTTGATGCGGACTTGACGCCCCCATGCCCAACAATTGGCCAGACCCAATTCACCAATTCCCTAGTCGTCTCAGGGGAAACACAGAAACCTCCCTTTGCGCTATTTTACTTGGGCCCATGGATCTTAGTCCGCGCTGATTCGACCAATGAGTGGCGTAAACCTCCACCTGCCCGATATCGAATGCATGACCACGCTGAAGACGATTCCAATGACGCAAAGAATGGAGCATCACTCCCACCGTTATGCAGCCTCTAGCTCAAGCCATTCATCTAGCATCATGAGATGACCAAGGACAGGGCGATGATAGGTGAAGTGCTGCCCGAACAGAGCATAAGCTCGGAGTAGCCGGCCTTGGGGCGTAAGGTCGTGGTCATCAGCTCCGCCCTCCGCCTATTAATTCACAAGATGTGGACTTGGCCTCGCAAAAATTGAAGGAGCGTGGGGGCCGTATCAACTCCTGAATCCTGCTGGCCATGGCAACTTCACAGCACCTCACGCCTAAGACGCAAGAATCGTATGACGAGGGGTTTGGGGGGGGGGGGGGGAGGGCGAAATGATACCATGCCAATCTCCGTCGTTTGCGGGCTGATGACTGTCTACGCGATTATCTATCTTAATACGTCCAGCACAGCTCGTCAGCATGGGCCGATGAACATCTTTGGACCGCTGACCTAACGGAAGGGAGCTGTGATGCTAGTACAGACCCCTCGGCGTGAGAATGGCCAAGTCGGGCCTTCTATGGATAAGCCCGTGGTATGAAACATCATGTATTGGTCTATTACGAAGATGCTGTGAGGTGCTCGGTCCAGGGGTTTTGGGCCAACAGCATGAATGTGTATCCATGCTCTAAGGGCTGGCCAATGATGATCTGAGCAACTCAGCGTTTCCAAACGGGCCCGCTAAGTTGCTCGGCCTGAAGCTCTCGTTTCGCCGGTACGGCTTGGCCGCGTAGCTGCAAGCTCCGCCACTCTGAGACCGGGTTCTACGTTTTGATCTACATATGAGACCAAACGGAACGCGCAAGTGGTCGTAGCCGCAATGACACGAATGAGAAATCATCGCAGGCATCTGTGTGGGAAGGAGGGGGGTGGGGTGAGCAGCTTTCTGCTCTCAGCCAGGGACTTTCAGGGGAGACTTGGCAATGCCGACGTCTGTTCACAGCCCCGCTGGCAACTCCGAGAGGAGAGGTCGACTCTTGGATAAATAGGAAGGACTATCTCGCATTTTTTCTTTCCCGTCTTCGATCACAATATACTCACTATTCCTGCAATCATCCACCATGGCTGCCCCCTTCAGATTCAAAGCATATATTCCTAAGTCGCAAAAGCCGCCAAAGCCAAAACAAACAGCACCTGTACCAAACACGCATAAACAGGATTTCGCATCACTAGAAGCTTGCGGTATAAACCTGCCTTCTCACCATAATATGGAAGACCTCAGTCTTGATTACCCGTATGACATGCTATCCGGCCTTTACTCCATGGACCAGTGCTCTGGTTCCAATACGGATGGCGAAGTAGTCCAAGACCTTGCGGGTGATTTATCCAGTCCTGCCAACCAATTGGTCTTGTCCGTTGAACCAATCCTACACGGTGACCAGAATCAAGGTAGCTATTTCCTACTACACTTGTACGATAGGGGAGACTGACAAGATCATAGATGAAGAAAAGTGGGACAGAAAGGCAGACAAGATGTCCCCAATGCTAGTTCACCCAACCCCTCCTGCAACAACTTTTGGTTCTACCACAGGACAACAGGTTGCCGATGACGTTGTGGAGCAAACAGGATTCATTGAGTCTAGAGCTGGCATCGCCATGCAATCGCCAGTCCGGCCAACTCACGACGTTGACTTATGTGGATTTCACCGTGATGCCTCGCTCTCCCCGCCAGCTTCAAGCACATCTGCATCTGCCATCATAATTCTTGGGAGTCCCTCTCCAGAGGATCGTCCTGGTGATGATGAGGGTTGTCAACGCCAAGATGTCGTGATTATTTCTAAGCAGACGAAGCGACTTCTGGGGGATGGCCAAGATGATAATGACGCCAATGATCAAGCGGAGGTGAAACGACTAAGATTGTCTTCCACTGCTGGATGTGGCGCCTTGCTGCACCAGCCAGGCGCCAGCAATGTTGCCTCAACACCAGTTGACAATGTGGATGGAGCTTACGATGAGTCTCGTCATCACCTATCGTCAACCCGCTACAACCGTGACAGAAACAACGGCACTTGTGGCGAACTTAGCTTGGCTGTGGATGCACATGCCCGCTGTCCCAAACGTAATATCCATTCACCGATGGATCAAAATGGCGGTCCCGTTAATCCTCCAACAGTCCAAGCCGGTCAATGCGGGTCATGCCTAATTTTTCGTTCAGCTCTCCTCGAAGCCCTGTACTTGTTGCAAAGTCCACCGTCCGAGGACAATACACACCCCACCCAACCCGAAAGCAGCATCTTGAAACGGCGATATGATCTGCGCAGACGACCTACAACTCCTCAGGACAGTTGCAAAGAGGGTTCAAACATAGACTCTCTAAGTTGTATGGATCAGCAATTCAGTCAGACTGATGATCATACGATCTCTAACATTGATGAAAATGATGATTCCCTAAGCATCAACGGCAGAAAGGGGAATATGTCAGGCCAGCGACGCCCATGGACCCCACTAGAAAAACGCCGGTTAAGAGCATGGAAGATGGAGGATAAGTCAGAATCATGGATTGCCTCGAAGCTTAATCGGACAGCGTCAGCAGTCCAGCAACAATGGCGGAAAATGAACTAGAAGTAGTGGTTCGAGTAAGGCGATGAATTGCACAACTAGTAAAAAACGACCGTATGAACGATAATATGACCCGTCTCAAACTGCTCAGATACTCGTAAAGGTGCCTTTTAGATGTATTAACGACCTTTGGCCGTCAAGCCTAGTGATGCTGCTGAGGGCAGCGTAAAGCACATTCATCAGCTTCCATTCAGGGTGATCATTGTGAAAAAGGGAAAGGGGTGGGGGGAGGTGGATGATAATGGTGATGAAGGTATTCCGGAATGCAAGCGCCGCAAGGTCAGGGCCACCATGTGCGAGAAGCGTAACACATAGTGCCACCTCGCCACCCCGCATAACATTTAAGACCTCAAGCCGGCGCTGCTAGGTAACAAGAGAAGGGCAGGAGAGTTCAACTCTCTCCTTCGGATATACAGGCATGCCGTCAGTGCCAGCCATGACGAATGGCCATTTCCTAATGCAGCGCTCAAGTGTGTCCAAGAGGGCAGTATGGCGGCGTTTACAGTTTATACAGGGGATTTGGGACGCTGAAGGATACTATGCGGAACAATGATGATAGCCAGATGACACGGGCGATGAGGGTGATATCTACGAGGTGGAATGCTTGCTTGCAAGTTGGGGAATGGGCCTGTTTCTCTCGAAGCGGTCCATTGATGGCACTACTAGCTAATGAATATGATGGATGAGCAGATGCTTGGACAGTCTATTAGGCGATGAAACTGCACTTATCAACGAGCACGGCAGCATACCACTTTCTGGCTCATCCTGAAACAATTATCGTCAAAAACTCTTGGTGACTGTCCGTGATGCTTTGCTTGCTTGTTTCGTTTTCTTCGTCGCGATATTAGAGTACCCAAAGATGACGGGACCTTGCGTCCGAGGCGGCTTAGACCAAGGGAATATTAGTTAGCACTCAGTTCGCAGCATGGACAAAGAGCCACCTGATAGGAACTGTTGCTGTGACAACGTATGGAAATTTCGTACGGTGACCGCCTGCCATAAGCGTACCTGCACAGTATACTTCGTACTCCGCTGCTTCCTGGCTCTTACCGCCTACTGCATTTGAGCAACCCACTCTAATTCACCGCCTGCCATAAGCATATCACACAGTGTTCCTGCTTTCTCGTCCTTACCCCCCGCTGCATTTGAGTAACCCACTCTCACTCATCGATAAGCATGGCAGCCAAATATAGTGGAAAACAGCGTTGCCGGTGAAGGAATTTCGTTTCGGGGGCGCGGAAGTCTCCCTTATCTAGCCGAGCCGCTCTATGGGAAGTTGTAGGCTTGTGGTTGTTCACTCTTTTTTTCTAAGTCTTACACGCGACTTGGCAGCATCCTAGCTGGTACATGATAGCTGAAATGCACTCATGCTGGATCCTCAATCTCTTGCGAAACAGTAGTATCTCTGTGACAGCTAACTTGGTGCTCCAAATACTGCTTCTTAGTACCGTAATGGGAAACAGTCGCATGTTGGATTTTTAGCTTATACAACTCAAGATTGGGCCAATCACGCGCGCATAACAGTCAAATTCTCGAGTTCAAGGGTTCGCAAACCGAGTTCCTTGCCCCGGAAAGCCACCAACCGTGGGACCTAGGAGCACCGACGAATCCCCCGGAACTAAAACTCCCCCGACCCATCCTATACAGGCTGCTGGCAGAGAGGTCTGGTCATGGGGACTTCCAAAGCTACTATGACCGGTTTGGCCACGACACACAATCCTACTGCAGATGCGATTCCCCCAAGGAACCGGGGCACTCATTGACTCGTAGTCTCCTCCGCACCATGTCTTTGTGCACCTGCCGAGCAAGCTGTTCAGACCGAAATCATTCATCAGGTCGATTACCTGATCCGCTTCTCCCTGTCTCTCGAATGATACGTCATCTCCTCCCCATAGCTGGTCATGTCGATTCAAGTCTCCAGCAATCACCACATCCACCACTTTACCTGCGTTTGATCTTGCTTCCATAATAACTTCGTGTAGTCTATCGCAGGTGTCTCGGAGAGCCTGAGCATCTCCTCCTGGCACGTATACCGATACTACCACGACCAGTCGGTCTGAAAGCCGTACGATAGCAGCCATCATGTCTGGCGACTCTATCGCCACCTGCTCCGCCTCCACATCTTTATTCACCCAAAGCATGCTTCGAATCGCCCACCTGCCTTCTCTCCATATCGATGGAACTATTTTCACCCATCCGTGGTGAACCATGGGCGTCGTTAAGAGCCGCCCTTGTATCCGCCGCGCTTGGGGCTCCTGAATAGCCAATACCGTTGCATCTTCAGTTTCTGTATCGTTTATCAAGCTATCGTGCACCGCTCCTTGTTTTCTCACATTAAGTTGTATCATGCGGAACGTTCTACTCATGCTGAGATGGGAAGAGCTTCCGGCAGTTTTTGCTAAACGATTCGTGTGGCCCTCCGCATGGGATGCATTTGGGGATCGTTTCTGTGCATGCGCTGTGGTGATGTCCTACCTTGGCGCATCTGGCACACGCCTGGGGATTACGACATTGATAGGCTTTATGGTTAGTGATTTCCTGGCAGTTGTAGCACTGCTTTGGGCGCTCTCGTGGTTCGAATACGGAGGTGAACCCTGAAAGTCCTCCGGCATAGAAATGCTCTTCCTGAAGGAAGCTTTCTGCTTCCGACTGCTTGGTAAGATATATTACCATAGACCCGTAAGTTTTCGGGCCGGTCCTGTCGCTGAGCCATGCCACCTTCGCAACTTGGGTATCATTTTCCTTCCCAAAGGCTTCTGCCGTACCGGGTAGCTCTCCACCCTTATCGTCCAGGACTGCTGCTCGGAGGACACCATCCACTTTAATGTGGTAGAGGTCATCTCGTAGCACCCTGGCTCCTCGAGTTACCTTTTCTCCTAGTACCCTTTTGACTTCTTCATGTTCCTTCTCACCTCTGCAGGCAATCCTGACGCGGTGTGGGTTTTTTGCATTCTGAGTTACCCCCAAGCATCGCCACGAGGGGTCATTCCGTTCTGAGCGAACTCCATCTTCAACCGTGGAGCGGATCGCACCTGCTGTCAAACGGTCACTTGCCTCATCTTGCGCTCTCGAGATGTCAATTGTGCAGTATAGCGCCTGAGGCCTATTAGATTGTCTGATTGCTCGGTACGGTCATGTTGTTCTTGGTCAGTTGTGGTGGCAGTGACGCCGCTCGCGCCACGTCTGCGTAGGTGAAAAGTGGAGCCTTCGCCGCCGTGGTCGCGTTTGTCGTGATAGCTTCAAGCTGTTCGCGGACCTGTTTCCTGTCTTCTTCCATCTTTTGGCTCAATTCGCTTATCATATCTTGCTGCGTGCGGGTCCTCTCGACCTGCGCCTTCAACACTGCCTTCAACCATTGGGTTTCCGCACGGGAATCTTCCAGCAGCTCCAGGGCCTTTCGGAGCATCGCCAGCGCGTCGCTGTCGTTAATGACGTCGCCTCCTTTTTTGGCTTTAGTTGCTTGGCTCTTTTGTCCTCCATTCAGCTTCTCCTGAGTCGTTGGCCGGACGGGTTTCTTCGTTTCCGTTGGCTGAACGAGACCGTCTTGAGCCTTATTGGTCGGCTTCACCACGCGCCCTCGCAACGTGGTAAAAGGGGTGTCATCCCCCACCACGATCTCGTCTCCTCCTGGTTCTTCCATGATGGGTGACTAAGTCGCCACACCAACCTTTCTAAAACAAAGCGACAACAATCGACAAATTTTCTTTCCCAATCGGCCCGGAGTCTCTCAATCGTTCGCAATCTCGGAATCGCGTTCCTCCGCTCAAGCTGAATCGTCCGATCGACTTCTGATACGTTGGGAGCGAAAATCGGTACTCCGTACAGCTCTAGTCGGGATACAGTTCTAGTCGGGATAGTCGGGATCTTTACTTTTTACAGTTAAGAGCGAAATGGGCGTCCTGTCAATACACTTTCCAGATTTCTAAGCACGCACCACTAGTACCTGCGGTATACATTTATATACGTGGCCATTACTGGACCGTCGAAACTGGCTTCAAAATTGCCTTATAAATCTAGCCTATTATGGACTTACGAAACTAGGCCGCGGGGAGGAAGTACCTTTAAAGTCCTAAGAAGTATATAGAGCCATCGGCATACATAGCACGTGGATTGTAGACAGTGCAAAGGCTAATACAAAATACGAAATACTCGTCCCTTGGTACATACTCCGTACATACCCTTAAATTTAACTATATGTCAAGTGGGCTGTGAATTATATGCGCATTTATATGTCAATTGTTTTCTTACTTTCTGCCTTAGCGCAACCGAAAGCAGTTTATAAATAATCCAAGATAATGTAAATATGATTTGTCTACTATTCTACAATTCGTTGGATGTTATATCATTGGTTTATGGCAAGTCGACGTCTAACAACTAAGGTGCCAAGGATGCTTGTTTACATAGTAAGGTCATTCACTCGGCTTGGATAAGTATAGCTCCAACTTCCCCACATTAATACCATTATCCTCACTTTGGCCTAGGCATTCCACTTTACCGGCTCTTATATACAGTTAGTACATAGCGAAATCGCTGTCCTCTTTACACTTGTGATGATCCGGGTTGATTCTCAAGGGATAAACCGAGGTTCGTGGGTTTATGTTGACAGAGAGGTCAGGGATAAATACTGAGCAGGGTAACGTAGTCACGATTCTGTAGAACAGGCGGTTCTGGTGAATGCAATTTATTAACGACTGTCTAAGTAACTATACTAAATGAGTGACAAGCCAGTCGTATATATACAAAGGGAATAATCGTGGATCACCTTGGATCACGCTCATCTTCCTGGTGATCCATAGTGAGTCCTGTTGCCGGCTCACTGGGATCACTTTATAGTTTGCGGCGATCCAAGTGATCCAATGCTGATTGGTCCGTCTGCCCGAGGTTCCCCCGGGTACGTACCATGTCACGTTCTTATACTGGTCGGATCGTGACATATCGCCTTGTAGGAGGCATAGCTGACATACTATTTTACGAGAGGCACAGCCAACATATCGTCTCGCAAGCCTCGGCCTGCCTTAAACCATTTGCTAGACCTTATAGAGGGCTTAGCAGCCAACACTCAGATTTTTTCCCCTCTGTAAGGAGGGTTTTTCATCCTGGTGCCTGAATCCTGAGGCCCTAGGCCTTAAATCTTTTCCTTTATCCGGCGAAATATAGTAAACGGCTATAAGGTTAACGCCTCCGGCTATTCTCTGGCAGCTTGCTGGCCAGTTAGGCTGGTCTTGAACTGACAGGACTACGTGGAGGTGACCTAATATTATATCCATAAATGCGATAAATAGTCCAGTGCCTATATAGGCCTGTATATTTAGCACTAATAGGACGTTAATAATAACAACAACAAAGTAACCAGTATATATAAGGGAATCTGGTTAATGTTATAGTATAGATATATAAAGTAAAAAAAGTTCATAGTAAATAAGTACTTTGTTATAGTATTTGGTCCTTATTGTCACGACCCGACCATGTCGAAGACCAGGTCACGGGGGCACGGGAGAATATCGGTTACACCGACCAATCATCAGGGAGTGATCACCGCGCCAAGAGTGATCACTCAAACGCTCACTACACCAAGACGTGTGATCACTTACTCGATCACCGCACTATCGCAGTGATCGCAGCAACGCTCACTGGGACATCAGTGATCACACATGGATTTCCTTTGTATATATACGACTGGCTTGTCACTCGTTTAGTATAGTTACTTAGACAGTCGTTAACAAATTGCATTCACCAGAACCGCCTGTTCTACAGAATCGTGACTACGTTACCCTGCTCAGTATTCATCCCTGACCTCTCTGTCAACATAAACCCACGAACCTCGGTTTGACTGTTGAGAATCACCCCGGATCGTCACACTTATAGGGTATAATATGACTTTTATAATATAGCAACACCTTCCTTATATTTACACTCAAGACTATATACCTTTAATTATATACATCTAGCTCCTGAGCAAGGACAAGTTACTCCTGGGGGTCCCCCGGCACTAACTATTGCTCTCCCTACGCAGCCAGCCTTAAATACAGTAGGCAAATTGAATGAAATAAAGTATTCCGCCTGATAGTTGCCGATTTTATTTGATGATCCATCCACTTGTTTATCAGTGCTTTGGCTGAAAGACCAAGCTGTTACTGCGCCACAGCCCATAATCTGCTTTTTCAAACTTGCTCCATTATCAGGAATCCAGCCCTTGGCCCAAAGATCAAACTTGAGAAAAATTGTCCAGTTCGTATTATCACAAGTGGCAGCCGGTGGTGCGTAGTAAGGATTCGCAACTTTTATGTAGGGATCGGCTTTTGTGCAGCATCCTATCAGGTTATTTCCCGAATCTCGAACGCAGTTATCGGATTGGAAATAAATATCGCCATAGTTTGCAGGCCAAGTTGCAGTCATCGCACAACCAGGAATTACCATCTTATTAGTAGTGTCAGTACCGTCGAATCCCGCATATATTGTAGTTGTAGACCATGGCCGATTCTGTGATGCCACGTCTGCGTAAACCCGTCAGTCAAATATTCTAACACCACGAATTAACGACTTACTATAAGATGATTCATAAGGAGATCCACCGTGACAGCGAGGACTATCATTCACAAAAATACATCCATTACTAGCTACATGCTTTGCCACTTGTTAATGTTTGTCATAGTCGAATATAAGAGAAGACGACATACCACATTTGTACCCAGAGGGTTAGGTGTTGGTGTTGTCTGTGGGTGACACTGTGGATCTGTAGAACCATCGACAAGAACACAAATCATGCCATTCGTAGTGGATGTATGGCTCCCTGGATGATGTACTGAAGTAGTTGACGATGCAGTTGACGATGCTCCAAGATCCGCACCGGGAATAAGGGGGTTCTTCGGATACGCAAGATTGCTAATGTAGTAGGTATAACCACCTAGACTCCAAGTTCCCCCATATTTAGCATCTCGAAGGATACAAGTTTGGATAAGGTTATTTAAAGCTCCCTGGCAATTTTCTAACGGTTGGCTAGTAGAGGGCCTTTTAATCTTAATCTCCAGAAAGCCATGATTAAAGTGGATCTCCAGAGGGCCACTTGATGAGTCAAAATTTGTTGCACAAATGGCGCTGATCTGGTTATTCTTGGTGAGTGCCTGGGCGACATTTGAAGGTGATGGCCCATGGGTAGGTATATCCTGGTGGCACTGTAACGTTTCGGATGGCCTTAGTGAGGTACGACTTTGGCTTGATATTGTAAACCTCAACGAGCTGTTTTTGGTTTTTGTTGGTGTGGATGAATGCTGAGGTGGCTTAGAACTCGTCGGTCGATTCGGCGTTTGTGTGTGTCTGGTTACTGATATTGTTTTAATGGGAGTGAAAATTCCGTCACCATCTTCACCCTGATCATCACCGGGACTAATAGTAACCTTTGCAGTATTGCAAGCGACAATAGTTGTAGATGTAGTGCCTGTAACACTGCAGCGAGACAAAACGGAGGTCCTTGTAGTTGAGCAACTTGTAGAGCTGGGACCCAATGAAGTGCACGATACAAAGGCATTTGTGACGATAGTGGGTGAGCAAGTTGTTTTATGTGACGTTGAGTGGCCTTGGTGTGATTGTGGTGCCGAGTGGCCTCCTGGATTTGTTTGTGGAGGCTGATATATCTGCCATTGATCCCTTGAGCTAATGAAATCAAGGAAGCCCCATGCTGTCCTTACTACTCCAGTAGTAATAATAACAAATAAACCAGATCTCAAGTTTACTTGCTGGGTTGAAAGTAAATTGTGCATTGCTTGCAAGCCAGTGGTAACAAGAGTGTCAGCGAAGAGGAGGCTTTTTGGAAGTTCGCCCACGCCTTCAACCCGACTGTAGCAACTACATCCGCTTCAGCGAGTTCGGGGATGAAGGCCTCGGCGATATGCGCTTCCTGGAGGGCGCCATTGACCAAGCTTTGAAGTTCAATGAATACATCCCGGGGAGGAAGTTGATTCCCACCAACTTTCGCCGAACGTTTCTGAGTTGGGTGGGTGGGCAGCGCACTCAGTAGACTGGTTGCTGATGCGTATAATTTAGCAACGCTAGATGCATTGGAAAAAAAGGCGGAAAGAGACAATGAAATTTGCTCTGGGCTTAATGTTGGCACCGATGTCATTCCAGTCATCGTATGTGTAACATGGGGGGCCGTAATAATTACAGAAGGATGGTGTACAGGAATTGTTGGCGAGTGCAAAGATGGTGACTGTAGAGATGATGACTGTAGAGATGATGACTGTAGAGATGATGACTGTAGAGATGATGACTGTAGAGATGGTGACTGTAGAGATGGCGAGTGCAGAAATGGTGTCTGCGAAGACGGTGACCGTAGAGACGTTGAGTGCAGGGACGTTGAGTGCAGAGATGGCGTGTTCGAGGCTGAGCCTTGGTTAACAATAATGAATAGATATATTTGGGTCACAGGTGGAATACTTTGAGTATGCCGCACAGTAGTGTTTCCATGCCTTGCAGAAGATATAGTAGTTGCAGCCTGAACACTGGCTGTGTTGCAATATAGGAAAAGGAAAATAGCAAATAATATAGGATGCATGATTGGCTAGATGGAATGAATTATGGATGTGGTTTTATGAAGTAATTGCCTAAATGCCTGGGAGAACAAGACGATCTAGGGGCTGAAGGGACGAACGCCGATGGGATTATATAGGACCAAATTCCTTGTATCAGCCACTTTTCATTTCATAGATACCCAGCGAATAAGGGATGTATAGGAAGTATTTGAATTCTTCCGCGCCAACCGCCCAACACCTATCAAGAGTTGACACAGCAAGTGGTAATCGGAGCTTCGTGAAACATCTGCCGTGCTGATAAAAAGTCGTTAGACGCTGACATATCCTGAGTAAGCCTAGGGTTATCATCGAACTTTCGGCTGCGTCCCCATAACTGACTTCTTATAAGCCCTTTCAAGCACAAGACTCTCTGGCGTGTTTCCCATGATGGTGTGAGGATTGAGGGATTACTGACTGGGTTGCGGCCCAATTATAACGGGCGCAGCTAAAGGGGCTAACATGTTGCTAAAATTCAACTTGTATCATTTGTTGCTGTAACGTGATGTCAGCTAGACTGGTAGACAGTCAATCCCCTTGTTCATGGCCACCCACTTCCTATACGAGTTCTCCTTCTAAGGCAGGGATCAAATGAGTATATGGCATTGGCAGTGCTGGTGGGTCTACCTAGGTGAAACACTCCTTTGTGAGAGTCACTCATAGGCTAGGTAGGTTGGGTCAAAAACGCTATTAGGTTATATGCCCATGGTAGAGCTCAGTCCTGAAGATAAATACTGTCTTATATTCTGTCATTTTGAAGGACTTTCAATCAGCTTCTCTTACCCGTAATCTACGGATCACAAAATGATTATCACTACCTTCATTCTCTACCTTCTGTTTAATCAATCTGTGCTTATTGAAGCACTCTCGTATTGTGATGCAAAAGCCAAGGGAGCTCGAATGCTGGCTACGCTTCAAGATGCGTCTGCAAAGCAAAGTCAATTTCATTTCAACGGCGACGACTTTCAGGTTTATATGAGTAATGAGGGTTGGGATGTACAATTTTGGGATTCAAGTGTAAGTCTTGTCAAAGCTTTTATTAAAAATTTATTCACTTACACATTAAAGCAAGCATCAATGTATAAGGATAGAGTCATGGCTCAAAATCAGAAAACAGGAACAAAAACTGTAGGTTTTTTCTTCTTGCTCATACTATATACCATACTTATAAATCAATTTAGGGCACTGGGGCATTTTATAACAACTACTATAGCCCGAAAGAAGGCAGTATCACTGCTGTGAATCTGTTGTCCCCTGCAGCTGCGTTAAAGAGAGGCTCTAAAGGGGATATGCCTGAATTAACCGCTTGGTCCGACGTTTCTTTTTTGATATATCAACATATGGCAGTATCCCAAGGCGTCTCGATTACAAATCTCAATCAAATTATCCACAAGGACGTGACCAATGTTGACACAAAGGATATCATAAAGGCAGTCTGCAAATCCTTGGACGATGATGCACCAAATCCTTGCCCGCCAAAAAGCCCTGGCCTTCAATTCGATGTTAGTACAGACAACGGCAAGGCACTGCTAGGGACGCCTAACGCGCTTGGTGCTGGGTGGCTTTTGGCACAACATCGTGCAGCGTTGCCAGGGAAAGCTATTACATCGGTCCAGGTTTATAACAATATGCCACCTTATGGGTCTAGCAGTCTGATTATCCATATTAGCTAGTTTTTGAATTTGGAGCTGGAGCTGGACAGGTTGGACAGTTAGTGAATGAGGCCTGAGATGGCTCGCAATCTACCAGGATCAACAAAGCGCCAGGTGTTGAGTCTGGCCGGACTAGATTAGTTCAACATGTAAGTTGGTTATAATACTGTATACGGTGTAGCACAGTAAGATATGTCTCTCTTGATAAGTGGAGTTGCTGGCAAATTTGTCGCTATATTCAATGCACGCATTCCTCGACATAAGCAGCAGAGCGGTAGGGCATTCTTGAGATATTTCTGTGGTGGATGAATAATCGGCCACGTAACCTTTTGGAGTCAGATGATCCTACAAAGTTCCAATAAATATAGGCAGCGCGGTTAGAAGCAGGTTGAAGCAGGGATTGTTCTTGAATCATCGTGGTAGACATCTAATCTTAAATCATTCGAGCCGCGAATTACATTTTCTTTACTGCCAGTTTGGTCGCATGCATGCTGGAGCCCATCACTGATTACTCAACGTCCTTGCAGCTAAATCAGTTGTTGATCCTGTATTCAATGTCCGCTTGACTGCTTATTATTTTGCTATTGCCGACCATCAACAATAAACCCTTAAAACTCACAACTAGTAATGCAAGGTCGCGAAGCAGTCATGCGATCTGAATCACTTCTGTACTTGATAAAACTCACCCAATCCAAGCCTGTTCTGTTTAACCTCTTCCGATGGAATACGGGGTATATCGGCGTAATCAACGTAGCAGCCCAGGTCACCCTTTGTTTCATCTTCGAATGTCTGTCCGTTTCCAGCCTACTGAAGACGATCCTGGCACTCGGGATACTCGTAGTCCTCCACCCTGGGATACGAGGCCAGGGACGGAGTGTGAGAGGTGGCAGATACACGCTTCCTCCATATTGAGCCGTTCTTGCCGATAATGGTGTCGCGTAAAGAGGGTCGTGTAGTCAGCCGTTATCACAAGCGAATAGGGGTCAAATAGCACCTAAATTGCTTCTTCATTATATCCCGCTATTATTGTCTTAGGAACCGTCCCCTGATCACTAATAGTTTCCCGGCCAGCTATTTTATAGTGTTAGAAGAACGCGTCGCGTTTTTCTCTACTCTCTTAAATCCTCCTTATATTCTATATCGCAATTTCCTTCGTGTTTCCTTCTGCAGCCATTTCCCACCAATCCACGCTATCCGATAGATAGGTAGTATGTGGCCAGTGTCGAAGCCCGTCGCGCAAGCGATGGCATTACTAACTCTATAGTACTCCTTCTCATCCTGGGTAACCAAGCCGTCCCTGGTCTAGTAAATAGGCGACTTTACTAACTCCTGAACCATGACTTCGAGATATCCCGGGGCGGGTGTCAGTCAGCGACATCCAGGAATGAGTTTAGGCTCCAGGGCCTCGTACAATCCAGGCTTGGTCACACACTTCTCGGTTACAGTAGAGTGTGAAATGAGTGTCCGCGATTTGTCAATATAGAAAGTTTCTGGGCACAGAACTATACCCCTTAGCTCCGTAGCCAATACTTCTGTGAGTGCAGTCTAACCGTACTTTCTTAACCTTTACCTAATATTACATAATACCCATTTCGCTGTTGCTATATAGAGGGGAACGGCAAGAAACAGCCGAAAGCCGCTCTAATCCCTTTATTAGTAGAAAAAACTTTAGATTCATAAATGCTGTATTATTAAGTGCCTGTTTCTGACTTTTAAAAATAAGAACGATCAAAATCTTAATATAGAACATTAAAAAGCCATAAATGGCCGTTGTTAGGTTAAGGTTAACGAATAACCTGATATGCGTTATTATGTAGTGCTAGCTACAGCAGGCAGCAGCCTGGTCCATGCTCAGAGAGTTTCTTAATATGTAAATTGCGGACACTCGTTTCGCACTCTACTGTAGTGGTAGCGAAATGGTTATAGAGCTGGTCCAGGGGTTATCGGCCCTGGGCTCAAGTGCCTGTCGGAAAACTTAGTTACGTAGTCAGCTTGTTCACATCACGAAGATAGGGCGCCAGAATTCCACTCAATTGCTCCATCCTCTTTTTATCCTCATTCGATTCTCTTCCAGTCATTTTATCATAGAAACAGAACGCCGCGCGTTCTGTTTCACCTCACGTCAGATCACAGGTTCCCTTGCATACACATTTTTGCTTATTTCCAACAACTAGACCGACGTTATCCGACATGATCATCGATCGAGATCTCCAGGAGAGAAGCGATCTACCCTGCGACACTGGATCTGACCGCGCTACATTGGAGGAGGCGTTTCTAAACCTTGACTTCGGCACATTTAGCAACGACTGGTTTGTCAAGAGTGGCTTGTACGCAGCCGACGAAGTCAGCGTCACCGTCAGGGCTAGAGTTTTTCGAGAGAAGCTGTGGAACATCGTTGAATCACTTCAGAAGGAGGACGGTCCCCAAGATGCGAAGGGCTATTGTAATCGTCACACATGGAGTTTTCATGAAGTATCTGTCGCGGGATATGAGTATTGATCTTCCAAAGGCAGGGTGGAAGGCCTTCAGCGTCCGCAAAGGGGTTGATGGCGAGGTTGTGCTATTATCTGCCCACTCCTGTCGGATAACGTCGGTCTAGTTGTTGGAACAAGCAATACTGAGTATGCAAGGGAACCTGTGATCTTACGTGAGGTGAAACAGAACGCGCGGCGTTCTGTTTCTATGATAAAATGGCTGGAAGGGAATCCAATGAGGATGAGGAAGAAGGTCAGAGAACAGACAGAATACGGAGCAATTGAGTGGAAGTCAAGGTGCCCAAAATGCCCTATTTTCGTGATATGTTCAGACTGACTACGTATGCATCTTACGCGACAACTCCAATTAAGTACATCTCCCGAGATTAATATGCCAGCTTTATATCCTCTGAAGAATAACTCAAAATGCAGTCAGAGCAAGTAGCCGACAGGGTAAGAAGCAAAGAAAATCTAAATTGAAGAAGGGCTCAATAGTGACATCAATTTGATACGACAGCATACCATACCAGCCCAAGTACCGCCCCCATAATAATTGCAATCGGTGGACTGACACCAAACCAATAACCTCCAACGTAGCTCGAGGCCGTGACAACCATCCACCATGGTTCCATTCCAAGACTAGTGCCTTGTTGAAATCCTTCGTCTATATACCCAATCTGCCAGAGGCGATAGACGGCGGTGAAAATAAGTCCAACAGCAGCTGCGTTAACACCCCTGAGTAGGGATTTCACCCACCTAAGTCCGCGAACAGCACTCCATATACCCATTGTGCCGTGGACTGTGATGAGACCAGGGGCAAAGATCGCGATGAATCCCAGAATTGCTCCAGCAGCCGAGTTATATCCACCCTTTATCGCCGCGAGGGCGCCGAGATATACAGCAAAGTTGAAGTTCGGACCCGGAAAGGCCTGTTGAATTGCTAAGCCGATCAGAAAATCTCGAGGAGTCACCCAATTCTCGGCAACAACATATTCGCGAAGAAGTGGAATGACGACCGGTCCACCACCAAAGATGATAGTGCCTGCAAGGTACATATTGGCGAAGAAGCTGAACAGAAGCGATTTGGAAGGCAAGGTGCCGCGAAGAACCATGATGACAACGAAGGTGATTAAGAAGCATACAATGACGCCCAGGCCGAACTTCCATGAAAAGTTTAGCCTGCGCTCCGGTGGGATAATCCGTGGTTCCTGTTCAGCGGATGGCTGTCCGTGTTCAGTGAGCGGAAGGGTTGTCTGTGTCGCCCTATTGGGACCGTCGTGACACTCTATGGCCGATTCCGGTAGGCGAGCCGACAGGCCAGTGCTTCCATCTTCTGATCGTCGAAACCGTCTTCGGGCAATTGTCAGCATGCTGGCCAGTGCTAGGACCGGCCTATGGAGCCAGCGTAGGTCGTGAACAACAGCTGCCATTCCGGCAAGAAACATAAGCAGTGGGAAGTACCACAGAGCATTGTATAACATGCCAGCGGCAGCGCCGAAAAAGACCAGAATACGCGTCATCTTATCTGTGATGGCCTTCTCGGACAGTTGAACTGCAGCAAGAGTGATGATACCGACAGTGGAGGCATTGAGACCCGAGAGGAGGGCGTAAACAGGTCGGGGGAGAGACGTTCCAATATTAGATACGCCGACAGAGAGGCCATACATGCCCAAAGCTCCGGGCAAGCTGTCGCATCAAGTCAGCAAACCATGCATCCCAGTCATAGAGCGCAACGGCAATTTAGACTTACCTCCATAAGAAGAAGCCTAGTACGGCAGGGAGGAATCCATCATGAATGAGATTGACGCAGTAATGCATCTTTGTACTGCCAGGGCCAGAGAAGGCCTGGCATACACTGAAAAGTTCCTGGTACTGATTGCCGCTTAGTATGTCTCGAGATACAACCGTTATTCATAATGCCCATACCACCTGCTCATCAATCCATTGGAGTTTTGTCACAAATTTGTCATGAAACTATGGCAATCAGCAAGATGATTTCAGAAAAGGATGATGCAGTGGCAAGAGGCATGGCTAGTCTGTGTAACTCACAATCTTGAAATGCACTGGTGGTCCGCCAAACGAAGTAAAACCGAGAAGGTAATTTTGGCTGGTGGTGTTCCAAGCTCTGGCACTGAAGCCTGCGGCTTGCCGGCTTCCCGACGGCTGTCTGGCCATTTGTGAGTTTCTGAACGAAGTAGGGGCAGACCAAGTTACGGTACAGTAGCGAGATGCCGTTTAGATAATTATACAATTGCGCTCTATGCGGGCAAGTCGGTGACAAAAAAACAGGGACCGCAAAACGCCCCCGCCCACACAACAGCCATGACATCACGATATTACACCTCAATTTAAGCTGCTAATTTGATCCATTTTTTCAATATAGCGAGGCAAACCGAGATCTACTACTATCATCACAATACCCCAAAGAAGGCTAGGGTCAAAGGCACTATTACTTTTGCCTAATTGCAAAAACAGCGTTATGGCCACAATTTCAGCTATAAATGATATCTTCAATGCTTGTCAAGTCAGCAAGACCCGCGGCTATGAGATATTAAAGTCGATCGACCGGCGATTCCATAACCAAGACTATCCTGAGACCTGTGGCCGACCAAAGAAGCTATCTCCGGAAGACCTTGATGCCTTGGAATGGCTGATTTGGCAAGAAGGTTTTGAAGCCCGTAACCTGACCTGGGCCTAGCTACTTCTAGCAGCCAATATCGACAAGGAAGTCAGCCCTCAAACCGTCAAACGGGCCCTTGGAACGCGGCAATGGCGCAAGTGTATTGCTTGCCCAAGGGCCTTTGTTTCTCGTGACATTGCTGAGAAACGGATGGAATTTGCGCGTAAGTCTCTCGAGATAAGACCTATAAAATACGACTATCGCAATATTCGCTATTTAGATAAATGGCATACTGCTTATGGAGAGTCTAGATGGGCTTGGATCTTGCGGAAGCCTGGGGAAAGATATTGCCTAGATTGTATCCAAGAGCGGCCGCAGCCGCTATTGGAAGATGAATGCTTCAATGCCCATTTTTGGGCTGTAATTGGCTATGATTTTAAGAGCCCGATGGTTGAATATCAGATCTCAACGAATAATAACGGCAAGATGACTATGAATTACTATCGCAATCATATTATTAGCAAGGAAGTTATCCAGAAATGGGTTCAAAACGGCTATGAGTCTATCCTTGAAAAAGATTGCGATTCAAGCCATACAAGCAAGATCATTCATCAATTCAAGAAGAACAACAACATCAAATTCTTCTATAATGCCCCAGCCAGCCCAGATCTATCGCCAATCGAAAATGCATAGCATTATCCATCGACTGGAATAACGGACCTTCCTTATGCTAAGAAGCAGGATCTAGTGGAAACAGCAATAGAAGCGTGGAATTGGCTAGACCAAGAGACTATCAATGGATAGATTGATACAATGCCGGATTGGTTTAAAGCTGTATTGGAATTAGAAGGCAAGATAACTGGATATTAGCTATAGGATAGCTGAATTTGCAAGCCTGTTGTGTTGTGTGTGGTGTTGTTGTGTGGACGGGGGCGTTTTGCGGTCCCTGTTTTTTTGTCACCGACTTGGCGGGATGCCTTTTGTACTGTACGGATGGCCGATGTTTCATTGATTGGGAATAGAGTACTGGCTCGTGTGTGCCGCCAATCATCTGCCGTTATACTGCGCACGTGCTCTTGGCTGTAATTCCGTTACAGGAAGTCATGTCACTGCGGCACTGTCATTGGCTCTGAGCACTTCCATCATGTATTAGTCACGCCGAAGGATGACAATCAATATGATGGGGTCCGGATGCAAGTTTCGCCGAAGTCTGAAACATGCCGACACCTGGCGCCGTGGCAGCTGACTCGATTTCGAAGCAGCCACGGTCAATACTTCAACCACTATACTCTGATCTGTGATAAGAACTGTGGCTCTTGTGGGCATTGTGCGGATCATCTGGATCTTTTGGGATAGATCGCCTGTCTCTTATTGGGCAGTCAGGCTCTAAAGTGTCTTAAGCTAACAAATGCGGACACTTGATTCGGCCCCTAATGCAGTGTTCCGATTGAGAAAAACCTCAACATCGCGGACAATACGTCGCGCTGGACCCTCCATTATCCCGTGATCGGTAAGGAATTGGTACACTCTATCTTGATCCTCGTCGATGAGTTCAAGGTAAAGGCCCTTGCTTAGTACCAGCTCGCAAGCTCGGTCATATTCATCCTTTAGAACCTGTCTTCTGACCCGTGAGGCATGCCATGCAAAGTACTCCTCAGCAACATCGTCCGACATTTCTAGTGCTTCCAGCGCACAACGCAAGGATGCCGCTTCAGGTGTAGACCTCACGCTGGAGTTAGTTGAAGTTGTGTCAGGCTGACCGGGCATAATGTTATGAATATGTATAGCAGGAGTGGGAACACCAGTGGGGTAAGAGCCCGAGTTGGCTCGCTTTCGCTTGCGAGATGAATGCTGTTGCTCTTCAGCAAAGAGCTCGTCGCGAATTTCTCGAGGCATATCTTCATGTTTTTTTATGGCTTCGCCTTTCTGCACTTGCTTAACGAGGCTCCTCAATTGATGCCCCATAAGCTTGTAGTGCTTTTTGCTTGCAGGATCTTGCCAGTAATAAGGACCTCGGTCGCACGGGGCACCTGGGCAGCTAAAAACAGTAAATAGATACTCCCAAGCAGCTGACCGGCCCAAAACAGCCGTTTCGGCATTGCGCCGAACTTGCATCTCTGCAAGCTGACCGTTAGTAGACCCCTGTCCAGCAGGGCCAACGGCTTTACTCTCTACGTAGTTGAAAGTGACCTTGATCTTCAACTTCCTCCCGTTGCGGAATAGATGGCTCCATTCCTGCAGTTGCCTCTCTACAACTAGCCACTGAACTTTTATTTTATCGAACCGCTGCGTTATGTTTCCCTCAGAACGCTCAGTAACGGACATATCGATCGTGGTGGCATCAGCCGTACATGGCTTCTTTACTTGGAGTTTTCGAACAAGGTCGTCTAATTCTGACATGAGTGATTTATTCCAGAAGTCGCTAGGAGCCAGCACGAGATTTTGCTCGGTTTGCTTCGCGACCTGTCTATTGTTCAAAGTCAACTTCCATTCCAGCTAGTAGTGTATATAGCGCTGTTTGTCATATTGCAGGCCGTTTAGATCCCATTCAGCCAATGGTAAGAATAGCAGCGTCCCCGGAGGAGCTCGTAGGTTGCACCATTGGCTCGAAAGAGATGGGCTTCGCTGGCAAGTGGGTGTCGGAACATTGCAAAGCTGGGAGTATGTCTCGTCGTCACTAAAGGTCTCATTCACGTAATCGTCGTCAGTCATGGAAATTGATGAAGTTGATGCAAGAAAGAAGAGTCGCCGCCGCGACCACGAATGGGGGGAAGTGGCCGTGTGGAATGGCGGACGCGCGTCGCCCCGCTCAAAGATCCTGTAATTTTAAAATTTGTACCTGCACTCGGCGCATTTAGTACTCAGTACTCCGTAGTCAGTTCTGCACTATCTACAAGAGCTACGTCTTAGTAAGGACGCTATTTACTTTGCAGTACCGTGGCACTACTTGGACTTCGGCGCCTGGCAGGCCGTTAATCTCGTACATAATTGTACCCTCGAGGTTTAACTGGTCCGTGCGGGGAAATTTGCAGAGTGAACAGGACAACTGTAACAGCACGTTTCTGAGTCTGCCTTGTTGCGCATGAAATGGAACGATTAGTAGCCTATATTAGATAGAAGAACACAATAGTCAACAAATAGGCAATGTCTATTTCTTTAAGTTTTGCGGAGTATAATAAGAGCCAATCTAGAACCGATCTTAGTATATTATTAGACTATCTGTACATACCTTCACTATAACCACTACATCCTTCTCTCACGCATATATAGCATTCACGCCATTCCACAACTCTCCCCTATAAAAAGTTCCCCGCGCTAATAGCTGTTATGGCTTATTATATAGCGCAGCGGGGTAATTTTGCAAATCTGTCTCTCCGCTAAGGCCTATCAGGTCTTAACAGCACATAAAAAAGGAGGAATTCGGAGAGCTTTACCTTCCTCGAGAGCTGGCCTCACAACTCATACAGCTCTGCTGCCAACACATTACCTCGCAAAAGGCTCTTCGTCTCGCAAAGGACACCGCCAACACATCGCCTCGCAAAAGGCACAGCCTGCCCTAAACCCCTTGCTAGACCCTATATAGGGCTCAGCAGCTGACGCTCAGGTAATTTCCCCTCTGCAAAGAGGATTTTTCCTCCTGGTGCCTGAATCCTGAGGCCTATGGCCTCGAATCATTTCCTTTGTCTGGCGAAACGTAGCGAACGGCTATAAGGTCAACACCTCCGACTATTCTCTGGCAGCTTACTGGCCAGTTAAGCCCGTCTTAAACTGACAGGATAACGTAAAGGTAACACAATATCTTATCCATAGATGCGATAAAGACTTTAGCTGGGCTAGAAAGGCAACTAATTATAAGGGAAGGGACATAGTCAATTAAATGGAATTCTCGCGCCCTACCTTCGTAATATAAATAAGCTGACTATATAAATAAGGTTTTTAACAATTTGATGGCACTTTAATTATACTAGAATATCGCAATACTTACTACACTCAATTTATTTACAGATATCGCCGTAATTTATGCCACCCAGTATTGCAATACAAAGAGGTGCTTCGATACGTAAGAGTGTTTTAGCTATCCCTTCCTTCACCCCTTCATAATATTATATTTTCAAGTACTAACAGTTCTGCTCAATTAGCCAGAAAACCGCATTCAGCAATTACTTAAGCTTGAAAGCATCTTCGTTAAGCTTTGTCAGATATCCCTAAATGTTATTGTATAATAGTACTTAATAAGGTATTAAGAAATTTTAGTACATTATAAAGTCCTTACTCGTGTTAAGCTCATCACCCAATTTTAGAATACGTATTGCAATTAAGTTTAAAGGCAAGCGAGTGGAGACAGAATAATCTATACTGCTGACAATTCCTTTTTAAAGTTATATGAATCATAGGCTTATCGTAAACTAACCTATTGCAGGTAAGACCCCTGACAGGTTAATAGGCAAATAGTTTATTAAGCCGATCGAAATTCTGCTGGCAGAAAAATGGTTCACATGCCATACGTGCGCCAGCATCAGCAACGTATACAACCCATTCATGGCTCATACCATAGTCTCACTCTTTATCATTCCTTCATAGAATCATATAAAAACTCCCCTTAAGTTGATCAATAGCTCTCGCCAGTAGGGGACAGCACTAGGGCAATCAGGGGTGTATGCCTTGAGGAACAAAGTGACGAAAGGACTTTTAGGGCGGGGTTCCTAAGGAAAGTGAGGTCATCGCCAACCCCTAATCCGTAAGGTGGTCCGTGCTTTGCTCGATGCGCCGCTTCTGCTGGCCTATTTTAGGGCCCGGTAAGCCCAAGCGGAGAGACAGGCCAGTAGGCCTGCAAAAATTACCCCGCACGTTAACAAGCCATAACAGCTGCTAGCGTGGGAGAATTTTTACAGGGGAGAGTTGAGGTATTCTTTTATGATTACTAGGGATAAGATGGTTGCTGATATAGTGCAGATAATTAAGCTTGTGTATCCATTAAGCAATACCTATCGACCTGGAAAGATGAGACTTGTCATTTTTGGGGTTATCCTCCTCTTTTATAGTGGATTCGGGATTGCCCTCTGGAAGCTGACCTAATCTGGAGTTGAATCTTTATAGGCTATCCCTGTAGTATCGTATTTTTGTGTAGTAATTATAACTTTAATGATCTGGTGGGATCGTCGTAAACCGTTTCAGACTCTCGGTAAAAACGGTCGCATTAAACCACAGTTAGTGTTAATAGTACTGATTAGTGCATTGGCTTTTATAGGGGGGTTTATACTTTTTTTTAGTTTTGTGCTTGGTTAGATTAAGTAGCAGTTGGGAGGTTAGTGTGGAATTTGCGTACTACTGCTTGCAGTGGTTAAGTACCGCTTGGTGGAACTATCCAGGAAGCCGGTGAACATAACACTTATGCATTGGGATGCAGAGCTTGGGTGTATACGCCGAGGCATAATAGCTACTATATTGATAATAGCGATCAAGCACTGACTAGGCCTGAAAGCATTCTTTAATAGAAATATTTCTTAGCTTCTTTATTCCCTCACATTGAAACATACTAATTCATGCAGTCTCTTGCCTCTAGGCCTTTCAATACGAGAGCTATACACGCGTATAGTAAAGGCTATAGGAGCACAGTAACTAGTCGATTAGATTCTACTTATTATTAAGTATGAAACTAATCAGACGATTAGGACGGATATGCCGGATTGGCTATAATTGAAAATACAGCTCGAAGATTCCTATTAGTAAAGATTATATTAGATCGAATATACACCAACCGAAATATATCGCTAATAGTCTTGCAAAAGTGCCTTTAATTTTTCTATTGCTTAAGAATCTGGCGCACTTGGCTGTTTACCCTCGCCTTTACATTTACTATGGTGACCTACTATCATTCCCTACTACTAAAAGATGTAAGCTATTTAGTATAGGTGCAGGATTATCATACTCTAGCAGGTACTTTTGCAAGCTGGCTTTCAGCTTGTTCAAGCTCTTGCTAGTACTGGTAATTAAGGATAGTGAGGTTGTTCAAGTTAGTCTGGCATTGGTTATTAAGGATGGCGAGGTTGTTCAAGTCGATCTGGTGACGCGTTTTGGCTTCCTGTAGTGCTTTAGTGAATTTGTGCTGCAAATCCGCGTTGTATGCATGAAGCTCCTCAATGTCCTTCTGCGCAGATTCATACAGGCTGGCGATCCATTCCATTTCCATCCACGCAGCCTTAGCTGAGTGGATGGACGTCCATTTCAGTCAACGTGCAGTGGAATGGGTGGAATGGACGCCCAGAGCAGTCGCATGGAATGGATGGAAATGGAAATGGATGCGTGGATGGGGTTACCTAAATAGGAAAGGTATCGCGCTAATAGATTAGTTACTATATATAGTACTCACCACAGTCACTGTAACCATCTCAATGATCACCAAGCAACAAAATTCATTATACAGGATATCTCTCTTATTATACATAATTAAAACAAGCACTTTCTTAATGAGCCCAGGCTCTAGCCAGTGCGCTATAAATAAAGTCTAGAGAGGGATAGTACATACAATTCGCCCACCTGTTACTTCACGAGCTTCTATAAAGCTCAGTTCGGCAAGCGGATCGGTATCCGATAACTCAACCTCTTCAAGAAGCTTCTCCACACTTCGAATATATCCCCCACGAAGCCACGATCTCACCGTCTGCGTCATTCCAATTGTACTAGCATCCAGATTTGCCCGGTCATCTCGAACCATTCTGCCGGCCGTAGAGAAAAGTCTCTCAACGTCAGCAGACATTGGAAGAGTAGAAAGAACATCAAGGGCCATCCGTGATAGGCGAGGATATTCCTCCCGTCTGTCGCACCAATAGCTGATGGGATCCAGGATCCTCTGATCCGATTTATGTACGTCTCGAAACCAATCGTTATATTCATCTCCCACAGCTGACGAAGCAGGAGTGAATGGCGACTGTAATAATGCCGGCGCCTGACGAGACTCCTCGCAGTACTCGTTGAAGGGATTTCGATAAGTTCGCTGCTTCTTCATAACCGGTTCTCGGTCTCGAGAAACGACCTGCGGATCGTATTGAGACCTATACAGCCCCTCCACAAGGGACTTTGCAGTCTGGATCCATTCTGGGCGATCTGCCCATATGTCCTCAAAGTATCCCCAACGATATGCTGGATGAAGCGCGACAGCTGCATAATAGACCGGTGTCTCATCAAGCCGCGAGTAGTACTCATCAAGTTTCTTCCAGCAGAGATTAATATTGACCTTGAAGTGCTCAGGGTCGGGATATCGATGAGCAGCGGCCTTATATACCTCCATTTTATTAAGCAGGTACTCGTAGCCAAACATAAGATCCCAAGAGCATCCATATGCTTTAGTATAGCCATACTTTCGCATCCGCTGTCGACCGTCACCTTCAAGGGTAATTAAAACATGCTCAAAATGTTGGAGGACCTCGTTAAAAAGAGCGATAATATTCCAATCCTTCTCATCGAGTTTGTTGTCATCCCTGAGACAAAGTGGCATTTCACTCCTCGACTTCTTTCCCCTTAAAATTGACCCTTCCCACTCGTTTTTCTGCCTATACCAGAGTTCTTCAAGGAAGTCCTTCAGGAGAAGAGCGCGTCGGATCATGTAAAGAGTAGAAAGCCAACGAGTTACCACATCAGTAATGACATCTAGAGGCTTTTTTGCTTGTATTGTCGGATCCTCAGACTTCTCGAACGCGACCAACTGAAGAGACCGAAGGAGATTAGTTAGTAAGTCTGAACGATGAATCCAAACGACAAGGTTATGGAGTTTCCCAATAGGGCCTTTCCGTCTCCACATCTCATGGGCCTTCGCATTAAGCGCCTCATTTCCAAGGATATCATCCTCAAATGCCTCAGAGTCATGGCCAAAAAGCAGCGCTTTAACAGCAAGATTAAGGATATGGCCAAAGCAGCGTAATCGCCGGGTTTCTCCCTTAAAGCCCAGCGCTTTTCCGATTTCCTTCATCGCTGTATCGTTGTTGCTGGCGTTATCAAGTGTAAAGTATCCGACCTTCTGGGTTATATCATAGCTCCGAAGGATATCGACAACATGAGCAGCAATATTCTCCCCAGAATGACGATCGACAAGCTCTGGAAGTCCAAGGACAAGTTTTTGTGGCTGGCCAACGGTATCAAGAAAATAGCAAACGATTCCATATAGAGCATGGCGATTATTCGACCTCCAGCCATCGAACGCTATGTGAATCAGCCCTGGGGCTGCCGCCAACACTCGCTTTATTTCCTCTATGTTTTCTTCGTACACCTTAAGGATGCGTCTGCGAACGGTATCGTGGGTGATATGTGCCTCGGTCGTCTTCACGAGGGGATTGAGGTACTCGAAAACTGCGCGGAGGTACGGATCTTCGCTTTGTCGGAAGGAGGAATTACTGTTGATGATCCAACAGACTACCAAGCGCTGGAAGGCTAATCGATTAAAACGGCCGATGATCTGGTTGGCAATCTGCTGTTCTCGCGAGTTATATGTGTTCAGCTTCATCATCTCGGCGATATTCCTTGATGACGTATTCTCTTTTGCTTTACTTGGCGGCTTCCGCCTGCCTGAAGGATCCCAGATGCTGTGGTCGGTCCAGAGGTGGATCTCTGCGTTCTGTGTGCCATTCGAGGCAGTCGAGTGAGGTTTTTGCTTACTACTCTTTACGCAGACCTTGCAAACCCATCGCCGCTTTGTATCATCGTCGCTCTTCTCGATATCGTAACCGAATTGCCATATCCATGACGATATGGATGCGCAACGCTGGGATTGAGTATACCCAGGGAAGTATTTCCAAGGGAAAAGGTCCCACAGGTTCTCCTGGTCCTCCTGGGCCTGTATCTGAGGATGCATAGGGTTAATAAATTATGCTTATGGCGATTCCATTAATAAAAAATTCATATACGAAGTACATAAAACCCTTTCTCCTAATAGAAGTTCAACGCGCCTGAACGCGGTAATTAAGAACGCGAAATCTCCACGCTCCTGGCTACCAAAAAAAAAATATCTTCTATAATCACTACTAACATATGTAAGAGCAAAATGTATAGTGATTTGTTAGTGGTGACTTAAGTTTAGCGTCCCTCTAGTTTTATACTAGGCTAAGTGATGCAGGTATTTTATAGCTTAATTTGATGCGAAAACCTGACAGTTATTACGGAGTACATAAATACAGTTTTTAAAAAAGATATTTATTATAATTGGAATAGAGTTGGCCTTTCTAGCAATATACTAAAATATATATAATAAGATTCATTTCTCTCTATATAGCTATATATTAAATGCATATAGATTTAGTTTCGTTTACCTACTCTTCCAATGATATATAGGGTATGTTGGCGGAGGGTCAGGTAGAACAAGCACGGAGTCTCTGGTAATGATGTCACTGACTTGGGCAATGGTAAGTATACTATTTTAGGGTGATGATTAAGCGCCCCCCTGCTTCCATTTCCATCCACGGGACCCTTCCGTGGATGGATGGATTATGTAATGGCAGGCGCGATGGAATGGATGGAAATGGATGCACGGGCCATTCATTTCCATAAATGGACGCCCGTGGAAATGGACGTGGAATGGATCGCCACCCTGGTCTTTCCAAACTCTCTGATCAAAGTAAAATGGCGTTGAATGATTGCCGAAACCGGCCTAAGACGCTATTGCAGGTTGTCAATGACGGCAGAAGTCTTGGTCTTCCACGTATCTGCAGGGACTTGGTCAAGGAAGCAACACGCGCAAACAAGGAATGGGAAAATTTAAGCGCTGCTGTAGAAGATGCAATCAGACTGGCGAAACTCTTGAGAGAACGGTGGCAAACTCCGAGCCTCCACGGTAGCTCTGAAGACCAACACCGAGAGCTATATGAAATCCCAAATGGAATCAAGAATGCCCCCACCACGATTAAACACATCCAGGAAAGGTTGCGCAAATGCGAAGTGCTCTTGAAAGACTTTTCGGAAAAAAGAAGGGCCTTGGTTGAGGAGTGCAATAAACAGGGTTTTGGCAGATGTGATCCTTCGCTTATAGACCAAGAAGAACAGAGGGATTTGGAGGATTTTAAATGTTTGGTTAAGCATTTGAATGACGCACTCATCTTGGAGGAGAGAGCATTCCAACGGCAAAACGAGAAAATCCGTGAGCTAATAGGAAAAGGGGAAGCCTGGGACGATATCTCAGCAAGGGTAGGACTGACGAGGGGGGTTTGCCGAAACAGATGGTTCTGCAACATACTACCGCAGTTATAGCAGCATTCCATCTTAATTTCATTACTTTTTGGCACAGTATGTACTATGGCAGACACGGACCTTCATTCGTGAACAGCCCAAGCCTACTCAGTGTCTTAAGTGTGATGCAGAGCTTCCAATCGGTGGGCCGACCAATTTCTCCTCCAAACAAAAAATCGCTTTGTTAAACTTACGCGTGTGGCAATCCTAGACTGGTGTGCAGTGGTCCAACACGAAAACGAGTTACGCTGATTCTTGAAAGAAGTTATGGTTACATTTTGAGGCATTATGAAGATGAAGGGGTGTAGAAATGAAGATGCATGCGCTCGACACCCCTGGATATTAAGGCAAAGTGTTAAGGGGAAAGGCATTTAAGAAGTGGAGGAACGAGTCTTGGGCAACGGCAGAATATCTTCGGCCTCTAACGTATAAATCCTAGATGACTAAATTTCCATGTTAGCCCTTACGCCAGGTATAAGTAAGAGGAGTCAGTTTTACCATCTTCTCCTTTTCTCCCTACTCAGTCGCTATCTTAATCTTATGCCAAATATGTTGTTTTTTCTCCACCACAAATTTCTGAAATTAAGATAGAATGTCTATCAATCTATGAACGGGGACAGCGCATCTATCATTATGGAAGTCGACACGGAATCTCCTTCACGGCTCGGACTCACCATTCAAGAGGCACACTCAAACCCCCTCGCGACCGAAAAGCAAGGCAATGCGGTATCAAAAACAACACTCCAAAATCTGGCCGCTGAAATCATCGAACATATCGCCAAGAACCTTCGTCCAAAAGATATAGCAATGCTCAGGGCATGCTGCCGGCGATTTGCAGACATCTTAGCCTCGCTCCACTTAGCGGTGGCAGTTCAGTTCGACATCAACGATCATGACTCTCAAGGAATTGTCCTCTCTCTAGTGAGGCCTCCGGAGCGTAAAGACGCGTCGGATCAGGATCTCACGCCTTCCCAATCCCCATCAACGGAGAGCCTGAAAACGCTTCAGATTTTTGAGAAATATAAAGCAAACTGGTACACATCTGTGCGAGTGTCTGCACATTTACTTCAACCACCAAGTCATACCTATCTGCACTGGTACTGTTGGATTTGGCCGGATCTGAGATCAAATACCGGATCATGCCGGTATAGACCCAGGTCTTGCGCTTGTTCAGGAGGCGGCTCTGCTTCCACCTGCTTGCAGGTTTCAGACTGCTCATGCGACAGATGTCAGAAGTTTGTTGATGGTTCACCGTGCCAAAATTGCATGTCAGATTGTGAGGAGCTCTTCCAGTCGTCCTTGCTGAGCCCCGTTCATATCGCTGCCATCCGAGGGGATGATGACATTATGGAGTTTATCCTTCGGCAATGCACCAAGGTCAATTTTGATAACGGACAGAGCCTAGAGGACCGAATTAGTCCCCTTTACCTATCCATTATATACGACCGCCTCTCTATTGCAAAGCAGCTATTACAATGGGGACATCCACTCAGTATGCCGGGATTTGGATCCACAGCCCTCCACTGCGCTGCTGCTGAAGGTCGTTTACGCCTAGTGGAGCACCTTATAAAGATTTACGGTCAAGATATTAATGCTGAGGATCACTGGGGATTCACTCCACTCATGTGGTACATCTCGTCGCTGAATTCGGCACCTAGCCCCAGATCAACAGAGGATAGGAAATTATCCAAGTTGTTTGACCTTGGTGCCAATGTCAATGCCGGAGGTTCGAAAGATTACACTTCCCTGCGCATCGCTTTATTAAATGGTCGGTTTGATACAGCTCTGAGGCTCCTTGAGAGAGGGTATACCTTGGCTCCATTCGATGACAAACTACTTACACGGGATCGGCTCTGCCCATTCAATGGGAATAGTGCTACTTGTACCCCGGACGTTATCACGAGCAGTTTTCTCGTGGCCTTGCACCAACGTATCAGTGACCAGGACCAGCTCCAAGGCTATTGGCACCTCGTTGCGAGACACTCACTGTCCCCTGGTGATGCTGGTGTCAATGATGTCATTTTTGCCCTGTCGGCAGCGTATGGAAACTCTGCTGAACGGTCCTCTCGTTCTCAGAGTCGAAAGAAAGCTAAGGCTCTCGAACAACTCGGTCGACTCACGAAAGCTCACACACTGTATGCCAATGGTGCAATGACCCATCCAAAATGGGGTCAACCGCCGACGGAAGGTATGAAAGAGACCCGTAAGCAGACCAAGCGTTCTACTCACAGTCCTATAGTAGATCTAGCACACCATGGTGGGCCGAAGCACGGTCGAGAGGCAGTCTCCATAGGCCGAGCTACCAAAGCTAGGAGGAATTCCAGAGGGAGGAAGCGAACATGGGAAACGCCGCTGAGCCCAGATAAACGTCGCAAAGTGTAACATAATTTCTTTCAGCCACTCCAAAAGCCCCTAGTCTGGAGGAGACGGTGCCTTTACTGATAGTTTTTAAAGGTAGATGTAAAGCTGTGGAGTTCGTAGCCAGGGAAGCCAAAAAACGTGATTGTTGAGTAAATAGAATCACCAGACTAGCTTGTTTTCGCATCCTGTGTCTGAAAATAGCCGCTGTGCGGAGTACACAAAACCCATAAAAATCGCCAACTCGACAGAGCGAGTGCCCACCCCGCCACTCAGGCCGACTGTCGTGTCGGAGCAATATTCCCCACTTTGGCCCGGTCCAGGTTAGGGTAGGACCCGGACTCGGCCGGTTTTTACGCCGGTTAGCTTGAAATGTGCGTTTAAATATAGGCCATGTTAGCTATAATTAGAGATGCAGGTCTATATATAAAATAGCAATAAGGTATTCTGGGTGGAACTTGTATTTAGAAATGCTAGAGTCCGAGATAACCCTCTTCCATTACTGAGGATATGCCATCAACCCCCCCAAATACTAATCTACTGTATAATGGCTAGGACCATCCAAGAGTTCTACCTCGTGCCTCTCGACCACAAGAACTCGATGTTGGCCAGTTTGCTAAATCCGGTGTTGCCGCTTTTGTTTCCCCCCTGTCTTATGGAGCAATTTCTTTGTGAGATTCGGGAAATTCTCGCTGTAGTCAAGATGGCCCGAAGCTGGGAATACCGAATCTCAGCCGCCTTGTTACCAAATGGGGTGGAAGACGACCCAGGTCAATGTAGATCGAGATTGTCGTCGCCCATGTCGTCTAATCCTCACACCCATGGTGGTGTGTACATGGTCTGTACGTACCTGGGGTATAATTGGCACGGTACCTGCATAAGCGATGGTGGAAGGAGAACTGGGCACTTCGGGCCCTGCACATTGCTCTGTTAGAGATCTGCCACTGGCTCCGCTGTGATACGAACGACACCCTCGATCGAACAGGATGTTCTGTGCACCCTACCAGCGAGAGCACCCCTGCCTTGTGGTGCGCGTCGAACTACAGTACCCGCCAAGTGCCAAGCCGGAAGTACTAGAATGCCTATGGCCTTTCGAAGGAAGCTGCCTTGCAGGCTCATGATCAGGTACCTGATGAGCATGCTGCATTAGGGTTGCGTCGTGCTCTAACCCCCTGCATTAGAGCGGGTTGCCTTACTCCGACTACCCAACTCAGTCGCACCGCAAAGGGAATCGGGAGGGAAGTGCGAAGTACGGACCAGCACACACTCACACACACCCACACAAAAAAGGAGAGAGGCAGATCGTGACTTGAAGTCACTGTGATTCTGTCTGTGTACATTAGTTTTGCCGTTGATTCCCTGCAATAATGCATGCTGCATGCGCATTTGGCGCAACCCGGATATTCCGTCTGCTCGCCAAGTATGCTGTATGAAACCATTACCACTAACTAGCAGTGTGTCCATGAATTATGAAGTTGAATTTCTAGGGGTGTATTTATTTAAATTCATGCATACGGTGAAATTCAATCCGTATCCTATGAATATTTCCTAATTAAGAAATAAGTGGACCTACTATTATCTCGGCCATAGGATAAGCTTGATAAGATTTTGCTCTCACAACAAACCTAATTTCCCGAGCGTGGATTGGTCAGTCTCAGTTAGGCTTATCTTCCCTGAAATAGTTAGCGTGAGTTTCGGCGCAGGCACAATGGGTGCAATGGTGGGCCATCCCGTCCTACACATAATAGCTCATCCAATCGTTAAATCTATCCAAAAGGGTTTAGTTTTGCCTTCGTGGCGCTCCTCAATTCTAGCTCTCCCGATTGCAGACAGCTCGCCCACTTTTAGCCGGTACTTCCTACACAACACCCATCACTGCAGACTGGCCCAGAGGCAGGCAACTACCATTCAGCCCGAAGCAGTCCTGAATTGGCGCTTGGCATTACGCTTGGGCATTTCCTCTTTGATTAGTGATGGTCTCGACGTCTGGAAAATTAAATACTCCATACCGGTGCCCAAGGCCCAGGCCTGACTCAGGTGCCTCTGTCAACCTCAGTAACGGATTATTCCACATCACGGCACATTCCACAACATGACACATTCCTTCATTCCAACGCACATTCCTTGATTCCCAACTAGCTTGCAATAACAGCCGAATCCGTAAGTCAATGACGATATCATGACAGTCAGATTTCCTAGATTTCCTAGATCCGGATGGTCATGATCAATTAGTTAGCAAGTTTTCATGTATTTAAGCAGCCGCTTTTCCCACCTAACTTAGGATCAGCAAGAGTGTCGAATTCTATCATTTTATGCATTCGTCAATGAGCCCTCATACTGTTGATCTGTGATTGATAGCCTCTATGATAGCCTTAAGATCTTGACGGCTATTCAATCTCATTTATCAGGAAAGGTACTATCGTTCATCAGAGCGCCCATAAACACTCAAGATGTTTGAACTATACAGTGCACAAGGTAGGCCACTCAGCATTTATCAATTCCTTGCTGCTCTCTACTTTCTATCCAAATCAGGTGCAAGTTTAACTAATCAAAGCGGCGGCAGAAGATCAAAAGCTGGCCAGATGGGTCAGAAGACAAAAAGACCAGTATCTAAAGAGAGAACTCGGGAGAGATTCTGCCCAATTCCAGCGGCTACTCCAGCTTTCAGAAGCTAGTGTGAACCAAATCCTGACAAGGAAGCTTGAGGAGCTCCAGTAAAAGTTTACAGAAGCCACGAGTTTAGACAAGCTCGGGCAGAAGGAAATCGAAGAGCTTCTTGACTCTAAAAACGCCCTCGAGAACGAGTTTGGAGAACTGCAGGCGGCGTATGAATCTGCGCGGAAGGACATCGAGGAGCTTCATGCACACAACGCGAATTTGCAGCACGAATTTGCCAGAGCACTACAGGAAGCCAACACGCGTCACCAGATCGACTTGAACAACCTCGCCATTCTTAATGGCCAGTACCAGACTGACTTGAACAACCTTGCCATCCTTAATGACCAGTACTAGCAAGAGCTTGAACAAGTTAAAAGCTAGCTTGCAAAAGCACTTGCTAGAGCATGATAACTCTGCACCTGGGCTGAATGGTTTACATCCTTTGGTGGTGGGGAATGATAGCAGGTCACCATTGAAATGTGAAGACGAGGGTGAACGGCCAAGGGCGCCGGATTCTTGGGAAACAGAAAAATAAAGGCACTTTTGCAAGACTATCGGCGATATATTTCAGTTGGTGTGTATTCGATCTAATGCAATCTTTGCTAATAGGAATTTTCGAGCTGTGTTTTCAATTATAGCTAATCTGGCATATCTATCCTGATCGTCTGATTAGTTTTATACTTAATTATGAGTAAAACCTAATCGACTAGTTACTGTGCTCCTATAGCCTTTGCTCTGTGTGTGACTCTTATATCGAAAGGTCTGGAGGCAAGAGACTGCATGGATTAGTATGTTTCAACGTGAGAGAATAAAGCCAAACATTTCTATTCAATAATGCTTTCAGGCCTAGTCAGTGCTTGATCGCTGTCATGCAATGTGGTAGCTACTATGCCTCGGTGTATACGCCCAAGCTCTGCATCCCAATGCGTAAGTGTTGTGTTCGCCGGCTTCTTGGATAGTTTCACCAAGCGGTATTCAACCACTGCAAGCAGTAGTACGCAAATTCCACACTGACCCCCCAACTGCTGCTCGATCTGACCGAGCACAGAACTGGGAAGAAGTATGAACCCCCCTATAAAAGCCAATGCACTAATCAGTACTATTGACACTAACTGTGGCTTAATGCGACCATTTTTGCCGAGCATCTGAAACGGTTCCCGACTATCCCACCAAATCATTAAAGCTATGATTACCACACAAAAATGTGATGCTACAGGTATGGCCTATAAGGATTCAACTCTAGATTGGGTCAGTTTCCAGAGCGCAATCCTAAATCCACTGTAGAAGAGGAGGATAACCCCAAAAAAGACAAATCTCATCTTTCCAGGTCGATAGGTGTTGTTCAATGGATACACAAGCTTGATTATCTGCACCATATCAGCAATGATCTTCTCCCTGGTGACCATGAAAGAATACCTCGGCACTATTAATGAGAAGTACAGTGACCCCTTTCCAGGCAACCAGGCAGGGGTAACTAAGGAAGGTAGAAATATGTCCTGTTCTGGAGGATACAAACAAAACCGCCAATACAAGCCCAGAGACAGAGAGGAGACAGCTAGTCAGAATCAATGCCCAATTGCCTTGAAGAAGTGAGATGGACCCCTTCAATGTCCAAAATGGTTGATGGTGATCATTGTCTCGCTTCTTCAATAGAATAGTCCACCAAAGGTAAAGGATAAGAAAGACTATTATCCCAGCGAACGTAATCGATGTCTCGATGATTTGGGAAAGCGCAACTTCTGTCTCCTTATACTCCATGAGGGAAATTGTATTTTGGGATGATGGCAAGGTTACTAGGAGCAGATACAAAATAAGAGAGAAATGTAGCCATGTTTGAAGTAGCAAACACCCGAGATATATGAGGGTTTTAATCGCCTACCATAGGTGCTCCAGGCCGATGCCTAACTGCGGTCTTAACCCCGGATACGTTTCATCCGGAGCAAGTTGTCACATTATATTGATGTGCTCGTGTGTTGGTGGACCCAACAAACACGCGTACATTTGGAGTGCTGAGCAGGCAGGGATTCTTGGTCGCAGAGTGCTAGGTGAGAGATTTCCTCTTTGCCTCCGTATGCAAAGCCTACAAGTACAATACCTTCGCGCCAGTTGATCGAAACTAAGCTTAACAAAGCATCATCAGTGACGGGGTCTCAAAGGTTATGAGGAATAGGATTCGCATGGTGCCTCACCTGTTGTTTCATTTCTCGAAGGTGCCTGTCCGGCAGTTTCATCTCCGTTATTATGATCAACATGGTGCGGAACCTTTTTGCCAAGCAACACGAATGCAGGTCCCATCCTCCTCCGATTCGCACAAGTTGTTTAGAGGAGCTGAGCTGATCGAGGTTCAGGTTTGGGAATCTAGGGTGCAACATTTACCAAATTGGGTTGGGATGGCAGCAGTGACAACACTGTATTTAGTTCCAATCATACAAGTCTTGGGCTTTGCCCTCCAGGTGAATTGACTATCAGTTATCTGAAAGATAGCTCTTGTAGTATCGCGAACAAGCCCAGCCATGACTACAGGCTTTGATTGAGCCCAAACCCCCGAAGGTAATCCTCCGCTAATGCCATAACTGCCCAGGCGAAATTTATTACTGTCTCCTTCGTGGTCCGAAGACACAGGCCGACCCATGGCATAAGCACCGCGGCGGATAGGCCCATTGCTTCCATATTGTCCTCGGGATGTCCGACAGGTCCGGTTTAGTGACCGCCGGGTGGGTCTCGGGGTGGGTCATCATGCCGGCTATAATAGTCCGGAGTTCCAACTGCGCCGAGCCTGTTGCGAGGTCAGCGGACATAAACAAACTAGGACCCTTGCAAATTTTTCACCGCGAAATAACACGCAAGTATGATAGAAATCCTGGTGAAGGCCATGGCAGTGACACTAGTGGGTTTGGTCGTGCTGCGGGCAGCTAATGAGCGGCAGAGCACTTGTCTCTTATATGTGCGTTGAGTACAACGAAGTCAAGACGCGGAATCGATAGCGGGGATAATTCGGTATGAATTCGGTCATAGGGGGCTCCATCCTTCACGATACGCGGAATAGACACTCCAAAGAGATTATGTACAGATATACATATGCAAAAGATTAAAAATACATAACCCCCCTCGCTAAATGGTCCATACGCCTCAATCACTTGTGTGACCGGCCCCGCCTCTATAGTCGCCCCATCACCATCTCCCGGTAGTTTTCGAATGCAGAACACGCAACTTGAGAGACCAGCAAAATTTGTGTTGATTGTCAATATATTGCCGGAATTTACATAGCAATGATTTGTTGTACATAATTGATTAGATGCTTTCAGCGAACTATCTTCCTTTCCTGTGGTTTATGTAACAAGTCATGCTTTGTCTACGGTGTGTATGTACATGCATACCGAATATAGTGTTTGGCTTAGCTATACAGTGATGCTCATCATCGGCTTCCTCTTTTTATGCTCTCTCTCTTTATTTAGAGAGTAGGCGCACGGTCCAACAGTACCTCTGGATACTTGCAGATACTTCGTAGGGCAAGAAGTGGCCCAACAGTTGTTGCTTATAAAGCCGTTTATGAATCTGAGCAGCGACGAAAGAAAGTATTTAAGAGTACCGACGGGCACGTAGTAATACCCACAATCTACCGTGGGTTGGGACAGTGCCACTCCACACTGGTAGGTACATAACACGTGGCGCTCAGATACAGCGACACCAAATGGTTTATATTACGTGTGACGATCCGGGTTGGTTCTCAAGGGATAAACCGAGGTTCGTGGGTTTATGTTGACAGAGAGGTCAGGGATGAATACTGAGCAGGGTAACGTAGTCACGATTCTGTAGAACAGGTGGTTCTGGTGAATGCAATTGTTAACGACTGTCTAAGTAACTATACCAAATGAGTGACAAGCCAGTCGTATATATACAAAGGAAATTCATATGTGATCACTGAGGTTTCAGTGAGCGTTGCTGTGATCACTGCGATAGCGCGGTGTCACTTCCTGATGATTGGTCGGTATAACCGATATTCTTCCGTGTCCCTGTGACCTGGTCTTCGACATGGTCGGGTCGTGACATCACGTCAGTATGACTGTTTTAGACTGTACATCCGACTCTATATAAAATTCACAAATGCTTGACTACAAGTCGCGGCATTATTGTCCGAAATGATGTCCCAGTCCAGTTCAATCAAATTCTATCGTCAGACCAATAAATGAACAAACCCAGCGACCTGGGTGATGTCGATAGATACGCATTCCCTTCTGACTGGAATACTCGACAGCAGCGGCTGTCGTACTCCACTCGCTCTTGTTACAGAGTGGAATGAACATTCGGTACGAATTTTGTGCCCTTATTGTTTATCAAGACACCGTCATGGCATTGGTGGTCGCCCTATGTGTGGCCAAACTCGCGAATCTCATTGCTGCAGAGCCCCTGGGGAGTTCGACTCACGGCGCTATCAACTGTGTTATCCGTATGAGGATGTGGCGACGAATTATTCCTACGAGATCGATAAAGAAGGCCACCGGTTCATAACTGTTGGCGTCGTGATTTCCGATGAAGGCGATGACGAAGAAGATGACGACTCTGACAACGAAGCAGTCACCTTCCTAAGAGGAAAATGATGGCGATATAGCAGAATTACGAGATGACCTCTCCCAACTCTCAGTCGATGGCCCACGAAAGAAACAATGGGTTGGAGGTATCGACTGATGAGATCTTGGAAACGTTGTATCGTGATCCATCATGGAGGCTTGATGCTTTCCTCTCTCGCTGCATCGCCAATGACATCGACGGTGTTAGGCACCTTATATCAGCCTACAGGGACCCTTTCACGAAGTCGAAAGACCCTGATGGAGACAATTGCGCCTCTCTCGCCGCGGCTGAAGGACATGCTGGTATGGTCTGCTTTCTGCACGAGAATGGTGGGGATCTAAACAACGTCAATAGGAAGAGGAGGACGCCTTTGATGGTGGCAGCGGTCTGGTGTTGGAAAAACTAGTTACGTAGTCAGCTTGTTCACATCACGAAGATAGGGCGCCAGAATTCTACTTAATTGACCCATGTGCTCCCTGTTTTTCCTCCATCTTTATTGGATTCTCTTCTAGCCATTTTATCATAGAAGCAGAACGCCGCGCGTTCTGTTTCACCTCATGTCAGATCACAGGTTCCCTTGCATACACATTTTTGCTTATTCCAACAACTAGACCGACGTTATCCGACGACAGTATTACACACAGTCTTGTTAAGACTTACCTTCACAACACAGCCATTAAGGCTCATTTCATGTATTTATTGCCTCAGTTTCACCATGATCAAATAGTTTACCCAGCTTTTGGTCTATTTTTCGTTGCTTTGTGTTTTCTACGGCCGCACGAATTGTGATTCGTGCGGCCGTTACCGGGTCTAGGGTCCGTGGTCAATATAGCTTCGTGTGTGGTGTTTCCCGTCGGCAAATACTATTCATAACATCTCAAGAATTGCGAGTCCAGCGAGCCATTGAAAATGTCTACGCGCATCGCCTCCCCTCCAACAATAAAGGGGTGACAGTGGCTATTAACTACCGTATCGACTCATCAATTTCGACCAAGTCATACACAACTAGCATACCACTTCCCGTGAACTAGACAAGCGCTCTAAAAATACCAGCTATTCTTGTTACAGAGAATCCTTAATAAGCATGCTTTAGGGCTTATTTATGCAGCTGTTGTAGAGAGAAATTACTACTACTGAAGATCTGACAGGTGAGTCCATTAAACGCCTTGCTTTAAGGAACAAAAGGTTCTCCGCCTGCGAGAATTTTAATTTTTTGTAGCCCTATCTTTGTGACTGCTAACTTGGATTTAGTTAAGTTTATGAAAATCTTTATGACTGACGCCGCTATGTTCTGTTCTATCGTCGAATTAGCCGCGGTTAATAATACGTCGGACAGCGAATGTCACCAGCATGCAGACGAACTCATAATTTTCTATTCTGTCATTACTGATATCCGAGGTATCATTGACCTCTCATCTTCATCCTAAGGGGCCATGTTCAGCTTCGGAAGCCACAACAATTCGCATCATATTTCTTCGGGCTATTTGTATTACTATCAGTAGTCCGGGACGGACCGCTACGAACTCCATACTCCCAATGCCGTACCACAGGAAAGCCGTTCAGGGACCTACTCAATACAGTTGTTGGATTGCATTGCAGCTGGCGATGACATTAATTTACTGCGGCTGTGTGTGATAGATTATACCTCCCTCCTCTCATTAGACCAAGACCATTAACCCGAACACCTCTCGGATAAAGAAGGCATTCACGCCTAGGATAATCAGCAAATAAAATTTATTACATGTTATTTAATACTAAGCACTTCTGAGGTTTTGAGTGCGTATAGCTAAAGTTTGAATCAGCCACTAGAGCTTAGCCTTCGTCCAGGCCCACGCTAGGAAGCATTCAATATCTCTTCCACAAATAAGTGCCGCGACTCTGTGAGTGGCGTCTATAAAGTGGGTACTACTAGTAGTCGGTCAGCTATTGACTGCTTACTCGGCCTACAATTGTGCGCCTTAATAGATCTGGTAGTACTCGGGAGGTGAAAGGATAGGATCCTGGAACTTACCGATGAGCTGAATAGCTTGGCTTGACTATTTGGGCGACGAGGCTTGCCGGTAAAGAAAGCGTTCTTTCGTATGTTAGATAATATTGGGGCGAAGCACGTCTCAGACACCCCTTTAGAATATGGTCAGTTACCTAATAATTGCGTCCTTCTAGAAATCTGTCATTAACGTTGCAGATTGCCAGGGCTTGGTGTTGAAGAAGTTGACAGCGTCAAATCATGTAAGGCTGAAAACGAAAGTGGCTCGGCTCTCTCTGAGCACTTACAGGCAAAGTTCCTTCTCATTCAACACCTCAACGTTAGCGTTCTAGGTTTCGTATACTAACATCTACCTCAAACTGACTAGAGATATACTAGTAAATACACAAAAGCTTAGGCCAGGGTATCCTGCAGAGTCTAGGCCCACGTTAATCTCCGGATAGAAAGGCCGCGATACCCGCGTGCAGATTAACGGGGCGCTACCTAATTGACACGCTTCAAGCTTCCTCACATGTCTCCTCTCCCCCCTGGACCTTAACATCGGGTGCTCTTCCCTATAGTATCTGTCATCTGAGGCTTAAGGAGAAGGTCTGGATACCTGCTAGTAAGGACATCACGTCTTGTGGCGCCCCCCGGATCCAGCCCCTCGGGTCATCGACATTTAACGGTCCTAGAGGCTTTCCAGTCCTGCTTGGTCCTTGGTCTAAGCTAACGGCTAAACAAGGACTGTCTGTGTAAATGCAACTGAGAGCGCGACTTATTACTATTACGTTCTACGAATATATATTTCGCAGGCTCGGAATACCGTTTTCCTTTTTCCATCTTACTTCATCCTATCTTCGTCCTTCTTCCTTTATCCTACCCTCTTCAAACATCAGCCATTATTTTGCCAGCTCTTATTTCTTGAGCAGTCCCTCATTCCCTTTCTTTCCAAGCTCGAAGAATCACATCGCAGCCTCCGATGGCCACTTCGGTGAAGATTCGCGAGTTTGGTGGTGCAGATCTCGGTCTCTCCCAAACAACCATAACCATCATCATTGTCTTTCTTTCCATCAGCCTTTACAATGTCGCCGAGCTCCTCTGCATCATTTGGGGAACATTTAAGCGCCATTCTGGCTTATACTTCTGGTCTTTCCTTACCGCCACTTTGGGCATTGCCTTGTCCTGCTCCGGCTTCTTCATCAAATATCTTAACTCCCCAGGGCCCTCTTCTGCGCTGGGGTATTTATCTTGTACCTTGAGCTTGATGGGTTGGGTGTGTATGGTCACCGGTCAATCAATAGTGCTTTGGTCCCGGCTGCATTTGGTGATGAAGAATAAGAAACGCCTTAAGATGGTCTTATGGATGATCATTACCAATGCTATTCTCGTGCATGGCACGATAATACCTATGGTCTATGGGAGTTTTTCAAGCAACCCCGGGATATGGAATAAGCCATATGTCGTCATGGAAAGGATCCAAGTTATAGTTTTCTTTTTACAAGAAGCTATTATAAGCAGCTTTTACATTATCGAAACTGTTAAGCTTATGAGGCTGGAACGGTATATGGGGAATACTGGCTTGAGCCGCCATCTAATGAAGCACCTGATTCTGGTGAACGTCGTTGTTATTATGCTTGATGCATCGATCCTCGCTTTGGAGTTCGCAAACCAATACGATTATCAGATATCATATAAACCCATGGCCTACAGTATTAAACTCAAAATGGAGTTCACTATTCTGAATCGCCTCGTCAAATTAACCACGGCCCGCAAGGACACCAGCTTCAGTCTGCAGAGCAAAGACTCTAACCCACATACAACTGCCAAGACCGGTATCGCCCTCGAAAGCTATATTAGCGAAGGAGATTGCAAGCCTTCAAAGGGTGCCTTATATCAGGCATTTGCTCAGGGAGGTGGTGAAAGCTCAAATGGTAAAGTGCATCGGAAGGATGATGAGATTGTGATGACGACAGAAGTTGTTGTCAAACGCGAGCAAGGACGGGACTGTGAAACAGGAACCATTTGCACTTCTTCATAGGCTGAGTTAGTGGCTGGAGAGATAAAGGGGTCCGGCAAGGAGCGTACGTCGAAGTTGTCTTCTGAGATCTACATTGCAAGTCGGGATATTTAATGGGACTAAATGCGGTGTATATGCTTAGCAATGCCATTCAATTCCATAGCCTGCCTCTTTTACCAATATTCATTTTATCCTTCCTCTTCTAAAGAATGTGAATAATCTCAGGGCAATCGCCTTCATAATTTGTCGCCCCATCCACTCAACAACGATGCCAAGCGTTGGATATTATCAATTCATCTGATCCAGGCCTTCTCACGGGAAGAAAAAGCAATGTAAAAGTTCAAGTTCTATCCTCTTCGGTCAATTCGCTATCAGTGGTCCCAAAATGCTGCGGACCAGGGCTCCAATATCCCTCGCCAAATCAAGGCTCAACTGGGAAACAACTAAGACCGAAATCTTGACACCATTAGAGCTGTACTCCGCTCCCCTATGTGGGAAATTGGATTCAATCCCGTTAAGGCGGGGGAGTCTCTTCGGTGGGTTCTCATCAGGGTTCGTGTTGAGAAATGATCAGTCGTATCCGTCAGATGCAGGAGCAACATACAAGAAGGACTGGTCAAATCTATGAGCTGAAGTTATGGCGCAGAGGAGGGTTTTGATCTTGGATATAGCAACAATTGTGTACAGCATATCGTATACGAGAAGGCAAGCCACAGAAAGACCGATCAGCATTGATGTGGATGTTGACTTCGCCGTCCGTTCCACCACAGCAGGCAAATGAATGCGCCCAGATGTAGTGCTGAAACTCGAGCTCTCCATGATGCTTTCATGCTCATTGACGCATAGAAAGTTATAGTAGACCTGGTTTATTGAGATAATATCTATGGTGAGGGACATAACGACTACAAACTGCCAATAAATGACTAGATCTTGCAGTCACAAGAGCGATTAGTGAGAGACTGTGACGACGGTAATAACGACGACCACGAAGATAAATCTTTACACAGCAGAGAGTCTCTCAATGCCGAGGATTTGAATATAGAATTAATGTTAACCGACTATGAGAAAGAAGTCGTCGAAACTTTTCGGAAATTTGCGTAACTTCCACTTCAGCTCCCCGGCTTTTAAAGAAGCGAAGATGACCTGGCAATGTTTGAGCAGGATGATGATGCTTGAGTCGGCGAATTATGAGACTTTTAATACCAGGACTGTGATGGCAGGCAAGGCTGGCTCGCTCGAGTTTTGTTCTGACTTTCTAGATTGGGTCTGCTTGCATGCTTCTCTGTTAGATTGTGGCATCCTAGTGCAGGACGTATGTCTTCGAACACAGAAGCTGCCACCTAATTGAAGCATGTCGTGAATTAGGTAAGAACCCCTGTACTTGCTACCACTGTGAGATTCTAACGCTTATAGGCCTGAGGAGAAGTGTGCCCCAATTGTTGGCTGAGGGATTCTCCGGCGTAGGCATGCATGCTTAATGATTCTGGATAATACATCGCGTGTATCGATGACATGTACATATCTGATGATATTCCTTGTCCTTCCCTGAATGGTAGTCTTCGCTTTAGAGCACTTTCCTTTAGCCATCCGCCCAGTATGTTGATCCCTTTTGTGTCAGGTAAAGGAAAGGAAAGAAAAGTCCGTGCGTGCCCCCAAGTTAAAGACGTTCCCAGACTTTAAACACGCCTTACGGGTAACTTCGCAGCTGTGAGCAGGGCTTCGGCGAAGTTGGGGAAATAAGCATGCTCAAGTAGACAAGGCTCTCATCCTGAACTAGCCTAGGAGATGCTCAGCCATCATCCTATTTCCGTACGCGGTTTCACGAAATGTCCAACGGCCAGAGGCAGGATGAAACATGACGTGGTGCAAACTATTAGAAGGATCATTAAAGCAAGCAAGCACGGAATCACCACGGCCTTCTTTTTGTGACACCACCTACCAACGAACCAACCACGTCTTGGCAGCTGTCTCAGGACTCTAGGACAGCCAACAACTAACGTGTCCCACCACAAACAACACTGCCGGACCCCAAGACCGCTACGCGTTCAAATTACAACCACCCAACTTAACGATCGCATTTCTCAACGAACATAAGCCCCGCATTCATGCTGTTCTTTCAGTCCAATTCCTTGCCGGCCTTCTGGGCTAAGGTCCGGACGCCGCGATCAATATGATTACGGTCCCCCCTCACCAAATTTGCCTGTGCCTCGACCTCAGCGCTATTCTTAGGCGTATACCACAGCTTGTCTTTATTGATCTTTAGCCTCTTAGGTGTGCTAGGGGCGTTGGAAAGCTGGTCAGTGTAAATAACGCTCTCTATAACCCTTTCCAAATTCACAGGCCAAATACCGGCGCCGCGAAACCCGGATTTAATATTAATAGTGGAAAACGTTTTCTGGGCTGCATTTTCATATGCCTTAAGGAAGTATTGCTTCTGAATTGGGGCGGAAGTATTGAAAGATGCAAAGCCCAGTATGTTCTGTTAGAAATAGGTCTTCACGGGACCAAAGACGGCAACATTTAACGGCTATATGACATGCGAGCTGTGTGCCGGCAAGTAAAGAAGCTGCACACGGTTTATCCAAGCTGTATATATAAATTCGACGGTCAGATATATTAAAAGCCGGTCCACAATCAGGATCCTCCATAATAACGGGTCCATTAGCTGTCACTCAGGAAGAAACACCTTCTCCAGCCATTTCTAAGCATTCAAGGTATTAGACCAGCCCGTCAGACTCAAATCATACGCCCAGTCAGGGAAGCTATCAGGAAACTACTATCCCTAGAGCGTCAAACCCGAAAACACTACATAGGGATTAAGCCGGTCGCCGGTGGCGTTGATACATTCAAGGACTGTGACCCATTTGCGAGAATCGCTTATGGATACGATAGAGGCCCTATTAAGGCTGCTGCCAATGACTTTTCTGGACTTAGTCTCTCCTTCAGCAAGCCCAGTCTCGTCCATATTGTAAGTTCGACTGGTTCCGACGAGCTTGGAGTTAATTTGCTCGTCAAGTCGGCGATAGAAATCCCGGAGCTCGTCTTCCGTTGTTATAGAGGTTCGGATAGTATCAATTCCTCGAGAGGTCTATGTTTTAACCTCTTCGTTGCGCTTGAGGAAGCTGTCTACCCAATAGCAGCCAAAGGGGTTCATCGCTGCCGCTGTGCGATAGAATAGGCTGTGTAAATGACTGGGCCTGCTGCCGGGTTGGGGCCCGGCCAGCGGCTTCCTCTGCTAGAATCCAGTCCACAAGGGATTTCTCTTGAACTTTGAGTCATTAGGAATCTTCCTTGGCTTCTTGAATCGGCTGCGCGCCTTGAAGTCGTTCGCGTAATGTGATCCAAGGCAAACCAACAACAGCCCGAGCTACGGCTGCAATTGTAGCCCCATTTCGGACTTTTTTTCGAGGCCCTCGTTGATGAGGCTTTCACAGTTGTCCTTGGATAACGGCATAACGAGATTTCGGTCAATTTGGACTTGATTTGATGATGCTAGAATACAATTTGCGAGAGGGGTCGAGACAGAGGGCGTCTTCGTTGACTTCGTGGTCTTAGTCCGCAGAGCTACTGCCCCAAAGCGCGGCAGCTAGAGTGTCCAGCGCAGCGCCGGCGACTAGCTATAGCAGCCAAACCTCGATTGTGGTCAGCTAACCGGCAGGAAACCCGTACAATTGATATCGGTGTATATAAGCCAAATTGTCATCTCGACTATCACATATCACCATACCCGCCAGAAAGCTCGGAATCCCGCTAAGTTTTTGATTGGAGAGGGGTGAGGGGGTTGGGTCTAAGAGCTTAACTACAGTAGGGGTTTTAAAAGTTTGCGACCACCCTTAACAATTTTTCACATACAAATTTGTATGGGGAGATTTTTACCCAGATTTAACCCCCTAACAACTACAGGATAGAAAAACTTTAAAATTCTATAATAACATAAATATTATAGTATAGCTACTTAAATATATTTTTAACTTGTTTCTATGCACCTAAATATTTCCTGAATATACTAATTAATCTTCTGAAAGCATGCGTTTTCGCGATTTTTGGTGAAGTGTTGGGGTGTGGTCGCAAACTTTTGACACCTTACGTTACCTACATATTGCAAGTGCATCGCCGATATCAGGACTTCCACCGTTTTGCGTTACCTTAACGCATTTTAGAATAGCGTGAGCTCCGTTTTATTAGTGGGGTCAGGTGACTTAACGGTGGTGGATTGCTTAGCGCGGGGTTCGTTATCCTCCAAAAACGGGATCATATGACTCTGAATCAGGAAGCTTAAGACGTAAAAATTGGAAGACATTAAACTTAATACAAGAGCTTGATGGGACCCTGAATTTTCCACTACCTATGGTCGTATGTGCTAGAGACCACCTGCAACAGGATCATGTTTCATCGTGTGTATGTATCGTGGTCGCAGTAATCATGGTCCAAAGCAGCCATCCCCTTATTTCTTACATTACCATCTCCCGACACAAATACGGTCGCTGTTTCTCGGGCCTGAGGTGTCTGCGCAGCGGTTGAAGGGATCAATGTTGGATTCGGTCCCATATGATTAACCCTTTTGACATGCCTACTGCTGACGCGACGATGTACATGCTAGACAAACTTTCATGGGGTCAAGTATAACTGGCGAAGAGTTCATCACCGGGTAAACAAACCTTAACGACAATATTTGAAGCTAGGGTATGCTAGCAGCTTTATAGGTCCTTTTTTTTTCAGTTACACTCTGACCAAATTTCTTTTTGCATAGTTACTGTCTAGAAATATAACCCTAAAGGTTATTTTCAACAAAATGGACGTCAAACCCCGATTTCTCATCATCTCAAACACTCATGGCAGGCACATTCCAAACAACTACTTGGAGCCAGTCGATGTGGTGATTCATTGCGAAGATCTCACCGAAGAGTAGAAAATCTCCGAATTCAAGGCAGCAATCCAGCTTCTGAAGGAGATCAAGGCTCCTCTGAAGCTCGTGATAGCTGGGAATCATGACTGGACCCTCCATACCCCATCGTTTGAGAAGAAAGCAGCTGAAGTCCGGTCTATTAATACGGCAGAAGAAATCCAACAGCATTACGGAGAATTAGAAGCTGCAAGACGGTCATTTGATGATGAAGGAGACCGAAGGAATTGTCTTCCTCGATGAAGGGACCTAGCAATTCACCCTAGCAAACGGAGCTTTGCTTACAATCTACGCAAGTCCCTACTCACGATCCCTCGGCAACTGGGGGTGGCCTTGGAGACTGGGGGTTCCAGTATAACTCCAGTTACAAGGAGCACGAATGGATTATTGGGAAGGGTTTCGACGTCGTTGTTACACACGGTCCACCTGAGGGCATAATGGATCGGACTGTTAATGCCAAACGCCTAGGGAGCCAGTCGCTCTTCGCCACCGTTGCAAAAGCAAAGCCCAAGATGCACTGCTTTGGGCATGTGCATAATAACTGGGGGGCTAGGCTCGTGACATGGCGTGGAGAGACGCCCAGCGAAAACCCATTGCACGACCGGTCCCCCGTTATCGACAAACTGGCGAACCTGAAACCGGGCAGCGTCAACGCTGATCCTGGGAAGCTCGAGACGTATACGCGACAGAAGGCCTATATGACAAGTCACAGCGCGGAAGACGGTAATCCGCTGCGGACGGGGATGCAAACTTTATTTGTGAATGCGGCGATAGAAGGCGCCGAGGAGCTGCCATTTCATTTTCCGTGGGTGGTGGACATTGACTTGCCGAGAGCTTCAAAGTAATACCATAACCTTTTTCTCTTTTTTCCAGCAGTATCATCTCTCTGGTTTTGGTCCGTTGGTTCCTCACTCAAGTGTTGCGTGCTCGCGACGATGCTCACACGTATCAGATGTATCAACCTTGGATATTACTCGCTATATCTTCGGTAGATATTCCCGACTTATCTCCTACATATTCTGTCTCCGGACATTAACCCCTAAATGAAGCGCTCGACAAGCTCCCCACATACCTGTCGCAACCAGCCAGTCCATCCTAAATCTCATCTCTTAGAACTCATCATACCTTCCTCGCCTCTCACCTCTGAAAGATGCCGAAGCCAGGCGTCGTCGTCTCCGCTCCAATACGCGAAGCCCTTTTCGGGTGCTTCCGTTCACTCACCAGCCTAGTCAGACCCGAACTCCGCCGCCAATTAGTGCTTGTTAGAGGAAAGATATGGCCAAAATAAGGAGGTTAAGAGAAGATTCTCATACATGCTATCACCCTTTCATGTCTCAATATGGTATCTGCGCAGATCCCGCATTGGGGTGAAAGCCCAAGAGGCCATGGCCATCCATAGCGCGTCGGTATAGAGTGTTGAAATTGCAGGTGTTGTTTGAGCTGCTTCGAGGTCTGGAAAAGGCATTAGCGTCGGTGATAGGTTTTTCCGGGCCAAGCCACCCAGTGTGGCCAATTCCGCTCTGTCTTCATCTTCTCCGTACGGTCAATGCGAATACCTACAGACCTCGCAGGTTAAGCTTTCGCTAATCATTATCTCAGAACAATATCCTACTTTTATCCTCTGTAAACCTTCATCTCCAGGAACTCCCACCTAGGTACGCCACAAAGGGTTTAAAAGTAAACACTGCATACGCACCAACAAATCCACACATATGTGAGGCGTATATTTGTTAGCGGGCTGCTGTTTTCCCTTCACCCACGTGACCTGTCTTAGGAGACTACTCCAAACGCCGTTCAGGAACTCAGCGTCTACGCGTAGACCCCCGTCGAGGCACCCAGGGTCACTTCATGTCGCTATTTTATTGGTTGGGGTTTATACTGGCTCTTGTACACAATGCATTGCGGGACAATGGGTTAGTAATAATGAAACTTGGCAGAAAGAAGCTGAAATACCATATAGACGGCGTTTGTTTACTGTACACTCAGGATAAGAAGATGATAACTCCCCTGCAGCCACAAGGACAAAAAATGTAATGTGTAGAATTCTGATTGAAAATACGTAGATTATTTCCTGGCTATAGGCTTTCATCACTAAACATGCTGTATTGTCCCCTTAACAAGAGTCAGTCAGCGGATAATCTCAGGCAACAATTTGATTGGAACTCAAGTAGCTCTGCTTAAAAAGCAAGTGCAGAAGGTCATTTTCATAATACTAGACTTTCTATTAAGTACCCCAGGAAAACACCAGGGTTATACAACAAGAATACAGTTTTGAGCGAAAATAAGGACATGCGAGTTGAAACGGTCAGGGAATTTATATGTCACGTGATAGTAGAGTCGACGTGAAGATTCTTAAATCCGAAGTCCAGCTACCCCGCTCTAAGGCATGGGCGAGTGCATCACGGAAAGCCAAAGAAAGACCTGCTAATCGCAGACTTTAAGAGCTTCGGCAAAAAGGCTCTACAATAAACTATACTGCAGCGTTCTGCAAGCTCTCTTTTCCGTCGGCTGGAGCAATCTACCGATCAAGTTTGATTCTCATGATACAGAACAAACCGGAAACGCCTCCTGTTGGATGGTATGGACTGGGATGGAAAACTCCGTTAGGGCAAAACGAAGGAAATTGCGATGTGGAACTCAAGAAAGGTCTACTTCGTAAAGACGTGGAGAGGAAGCGATCTTCAGGCACTATAAATTGGCTGGCTGGGGAGCTACCTGTGATAAGGAAGAGATTTCTTCATATACATTCATACAAGGGATCAACAGAGATGGGATTCAGGTGTAAACAGACCCTATCTTGTGAGATGTCTGCTAATTATATACGTGCACTATGCAACAGCAGCGCATCTACCTACATAGACCCTCTCTACCTTGCATCCCCTTCGATCCTTTCCCACTCTTTGCAAGGTACAGCCAGTTCGCAAGTCAATACCAGTTTGCTCCTTAAGCCTACTTCCACAGCCAACCTGGAGATTCCATTCTCAATAGCCATCTTCAAGATTCAGTCCTCTCAGTAGACCGACACGCGCGTCCGTCCTCTTGAGCCCGTATACAGACTCCTTGAAGCGGTAGGCCAACGACTGGTAACAGCCCAGTTGCGAGCCGGGCCCGATCCTTCCCTCCGGTCTCTGTATACCGCTACGGCCCACCAGGTTATCTGGGCGCAGCCCGGTGCATGACTTTCCGTTGCAGGTCAGGAGTCTCCTCCTACCTGCCGACCATGTTTTGCAATAGGCGAGCTCAAAGTCGCCCAATCGGCGCGGTCCCGACTCGCTCTTCCATGTATGTTCTCATTGCGGTGCGCTGTATGTATGTCTTCGTGGAGTAGCCTGGTTGTTCCGTGGCTGCTTATAGCCTTAACGGATCCGTCGACCACCCTAGAGACGCCAGTTAACAACTTCCATTACAACAAGAAGGGACACTTGGGAAGAGGGTTCCGGCCCTCGCGACAGCGCAGGAGCAAAACCTACACACTGTCGACCCAGAGCCGGTTGAGCCCGAGGGTGCCCTGTCTCTTCAATTAGAACAATTAAAGAATGGGGTGGTTTTCGTAACCCAGATCCCTCTTCGTGGTGGAATAACGATGTGAGGTCGATATGGCGGCGACGCGTCGCGATGCGCAAAATTTTACTTCACCGTCGGCCCTCCAGCCAGCCCGAAAACAGATAATCACGTGCATCGCACTGCTCAAAGGTAAGTAGTAAGTTTAAGCTTCTGGGTATGTATCTGACAAAGCAAGATGTTGATTTCATAATATGACGTTAAAAATGCCGGAAATGAGTTTTAGACCAGATTTAAAGTAGTACACCACAATGTGTGTGCCTCGTATGTAACGGCTTGGTCTGTGTCCATAAACGTTCCATACGCACAGAATGCTATGTACTCTGTAGTATAGTAATGCCGGTCATTACTTGAGCCATTAGTACATCATTGGCCGAAATCAGTGTCACGGGTGTTTCAAGTTGCTCGGTCTTGAAAGTCTCCGAACAAGGACCATTTTGGACGAACGAAGCTCGGAAATGGCCTGGATTGTGTCAACAATTACAACTAACAGATCTCAAGTCGGCAGAAGATGACAATTGCTAAGACCACCACCCACCCAGATGCACGCTAAGGTATGGTTCGTTTCTTGACTTCGAATGTAACAACTCAGGAGGCCAAAAGTGGACACTCGCAGTATATCTACCGAGTATGTACTTATGTTGTGGACGTACACTTGTAGTCAGTCTCTCGCTAGTGCCATTCACAGTGGGCTAAGGCATGGTCCGTGCCTAGAGAATTTCTATACTATGGCGACTCTGCCTGTTGGTGCCATAATATAGACCTGTTTCCCTAGATCCAAAAGACGTCTACGGATAGCACGCAACACCGCAGATTTGCCGCAGCTCGCAGAGCCGGTGTAAAAGACGTTGTGGCTCGTTGCCGCAAGTTCGACCACAGGTGCTTGCTCTGCCGAAAGCTTTAGTTCCTCGTAGCGATTAGGAAAGGATAATAGAGGATCAAGAGTGCCTTTCTCTGGAAGAAGTTTCTCCTTATGTTTCTCAAGCTTTTTCGAGGAACCGAAGTCTGGTCTATGATCCCATTGGCCGCAGATATTGTGCCTCGCAGATTCATGATCAAAGCCGAAACGATGCACACGGTGAGAATGTTATTTGAAGACAGGTGAGCTATCCTTGTTGTGATTTTCTGGAGGTTCAAGAGACATCATGTCTCTGTTGGGGACCTCAGATGAATCTCTAGCGGTATTCGAAGTTTAACTTGAGATGCGGCAGTTCTGGGAACAGGCTGATGAATGGAATGAGGTCACCTGTGTGATACGATTTCCTTATTGGTTGGTTATCCTTGTCCGGGTTAATCGCCAAAACGCCTGGCACCACTTTGACCCTACATCTACCCAATGTAACAAACACACAATCTACCCAACGTAAACACCCGCGAATAACTTCACAACAAGATGCCGGAAGAACGCCGTTTGGTACTGAAATAAGGGCAAATCGCCAAAGAAACCATGAGTTTAATCTTGTGTAGAGAGCTGCAATGTGTGAGGCAGTGTCGCGTGGAGACTCTTACCGTACCGTAGCACGCGAGTTCAACACGCATCACACTACGGTAATGCGAATTTATAAACGTTGGAAAGACGACCATACAATTGAAAAAAAACTAAGAAAAGAACGTCCGAAGAAACTTAGCGAAAATTAGATTCGATATATCAAATTATTGATCAAACGAGACCGCAAGATCACTTGGAATGCGCTCGTGGGTGCAATGGGTGGTCGCGTAAGCAGGCGTACCATCAGTCGTACTATGCAGAAGGATTGGCGGCGCAGATGAAGATTAGTTCAAAGGATTGAGATATCACCAGAAACAGCAGCTCAGCTGCTTCAATTTGCATAAGATTGGGAAGGAATTGAAGAAGAATTGATAGAGTTATTGCACTTTAACCATGGACTATACAGACAGGCTAACACTTCGCTCTAGACCATTTTCTCGGATGAGTCTAGTGTGCAAAACCAGCCCAACAATAGGCGCGGCTGGGTGTTCCGGAAGCCTTATGAGAAGTTCCAGAGGGCTGTTGTCAATACCACAATCAACGGGAAGTCCAAAATCTCGCTGATGGTCTGGGCAGGAATCTGGAAGGGGGGGAGGACTGAGTTGGTGATTATGGAACGCGATACAACAGCCCGTCGCCAAGGATATACTGCAAAAAGCTATATCCAAGCCTTGGAAGAAGGTCTTCTTCCTATATACGATGGCACACGGCATTTCCAGCAAGATAATGCTGCTATTCATACGGCTAACCGGACGTCCGAATGGCTTCAAATCCACATGGTTGATTACATAGATGGGCCGCCGCACTCGCCGGACCTGAACCCGATTGAACATGCCTGGAACCTCCTCAAGCCTTATGTGGTTGCCAAATTCCCTCATCTACGTTATTTATCAAATACCGAGGCTTCTATCGCGCAATTGAAGGACAAATTGAAGGAGGGTTGGCGGGCAACTAGCCGGGATCTTATTGACCGGCTGATTGATTCAATGCCGCACCGGCTTGCGGCAGTACATGCAGCACGGGGTTATTATACAAAATATTAAACCGCAGAATCAAGGCTTTCTAATAATATATATATATCTTTCATTTTTCATTTAAATTGGTGAAGTTCTAGGCGTTTGAAGTTATGCGTAGTAAATTGGAGTGTGGGATGTGGAGTAGCTGCGGGTCTAAGTGGTGCCAGACTTTTGTCACATAAGTGTACGAGCAGTGAGAGGTTACTGCAGCGCGGGGTACTACCCCGCCTAATTAATATACCTATCACAGGTGGGGCAAGTTACGCGCTGGACAAACATTCAGGCGTTGTACTCCGTACTTTGACCCAAGACCCACTTCCTAATGTTATTTTATTTCAACCCCCGCCTTGCACGCAACGCGTTCTCTCATCCCTGCATTCTAAACAAGGCGGTATCACGGTCCTTAAATTGCTGGATCACTTCATGTTTATCCTTCCTGGGCCTAGCCCTTTTTCTCACTCTCGTAAAGAAAACCCATCCTAAATATGAGAGGATATGAATCTCCCACCGCCGTCTCAATCCCACTTCGCGAAGTTCAAAAACTTCACACCCAACCATAGCGCGCCATTCGACGATGAATTTGCCCGCCTCGCGTCATCTCAGAACTGGGTCCCTGGTTCCCAGCACTACACCCAGGAGCGCACCATTGCGATGCGCGAGGAACTCAAGCTGCACTACTTTTCTCAACCGCAGCCACTGGACGGCACCAAAGAAGAACCCACGGAAGAATAATCTCGTAGGTTGTCTTTCGACGTTCCGTGGGCTGTGTTGCATTCGTAGGATGGTGTCCACAAGGTATCATGTATAGAACGTATGGCTTTGGGCCTTTCGATATATCCTAAGAGCTCGGCTTCTTATCCAAATCATCGGGCAGCAAACCATTCCCATCCATATCGATGCCGTTGTAATTTAAAGTAATGGAAGTGGTACATAGGTATAAGGGGCACTGCCTGAGGGAAGAAGCTCTGAATGAATCTGCCTTCTCTCGATTTGGGATATCTTTTGTTGCAACATGGTGGTGACACTGAAAATGACCATTTGCCGCCGCTCGGAGTAGAGATTCGTTCCTAGGCGTATCCATCTTCCGTGTCTGTTGAACGGATCCCTATGTGATCCGCTGTTACGTGTTGTGCAGCCACACCCTTTTTCGCATGTGGCTAGCAGCTGCGTCTATTCCGATAAAGGTCTGAGGTGAGGTGTGGGATGGGGTTACTCGAATAAGAGGTCGTTGCGGCATGTAAATTAGCGTGAAGGCTCCAACTAGCGGAAGGGAGGAGCTGTTATAATGAAAAGGCGGCTCTATTGAATAAGGAAGACTGCGGCAATGTAAAAAAAGTGCTCTCTCATATGCCTCTTTGATAGTAAAACTGACAAAATATCTCGGGGCGTCGTTCAAGCGCCTTGCGCTGTCGTTGAGCTCGTTTTGGTCAACATCAACCGCCGCCTTCTATTGTGGATTTGCATATTTCGCAGGTCTACCTCGTTTCCGAGCTCGCCGGTGGCCGTTTGCCGTGGATCAAGATGACGGTTGGCTTGTGTGATACACGTGCTGTATGATCTGAATCGGTTTGGGCGGTCTTGGAGCAAGTTGCATTTGTCTAATTGAGGGCGGTGCACTGAAGCTTATGACATCTTGAACCATCAACTGGGACTGTGCACTTTGCCGTGGCCTAAACACTCGCTCACAGCAATATGCAATCCGTTACCGTAACATCGCTATACGCTGCTCTACCTGGAGAGATATCTGAGGTCCAGTATCGAGCTGTAGTTGGCTGGGAAGTATTGGTCGAGGAGCCTTTGGGCCGTTATGGATCCCCTCGACTTCATCAAAGTCCGTTACTGAATCGGTTGTTGGTGGGCCGGTGTGCTGGTTGGTTAAAATTTTTGGATTTGGTTAAGGGAAGCTTAGTCATCAATATTAAGTAAGCGTTGCAAGTCGTTAACCAGGCTTGCCAGGAGCTGTTACCAATAGACACCAGTCATCCTGGAGTTAAACCCCGAGGGCATTGAGACGCGAGGGCTATCCCTGGCGAATCCGAACTTGCCACCCGCGCTGTCACAGTTGCTCATGGAGCTCGAGAAATGCAGCAATGGAGTTAGCGTAATATCAAGCAATCTGCAGTTAAAAATCAAGGAACAATCTGAGGAAGATCCTAACTTCCAGATTTTCTTAGACTTCATGGATGCCGCCCCCGCCCGCAGATCGCGACAAACTCGGTTCAACGCCCTCGCTCGATGAAGTTACTCACCCGGTCGAAGAGGCTGCAGAATATCAGGCGGCCATGCAGTTTGATGGTGGTCCATCATCCTCTCTTATACATTGCCATCTACGGCCAACCAAGGTAGAATCAACTAGTCGGGTTCGCGCCTTGCACGACCGCAAAGATACCTTCCTACAAGCTCACAAGCCAAGATGGGTGACTTTCGCATCTATCTCATGCCAGAGGTGGAAGACATTGCTGTTGATGCGACCAAGAGACTCCGTCGAGTGCTGCCCTGCAATGTCATTAACCACACCTAATTTCTCGCCCTCCGCAACCGGCCCATCACCATCAGCATCGAGACCAAGAAAAGAGGTGGGGCACAGCCAGCAACGGCGGAGTTACAGCTAGGAACATGGCACGCTGCGCAGTGGAGATTTCTGGAGGATCTCGTCGCCCGGTCCAGTAGCTCATTCGACGGACTGCCAAAAAAACCGTGTTATGGCTGGAAAAGGGATTTGGGTCCACAACTAGCCCTTTGGGTGTGTATAAGACCGTATGGGGCGTGCAGTGTTTGGCTCAGTGGGCTAAGGAAGTGTATTGGCCGTGGTTTAGGAAGAATGCTTTGGGTATTACGGAAGGATGAAACTTGGGCTTCTTTGTTTTGAGAATACCAAAATATCGATTCAAGAACAAGCAATGAAATCTGGACGCTAAACCTGGTCGCCGCTGTAGACAAGAGCGGGATCCACTGAGATCCAACAGAGTGTCCATTCCCTACTTATTGTCTTTGGAGTCATTTTCTGCTAAGGGCCTAGAAGCAGACATTTATCCTTTTTCTTTTTCTTTTCTTTTCTTTTTCTAAACACAGAGATAGTTCTGTCTATTTATTAACGACAGAGGGGTCACGGAGGTCCACTTGGACCGTAATGTCTATTTGTTGGCTCTCAGCCTCCTGAGTTATTGCGCTAAAAGCACATTATCCATTTGTTGGCTTTTGGCCTTTCAAGATCTACTAGTACATTTTTGGATGAACGATTAAAAGTCAGGAAACGGACCCCTCCACCACCTTTGAGCAGAATCCCGACACGTCTGTTGGTTCGACATCTCTTGCGCGTTCTGGACAGGGATATTGGCCATCGGATTAGTCAGGCCTTCGGGTCTACTGACTTGATAAAATCGACTCAGTGATAAACGCCAAGTATCCTCTCAGTATTAGACTTATCCACTTTTAGCCTTACATAGCTCGTGCTCTAAAAGTCATACAACGGATATTATTCATTTATTGGCCTTGAGCCGCGGGGATAATTCTTAATAACACAAGGTAAGTATATAAGCGGAAGCCTCGACAGTTAACAAATAGGCATTGTCTGTTTATCAACTATAGAACTTTCATGGTTGTTGCCCCGAGAGGAAAACAATCCTGCTGTTGGAAAACACGGTTATGTAGCCAGCTTGTTCACATCACGAAGAAAGGGCGCCAGAAATCCGCTCAATTGCTCCATGTCCTCTTCTGCCTTCATTGGATTCTCTTCCAGCCATTTTATCATAGAAACAGAACGCCGCGCGGCCTGTTTCACCTCACGTCATATCACAGGTTCCCTTGCAGGCACAATGCTTGCTTATTCCAACAACTAGACCGACGTTATCCGACACCTGCGGTTGGAGATTGGTTAGTAGCTGTCGCTTTCTCGTGATGTCCTACTGAGATTTCGCGAGGCTAATTATTTTTGCTGTCGCCTTTTATTGGTTACTAATCCCTGCGGTATCCCCACTGTAAGTCATGGAATGTGGAACATTCAGGGGGGCGAGTATGTAACTTTCTATGCGCCGTCACAAGAAGACATAGCGAAGATACCTCTCTATACTGTATGTACTTTATACATAATGTGCGGCTGTTAACCGGGGAGCATCTTCGGTTTCCACGCCCTATGAGATCTCTTGTCAGACTTTCTTTTTAGACCCACCAGCAGCCTAAAGATATCTATCTGTACTCTGTACGCTACTATTATTTTGTAGATGATTAACTAATAGAGTATGGAACTTTTGCAATTATATTATTGTACTGAATAAAAGCTCTCTATCGTAATCAGCATAATCTATAGCAACAAGAGTAATCTATTGGAATTTGAGTTAGCTGTGGCAATATAGATATTTTGCGGTGCCTATTTCATTATCACCCGCTTTGCCCGCATTTATGCATACTGGTCGAAACTCTCCAGCCAACAACCCACCATAGACACCTCTTTACCAATCGATGGATCATCACAAAGCATCACTATAATAACGGAGAGGGGGAATTGTTGTAGCAGGCGCTAGGCAGAAATAGATACTAAAGACCTGCGCGTGCTACGCGAGTTGTCAGAGTCCCAGATCGTCCGTTGCTATAAGTCGGAAAGCCTTGGCTATATATGGTCTGTATTGGCTTGGTTATTGGGCCTAGAAGGGTATATAGAGGCAACTGCTGCCTCGCAAAGAGCCTAAAGGGAGAGATAAGCACTAAACCTTTATAGAGATTTTATATTATCCTTAGACGCCGCGCTCGATAAAGGCGGCGCTAGCCGACCTTTTGCGGCTTCTTTTTATACTCTTTCTAGTATAGGTTATACTGTTAACGTAAAGGCTTAAAATACTTTTATTAAAGACTATATATACTATGTCACGTTCCGAGCACGTTTCCTTTATATAGAGTTGGTACCGTTATAATAATTGCTAGAAATGCGATTATTAGCCTATTCTTTTGCCTGTTGGCGTGACGGTATAACGGTTCGTTACATACTAGCCGCTTTTTAAACTGTACCGTTAAGTGTATAATTAACTATTACCAGCTATTAGATAAAGCGACTTTATATCTATAATTTTAAGATAAGAGGCTATTTTATATATATAAAGAAAATGAAAAAAGGATTAACGCTATTAACGATAGTAGGATAAAATACCTAGTTCTAGGTAAAGAAAGGTCTTAAATCGCAATACTAAAAGCAAAACGCTGCTTTTAAAAAATTAAAAATAATAAAATTACTATTGCAGATGAGCTATTAGGCTAATTTATAAAGGAAGCTTTAACTTTATACTTATTAAATATCTAACGCTTTACTTAAAATAAATAAATATCTGCTGTTATTTTTTAGTTTTATATATTAAAGCGAATACTAATACTTAAAAGTATTATCTTTATTATTGCTGTTAAGCATTTCGTTAAGTTCTTTTACTTTAAAATAACTAATAAATTTATTAAAGGATTTAAAGTACTAGACTTGTCACGACCCGACCAGGTCGAAGACCCAGGTCCGGAAGAATGTCGGAACGACGAGCCAATAGGAACATAATCACTAGGGTACGTACCGAATCGCTGATGATTAGGGACGTATGTAAGTGATCACAAACCTCAAATCATCAGGAACGTAGCTACGTCCCCTGATGATTGTCACAACTCTCCTTTGTATACATACGACTGGCTTGTCACTCATTTAGTATAGTTACTTAGACTGTCGTTAACAATTGCATTCACCAGAACCGCCTGTTCTACAGAATCGTGACTACGTTACCCTGCTCAGTATTCATCCCTGACCTCTCTGTCAACATAAACCCACGAGCCTCGGTTTATCCCTTGAGAATCAACCCGGATCGTCACATCCCTGTAAAGTAAATTAATAAAAGTATTTATTTTTAATAATAATAAATAATTTATTATAGCTTATGAAATCTTTATATAAATTAAAAAAATTAATATAATTTAAAAAGTTAAATAAAAAGTTTTATTTTTAATAATTTAAATTATTAATAATTATTTAATTAAATATTAAAGAAAATATTATTTTTTTAATTGCTTTATAAATAAATAAAGTATTTATCAATACTTTTAAAAGCTTTTTTTTTCAAAGTTTTTATAGATTTTACAAAGTTAAATAAAAATCCTGGCAGGGCTTACCTAGACATAACCGATTGCTATCAGAGTCTTAGTGTTTGGACGGCCATTCGCAGAGTCATTCTGCCGGGGAGTTGTTGGTCGTCGTCGCTTCGATGTACGGGATATGTGATAGTTCGCAAATGATGCGCGCGCGCAAACGGGGTGAAGCGACCGCACAATGCCTGATCGAGATATCCGACCCTCAGGGTACTGTTAAGCTATCCCGAATCCCGCAACATCACCAGGGCTCTAAATTAGCAACCCCGCCTCGGTCGTAAGCTGTCAATATGATGAGAACTCGGCCTGGGTAGCTATTCCTAGCCACTTCATGAAGTCTGGTGCTATCGCTTCCGATTCTGGGAGGCATCAATGTCAGAAATCATTCTCCCTCGCATCGCATCAGGCAAATGAGGTTTGTTTCGCTTTGAGATCCTGCAGGCTGCTCTCCTAGCCCTACTGCACGAGGTTACTAGTTCGTCCTGATAGTCGGTTCTCAGGGCCTTTTCCTGCTGGAGTGATTGGAACATGTTGGAATTCTGCTCGCTGTCCTTCTTTGCGCGCGAGTCTTGAGCATGCGGCGGAGGGCCTCATACAGTGGCCGTGCAGGGTGGACCGAAGCAGATTCGATAGGAGTCGCGCCAATTGCTTTTTCAATGACTAGTTCGCTGTTCCGAGGCACGGCTGACCGAGTCTTGATGTGCGCGAGGTTTTGATGACTCAGACGACGTCATAAGCGGGTAGAAACATCGCTGGTGGTTGACGCTTGACGAAACAAACATCGTCAGGGCGTTTATTGGAGGCCTATTCGTAATTGAAAATTGAAAGGAGCACTGTGCGAAATGCGTTCCATGGCTCGTCAAATTCTGTACGAGCATGTACCTCGGGGAGAGGTCCTGCATGTCGATGGATACCCGACATTCTCAGCGCGACAGGGGGACGATGTGCTCAGAACATGTGTCCTCGGTGTACCAGACAATGAGAGTCACTACTGCTAGATGTAGAATCGCCCAGCTAGTAAATTATTATAAATATTTAAATAGTTAAAAGACTTTAATATTAAACAGTTAAGGAATATAAGTTAAATATAGTGGGAAAATAGTAATAATAATATCGAATTCGATATAATATTTAATAAATTTAAAGGTTATATACCCTATAAAGCTATTAATAATAAGAAGCTAATAAATCTTTTTAGCTAATAACCTAGCCCAGATCGGTTTACGGTTGGGACGGCCCTGACATCGCGTCCAGGTTCATCTTCGCCAAGGGCGCCGGGCTGAAGGCATCTCGACGAGTCAAAATCCATTAGAAACGCGGGGTTGGGCCGACGTGAATGCGAGGCACGCGATGGCGAAGTGCGAAGAATGACCTTCTTCATCATTCATTCAGTCGGACCAGACAAGAGAACCCCCCCCTTCGTTCAGCCACCAAGCAGCTAATTCTTATAGACTGACACCTTTGCTTCTCGGCCGAGCAGGACGAGTATACTTTGTATTATTGCTTCGTACACATGGCATATATGTATATACACAGATGCCCTCCACCACGACGCACGTGTGAAAAATAAAATAAAATAAAAACGTGGCATTGGCGATAGCACCAATCCACTCCTTCACCCACTCAACCGCCAGTCTCTGGTCCTTCAGCCCCAGGTTCAACTCCTTCGCCTCAAACCCACCTGCCAGGAACCCCAGCGGCCATCGTACCCTGATAATTTCAACCTCGACGTCAGACTGGAAGCCGCTGACGGCGTTTCTCTGGCCTTGTTCTTCCGACTGCTGCCTCTACGGAGTATATACGACCTAGCTACGTTGCACACAACACTAACCACGGGTTTGTTTAGAATATGGCGATTCATCCTCATCATATGGGGCTGCTTTGAGTGCTTCGCACAGTTTCGGAGTATTCATGCGCGCATGCGCCGCGACATGATTGAAGCGCGATCTTGACGGTCAGTCGCATACGAGCACGAACGAGTAACAAACAGGCAGGGCCACAGAGGTTGTTTCGTTTCGTTTCGTTTCGTTTTGTTTTGGACATCAAATGGGTTGGACCGAGATTCGCTGTGTTATGGAGTCACTCACTGCTGGGGTCCGGCGTGATCGGTATTCGGATTTTGGTCAATCATTACGGACTTGTACGCACGCATATCAACGAATATACCCTAGCTAAATATAAATGACAATATATGCTCTCTGTTCGAGAGCCTTCTGAATCTGCAGACCCAGCGAGAAAATGAACACGAAAGCTGCCTAGGAAACGGTTGCACCAGTGCGAGGACATAGCCAATCATCCATTCTGTCTTAGTCGGTGATCTGCGCATACGGGGTCTTATCGACTGCGCCCTACTTCACAATGATGCCCGCCAAGTCTCCAAACATCATAATCGAGACAATCTTATCCCTGAACCAATCCTTCCAACCTTCCTAGTTCGTCTTCTTCAATGGAGTCTTGTTGAGAGCATAGAAAAGCGGCAGGAAGACGAGGGAGAGCACCACACACAGCCCGGTGCTGTACAGTTGCCACAAGTACCAAATCAATGGGCCCAGGGCAGGCAGAACGAACCGAAAGAGGTCATTTGGCTGGTAATTATCCTCCTGGCTGATGATGTAATACTTGGCCCTCTCTTGTCCCACACCCGCGAGTGCGCTGGCGTAATTCTTCTGGCCAGACTCGGAGGGCTTCTGGACGAGTTGCAGAACAGTGACGAGCCGCACGGGAGCCTTGTAGAATGGGATGAACCATATCTCAATGGTTTGATGCATAGAGACGTATAGAAGACCCGTCTTTTGGTCAAACGCTGCAGCAAGAAGCATACATGGTCAGCACAAGGAATCTCCCTTGTTGTCCATCTCGTCACCCGTTCGACATACCTGTTGCATCAATCTTGAGGCTGGTTCGAGGGCTGAAGATGCGATACCAGCGGAAGATTCCGAGGATCAGCCATCGTGAGTCAATCTCGCCAGCAAAGGGAATGACGCCCTTGGAGAACGACGGGACTCGACAGAATGGATGCGTGAAGGATGCATTGGGGAGGAAGTACGTGTTCAACGCATCTTCCTGCTCTTGAGCTGATCCCACGCACAGGTCTTCAATGACACCGGAAATCTCACGTGCTATAATACGTATGTATAAGCCAAGAGCTTACATATGCAAGCCATGAAGAACATACCTGGATTCTCCATCTTGGCTGTTCAAGGGAGGGAAAGGGTATTGGATCAATGGAAATAGAGGAATCCCAAAAGAGCAGAGGGATAGATCAATGTCTGGTAAAACAAAACAAAAAAGTGTTGAAAGAGGTAGAAGCGCGTTCTTGGGGAGAGAGGACAAGAGAAGACAGGACATAAACAGGAACAACGTTTCGGCCCCAATTGATGAAACAGGCCCCCAAATCACATTAAAACTCAAATATATGACGCTGCGTGTTATCCCATCGCTTCCGGAGAGAGTTTCCAAACTCAATGGCCAATGACGAGTTCATCAGAGTGCGGAGCTCGTTTGCAACCTGCAGATGATGCCATATCAGCGATGAAACCTGACGTCACCATCACGAAGCTCCCCAAATCCACATACCCCTTCTGCTTCTCCCACTTCCATGTTTCTGCGGCTGAGCTCCCAACAATTTGTTGGGAGAAGAGCAAGGAGGAAAACATTATAAGATACTGACTGTCTCAGCTTAGGTTCAACAATTTCTCTACTCGGTTCTTTCATTATTCCGTTTTTTGCCTTCTGATGGTTTAGTCTATTCACCATAGCTGATAGTATCCCCATCATGGCTCAACGCTCAAGCATGGCCAATCCACTCATCAATCCATTGCTATTCCTTTACCAGCTATGGCAATGGATCATTGACAGAGCTCTCTCGCCCAATCCCCCCCATTTGGACACCCCTTTGCAACGGCCAAAGATTGCCATCATCGGTGCTGGTATCACTGGTGTCTCGGCAGCAGCCCATTGTGTTGGCCATGGATTCGACGTCGCTCTCTTCGAGGCCGGTTCCAGGGAAAACTTAGGTGGCATTTGGAGTGTAAGTTCTCTATACCATACCTATACCCATGCCCCCTCCCTCTCGACATTACAATGGTTGGCTGATACAGGTTCGCGTCCTGCAGAAAGTCAATGACACTTCCGGTCTTCAAATCCATTCCATCATGTTCCGCTTCCACCCCTCTATCAGCTGGGAAAGAGGATATCCCAATCGCAACCAAATCCTCAGCCAGATTGAGCAGCTCTGGAAGCGCTATGGCCTTCAAAAAATGACCAAATTCAACTTCAAAGTGGACGCTGTGACGCAAGATGAGGATACTAGGTGGATCATCAACAATGACCCGGCAAACGGACTCTTTGATGGCCTCATTGTCGCTGTCGGAACTTGTGGTGAACCCAAGGTCCCTCATGTCACCGGCGTGGATGAATTCAAGGGCGATATCTACCACTCAAGCGAGTTGACCGGGTAAGTGAAGCCTCAAACCTTTTCCTCTCACAATCAACCTTTTTAACAACCACAATAGCAAAGATGTCAAGGATAAGCATGTCGCCATTATTGGAGGAGGCGCCTCAGCCGTCGAGGCCCTCGAATTCGCCTCCACCAACGACGCAGCCAAAATCTCGATCCTCTCTCGATCCGACAAATGGATCATTCCCCGCAACATGGTCGTCGACGTCCTGCTCAGCTTCAACATCTTCGGACAAGAGACCATCTTCTCCTTCATCCCCGAGTTCCTCCTCCGCAAGTTCTTCTACCGCGATCTCGAGGACCTGGCGCCCACCCACGAGAAAGGCTTCTTCATGAGCACGCCCATGGTTAATTCCGACGTCATGGAAAAAATCCGCCAGGGCAAAGCAGAGTGGATCCGCGGAGACATTGAAAACTTCGTCGAAGATGGAGTCGTCGTAAACCGCCGCGCCAGAGGCGTCCCCAAAGGCGGCCCGGGCCACGAACAACTCGTCAACGCCGACGTTGTCATCATGGCCACCGGCTTCCAAAGACCTTCGCTGGCAATGCTTCCCGAGGACTGCTTCGAGGAGCCATACGGCCCTCCCAACTGGTATCTGCAGACATTCCCGCCCGCTCACCCCTCCGTCTCGGCCATTAACTCGACTTACATCGAAGCCATTGGCGTGGTGGGCAACTGGCACATCGGCGTCTACACCCGCATCCTGCTCATATTCCTCGTTGACCCACTGACCCGCCCGAGCCGCAAGTGGATGCAACGCTGGATCGGCATGACGCGATTCCTCAAGCAGTTCAGCCCCATGAAAGCCTTCGACTTCTTCACTTACCTGGAGCTGCTCTGGTGGTTCACTTTCTGCGTTGCCATCAACCCGTTCCGATGGAAGTGGGCGCTGTTTGTGTTCTTTGGCATTGGTCTAGGCATTCCCCAAACTATCATCGCGACGGAGAAGCGGTTCATTAACGGGGAGGGTTACACTCACCTGGACCAGGGGGTGAGCTTGTAAAGCTGACGAGTCCCGACTCCGATCAAATGCCAAAGTAGGGGGGAAGTAAGGGACACAAAGTGATCAACTTCCATCGCATTGGTGGTTGTTTGTACGGCTCTTATGAAGGACATGACATATTTGAGACTGGCTCTGGTTCGTTATGGAACAAAGGGTTAGGGAACACAGGGTGCGGGAAGGGTCCAAGGTTCACGAAAACGCCATGATGCCATCGGCGAAAAAAAAAGCAACCATGTTGGGTCAAAAAGTACTAGAATGTGTAGGAAGACTGAAGCTTATCATCAACCAAGCAAGCTAAATGATCTATCCAACTTCACAGACCAAAATAGTCGTCTCAGTCAAGGATGTGATAGCTATATTACAGCTCTGGACCTAAGTATATAACCCTCTACTGTCATGAATCATCTCAGTATTTCCCTACCCCCTTTGCCAGTAATGAACCAATCCAAGAAACACTCCAAGGTGCATTCATTTTTATCCTTGGTCTTGATACAGAGTAAAAACAGGTCGGCCACCTCCAGGACTCCCACATTGATGCGCCTTCGTATATTCGAAACCAGACTCCCACCGCTGGGCTGCGATAATGTTCCACTCTGCGTGTCGAGCTTAGACCTCTTCTGTGTCTACGGCTTCATATCCGCCGCGGCTTCCCCTTCTGGTGAGTCGCATCAGAGTTGGGGTCTCGTACATGACCGTATACTCCACCTTATCGCCGCCTAGCACTGCACTGCCGGTCTCTCTCTGGCCAAATACGGGCGCAGGATCACACCAGAAATCTTTGCAATTTGCGATGCAGGCTCTGCTAAACGGATTCTTCTTCTTCCGCTTATTCTTAGCCGTTGCCGCGCCACGGCCGGCGATGGTCTCAATGAAGGGATCCACGCCGAGCAGCTGACTCCACTGCTTGAAAATGCCCCCCTTGTGCTTATGACCATGACCAGCATTCGCGTCGGTTGCTGGCGTAGATATGGATGCGTGGTTGGGGTCAAGCGGTGTACCCGTTGACGTGAATGCGGTAGATAAGGAGGAACCAGTGCGGACACCAGTCATGTTTTCGTATGTAGTCATGGCTCGTGAGACTTGAACAAGCTGGGTGAACAAGAGCATAGTAACCCAGGTGAGTTGCAAGGAAGCCCAAGCTGCGAGTATTAGAGTATAAGAGTCGGCGTTGATGAGCTTGCAGAGACTGGGTCCGAAGAGAGTACAGGTCTCTGAGGCTTTAGCTGACACTTGTTCATAATCTTGGATGTGTTAGCACAAGCACGGAGACGGGAGTTGGCCGACCTAAAAGAGCGCCGCTCGACAGACAACAGTGATGTCGACTCGAGATCCCTGGATTGGGAATGCCAGCAGGGGTTTGCATGGCTTAATCCAGGACATTGATATCAATGAAACTTTCTTGTTGCAAGATGTAAGTCTATAATTTTGTTCGCCCGAAAACATCACAACGATCCAGTTAACTCATAGAGATAGCCAGGACCTCAAAATACTTGAAATATTCTCTTCGCCCAGCCATATGCGTACATGTGCGGCCCTTGTGTAAATAGAACCCATGAGCTTGACGTGCTCAACCACTATCACCGCAGATGCACCATCCACCACATCCCCCACAACCGACACAGAGGCTAAAGGCAAAACTCCAGCTCCGGGCTTCGGGACTACGGAATACTAGACTACTCGTAGACGCCTCTGTCATTCTGAAGAGATTTGTGCACCGACTTCACAAATGCCTCAATATCCCGGTTCGTGGTTTCTATTACTACGACATCGGAGGGACAGGATGAGTAGATGTTCTGTTTTGGGGCATTCTACTGATGTACTTCGGTTTGGGGGTAAGGATGAGCGCATTGAGGCTTTGAAGGGGCTAGTCAAAGAGGCGGAGGCCACGAACAACAGTGAACTTGAACAAGTATTGAAGGAGGGATCCCATATGCTAGTGTTGATCTGGCGGCTGCAGCCCCTGTCGTATACACCATTAGGGCCAGAGCAGGTGGTGATAGCGTTTTCCAGAGCGTTCTGGTCCTTCCAGCCGTTGAGGAAGTCACCATGCAGACTGTAGCCGGTCGGGTCGCCAGTAGCGTAGACCAGGCGGTTGAAATCCTTGATTGAGCCGGTGCCGTAGAAGAACTCGTAGAAGACGGAGACAATAGCCTTGGGGTGCGACTGTGGGCACACACCAGTGTTGTAGTCGCCAATAGTTGGGAAAGCGATCTTTTGATAGGTGTCAGCCAATGCAAGTGTTAAATAGGCAAGTGGATTGTGCGAGGCAAACATACGTGGGATTTGTGGTTGGGGCTGTCAAGGTTTTGACCATCCCAACAGGACTGGAAAAAGGTCTCTGAACGAAGACGTTGGCATTGTTGAGTTGGGAAACCATTGGAATCAGGAACAGGGTTTAGGCCAAGGCAGCGGCAACACACACTGCAATTGGTACAGAATATGTAGCATTCTATTGGCTTTGAAACAAACTGCAACGGCACGAGGCTCGCGAAAATAGGGTGACTAGGGCTGAAAGCAATTGGTATTTCTGCCCATTGCACTGCTGCTCCCGTTCTTATGCGCTTGGCAACGGCGGAAAGATACTGGGGTCGACGGTGTCCTGTCCTGCAACGGGGTACATATCCACCAACCTCTCAACCATATTTCTGATCTCTTGCATTCTCTCCTTACACCTGGAAGCCAAGTTAGACGCTGGCTAGTAGTGGGTCAAGGCTACTTACTCTTTCTTAAACTCCCATAACTCGCCAATCCTAATTGGGAAGATCATCAGGCGGATGGGTACGAGACAAACGTGGTGGGATAACTTACGATCGATTGATGCTGTCTATGCTTTTTCCGTCAATGACAGTGCTGCTACATGCGTCTAACAATATTTTATTATGACCTACTCCGCGGCAATGTGCCCGATCATTTGATGGATCTTGGCTATCTCATTAAGCCCGTCATCATCAGCAGCCCTGCACGCAATTAGTCACTGCAGCACGAAGGGGAGTGTAGGTATTACATCCTATTGGTTTTGGTGATTGTTGGCAGCCTTGAGTCCTGTTCAGCCGCAGTTCAAGGATGGTGTTGCCGGCGATTGTTATCCAGGTCGCCGGTGACGCGGCAGGACTAAATGGCACGGTGTATGACTCGCCAGCCTGAACAAAATTAATTGTGAGTCCTGTCAAATCTAGAATAGGCTGATATCCAGCAAGGCCATTTGTCAAGAGTATGAGAACTCAGAGCAGCACCTGCGATCCCTCGTGGATTTAAGAAACAAGGAGATCAACCACCTAAAGTAGCAGGTACAGGAAGCCGATCGCCGATTGAAGGACGAAGCTTCTTACCTCTGCATGCAACAAGACCTGATCATTTCTCTAAGAGGCGATCTGGCTAATTATGAAGAGGCAGCAGCAGAGATTGGCCGGGTCGAGGGTAGGAACCAAACACCCCGGCTTCGACCCAATCAATAATTAGATGATACAGAACCTCCCGAGTTTGCTCTTTTATCGGTGTTGTCAGATACATATTCTACCAACGCTTTGCAGGCGACGAGAAGTGGAGTCAATGGGGATATGAGAAACATAGACAATCGGGATACGAAGGACGAGTACGGACAGATTTGCGACTCCTTCTTATTGTGTATGGAAGGAAGCAAGAGCTGAATAGATTATACTAAGTCGATGTGGCTACGGGAGTCTTGACTTTATCTACTTATCGTAAGATCTGCCTGACTATGTGTTTCTTTGAGTGTAGTAATTGAAGACGGCACGGAATTGTAACTCTATCTTAAAATGTGGCTTGACTAATCCGTGCCCACAGTCCAAGTCTTAGCAGTTAACAAGTATAAGTAGCAACTAACGCCTATCAATGTTCAAATTATCAAGATACTTCTTCGTCTCCCCCAAGTCGTCATCCGAGCCTATATAGAGACTCCTGCTAGGGTAATATCGATGCGAGGTGCTCTTGCTGTCGCGCATTCATCATGAGCTCCATGTCAAAAACGCGGAAGCGGTCCGCCAACCGATATGCCCGCTGCCCGTTTAGGGTAAGAATGCTCGCGAACTCGGTAATTAAAGGGGGAAACTCGATATTTGTCGAGCAAGAAACAGCATTTGTTTCCAAGTCTGGCCATTCGCTTCAAATAGCCATGTTAAGCAACACAACATAATAGACTTGGCTTGTAATGTGGTTGCGTATGGTGGGAATCGTGTGGAGTGGAAGGCGATAAAACCTTATAAAAGTTTGTTCGTGAGTAGGCCCGCCGAATGAAAGAAAGAAAAGAAAAAAACAGTTGTGGATACCGCAGCTTCTTATAGAAAGTGCTAATAATTATATACAGTGAATGGCCATAAATACTTTGTTGGAGATTTTGTTTACGTTAGAAATGGAGTGTCAACAATTGAGCGACATCAAACAGTAACTGCTAGACAGGACACGCCTCCTGCTATCCGACTTGTCTGCTGGGTTGCTCGTATCGCGGAAATCAGAGCATCAGATAGGCATCATGTCCATGTTCTGGGGTTCTGGATGTATTGGCCGGATGAGCTACTCCGCGGCACAATTGGTGGGGGGGAAGGGAGATGGTCATCGAGAACATTATCACAAACACGAACTCATAGCGTCCAACCACTGTAAGTTCCCTACCTCTATACTTATCCGTCTCTTTCGTTGATTAATGACCGAGTGTTAGTGGATGTAGTCGATGCTATTAGCGTCATTGGCCATGTTCTTGTCGATCAAAGGACAGAATTGAGTGAAGAGTGCAACAGTGGCTTGTTCTGGCGACGCGCGCTCAATTGTCGAACGTCAAAGTTTTTGTCTCACTGAAGCAAAAGATGAGTGCACGACTGAGACAACAGATTTGGGGAAGGACGTATCTGTATATTAGGCAGTTATCATGTTGCTCAACCTACGCGGGGCAGGGTCAATATTAACTTAACACTGTATAAGGCCTGCTTGACTGACCATTGAATGCTGTTCCTTCGCTATACTTCTAAGCTATATCCGGTGTTACAAACGCTCAAATAGCTTATGGAGAACAGTAGGAGGAGCTGAAAACAGAGATTTGTTAGATACTGCAAACTGGTGAAGAGACTGTCCGCTAGGAGAGCATGTTATATGTATCACCCGTCTATCTAGTGTGGAAGGGAAGGAGCCCTGTGGTTTGCTCATCTGTCTTGGTGTATTCTGACTTAAACACCCGCAATTCTGATTGTAGCCATGGAGGCTGATTAAATAATTGCCATTGTTGATGCGGTTGCAATTGCAGCTGCACTATCAAGCTTTGCTGTGGCTGCCCGAACTTGGTGCTGTGATCCTGCCGAGTCACTTGTATGGGATTATAGTATACCGGCGATTGGCTTATGCCAGCTGGATCAGTCGAGTCAGAAAAGTCAATTAGATCTGGCTCGGGGTCTTTGTTCACACAGGGCTTCAAGGATGACTTGGGGACGTCGGGGCTCATCGCCTCGGCTGACTTGGATAAAACACTGCTGGAACCCGTCACCTTCTCTGTCAGATACCGTCTTCGACGGGTCTCAAAGTCGGACTCCATAAGGTAGTTCTCTAACAGGCGTCCAAGATTCACGGGGACGCGCTCAAGCGTCGGCATCTCGACACCGGTGTAGTACTCGTACAATCGCGCAATGTAGAGATACCGTATGATGCACTCTGTCTGCCCCACGAACGTGTTGTAGATGTCCACAGCTCTTTGAGCGTTTGGCTTTGACAATTCAAAGAAGTGCTCTGCGATAGAGAGCAGGTGAGACGATAGGTGTGTGAGGGAAGGCTGGGGAGTGTTACGCACCTAGGATGTGAATGAGTCTCTGGTTAAGAGCTTGGAATAACTCGAGGAGGTCCAAGACAAGCAGTCGGAATACGGCAATCGAAATCTCGTTACCAGGGTCTGTCTCCAGGATCTGAAGCGGTGGAAGTGTCAGTAACGATGGTTGGCAGTGGGGCTTCAATAGCGCATCTCACGTTGCACTCAACCAGCGCGGAGAGCTGTTCCTGGACCAACTCTCTTCCCTCAAAAAGCCTTTTATTAATGGAAGCATTCTCGAGCCTCAATTCGGGCTCACGCACCCAATCGATTCCCGTGTCGCAGTACGACAGTGTGCGTTGGGCCAGATAGTTGGCATAACGCTGAATGATTGCGCCATACGGTTGAGCTATTGCTTACTCGTGTTTAGCGGTCTTATTACTTTGCCAATGTAATTGAGGGGGATATACTGGTCAAGAAGTGACACGGGCACAGTACTTTCACGTGTGTGGAGAGAAATGATACTGTCACGCCGGGCGAGCCCTCCCGGATCATGAGGTGAACCTCCATCAGCCTTCTCAGGATAACGGTCCATTTCGGGTCACTTAGGCGGCATGTCAAGGTGCGGAATACTTTGCCGATTCCCGTATCACTAGCATGGGTAGCAATGAGAATGCGCTTGATGTATGCTGCCTCGGGTGGCTCGTTCTATCGCGATGTTTATGGTTACCCAGTTGAGAAGCGGACACTGGTTAGATATCCTGCACGAACCTTGTTTCTGATTGGCTTTTCTAGAGAGCTCAGCATGATGCGGGCTTAAGCGCGGGAATTGGCAGCTCTGGGCGAAGAGGCCAGACTGTCTCGACAGAAAAGACGCCGAGGGAGCACCTTTTATGGCATCGCAACAATAACAAATTACATACTCCTGTGAAGATACCCGAATCATTAGACTTTGGATGGGCAGATACTGGACGGTGGCCAAGAGCGGACATGCTGAGAAACCATGGATCGGCATGGCTGCATGATGCGATTTTGGCTTTGCCTGTCTAGCTTATAATATCTTTAAATCCCATAAAATGCCAGTAAAAAGGCTATCTTTATATAGGAATAAGATATCTTTTATTATCCTATATAAAGGCTTAATATAATTAAATATTTATAAGTACTCCTTTAAAATAACTTTAAGTCTATTTTTATCTATATTACTATATTTACTTTACGCGATATTTTTATAACCTCTTATATACTACCGCAATAATATACTTTTTTTAAGCGGCTAACCTAATATTCTCAATAATACTTAACTATAGTAAATATATAGCCAGATAAAGATATAAAAAATACTTTAAGATTATAATAATATATATATAAAATGCCGAAAAGGACTTTAATTGCTATAAACTCTATAATACTTATTTAATACTAAGCCCTACTAAAACCTATACCTTTTTCCTTAGCTAAGTCTAAATTAATAAATATTCCTTTAAAGCTATCAATTTTCTTTAAGTTAATAATAATAATATTATTTTCCGAGATATTACAGTATAGCATCTTCCCGTCTAGGTATAATAACCGATACACTTTAATAGCGTTATAAAGGCATTTAAAAAGCTTAGTAATAAACTTAAACTAGCTAATAGATTATCCTATAGGAAATATAGTTAAAATATATAAAATGCAGTTATTATATAGCATGTTTGTTTTATTAGATAAAGCTAATACCTTGCAGTTTTTAAATAAAGTAATAGACTTTATTCTCTCTTTATTTTAGCTTAAATAGCAGGCTATTTAACTAAAACCTTTTAAAGATATACCTTATTTTATTTATAGACTTCTATTTTTTAAATATATTACTAGTAATATTAAAACTAGGAAATTAACTAAAAAAGTAATTTAATAGGGGTTATAATTATAAAGATATATTAACACTGTATAGTATAGTATAAAACTTATATAAAGTTGAAAAGATAAAACCTTTATATAGTTTACTTATATTAATAACTATATTATATTCTTTAATAATTATATCTAATCCTAGCTTTTTATCGCTTATTATTAAATAACTATATATTACCTAAATAAACTTCTCAGGCTCTTAATAAATATTGAATATAGCTCTACTATATAATCTAAAATAATCAAAAACCTATATCTCTATCTCAGTTCCAGTTAAAGAGAAGGCATAAACGAATAGGCGAGTAGGCTGGCCTGCGAACACGTTTCGTACAGCGCTGGGTCTAACAGAATCCCCTAAGAGACTATCAATAAGTGAATTAATTCAATTCCAGAGAGGTTTAAAAGGGTATTGAAACTGGATAGAAAGATAGCTGGCTATTAGCTTTCTAGATAAATAGAAAATTGCAGTTTGGTCTGCTATGTTGTGTGGTAGTTATGATATTATAAGTGGACCCACTTTTCACTGTTTTTATGTCCCCCGGTTGGGACTACTGATGACAGCTATGACCGAGGTGGCAACTGGAAGCAGAAAGAAGAACAGATGTGAGCTTTTAAAGTAAAGGGATGGTAGTCCTACTGCTTTAGTCAGTACCCCCCCTGCGCTGTCCTTGGGCCAATACCAGGCCAACATCATTCATGGTCCTTCAACTTCATGGAATAGTGTACCTGTAGGCTTCTAAGAGAGTGCCCTGGAAAGGTGTCACGGAACCGCTGATGAATCTCCACCCGCGCAAGGTTCCTATGCCCCGCCCTCAACTTAATGAGTAGATCGTCCTCTGCGGGTGTAAATCTGGCCCTCGTACCTGGAATCCGTCTTGCCTGGCACTACTCGTTCTTGAGGTTATCATACGACGCGTAGTGCTTGTGACAGTGCTTCCTTGGTTATGCCTTGTGTAGAATGGCCATTCAAACTGCGGCTGGAACGTCGCTACGCCGGCCAGGTTAGCAATGGCCACCGGGCAACTCGACGCAAATTAACCGCGGGGACGGATAGCACCTGCATAAAACCGCTAACCCACCACACCCACCACCTCGTACCAGGTGCCTGTCTGAGTATGGAGACGAGCCACACAACGCAATTCTGAGGATACCAACGAGGTGGCAGGGGTAAGAAGTTATAGTGGGTTTGATACTAATAGGGCTCGAGGTCTGAACGGTGGCCACCCCGACAGGTCTTCCGTTTAAAACGTGCGCGTACTTACTATACCCCCTCCCCTTGGAGCAGTGCAACAATGCCTTTATTTCTTTTGATTGAGTCGCCAATCAGCGCGTCTACCACGGCGGTACGGTTAGTCCAACTCTGGATGACGAAGCTAGAGTACAGAGTACACAGCAAGCAACGAAAGAGTACTTCCTACTCCCTCCGTTTCTGGTAGATGGAGATTTCCCTTGCACCAAGTAGGGGCTTCCTGTGTGTGCTTGCATGTATATTGTACTGAACACGTGCACCTACATGGGACCACCTGCTTGCAGGTTCGTCGTCAATCTCTCTTTGCCTGCATGGCCTTTCCTTGCTCAATCCACTTCTCACCCTGGATACCGTCCCTCAAGTCTTCAATCTCCAATGCTGCCTGGGTCCCGTTCACCTTCAGCGTTGCTTCGAACAGACGTTCGTACGGCTTAGCCTTAGCCGCCTTCTTAATCGCAGCTGTCTTGAACGGCCGTCCTCGTCTACGCTTTCGTGAGGCCTGGCTATTGGGAACAGCTGTAGATGTTTCCTCGTTGTCTTCCTCCACCACTGTCCAGCCTTGGATGTCGTTCAGAGAAAGTGTAGAGCCCATTACCTGATCGCCTTCTTTCTCCTTCATCAAAAGTTGCTTGTGTATGTGTGAGGTAACTCTCCCCAGTCGCCTATTAACTCTCACCAGGACGTCGTCGCACAGACAATTGTAGTGCATCGGCATCCTGCAGTTCGTACAACGGACGAACTTGTCGGGATTCACAGGGGTCAAGCATCTGCAGACCATACCAACAGACTGGCTAACAAAGTCAGCTGCCATCAGAGAACTATCGGGAGAAACAGGCCCAACGCACTGATAGCTGTGAAATCAGACAATTAAAGGCCTCCCGCCAGTACAGACCATCTGGTATATGCTCGGATTCCTTCCATTGTGCAATGTTCACGTGCTCGACAATACTAAGAACATTGATAACATCCACTGGCGTAGATTAGAGAACAGCGCATTGTGTTATATTGACCAAGTGGCTTACCATGATTTGAGGCGATCAACTCATGCGTACCATGATACCGCTGACGTCCATCAGGTAAGTCGTCCGGCGTGTACATCCAGCAGACAGCGGCATAAACCCTATTCTTATCAGCAGCGCGGATTTCCACGATCCGTGCTACCCAGTGCATATTGGACTCCACGTTCGCCACGTGGACAAACTCCTCAGCCCAGTATTTGACTTCGTTCACTACAAACATCTCGTTAGATGTGCTGAAACAGACCCCTCACTGACTCTATGAGAACCGTCGTAACCCACAAACGAAGTTCCTATAAGCCGTCATGTCTAACCATGACTTCTCAGGATCCACGGTGTACCGAATCTTCATCGAGCCATTCCTCTTGAACTTGCCGGCTGGGCTGAAGAGGGCCACCCCCCGCGCCGAATCCGGTACCATCGTCACCCTGAAAGGGCAATCGGCATAATCTTTGTCTGCATTGGCGTCGGGGCGCTTTTCTGATTCTGAGCTCATTACGAAGTACTGATGTGGTGGATCGCTCCCGCCGTTGAGTTCGCGCCCTGCAAATATAGCACAGCCTTGCCACCTGGATATTGTTCAAGGGCGTCCAGTTGAGAGAGGCGCGCAAGTTCTCTCAACAGCTTCTCCCGCACTGTTGTGCAGAAAATTCGTGTAGTTCTTTTCTCAGTTGGATACTGTTCTCGATTCGTGTCTATAATACTCAAAGACCGCGTTGCACCACCACAGCAGCATTTAGCGTGGCTGTTTGACTCCACCTTGGCTACTCCGTACATGCACCTAGGTACCTTATCACCCCAGCGAATCGTTGTCTTGCCAGCCCTAGACATTCTTTTTTTTTGTTACTATTTACGACCTCTCTGTACTAGATACAACAGCCTCGTCTGGGCAACAGGTCGGTAGGAGCCAGGGTTCTAGATACTGTATAGTAGAAGGCAGCCGTCGCCAGTTGCACAGTTCTGGTCTACAGCCGACCTAACCCACACTCATCACCCTGTGGCACGAACAGCAGGCAACGCTTCAGTTGCCGAAGATAGGACGCTGACCACTAAGAAACGCATCTGTATACTGGCTCAAGTTGCCCTTTCAGCTCAGCCGCCGGGCGTTAACAAATTGCATTGTATCGATAAACAACAAGGCCTTTGCCATCCGCGGGTGCCCATCCTTTGCCAACAGATCCAACGCCTCATCTACCGCCGTGAACCACCAAGGTTTAACACCTCCAGCATTGCCTTTGCACACATCTCGATAAACTCTTCGTACTTCATTTCTCCTGCAGTCGTATACTTGAGTCTCAGAACGCTTTCTATCATGCGCCGCAGCCCGCCTCGCCCATCGCGTGATGTGATCTCCCTCTTCTCTCCATCTCGCACGTTATAGAGTATAATACGAGGTAACCCCCCAGATTGTGGGCCCAATAAGTAGGCATATGTGCATGCCTGTACGATATGCTCGTTGGAAAGTTGCGAGACAAACTTGATCTCCCAGATAGACCCAACGCTTCCATTATTGTTGCAGTCTGAAGTGGTGGGATTCGTGATGATGTCGGCTCGACCTTCAAGTCGGGTTTTCTGATTACCAATACTAAATTCTTGCTCAGCTTCAACCTCAAACCTAAGGCATCCGGCTAAATCTCCCAGTTCCCCTTGGAGTCGACGCCGGGCAAGACCAAGGTCTCCAGGCTTGATCCAGTCGAATTTATGGTTTTCCATCTGGATAACGCGCGGCATATAGCCCGAGAGGGAAGCCTCATATTCACACGCGCGTCGACAAAGCCAAGAGATATACGGCTGCGGACAGACTGGAGATGTTACGTTAATGATACTTTGGTCGAGACCGAGCGTGTTTAGCGTTCCAGCGACATCATGCTCAAAGGCTGCGACAACGATGAGGCCATTTATATCGCTCACAGCTTCATGGAACCCCCTTTTTAGGTCCGAAGACACGACATTCCGCATGTCAATGTGCTCCTTCTCGGGTCGAGGTGGTGAGAGCTGTCGGATACACAGGTCACGCTTAACGATTTCATCGAGATATTCGTCCCGTATATGCCGGGTCATATCTCGGACGCCATTTGAAGACGGCAGAGTAAGTCCAAGTTCCAAAAGCCGGCCCGGTGCGTTGGGCGGTGCAATTTTTGCTTGCTTCCTTGTTATATTAACAACCTCGGCTGTTTCGTACAGAGCTTCCACAGATACAAAGGGCATGAGCTTCTTCTCCTCATCGTGGACCAAGACAAGCTGTTTCGCGGCACGCGTTAGAGCCACAAAAACCTCGTTAGGGCAGCTGTCGTCCGGAAGATCGCGACCAAAATACCTGAAAAAAGAGGAGTCCATACCGAAGAGAATGATCAAATCACGCTCACTGCCTTTGAACTGGTGGATAGTAGAGACACACATCTTTCCATCGATCACCTTGTCATCCAGAGGGGCTTCGTCATCGATTGATACAGCGATTGGCACGTGGTATTTCTTGGACAATATATTGGCCAACGTTTGTAATGGTCCCTTTTTGCGTATGGACGGCGCTATAATTGCGCTATTCTTGGCTCCGTGGTGCTCGATCAGGGTTGATAGCCTCTTGGCCAACGCATAGCTGTCATAAGGGTGGCATCTTAAGACGATGGGTTTGGGGCCGGGTTTTGAGCTAGTGATGTACGATTTGCCACCGAGAAAGACATGGTTGATGAACCGAACTGTCTGATCCGATAGTCGAAAGCTTTGGCTCAACGGAACCTTGACGAAGGGGTAGGGGCTAATAGAAGCTAGTAACTCAGAGGCTAGAGTAAGGTAGCGGTGATCGGCACCACGGAATCGATAGATAGATTGACGCTCGTCACCAAGCACGACGAGCCGGGCAGGCTGACTGCCTGTCTTCCGCTCGTTGGCTAGGATGAAGCAATTAGTTAGCCAGAAGAGGAGTCCGGTACAATCCTGAAACTCGTCTAACACAATGATATCAAAAGGCGCAGAACTCCATTGGGGAAACTTATTGCAACTAAAGACCTTTCTTCTCTGCTCCGATAGTATAGCGTCGTTGCACACAAGTACCTTGAAAAGCGAGCTGGCCATCGCGTGAAAAGTGAAAACATCACAGTTAGAATAAGTATGAAGCCGGCGATAGGTCTCAAGTTGGAGTTTCTTCGAGTAGGTGAGTATAGCAACTCTCTTGTTTGGGTAGGCGGCCACAATAGCCTCTGCTATAGCCGTTTTTTCCCGAACCTGGTCGCGCCGACACCACAACATTCTGCACAGCGCAGAGTTTTACGACCTTCCATTGTTCATAAGATGGGGTAAATGAAGGTTTCTCTCTCCGCTGTCGAAGCAAGCCACGACTGTGTGTGAAGAAGCGGGGAGAGCAGCGAAGGCAAGAGACCTGGAATTGATGCATTGTCAATATTATCAATGCTAGCGCGAACATCACCTAGTCTCGTCGCTTCCATTACGGGTGTTTTCGTTACTTACCAGTAGCTTGACAGTATGTGGTCGTGCTCGTACTCGTGTGACGGGGCGCCGAGTCAAGAATGACTGGGCAATCATTTTAACTCCAACCCGTGGTTATAAACAAGTACAGTACGATAATGGCTTGTAATGCACATGTACAGAGGGATTATTGAACTCGATGGCTACATTCAGAGCTGGAAACGTAACCAAGTGTTGACAAAGGTTAGATGCCACTACTTAGCGAATGTGAAGAACTATATTCTGTAAAGACGTTAGAATACGTTGTTTTTCTCTACGGGCGCGAAAGTGAGGTACTGAGGGCAAATTTTGTATATCTATGAGGTCATTTCAATCACATCTATTGATTTGTTGGGAGCCAATAGATTCGGGGTATGTAACTACCGATGACGCGTTATCGCAAACCGCCAGTGTTTGCGACGTGCTGACTGCTTCCGTAGAGTGCCAGATAGAGACCATAAAATTGCTATATGTGTGACTAAACAAATCATGGACAGACATCTAGGAGTTGCCAGTGACCGCCTAGTCACAGTTACCAGTCACTTCAAAGGTAAGGACTGTGCAGGTATCCAGCTAACTGGCTAAGTCGGACCACCCGTTTTCCCGCCACCCCTAGTTTCCCGCCACCCTTTCCCACCAAAATACTAGTATTTCGAAATTCTATAACTAAATATAGAAAATAGCTTCAAGAGTAAATAATATATACCATATGAAATATTTATATCTTAAAATAACCCTAGGTTAATTTTATAAGTCTAATATAATTGTAATAATTTAAGATAGAATTTATAATATCAAGGTTTAAAAGTGTTAGTGTTTATAAGGGATATACTATAAAAACACTAACAAAATTAAAATATTTCTCTATAATTCTATAATATAGATATATATTTATAAAGTTAATAAATATAAATATCTTATATATAAGATTCTATTAATTTTACACTTTTTAATAAAAGGTATCATATAAACTATATATTTTATATATTATTGAATATTATATATATAATAATACATATACATTAAAAAAGCTATCTATATATAATTTAAAATAAAAATTAATATACAATATAAAATATATATAATATACTAGATTTTATAATATATATAATTATATAGTAAATATTTTCTTTAGTTTTATATTCAATATATTAAAGTTTTTACAATAAATACTATACTGCAAGGATTACAAATGTTAGTGTAGTACAAGACCCATTTACTTACTTTTAATTGGCTAAAAAAACAAAGTCACAGTACTTTCAAATACTAGTATTTTACTAATAAAGTTAAGTCTTAAATACAATTTAATAATTATAAAGATTATTATTATAATTAATAATATATTATAATTATGATAATATAAATATTATAAATTTAATAAAATCATAACATTTAAATTAATTAAATTATTATTTAATATTATTTATAGGAAATTATAATTAGTTTAAGAAAAAGTCACTTTCTATAGTATTTTATATAGAAAAATACTTGTATATTATCGGCCAATCAAAATGCTAGTTTAAGTCTTGTACCGCATTAACTTCTCTGATCTTTGCAGTATGTATAGTTTGGATAAAACTCTTAATAGTTTTAATCCATACAATTCAAATAAATCTAGAGAATTATATAATTACTATAGTTAAGTAATATATTTATATTTGCTTTTTGTATTATATTATAATCTAACTATATATCATTTACTCTTGAAGCTATTTTCTATATTTAGTTATAGAATTTCGAAATACTAGTATTTTGGTGGGAAAGGGTGGCGGGAAACTAGGGGTGGCGGGAAAACGGGTGGTCCGACTTACCCCGGGAGTCATGCAAAAACAGAGCTATCCCCGCGCTTGTTGCCAGTAACTAGGTCTAGCGCTCTGAGTCAACAGTGGGGAAGTTTTTAATCAACTCAATGTATGGAGTATGGAGTACAATGAAGATAGGAGCCTTTGCCATAATTTCAATTCGGAATGGCTAGTTTATGTATTTAAAAAGAAAGCAGCATATAAATGAAGGCGGTGACTCCGCCGCGGGAGGATGAGGAAGGTGTTACTCCAGGGGTTTACAAAGATTCTTACGCTGAGAGGAATTGTCGGATGCTATTTGTTACCGCCAATGTCATCAGGACCCAATGCAAGTTACTGGGAACTTAATTCAAAGGTATATTATGCCCCTAGTATGTACCTGTATTAGCGGGCATGCGCAAGTTACTGGTAATGCCCGCCGCCACCCTTAATATTAATTCCCACCTGTTCTAAGGGGTGGTTACCAGTAGCGGCTACCAGTTACTCATTAAATATGGTTGCTGGGAACTCACCCTTGTAGAATACTAGTACATAGCTAAACAGTCAAATGGAGGAAATGCTTAGGCCTAAATACATAGCTGTTAACTCAAACTGGTCAGCTAGAGAGGTATTCTTAAGTACCTACAAGTATTTCGGACAATGCAATCTAAAAAATCTTCAATACCTACCTAGCCTCTTTCAACAGTATATATAATTGAAGAGAAAGCCGTTTATGCTCATACACTGCATTAAGATCCTGAGAAGTATATAGAGCCAGTGGCAAACGTGAATTATGGATAGTCAAGACAGTGTCGAGGTGGTAGGCAAGTAGGCCTGCGGAGATTAATCACGTGCCTATCTTAGTAAGTCAGTGACAAGCGTTCACCTTGAACGCCAGGTTTTGAATCTTATATCGTCGTTATAAAAAAACGTACACTTTATGGTAACCTGCGTCATGTCCCAACCATCTGAAGAAGAGTACAACGTTATCGAACAGAATCCTCTTGGCGACTCGCTCAGCGCCGTTCGCGAAGCATTATGCGAGGCGGAACCAACTACTCCCTGTGAAAGTTCTCAACCAGATGACAGCGCACATGGACCTGAACGACCAAGACTCTTTGCGGCAGCGGTAGGCAAATTGTTCTCCATCTTGTCCGCATCTGACGTATCTCTGTCGCTTGCCTCGAGAACCGGGAAGGATGCTCTTGTGTCTGATTTAACAGCAGTTCGCCTACGCGTACAGAAAGGTGATTTCGAGTACAAGCACTTTCGCCCGTTATCGCAGCTTGTGATCAAGCAGGCGTCCGATGTCGATATTTGGGCTGCCGTCATTGCCCTTATCCAAGAGATCTCCCACTCCACTCCACCGCCGAGCCTTCCACCATCGTTTGAAACTCCCGTCACTCATTCATCCGCTTCGCAGCAAGGGTCGGAACAGACGCGACGGAAAATCGAACCTCGCGTTTTCGAAGAGATTCGTCATTGCACACACCGCGCGGTGGGAGGATTCCACAAAAAGTATTTCCAAGGCAACAAATGGAACAGACGAGCGAAACAGATCTGGCAGCGTGCCAAAACTCACTACAGCGATAGCGATAAGAGGTGGACACAACTCCCCGACGCGCCCACCGAGGACGAAGTATGCGGCTGGTTGCTCAATTTGCAGCAAGAACTGTTGGAAAATGAACGAGCCGCTTACTTCAGGAGCGCCGCGGACAACCAGGTTGGGGCCGAGCCGCGACGACAGCTGGACCTTTTTGTGAAAATAAAAAGAGATGAGGCAGGTGCCGCGAGGCACGACTGGAGACACGTGATGGTCGTCGGCGAGCTCAAGAAATCCGATCAGAAAAACAAAGCGCTCTGGCTTCAGATTGGCAGCGCTGTACGAAACGTGTTCGCAGGCCAGCCTACTCGCCTATTCGTTCATGCCTTCTCTCTGACCGGAACCGAGATGGAGACATGGATTTTTGATCGTTCTGGACCATACAGTGGAGCCACGTTTGATGTCCATCGAGAGCCCGAGAAGTTCATCCAAGTGATGTGCGGTTATTTGATGATGAGCGACGAAGAGCTAGGTTTGGATACAATCACGAAAGAATATGGCAACAAGCTATTTGTCACCATGCCTGTCGAAACTCACGGGAAGAACAGGAAGCAGGAACTTGAACTTGACCCCAATCCGATCGCCCATCAGCGAGCCATTGTGTGTCGCGGCACATCTTGCTTTCTTGCCAAGGCCACGAGCGCAACAGAGTATGACAGGGTCGTGAAGTTCTCCTGGACTTCTAGTATGCGACCACCCGAGGCAGACCTTCTCAATAAGGCAAACGAACGCGGCGTGAAGGGTCTCGCGAAAGTGGTTGGCTACCATGAAGCAGTCACTAGCATAAGCAAGCTGCGTGAGGGTCTCGTCTTTTCGACTCCATACAAGTTTCGTGGCGTGCCGTGCAGCGCCAACACATCCTCACAATCACAACCCCTGTCGAGTCACTCCTTCAGCCAGTTTCCTGGTCTCAGCATTGCCAGCAATGCGTCTAGGAAGCGGAAGTCTATAGATGGGACAAGCCATATCTCTAAGAGGTCTCGGTCGAATAGCCCGCTACCTGAGCCAGAACGAGGAGAGAATGAGGTCTGTTACTCCGTCCAAGAACCGCAGGGTACCAGCCTTGTCCAGCAAGACCAAGACCAAGTGCCATACGACAACCGCATCTTGCGCGTTCTGGCTATATCTCCTGCAGGACGATCTATCAGCCAGTTTAGGTCTGTTACCGAGCTTCTCGAATGCCTTTGTGACGCCATCAAAGTGCATCGGTCATTATACCTGGACGGGAAGATACTGCACCGTGACATCTCGGAAAACAACATCATCATCACCGACCCGAGGAAAGCCAACGGCTTCAAAGGAATGCTCATCGATTTAGACTTGGCCAAGGAAGAAGGCACGGGTCCTAGTGGTGCCCGGCATCGAACAGGTACCATGGAGTTTATGGCGATTGAAGTCCTTCTCGGCATTTCGCATACGTATCGTCACGATCTTGAGGCATTCTTCTACGTCCTCATCTGGCTATGCGCCCGCCGCGGTTGGGCATTGTCGAGAACATCAGGTCGGCCGCCTAAGAAAAGCATGTTATCGCGGTGGTATACAGGAGGTTACGAAGACATCGCGCAAAGCAAGCGTGGTGATATGGACAAAAATGGACTCGAAGTTATCCTGAGGGAGTGCCCACAGATGTTTGACTGTGTCAAGCCTTTGTGCAGGATAATAAGAGATGTCCTGTTCCCGCATAAGGATGGCCTTTTCACCGGCACTCCACAGGATTCGAAGATGTTGTACGATCCAATCATCAAAGCATTTGATGATGCTTTGGCTGAGATTAGGTAGAGGATTGAGTCTCGCAGAATAGCCCGACTTATATGTCCATCTAATCCTCAAGGAGTTTGGCTTTCCCATTGGTGTCCGTTTTTTTTCGATAACTAATCAAGGTGAAGGTCTTCACCGCATGGCGCGTGGTGTAGGTTAGGAGGCAAATGTATTGGTGCGGGGCGACTACGATTGATAATGTCATTATAGCAGCCCAGCGACAAAGGGCCAAATATCACCGTGCACACGCATCGGTGGCGCCACAGATGCGTTCAACATGGTAGTCAACCGACCGACAGCCTGATTGTCGTGATGCTGGCGCAATTGGAGAAGTTGCGCCAGCCGTTAAGGTGGGATACCCTGAAAGATTGATTCTTTGCTACCAGGAGAAAAGTCTGAAGTATAGATGGTTGGTGGGGTAACTGTAGACCAGTCGTTACGCGCGTGCATCATAAGTACTCACGGAGTGCATAGCGTGCCTTCGACTGTATTGAATTATAAGAGAATTCCGAAAGTCTCCCGATGGGCATCTTATTACGTACCAAACATCAGCGCTTTTTGGCCGAGATTTTCTGGATAGCAGCCCTCTCATAGGTGATGTCTATAGCTATGCTTCAGATATGGTTATGTCAGACCACAAATCCTTCAAAAGTGAAGCTCCACATAATCTGCGTGGATAAGCGACCTTATAGCTATGCGACAGTTTATTAGTTATGATTATGTATGTACAGACACCTTATCAAGAAATGAAACTAGCTCAGTACGTCCCTCGCCCCGACGGAGGATTAGGATTGCTTGCGAGCCGTCCGGGCTCAATGCTGCAAAAAGGCGTGGTCCTGAGCAAGAGCGCTATACCTTGTGAGGAGGTCAGTCTCTGTCAATTCTGGCTGTCCAGAGTACTGGAAATGAGCTCCAAGGGCTTCTCCGAGAATCATGACGGCTATAGAAGAATCAGAAAAACTGGTAAACAAAAAATCTGACCATTTGTAGTTTGTACGTACGACGGCGCAACCGCTGTGGCAAATCAATGACAATCATGTCCTCATCGCCTCTATTCTCCGGCCAATGTGCGATGTCGGTATCCAAGATATCGTCGGCGTAGACACACATGAAATTGATCCTAATTCGCTCACCGTTCATGTTCCACGGTTTGTTGAACTTGTAGAGGTCCAACCTCCTATTCTCAATGTTTTCGAGTAGGGAGTAGTGCATCTGGGCAGCAATTGCCCAGCTGGTATAGCTAGCACCCCAGACCTCGTACTGCAGCCGAGCAGCGGGGGTCTGCACCATCATCTTGTCATCCCTCACCCTAAGCCATCTGTGGTGCTGATACGGGGGAACTTTGTCAAGCGGCCAGGTGAAATTGTCCGGTCCATTCCAGAAGGGGTGATGGGAGGGTTTCCATGATTTCGTGACAATATCGGGCTTTTCGATCTCCGGTAAATACGGATGAAGAGCGCCCATGTGGTAATGCAAGAAGCCCAAAGGAGGATTGTTGATAATGTTCGCAGAGACAACGAAATCGGCCGGATGGTGGATTTTTCGAGTAACAAGTTGAGGAATAGCATCATCATCAATCCACACCTTAGTTTTGATGATATCCATGTAAGTATTCCGTATAGCACTGCACTAACACAACGCATGTCTCATCGACGTAAGGTTTGTGCGATAGGTTCTGGAATACATACAATATCGTCATCAATTTTGACGTAGTATTTTCCACGTTCAAGATGTTGCCAAGCTTTGAAGTAGGTATATGTCCATAGCTGTCCGTCAGGGACAAGTTTCTTATATCGGGTGGGGTTGCTGAATATGATCTCGTCCAGGTAGCGAAGGTCTTCTACGTTATCGGTGTTGGCGATCCAGAGGACCTCATCCAACCACCCACCATTGTCGGCCATATTTCGCTATTGAAGGACACACTGGTCAGGCTGCGTATGATGCCGTAATATGCTCGTCTAACCATGACCACTTACTTCTACGTAACGGCGCATGCATGAGACTCGGTCCTTGCGGCCGTAGAATATCAATCCACTGACAGTGACATTGTTAGGCTTCACGAGCACTGTCTGGGCATGTAAAAGCTTGTTATTTGTCAGTTGGGAGTGGCGCCTGAAGTGGGTAATATTGATTAGAAACATAAGAATAAGCGCGACAGCAACTGATGTATGGATACGCCCTCGGAGGCCAAAGAAAAGTTGGGCCATGGGTGACCTCGGTTTGATAGCTTTAGTCGAGTGTCAAAACATTTACCCAGTATTTGGAGACGATAGATCTTCGTATTATTGAGTTATAGTTGAGGCGAGGGCTAATGGGCTTCTTGCTTTCACAAGTTAGGTCAGTTTTAGGGATACGATCTGTCCATTTAATCCGTTTCAGAGAGGAGTGGAAATACTTAGAAACGCTAAATGAGTCTGTTCAGCGCCAAGATTCTGAGAAATGCCTTGCAATACATGCCTGCTCCGACTCAGTTGCGCAAGGTTATTCACAGAAATCTACATGAAAGCTGTTTTGCGCTGTGTACATACGTAAATAGCAAAGCCAACAACGCTGGTTCTGGCAAGGGAAGGGGAGCATCACTTTGGGTCAGAAAGGCAGCTTTTGGCCAAGTGGGGCTGCAAAGCCACATCTAGGTTGTACACTGATGTACCGTTATAAAGTGACATAACGAGGGACAAAGAACCAATTCTGGCTCATCCATCCCTCTTCCTGACGAGGCAGCGATGTAACGGCCGGTTTAGGTTTGTTGGCGACAGTGTATATATGTACAGTATGTATGTATCAAATCGTCGCACAAATCTAATTCTTCAGATTTGAGATTCAGGATGGTTGTCCTCTCTCAGCAACTGCATTGGTCTCAGCCTTATAGCTGAATCATGCAAACCCACATAAATCGGCGGCTTATCCGCTACTATTGGTGGCGCCACGGGCAAATCTATGTATATACGGAAGCCTTCCTCCGCACTGCCTTAAGAGAACGTATATTTACACTTCGTTGTGACGCTGCTGGAGGTGCTTCAGAAAAAGATATTCTGCTCAGTTAGGTGGGCAGGCAGAGAGCGCATCATCCATAGAAACTCGTAGAAATACGTAGCAAGGCCATGTGGCCTCTTTGTCCAGTTGGAGGTGCACGCGGGTGCGCATGCGTCGGCGAGGACAAGGGCAGTTGTAAATCTGTCTGCATCACAGTTCCAGTCTCCATCATCCCAAGACGCCACGATCCAGATTATGATTATGGGACTGCTGCGCCACTGACGCCTGGTAGTTGCAGTGCTAGCCCAGTAACCCAAGGAACCGCTGCACCAAGTGCAACGCGGCTTTGCCACCCCTCCGACTCTCAAATTGGGAAAGGGAAAAGCAATATTACAGTGGGGAGCGAAATCGCCGTCCTCTTCACACTCTTTGAGATTTTCTAAGCACGGACCACAGGTACCTGCATATACTTTTATATACAAGGCAATTACTGGACAGTCGAAATTTGCATTAGAATTGCACATAAAATCCGGCTAATTATGGATTTTGCAGCACAAATCTCTACCAGAAAGTAACTCCTAAGTCCTGTTAGGTATATAGAGCCACCAGCAAACCACGTGAGTTGTAGACAGTGCTAAATCTGCCGCAAAATACGAAAATGCCCTGCCCAGGTACGTACTTTTAAAAATTACATACACGTGCTCTTTCATGTGACTTTTGCTTCAAAAAGAAAAAGACGTTCCACCCAACCGGGTTGTAAAAAAAAAAAAGAAAAGCGGGACCACAAAAGGGATATACCTCCAAAAACTGTCATATATCAATCTCAAGAATAATTTTAAAAAAATATCAGCCTAACATTTATACTATTCTTGGTATATAATTTTGAGTTTTTAATTTTGTTGTTTGGCGTTGCTATGATCGGTCCCTTGAAGTGTTATTTGCAGGGAGATGTGTTTTGCGGTCCAGCTTTTTTTGCAACCCGGTTGCCACCCAAGGGGGTGAAGGAAAAACCGACACTCCCACACCCATACACACAAGCCCGTTGGGTGGGATGTGTGTCGGTTTTTTCTTCACCGGCATGCCACCCTAGAGGAAGTTATAAATGTAACATTAAGCCGTAAGCTTGGCAAGCCCTCTACTGCCTAGACATGTGCGAGAATAGATTCTCTGATGCCAGTCGATCAGGGTGGTCCTCCGCCAATGTCTTCTCCCGTATCTCCACCACATGCTCCAGCAGTCTAACTGCCTCCTTCACTTGTCCATTGGCTTGGTATGCTCGTGCAAGGTTATGCTGTGACGCCAGTCGATCAGGGTGGTCCTCCGCCAATGTCTTCTCCCGTATCTCCACCACATGCTCCAGCAGTCTAACTGCCTCCTTTACTTGTCCATTGGCTTGGTATGCTCGTGCAAGCTCATGCTGTGACGCCAGTCGATCAGGGTGGTCTTCCGCCAATGTCTTCTCCCATATCTCCACCACATGCTCCAGCACCTTAACTGCCTCTCGAATGCGTCCATCTGCATATAGACATCGACCCACCCAGAATCCTAACTGGCTACCCTCGTCACCATCTCTCTTTCTTATTTCAAGCACTCTTATTGCATGAGGGAGATATTGTCGCCACAACTCGCGATTCTCCCATTCATCTGATGGAAATACTCTCGCAAGGTGCGAAACCACATCACGGAAAGTATAGTCCATCTCGTCTTCCTCCTTTGTCCACACACGTGTCGCCAAATGCACTAGACTATGCATATCAAAAGTCTTCCTGTCACTTCGTCTGCTCAAGAACCCATAGCCAAGAAGTGTACCGATTGCTTGCGTCAGCTGCTGTTCCGATTCTTGGGGTAATATCGATTGAGGTATGCCCCTTGGCTCAATGAATGCCATAAACAAGAGAAGCCTTGCAGCAGGCTCGTCAGTCTTGCGGATCTGTTTGAATGACACTAGCCAAGTTCTGGCCACGGCGTTTTCGGTATCCTTGTATCTAGTGTCGTCATAAAATTCGCTGGTCATCAGCTTGATCATATCTAGATCTGTGTTGCTGAAGAGTTGGAGGTACTCCGCGATGGTGGTTTCGTTCTCATTTATGTACGCTGCCGCTTGTGTGATCGCCAATGGCAGACAACTAACTGCTCTGAGGAGGGCTGTCACAGCTTGATTGTCCTCAATCAGGGCCTTATCGATGAGCGATTTTTCCAAGTAATTCGTGGCTTCTTCTAAACTCATCTCCAACACCTTGATCACAGCACTCTTAGCAACTGAAACGGCTACTTTTCGCGACCGCGTCGTAAACAGTATTAGCCCTCCGTCGCTATTCGGGAGATAGTCGTAGATACCTCTCGGATAGTCTGCAGACCCAAGAACAACATCTATATCGTCAGCGTTATCCACGATAAGAAGCCACTTTCCCGCATCTTTCGAGCTTAGATGACGTCGAACTGATTCTTTTGGATCTTCAGCATCAGTCACTTGAATCGCGCATGCCTTGATGATCCCAGTGTATGCTTGCTCAATGCTGGCCTGGCTTAGCACCGGCAGCCAAAAGACTGAGTAGCCGGGTTTATGCTCCTTTACCCAGAATGCAAGTTGTAGAACGACCTGGGTTTTGCCAATCCCTCCTAGGCCTAGCAGCGCTGCTTTCTGGCATCCCTTATCGGTGAAGAGCATTTTTTGGAGCTTCTCAAGAATGTTGGTGCGCCCTACAAAGTGAGTATTCTCTGAGAATGGAACATAGAAGCACACCCGGCCTATAATGTGTCAGTTAAAGCCATACATAATGGTATTTCTCTTTCTATACTAACTGTTCGCCGCTGCACTTAATTCAGCGACTCTAGTCTCTGTCTGCGCTTGACCATGATATGGAGGCGTCGGCAGTGGGTGAGATATAGTCGATACTGTTCCAACACAACCAGAATGCATACACTGCTTGAGAATGCGTATAATAGCCCGATAATGAGCATCATCTCTGTCGGTACATTTCACCATCTGCCTGTGGTCTGCATCGATGCTCTCCACTGTCTCCAGCGTCGGGGGTAGATCAACCTTGGACGAGAAGTCATCAACAACCTGAGGGAAGACCGCCCGTTAGTCTGGTATTCAAGGAACGATAATGATAATCGTAGCTCTGACCTTGCCATCTAAGCCTTTGATTCCTGAGATCCCACGCGCTTCTTGGAATGAATGGATCTTGAAACGGTACGCATCCGCATGAGTCTTGAATTCCTCCTGGATATTGTCAAGCACTTCGCTGTTCACCTCCAACGTCTCCACGATCTTCTTGTTTGAGTCTTGCAACACAAGACGGGTCAGATTCGATGCAGTCTTGCCCCATCCCGCATAGGTGCTTCCACGGTGCGGGGTGCCAAGGAAGACAATCAGCTTCGTCCGTGATCGACATGCCTCCGACCTTCGAATCGCCTGCCAAGCGTTAGCATTAAATACCTAAGTTGAGGACTAAAGGAAAGAGGGAGTTACACACATCTTTGACGACTATTCCGCCAAGACTATGCGCAATAAATACAACAGGTTGCTAGCATCGTTAGTTCGGCTCGACCTAGGCAGATTCCTAGGAGTGCACAGCTTGCCTCGTTATCAATCTCTCGGTCAAAATGCACAGCGAGATCGCGCCCATGTTGCGATATACTGTTCTTATTGTTCGCTTGGAAGATCCCCTCAATTACGTCTGCGTTGTATCCATAGGTCCACACTCTTGCCTCCGGAATGTCGTGTGTCAAGAACTCGTCGGGCCAGAATGGCTTGCGTGGAGAGGGGCTTGCGCCAGGGTTTTTTCTGCCCGATGTCGAAACTTGTCGTTTGCGTGTGAATAAAGACTTAAGGGATATCCCATGGTTTGCACTTGGTGTTTTCTCGGGTCCACAATCCTCGTCTATATCGTGCCCCCACGTATGCTGCGGATGGCCCCTTAAGCCGTGTACGAAGATGATGCTATGCTGCGTCAGTGGCATTCTCCCAGTCAGACACTTCGACAATCTTTAGCCGGTACGGCTCGTCCCTAGCGCCCTCTTTCCCTAGCTGTGTGAACCCGTTGCGGTGGACCTTTGCCATGACTCAAGAATCATACTAGTAAAATGACCATGGTCTGACTTGTAAAACACAACCTGTGCGGGGTTGAGGCTCCAACGTGAGAAAAGGTGAAGCTCACGTGCTAGCACGAGCCATTTTCGGCCACCATTGAGCGTCTTCTGTGGACTTGTGTACTCTGCGCCCGAGTCACATGCATTTAGCAAGTGACTAGCGAAATCACGTGACCCATGGGTAAAGGACACGTGTCCCTTACGACTCAAGTAAAGCCGCAGCTTTAGGCTTGTTAGACTCATGCATTACAGCAACTGAATCATGAGTAACGAAGAGTACGTGAATGATTGGTTTAGCGATGATGAGACATACTCTCAGCTTTGCAATGTCCCGACACCAGCTCGTCATTCAAGCCCAGCTGAGTCAAGTCAGCGGTGCAACCTGCGACCTTCCCGAAGGGCACTGCCATTTGTGCAGTTGATTGACTGAGATCCCGAACTGCAATATGATGAACAGCCACCTTGCTACATCCACTACGAACTAGAATGGAAGTTAACATTAAACAAGAGAGTAGTTGCGAAACAAACTGAGCAGGACCTTGTGCTAGCGCCGGGCGACTTCTGGAATGAGACCCTATTGCCAGAACTAAACAAGCTTGTCGAGAAAACGAGACTAAGTAAGCCTTGTAAGGCCGATGCAACGACCATCGTCATGTCTGTTACCGAGCGTTCCGAGCGCAATATAACCAAAAGGTTCGATGAGCTAAATATTGACTGGCCAACTGTGGAGAGGCAACTTCAAGCATGGAGCCACTTCTTCCGCAATGGCAAAAAGTTGATGATCAATGTTACGTTCAATTACATGGAGAGCAAAACGGCCGGTACTGCTGGCCGAGGCGCTGGCGCCACTCAGCTTGCAGAGATGAACACTCGGCGCGATGCTGAAATAGCCGTTTCGGGCCGACCAGATCCTTGGAGGCAAGTCTACAGCATAATGCAATGCCCAGGGGCCCCATGTGATCGTGGACCTTATTGCTGGCAAGATCCTGATGGAAAGAAGCATTATAAACTTATGGGCCATCAATTGAGAAGCATGGTAAAACTCGTACAGCAAGGTTGTAAGATCGAGTCACACGGCGATGTGCCAGAAGACATTCGCAAACAGTTATATGCTGAGGAACAGCAGAATTCGAAGCGCAAGCGGAAGCGACGAGACTCGGACCCTCAACCGGCTGGCCATCCTCCCATGATAATTAATAATTACATTCCCGCTCATCCTGACCAGGTCTTAATGGGTGACTCAAGGAGGTCTACGACTGACTCGCCGGGCAGTTCACCTCCGCGTATGGCTTCTCTTGAAATACCCGGACTGCGGGATGACGCAGTCATGGAATACTCTGCATGGCATTGCTCAAAGGTCAGAAGCCAGAGCCAAAAGGAGCAGTACGAGCTAGCTCGTGACTTGACATTGGATAACGGTTTTGACCTGGAGCTTATTTATGTCGATAATGATGCTCAATTTTATATCGACCGTGGGGTACTAGAGGGAGTAGCGCGACGGTGGGTTCGTGATGTTAAGGCTTTTCTTGGCCAGTACAATATATTATAGAAAACTAGTGTATTTATTGAATAGCAAGTTCATTGCATCTCAATTTGGCAGTTCATCAACGGAAATCCCAGCATTACAGAAGTGGCCCCTAGCACTGCCCTTCCGCTTACCTACAACGCTGACACACTCTTCCAAGAAGAATCCAAAATCATGCTTGATTAAATCCTCATGTCCGTCCCAGACCTCCCTGATGTAATTCTTAAGTTCTCCAAAGAACTCCTCAATTGGGTTCAGATCGGGCGAGTAGGGTGGCAAGTAGAGCAGCACCACTCCCGCGTCCTCGCATAACTGCCGTACCCGTTCTGAGTGATGGATTGAGGCGTTGTCCATGATCAAGACAGACCTCGGCTCTGGCCACTTGCCACAATAAGGTAAAAGCTCCTCGATAAAACTCTCGAATATTTCGCTATCCGTTGAGCCCTCAAATACTCGGAAATGGAGAACTCCATCTTGAGTATATGCGGGGAGGATTTGGAACCTCTGACCTCGGTGAAATCGCTTCACTTGAACAGGCGTCTTTCCCCGGGGAGCCCAGCCCTCGCGCTTGGTCCCAATACCCCTATCGCACCCACTCTCATCTATGAAAACCATCTGGTAGGAACGGAAAAATGATCTCTCATGTATGTGTTCGGCTCGCAGAAGCGGGTTTCGCTCTTTCGCAACGTTTCGTGCGACTTTCTTCGTGTAGTCAGCACCCTTTAAGGCTCTACTTATGCTGAAACGTGTCACATTGACATCGAATTTCTCCCGGAGGAAAACGACCATGTCCTTGAGACGCATACAAGGGGTTAGGGCAAGCTGGTCACATAGCGCGGTCAACATGTTATCAGTAATAGTCTTGGGTCTACCGGCACCATTTGATGGCGCTTTGGTTGTTCCAAAGTGAAGGACGTTCGATCGGTTGCTGCGTACTGTACGGGTAGTGGAGTTGGCCAGCTTGGCTAGATTATCATCAGTGGGCACTTGACCACCTTGTAGCTTGGCATAAATTGCATCCTTGATTAGGCGTCGCTGGGCGAGCGCAAGATTTGGCGCCATTCTATTCGTAGATGTGGTGATGGTTGTTCTTTCGCCCGCACCAGCCAGTTGCTGCTGGGTTACCCATTGTCATGTCACGCTGCTGCCTGCTGGCTGTGGCCTTCTCGCCTGAGGCCAAGGTTTTCAGTTTTTAACAAGTACCTGGGTTGAAGTTGCATGTAGCTGAAGTTCCCAGTGTGCACAAGCACCTAATTGGCACTGTGGAATACATGTCTATGAGCTCTAATTTTTAAAAGAGTTTACTTGGACAGGACGGCGGTTTCGCTCCTAACTGTACAAGACTTCACCTATCTGTATCCATTATGATACAGTTGAGAGCGAAATCGCCGTCCTCTTTACACTCTTTGCGAATTTCTAAGTACAGGCCATCGTAACCTGCAGTATACATTTTATATACATGGCCATTTCTGGACACTTACAACTGGCTTTAAAGTTGCCTTATAAATTTAGCCTGTTGTGGATCTTGCAGCACCAAGTCACTGCCAGAAAGTAACCCCGAAGTCCTGCTAGGTATATAGAGCCACCAGCAAATTACGTGACATGTAGACAGTGCAGAGACTAACACGAAGCTACATGATCTGAAAGCCAGCCCCAGCCTATAGATAGGTGTAAATGATGTACCATGTATAGTAAGCACTGTAGTAGACATGCATGTGCGTATTAGTTTATTGAAAGAGTTTGTGTTGACAGGACGGCCATTTCGCTCCTAACTGCATCCAAATGGAAAATATCCCAATCATGTTTAACGTCGTAGGCATAACTAGATGGACCTTCAACAGCCAATGTACCGAAGAAGTAGTCACAGTGCCGGAAAGAGTGCAAAGAAGTACTGCCGCTAACTCTTGTTGCCAGGGACGAGGGGTGTGTTGAAAAAACCAGCACAGCGACGTGGCCAAAAATTCCTCCCACTGTACATGTCTAGCCTTGGCAAAGTGACAATCGGATGAGTACTTCCACTCAGGCTTGCTGTTTCTATCAATACCTCGGTTTACTTTGGCTACATGAGGGTAGAAGTCTTCCTGATCTCTTCTATCCACCTTGCAAAAAATTCCAACTCTTGAACAATTTTGCAACCTGAGAGAGCAAATTTGACTAAACCTGAAAATTCTTAATAGGTTTTGATGATTTTTGCCCCAAAGCCGCGTCTTGCAGCCGCTCTACATCATCCATCCGCATTTCTTCACTACAGGGGCCCCTTTTCCCGATCGTTAGGCGTGCATGCAAACCCAGGTTTGACTTTACGCAGCCGATGATTCTCAAAGCTCAGACGCACGCCACACGGGGCTCGACAGAGGTTGAGAAAATCTTTGGAGAGTCTTGTACCAGGCTCAGCCAATCTCTTTGCTTCTTCTTGTTTGGTACTGTTTTATACACAGGGGCGTATGCCGCATCTATCCTGAGGTCAGGGTGCAAATAACACGGAAATGACCCATAAGAAGAAACGGGGCAGGGAGAAAAAGCTTCATCAGAAAAGGAAGACGAGAGGAACACATCAGTCAATTCAGCATTGTCATAATAGATTAAACCCATTGTGCCGCAATCGCCGCTCCTGTGCATCTAACACCGACATAACCGGATGTCTGGAGAGTCTTTACTCCGATAAGATCCAATTCTGCTGAGGGCAACTTTGCTTACACAACCATTGTCCAGCCTATCGTCATTGAGCGCATTGTTCAACAGACTTTCAATTGCAATCGCCAGATCTGCGAGCGTGAGAAGCGTCCTCGATGTGGTAAATGCGATTTACCAAGTGTCTTCAGCTCCCAAACAAGATGTATCCGACGAGCCCGCGCTTTGCGGCTGTTGTATTCGTACAATAGCTGTTTAGGATAGGGTAGGTTGCGCAGCGATCCCATACCCGGCGACCATTTCTGAGGCTTTGGCCCATGGCCGGTAGGCTACGATCTCTGTGAGAACATTCAAAAATTGAGTTCATCTGGTGCATACCGTAGCACCCGACTAGTGCATTCACAGAAACTACCAACACCGCATGGTGGCGACGCACCTACTGATACAGAAATAGCCAAAATCTCCACCCCCACACCAGTACAGTATGCCGCAATCGATCGAAGCACCATCAAATGGTGCCGACCCAAAACCATTACCCCTAACATGTTGAATGTATTGGCCAACTTGCCCTTGGTCCATGCATGCTTCAAAAGGATATGGTCGTCTTCCTCCGCAAAGAATTCGATGTCTATGTGATAGATTTGGTGTAAGTAGGCTACACGAAAAAGGTTACGCGAAAACCACGCCCTGATCGTCTGCCAACGTAAGCCCGACCTACGGTTTGCCCCTTGGAAACACCCATTTTGACAGACTAGCTAGCCAGTCCGGGCACTTGGATTGTTGAAAGGGTTTGCTGGAAGAAGAATCTGATTTCGCCCCCAACTGTAACTTGGAGACTACTCTTTGGTGCCGCTCGCTCTGGGATCCATACACAGTTCGAAGCCCAGCTTCCGCCCGCATGTAATACAGTCGCGCTTCACCTGCCCTATTAAGCTTGTGCAGAATATTCCCAAGGTTCTCCATAGCTTTGAGTGTAAGGGGGTAGGTCTCTACTAGAGGGTTGCCTAAGGCCTTCTCGTAGCCTCGGAGTGCTCACTCATACATGGCCTCCGCACCGCCAAATCGTCCTTGGCCCGCAAAAAGGCTGCCTAAGCCATGGGGTATCCACTCATATCCTTCTTGAAGCTCTAAACCCAGTGTCATGAGATTAAAGCATCGATCTGCATGCTGAAGAAGCCGTCGCTGCACTAACCAGTACTCTGGCTCGCTGTTGTCCGGTGCATGCAATGCCACACACCTCATAGCCAGCCATGCCATCTCCACATGTGTCTTTGGATTCAGTGCATGAATAATCCACGAGTGAATGCATCCATGTATGCTGTATCCGCGAGAATCGGCTTCTACAAGGCCATGGCTGCAAAGTACTCGCATGGTCTGGTCAAAGCAGAGTCGATCTTGTGTTAGATCCTTTAACCACCCGTTCGTATGGGATCCACCCCGCCGAAGCAACTCATACCATAAGTCCTATTATCGAAATATGCCCATAACTTTAGTAGCATTGCCGCAGCCTCGTTCTCCTGCTCGATGCGCTTATATGAAATGTCCCCGGTTGAGTACATGGCACGGCTCTCATATGACAATAGCTGGGGGCTCGCCCTTTGCAGTCGCAACCATGACTCTTGGTACAGCTCGAGGTACTCTTCCCAGCTCGTTGCAACTTGGTCAAGGTAAGCACCAGCGGTTGAGAGAGCGAGGGGTAGTCCATCGAGTTGCAGTGCAAGTTTAGCAGCAGCCTCATCTATAGATGTGCGTTAGCGCTAATTAGCATCTGTGGTCCTTAGTACTCTCACCATGATAGGCATTCTGTCGATGCGACGTGGAAGCGAGTAGCTCCAGGCTATCTTTAGTATCTTTTAGCTTCCGCAGGTGGATCAACTGGCCGATCTTTACGGCGGATGATCGAGTGGTTATAATGATGGCTCCATGGAAGGTAGTAGGGAAGAAGGGGCGGATATCAAAGGCCTTTGATGCCGCCCGCAGGATACTTGAATTTTAGCTACCCCGCTTGTCACTAGCTCTGTACCTCAAGTCCTGAATTAGATTGCGTTCCAGAGTCAAGCGAGATATTTCGCTTCGAGTGATTCGTCACTGAAACTACTCACGGTACCTGTGCAACGGGACCAACAGCATATCCGCGTTTTAGCGTACGGAGTACTTCTAGATTAGTGGCTTACTAGCACTCATTTGGGATTTTGTAGCCGTAGTCACGTGGCAACTATGCAGCTATTTTAGTCTAATTATAATGTGCTCCACGCAACACTAGGAACAGTCTAACAATCTGGTCATGTGAGGAGATTATAGCAAGCCAACCTTTAGTTGCTAATTTTAATTTTTATATTACTAGCAGTTGCTGTTCTCGAGCCTCCTAGTAACAAATCATCTCTAGTTACTAGTATGTATTAATCCTTAGCTTTTATACTCCGTAGAGTTACTGGAAATGAAAATACCTCCTATAACTCGGACTGGTACTTAGTCGCGCACCTGTAGCATTCTCGTAGGACAGACAGAGACGTAGAGCATTTAGGTGTCCTAAACTGCCTGGTTTATACATAGGAATAAGAATAATGGTTAGAGGAAGAACGCGTGGACCATATGGGTAGCAAGTTCAATTGATAGGGGTTATAGAATAAGGTTACTGGCGCTTGGACGATGAAGTCTTTCAAAATCACCCTCCCCGATATGACTATGGTATGTATATGAATCCACTGGCCAACTACGGAGAAAGGCTAATAGTTAATCATGGTGACGCGTTGGAAACCCTTGTTGTTACCTATAGTATTGGTCCTTCGCCCCCAATACTTAATTTTAGGTAACGGGGAACTTCCTCAACTCCCAGTTCACATCAGCCAAAAATTGCTGCCAGTTTGATGGTGTGATACAACCATCGTAAGTTGGCCAGCGACCCATATTTTCATCATCGCCCCAAGTAGACTCCTCAAACATATCTCCCGAGATTCGTCGTCGTTTTTGTTTGTGCTTATAAACTAGCTCGTCTAGAGTCGATCCTTCGCCCTGGTTCTCTTCATGTGTAGCAGTACCATTTTCTACTGTTTCTCCATGCTCACTTTTCACATCTAGAACAGATCCGCACCGATGCAGGCTAGCTGGCCATATGTCGCAATCGGCTGATGGCCTGGCCTTTTCGTTGACCTTGTCTAGAGGACTTGAGTTATCCTCTGCGGGCCGTGCCCTCTTGGATGGGTCACCGCGAGCGCTTTGTGCTGACTGAGTATCATCTCCGGTACGTGATTGTCCCGACGCGTCTTGTACCCTCGGGGTCGATATGCAAGGGATTTTTGCCCTGGCGCTAAACGGCGATGTCGTACCCGATGTACCCAACTCGATGTCAGATCCAGGCGCTTGGTTCATCAACGGCATCTTCGCGGCCATGTTCTCGATACAGCACATATCGTAATGGTGGCGCAGGGCGTTGCGATCAACAATGGGCGGCAGCCGGGCGACACAGCCGTGGTAGTCGCTAATGACGTCATAAGGTACGAAGGCGCGGATCCGTAGGGTATCGGGGTGGATGGAGAACAGCCTGGAGTCGAAAAGTTCGTGAAGGTGGCTCAGCAGGAGGATGCCATTTTCCGCGGACCAGGTGCGCTGCCAGGCCTCCCGCAGACGACGCGGACTAAACTCGACATCGTCATTGCCGGCGAAACCCTCAGGATCAGGGTACAGGTGGTAGTGCTGTTGGGGGATGATGTGGCATGCTTGCAAGGCTGGGCCGACAGCAGGGCTAATACACCACGACCGGCCCTTGCCCGTCACGGCGCACTGGCGAGCCGCGACAAGACAGGACGAGCGGAACCCGGCGATGGTTTGGCGTGCGAGGTCGGCCGCGATATCCATGTTGGGCGGCGCCACCATGTTAACGAAATCCTCCTCCTCGTTGACGGGCAGCTGGCTCGACTCGGAGTTTTTATTAGGGGACACGGAACCAGATGCGGAGCGCTTGGGGGGTGATTGTGAGCCTTTGCGTGCTACCGCCGTCTTTCGGAGTGGTAAACGAGTGAATCGGGTATCATGCGAGGGCTTTTTGGGGGGTAGATAGCGGGCATCTCTGCGGCGTATAGGTCGGGGGATGTGCTGCGCGCAGCCAGCTTGAATGAAGGTTAGCAGAGCGAAGTAGAGCGTGTTCCAATTGCTCAAGGCGAACCTTCGAGGTGTGACGCCAGCGGTGTAGTACTAGATAGGCTGCAGGATCGGTGCCGAATGAGGTGGAAGCGTACGATGGGGTACTCTCCCGGGTCCGTTGACGATGCTCGGGGAGGAACAGTTACCGGCTGGTCAAGATCTCGGCAAGTTACGACGATGGGGGAGGGAGGGACAGACACTGCCCCGGGAGGCAGATTGACGAAGCCGGCAAACCCAAAGGCAAGACTACCCCAAGGATCTGAGTCCTGGTCGTCAGTCTGTCTATCACCTTGGAATCTGTCACATGGTATATCGAAGCATAGACGCATCTCGGCCAAGACGTCGCGGTAGGTAATCATGTCGCAGCCCTCGAGCTGGAACAAGCCGGCAAAATGGAAGCTGCTGGAAGCGGCTAAGAAATGGATATTCCATCCGTGCACACGCATCGGTGGCGTCACAGATGCGTTCGACATGGTAGTCAATCAACCGACAGCCTGATTGTCGTGATGCTGCCGCGGTTGACGAAGTTGCGCCAGCCGTTAAGGTTGGAAACCCTGAAAGGTTGATTCTTTGCTACCAGGAGAAAAGCCTGAAGTATAGATGGTTGGCGGGGTAACTGTCGACCAACCGTTACGCGCGTGCATCATAAGTACGGTACTATACCATAAAGGAAAAATCATCCTACTATACTCCGTACGGAGTACATACACATAAGCAATAAGGGAATCATTTTCATCGTTCGTAAGAGCTCGTGGCCGCCCGGCGGGAATGAGGAAATGGATCGCCGGCCTGAATAGAGGCAACCGCTCGAGTTACGCTTGCTCGACTTACGCCAAATAATGGCAGCAGCACGAATGGAAAGGGGCTTTCGAACTGCTGATCGAGGAGGGCGGTCGGGATCAGCTAGCACTGCTGCTGCTGTTTTGAAAGTGTTGATTGGGTGGTCATAATGGTGGTATGTGGCAACCTAACACAGATTGTTGATTTGTTTATTGAAGGCAACGCCTACCGAAGGCCCACACCAACGGGTAGTAGTTCATTTTGAGAATACGTAATACCGAAGGAGAACATGTTTGTATTTTGTGCTAGGCCCTATATACTTTAGAAGACCTTCAAGCTACTTCCTCTCCGTGACCTTGCGTGTAGAAATCCAAAATAGGCCAGGGTCTATGGGGTAATTTGGGGCTAGTTCCAGCTGCCTAGAAATAGAAATGTATACAAATGTATAAGGCACGTACTCATGGTCTGTGCTTATAAATTCTCAAAGAGTGTAAAGAGGACGGCGATTTCGCTCCCAACCGTAGCTAAAGTTGCCTTTTCGGCTCAGCCGCCGGGCGTCAATAAATTGTATTGTACAAATACATACGTATTGTAATTGGGAATGAAGAGATGGCAAAGCCAAAAGCATATAGCTGCTTGGTGCTGCAGGAAAAACGGCAATGCCACTTTAGCGCCAACAGTGAGCATAGCTGGTATTGACTTGGATACAGCACGTTGGACAGCCGCACTGGGCGGTGAGAACCCATATGCCAAAGGAGTCGCAAGTGCGGATGGCGCCGTCAGGGCCCGGAGCACCGGACTGGTTCCCACAGCTAAAAGCGCCGGGGCTGCAAGCTTGGGTGGCGGCAACGAGGCCGAAAACGGCAATGACGTGAGTGAAGTACATATTTTATGCGTGCTTGGGCACGGAATGGCAAGTGGTTGGTTGGAGTTCAAGATTGAGATGAGACTCTGGTATGGGAGCAGCAGAATGCTTTATACTTTTCCTTGCGCTTGACATTTTACATGCGCACAAATTTGACCCAACCTCTGGTGTTTTTCTCATGAGGCAATTTCTGGATTCTTCATAGCACAGGTAGGACTGACTATTATGTATTCTAAATCGCATTGACGGCGTGTCATGAGCGGAGCACGTGTTCCCTTATATACAGTTGGTACCGTCATGATAATTGCTACAAATGCGATTATTAGCCTATTCTTTTGCCTATTGACGTGCCAGTATGACGGTTCGTCACACAGCGGCTACAGGGTCGACCGAAACAAGTGTCCGCCTATTTTGGTTTAGAAAATTGCTCAGAGCACAGATCATATGTGCCACATATGGCTTTTACTGTGCCCTCACTGTCGTCCATATATACTCATTAAGCCAGAAGTAGCTGTTTGGTGTTGCAGGAACAGGGCTTAGTGAGTATGTATCCAGCCCCCCTCCCCCCTCCCCAGGCAAGCAGCTTATTGTTACTGTTCCTACTTTCCCACAAGACGATTTCTGTATTCTCTCTTACTATACATACGGCAGCTATGTGCATACTGTACATAATACAATTTACAATTTATTTATTAACGCCCGGCGGCTCACCCTAGCTTCCTGCCGCGATAGGCGGTCGCAGAGCAGTCGCGTGTGCTTTCCTAGCAGCGCGTTGTCTATTCTCTTGGTCAGTAATATACATACACACATATAAGTCTATTATGCTCTATAATAAACTAAAAGGGCACTATGTATTACATAATATATTACATACACACTTCGCAAGCTTTGTCCTCATCTCCGTCAAGCCTTCCGATGTCCACTTTCTGCACTTTCCTGCTCATGTGTCGCTTTTCTGTGGGGTCTCGTGGGGTTAGTACGTACGCAGCAAGCTAACTTGAAGCCTGTTTCTCCAACTGTTCAACGTCCTAGCAATATTATGTATTTTGATGATGGAGATCTTTCTCTAAAAGTGAAGGTATAATGCTGGTGTATTAGCCTGACAACAACCCCGCTATTAAAGGGACAAAAGCTCCGTTTCTCAGATGTTAGCCAATTATCTGTTTGAATAACGTACCAGGTCTCTCATTCTACAAGTAGTTCGATGTATGAAAATTAATGCATACCCAATAACTGCTTGAAATTGTTGATTATTAGAATGTGATTATGAGCAGCCATGTGCATATTCGTAGATCAATGTTGTGTTGGATGCACGATCAAGGAACGACCCCAGAATCAACGAAATACACGTCAACACATCAGTAGTCAGGGGCCTGCTAGGCGAAGCCCCAGCCTCGTCACAAGGAGAATTCATGCGGTTCCAACGCGTGGCCGAAGAGATACACCCCTGCAAGGTGTTCGTTTCCTGGGTACCAGGTCACAAGGACATACGAGGCAATGAAACGGAGGACAAGCTGGCGAAAGAAGGGACGGCTCTCGACCCTCCTCCTCAGAGTTGGAGCGCTCTAGCGCACATCAAACGCTGGGCAAAAGCGGAAAGAGCCACTAACGCCCCGGAAAGCTACCAACCGTGGGACCTAGGAGCATCGTCAAATCCCCCGGAATTAAAACTCCCCCGACCCATCTTGCACAGGCTGCTGGCAGAGAGGTCTGGTCATGGAGATTTCCAAAGCTACCACGACCGGTTCGGCCACGACACACAATCCCACTGCAGATGCGGCTCCCCAAAGGAGCCGGGGCACTTTGCCGAATGCCGCATGGTGAGGAGCTTCCTACCCGAAACGCCTAGAGGCGAGAGACCCGTTACGTACCTACTGGGACCCAAAGGAAGCGAAGCTTTCCAGAAGCTGGTGGAGGAGGCGAACCCGTACGGCCACCCTTTACAAGACATAGATTGAGAACACACATAAAATTTTCCTTTGTCCAGCGAAACGTAGCGAACAGGGTCTAGACCCCTGGCCCCTACCGACCTGTTGCCCAGACGAGGCTTTTGTACCTAGATACAGAGTGGTCGTAAATAGTAATAAAAAAAAAGTTGGATGCACGGTAGTGGCTGGTGATTGTATTATGCTGCTTGATTGGCTGCTGCTATGTTCCTTAACCTCCATTAGAGATGTTTGTTCCACATTGTACACGACTTCCGGACCACGACTTTCTCGATATTTGTCTAGTATGCTTATGGCAGGCGGTGAGCTGGAGGGATACGTTTGTAGCAGGCGGTGAGGAAGAATGGATCCCTCAAATAGGGCAAGTGGTAAGAACCACGGAGGCATCTACGCTGCGCCGGGCATGTGCTCTGGAAGAACGCAGTTTGCTTATGCGTGCGTGATTGACCCAACCTTGAGTTGTATAAACTAAAAATTCAATATGCGACTGTTTCCCATCACGGAACCATGAAGCAGCATTCGGAGCAGCAAGTCAGCTGGCACAGAGATACCACGGTTTCGCAAGAGATTGAGGATCTAGTATGAGTGCATTTCAGCTATCATGTACCAGCTGGTCCGACGTCTGCTCGCTCAGGATGCCGTCAAGTCCCGTGTAAGATTAGAAAAATGAGCGAGCAACTACAAGGCTACAACTTCCTAAAGAGCGGCACAGCTGAATAGCTGAGACTTTCAGGCCCCCGAAATGAAGTAAGTTCCTTCACCGGTAACGCCATTTCCCGCTGTACTTGGCTGCCATGCTTATGGGGGCGGTGAGTGAGGGTGGGTTACTCAAATGCAGCAGGCGGTAACGACGAGAAGGTAGGAACACTGTGCGATATGCTTATGGCAGGCGGTGAATAAAAGTGGGTTGCTTAAATGCAGTAGGCGGTAAGAGCCAGGAGCAGGTACGCTTATGGCAGGCGGTCACCGTGCAACGAAATGTCCATACGTTGTCACAGCAACAGTTGATATCACAACTCCCCCCCCTGTAAAAGTTCTCCCGCGCTAGCAGCTGTTGTGGCTTGCTAGTAGGGCAGGTATTTTGCAGGACCACTGGCCTGTCTCTCCGCTAGGACCTACCGGGCCCTAACAGTGAAAAAGACGAAGGAATTTGGGGAGCTTCACCTTCCTCGAGAGCTGGCTACGAAATCTGCGCAGCTCTGCTGCCAATACGTTGCCTCCTAGGAGGTAGCGGCCTACACACCGTCGGGCAAGAGACACATCCCCTCGCAAAAGGCACTTCTATCGCCTCGTGGGAGTCATAGCTGATATACCGTATCACGAGAGGCACAGCCAACACATCGTCTCGCAAGCCTCAGCCTGCCCTAACTACTTTCTAGACCTCATAGAGGGCTCAGCCAACACCCAGGTTTTCCCCTTCTGCATGGAGGGTTTTTCATCCCGGTGCCTAAATCCCGAGGCCTTAAGCCTCGAACCATTTCCTTTGTCCAGCGAAACGTAGCGAACGGCTATAAGGTCAACACCAGTTATTTTCCGGTAACTTGCTGGCCAGCTAGGCCGGTCTTGAGTTTACAGGGCCACGTAGAGATGACCGAATATTTTATCTATGGATGGGATAAAGACCTTGACTGGGCCTACCGACATATTGCTCAGATATTGATCTTGTACTTGATATATACAATACAATTTATTAAGGCCCGGCGGATACACCGAAAGGGCAACTTTAGCTCGTGTACATATGTGTTTCTCAAGTCTTCTATATTCCCTTGAAGCCCATGCGGTATTATCCTTCTTCTTGAATTGATTGGAATTCAGGTGTCTTACCTTCGCGATGTGAACAAAGCTGACTACTAGCTGTGTTTTCCAACAATACCAGTTGTCGAAGACTTTTTGCTAGGGGGGATGGGAGATTCTTAACAAAGTCATCTCGGAAAATAGAGGGACGCGGATCCAGAATCATTCACCACCGCCGCTGAATCTTCCCTTTCCGGTACTCATCTAGCAACGTTTCCAGCTCCCAGTCCCCCCATTTCTTAACCTGCGACATACTGACCACCTCGATCAGTAGCGTCTCTCGCTCCCTGGACAGCGCACGCATAGCTTTCATCCACCTGTCCTCGTCTTTACGCAGCACGTACCTGCATTGTGGAATGCGCAGTGTCCTCAGCTTGGGAGCCCAATCTGGATGCTCCCGCAGAGCGTCGAACGAAGCTTCCTTGATGGTGCCGGCGGCTTCGTGGCCGGTGACCTCAATGGAGGTTAGATTGAGGCAATTGGAGAGGAAGGCGATGAGTGTGGCGTCCGTCAGCCGGCTCGCGTGCACCCCTTGCAGCTTGACGACACGTAGGCTGGGACACATACGTGCCAGTCGCACCGTGGTGTCGTCGGTCAGTTCGTTCGCGTTGTGCGCATCGTAGCTGACGTCGCTGTGCGAAAACTCGAAGTGTGTCAGGCTGCGGCAGATGCCTGACCCTAGGGAGGCAAGATGTTCGATATGTTGGCTTGGGGGTTGACTGATCAGCTAATTGCCCTGCATGGACGTTAGGTTAGAGCTGGGTAGCTTACTCGGTTAGGACAAAACCATAGCCAAATGACAGCTTTTTCGTTCGGGCAGACAATTTAGTCTGCCATCCTTCCTCCCATTGCCTATCAGATACGAAATGGACCTCCTTTTCTCCCTTCGAGACAGACCGAAGTGCCCCGAAAGCGTCAACGTGCTTCTTCGGGGGAGATGGGGCCAGAGCCAGAGCCGAGCTAGAGGCTGACATGGACTCAAAACGAGGGATTTCTGGAGGTGTGTTCGAATTTGCAAGAGCTCCAGCTGGACGAGCTTCTGCCGAATTGAGCGGCGATCTTAGCATAGACACATCCTTAGTGGTCACACGCGCCAAACTCTTCATCCTGGGCTGTTGTGCCTTTCTCGTTGACGAGTTCTTCCTCGCTGTCCGAACTGGCGGCATTGGCGTGATTGAGTTGAAAGCTGGCGGGGGGGCTGGTGGTACAAAATGCAGTTGGTTTCGTTGATGTCGGCGTTTTGAAGCGATAAACGGGACCTAAGTGTGAAATTCGCAGGATTGGAAAGGCTTGTGGAGGGAACTTGCGAGCTCAGGAGTCCGGAAATATTTACAGGGTACTACGGAGTACAGAGTACTCCGTACCTGGCAAGGAACTCCAGAGTATCTACTAAGAAAGTGCCCCAAAGTGTTTGGCCAGTCCGGGCACTTGAATTTTTAAAAGGGTTTGCTGAAAAAGGAATCCGATTTCACCTCTAATTGTAACTTAGAGACCACTCTTTGGTACCACTCGCTCTGGGCTCCATACACAGTTCGAAGCCCAACTTCTGCCCGGGTGTAATACAGTCGTGCTTCCCCCGCCCTATTGAGCCTATGCAGAAGGTTCTCCATAGCATTAAGTACAGGGGGCAGGTCTCTAGGTTGCCTAAAGTCTTTTCGTAACCTCAGAGTGCTTGTTTATATATATAGCCCCCGCTGCATAGAGAAGACCCAGATTGCTGGCTGTATCGAGCGTTGATATATGTTCAGGTCCCAATACCTTCTCGTAGCCCCGGAGTGCTCGTTCATGCATGACCTCCGCATCGCGAAGTTGCCTTTGTCAATTACGATTACCCCGCAGGACACTTGAATCCTAGCTACCCTGCTTGTCACTAACCGTGCCACCGGAGCATCTCGCTGCTGACGAGTAATAAAGCAGCCGTGCTTATACTTAAATAACTGCACTGATAGTCGGAGCAAGAATACATGTCCGATGTATCTACGACTCGATTAAAGAGTTGTGGGAAAACCGGAATATAGTGACAGTCCTATGGATTCCTATAAGCGAAGAAAATGAATGGCTTAGGATAGCTAAAGAATAGGCAAGGGACGCTACCCGACAAGATTGAACACCCTCTCGAATCAATGCTGCACCGTCAGACCCATGTGATTGCGGACGTGAAAGAGAGACGGTTGATCACTTCCTCTTTAGATGCAGAAAGTGGATAACACACCGAATAGATGCTCCGATATACGGAAACAGAAAGAGGCAACATGTCCTTTTACTTAAGAGAAAAATTTCCTCAGACAATAATAAATGGACACCAAACCTAGAAGCAGTGTGAGCGACAATCCGGTTCGCAATGGCCACCAGCCGACTACGATGCAAATTAACGGTGGGGGACACTTTACAGCCGACCCAAACCACATCACCTCGTGGTACGAACAGCAGGCAACGCTTCAGTGCCGAAGATAGGACACTGAACGCTTGTAGAATCGCCTCCAAGCTTGCTTGCTAATAAAAAATCACTGAACCACGGGAACGCGTAGAATTAAGGAATACCAGACAGAATAAACAGGAGAAGGATACTGTGTAGGCTGCAAGGAGATGTGGAAAACTTGAGAAGCACACATGTATACCAGCTAAAGTTGCCCTTTCGGCTTAGCGGCCAGGCGTCAATACATTGTATTATAAGTATCTTTATGTACCTGCTGGCCTGTGCATTTAGTCTCTCAAGAAATGTGTATCGACGTGGAACTTTTACAGAGTCACTGTACCTCCGGGTCGTCCCGCACACGCCATCCACCATTAATAGTCTAACCGGCTCGCCCCGCGTCCACGCCATCACAGTCTTAGGAGTTTCTGCCCAACGTCTACTGGGCGCATTACATTTGCCAAAGCTCTTCACACTTCCTTTGCGGCATCTTACGCTCGGCATTAGTTCTCGCGTATGGCTCTGTGACCTTAAAGCCTTTACAGCGAGCCCTATAATCCAGCTTTCCCACAGGAATGAGAACCGGGGAGGCACCGTTACCAACCGTCATTAACACAATGGCCCAGGATCCGCGAGGTTTCCGTCTTACGCAGGTCCACCCTAATCCTGGCACGGATATTGCAACTGATATCGACATCATTGCCATTCATGGCCTGGACACGAAGTCACCGGACACGTGGATATGGCGATCTAAGGAACGCAACAAGGCTGGTGTTAACTGGCTTGCTGATTCGCATATGCTTCCGAGCAAAGTGGGACAGGCTCGAATTTTTACGTGCGACTGGCCGGCCGACATGTTCGTACCATCAGACTTGATGCAGAAGACAGATGAGGAGTTTTCTCGGCGTTTGCTCGACGCCATCGAAAGACGTGACTCCGAAAAGAAAAACCGTCCAATCCTTTTTATTGCGTCGTGCCTCGGGGGCGTCATCTTGATGAAGGCCCTCACTATGGCCAAAAACGAATATGCTTTTATTAGAAGAGCCACGCGTGCTATTGTCTTCCTTGCTACTCCCTTCCGAGGTACTTCGTTCGAAGACGTGGCAAACTGGGCAGAGCCAGGGTTAAAGACTTGGGCGTCAATCAAAGGCCATCAGGTGATTACACTGCTCAAGATTGTAAAGGAGTCTTTCAATCTCAACGAGCTTGTCAGAAACTTCATTCAACTGTGTCAAGACCCCGATCATTCCTACGAAGTTATGACCTTCTACGAACTCGGCAAGACGAACCTTTACCATAAAGTATTTCCTTGCCTTTGGGTTGGATCTAAACCGGTAAGAATCTTGAAATGCCGCTATCTTTGTTCTTCCCCCTTGCCCTATCTGTAGTGGCCGAGTATACTAACGTTAGATAGCTGGTTGATGAATCCTCCGCAACTTTGCAAATAGTTCCAAACCCTTTGCCACTTGATCGATGCCACCGACTGATGAATAAGTTCTGCGACCCTGATGACGATCATTATAAATGTGTTGCTGGAAAAATCGAGCAGTTTCTCGAGAACATCCGGAAGGGGGGACCAGATGCCTGGATACGCACAAACCACTACACTATGGATAGGCTCAAGATCGAACGGCTCTCAGGCGAGCAGCTGCCGATAAAGCAGTGCTACATTAATCTCGCTATTGTAGAGCAGCCGGGAAACAGGGAAGATCGCTCAAATACATCCGAGTCCTCTCCGTTTTCACTTTTCGCTCGACAGAAGGCTGAGACACCAGATAAGACCATACAAGTCGAGTTGGGAACAATCTTCAACGAACGCAAAGGACGTGACAGTCACCCGATACAACCTAGAAGAGTCTTAATTCGAGGACGTGCGGGAATTGGGAAGACTACTCTATGTAAAAAGATAGTCTTCGACTTCACCTATGACATACTGTCGAAGGTGCATAGCGCGTGGACGGGGCTGTTCGACCGCTTGCTCTGGATCCCTCTGCGAAATCTGAAAGGGCGGTTAGCCCACGATGCCCATGAATACAACCTCGAGAAATTGTTTTACCATGAGTATTTCGTCAAAGAGGGAGATAGTCATGGCCGCCGCCTCGCCAAAGACCTATGGCAGACAGTGAAGGCTGATAGAAGTACAACACTGTTTCTCCTTGATGGCTTAGACGAAGTGTCCCAGGACTTGAGCGGCGATGCGTCCCGTTTCCTTCATCTCCTTTTAAAGCAACCTAATGTTATTATTACATCGCGGCCAAATGTCAGTCTGCCTGCTGGGCTTGACGCTCTCGATTTAGAGTTGGAGACAGTCGGATTCTACCCAGATCAGGTCAAGGATTACATCGAGGCCGACCCAAAAATAAAGCCAAGAGCCGATGAGGTCCAGTTATTCCTTCATGAGCATTGGCTCATCCAGGGCCTGGTGCGAATCCCAATCCAGCTGGACGCACTTTGTTATACTTGGGAAGACTTCAACCCGGGAACCGTACCGAACACTATGACCGGCATGTACAAAGCAATCGAGCAAAAGCTGTGGAAGAAGGATGCCGTGCGATTGGAGAAGGTTTCCGAGGGCGATGCTCGATTGACTCGTCCAGTCGAGATCGAGCGCAAAGTCAGGGCTGAGATTGCGCTTCTTGAGTGTCTTGCCTTTAATGGCCTGCATAGCGACGTGGTAGACTTCTCACCACAGCATCGCGACAAGATAGTCGAAATATTCCCACCATTCGATTTGCCACTCGATGATACGCTTGCGAGGCTTTCCTTCCTGCGCACATCAGACTCAACATCAAAGGTTGAGAACCGGAATTACCACTTTATACACCTGACTTTTCAGGAGTACTTCGCCGCGAAGTACTTTGTACGGCAGTGGCAGACCAGAAAGCCTCTCGAATATTCGTTTCTAGGGAATCGAGAGAATGTGGACGCCACGGATCCTGTGGTGTTTCTTCAGAAACACAAGTATACGGCGCGCTACGATATCCTATGGCGATTTGTTGCTGGCTTGCTCGATGCAGACGGGGAGGCAGGCGACTTTATCAACAAAATCGAGGAAGAACCGCTCGACCTTTTGGGTCCTACACATCAACGACTCGTCATGCATTGCTTAAGCGAAATATCAACCTTTTTACCAAATAGAACGAGCCTGGAACGTCAGCTGTCGGAGTGGCTGCTGTTTGAATGCAAAATAACACAATGTGCTTCCCTGGCAAGCGAAGTGGAGTTTCCGGAAAAGGCCCTAGATAAAGCCTTGCGTGATGGATCTGAAAAGATAAAGGCAACAATTCTAGAATCACTCACGAAACGGACAATACTTCCTTTAAGCGTCGTTGACCAGGCAAGTCGCTTGCTGGAGCATCAGGATCGGGATGTCCGACAGGCCGCCGTCGAGGCTTTAGGCCAGCAGTCGACGTTGCCCGACTAGGTGCTTGAAGCTATAGCAGCGCGGCTTGACCATCAGGATGGGGAAGTCCGACGGGCCGCCGTCAAGGCTTTAGGCCAGCAGTCGACGTTGCCCGACAAGGTGCTTGAAGCTATAGCAGCGCGGCTTGACCATCAGGATAGGGAAGTCCGACGGGCCGCCGTCCAGGCTTTAGGCCAGCAGTCGACGTTGCCCGACAAGGTGCTTGAAGCTGTAGCAGCGCGGCTTGACCATCAGGATTGGCATGTCCGACGGGCCGCCGAGGCTATGCTGCGACAGCATGAAAAATTCTATCGTGCCCTCTTCAATAGGCCTTCCGCAATATCTTTGTACAAGATTTTACTCCGAAAAAGCTTTGGAGAGCAGATAAGTTGGTACATTGACAACGGCCAAATTTGCATTCACATGGCGGACACTAGAATGCTCTTGGTTCTGAATCAACAGAATGATGTCCAGGCTATGATTAACGAAGCGAGGCTAGCCTTCCGCAATGTCATTGGGCAAGATTTCAATCCAACAAAACTTTGGAGAAACAGATGAGTTGGTATATTGATGACGACTACCTTTGCATTCACATGGCGAACATCAGGATGCTTTCAATTAAGAGGGAACAAAATGGCGTCGGGCCATGATCAACAAAGGAAGGCTAGCGGGATTCCCATGAATAGGTAGTTTGCTCGTCCTGTTAGCTCTGTAGTAAATAAACCATTTCAATTGCTACCTCCCCGCCTACCGCCTGCAGCTATTGTGTATTATATACTCCAGAAAGTGGCAAATCGAACACCGGAGGAGCATGGCTGGTTTGTATTAAAGTTTGTCTGAGTGATGGCTCCACATTCGATAACTGTCCAGGATAAGAAATGGTGTCGGTCCTCGGCTGTCGTCATAGGATTCGTAAGAGGGTGATATGGTCGAGATGACAAGGGCTTGGGGTTACAGCTAGGTACCAGCTATAACTTAGCGACTTAACTGTATTTATGCCTGACTACGGAGTACTGTGCCTGCGCCCGAGCCTATCTATAATCATCGTTCTTTCCAAGCAAGCACTAAACGAAATAGCTTTCACAATGTCTTCATATTATAGGCTCAGTCTAGGATATTTACTTTAAACTAAGGCAGGCAAACATCCCTTGCCCAAGCAAGCTGCCCTCCTACATCTACAGGTACCCCGCCTTTTGGGTGCCTACTTGCACCCCACCCTCGGTACCTTCTACGCCTATTAACGTATTATGACGTTTTTAAGGAATAGTCTTTAAATTCGCTAAGTAATAATAGTAAGGCTCCTCGTCTGTCCGCTGGACATAAATTTTGTCAACGCTTGGTTACTACCTATTCCAGTTCTGGATTTAGTCATCAAGTTCAATGATCCCTCCATACATGTGCATTACAAACCATTATCATTTTATGCTCCTTTAGAACTCGTAATAAGTTCGTGTTCGATTCGTTTCTGGACCCAAATTATTGCACTACTTTCGCATCCTTATGGGTATTGACGGATTGGAGCTGAGATGATTGCTCAGTCGTCCTTGGCTTGGCGCCTCGTCACACCAGCAGAGCCACTACATACCACATACTGTTAAGTAACGGACAACACCCACAGCGGAAGTAACACGCTAGGTGATGCTAACGCTAGCATCGACAATACACCAGTTCCAGGTCTCCTTCCTTCGCAGCTCTTCTCGCATCCTCACACACAATCATGACTTGCTTCGACGACGGGGAAAGAAGCCTTCATTTACCCCATCCTATGAGCGACGGAAGCAAGGGGATAGTTACAATGGGATTTCTGATAGCTAGTCAAGAGTAGAGGATTTCTAAACATCAACGCCTAAAGATAGGGTACCTGTAGGTGTAGGAGGAAGTCGTAAACACGGTGGATATTCGCCTGTTATAGCTGATTCGTTCACCGTGCCAACTATTATCCGTTCACGTGCGTGATGCCCAGCCAGCCGGTTCCACGACTTTCTTGGTAGGGCCGTAACAAAACCTAATTGAAACTTTACTATTCTGAATTCCATCCGCGAGAATGATACTTCATCAGTTGCGCAGCGCATGGCAACTCGCCGATCCACGATAGAACATCCTTGGTAGGTATCGTCACTAATGTGATAAGCAGCTTCCCTCCTACATCTACAGGTACCCCTACCTTTGGGTGCCTACTCACAGTAAAAATCACCACCTCTTGACTAGCTACCAAGAAAACACCCTCAAATTCCCCCCTCGCCCTTCCTGGGCCCCTTGAGCAAGATGGCAACCGCCTCTATCCTCTCGGACGCCCAACCCAACCAAATCACCACCGCCGCCGGGCTGGCAACGAACCCCCAAGACCAGAGAGAGGCCACCCCAGCTCTCCCGGGCATCGCGAACCCGTTCGCACTGCCCATCACACCCAAGAAGCGCCCGATCAAAGAAGTCCGCTTCAGAAACGCCAAAGCCCCAAGAATCGACTTCGGCAACGAAACCCCCAAACCCGGCCCCAAGGGAACAGCCAGTCTACACAAACCCCTCGACGTATCTCTCTACAGCCGCCTGGCAGAGCAGTGCGCAGAAGAAGAGGAAATCAGGAACGCCCGCAGGGAAGTACTGCTAGGCACCTCTGAAGCCGTTGACGTCTACTTCGCTACACTCGAAGGGAAACATCACAGAGCCGCCGCTTTACAGATCGCAAAAGCTCTACAGAAATCTCTCGTTAACTTCACTGCTACCCAGCATTACAACCTGGGGGGCATCCTAACCCCCGAGGAATCAGGCACTGACGACGACGATGCCCAACGTCCCAAAGCCACAAGGAAGCAAGCCCCCATTGGCCCACGCAACCCCACAAGCCCCACCCCATCGGACAAGGACGGCCCGCTCCCACCCACTAGCAAGCCGGGCAAGGGCCCTACGGCATCCTATGCCGAGGCGGTCAAGCGAGGCACACAACCTACTAAAATCCCCCCCCCCCTCGCAACAACCAAACAAAAGGAAAAGACAACGAAAAACATCAGAGACAACTCAAAGAAAACCCCCAACAAGGACGCTGGCTCTAGAGCCCCTGACGACAGGATCTTCCTCCGGGTCCCCCCAGACCATGTCTGGAGAAAGAACACCGCCGTCGGGGCCAAGAGCAGCGTCATCAAGTTCTGCAGACTCGACTATACAGACATCACATATATACAAGAGGTACGTACAGGCTTTGCCATCCGAACCAAAGACCAAAATTCCCGCAACAAACTCCTCTTCTTCAAAGCAGAATTCGCCAAAGAAGGGATGAAACTGGAGGAAGCGGAAAGTTGGCAAACTTTTATAGTGCAAGGAGTCCCCCGTTACTTCACCGACACTGAAGGGACCCACCCCACCGACCCCTTGGTCGCCACGGAAGCGCAACTCCGGGCTAAGTCCGGCGCCCCCCCCGCCAGATGCAAACCATCACAGCACGGGGAAGACATCAACTCCCGAAACTGGATCATCTCGTTCAGGGACAAGGTCGAACCTGGCTTCAGACTGTTCGGATGCTCCGCCCCTGCGAAACGGCTGATCTCGAAGGCACAGATCACTCAGTGCGACCGCTGCCTGGGCTTCCACGACCCCAGGGCTTGCAACCGCACGGAACGCTGCAAGAAGTGCGGCAGGTCGTCGCACGGAGAGTGCACAAACCCCGAGCAGTGTGCCAACTGCAATGGACCTCACTCGTCCACGGCGCTGAACTGCGCGGCACGTCCGAAACGCAAAGACGGCAGGATCGAACGGCCTACTAAGGACCAACTCCAGGCCATCCGGAAACTTGGGACGACCGAGTTTGTCAAGACACACCCGAACACCAGCACAGACAGACCCAGAGTAATCCTCCAGAGGACGACCCAGGATGAAGACACCCACACCCGTGCCCACTCCGCAGGAGCCGCGGGAGCAACATGGGACCTGCACACAGAGGGCACCCCCACCCCGGCCCCTCAAGGCCAGGACGAGAGGCCCGCCGCAAACAACGGCGAAGGCAAGTCAGTCCCTTCCGCCCTGGCAAGGAGCTCCTTCGCACCCCGACCCATGGGCCCCGCAAACCCCCATCCAAGCCAGACTCCCGCCCCATCGCGGCCAGTACCAGGAGTCTCGACGGAGTCCCCCATTTGCGTCCCATCGGACGCCCCGTCCCCACCAGAGTCGGCCATTCAGGTCGCCGACGACGACACTGACATGGACACTGAATGAGTAGCACGCCCCGGCGATCAAACCGCCGAAAACACGGCCTTCGGGTCCTGCAGGTAAACACAGGACGAAGACCGGAATGCCACGACACCGCACTCTCCCTCGCATGGGAGGGCGGCTTCGACGTCATCTTGATACAGGAACCATGGGCAAGGTGGGACCGCACCTCCCTACGCAGACAAACAAAGAACCACCCGGGGTACAGAACCTTCAACCCCCTAGGGAACTGGACACAAGACCCCCCCTCAGTTCTCACATACGTCAGGATCTCACCCAACCTACCAGCGACTCAACTACAACCAGTTGGACTTGAGGACCGCAACGTATGCTGGACACGGGTTTGCGACTACACCATCGTCAACATCTACCGCAGGGCGACAGAAACCGTCACGATGGACATCCTCGAGAGGTGGGGGCGCCCCCCCTCGAGAACCATCGTGGCGGGGGACTTCAATGCGATACACTGGACCTGGCAACCCGGCGGCAGGACCAACACCGCGGGAAACCAGGTGGAAGAATGGGCAGAAGGAGCGGGTCTCTCTCCCTCTCTCGTCGGCACACCGACCAACCGTCACGGCAACACAATCGACTTGGTCTTCACCAATACAGCCGCCCAGACGGTGGTAGACAGACAACTGGACACAGGGTCGGACCACTTCACACTCGTCACTACTCTGCCGGACCCGACAGCCCCGCCAACTACCAAGGGCAAGCTCTACGTCCCGTTCGAATCCCTCCTAGACTTCAGCCAACTAATGCATAGCCACAAATCCTGCCTGCCGGACCTGGACCCCAACAGTGTCACACAAGAGGACTTGGACGGAGCGGCCCAGGCTTTACAAGACCTCTTCACTACCGCCATGACAGGGGCCGGCAAGAGAAGGCATCAAAACGGCCACAGCGCACCATGGTGGGACCACGACTGCAGAGAGGCACAGAGGGCCGTGACAGCGACCGCTGACGCATCCGAGGAAAGAGAAGCCGCCGAGAAAACCCTGCGCACAACCGTCTCACGAAAGAAAGCAGCCCACTGGGACTCGATCATAGCCGCGGCAGGACCGGGCAGAGGCATATTCCAGGTAGCCAAGTGGAGGAAGGCCACTGACCGGTTCCAACCACCACCCTTGGTAGACGGGGACCGTCAGGTTACAGACCCAACGGACAGAGCCACCCTCCTGCGGAGGATGGTCCTCGAACGCAGGGAAGCGTCCGAGGACGTCGATGCCCCCTGGGACCACCCGGTCCGCCCCCCCAAGAACATCCCCTGGAATGAGGAACTGAGCAAGGAAGAAGTGACGAAAGCCACTACCGGAGCGGGGAACACCGCCCCCGGGGCAGACGGGATCTCGGTGAAAACTTCTCAAGATGGCCTGGCCGGCGGTCGGCGACTTCGTACACAAGCTCTTCAAAGGATGCCTAAAGATCGGATACCACCCAGCCCCTTTCCGAAACGCCGAAGTAACCTTCATACCCAAGCCGAACAAGGCGGACTACTCCAAGCACAAAGCTTGGCGGCCGATCTCACTCCTGTCGTGCATAGGCAAGGGCCTGGAGAGGCTACTAGCGCGAAGGATCGCAAGAGACGCACTCGAGCACGGAGTGCTCCCGAGACAATACTTCGGAGCTCTGCCGAAGAGGAGCGCCACGGACCTCCTCGCCTGCCTCGTTCACGACGTAGAACTAGCACTCTCCAGGGGAGAGGAGGCATCGATCCTCACCCTCGACATCTCGGGAGCTTTTGACATCGTGATGAAGAACCGCATGACCCTCCGACTCAGGGAACAGGGATGGCCAGACCAGCTCACCAGATGGGTGGAGTCCTTCCTGAGCGACCGCACGGTCTCCGTCCGGAAAGGGGACGGCACCACCCTTCCCCGCAGCGAACTCAAGTGCGGAACTCCCCAGGGATCCCCCTTCTCACCAATCTTGTTTATGCTGTACGTCGCCCCGCTCCTGGGAACAGGATGGGCCAGCAACAAACGCTTTGGCTACGCAGACGACGTCGCCTTCCTGGCCACAGGCCCTCACGCGGGCTACACCTCGGTGATGCTACAGAACGAGCTGGACCGGGCGGTCCGGTGGGGTCAGGAAAACGCAATCTCCTTCGCTCCAGACAAAGCCGAACTCCTCCACTTTCATAGGAGACGCGGACCTAATCCTCAACACCCAGTGACACTGGAAGGAAGACAGGTCAACCCCGAAGAACACATGAAATGGCTCGGCGTCATTCTCGACCCCAAGCTGTCGTTCAAAAAACACGTGGAGGCCCAGGCGGGCAAGGCCCTGAAGACGGCCAACTTCCTAAAGAGCCTCAACAAGACCCGAAAAGGCTCCCCCCCCCAATGCAGTGGCCATGGCGGCCAAGGCCTGCGTACTACCAGTCGCCCTGTACGGCATGGAGGCGTGGTGGCCCGGCTTGGAGAGAGAATCCAGGAACAACCCTGGCAGGATAGTGAGCACAGGCGTCAATAACCTCGCAGCAAAACTAGACAAAGCCTTCAAAACTGCAGCCCGCGCCGTCCTACCGGTCTGGAAGACCACCCCCGTCCCGGTGCTTCACAGAGAGTCCGGCGTCCCGCCCGCATTCACGGTTCTCGCCCAGGCGAGACTGAGAAACGCCGCCCGACTCGCGGGTCTGGACCGCTCTCATCCACTGACCGACAGGATTGACAGACCGAACGTCCAGCTCCCTGCGACTCGCCTACAGAGGACAGCCAGACTTGTCGGCAGGTCCATCCGACCTACCCTCTTCGCCCACAAACCCCGTTTCGTCAGAGCCGGCCCGAGCTTTGAAACACTCGGGAAGGAGGTGGCCACACGGAAGCACCTTGAACTAATAGACTCGCTGCCAGCCTCGACGGCAGTGGCTTACTCAGACGGCTCCCAACTCGACGGGAAGACTGGATGGGGAGCAGCAGTGTACTACAGAGCCAAAGTCTACAAGGACTGCGGGCCACTCGCCAACGCAGAGGTCTACGACGCAGAAGCCGTAGGAGCTGCTAGAGCGATCAGAACAGCAGCCGGACTCGCAAGGAACGACCCCAGAATCAACGAAATACACGTCTTTCTTGACAACACGTCAGTGGTCAGAGGCCTGCTGGGCGAAGCCCCAACCTCGTCACAAGAAGAGTTCATGCGGTTCCAACGCACGGCAGAAGAGATACACCCCTGCAAGGTGTTTGTTTCCTGGGTGCCAGGCCACAAAGACATACGAGGCAACGAAACGGCGGATGAACTAGCGAAGGAAGGGACGGCCCGCAACCTCCCCTCTCAGAGTTGGAGCACTCTAGCGCACATCAAACGCTGGGCAAAAGCTGAAAGAACAACCCTCCAGGAGAAGTACTGGGAGGCGAACTCCCCGGAAAGCTACCGACTATGGGGCCTGGGAGCGCCTACAAATCCCCCGGAACTGAAACTCCCCCGGCCCATCTTACACAGGCTGTTGGCAGAAAGGTCTGGTCACGGAGACTTCCAAATCTACCACGACCGTTTTGGCCACGACACGCAATCCCGTTGCAGATGCGGCTCCCCCAGGGAGCCGGGGCACTTTGCCGAATGCCGCATGACGAGGAGCTTCCTCCCCGAAACACCGAGAGGCGAGAGACCAGTCACGTACCTACTAGGACCCAAAGGAAGCGAGGCTTTCCAGAAGCTGGTGGAGGAGGTAAACCCATACGGCCCCCCTCTACAAGACATAGATTGAGAACACACCAAAACTTTCCTTTGTCCAGCGAAACGTAGCGAACAGGGTCTAGCCCCCTGGCTCCTACCGACCTGTTGCCCAGACGAGGCTGTTGTACCTAGATACAGAGTGGTCGTAAATAGTAATAAAAAAAAAAAAAAACTAATGTGATAAGGTATTTAGGCTAGCTCTAACGGAGACTAGGAAAAGCAGAACAAAGTGTCGAAATATGCACCGTGCAACATTATGGCGATGGTCATCATCCATCCTGAGCCCTCCAGATCTCCCTCAGATGCAAATACGACTCGCAAGAACAATCTTGTGGAAGTATACGGCATCGGCGGTGATCTCTTCTCGAAAATATAGTGTCTATGGCCGTCAAGCCTGCCCAAAGATTGTGATGGAGAGGGAAACACTACCTTTAGGAAAGAATACCTATAGACCTTCGAGGATTACACGACTTAACAACGTTTGGGGGAAACGATACGAAACCCTGGTGATTTACGAGGATCTGCGGTCTAGCCGCTATGAGGAACCGAGACTTTCGGCCGAGCAAGAACGTGTGGTCAAACTTGCCGCTGCGGGCCACAATATCTTCTACACCGGTTCAGCAGGTTCCGGGAAATCCACTGTATTGCGTGCCATTCGGAGACGTCTTTTGGATCAAGGGAAAGAGGTCCATGTTCTGGCCCCAACAGGCCGAGTAGCAATAGCCAATGGCGGTAAAACGACTTGGTCTTTTGCAGGATGGACCCCAAACTCTCACAAGAGGAGTCTACAGGAATTGAAAAAGTCAACCAAATCCTTGCGGAAGCGGTTCAGGAGGGCCGACACGATTATCATTGACGAGATAAGCATGGTCGAGAATCTACATTTTGAGCGCTTGAATGAGGTTATGAAAGCGGCGCACAATCGTAATAACTACAGGTCTTCTCTTCCTTTCGGCGGGACCCAGATAATTGTAACGGGAGATTTCTGTCAGTTACCCCCGGTCAAGCCTTTCCGTCACTGCATCAACTGCGGCAGCGATCTTGTATTGGATGAAACAGAAGAGACTTACAAATGTCCCAACAAGAACTGCGGTAATTCGTATCACGATGATGAGAAGTGGGCCTTTCGCAGCAAGGCATGGGAGGAGTGCAAGTTTCATCACGTACACCTCGAGATGATTCACAGACAGAGAGACCCCAAGTTCATTAATTTGTTGGAGAAATGTCGATTAGGCTTGCCGTTCAGCAGTTCCGACATAGACCTCCTAACCGGCCATGATACGCCAAATATTCGTCACGCAGTGAAGCTGTATTGCACTCGCGAGGAGGTGCGAAGGGCTAATGACATGGAATTTCGTCGTCTTCACACTTTGCCGCAAAGATATCAGTGCCTCGATTTGTTCTCTTGGAACGAGAATCTCCATCCATATCTAGAACGCATTGGACAGAAGAATTCAGATGGTTCTCTCCGAGCGCTTGAGGACCACAGCTTTGAACGTCAGCTTGAGCTCAAGGAGGGAATGCTGGTCGTGTTACTGACTAACATTGACTTGGGCAAAGGCCTATGCAATGGCGCTCAGGGAATCATCATTGGTTTTGAGCGCCACACATCCGACGTTCCCTACAGGCTCGCTTCAGACGATCTCCCAATCTATTGGTATCATCCATACGCATCGCTTGAGAAAGCACAAATTCAGGAATTCGCCAGTAGTTGCACAGAGAGTTGTGGTTGGCCTATCGTGCAATTTCACAACGGCACCAAGTGTACGATCTACCCGGAGTGCCAAACACTACTACTAGGAGATGAGAGACCATACTCAGTAATAGCCCGAACGCAAATTCCACTCGCGGCGGCTTGGGCACTCAGTGTCCACAAATCTCAGGGAATGACATTAGACAGGGTAGTTGTTAACCTATCACAGGCATTTGAAGAAGGCCAAATGTATGTGGCTCTGTCGCGAGTAAGATCGCTAGAGGGCTTGAGAGTAGAGGGTAACCCAGCTCAGTTAGGTCACTTTCGGAGTAATGAGCAAGTAATAACTTTTCTCAAGGAGAAGTTCGGCGAAAGCATGTTGAACTTGAAGGAACAACTGAACCATTGATATGGAACATGCAATATTATAGTTGTTTCCACATAATGCTAGTGCTTGGCACCGATGGCTTGCTGGCTCTTCAGACATTCAACATTGTCGCGCGATGACGTTCGAGAACAGTTGGAGAAAGACTTTCGAGAGATGTGGCGCCTTGCGGCACCAACCAGGCACCCGAAATGCTGCCTCAACACCAGTTGACAATGTGGATATGGCTTACGATGACTCTCGTCATCACATATCGTCAGCCCGCCACAACCGTGACGGTAACAACGGCACTTGTAGCGAAATTACCTTGGCCGTGGATGCACATGCCCACTGTCCCAAACGTATCTATCAATCACAGATTAACAGTTATAGAGCTCATGGAAAGATTGAATTCAACTCTCTTATTGATCCTAAGTTAGGTAGGAAAAGCTGCTGTTGAAATACATGACAACCTGCTCACAAATTGATCTTGACTATCCGGGTGCCTAGCAAATTGACTATCCGGGTCCTTGAATTAGATAATGATGTCGTCATCGATTTACGGGTCCGGCTGTTGTTGCAAGTTGTATGAAGAAATAAAGGAATGTTCCGTAATGTGGATCTATCCATTACTGAGGTTGGCAGCTACCAGAGCTACCACGACCGCTTCAGCCATGACACACAGTCCCGCTGCAGATGCGGCTCCCCAAGAGAACCCGGACACTTTGTTGAGTGTCATATCGTTAGGAACTTCAGTACTGAAACACCTAGAGGCAAAAGACCCATTATATACCTACTAGGACCCAAGGGAAACAAGGCTTTCCAGAAGCTAGTGGAGGAGGCGAACCAGTATGGGCCCCCTCTACTTCGTACAAGACGTAGAATGAGAAAACGTACATAAATTTCCTTGGTTCAGCGAAACGTAGCGAACAGAGTCTAATCCCTTGGCTCCTACCGACCTATTGCCCAGACAAGGCTTTTGTATGTAGATACATAGTGGTCGTAAACAGTACTAAAAAATTCATCGCTCTCATTCGAGCACTACTCCTAGTTCATTTTCCGCCATTGTTGCATGACTGCTGACGCCGTCCGACCGAGCTTTGAGGCAATCCATGATTCTGGCTTATTCTCTATCTTCCATGCTCTTAACCGGGTTTTTTCTAATGGGGTCCATGGGCGGCGCTGGCCTGACACATTCCTGCTTCCGCCGTTGATGCTTAGGGAATCATCGATGTTAGAGACACTATTGTCATCAGTCTGACTGAATTGCTCATCCATACAACTTGAGGAATCTTTGTTTGAAGCCCCTTTGCAACCCCCCCCAGGACTTGTAGGTCTGCGCAGATCATAACACCGTTTCAAGATGTTGCGTTCAGGTTGGATGTGGCATGTATTGTTCTCGGACAGTGGGCTTTGCAATAAGTGCAGAGCTTCAAGAAGAGCTGAACGAAAAATTAGGCATGACTTGCATTGACCGGCTTGGCCCACTGGTGGAATAACAGGACCGTCACCCCCACCAATTGGTGAATGGATACTAGGTTCAGGATCGTGGGCATTTGTATCTATAGCCAAGTGAATTTCGAGGCCAGTGACTTCATTGCCGTCTCGGTTATGACGTATTGACGATTGGCAATGACGAGATTCATCGTACACCACATCCACATTGTCAACTGATGTTGAGGCAACATTGCGGGCGCCTGGCTTGTGCGGCAAGGCGTCACATCCAGCAATGGAAGTCAATCTCAGTCGTTTCACCTCTGCTTGATTATTGGTGTCACTATCATCTTCGCCATTCCTCAGTGGTCGCTTCGTCTGCTTGGAAATGATTGCAATGCCTTGATGTTGAAAATCCTTATCACCAGGACAGTCCTCTGGAGAGGGACACCCAAGAATTGTGATGGCAGAAGCAGATGTGCTTGAGGCTGGCGGGGACAGCGGGGCATCACGGTGAACTCCACCCAAGCCAATGCCGTGAGATGATCGGTCTGGCGATTGCATGGCGGCACCAGCTCCAGACTGAATGAATCCTGTTTGCGCCGCAACGTCATCGGCAACCTGTTGCCCTGTGGTGGGATCGAAATTTGTTGCGGGAGGTGTTGGGCCGATTAGTATTGGGGACATTTTTTCAGTCTTTCTGTCCCTCTTGTCTTCATCTATGATCTGGTCAGTCTCCCCCATCGCGTAAATGTAGTAGGAAATAGCTACCTTGATTCTGGTCACCGTATAGGATTGGTTCAACACGTAAGGCCAACTGGTTGGCAGGACTGGATAAATCGCCCGCAAGGTCTTGGGCAACTTCGCCGTCCGTATTGGAACCAGAGAACTGGTCCATGGGGTGAAAGAAGGATAGCATGCCATCTGGGCAATCAAGGCTAAAGTCCTCCATAATATATTGAGAAGCCAGGTTCTTACTGCAAGCTTCTAATGGTGTGAATTCCTGTTCATGCGTCTTTGGCACAGGGGCAGTTTGTTTTGGTTTTAGCGGCTTTTGTGACTTGGGAATATATGTTTTGAATCTGAGGGGAGCAGCCATGGTGGATGAAGGAAAGAAGAGTGAGTTTATTGTGAGTGAAGATTGGAAAGAAGAAATGCAAGATAGTCCTTCCTATTTATCCAAGAGTCGACCTCTCGGAGTTGCCAGCGGGGCTGTGAACAGACGTCGGCATTGCCAAGTCTCCTCTGAAAGTCCCCGGCCGAGAGGAGAGAGCTGCTCACCACTCCGCCCTTCAGTCCCACACAGACACCTGCGATGATTTCTCTTTCATTTCATTGCGGCTACGACCACTTGCGCGTTCCATTTGGTCTCAAATCTAGATCAAGACGTAGAACCCGGTCTCAGCGTGGCGGAGCTTGCAGCTACACGGCCAGGCCGAACCGGTGAAACGAGAGCTTTAGGCCGAGCAACTTCAGCGGGTCTGTTTGGAAACGCTAAGTTGCTCAGATCACCATTGGCCAACCCTGAGAACATGGATACACATTCATGCTGTTGGCCCAAAACCCCTGGACCGAGCACCGCACAGCATCTTCGTAATAGACCAATACATGATGTCGCATGCGGTGGGCTTATCCATAGAAGGCCCGACTTGGCCATTCTCACACCGAGGGGTCTGTACTAGCATCACACCTCCTTTCCGCCAGGTCAACGGTCTGAAGATGTACATCCGCTCAAGCTGACGATCTGTGATGGAAGGATTAAGATAGAAAATTGCGTAGATAGTTGCCAGCCTGCAAACGACGGAGATCGGCATGGTATTGTTTCGCCCCTTAACCCCTCGACATACGTTCTTGTGTCTTAGGCGTGAGGTGCTGCGAAGTTGCCATGGCCAGCAGGATTCAGGAGTTGATGCGGGCCCCCCACGCTCCTTCCATTTTTGCGAGGCCAAGTCCATGTCTTGTGAACTAATGGGCGGAGGGCAGAGGGCGGAGCTGATGACCACGACCTCAGGGCCCAACGCCGGCTACTCCGGGCTCATGCTCTGTTCGGGCAGCACTTCACCTGTCATCACCCTGTCCTTGGTCATCTCATGATGCTAGATGAATGGCTTGAGCTAGAGGCTGTATAACGGTCGGGATGATGCTCCATTCTTTGCGTAATCGGGATAGCTTCCAGCGTGGCCATGCATTCGATATCGGGCAGGTTGAGGTTATGCCATTCATTGGTTGAATCAGCGCGGACTAAGATCCATGGGCCCAAGGAAAGCGGCGCAAAGGGAGGTTTGTGAGTTTCCCCTGAGACGACTAGGGAGATGGTGAGTTGGGTCTGGCCAACTGTTGGGCATAGGGACGTCAAGTCCGCATCAAGTGGTTGATTGCCTTCCAGGATAGGCACTCGGAGTGTCCGTAAGCTAGACTGTCGCTCCATATGTGACAATGTTAATTTCCCGCAACGGGCACTGCCTCGCTCTTATTCCTCTCTGTAAGTCAAATTCACACCACGGAAACCTGCTGAGAACTTGGTGGAGCATCAAGTGTTGTGACAAGAAAGCAGATACGACGTCAACGCCACCGCATGATGCCAGCATCCATGTCTATCCATTTTTTCCGTATATGGGCATCCCTTGTGACGAATCTTCGCCTTTTTGGGTAATTTTGAATAAGTCGTCGAGGGTCATCCACCCACATCAGCTGCGATCTTTCCGCTTGTGACAAGATGTGGATAGAGGTTGGTGGGGGAGATTCGGTCTCATGAGATCAATCAAGTGTCCTGGACGTAGACCAATTTCAGGGTACTATCATGGTAAAGAGAACACGGTTGAAGCGCTAGATTGAATGCAGGTGTAATCATGCTTCTTGTCTGTTGTAAAAACCCATAATGAAGATGCAAGACGTGTAGTTAGAAGGTTAATCACGTGGGGTTGGGAACAAAAAGAGGAAATAATGACTTGAGAGGTACATGGAAAGTGAGAGGAGGGCCGGTCTTTTTATGGCCGACGCAAAAGCAGCGAGGGATGGAGGGGCCGAAAATTCCCCGATGAGGCAACTGCCAAATGTGGTGGGCGAAGACCACATTTTCCGGATGCAAACAAGCCGTCTGAACTTTTACTATATAATATTAAAACTTTAAAATTATTATTATTAAATTAAATACTAAAACCTAAAAGAAATATCACTAGCTATAAAGATTTAAACAATATTATATTTACTTTTAAAAGAAATTAATAAAATAGTACTTTTATTATAATAAAAAGTTTAAACATAATTAATAATATTATTTAAAATATAATAGCTTAAAGTATATTATATATAAGTAAAATAAATTATAAGATTAATATTTATAATAAATTAATAATACTTTATATTTATTATTAAATTATATATATAATTAAAAGGATAAATATATTATTTATTTATAAGAAAGGCTTTAAAATAATAAATATAAAAGTATATAAAGTATAAATTTACTTTAAAAGATAAAGAGATTAATTAAATTATAAAAAAACTATATTAAAATTAATTTAATTTTATTATTTATAAAAAAACTGTTTATAATATAAAAAAGTAGTATTTACTTTAAAAAACTTTAATTAATTATAAAATTTATATAAAAAAAGAAAAATTAAAAAATAATTAATATTATTTATAAAATAGCTATAAAGTAATAATTAATAAATTATACTTTTTAAAATATTAAATAATAAAAGTAATAATAAAAATATATTATATTTTAAATTAAAGATAATAATTAAAAGATATTAAATATATTAAAAAAAAACTAAAAAAGTTACCTTTAATTTAATTATAGAAATAATTTATTAAAAATAAAAAAAAAAAAAAAAAAAAAAGTTAAAAAATATTTTTTTATGAAAAGTATTTAATAATATTAATAAAATATTTAAAATAAAAAGCTTTAAAATCATAATATTATTAAAATAATTATAGAATACCTTTAAAAAATACTAAAAGTATAATAAACTATTAAAAGAAATATTTGATATTAAATTATTAAAATATAATTAATAAAACTATGTAATTAAATTTAAAAATAATATAAATATTATTTTTAATAAAATTTATAATTTAAATAAAATAAAGTTTAAAAGCTTATATATTTTTTAAATAATATATTAATTAAAATATATATTTAACCTTTTTTATTAAAAATATACTATTTTATTATATTTATATTAAAAAGAAAAAGTAAATTATAATTAATTATAAACTATTAATAGTTTAATAAAGCTATAATTAAAAATAAAACTTTATTACTATTAACTATAAAATTATAAAATAAACTATATAAAAAAAAGTAATTTATAGTATTAAACTTTAAAGGTATTTATAACTTTATTTAAATTAAAAAGGGATATAAATAAATAACTATATTTTAAATTAAATATAATTTATTAAAATATTTAATTATACTTTTTAATTTTATTAATACCTTTATAATATTTTAAAAAATAATTAATAATATAATAAAATAATACTTTTATATTTTTATAGTTATTTAATTAAATAATATTTTAATTTTTTTTAAATACCTGTAAAGAATATAAAGTATATATTTATAAAATATTATAAATCCTATAAAATATGAAATTATTTATAAAATTAAAGAAATATAAATTTTATATATAAAATATTACTTTTTTAAAGTATATTATTATTTTTAAAAGAATTTATATAAATTTATTAAAAGTATAAATAATAAAAGATTAATTTATATTTATATTAATAAAAAAGATTTAATACTTTTTAAAATTTATAAATTATTAAAATATAAAAATAATAAACTATTTTATTACCTTTTATTTTAAAGTATTATATATAAAAGTAAACTATTTAATATATAATAAAAAATTCTTTACTATTATTTTTATATTTAAAGAATAGTAATATTATTTATTAAAAGGAATATATAAAGTTAAAGTATATATTAACTATAAAAATATTATATATTTTCCGATAATTTAATAACTATTTTAAACATAAATTTATTATATAAAATACTTTTTAGCATTTAATTATATTTTAATTTATTAAAAAAGATTTAAAAAGAAAGAAATAAATATATTTAATAAATAAATAAATTATAATTAAAGAAAAATTATATATATAAAATAAATTTTAAAATAAACTTTTAAAGGATATTATTAATAAATAGTACTTTCAATTATATATAAAATATTTAATAATAATATCATATTTTAATATATTAAAAATAGTATATTATTTAAAATAATAATAGATTTTTAAAAAAATATAAACTTTAATAAAAAAGAAATTTAATAATAAAATTTTAAATTTTAAATTTTAAATAAACTTTAGAAAAATATAATTATAAAAGTTGATTAATATTTAATATATAAATATATAAGTATTTATAAAACCTATAAATATATATAAAAATACTTTAAATTTTAAAGGCTTAAAAAAGTAATATAAAATATTAGTTTTTACTATATAATATATAAAATAATTAAACCTTTAGAATATAAATTATATAGTAAACTTTAATATTTATTAATATTAAAATAATTATAAAAGTTAATTTTATTAAACTTTATTATTTAATTATTATTGTTATTATTAAATTAAAAATATAAATTAAATATAATAGTATTTTAATAATTATAAATTAATTTATTAAATATTTTTACTTTTTATATATAAAAAAGTAATAAATATAAAGATATTAATTTATATATTTTTATAATTTATTGCAATTAATTATATAAAGTTAATTAAAATTATTTCTAATTAAAGATTAATTTTTATATTTAAAGAAATAAAATTATTAAAGTTTATATAAAAAATTATATTAATTTTAATTCAAATAATTAAATAAAAAAGCTATAAATTATATTAATATTTTATAATAATAATATTTTAAAGTTAATTAAATTTAACTTTATATATATTAATTATAACTTTATATTAAATACATATAAAGTATTAAAAAAAGGCTTATATATTAATAAAATATAAAATAAAGTTAAAGATATAAAGTAATCATATAAAAAAATATAAATATACTTTTACTTTATATAAATAAAAATTAAAAGATATTAATAAATATAAATTAAAAGGATTTACTTTTAAAGAGGGAGATATAATTTATTTATATTATTATTTATTAAGAAAAAAGACTATAAATATTAAAATAATATAATTAAGCAATAAATTAAAATTTAAAAAACTTAAACTTTATTTAATAAAAAAATCATTTTAAAAGTTACTTATAAATTTATATAATTAAATAGTATTTAAATTTATTTAATATTTTATATTTTATTATTTAAAAAAGTATTATAAAATAAATTAAAAAATATATTAATTATAGATTTAATTATAGTTTTATTAATTAAAAAAGAATATAAAGTTAAAGAAATTAAAATTATAAAAATAATAAATAATAAATATTAGTATTTAATAAAAGAGAAAAACTATAAAAAAAATATAACTTTAAGAATTTAAAAAATACTTTAAATACTTTTAAATAACTTTATAGTAATTTTATTAAAATCTAAACCTTTTATTAAAAGGTTTAATAAAGTATTAAAAGTAAAAAAATTAATACTTTAAAAGTCTTAAACATTTAAAAGTTTTTAATTCCTACTACTTTAAATTTTCTAGTTTATTTAAAGATTTTAACCTATTTTTAACTATCTCTTTACCTTTAATCTACAGTTATTATTTTTAATAATATAAATACTTTAAATAATTTAAAGCTTTATTTATTTCTGCTTAAACTTTCTAAAGGGCTTTATAATAAAGTAATAAAAGTTCTTTTATTAATTCTTTAATAAAATTAAAATATTATAATTTAGAAATAATATTTAATATTAAAAAATAGTTTTAGCTATAATATTAAAACAATCTTTAAAGGAATATATAAAAGCTTAATATAACCCCTATACTATTATATAAATAATTAATATTAATATATTTATTATATTTTATAAAATAATTACTTATATAATACTTTAGGCTATAAAAAAGATAATAAAAATAAAGTATAATATTAAAACTATTAATATTAATTAAATCTATAAATTTATAATAATAAAAAGTTAATTTAATATAAGTAAACTATAAACTATTAAATATAATAAATAGTTAGGAAAAGGATATTATATATAAGAAAAGGGAAAGGATTAAATAGGTTTTAGGGATAAAACTAATAAAAGGGGGATATTATATTATAATCCGATTATATTAAAGACTAGGTTACAGGGATATAGGAGAATATTGGTTATACTAATTAATTATTAGGAAGTAATTACTACATTAAAAGTAATTACTTAAACGTTTACTATATTAAGATATATAATTATTTACTTAATTACTATATTACTGCAGTAATTGCATTAACGTTTACTAGAATATTAATAATTATATATAAATCTCTTTTATATATATATAACTGGCTTATTATTTATTTAGTATAGTTATTTAAATAGTTGTTAATAATTGCATTTACTAGAACTGCCTGTTTTATAGAATTGTAATTATATTACCCTGCTTAGTATTTATCCTTAACCTCTCTGTTAATATAAACCTATAAACCTTGGTTTACCCCTTAAGAATTAACCTAGATCGTTACAGTAATATTAATGCCCTATTATATAAGCTCTGGTTATATAACTAGGCCTTAACGTATTCCTAGCTATAGCTTTCTATAAAGCCTCAAGGCTTTCTTACTCTCTATTATACAATAATAATATTTGCCTTAACCTGCCTTTCTATACTGTAATAAAGGCGCTTAATAAAAATAACTACTAAAGATTTATCAAGATATCAAAGCTCAATAATATTTAAGAAAAGATTAAGAATAAAGTAAAGCTTAAAAAAGTAAAAGATTAATAAATAAGCTAGGCTATAACTAAAGGGAAGTAAATTAAATAAACTATTAAGTTAAGATATACTAGTAGAAAAATTACTAATACTAGTAAAAGGACTATTTATACTAGTAGAAAGAAGGCTGTTAATACTAGTAGGTTAGTTACTGATACTAGTAGAAAAAAGGCTATTAATACTAGTAAATTGGCTACTAATACTAGTGGAAGGGAAGCTATTAATATTTTGTCGAGGGGGAATTGGCACTCCAAAACATACACACAATATATATATACACCCATACACAACGACTGGTATCGAGCGCGGGAACCGCGCTCCTGATAGAACCACAAAGCGGCAATTAAGTAATATGGGGACTAAAAGATACTGCGGATCATTTGATTATAATGCCAGCAGCTAACAGCAACTAACGCTTACCTTTATACGCCTTAGCGGCTGTATACTTACAGGTAGGGTTATATATTAAAGGGGGAAGAAGGTTGTGTTATATTAAACTAGGTCTATCTGTATGTCTTTATACTCCCGAGCTTTCCTAATTAAGTAACTGCTTAAATAAGTAGCTGACTTTTTCTTGGGTAAGCTTTAATAAGAAAAATGCAGGTGTATTGGGCATATCAGTTACCCCCGACAAAATATTAATAGATAAGGCTGCTGATACTATAGTAAATAATACTGTTAAAGCTATTAAGGTTAACTTAATAGAAGACGAGACTAAAGATAATACATAAAAGATTTATACTATTATAATCCACTATTAAGAAAGTGTAGTTAAAGCAGGAAAAGCCTTAGTTTAAGGGGTATATTGGATAATATAGATTAGTGGAAAATTAATAGTTAAAGAAAACGCGAAGGATATTGCTTATAGGAATACTAGGAGGATCTAAGAGGGCGGCTAAAAAGAACGCGTTATGTTCTTCTAGCACTATAAATTGGCTGGCCGGGAAACTATTAGTAATCAAGGAGACGGTTAATTAGATATTAGCCGGAGAGATAAATAAAGATAAATTCAGGTGCTATTTGATCCCTAGAGAGTGAGATGACTGCTGACTACATAAGCCCTCTATACGCGATATTAACAGACATTATTAAAGAGGGACAAACAAAGCTGGAATTCAGGTGCCTTTTGACCTATATAGTGAAATGAATATACTAACTATATAATCCTCTATATACAATACCTAGCCTTACCATTTATCCCTTAAACCATTTAACGTTTATTGTATTTATATAAAAATAATTGAAATATTAGGCTTAGTCTGTAATATTATCTCTAATTGTTTTAAGATATTATAATAAGGCAGGAGGTATAGCTATCCTTCCCTAAGAAATCTGTATTGTATTTTATAGCCAGGGTATTAGGATTATTTAGCTTATATAAGCTAAAAAGAGAAAAGGATTAATATAAAATATTAAACGATAATAGGTATAGTAGTAAATAGATAATAGGATATCTTTACTAATTATAAATGCATTGTATTATTATATAACAATATCTGCAGTACTTAAATAGCAAATAATACTGTTAATAAAAATATTAGGTATATTAAGTATATAAATTTGTAGTAATAATAAGATAGGGATAATGCTTTCTTTCCAGCTATTTTATATTTTATTGGAAAATGCAATAGGTAAATATAGCCTTAAGTATTAAATAGAACAATTATAGTTAGTTAATTAATATAAATTAATAGATTTCCAGCCATAATATAATATATAATAAATGGAGATAAATGTATATAGAGTAGTGGGAGCGAGTTAATAGTATTTAATTAATACTGAGAGGGTTTAGATAAAGTCGTAGGCCTACTATATTCCTTTTATTACCAGGTTCTAATACTTTACTTTCCCTGTACTAAGATGTTCCACTTATATTATTTTCGATATATACTGTCTTATAACAGTGTTATTTATAACCTAATAATTAACGGGCACCTTAAGCGATCAAATCTTCTAACAAGAGAAGAATGGCAAGTGGCAGGCGCGCTGTAAAGAAAGCTGCCAACGCGAAAGCTTCATTATACAGACAGCTATGCCAGTTAAATAAAGACAAGCATACGGAAATGCGGGCCCGTATATATAACGTAATACTTGAAAAGGAATATTTACTAATAGTTTTAAAGGGAAAGTAAAAGTAAGGAGGGGAATTGTTAGTATATGGTTAGTAGTAAGCCGATTCTCTATCTTATTAATCTTATTACTTAGCTGGCTACAGAGCATGGTAATTTCTGGGTTTCTAGGGATACAGGGACCCGTCAAAACTAGTATACTTAGGTAATTATAAAACTATCTTTTTTATATTTATAACTGTTTATTTCAATATCTATTTACATTTACAGTATTACGTTTATTAAAGCTAACTCGAGAATAAAACTAATAATAATAATTTCAGTACACCTTACCTATACTACTGCTATAGTTACTGTCTCGCGATAATTCCTCTTCTTTATGTTTGTAATTTAAATAATTCCCGCTAGCCATATAACCAAATTGTTAAGAGACCGGAAGCCTCGGAGCTCTTGATATTATATGGGCTGGAACTTATATATAACGGCACCGACTATCCAAAAGGATATAGAACTTTAGAGACCAGCGATCTTTAAGTATAATACCTACCTTCTAATTTCTAGTAATCTATCGGCTTTTCTCTATCTCTTTCAGTGTAATATATCTTTAGACTTATTTAATCTTCTTAGGGGTTGCAGCTCCCTTGCCTGACCCGTTTGCCCTTAACGGGTTCCTGCCACAAATACTAATTCTTATATTATCCTTAGTACTCTGACTTTCCTACTACTATATAGGATACTAAGTTAACTAAGATTTATTATTATTGATATAAATGAAAAAAAGGTTAATAAAAGGGAAAAAAGGTTTAAATAATAATAATAAACTCCTTTAAATTTATTACCTTTACTATTTCCTTATAAAATATCAAATAAAAGGAATATTTATTAATTTAATATACTTTTTAAACTATTATAGATTTTTGATTTAAAAAATCCAAAAAAACAATTCCTATAATATATATATAAAGAATCGTTTCAGGCTATTATATAGCTTAAGCTAAGGGGTATATTGCAGGATTTATATTCAGATATTACTCTTTTTATTATATACTTTAACTAGGGCTATATCTCCAGTATAATTCCCTATATTATTAAGGAGGGCTCGTTAGCCCTGTACTTCCTTTTCTTAGTTTAAGATAGCCTTAATTGAGAGGATTCCTCGCGTATTACTATTACACTCAACGGCTAGATTTGACAGTATATCTATAACTAAAGAGCAACCCCCTTTCCTCCCTTGTCCCTTAACCTTAGATAGACAATTCTACGGCCCCTTATTAATTTATGCCTACCAAAGGCTAGCCCAGAATAGTCTATTGCGTAAGATACAGCTAAGTGTAGCGTGTCCTAAAACTCCTAAATCCTTATAAACCTAATCAGAGACTCCTTCTTTTACCAAAAGCTCTTTCCAAAACTTATTAACGTCATTGGTGACATTTCTCTGAATCGTCTTTCCTTCCCATTTGTTGTCCATGTTATCCAAAATGTCTATCCACTTACGGATAGACTTTTCCTTATCTCTCATACCAGCAAAGTGCACCAGGAAGTCCCCTCGGCGAGCATGGTACCTCTCAAGACCTTCCTCCGTCTCCTTATCACGGAACTCGCTAGCTTCACCACTCGGGTATGTGTTGAACCATTCTTGTGGGACGATTCGAACATTATCTCTGAATTGAGGCTCGTTCATTACCTTTTCCATGGCGCTTTGTTCAGTAAACGGCAGATCGATGTCGGGTTTAAAATGCCGGAAGGCAAGGATATCGTTGAACAGGTCAACCGCCCAGCGGTTTACGCGCAACAGGAAGACGCCGTTATTGAGGCCGTTCCAATCATTCGTCGCGAGGAGGTGGATCTCGTCGCGAGGATTCGGTTGTTCCTTAAGATCCGGGGTTGCCAAGGGGAGAAAGCTGCTGATGGAGCGGCATTGATCTAGGATAATTGTGTCACGGTCCGCCCAAAAGATCCACTCCAGACGGTCCACGGGGTTCTTAGTCATTTCGTTGAGAAGGACGGAGAGAATGAACGCCGGCTTATTCCAGAGGTCATCGACAATTTCCGAGCACAGCACATGGAGCCTCGTGTCATGGATCACGGTGTGTGTGGCGTGGGAGCGCAGCGCGGACTTGTAATAGTCCTTAGGAGGCCCGAAATGCGCCGTGAGCGTAGCTATGCGGGCCCGGGCGGAGACAAAGTTGGTCGATCTCTGGCATAACGATCGTATCGAGTTTGCCGTCGCATGAAACCCGCGCCGGAGCGTCGGCAGGCAATGGCTGTCGCCATAAGGGAAGATAGTGGAGAGGTTTAGGCTTTTATGAGGCCGAAGGGCCAAAGGGGCTGGGTCGTGCTCATAAGGCCAAGCGGCTGGACCGCTCGCGCCATACGCAATGTCAACGGCGTCCAGGGCGAAGTAGAGGCGATATAGAAGTAAGAGTGCTGGCAAGAGGAGGATAAAGACTAGGCGGCGCAGCATAATAATGTTCTTGGCCAATATAATGGACTCGAGTGGTGAAAAGTTGCGAGTTTACCAGGCACTATAATTAGTCCCTGTTTGACATTATATACCCAATGCTACGGCTCCTGGGCTGCTCCGGGGGAGTTGACTGGGTTTCAGTTGCAAGGATGGGCATCATTAATACTCCGAGTTTCCTTTTAAGTATAAATAGCCGGCGATGACGTTGTATAGCTCCCGGTGGCAGTAGTGTTTATGAAAGAGGGATAGCAAGCAACAAACAGCAAATCAGGCATTGTCTTGCCAGCTTTGCCTGCACTAATAGCCCCTTAACAAGGATACGGGGATAGCAATAATAGTAATACTAGGCAGGAGGATCAGGGATCTTAGCCTATATACATATACGACGCGAATAAATACATTCAATTAGTCGCCAGCGCTAGTTAAGGGTGTACAGTTAAAATTAAAAGGTAAATTTAAAGACAGCTATTGCCTAAAATTCCAATATATCGCCACAGCCAATATCCGAATCAGTATAACACTTATATACAGAGTATATATCTAAATAATGGGCTCTATAGTACAGCAACGCAACCCCCAGCGCTGACAGGTCTGTACAGTTATATACAGAGGACTCTATATATATAGATTAAATAAAGTACTCTGGACTAGGGTGACATAGCTCTGTATACTTCGTACTTTGTATAGAGTACCCCGAAGTGTGAAACACGATGACTAAGACCTAATTCGTCCAGTCCACGTCATGTAGCTAACTATATTTGGATTACTGCACGCGTAAGGGCTTTATTCCATTGTACTATCTCCGCACTTCGTATTTCGTTATAGGGGCTTTTAGCTGTATAAAAGTATAGATTTTAGTAATGAACTAAAAGGACTTTGCCTTTTAATTAGGCCTAAAATCCCTAAGCTACCTGTAACGATTTAGGCTAATTTCTAATAAATAAACTAAGGTATATAGGTTTATATTAGCAGAGAGGTTAAAGAAAATACTAAATATGGTAAGTATTATTATAATTATAATTATATTATAGTAATTTTCCTCTTTGAGGATCTAATACAGGAAGGTGTGGTTTCCGCCTTAGGAATAGGTGGGTTACGTAACCCCACTCAACTACGTATGTTGATGCCTGGCGCATGCAGCACGTGAACAATTTTTGTGCCAGCAGAATTCTCTCCTATCCAAGTGGTTACCTTTTCTACTGGCAAAACTATACCAACGGAAGTTATATGCGCATGCAGGAGACGAATTCATACTGTATTCCGCCAGACAAAATATTTCTTGTCCAGTACACCACCTTTTTCTACCGGCAGAATTCTAACCAATCCAAGAGACTATTTCCCTCTTCGGGGCACCTACTATATCTACACCACCCGTTTATAGGTTGCTTGCCGGGATAAGAACTTGCTTGTAAACTCTGAGGGACAGAGAAGGGCCATTGACATAAAAGAGATGGAAAGAAGCATGGATTGATACAATGCATTATTAGTGGGCATAGAACCAGTGAATGGTTATGCAAAGCCTAACCACATCTGCCCACTCTAGTAATTAACCTGCTCTTATTCCAATAGATAAAGAAATGAAGATCCGGTTCAAATATAAATGCCCTCCGCATAATATATTATTTGCTATCTATATATAAATAACTATATTAAAAAAAAGGTATATAAACACCTATAAACCAACCTAGGTGATGGCCTGGATAAACTAACTTAGGCTGATTTACAGCGAAGGGAGAGAACCTTAACATCTCTGCCTCCACAAAGGAAAATTAAATCTGTTCTAAAAGGGCGACTGACTGCCTTTGTAGCATTCTTATCAGAAAAGGCTTGGCAAGTTGCCTTTTTCGCACCCTCAAGCTGAACAATTTCGACGGCATTGACCGAGCTAAAAGAAAGAGCAAATGCAGATCCATCGGCAGGAACTTTGACTTGCATAGCTGAATCATCCGCTAAGCTGAGTTGGACGCGGACATTCTTGGTGGGTGGAGGAGGTGGTGGAGGTGTGTTGGAGCAGTTCGGAACAGCATTAGGAGCTGTGACACAGCAAAAAGAACCAATTGGAACAGCTTGGTCGGCCTTTAAGTCAACACTTCCGTCGGAGGCGTCAGTGAAGCTGGCCTCGGTGCTATCAGTGAAGATGCCACCGATTTTTTTAGTGCCAGCAGCGTCGCTGAATGCCTGGCAGACGCATCCAGGGGTTACAGCATCCGCATTCACACCTGCCCGAGCCTGAGGAGTATTGGCAGTGGAAAATAGCTTATTGGCTGGAATATTAATGCCCACAGAAGCGTCACCGTCTCTGTTCTTCATACGAATAAGGCAGCTGCTATCCTGTCGGGGAAAGTTAGTTGTAGGGATTGCGTAAACAGAAGCCAAGAGAAGAGCGGCCGAGCCAAAGGTCATGATCATGGACTTCATTTTGAATAGATCTTGAAAATGTTTGAATGGCGAAGATGAAATTATTGAGAGGGTGTGATTATGATTGACTCAAAGTTGGTAAAAGAGTCGTAGAGCGTTTATCTTTGGGTGGGATAAAATAAGGAATTGGAAGTTGGAGTGAAGAATCATACATTGCGAGACTCGATACTTTATGCTCTATTTGTCCTGAGAACGACATCATGACAAAGCGCCATAGGATCGTGGGGATGAATATATGAAAGGTACGGAGTACGTACCCATAAGCTAACACAGCCTCTAGCCTATTTGATAGGTCGCAAAGTTTAAATCTATTGAGCATGCTAAATTTAGCTATAAGTTCGCTGACAGTGCTCAGCTGACCCAAGCTAACTTCTTATAGCTAAGTATAGAACTATAAAAGTTCCGGAGGAGCCATAATAGTTCCGGAAGTAAAAAAGCCGTGGTTATATATAATAACTGCTAGTATATCTAGCTCAGTCGGTGAGTATAATTCTACGAAATCAGAAAATTATGCCGATAGAGACTTATTTGCTTTGTAAGTCTTATAGTAGCATTAGTAACCAGATATGCAAGCGCATTAAATGTCCGACAACAAACCTCGGCCCATCGTCCGTTATAATACAGCTGTGTCCCCATCACTGCTCCCAAGTTTCTAATGTTAATTTTGTAATTACTCACTTAGTTTGACGAGATACATTAATTAAAGGCCATGAGAGAATAAGAGCGATAGCAGGATAAATCCCTGCTACAACGAAGAATGTCCCCAGATAACTCTGGGGTTGGCGGAAACCCCCTGCCCTAAAAATTGCTAGAGGAGCGGAATAGATCGCTAGTAGTTGGCTAGTACACAGTGACAAGCCAACCCATAGAACCTGAGGGGAAATCAGCCGACTCTGTGCTAGACATCATGAACAAGGCTGCGAGTTGTTTCTGCAGCGCATGCACGAGGAGAGGGGGAGACATCTTTCCTACATTTCTTTGCATGTCCGCAGGTCGGTGGTGATAAGTGCTGCTGTGGTATCTGTACCTGGTGTCCAGACAATCCCTCAAGAGCCTCCATTTCGCCCACTTTGAGGAGCCATGTCCAGTCCAAAGAGTCCACCCTCGCCCCAATTTCCCTTCCATTAGCATAGATACTAGCCAGTCATTAACAACATACAAGTCGCCTAAACTACCTGTTCAATAGAATCAATGATACGTGTCTGCTCGGGCTAAAGCCCTAATCCTCCGCGAACATAAACCTGATTCCCTGGTTTATCCTTTGGAAAACCCTCGAACGTCGCAGGTAATAAAATGCATATGTACAAGACATATTGAGCTTGAATTGTGTTTGTTGGATCGCTATTACTAATCTCTCTCTAGATATCATACACTAGCGATCAGTTAGATGACTGCACAACAGTCCCCTCCGAGATAGGCAACGAGAGTCTCTTGAAGCTAATTGAACGGAAGAGCTGCTCCTTATATACATGACGAACTGGCCTTCGTAGCCACCACAGGCAACGCGGTTACATACCTCCTCAGTTGCTGCATTCCTTGGCGTAGTTGGAAGGAATGCATGTGCTGTGTGACACTAGAATATGGTAAATCGGGTTGCACCTCCAGCTGGTCCCTTGACGCAACCCTCCCCGATATTAACAAATTCACAGACGATGTTCTGATCGTCATTGCATGCATAAGCACCTTGATACGAGCCGTTCGAGCCGTCGCCTGTCTTAGAAACGATCAAGTGCTGGCCTTTTGGGCTGACAGGATACTCCACCTATATATCAAAGATTGGGCCAGTCAGCAGTAGACCGACAAATAGATCTCCTGCAATGAAATAAAGACTCACGTAAAAGTCACTTCCAGTATGGGTGCTAGTCAGTGACTGAGCTGAGCAATCCGGGGAACTATAGAAGTTCACCGTCCAGAAACCTTCTTGTGCTATAGCGAGCCCAGTAAGGGTAGCACCGACGAGAACGATAGATCCCCAGAACATTTTGTAATGAGGTACGAGTGGCTTGGAGGTATGTTAAAGAATTTGGAGTGACTTAGAAAATAAATGAGTTCAATCGAGGCTTCTTGATTCTACATATCTTGATTGAAAGGCTATTCACTCTCGCCTATATAGTTTTTCTTATGACCTATCTTCTTGGTCTTGGATGATTCCAATCGGGACAGAAATGATTCCGACCGGGACCTACGGAGTAGATGATTTTCAGTAGAGAGAGGATCCACGCACGCCCTAATTTCGCTGACGTGTACATGCCGCAAGGATCACAAACGTTAGTTTAGTGCAAGACCTATATCCCGATTTTTGATTGGCTGATGAAAAGTAAGTCACAGTACTTCTGAATATAATGAAATCACTATTAAAATCAAGTCCTAGGTACACTGTAATGATCAGAAAGGCCACTATCACGATCAATAACCTGAGTCGTCATGGCATTAATATCATGAAGTTATTGCCAGTTAGGGAAGAGGTCACTCTCTATAGTATTTTATATGGAAATATACTGCTGCATTATTAGCCAATTAAAAATCAGGATGTGGGTCTTGTACTAAGCTAACGTTTATGATCCTTGCGGCATGTACATCCATGGGATGTACGAGTATTCAGCCGAAAGAATTAGCAACCTGCCTATATAGGAAACTGGAGCTCCAGAATGGGGCGCTCTAGGAAGCACTGCCGTAGGCTAAGTCCCGCTATAAAACCCTACGTCGGCAACGCTAGAGGCTCTTCAAGGGCCACTAACTCATGTACCTAAATCCTACTGACCCCCACTGAGTGCTTGCGGTTTCCAACCCCCATGCATAGGTAGGTTGGGCAAGCTGGGCATATCATGTCAACTTGTGAATGAAAGCACAGCCCCAAGCCCGCCCGGTTAGGTTCAGGCTTTAGTTATCATGCGGCCGATTCCGAGGTCACCGTCATGACAAAAAGTGCATCGCCACTCGCCAACCCCGTAGCGACTTGAATGCTGTATGTACGTAGGACACCGGCGCAGAATGAGTGGACAATCGGGTCTATGACTGCGCTAGACACTGGATGGTAGGGCCGCTGGGGCGTCTTGGTGCTTCCTTGCTCCGGAGCCAGCACCGTTTGAGCTTTTGTGTGCCAGCGTGGGGGCTCTTAAGCTCAAGTGCTGCTACAGGGTTTTCCGTCTCAATATTAATGACTGTCTCCAACAAAGCAAAGCGGTCCTCTTGAAAGGCCGTTCTGTCTTGACGGACAGGCTTGGCTTGCTTGCGTGCTTTAGATCCTCGGCTCTACCTGGAGGTGGAAACAGCACGACCTCTTTCGAAAATGGGGAGACAGATAAAACCGCCGACTGACGGCAACGGAATCACCGAGACAGGCGGCGGCATATTAGAGGGTTTGTTAACACCACGAGACATAGATAGAGGAGTAAAGAGAAACGTTTCGCTTAGTCTGATGCATTTAAGAAGACGGTACCGTGTAAGGGACTGCGCAATCGTCGAGAACCGTGCCAGTACGGAGTTTGTGGAGGAAGGTAAGCCCGAAGCACATTCACGCGCTGGCCTACAAGGTACTGACTTAGAACCTATAAAAGTAAATGTAAGAAATTAACGTATGGTTGAAATGAATATACTTATTCCGTTTATATATTAGATGGAAGGACTTGTGTACTTTTAACTAGTTATGTGATAAATAGTTTATATAGGTGATATGGGATAGGGCTTATAGATAAGTAGGTAATTCTAAGGTCACTTCGCGGAATATAGGATGGTCAGACCCTTTTTACCAGACATCCCACTAGGGGAAACCCCCCTTTTACATTTACTCAGACCCTTAAGAAGCAAAGACTTCCAGAAACTAATAGAGGAGGCGAATCTATACAGTCCCTTAACTGAAGTAGATTAACACCTTACAATTGACCCTCTTTCCTTTATAAATTGAAATTTAGCGAACAGTGGCCTTAAGCTGCTGGCTGCTTGCGTCTCGCCTAGCTTTGCCTAATATATACATAAAATATCTACTTGCAGCCTATATTTGTTTGTTTGTTTTATTATTTGCGTCTATTAAGTAAACTAATTATATAAATCTATATTTAGGCAATAAGATTTTAAAAGCTAGTAGCTTAAAGCTATTATTTGCTAAATTTTAATTTATAAAGGAAAAAGGGGTTAATTATAAAGTATTAATTTAATTTAGTTAAAGGGGGACTGTATAGGTGTATTTCCTCTACTAGTTTCTAAAAGCTTTTACTTCTTAAAGGTTTAAATAAATACAATAAAGGGGTCTCTTTTAATAAAATATCTAGTAAAAAGGGTTTAACTATCCTGCACTTTATAAAATAGCCTTATTCCTTTAGTTCACTATACCTATAAATAAGACTTGCATTATATTTAAAGCGCTTATAATATTTTTAGAAATCGCTATACTTAAACCTTTCTGCCAGTAATCTATATAAAATAAAGTATAAGAGTTTTAATTTTAGAGTAATACTATTGGAACAGATAAAAATTGCTACTGGAACAGATGGTCCGTGCGCGCACACAGAAGTCGTCCCAGCTTTCAATTCCTCGATCTTCCATAAACAACAACTTAAGTAGCAATAACAGTAGCCATAACGAGGGCGGCCATTCGGGCAAAGACGCAGCAGCAGCAGTAAGGCTGCTATATAAGAATTATGACACCAGTCACAGGTGCAGCCGAGCGGTCAGCCCCGGGGCCGACCACCTACACGTCGGCCATAGTAGATTGCGGGTTACAAAAACTTCTAGCCAACAAAGCCGTATCTCTGCTATAGCAGCAGCATTGTCCTAGATCAAGGAGATTAAAGAGTTTATACCGGCTACGCAGCTGCAAAATAGTTAGTCTAAGGGAATATATATAAATAAATAAAATATATGCCAAAGACCTGTTATTTAAAGCAATTTAATGGTGTTATAATTAAGTGTTATATAAAGGAGTAAGTTATATGTTAAGGGAAATTGCTGGGAGAATTTCGCAGCTGTGCATAGACTATCTGTTCCAGTAGCAATTGTTGTCTGTTCCAATAGCATTACTTTAATTTTAAAGGGGACTTTAAAGCTTTAAATCTTTATTATTTATAGTAGCCTAAAACTTTATTAAGTTAATTTTATTTTTATACTATAATAACTTTTGTTTTAATTTATCTTTTAATATATATAATTATTATTTAATTTTATAAAAGAGTAAAAAAGGCAGTATTTTATTTAATAAATTAATTTATTTATTGTTTATAATATCTTTATATTTCAATACCTATAAAATATAAATTATATAAAAGAGGATACTTTATATTAGTTTTTAAAAGTATATATATACTTTTTATATAAAAGGGGGGGGGATATTAAATAATTTATTAATTACGATTATTATATAGTATATAAAGTTACTTATCTATATAGATTATATAGAGCTTTACTTTTATTGGATTGATAGTCTAACAACTATTAAGTTATTAAAGAAAAAAAGGGCTGTTTAAATTAAATAATCCTTTTTTATATATTTTATTATTAGCTTTATTGCCTTTAAAGTGGCTTATATTCTAATATTATAGATTTCAATATTATGTAAATAGCTAAAATTTATAATTGCTTTTACTTTAAAGTATATAACTATACTTTAACTTAAATTCCCTTTAATTTAAAATTTATTAAAGTATATTATAATTATAAAAAAGAAAGTAATTTTAATATATTTAAATATTTTTTTTACTATTATTATTTTACCTTTACCCTTTAAGTTTAAGTTAAATATTATATAAATAGACTTTTTAATAAAAAGTATAAGTTAAATAGTTTTATTAATAAAGGCTGCAGTATATTAAAGTCTAGTTTATAGTATTTAAAGGGCGAGTTTTTTATTAATATATTAGTTAATGAAGCAATCTTAATTTAGGCCTATAAATTTTACTATATATTTAAGCTAGGCCTAGGCTAAAGCAATACTAGCTAAAGGAATTCCGGATTCCCCATATAAAATAAATATATATAGGTTTCTAAACTAAAAGGATTGCCTTTATTATAGTTTTAAAAGCTTTATTATAGTTAAAGGAAATGATATTTCTTACTTTTTAATTTAATATTTTATTAAGTATTTATAATATAAATATAATTATTTCTTTAATAGTTTTATTAATAAAAATAATAGTAATACTATTTATATATTAAAGTATAATAGTAATATTATAAAAGAAATGAAAAAGCTTTAAAAAGCTTTATATTTAAATATAAATCCTAGTAAAATAATCTTATTTTCTTTATAGATAAAGGCAGTTTGATTGTTTATAAAAGACTGTATTTATTTAATAAACTAAATTAGCTAGCTTTATTATTTAAGCTATACAATTCGCCTATTCTTTATAATAATATTAAAGGCTTTAAAAATATATAAAGCAAAAGGTATTATCGCTTTACTTTTACTTAAAGTAATTTTAAAGCCTTTAATATTATATAGGCTATTAAATTAATAGCTGCCTTTTTTAAAAAAAGTATTAAAATACTATTCGAAAAGCATTTTATACTTAAATACCAAAAAAGAGATTTATTTTATTAATAGTGTTTCTAAACCTTTTTTTATATAAAATAATAGTAAAATAAATTTAAATACTTTATATATTATATAGTTTAGTTTACCTAGCTTTAAGTTAATTATAACCTTTATATTTTGAAATAAAAAAAATAGTAATTAAATTTAAAGTATACTTTAAAAAGGTTTATAATAAAGTCTTTAATAGTTACCTATATTTGTTAAAAAAAGGCAATAAATATATTATCTATATTAAAAGCAGTATTATTTACTTTTATTATAGCTTTTTTTACTCTCTCTTTAATAATTAATTTACTTTATATAATTCAAAGGTTTTATAGTGCCTTTTATCCTTATAGGTTATTAATATCCTTTTCTACTTTTTTATACTATAAAAGATATTCTCTAAAGTAAATTACTTATTTTTTAAAGTTAAATATACTTTTTATTTTATTAATTACAAGGGGGGGGGGGCTAAATGCAGTCTATACCTTTATATTATTTAATTACCTACTTAATCCCTTTACTTAAATTAATTAAAGTTATAACTTTATTTTAGTAAACCTGTTTTTTGCGTTTAATAATATTTTAAAGTAACATCTTTACTTTAAGTTTTTTAATAGATTTACATAGTATTATAATAAAGGGTCTATAAACTATTTAATAGTCTTTATTTTATTAAAAGGCGCTATATCTATTTCAATATTTTTTCCTGCCTGCCATTTAAATATAATCTATACATAGTTTCTATAAAGTTTATATAACTATATTACAATCTGCCTTTATTAAGTTATTTATATTTATTTTAAGGAAAAGCTAAGTATATATATATATATTATTTAATTAAACTTTTATAGGTTCTTTGAAAGAATATATTTTATTCCTATATTAAATATAAACTTAATACGGTTTAGTAGTATAATAGTAATAGTATAATAGTTTAACTTTATATTTAATCTTTTTACTACTCTTAAAAGACTAGGTAAGTTAAAAATATTAAGTTAATATATTTTCTAGAATCTTTTATTAAAGTATTTATTAACGCTAAAGTAAGGTTATATTTTTTTTTTTACTATCTTATTTCTTACTATATCTAATATTTAGCCTAGCTATTAATATATATAAAAGTATATCCTTCTCTTTCCTTTCCTTTCCTTCCCTTATTATCTACATTTTCACTCCTTCCAGCCTATTGTATATTATATGGTAGCAATTTTCATGATTCCGATCATGTAACCAGCCTCCGCTGCTAGATACAGCCAAACGCAACCAACCAACCAACCAAGCTGCAACCAGACCTATCTACAATCGACTAAGCCGTCCCTTTTATTAAGCCTGAACGGCAGCTTCAATCCGGCTTGATCAGACCTGCCGGATAACGCGTTGGTTAACGATCAATAACGCGTTTTCCTTTATTCCTTCGTTCTTCGGCGTTCAACAACGCGTTTCCTTGCTTCCTTCGCGTTTGGCGTTATTTATTTCCTCCGATTTGACCGACGTCGTGATGGGCCTATTCGATTAGCTTGATGAGCTCGAACAACAGCGGGCCTGGCAGCTATATCAGCAAGATCTATAGCGCCGAACCTGTGGATTATGCCGCCAGACCTTCCCGTTACGAAATCAGCTCTTTCTTTATCTTTAATCGCGCTGCCCAGCTAGCCCGATCGAATTCAAGCCCATCAGCCGTTCAAGCCGGATCCAACGCTTCGAACAACGCCGCTTCGAACCACGCGGCTCTATTCGACCTAGCCGACTTGAACAACGCGAATTCGACCAACCTAGCCGACCCGAACAACGCGGCCCCGTTCAACGCGTTCCACCAAGCCAGATAGAATAACGCTGCTTGGTTAGACCTAGCCGACTTGGATAACGCGGCTTCGAACAACGCGGCCTTAAACAACACGGCTCTGAACAACGCCGTTCCGTTCAACCTAGCCGACTCAAGCAACGCGTTCCTGGAAGCCGGCCACTAAGTCATTATGATCGACAGCGCTTGGATAACCTAGCCCAATGGCAAGCCGGCTATATAAAGCGCCATATCAATCAATATGGCTTCGAACCACCTAGCCGGCTATTGGATGAGGCTGTCAGTCATTATCTTGTTCGGGTTCATCAATGGCGTAGCGGCGGGGATAACCCGAGGACGGGTTAGTTTTCTTTTCTAGGGGGGGCATTTGATACACATAAAAGCGTATCCTTCTCTTTCCTTTCCTTTCCTTCCCTCATCATTATCCATTTTCACTCCTTCTAGCCCATTGTGTATCAAGAGGCTATAGTTTTTTGGTGAATCGGCACCTAAAGTGTGGGGTACCTGTAGGTATAGGAGGGAAGCTTGCTACTTGCAGCCTAGACTGGTGGCTTTAATTAGCAACGAAGCACTGCCTTCTCTTTAAGTGCTAGAAGGAGTAATAGCTTTATCTAACCATCGCCCGGTTTCTATACCAAATTCCAGGATTATATTCCTACACTGCCGGTTTGCCGTCGCGCCTACTTACGCTTTTGCCCTATTATTGTTAGAGGGTACTCTATATATTTAGTGAAGTTAGAGAACGCGACTATCTCAAGTTTACAGGCTCCTACAGTCCGCAATATAAGGATAACCCCTGCCCGTCCCATAAATCTTAGCTTTCTATTGGCCGCAACCCAAAAGATCTGCAATCTTTAAGACTTAAAGAAATAGAAATGCAGAATGAGACTATCTTCTAGCTATAATAAACCCTGTCTATATCGATATCTGCAGCCATATTAGGAAGGAGACTATCTTCTAGCTACAATAAACCCTCTCTATGTCGATACCTGCGGCCATATTAGGAAGGAGACCCGCTTTTGTTAACGATTCAACTTTAAAATTAAAGAAAAGCATATATTTCCTTATTGTTACGACCCAGGGTATTTCTAAAATAGTAACTATAGGTAAGTATAAGGATTTATGTATACTAATTTTCCTTACGTAGGAATTATTTTCGAAAGAAGCCTCTAAACCCTAAGATAGTCCTTTTGCAGGTCTATAAATTGAATGGTATATCCCCCTATCTGTAGTATTAAGTTTCACTTGTCTCACCCACCTCCTTTCTCTTAATATCCAATTCATTATCTGGGAAAGGATTCCCAGTTATTCTTATCTTTCATTATGATACTTCAAAGCACTCTACTCTTGTCTTTAGTGACAGTCGGCCTTTCTACTCCGATCATTTTAAGATCGGACAGTAATGGCCCCCCAGGAAATGCTACATTTATCCCATGTGCTGAGGGGACTACAGACCCGATCTGTAAACTCCTCCGCCAGCCTAGCCGGGATATTATTACGGAAATCGTGCACCCTAACGGGACTGTGCAAATTAAACGGAATCTGTACACCCGTGAGCAACTGCAGATAATCCGGAATCAGAACAACGTGACCAGCATCGAACACCAGCCTGGTGAAGTCATCCACGACCGGTCCGCTGAATTCATCAGTAATCTGACGAAGCGGGAGGCGGCGCCGCCGGTTTGCTACGTCGAGACCCAGAAGTGGTACGACCAACACGAATGGGGGTACTGGTACCAAGCGTGGCATCAGGTGGGCAATTGCTTCTACTGCGACCAATGCACGGAGACGATCTCCTGGAGTTTCGGTGTCTCCCAAACCTGGACCTATGGACTGAATGTCAAATTTTCGGAAATTGTCCAAGCCAGCTTCGGCTTCAGCTGGGGTCAGACGTTTACCTTGACTGATACTCGCACCTGTCAGTGGAACTTTGTAGAATCTGGATGCCATTCAATCTGGTATCAGCCCTTGATGTCATACCACAACGGATATGCGAACTACCAGACCCATACCCACTGCTTTGCCGGCCGGGGCGAACCTGCCAGTGATTCATATTATGACCACAACTGGGGCTATGCCAATGTGAACCAGGGCGGCAATAACGGAGTCAATCAAGGCAATTTGGGGTGCAACAGTGGGTGCCAGGGAAATGACCACAGGCAATGCCAAAATGGAAATAATGGTGGTGTTCTCTGGCCCTATGCGAACTAGGCAAGACCTTCGAATCGTCATCTGGGAGCGGCAAATACATTGCTGTATCCTAACAGATATAGTCAAGACCTATCTTCCACATGATGATTATATATCGCATGTGCAGTTATTCCAGGATTCTATGTACATATGTGGAAAGACGTTTTGGGATGGATGTGGGAAAGAGAGTGCGGGAAGTGCGACTTCAAGCTTAACTCTTGCTTGGCCACGGCGAAGGGGGGCGCTACAGGTCCCGTTAACTCCGGCACTTACGGTGTTGGTGTTCAATATAGCTGCAGCACCGGCTGGGATAAGATTCGGTGCTGAGCGTCTGCAGCGCGTGCCAGTTCCTATCCCCAGACCAAGACAGGAGATGCCCAGAATCTGTTAACTTCTGGTACTTCGATTGGAACACGGGAAGGAAGTTTCGCGAGTCAGTATGGTATAATCGAATTATACAGATGTTTTTGGGATGTATATATCATTCGTTTGTCGCGGTTGTAGGCTGTCGATGGTGGGCAATTTGTCTATAGCTCCTTATTCTAGCTCCTTAAGCTTTATCATATTTATATACAAACACACAAGTCCCAAATTGAACAGTCGCTGAGGAGGGATAGGAAGATGGTAGGTTGATTTGGAATGACCGGGATGCTTTTATATTATCTTCCACTGGCCCTACTACTATTATTCCTAAACCAACTATAGTACAGTTAATATCTATAATCCATGTAGGGTTGATTTTTCTTAGGGGGTAGAATTGAATTATCTTATTGGCCTAGAAATATCTAAGCGCCTCGCTAATGCTGTACTAACAGGTAAACTGATAGGGGTTTTAATGGGAAATAGAAACGCGCTATATACGCGAGCTTACGTCTCTTTAACTTAGACTATAAGAAAGAAAGAAATACTATAAAATAAGGGGAAAGGCTGCTATTATAGTACCCTTTATAATCTGTTGATAAATGGATCCCTTTATCAAGCAAAGCCGCGAAGCTGCTTTGCGTAGGTAGTAACCGAGTATAAAGCATAGTTTCCGGATTTGCTTCTTTAATAGGACGTTTTGCCAACTAGCCACTATAAGCACTAGTTACAAATTAAAATATTTACTAGCAATTAGTTATTTTTACTACTTTAACCGCTTAATAATATAGTATTAACTTTATACTTTAGTGTTGTTATAACTGTAAAAAAGCGTATTGCAATATAGTTGTAGTTTTAGGTAAAAGCTATACCTAAAGGAGGAAGTAGCCTAAGCCTAGACCCGCCGCCTACTCGCAAAACCCCTATTATTCCTGCCTATAAGCCGCAATACTAAAAAGTAGCTTTTTATAAAAGAATAAATATTATAAATATTAATAAATTAAATACTGTAGGCAAAAGCCTACTATAAGTAAAGGAGTTTACTATAAATAAAAGCCCTTTATAAAGGCCCTACTTTAAGGAGGGGAAAAAATAAAATTCCTTATATAAATAAAAAGTCTTTTAAAGCTTTAAGCGTAAAGTAATTAACTACTTTTAATATAAGGCAATTACCTTTAATATAAGGAAAGAATAGGTATATTACCTATTTTCCCTCCCTTTCTTTCTCTTTACTTTTTTTATTTTTATAACCTTATAACCTTATATTATATAAAAGTACTCTTTATTAAGTATAAATATTATTTGTATTAGTTAAGAGTTATATTGCCCTTTTTAATGTTATTTAAACGTTTAGTTTACCGATTTATTAGTCTTTTTAATAATTTCAGTATTAATAAGGCATCTCTATCCCCTTTTCCTTCCTTTATCCTATTTAAACACTTTCTTAATTTAATTATAAAGCTATTATTACAATAAAAATAATGAGAACAACAATTTAATAATTTAATTTATTAGTATTTAAGGATCGCTTTTCCTTAAGTTAAAGGGTAGTAAAATATCTTTAATGCCTGCTTTAAAGTAAACTATCTTTAAATTATATATATAAGGCAAACTTTAGCAGGGGCTATAGCGCAGTTAACCCTAGTTATAGACTTATTAAAGAGCAGTTTAATTATACTAATAATAGTATAGCATTTATTTCAGCTTTACTACCGCTACTACTACCTCCTCTTTATTTTAATAATAATAAACATTAACCTTTTAATACCCTTAATACCTTTACTAACAGTAAACAATATACCTATTATAAATAAGTTAAGCTTAAAAATTAATTTATATATTTAAAAAAGCTTAGTGTATTAATAGGTAAATATTTAAACTATTAGCAGCAATAAACTATTTAAAGTTAAATAAATTCTACTACTACTTTTATATTAAAACTTAAAACAACTAGTTACTATATTATTACAGTAGTATAATTTATCTTTACTTTTTATAAATAAACAGTTATTAACCTATAATTGCTAGAAAAGTAAATTAAGCAGTTATTACCTTTACTATTACTTTTCCTTAAGGTCCTATAAAGGCTTTTACAGGAATATTTAGGCTGCACTTTAAAGCCGCGATTAAAATAAATTATATAACTTTAAACCTTTTCTGCTATAGTATTAATCCCGATAAAAGTTTAAAGTAAATTAAAGCCTATAAGCAATAAACTTAAATTTAATAAAAATATTATATAATATTATATTAACAAGGAACTATTGCAAACCCTAATAATATTGTAATTAATAGCTATATTATTATAAAAACTAGAAAAGCTATAGGAATTATAAGAATTATAGGAAACTAATACTGCCCCTGCCCTTTATAAAAATAAAGGAAATAATAATTGTTTTATCTGCTATCTTTATAGAATTGCTTGCCTTATTAATTTATATAATACAGCCAATAATTTTTATATTTATTATATAAAAGGATTCTAAAATAATAATTATCTTAATAACAAAAAGTAAATTTATGTAAAGGGCAATACTATAAAGCTATACATTAATTATTTTAGTTTTAATAAAAAACAATAACTTTATTATAAAGTATATTATATAATATTAAATACCTTTTAATATATAAAATTTAAAGGTAACTTTATTAATTAATTATTAAATATTTGCTTATAGAAAAACTTTAATAATATACCCTTTTTCAGCTTTAATTAAAACTTTGAAAAAGCCTTTTAATAAAGATTTTAATATAATTACACTCTTTATTTAAATATTAATAACTACTTTACTTTTAGTAAATATACCTAAATTTATTAAAATAATAAGGTTATACTAAACGTTATTTATATATAGCTTCTAGGAAGCTATATATTATATAGTAATAGGGAAATAAGTAAAAGTTTATTAAATAAATAATAAAATTAATAATTAAATTACATTTAATTTAATAGCTAAAAAGCTATAAAATATCTAGTAATATATAGCTATTAAAAAAGTAATTATAAAACAATACTTTATTTATTATAATAATCCTTTAACTTTATAATAAGTATATAGTGGCAGAATTAAGTTTATAGCTATACTTCTATTTTCTGTAAAATTTATATATATATAAAATCACTTAAATTAATTTACAGCTATATAAACAGGAAACCATTTTAGTTAAATTTCTTACAATACCTATTGTAAGTATTATATTAAGTTTAGGGTAAGTAGGGTAGCTAGTTTTAGCTTAATTGTTATTATTAAAGATAAAAGAAAATTCCTAACTTATATTAAGGTTCCTTTAAAACTCGGTCCTAGCGTTAGGCCTAATTCTAGGTCTAGCCAGAATAGGAAAGTTATGTAATTATACTAAAATCCTTACTTTTTAGCCCTTTTTTTTAATACTCCCTCTAACATAAATACTATCCTATATAAATTTAAAGTAGATATAAAATCAAGATAAAGGAAAGTAATTAAAAAATAAAAAATAAAAAGGATAGCTAATATAACTAAAAATAATAATAGAAAAAAGATAGTTAATTACTATAAAAAAGAGGGTAAAAACCTTAAGTATAACCCTTAAGTAAAAGTTTAAAGTTAAAGAGACTTATAAAGTTCTTTAACTTTTAACTTAAAAAGGGCTTAGTAAGCCTATTAGTAACCATTTTCACTAGTTTCTTAATAACTAACTATAATAATACTATTTTTAACCTATTCCCTAATATAATTAAACTATAATAAAGTATATTTTGTTTTATTATAAAGGGTAAAGTTATTTAAGGTAGAAATAATAGCTTTATTATTATTAAATAAAGATATTAACTGTTTAATTAGTTAATTTACCTTTTTATATAAACTAATAAACTATTAAATCTCTTTAATCGCTTTTATAAAAGCTATAAACTCTACTTTTAATATAGAAAAACAAATAGTTAAGCCCCTTTTTAATTTTTAACTAATTGGTCTATTATAGGAATAAAGGGAATAGTAATAGGTACTCCCTTTAAAATAAAGTTAAGGAGTAAGGTATTAATATTTTAAAAGCTAGGGATTATTTAATATATTAAATCTAGCTTTATTTCTCCCTTTAATTATTTATTATTTTAATTTATAGTAGGCTCTAGGATTTAAAGTTTAGGAATCTTATTTTTATATAGCTTTATAATTAATAATTTAAAAACTATATATTTAAATAGTATATAGATAAAATAGATATTATGATTTAAAACTACTAGTAGTCTTTTAGCTTTAGTTTTAAGGGTTAATTTATAGCTTTTAGCCTTTTATTTTTAAGGAATAAAAACTTTACAATAAACATTAATAATCCTATATTTTTATAAATTAAGCTTATAGTTTTTGTAAAAGTCTAGGTTTTTATATAGTTTTTAATAAAAGGTAAAATCTTTATTAATAATAGTTATATAATTAATTAATTTAAAAACTATAGTAATAATAAAATTCTAGAAATATAATAGTTAATTAACTATTATAATAATAGCTTAAAGCCTATTTAATAAAACTTTAATATATTATTTTATAAAACTATTGGATTTATAAATATAAAGGCGATTATAGGAATATATAATCTTTAAGGAAAAAAACTAGGTTAAAAGTTCTTACTTAATTTCCTTTTTATTATTATAATAGAATTCTTTAAAATACTAGTTATATTAAGTTTTTAAGTTATTTATAAAGCCTTTTAAAGTAGTTAATAAGGTAAGTTTACTATAATTTTTTAAAAGGAATACCTACTTATATTTTAATTTTTTATTAATAATTAAAAAATTAATAAAGGCCTTATTATAAAGCACTAGCTTTATTATAAAGCATTAACTATATAAAGAAAGTATTAGCTTTTAAATAATTTAAAAAGGCTAATAAATTAATAATTGGCTTTAAATTAAGCTGCCTAATAGCTTTACTTTTATTATATATTAAATAGTAAGTTTTAGTCTTTTTAATAAAATCAATATTAAGAATTTTAATAGTTATTTTAGTAATCTTGTTTAGTAAGTGTAAACTAATATAACCTAGTCTTTATACTATAAAAGGGTTAGCTTTAGTAGTTTATTGTTAGTATTATTAAAAATAGTATCTCCTTTAAGTTTAATTAACTTTATAACTTTTGAATCTTTAATAATAAAGTATTCTTTAAGTATATAAGGCTTTTCTTTTATAAAGGTATCTTTTTAAAGCTTATTCCCCTTTATTTCTTTAAATAATAAAGGTATATAAGGCTTTTATTCCTTTACTTAACCTAAGGTTTTAAGGAGTTTAGAGAGATTCTTTTTATTAAGATTATTTTTCTTTATAAACCTAAAATTAGATTTAGTTAATTATTCTTTAAAGCTATTACTTTTAAAATAACTATATATTTTTTTAGCTTTTTTTATTAATAATAAGGATTTAAAGCTTTATAGCTATTTATATAGTTATATAGTATAGTATATCCTTTAATTAATAAAAAAAACTATATTTTAAAGGATTTAATAGCTTTATTAACTATATAGATTTAATAAAAAACATATTATATTAAATATATCCTTTAACTTAATAGTATTTTAAATTATTTATAAAGTTTATATTTAGCTATGATTAAAAGAAAGTATTTAATAATATTATTGTTTTATAATTATTATCTTTATTACAGATATTAAAAGTAACTATACCTATTCCTTTTAAGGTAATAAAGCCTCTATAATATATATAAAAATCTATCTTTCCCTTTCCTTTCCTTTCCTTCCCCTTTATCCTTAATTCTCTCTTTTTTACTTTATTATATATTATATAATAGCAATTTTATAATTTCAATTATATAAATAGCTTCTACTACTAGATACAGCTAAATGCAACCAACTAACTAACTAAGCTGCAACTAGATTTATTTACAATTAAGCTATCCCTTTTATTAAGCTTAAACGGCAGCTTTAATCCAGCTTAATTAAACCTACTAGATAATATATTAATTAACAATTAATAATGCATTTTCCTTTGTTTTTTAGCGTTAAATTATATACTTCCTTAATTCCTTTATATTTAACATTATTTCTTTCCTTTAATTTCACTAACTTTATAATAGGCCTATTTAATTAACTTAAGTAGCTTGAATAATAGCAGGCCTGGCAGCTTTATTAGCAACATTTATAGCGCTAAACCTATAAATTATACCACCAAACCTTTCTATTATAAAATTAACTTTTTCTTTATCTTTAATTATACTGCCTAGCTAGCTTAATTAAATATAAGCTTATTAGTTATTTAAGCTAGATTTAATACTTTTAATAATATTACTGTAAACTATATAGCTTTATTTAACTTAGCTAACTTAAATAACACCAATTTAATTAACTTAACTAACCTAAATAATATAGCCCTATTTAATATAGCCTTATTTTATAATAAACTCAATAATACTTCTTAGTTAAACCTAGTTAACTTAAATAATATAGTTTCAAATAATATAGCTTTAAACAATATAGCCTTAAATAATACTATTTTATTTAGCCTAGCTAACTTAAATAACATATTCTTAGAAGCTAGCCTTATAATTAATAGTATTTAAATAGCTTAGCTTAATAGTAAACTAGCTATATTAAGCACTTTATTAATTAATATAGCTTTAAACTATTAAGCTAGCTATTAAATAAAGCTATTAGTTATTATTTTATTTAGGATTATTAATAGTATAGTAGGAATAATAGGGATAACTTAAACTTAAGTTAGTTTTCTTTTTTATAAGGGGTATTTAATATATATAAAAGTATATCCTTCCCTTTCTTTTCCTTTCTTTCCCCTTTATCCTTAATTCTTTCCTTTTTACCTTATTATATATTAAGCTTTTAAACTATAGCTATAGCTTAGGCTATTATCTAGTTTAAAAAGTTACTAATAAATAGGAATACTATATTATTTATATAACTAAACCTTTATAGTTTACTAAAAAAAAGATTATTTAATAATTATTATTTAAAATTAAATGAAGGCAGTAAATAAATAGTATATTAAGACTATTTAAAGTAAAAAAAGGATTAAAGATACTAGTAATTCTTAAAAGAGACTATAGCTTAAATAAAGCAGTTAAATTATTATCTTTTATAGTTTTACTTAAGCTTTATAGTTTATTATAAAAGAAAAAGCCTATTTAACTATATAATTAAATTAACTTTATTCTTATAGTTAAAAAGTTAATTTATTAGTAAAGACTATATTAAAAGCCCTTTAAATATTAACTATAATATAGGTAACTACTTTACTATTATTAAAAACTAGCTTAACTTTATACATTAAAGCTATAATTAAATTAATACTAGATTTCTTTAAAAAGGTATTAGTGTATTTAGTATATAGTATTTATTATATAATTATAGTATATATAATTCTTTATATAATAAGGTATTTAAGTCTTTTACTTAAATTAAAAGGAGAGAGATTAGTATTTAAGCTTTTAAGGATAATAAATCTTTTTCCTTAATTTAAGGATTATTACTACTTTAATTAATTTAAAGGCTAATTAGTAATGTTTAATTTTAAAGTAGGTTTTATAAAGGGAGTAAATATATTTTTTAATTATTAGCTAATAAAGCTATAAAAGGTTTATTATAATATTATTAATACTTAAAGATATATTTTTCATATATATTATAGTTATTACTATATTATTTAATAAAACTATTAAAAGGAGTTTAATTTACTATTTTTAATTAAGTAATACTATAGGTTTTTAATATTATTAATTACTATATATTGTAAGTATACTATTATAAAAGGCAGTAGCCTTTCCTTTTAAAAGGTAAATATTTAATTACTTATTTATAATAGCAGTAATTAAAAGATTAATAGTAGCTTTATTTAATAAACTATATAAATAATATCTTTACTTTCTTTAATAGTGTTAATAATATTTTACTAATATACCCTTTTAGTATTTTTTACTATCTTCTTAAAGGATTTCCTAGTATTATAAAAATAGGTATTTAATAGTATAGCTATAGTTCTTTAACAGTTAAGAAAGTTTAATAGCTATCTTTATATTTCACCCTTTATTATAGTTAAAGAGGTAAATAATTTAATAGTTAATTTATGATTTTAGTTAATTTATAAAAAAGTAAAAGTAAAGCTTTAACTATTTAGTTTATAGCTATTATTATTAATTAAAGGGGGGAGAGGAGTTAAGTCCTTTTTTTAATTAATATAAAAAAGTAGTCTTTACTATTATCTCCTTTAACCTTTAATCTTTTAAAGGGCATTAAATGATAGGCTAAGGCTAAGATTATAATATATAATATAATATAATTAAAGTTAATAAATAAATGTTTTTTTAGTATAGCTTTTATTAATAGGATATGTAAAAATACTAAGTTAACTATATTATTAAATATATATATTAAGGCGTTTATGTTATGACCTGACCCTTTAATAGCTGTATAAAAGGTCCAGGACAATATATACCCTGGAAGAATAACGGAACAATTAACTAATTAGGAACGATTACTTGGATTACTATAAACTACAGATCACTAAAATTACAGAGCGTAAGCGAAAGTAATCTAACACAACTATAATCTATATATAATCTAAATATATTCACTATATATCTCCTTTATATATAAAACTAGATAAATTATAATTATTTAATATAGTTACTTAAACAGTTATTAATTCATTGCATTTACTAAAACTGCCTATTTTATAAAATTGTAACTATATTACCTTATTTAGTATTTATCCTTAACCTCTCTGTTAATATAAACCTATAAACCTTGGTTAATCCCTTAAAAATTAACCTAGATTGTTATATATGAAGAACTTTTGTTTAGCAGGCTATTAAGAATCCTAAGCAATATTGTAAATATATCCGCTATAGTATCCTCTTCTAATAACCCTAATACTCTACCCTTTATTCTACCTCCTCGCTAAAGGCAGGATAATAATAGAGATAATAATATAAGTAAAAGTAAAGATAAGGATAAAGTTAATAAAATAGAATAGCTATATATTTATATAGAGGAAGCCTTCCAATATATAAAGCTAACTGTATAAAATAGGAGTAATACTATTAGTATTTAATTACTGAAAATGCTAAGCTTAACTAAATAATTTACTAACAGTAAGCGACTATTATAGATTTATAGAATTAAGCGCTGCCTATACCTAACCTAAACCTTATACTAAATTATAAAGGGAACTAACCTTTAAGGGACTTAGGGGAATTACTTAAAATATAACCCTTTAAGCATTTTAATAGAAGCACTATAGCACTTTAACTGTTTTTTATTTAATTATGCAATTATTTTACCTACTTTTTAACTAGCTATAGTATAGAGATTAGCAAAGTCCTTTTAACTGCTAGATAATTTAAAAGGAATGCCTTAAAGTAGTTTAAACCTATTGAAAGGGATTTCCTTAATAATAAAAGCAAAGCTAATAAACAGATACAGCTTATATTTACTAGCTATAATCGGTTTAAGGAAAAATTAAAAAATATTTTTAATAATATTAATAAAGAATATACTACAGAAAATAAATTTATAAATTTAGTTTAAAAAAGAAAAGACTTTAACTATACTATATACTTTAAAAACTATACTTTTAAAGTTAAGTAAGGAAACTCTGCTTTTATTAAATGCTTTTATAATAGATTTAAACTGGAGGTTAAAAGGAAAGCCTATAAGTTCTCTTGCAATAAAGGTATTACTAAATTTATTAAAAAATGCATAAATATAAATAATTTACTTTATAAACTTTATTTAAATATAAAGAAAGGATAATAGTAATCCAGATAAGTTTATAAGTATTAAATATATATAAATTAAGGAAAGAAGTAATAAACATATATTGCTAGCTTTAATAATAAAAGACTTAGTTAAATAGATTTAGACGCTATTTAAAAGGGAAAGGTAAAGGTTATTTATTATAACTATAATAAGCTAGGATACTTTTTAAGGGACTGTAAAGCTTTATAAAAGCTAAGAACTAATAAACCCTAAAAGCCTATACTAGAACTTAGATAAAAAGTTAATATAGTATTAAAGACTATTAATTATATATTATTTAGCTGGACTATATACTATAATAATAGCTGTTTAATTTATAAATCTAGTAAGGATAAAAGCAGATAATACCTGAAATAACCTAGAAAGATATTTATAATAAACTAAAGGGGATATTGGTTAAGACCTAGATCTTGAACTTTTAAAGGTATCTTTAAAAAAAATAAAGCAAACAGGTATTTACTATATTTAAATAATTTAATAGAATAAAACCTAGACTTTAGTTATATAGAGTTAGATTAAGATAATAGTATTTTGGATAAATAAATAGTTGCTGTAATTAACTATTAATATTTTAATCAAATTACTATAGGCAATAAAGGATAAACTAATAGCAGTAACTTTAATAATAAAAATAAAAATAACCCTTTATAATATAGACTATTACTATATAGTACTATATTTTTAGAACTAGAAAATATATTATTTATAAATAGTAACCTTAAGGATAAGCTAAATAAATATTACCTAAACTTGATTAAGAGAGTTACTATAAGTATATAGTAAAATAGGTTAAACTTATACCTATATAAATAGCTTTATACGCAAAATAAAGCTAATAATAAAATAGCTATTAAAGCTGTTTTAGCTGCTTTAACTATATAAGCAGAACCTATATATTTCTATATATAAAGAGACTATACTGCAAATAACCTTATTTATAAAGAATACTATACTATATCCTAGGTTATTTATATTATATATAGGTATATAGTATACTTTCAAGAGAAAGTAAAGTATAATATCTTTCTAATTAGAATCCTGTTTTACTTTATAAAATAAATGTAAAATTATAATATTTTCAAAGAATAAATGATAACTATATAGTATTAAAACTTTAAAATTATTATTATTAAACTAGATACTAAAACCTTAAAGGAATATTATTAACTATAAAGACTTAAAGGATATAAGTCTAAAGGATATTATATTTACTACTAAAAGAAATTAATAAAATAGCACTTTTACTATAATAAAAGGTTTAAGTGCAATTAATAATATTACTTAAAGTATAATAGCCTAAAATGTATTATATATAAGCGAAATAAATTGTAGGATTAGTATTTATAATAAACTAATAATACCCTATACTTATCGCTAGACTATATATACTGCTAAAAGAATAAATACACTACCTACTTACAGGAAAAACTTAAAAATAGTGAATATAGAAGTAGATAGGGTATAAACCCGCCCTAAAAGATAGAGAGATTAATTAAATTATAAGGGAACTGCATTAAAACCAGTTTAACTTCATTACCTATAAAGGAACTATGTATAATAGGAGAAGGTAGCATTTACTTTAAGGAACCCTAATTAACTGCAAAATCTATATAAAAAGACAAGAATTAGGAAATAATTAATATTACCTATAAAAGGGCTATAAGGTAATAATTAATAAATTATATCTTTTGAAATATTAGATAATAAAAGTAACAATAAAGATTTACTATATTTTAAATTAAAGATAATAGTTAAAGGATATTAGTTATATATATTAGTAGATAACGGAGCAATAGGTAATCTTATTGCACCTATAACTGTAAATTACTTATAGTTACTTTAAAAACAGAAAACTAGACTATATTAACTTTATTAAGTAAAAGGAGGAGCCTTTATATATAATAACGGATAGGTTAAGCGGAAAATTAATTATCTTAAACTTAAAATCACTATTACGGCATACAGAACAGCGGGTCAAGGTAATATCTTTGTTGTGCCTTAAATAAGGCAAGAAGCTATAAGAATATGGTTCGAAGGTGTAGGACCAAGTCATTACGTGAGGACGCACGTAATGCTGATAAGTTATTAGAGGGCAGGTTTGGTGCCGTAACAGTACCCCCCCCTTTTCAAACTCCATTTACCCCCAAATGGCTACTCTAAGACTATATATTCCAATCCTTTTATTATATTAATTCTGTCGTAAGCGGCTGCTGCGTCGCGGGTCTGGCTGGTCGGTTATCTTCCTCTTCTTGACCTAGGCAGGCGGGCCAGGCTTGTCGGGGTTTTTTATATAGTATTTTAAAAGGGCGGTGTCTTATCGTTTTAAATCCTTTATGGGTTGCCAGCTTAGTGCGTAGTGTTTCTAGGCTATATAATAGTGTAGGCTATCCTTATTATGACAGTTAAGGATTTTATTAAATTCCTACTTTTCTACCACTTCGTTTATCTCATTATCTCTTTTAAGGACTTATCCCTGTATATTCTTATTCTCTCGCTTATTAATAGCGTCTTATCCCGGCAGATATATCTATTAGCCTACTATATTAACTGCCAGTAGTTTAAAGAGAGAGTTATAGAATATAGGGAAAATGTAGATACAGTTAAAGAGTTTAAGTCGGCAAGCTTAAAGGTATATATCGAGGATTTTATATAGGCCTACCTATTTATTGTCTCCCTTTTTTATTAGGCGGTTTGTTTTAAGGTATTTAGTCTTTAACTATACCTTTTTACTGACTGCGAATTAGTATAAGTCCTTTTTTAATATATTGGCTGCAGCTTTATATTAAGCGATTAACTATACTGTAAAGGCTTTTAGTTAATTTAGGATTTATTGGAAACGTTTAGCTATAGTATTTACTTTATAGAAACTCTTTTTTTAAGCGATAAATAGGTTTAGTGGGCAGGGGTTTAAGGGCTTAACTTTTAGGCGCAGGTAAAAACTATAATTTGCAAAGAATAGCAAGGTCTTTATTATCTTGGATATTTAATTATTCTAGGCAAACTCTGCAAGTAGTAACCAGTTTACTTAATTATTCTAGTAAAAACTTATAAACTGCCTGAAATACTGCTCTACCCTTATATTTAACTGTTTAATCTAGCTATTAATTTCTAGATAATAGGCTAAAGAATATTTAAAGTGAATTTTACATTATTAGGATAGCTGCTTTTAAAATTTAAATATAAATTAAATACCTTAGTTTAATATAATTATTTTTAGGGCTTTATAGAAAGCATAGACACGCAAGATAAAGGGATTAGTAAGTTTTTTGGCATTAAGTGTATAGGTAGCGATAAAATAGTGTATTTTTATTAAGCAGTATACTACTATAAAGACGTTTTTATAGACTAAGCCTTGCTGGTTATAGTTAGGCAGTGGCGTAATATAGTTTACTAAGATATTGCTTTAAGCCTAAAATAGTACTAGTAATAGTTTTAAGAATCTTAAGGGAGTAGACCTGTTTAATTTCGTTTAAAAATATAGGTTACAGCCTTTAATAAAAGTATTAATATTAGTTAATATTCGCAGCCACTAGTATATATAGTTAAAGAGGTTTAGTATTTTTATTTATCTTAGGTATCCCCTTAGCCTAAAAGAGTATGTTTAGTATATAACTTATATTTTTGCTTTATTTGTTAGCAGGTGGAAAAGTTGTTCCTAGTAGTATATTTAGTTGCTGCAGATCTAAAAGTTTTATATTACTGCCTTTAAGTTACTTTAAATACTTTTAAGCTATTATTAAACGGCCAGGTTTTAGAGTGCCTGTATTATAATACTTACTATATTTAATATTTTATAGGCTTTATTAATTATTCTGTTACTCGATATCTCTAGGTCTAGGATTAAAGTGCTAGTCGTTATAGCGAGTAGGTTCTTATTGTCTATACTCTCTATAATGTTGGTATAGGTATAGGGATTGAAGTAGCTTTTTAAGAGCAAGGTTTTTTTCCTTTCCTTTAATTGGTTATTATCTTAATTTAACTTTACTGGGATATTTTAAAATCTCCTGCTTAATATATTAGGCTTTACTGCTTTTAATCTAGGCCAGTAAATAATCTAGAAATTATACTGGGATAGGAATTTAAACTAGTAAACTTATCTTTAATTTAATACTTTAGTAGTTATAAAGTATTCCAGGTTTTTATAGTCTGTAATAATCTTAAATTCATTTTCTATATATGGCGGAGCGCGGCACAGCTATGTAGAGCATAGAGAGATGGGAAACGAAGCTTGATTCTATGAAAGAGAATATGCCGTAGTGGCCTCGCTATATATACACATAGCTAACACAAAGAAGAAGCTGTGTGCAGCGCTGTAAGCGTCTGCACAGTCTGACACATCGCTTACGCGATATGTATATCAGCTCGTATCTGCTTTGTAAGCAGATAAAAGCTCCTTAGCGCTGACAAGCGGTAGGGCCCCGGCCTACTTAACCCAACACACCCCCCAGTTAATGAGGCTATTCCCAATGCCTCATTGACTGCTACTCTAGCCTATCTATAGTGTTGTAACTAACTGGCCGCGCTCTTAGAGCCTCTTTTGCTTAGTCGGAAGCTCCTTGTTGTAAACACGCATCGATATTTTGTTGTAGAGGTGAAAGGAATGTGAGCGCTGTAGCTATTGTTGTTCTGTGACAATAGGAAGTTGAATAATAAAGCTCCTAAGCAGGTGAATCGGTCCTGAACAGCTAGAATGGGTATATTAGCTGCCCCCCGGCCCTTATTCCTCGCTCTTCTTCTTCAGTCATCAACATCATTATCATTAACATTAACATCAACAACAACATCAACATCAACATCAACATCAACATCAACAGCAACATAGCCCCCGCTATAAGTATCACGCTTCCGACTGATTCCCTTTGCGCTGCGTGTTTGTTAGCTAACAGCGAAATCGCAGAAAAAGAATACCTTGTTGGTGAAGCGTGGTCGTGGTCGCCCCCCGAAGGTGGCTCGTCGCGGCGTTGGTCGCTTGGCTGGCCGAGCGGCCACGCCTGTTGCTGCTCCCGCTCCTGCGCCGGCTGGTCCGGCTCCTTCGCGTCTGAAGGCTCGCCTCGCTGCTGAAGACGCGCGCGCTCTTGCTGAGCTGTCTGGCTCTGCGTCTTCGTCTGCTGCTGCCTCTGCTTCTGCCTCTGCTATTGCCGCTGCCCCTACTGCTATGCTATTATCCCCTCCTTATGAGGGTTATCTAAAGTCGGCAATTGCCGGCAAGGGAGACTTCTCCTAATGTATTTCCATCGCCCGCTCTTGGCGGTGCGCTGCTTGCTTTAATGGTAATCACCGATATGCCCCTTAGTAAGCTCCTCCTAGATTTGCCTGTGTTGCTCTATCTAATCGTATACTCTACAGTCGTTCGGTGCTTGCACCGATTATATGCCGGCTCTTTCGAGCTGTAAGTAAAGAGGATAACCAGGTAAGCATACTCTCCTTTCTTTATACGCTCACAAGCTTACGTAATTAAATAGCAACCTAGTGCAAAAAGGCGTTACGCCTTCCATTTAACCTGTTAGAGGAGGAGAACTCGGTTTACCCCGAGGAGGCTGCTGCCTTAGGCAGCAGCGATAACAACAATAACGCCCTTTGCGCGCAAGCGCATAAGGGCTGGAAAGCTTTTAGAGAATAGTTATTGCGGTAATAGGATATGCCTTTATGGCTAGCGGCCTATAGGCTAGAATTAACTGGTTTCCTATATTCTTGTATATTCCATTCCAGTAACTATATATCTGCCAAGTTTAATAGTGCTTTAAAGTGCTCGAAACGCTATTATAATAGGGCTTTAATAAATCTATTAATAGGTATAAAGTTAATAGAAAAATAAAAAACTGTAAATAATCCTTTCTAGTATTCCTGCTAAAGCTATATATTTTATATATTAATATAATGCAGGCAAGTACTAATTTATATACTCTCTCTAATTATAAAATATATAGTTAGTTAATTATTACAATTAATATTCTAATTAACGCTAGGGTTAAATTTTATCTCCTAGAAAAGGCAATATAAACCTATAGCCTCCTTTACTATTTAGGTAAAGGCAAGCAGCTTAGCTTCTATTATAGATATACTGACAGTGCTTTAGCGCATTGTATTCTATAGGATAAGGCCTAAAAAAAGTGTAATAAAATACCCTTAAGACAATCTCTAAGTATCTATATTATTAGTAAAGGAAGTATTGCTTAAAGCGGTTAAGACTTATATTTCTCCTCTCCCTTTATATTAAAAAGCTAAGAAACGCTATATATATAAATAGCAGATTAGGTGGTTAATTACTTTAAAGTACTTTTTATTAGGGTTAGTTAGAAACTATAATAAAGCTGAGGCGCTATAAGCTACATTAGGCCTTATTATAATAGCTATATAGAGCATTAATCCCACTTTCTTTTAATATATCTTAATAGTTGCTTTTAAAGCTTGCGATATACTCTTTTAAAGCTTTATAATAGGTATTAGAATTATAAAAAGCTATATTCCTTTATTAAGCCTAAATCGTTTCGCAATTTTCTTAAGATAGGTTTTATAGGAAAGGTATATCCTATACTCTATATAGTTGCAGGTAATTTTAATCCTTAAAAACCACTACATATCTCCTTTACTATAAAGCTTATACTTTGCTTTTAAAGCGTTCAGTAGCTTAATATAAAGAGCTTTATTGTTACAATAATATATAATTAAAATATTATTTATATAGAATACAATAAAGATCTTCCAAGCTTTATTATAAAAGAGATAAGGCTTTTTAGAGCTTAAGATTAACCTTTATTGCCTTAAAGTTAAAGATAGTTTATTAAACTATAGCTTTGGTAAGTCCTTTAAGTTATATAAGGCTTTCGCGAGCTTTAGATAGATATTTAGCTGCTTAAAACCCTTAGGGAGCTTATATATAACTAGTTTCGAGTTCTTGTCCTTTAAGGCGTTAAGAAAAGCGTTTTTAATATTATACTGCTTTAACTTAAGGTTAAATTTTACTGTAAAAGTAATAAGTATATGGAAAAAACGCGCTGCTAATATAGCTGTATATATACTCTTTATAGTAGAGCGCTTTTATAAGTCCCCGCAGACTATAAGGCGAGCTTTATAGCGTTCTAGATTTCTATTCTAGTTAAACTTATAAGTAAAGACCTAATATACTAGTAATAGCTTTATTGTTGCCTTTAAGTATAGTATCTCTTGCCAGGTTCCTTTTATGCATAAAGAATTAATTTTATTGTATACAGCTTACTTAAACCTATCTTTAAATAGGTTTTTTATAAACTCTTTTTAGTTTTTTAGCAGTTTCGCTAAGTCCTTTTAATAAATAATTAGCTTATTAAAAGCTATACTTTTCTGGGAGGAAGATTTATAGTCTATTACTATATTAAAAACAGTAAATACTATTTCTATACTTTTTAATTTATTATTTATCGGCTTTTATTAATTAGGCAGTAGTTAATTTAGCGTTAAACTAAAAAGCTTAGTAATTATTAAGTATATACTAGGCTTATTATCTTTAAAAGCAGTGCTTAAGGTATGCATCTTAATCTTATATATTAAGAGATATTTATTAGCTTTTCTTATAGGTTACTTCCTTTAAAGTTTTAAGCTCCTATAAGTATTAGCTACTGCTTTACCGCTTAAAGGATTATTAGCTGGCATTTCCTTAAAGGTCAACTCTTTTTTTATAAAAGTAGGTAAGTCTTTTATATACTAGTCTACTTTTAGCTTTAGCGGACTATCCTCCTTTATTAGGTTATATACCCCTAATATATAAGGCTGTTCTTCCGCTATATCCCTCTTTATAAAGGGTAGTAAATCGCTTACTAAAGTATTGCCTAGGGTTTTTATTAGCGCGCTAGTATTATCTATAGAGATTAACTGTTTTAGGGTAGCCTGTAATGTTTAAAGACTGAGAGGTCCTTTTAAGTGCACTAATAGTTTATTTAAAGCGTTTATTAAACTGTCTTTAATACTTTATATCTCTGCTACCCTTAAAGGTATACTCTCTTTTTCTGTATTACTTATAAAGGTATTTTTTACTACAGGAATATATATAGGGAAGAGTTTAAATTCCAGTTTATTTTCTTTAACCTTATTAAACAGCTTATTTAACTTAGCTATAGACAGCTTATCCGTAATCTCTTTATTACTATTAAAAAAGCTAGTTTTATTAAATCATATATTCTTTATAATAATTACCTTTACTAGGCAGGGTAACTAAATATAATATATATTGTTTGCAGTATAGCTAATAAAATATCCAATTAGCCCCTTAAGCTTAGTTTTAAATTCTCTCTTTTTCTAGCCAGCCTTGCAGTCTCTATTTAGTATATAGGCGCAGCAGCTATATATATAAAGACTGCTTTAATTTAGCTATAGGTCCGCGGAAGGCTCCTTTATTAAAAGGGGCATAAAGTCGCGGAACTATTACTTTAATTTATCGATAAGTAATATTATATTAAGGCTGCATATAAAACTTATATTAATAATATGCATTATAGCTCTTGCGCTTTTAGGCTATAAGTCGGTTAAGAGACCTGCAGCTTCCAGTATTTTAATCGACTTATTTATAACTTCCTAACCTACCTATTTTAAAGCGCCATTTAGTTTATATATATAGGAAAAGGCAAGCTCTAGGATAATACCCTTTATATTAACCTAGATCTAGAAATGTAATAAACTCTTAACTGTAATTACAGCTTTTTTATTATCTTGCCTAAAAAAGTATACAGAGATATTATATTATATCTTTACTATACTTATAAAGTTAAAAAGAGCACTAAAAACAGTTTCCTGTTTTTTATTTAGTAAAGGGCGTATATATAACTATATAGTATATTTTTCCTTAAGCACTAAAAGCTAGTTATCCTTATTATAGCCCCTAAAATAGTTTTAAAGATCCTAGTATACTTTAAAGAATAGTTTTAATGCTTATGTATTAGATAGTCTATAAAAGATAACCTGTTTCGCGTATATAAAAGTATAAGCCTTATATTCTATATATATAGTTCCCTTAATATATATGTTCCTTGCATTTCTTATAAATACTTTAAGCGCTTTTAGGCTTAAATATCTTAATTATAAATGCTAGAGCTGTTTAAAGTTATATTATAGTATTAAGGAATTATATATTAGTCTTCTCTTACTTTTTAATACTATATAAATACTGTAGTTTATATTAGGAAAAATAAAAACAGCTGTTAAGCTGTTTAATATAGTATATTTAAGGATAGGGGCAATATAAAGCGATAAAGGCTTATATTAAAGAAATAAAAGATTATACTTATACTTTACTTTCCTTATAATAGTGTTTAAACTGGCTATATTAGTATAAAGTATATTATTATACCCTATTAGCTAAATCCCTGCTTTCCAAAACTTTAATAAAAATATAATATTAATATAAAATCCTTTAACTATAGCTATATCTAAAAGCTTAATAAAGTGTATTATCTTTTAATATAGATTATAGAGAGTATCTTTTAATAGATAATAACCTTTTTTAATTATTAAATAACTAGCTCCTCCTACTTTAATATAGTCCTCTTCTATACTTAGGATAAAGGAGCTGGGAATAAGGTAATTCCTGCTATTTATAAAATAAATAGCGCTATATATATTAAAGAGGGTGCTCTAAAAGAGGCAGTAAAGTGTATCCTATATATTAATATATATTAATACACTTATTAAATATACTGCAAGGCTTATATCTTTTTTATTAATTAAGTCTAGGGAGATTAAGGCAGCTATAATAGTTAAAGCTATTCTTCCCTATATTAAGGCAGTAAAGTTAATACCTTTTTTACTAAGCTTCTTGCAGGTAACCTGCTATTTATCTTCTTGCAGGCGCGCGCGAATCTCTGCAGCCTACTTAGGTATAAAAGTATATTTCCCTTTTTTATTAGGCTTTCCGGCAAGTGCAGCGTATATTTTGCCGCAGTTATTTAAGGGCTAAGTATACTTTTCAGGTCTATAAAGGCACTCTTTACTAATAAAAGGCTTTAAATATATATTACTACTGCCTAATATATTATTAAAGTAGTTGCTAAGCGTTATATAAAAGCTATAAATATAATTCTTTATATTCTTTAAAGTATTTAAGAAAAGCTATTTAAGTTAATTAAAGGAAAAGATTTTATTTATTTTACTGCTCTTAATTAGGCTATTTATATAGTATAAATGGTAGGCAGTAAAGTTTAAGGTAAAGTATACTCTAATAACTTTAAAGAAAGCTATTTAGGAAGCTGTTCCTATAACCTTTAAAAGCTTATACCTTACTGCACTTGTATAAATATATACCTAGTAAATATACTACACTTCTAGCTTAATATTCCTACACTCTGCTTTATATAGTATATATTAGTAAGATAAATATACTTCCTTATATATTATATTTTTGCGAGAAGCTAGTTGGTCTTTAAGCTTTTTAATAATTTAACAAATAGTAAACTTAATATTAAAGTCTATATTATTATTATAGGCTGCTCTAGTAATAGTAAAGGCTAAGGCTATGGCTTTAAGGTCTATTAAAACTAAAGTATAGATACTGGAGTTAACTATCTTTTAGATTTAATTTAAAATTGCATTACTAGTTTTCCTTTTCTTTTTATTTAAGGTAATATTAAACTAATGCTCCTAAAGTATACTATTATAGTAAATAAAGATATTTACTGTAAAGGTATTAAAACTAAATTCTTATACTATATACTCCTTTACTTTTATTAAAGTAGGTAGCTTAATAGTAGGGAAATAGTTATTTAGCTAATTAAAGAGATTAAAATTAATCCTATTTTAGACCCTAGTAATAATTATATAGTTAGTTAAAATAGTAATCTATTTAATCTACTAGACTATTAATTCTAGCTTTATAAAAGCAATATCCCTTACACTATTTATTATAAAAGATAGCTTTAGCAGCTTAAAGGCAAAGGTAAAGGGTATAAAGAAAGATATAATATTAAAGTAGAAGTTTCTAGTAACTTTAATAGTTACTACTTAGGCTTATAACTATAGCGGAGTATGGTATAGCTATATAAAGTATAAAGAGATAGGAAATAAAGCTTAATTCTATAAAAGAGAATATACTATAGTGGCCTTGCTATATATATATATAGCTAACATAAAGAAGAAGCTATATACAGTGCTGTAAGCGTCTATATAGTCTAATATATCGCTTACGCGATATATATATTAGCTTATATCTGCTTTATAAGCAGATAAAAGCTCCTTAATGTCACAGGCTAGGCCATGTCTCCCGGAATCACGACTACGCCGAATCCGGAAATACGACCAATACTAGACCGCTTACCTAATTAGGAAACCACCTCGGCCACAACCCTATACGCACAACTATATAACGCATACATAGCTAGTATAGAGCTTCCTTCCTTCAGCTATAGATAGACAATACAGAGGTGCCCTAACTGCGTGCTTTCCAGTTAGGCTACACCCGTTACACTTAACGCTAATAAGCAGTAGGGCCCTGGCCTACTTAACCTAATATTATACTTTAAAGCTTAAAGCGCTATTCTTTTAATAATTTAATAATAGCTAGTAGTTTTTTATTATAGATCTTATAATTGCATTTAGCAGGTAAATACTATAATAAAAAGTATATTATTAGTCGCAAGATACTATCTTTATTATACTAAGAGAGAATACTACTAGATGCCTAGTTTAAGGTATTTGTTTTTAAGACTATCTTTTTATTATAGTTAAAGAAGGCAAGGATTAGGGCAGTTATAAACTAGGTTTTAAGATAGTTGAACGCAGCAGTATAAAGTTCCGCCTAATTCTATAAGGTATCTTTTCTTAAAAGGCTATTTAAGGGTTTATAGATATTAGAAAAGTCTTTAATAAACTGGTAATAGAAATTTATAAAGCCTAGGAAGCGTTAGAGTTCGCGGAGGTTTAAGGGTCTTATTGAATTAACAAGGTTATACTAAACCTTATTTATATATAGTTTCTAGGAAGCTGTATATAATGCAGTAATAAGGAAACGACTAAGAGTCTAGTTAGGTTAATAATAAATAAATAATTGAATTATAACTAATTTAATAGCTAGAAGCTATAGAATATTTAGTGTATATGCGGCTAGTGTAGAAGTAATTATATAAACAATAGCTTTGTCTCCTATAATAGTCCTCCGACCTAATAATAGGTATATGGTGGCAGAATTAGGTTTATAGCTATATTCCTATTTTCCGCAAAATTTATTTGTATATAAAATCAGTTAAATCGACTTACAGCCATATAAACAGGAAACCATTTTAGTCAGATTTTTCACAATGGCCATTATGCCTATTGTATTGAGTTTAGGGTAGGCGGGGTAGCTGATCCTAGCTTAATTGTTATTGTTAAGGATAACAGAAATTTCTTAACTTATACTGAAGTTCCTCTAGAACTCGGTCCTAGCGTCGGGCCTAATTCTGGGTCTAGCCAGAATAGGAAGGTTACCTAATTACACAGAAATCCTTACTTTTTAGCCCTCCTTTTTAACAGGTCTTTTTAACTTACAATCGCAGCCATTTTCTCAGGGTCTATTTTAATACTATTACTTATAATAATTAAGCTAAGGTATTTTATTTTTATTATTTTAAATTTGCATTTTTTAATATTAATTTAGAGACCTGCATTGATTAATCTATCTATAACTTTTTATATATATTATTAGTATTCTTTTTATATAGTTAAGTAGACTAGGATATTATTAAGGTAGGTTATATAAATTTTATTAAGTAAATTATATAAGGTATAGTTAATATAGTATTAGAAAAAGGCTAGGGTATTATAAAGACTAAAAGGTATAATAAAGGTTTTAAATAACTTAAATTAGGTTATAAACGCTATTTTTTATTTATATCCTTCTGCGATTCTAAGTTTATTAAAGGTAGCTATTATATTTAGCTTAATATAAAATCTAGTATTATATAAAGCATTTAATATCTCCTAGATTAACAGCAATAAGTAGCGATTTTTTATAGTAATATTATTAAAGCTTTAATAGTCTTAATAAATATAGATGCCTCCTTTAGGTTTTGCGGTAAAAAGTAAAGGGGCAGTATATTTTACTTTAGATTCTTTAATAAATCCTTTAACTAGGTTCTTATCTAGCTATTTTTTTATAACCTAGAGTTTATTTAATAATATTAGGCGGTTCTTTTAATATAGTAGTTCTTTCCTTAATAGAAGCTTAATTTTATAGTCTTATAATCTTTTTAAAGGAAGTTTATTTGCCAGTTATAAAAAAAAGCTAATAATTTTATTTTATAGCCAGTTAAAAAGTTTCTTTTAAATATTACTTTTTATTAGTTTTAGCTTTACTTTTATAAACTTATTAATATTAAACTTTAATATCCCTTAAAGGTACTCTCTATTATAGCAGTATATAAGGAAATTATAGAAAGTTATAGGGAATAATACTTATACTACTGCAAAGCTGCCTTATCCTTGCAATATATTTATAAAGGTATCCTTATTAAACTTTAATAGTTAGTATACTTTATATTCTTATTCCTATATATCTTTTACTAGGTTTACCTAAGTTAATTTTATATATTAGGCAGATAGGTCTTTATAGAATTAGATAAATAATATTGCAGTAAATATTTAGATATTTATTAGGTTAAGTTGCTTATATAGTATTACTGCTGCAGTCTTATCGGGTATTAATACATTTAATTTACAGAGTTATACTAGGTTATATTAGTATAAATATTAATAGTTACTAGCTATAGGTATTATTAAAACTAATATAAAAGGCTTATTTAGTATTATTTATACTTTAATCTTTAATCCTTTATAGTTATTAAATCGATAAATGCAGTAGTGATTTTGCTTTAATATTAATATAAAGTTAATATATAGGTCCCTTTTTCTTTATTAAGGTATTATTTCTTTTAGTATATTTTGAATATAGGCTTAAAACCTGACTTTCTTTTTAACTTTCTTTTTTATCCTTTTTAATATATTGTTTTATTTCTTGTTAATAGTATAAAGTACTGACTTTAAGGGTTTGCCTAGGATATTAATATTATATAAAATAGTTATTAGGCTAGGAATTATTAGTATAGTATAGGTTTAAGGGCAACAGTTTATTAAATAGTATTGCAAGTTAAAGGTAACTGTTAATATAGGCTAGTTAATATTAGGATTATATTACTATAGCTATAGTATTTTAAGGATAAAGGGGTTTTAATTTAAAAGGTTAAAAACGAAAAATATATATAGCTCTCTATATTCCCTTATTCCTATATTTAAAATTATATAGTTAGTAAACTATACTGCTGCTTTATAATTAGCTAACATAAAGCTCCTTAATCTAAGCAATTATATTATTAGGATTTATAACTTTTAAAGGAAATACTAGTCTATAAAGCCTTATACTAAACAGCTACTATTAATAAAGGTTAATATAGTTACTAGTAAATATATAAGGAATAATATAGTATAAACAAGTAGTAATTTACTATTTATATATTAAAAAGGAGGGCTAAAAAGTAAGGATTTTAGTGTATTTAGGTAACCTTCCTATTCCGGCTAGACCCGGAATTAGGCCCAATACTAGGACCGAGTTCTGGAGGAACTTTAGTATAAGTTAGGAAATTTCTGTTATCTTTAACGATAACAATTAAGCTAGGACCAGCTACCCCGCCTACCCTAGACTCAATACAATGGCTACAATGGCTATTGTGAAAAATCTAACTAAAATGGTTTCCTGTTTGTATAGCCGTAAGTCGATTTAACTAATTTTACATATAAATGAATTTTGCAGAAAATAGGAATACGGCTATAAACCTAAATCTGCCACTGTATACCTATTATTAGGTCGGAGGACTATCGTAAAAGACAAAGCTATTATTTATACAATCACTTCTATACCAGCCATATATTACTAGATATTCTATAGCTTTCTAGCTATTAGTTTAGTTATAATTCAATTGTTTATCTATTATTAACCTAATTAGACTCTTAGTCGTTTCCTTATTACTGCGTTATATATAGCTTCCTAGAAGCTATATATAAATAAGGTTCAGTATAACCTTATTACTTTAATAATATTATACAGTATAGTAAAACGCTAGTTTATATACTTCTATTAACAGGTTTTTGCATCTTTATTTTTAATATTGAATTTATCTTTAAAGTTATTAGTTTAATACTTTAAGATATTATTACTTTTAGCTTTAATAAGTTTATTAATTATATTACTTTAGCTTTAAACTTTATATTAAGCAAGCTTTAGGTTTTTAATAATAGTAGTATTTTTAGACTCCTTTTATTTTAAGGCTATATTAAAGTTATACTTTTAGTTTTAAAAGTAATTAAAGATAATATTAAAAAACTGCTTAAGTTTTAGTACTTAAAGCTATAGGTTAAATTATAATTATTATTATAAGCTTTCAGCATAGTATAAATATAAAGTTAATTGCATAAGTAATTAGCAAGCCTTACTTTTTAATTAAGGTCCCTTTCTATACCTTTTATTTTCATTTTAGTATTTTTAAGTTAAATGCAGGCTAGGGAATTAGGTATAGGCTAAGGAGCTAGGCTAGGGTATATTCTTTACTGCAGGGATATAGGCTTTTAGGCTTAGGGTCTTGCTATAGTTAAGGATTAGTGAATTTCCTGTAAGATATAGGGCTTTTATAGTATTGCGACTAGGCTATTAGCGACTTTATTAATTCTTTTCAGGCAAGGTTAAAGGCTAAAGGTAATAGTATAGTTATTATAGGAAGGCATAAACTATTACAGTATATAGAATAGCGGGTTAAAGTGATATCTTTATTGTACCTTAAATAAGGCAAGAAGCTATAAAAATAATAGTTTAAAGGTATAGAACCAAGTTATTATATAAGGATGTATGTGATACTAATAAGTTATTAGAGGGCAGGTTTAGTGCTGTAATAATTACTAAATATAAGGGAGTAGTTCTTTGCAATATAGCGAATATCGATAAGTATAATATTATCTTTGGTTATCTTTAATTAAAATGCAATAACCTTAATATTAACTGGGAGAATAGCTAGCTTTATTAGTGTAATAATAAAGCTCCCTTAATAATTAAAACTATTAAAAAGGCCTTAGCTGCAGGGCAGAAATCCTATATAAAACCCTTAGGTATATTAAAAAAAGGAACTAAAAAAGTTACCTTTAATTTAATTACAGAAATAATCTACCGAAAAATAAAATTTAAGTAAAGTAAAGGGAAAGATAAATAAATTTAAAGAATAATTGCCTCTTTATAGAAAGTATTTAATAATATTAATAAAATACTTGAAATAAAAAAACCTGAAATAGCAGTATTACTAGAACAGCTATAAAATATCCTTAAAGAATACTAAAAGTATAATAAGCTATTTAAGGAAACATTTAATATAAAATTACTAGAATACAGCTAATAAGACTATATAATTAAGCTTAAAGATAATGCAAGCACTACCTTTTTAAAATTTATAATCTAAATAAAAGGAGTTTAAAAGCCTATATAATTATTTAAATAATATCTTAATTAAAAGGTATATTTAATACTTTTTATTAAAAGCAGGCTATATTATTATATTTATATTAAAGAAAGGAGGTAAATTATAGTTAATTATAGATTACTAATAGCTTAATAAAGCTACTATTAAAGATAGAACTCTATTACTATTAATTATAGAACTATAGGATAGATTATATAGGAAAAAGTAGTTTATAGCACTAGACTTTAAAGGCACTTATAACTTTATTTAAATTAAGGAAAGATATAAATAAATAACTGCCTTTTAAACTAAGTATAGATTATTTAAATACCTAGTTATACCTTTCAGTCTTACTAATACCCCTGCAATATTCTAAAAGATAATTAATAATATATTAAAAAAGTACCTTAATATTTTTATAGTTATTTACCTTTTTAATATTTGAAAAAGTATTTAAAGTTAAAAAAGTTATTAATTATAAATATAAAAGATTATAGGGTTTATATTTGATTCAATAAAACTAATTAAACATTAATAATATTTAATAAAACAAAAGTAATTTTATTAATATTAAATTAATTTAAAAGTATAAATAGTAATTTATTAATAAATAATTAACTATTACTATTAAATATTATAAAGTTAAAAGGAGTAAAGTATTATAGAGTTTTAATTAAGTAATTAAAAATAATAAATAAATTTATAATAATACATATTTTATAGTAAATAAATAGTAATATTATTATTAAATAATAAGTAATTCTCTTTATTTTTAAATAGTATTTAATTATAATTTTCTATAGTTATAAAATATACTTAAAGGAATATAGGAATTTTAATATATTAATACATTATATAGTAATTAATTAAAAACTGCCTATTATAAATAAAGAAATATATATTAAAATAAAGGTATATATAATAATAGTTATAATAGTAAAAAGGTTTATTTAATTGAAAGTAATTTAAAGGTTTCAATGCTTTAAATTTTAGCAGTAATACTATTTATTTACTATAAACTCTTTTTTTTTTACTTTTTAGCTAAATTTAACTTTTATAATATTAATATAAATATTTCTTAATATTAAACTTATAGTAATATTATTATAAATTAATTTTTATTAGCTACTATTATATAATAAAAAAGTAATAATAAAGTATTTACGTTATTAATAAAAGACTTTTAAAAATATTAAAATAATATTTTTTTCATAGTATTAATAAACTAATAGGCAATTAAATTATATAATTGATCTTTTAAAAAATAATAAATATATTTCTTAAAAGCAGCTAATATAATATAAATTAATATAAAAAGTTTTAATTTTTAATTATATAGAATTTATATTTATTATTATAATATTAAAGTTAATAAAAAGGAGGGCCAAAAAGTAAGTATATTAGCGTAATTGGATAACTTTCCTATTTTGGCTAGACCTAGAGTTAGGCCTGATATTAAGACTAAGTTTTAGAGGAACTTCGGTATAAGTTAAGAATTCTCTTTTATCTTTAACGATAACAATTAAGCTAGGACCAGCTACCCCGCCTACTTTAAACTTAATATAATATTTATAATAGGCATTATAAGAAATCTAATTAAAATGGTTTCCCGCTTATATAGCTGTAAGTCAATTTAAGCGATTTTATATATAAATGAATTTTGCGGAAAATAAGAATACGGCTATAAACCTAATTCTGCTACTATATATCTATTATTAAGTTAAACGATTAGCATAAAAGATAAAGTATTATTTTATAATTACTTTTATAATATAGCTATATATTACTAGATATCCTATAGCTTTTCAGTTATTAGATTAGTTATAATTTAATTATTTAGTTTATTGTTTACCTAGTAAACTTTTAGTTATTTCTTTATTGCTGCGTTATATACAGTTTCCTAGAAGCTATATATAAATAAGGTTAAGTATAACGTTTTTATTTTAATAAAAGTAATTATTTGTTTAATTTTATATTTTATTTAATTAAAAGGTTAAAATAATTATAATATAAAGTAAAGTATTAATAGTAAATTAATAGTAGCTAATAGTAATATTTATATTAAAATACCTTTTAAATTAAATTATTAATAGTTTTATAGTATTTTATTAATAAAAGTATAGTAATTTTAAAAGGAGGGTATTTTAATAAAAATATAGTTAAAATAGTATTAATTATAAATGAAAATAGTTTTATTATATTAAAGTTTTTAAATACTATAAGATTATGATTATTTTTTAAAACTAGGCTATAAATATATTTAATAGGAAGTTATAGTAAAGAATTAATTATAAAAGATTTATAAAATAATAATATTTATTATAAAAGGAAAAAGGAAATTTATAATTATAAGCTAAACTTAAAAAAAATTACGATTATATAATAAATTAGTTAGTAAAAAAAGGTAAAAGGAAAAGATATTTATAAAAAACGCAGCTATATAAAGAAAAAGCTAAAAGAAAAAGAAAAAATAAATATATAAATAAATAAATAAAAAATAAATATATAAAAGAAAAGAAAAGTAAAGTAAAAATATATATAATACATTTATATATAGTAGTAAATTAAAAGAAAAAAAAATAAAGTAAATTACTTAAATATTAATAGTAAAAGGTTAACTTATTATATAAGATTTCTCTATTACCTTTTAAGTTTAATTATATAAATATATACTTTAAAATTATAAAGTTAAAGACTTTTTAAAGCTATTAAATATATATTAAAGTATTTAAATATAAAACTTAAAAATATATTTAAATAAAAAATAATTATTATTTAATATAATAATAAAATATTAAACGCTAAAAAAGAATTAAATAAATATAAAGTCTTTACTAGTATTAAAGTTAATATTATAAAAAAAGGGGTAGTTTATTAAAAAACTAAAAACTTTAAGGCTTTTATAATATAATATAGGCTAAAATATATATATAAAAGTAATTATAGTTTTTAAAGATATAGAACTTTAAAGACTAGTAAACTATTACTATTATATTTAATTATTAGTTTCTGGCTTATTACCTGCTTATTAGTACCTATTTCTCCTTTAAGTAACTGCTCTTTAACCTCCTTTACTTTTCCCTAGGGTTATAGCCCCCTTGCCTGATCTGTCTGCCTTAAAAAGGGTGTTAGAGACCCTCTTTAGGGCAGATGGATTAGGCGAGGGGCTGCGACCTTAAGGACAAGTAAAGGAGGTTAAAGAGCAATTACTTAAAGGAGAAATAGGTGCTAATAAGCAGGTAATAAGCTAGAAACTAATAGTTAACTGTAATAGTAATAGTTTATTAGTCTTTTAAGTTTTATATTTTTAAAGATTATAGTTACTTTTATATATATATTTTAGCCTATATAATATAATAAAAGCTTTAAAGCTTTTAGTTTTTTAGTAGGCTGCCCCCCCTTTTATAATATTAACTTTAATACTAGTGAAAACTTTATATTTAACTAGCTTTTTTTTAGCTTTTAATACTTTATTATTATATTAAATAATAACTATTTTTTATATAAATATTTCTTTAAGCTTTAAACTTAAATATTTTAATATATATTTAATAGCTTAAAAGTTTCTTTATTTTATAATTTAAAAGTATACTTTTATATAATTAAACTTAAAAAGTAATAGAAAAATCTTATATAATAAGCTAATCTTTTACTCTTAATATTTAAGTAATTTACTTTATTTTCTTTTCTTTTAATTTACTACTGTATATAAATGTATTATATATATTTTTACTTTACTTTTCTTTTCTTTTATATATTTATTTTTTATTTATTTTCCTTTCTTTTTTTTTTCCTTTTTATCTCCTTCTTTCTCTTTTACTTTTTCTCTCTTTATAGCCGCTTTCTCTATAAATATTCCTTCCTTTTACTTTTTATTATTAGCTAATTGATTATATAATAACAGTTTTCTTTTTTTAATTTAGCCTACTACTAGAAGCTTTTGTCTTCTTTTTATAATAAATATCGCTGCTTTATAAGTTTTCTATAGCTAATTCTTGACTATAACTTCCTATTTAATACATTCATAGCCTAGTTTTAGAAAATAACAGTAATTTTACAGTATTTAAAAACCTTAATATAATAAGCCTATTTTCGCTTATAGCTAATACTGTTTTAATTGTATCTCTATTAAAATACCTTCCTTTTAAAATCACTATACCCTTACCAGTAAAACACTATAAAGATACTAGCAATTTAAGTTAGTAAATATTTTAATATAAATATAACTATTAGCTACTATTAATTTACTATAAATACCTTGCCGTATACTATTATTATTTTAACCTTTTAATTAAATAGAATATAAAGTTAAGAAAAAAACCTCCTTAATACTATAATAATAAATATAAATTTTATATAATTAAAAAGTAAAACTTTCTATATTAACTTATATTATACTAGCTGCTTTTAAGAAATATTTTTATTGTTTTTTACATAATAAATTATATAATTTAATTGCCTATTAATTTATTAATACTATTAAAATATTAATTTAATATTCTTAAAAGTCCTTTATTAATAACGTAAATACTTTAATATTACCTTTTTTACTATATAGTAATAGCTAATAAATAACTAGTCTATAATAGCACTACTATAAGTCTAATATAAAAAGAGCCTTATATTAATACAATAAAAGTTAGGCTTAATTAAATAATAAAAAGAGAAAAGGTTTACAGTAAATAAATAATATTGCCGCTAAAACTTAAAGCATTTAAACCTTTAAGTTACTCTTAATTGAATAAACTCTCTTACTACTATTACTACTATTATATATACTTTTATTCCAGTATATATTTCTTTATTTATAATAGGCAGTTTTTAATTAATTATTATATAATAAACTAATATACCAAAATTCCTATATTTTTTTAAATATATCTTATTATTATAGAAAATTGCAATAAAATACTATTTAAAAGTAAAGAGAATTAATTATCGTTTAATAATAATATCGCTGCTTATTTACTGTAAAATATATATTATTGCAAATTTATTTTTTATTTTTAATTAACTAATTAAAACTATATAATACCCTACCCCCTTTAACTTTATAATATTTAATAATAATAGTTAATTATTTATTAGCAACTCGCTATTTATATTTTTAAATTAACTTAATATTAGTAAAATTACTTTTCTTTTATTAAATATTATTGATTTCTAAGTAACTTTTCTATTTAATTAAATATAAATATTATATCCCTTAATATTTATAATTAATAATTTTCTTAATTTTAAATATCTCTTTAATGCTAAAAGGGTAATCTATTAACTTAAAAGGTTTTCCTTTATAACTATAACACAGTTTAAGATTTATAATATTAAAAACATTATGAATTTTAATAGAAGATAAGAGATGAATTTAATATATTAATCTACTTATTCTAATTTAGCGTTTAATCTAATAAAAACTAATATACTTTTCAGTAAGTTTTTTACTAAATTGCTAAAGTTGTAGGTATTTTATAGAAAGTAATATTTAATTACCTACAGTAAATTTCTTTTTAAGTTAATAAATATTATACTACTTTTTATATTCTTTTTAACTTTATTATAGTATTTATTTAACTATTTTACAGGTAGCTTAAAGCTCTTTTACTTTTATAATAATATTAGTATAATATTTATAATAGGTTAATCTATTATAACCTAAAGCGTTAAGCTTATAGCTAAGCAGTAAAAAAACTACTAAATAGCCAGTTATAGAATATTTAGCATTATTATATATAAATTAAATAAAAGATAATTTTTACAGTTAATTGTTTTATTATTTACTATAAAAAGAATATAAATAATACTTTAAAGCTTAATTTTACTATTTAATTTAACTATTAGTCTATAAGTAAAAAGTAATACTAAGTTATTATTTATAAGTAAATAGGTAATAGAAACTTTACTAAAATCTAGATTTAAATAATTAATTTTTATTAAAGATAATTCTTTATAGTATTTTGAAAATTAAATAAATATATTTTATAAAAAGGTTAATAACTTTACTGCTTATAATATATACTATTATAAGTATATATAAAGTATATTTTATATATTAATTAATAATAATAAAAATTATATTATATAAATATTTACTTTTATAGTTCAGGATTTCTAGTAAATCTATAATAAAATCTATAGAAATTTCTTTAAAAGGTTTTTCTAGTATTAATAATAAAGTAAATTTACTATAAAGTTAATAAATTGTCGCCTTTATTATTTAATAAATATAATATATAGATATATAGCGCCTAATATTTTAGTTTATATTTTACTAATAATAAATTAATATAATATATTTTAAAGTATAATTAACTTTAATATATAGCAGTTAAATTATTATAAAATAATATCAAAATTTTAATATAAAAACCTATTAGTATATAGACTTTACTTTAATAGTAAATTAACTAGTTATTACTAATAATTTAATTATTACTTTAAAATATATTAACTATTCTTTAGCTTTAAACTTTCTATTAAATAAAATAATCTCTTTATTAAATTTATAAAATAATTAAATAGAAAAAGTTTTATAATTTTAGCAGTAAACCTATAGTAATCTGCTATATAACCTATAAACTGGTAATTATAACTCTAGCTATTATACTTTATAAATAAGCTATCTACTAAATAGTATTTAATCCTTATCTTTTAACCTAAAGTAACACTAAAGCAATACTTTTATTTATAGGCAACTTTATATATTTTTAATTATTATAATATACTACTATAAATCCTTTTAGTTTATATAGGCTATTAGCTTTTATGCTATAAAGATACTGCAAAATTATTAATATATAGTTTTACTGCAATTCTTTAATTTTAATAAAATTATAAAAATTAAAGTATTAAAATAAAGTATTAATAAAGTTAAACTTCCTTAACTTATATTTAATACGAAAATTAAATAAAGCTAGTTTTTTAAAAGCCTTTATTTATTAATATAAAAGCCTTTATTTATTTATAAAGTAATAGTAGTTAAAATAATCTATTATAACCTAAATCTGTATATTTATATAAGCTAAATAATATTTTTATATTTAAAAAGCTTTTATAATAGTAAAGAATTTAATATTAAAGGTATAATAATATAATTTAAAATTATTTAACTTTTTTAATATATATACTATAAAGTGCTAAGCATTTTACTAGTATTAAGTTAATGCTGCTTTATTATATAGTTTAATGCGTTTAGCTTTATATAAATTAGCGCTTTTAGGTTATAATATATTAAAATAAGTTTTTTTAAAATTTTTGCTTTAAGCTATTAAAAAGCTTTAAAAGCGCTAAGCTTTAATTATAAAAAACCTTTTTACTTTTCATAAATAAAATCTATTAAAAATACTAGAATTATACTATAATCGTTAATAAAATAATAATAAAACCCTATAAATCTTAAAAATATAAAGATATTATAAATACTTTTAAGCATTAGCTATTTAATAATAGCTTAAATATATAACGATTTTATTTTAGTTTTATTAAATATAATAATATATTCAAAGAAAAGTATTAAAGTAATATAAAAGATATATTCATTAATCTTAATATATAGTTTTATATTTCATAGCTTTTTAAAAACCTAGCAAATATACTATATATACTTTTTAAAAATATAGCTATAAATTAATATATTATTAAAATATATAATATAAATAAAATTAATCAAATTTTATAATATATTATTAATATATTACTGAAAAGTTATAAGTGAATTTATAAGGCTAAATAATATAATATTACATTTAAAGTATTTATATTAGCAGTAAAATACTATTTTTTATTTATCTTTTTTACAGATAAATATCTAATAATATATATCCTTTAAATTAAGCTTAATAAAAATCTTAATATATAAAAGTTTATTAAAAGTTTTAAAAATTAATAGTAAAAAAGTATAGTTTTTATAAATTATTTTATTTAAAATATAGAAATTAATATATATTTACAGTTTACTGCCTTTTTTTAATATAAAGATTATAAAGGCATTTATAGGACTAATAAACTACTAAATTTATATATTTTATAGTGCTTTTTTTTAAATATTTACAGAGAGCTTTTAGCTTTTTAAGTATTAGGTTATAAATAAAACTTTATAAAGGTATTTCTTTATCTTTTAATTTAATAGTATACTGTTAATTTATTAATATATTAGCAGCTTCTTTTATAGAGAAAATATTAGTAAGATTATATTATATAAAAAGTAATTTTAAATATAACGTTAATTTATAGTCTTTTAAGGAAATAGCTTTATTTAAGTTAAAAGATAATAAGTCTTTTAAAGCTTTTAATTTAATTTCCAGCTTCTTTTTAATTATTAATATAAAAGCTATTTAAGCCTTTTTAATAGTTTATTATAGCTGCTTTTTAAAAGCTATTAAAGTAATAGAATTTTTAGTTAAAGGATAATTTTATTAATTATATTTTTATAAAAAAGGTAAAATCAGCTTCCTAAAATTAAACTCTTTTTAAAATAAAGTCTTTTAAGCAATTAGTAATAATATAATAAAGTAATAACTTTTTTTTTACTTTTTAATTATTAAGTATCTTTATAAAGATATCTATATAACTATAAATTATAGTAGAAATACTTAGGAAAATAGCAGTAAATTTAAAAACTAATAATAAACTTTTTAATTAACTTTTTTATTATAAAAAGATAATATCAATATTACTATTAGGATTAAATAAAGTATTTATATATTACTAGTAGCTATTTAACTGTATTTCTTTTAATTATTTTATAAGTAAATTTATATAGCAATTATATTTTTAAGCATAATAAACTATAAGTTTAGTATTTCTGCTAGTAAAATATAATTAAATAAAGTTATTATACTTTTTAATAAAGTAATATTTATTATTATATTTTATATAATTAAAAGCTTAATAAAAGGTTTTATAGTAAAGACTACTATATTTTTAATAAATTATTAAATTAAAGAGGTTTTTTTATTTTTTTAAAATTTTAAATACTTTAATTATTATATTCTTTAAAGTATTAATAGTATAATTTTACTATAATCCCTATTAATTAATAGGTTTAGTCTTTTTATATTTTCTTTAAAATTAAAACTTTTATTAAAAGCTATTTATATTATTAATATAGCTATATATAAAAGTTATAATAATTATATTAATATAAATTAACTCCTGTTAAATTATAAAGATTTTATAGTAAAGTATTTATTTATTTATTATAAAGGAAAAATACTGTAAAAATATATAAATTTTAAACTATAAAAGAGTTATTTTAAAGAATTTACCTTTAATAATCTTAAATTAAAAAAAATAATTAAAAACTTTATTTAGTAGTTTAATATAGGTAAAAGATTTATAAAGTTACTTTATAGTATTTAATTAAACTATTATAATTATTATTTTTAAATTATTAACAAAATTTATTTTAAATAATTAATTTAATAAATCTGCCTTTTTTTAAAAATAATTAATCTATTATTATTAAATATTTTTTAAATAAAACATAATATAAATAATTTTATAAACTGCTTGAAAAAAAGTATTAAAAGATAATTTAAATTGCCTTTTAATAATAATAATAAAAATTTATAGTTCTACTTAAAACTTTCTTTTATAATAAAAAGCTTAAATTTATACTTTATATTAATTACTTTTATAAAGTTATTTTAAATTAATAGTATATAATAAATTAATTATAGGCAATAAACCTTTAATCTTTAAAAGTTTAAAAAAAGGGTTTTCCTTTTAAAAAAAAGTATTTAAATATTTCCTTTTTAAATATATTTACTATTTATTTTTTATTTATTAAATATAAGTATTAAATTCTTTTATTATAAGTAAAATATTATTTAAAAGGCCTAGTTAATAATTTAAAAAAGTAATTTTATTTAAAGGTTTTTATATTTAAAATATAGCCTTTTTATTAAAAGTAAACTAATTATTTACCGCTAAAAGTATCTTTAATTTTAATAATTTTTTTACTTTTTTAAAAATAGTAAAAGATTAGTATATTAAAGACTTTTTTTAAAGTAAATAAATTAGGCGAAAAGCTATAACTTTAAGGAAAAGTAAAGGAGGTTAAAGAGTAATTATTTAAAGGAGAAATAGGTGCTAATAAGCAGGTAATAAGCTAGAAACTAATAGTTAAGTATAACAGCAGTAATTTACTAGTCTTTTAAGTTTTATATCTTTAGGGACTATAATTGCTTTTATATATATATTCCAGCCTATATAATATTATAAAAGCTCTGGAGCTTCTAGTCTCCTAATAAAGGGTCTCTGATATAGGGCTTAGTTATATAACTAGAGTTTATATAATAGGGCGTTAATATTACATTACAGTTAATGCTATAACAATTATTAAATATTCTATACCTTTTTAGTTATTAAATTAAATATAATTTAATTACTTATTTTATTATTTACCTAGTCAACTTTTAGTTATTTCCTTATTACTATATTAAATGCAGCTGTTAAGAGACCGGAAGCTCTAGGGCTCTTATAATATTATATAGGCCGGAATATATATATAAGAGCAACTATAGTCCCTAAAGATATAGAACTTTAAAGACCAGTAAACTACTGCTGCTATACTTAAGTATTAGTTTTTGGCTTATTACCTGTTTATTAGGACCTATTTCTCCTCTAAGTGACTGCTCTTTAACCTCCTCTACTCTTCCTTAGGGTCGCAGCCCCTCGCCCGATCCGTCTGCCCTAAAGAGGGTCTCTGACAGCAGCTTCCTAGAAACTATACTTAAATAAGGTTCAGTATAACCTTGTTATTTTAATAAACTTAAATTAATTTAGTATGGCGGTATAGGCAGCGCGGGATTGGCTAAAAAAAAAGTCTGCCCTATTTCCTGTGCAAATAGACATTTGGACCTGTGCAAATAGCAATTCTCAATAGCAATACGAAGTACTCTTAAACATTACTCCACCCCGACACAGGCGTACGTGTCACTCCACAGTCCGGTACAATCCTCCTTGACGGCGGGATTCCACTTGAAGAAGTCGGCGAGCCTAATCTTGTTGTAGTTCAGGATGCCCTCACACGTTGTAGTCGGACTGACATGGTGGAACTTGTTGTAGTTGGTCACCATACCTGCCTGCGTAGGTGTTTGTGTCGTGATGCCATTACCAGGTGTCGTGGTCGTCGGGGTCGTCTTGGTCAATGTCTGGCTGCCGCCCCCAACCACGCCGACACAGGCATACGTATCAGCCCAGAGACTGCCGCAGTCTACTCCGACGGCCGGGTTCCATTTGACAAAGTCAGCAAGGCCGATCCTGTTATACTCTAGGACCTCCTGACAGGTCGTCGTGGGTCGAATGTAATGGAACTTGTTGCAGTTGGTGACCATGCCAGGCTGGATCGGCGTGGGCGTGGCGCCAGTAGAGGGCGGGACCGTTGGCTGCGACGTGGTGGTCGCACCGGACGCGTGGACGCAGACATAATAGTCGAGCCAGAGGTTCGTGCAGTCTGTGCAGGATGCATGTCAGATTGATTCAGATCAATATTAGGTTATTGATTCAATCCACAACGGGCGAGGAATGTTACGTACCAGCGTTGATCTCACTGTTCCAGCTTCTGAACTGGGCCGTGCTTGATACCGTGCTTCGCGGCAATAGTGTCACACTGGTCAACAGAGGAGACCTTGTAGAACCCATCACAGTTGGCCGCAAGGCCGGGCATGGTGGGGATGTTGCTCGGGGCCGTGGTGGTGGTTGACGTCTGTAGCGTAGTGCGTGGGGGAAGCGTGGGGGAAGCGTGGTAGGCTCCGGATCGTCAGTGACGGTGCCGATGACGCAGTACAGCTTGCTCGTGTCAAAGCTAGGACAGACGATGCCAGCGTTTAGCTTCTTCAGATCGTCGACAGACAGTCCCCAGCTACGGAGTACTCGCAAAGCTGTCGCACGTAGCGCCGCTGTCGGCAGACGTGGCAAAGGCGCAGTCGACAGCGCGGTGTGAAAGGGCCGCCTTGGCAGAAACTATTCATCTCAAAAGCCCGGCGGCAACAAGGTGTTTCATCTGCATCTTGTTGGACTTGAAAGAAAGACGAGGGAAGTGCGGTGTCCTGAAAGCAAGAGGAACACTTACTCACCATGGGAGAGTTGAAACCTACATGTTATATTGGCTAGGTCAGCCTGGGCAAGGCGACATGGCTGGAGTCCCAGTCCGGCATGATGGAACTTGACCGAAGCCTGGGATCGAGGAGTATGAAATGGGATACGGGTACTTCGTAGTCTCGGCATGAAGGGAGGCCAACGCGAGAGGTTAATTCCATTACGTTATAACGTTGTACTGTACCTGCATCCATAGTACTATGTACTCTGTCTGTAGGTGTAAAGGGGGTCATCACATTTCCTCGTATCTGGCTATCTAGCTATCCAGCCATCTCCTTGAGGCCTGAAGAGAAGAGGTCAGGCGGTTATTTTCTCTAGTTATTTAGACTTTAGAGAGGTCATTCTAGGTACTTAATTATACTTGCTTTTTATTCAATTTAATTCCTAGCCTAAAGTTAATCTAGGTATCAAGTAACCTTCAATACGTATTTTCTTATATAAGATGAAAGTACTCCGTACTTATGGGGATCCCATAAGCGCACGGGATCCTATACTTATTCACCTAAAGAGATCGCAGCTAGTTGGAATTTGTAAGATATATCTTGGCACCGTCGGGCCAAGCCGTGAACTAAACCTAAATAGACATGTAGTGTAGACTGTTAATCCTGATAGGGTGGTTAATATTCCCATTACATATGTGTATCCATACAAGGTATCCGGCCAAAATTAGCAAAGGTTGCATAGGTACCGACCAGGTTATTCTGACAGGGGCCCCGAAGTACCTTAAAAATCGCGTTTTTTGTAATTTCCTATTAACCTCTTGATTTTCTAGATATAAAGAACCTCCCTGTAGGAGCCCTTGTCAAGTCCCTAGTCGATACCTCGCCCCGCTGAACCAATTACCCCGGATACCTCGTATATCCAAATATCTATCTATATATCCATATATCCATATATCCTTCCACTATAATAATCCCGACCTTTTCTCTGTTACACCCTCACTTCTATAAGCGAGCGCCCTTCTGCGAGATGTCAATTATATTTTTTCATCCATTACCCTTCTCCCTTTATCTTTTGCGTTAATATGTGGTTCCTCTTGGCCTGCGTGTGGGCCGTCGCCCTTGCCGCCGCTACCGCGAGCAACAACTTGGGCATATTGGAAGTAGATATGGTTTTCCCGCGCAACGACACATATGCGCCCACGTCCCTTTTGCCCCTCGTTTTTGCTATACAAAATCCCAGACTCGCGCCCTTTCTTATCGCAGAGCTTTCGTATACGATATGGGACTTTAATAACATGAGCGAGCCGGTTATGAGGACCCGCTACGATATGAGATATAGAAACTTCTCCAGCAACGGCAATGAACCTTACTTTTTAAATAGCGGCTTTACCAAATTCAACACCGAGGGTAACTGGTTGCTGAAATGGAGCCTCAGCTGGATTAGTTGCACCGAGGACTCCGTCAATTCACCATTTCCTAAACCTATGGTCATTCATGATTCGGTTCGCGTCATTTACTTCACTACAAAGAATTCCGCGCAGGAAGTGGATCTTGTTGCTACTACCAATAACAACAAGAGCTGCGACGAGGACATGGGCATTATCATCGACGTGACTAAAACCCTAGAGGTTCCCAGGAACGTAAAGTGGGATCTTGGCAAGATGTGTGCAGTTGTGGCATCTTCTACTCCCACCCCAGATCCTTGCCGAGTTAAGATTAATTCGGCTGCCGCAACGAGTATATCTTCCGCGGTAATTGACTGGGTGTGCAAGAGCGGAGGCATAATCCCGCAAATTAACTGCCCACAAGATAAGGATAGTGGGGGAATTGCTCAACGACTGGCGGTTGGGGGCGTTATGTGCTTGGCAGCCACCCTAGGAGCATTAGGTTATATTCTGGTGTGAATATGGTGTTGGCTGTATTTTGTACTAGGGGGGTCTCAAAAAACACCATCCACGCCCTAGTCTATTAGGACAGGGGGAACGCTAAGTAGCAAATTACGCTTTAGTTCGCAAAAAAAAAAGGTACTTAACTTTTTAATATAATGCCTATAAAAATAAAAGTATATATATTTTTCTGTATACCTCTTATAAATTAATTTATATAACCTGCAATTTATAATAATAATAATAATTCCATTATGCCTATATACCCCTGCTGTAACCTTAAGATTACAATAATTGCAACTTTGACACTATATCTTTAATTTATTACAATATTAATAAACCTTAATTATTATATAATTAAATTTCGCTATAGCTTCTTTAAACATTCCTTTATCTATAGTCTAAAAATAAATTAATTTAAAAACTAGCCTATTAAACTTTATATACTTTAATATAAAAAACTTTAAACAATAAACTGTCGCAGCAGCTAAATTATTTATTAATAGGTTTTATAATAAAATTGCCAATACTATTTAAGCCTTTTAAATCCTATATTATAGACTATATAGTTATATCTACAATATTTATTGATGCATAATAGGCTAAAAGGAGTGGAAAGGTCGATGATAAGGGAAGGAAAGGAAAGGAAAGAGAAGGATACGCTTTTATGTGTATTATTTATTTAAAGGCTTAAAATAAAGGGAATTGCACTTTTTTCTCGCTAAAAGATAAGCGCAAGATCTTTTATTAGGTATATTGTAAAATTACATAAAGATACTATATTTAACTCTACGCCCTTTAATATTATATACATAGGATCCTTGCAGCTAAAAGTAATATAAAAAAAGCATTAAAATCTTAAGTAAAGAGGTTTATAAAACAGTTAAAACAGTATTTCTATATTTAAAAGTCAGTAATATAAAATATTAAATGTAAAGCTATATAAAATTAAGGTACAGTAAAGTCCTTTTTCTAATACTAGTATAATTTACTAACTGAATATAAAATTAAAAAGTGGAATATATAGAATTTTAATAAAACTAGCTTTATAGTTAAATATTTATAGAAAAGTATAGTTCAATAGACTTTTAAGTTAATTAATAAATTAACTTTAATAGATTTTTGCAATATAGTATCTATTATAGCCGTTAAAGCAATTTCTACTATAAGAGTAATAATTTTATTATTTCTAATTCTTTTTAATGTCTAGATTCCTGTATAATAAATTATAAATAATCTTAAAAATAATATAATTATCATAATAAGCCTTAAAGGCTATATTAATAATATTATTATGTTAAAGTAGCTTAAGCACTTTAAATATTATATAAAATTTATCTATTATATAGAAAAATAAATCCTTTTAATAAATAAATATAAAAGTTACTTTATAAAGGAATTTATTAAATTTACTATATAATATAATAGTAAGCTTTTCCACCTACTACTATATCTTATATATTATCTTTAACCTTTTAATATAAGGGTTTTCTAGTTATATAAATACTAAGATTAAGAAACCCTTTATTGTAAGGTTACGGATAATATTATAGACTTCAGTAAAGTAAACTTTTTTGCCTATCTTTAAGAAATCTATAAATAAATATTTAAAAGAAGTATAATATAATTAGTGTAGGAGAAATATAATCTATTTCCGTATAATCCAGCCATTATCTTTAATAAACTTAAAGATACTCTCTCTTTATTAACCAGGGAAATTAGCAAGTATAATCTTCCTAGCTATATTAACTAGGGAATTTCCTTAAAGCAATATTAATTTAAGCTATTATTATTTCTATAACCGCAGCTATTATCTTTATTAGAAAACTTAATAAACTTTAAAGATAAGCTTAAAGACAAGCCTAATAATAAGCCTAACAATAAGCCCGATAATAAGCCTCAAGATAAGCCTGATAATAAACTTAAAGACAAGCCTAAAAACAAGCCCGAAAATAAGTTAAAGGCGACCTTAACACTACATATACCATTAACTTTAAGAAGATTTAACTAGAATATAGTTGTTATGGCACCGACTGTGATGGGATGTTAACGCCCTGTTATGTAAGCTTCGGTTATATGACCAGGCCTTAATGCGTTCCTAGCTATAGTTTTCTATAAAGCCTTAAAGCTTTCTTACTCTCTATAGTATAAGAATAATATTTACTTTAACCTGCCTTTCTGTACTGTAATAGTTTATATTATCCTTCAACTCGGCTATGCTATTATAAGGTATATACTTAACCAATTATAAATCCCCTTTTATTTTTAAACTTATAATAATGCCTTTATAACCTAGCCTTTACCCTTTAAACCTTATATTTATAAAAGACTAATTATAAGCGAGATAAATATAAATGCCTTAAACCTTACTTTATAGCTTAACCTAGCTTAATAGATTATAATTTTAACTATAAAGTTAATGCCTTTTTTTTTAAAACCCTATAAAAATCTAATATTAATCTAGGTTTATATATTTTTAATAAATGCAATTATTAAAGATAATAACCTTTATTATTAATTTTATTTTTTTAATTAAATAATAAAAAAAAGCTTAATTTAATAAAAAAAAAATAAACCTTTAAATAAAAATGTTTAAAGTAAATAATTAAAAATTAAAACCTTAAAGTATAAATTAAAGTTTAAATTAAAGCTTTAAATATAATTATATTATTAAACTTTAAAAATAATACCTTATTTAACTATTATTAAATTAAAAACTTTAAATAATTTAATAGTAAATAAAAATATTATTAAATATTAATAAAAATATAATTAATTTTTTAAATTAATATTACTTTTATAGGCAATTAATCAATTTTTTTAATTAAATTTAAAAAGATTTTATATATTATAAATCTTTTAAAAAAAGATATATATTAACTGTAATAAACAACTTTAATATTATTATTAAAAGTTTTAATAACTTTATTTAATAATATTAAAAAATTAATATAATATTTTTATTTTATTTTAATAAATAATATAAAATAATTTATTTATTTTAAAAAGTATTATAATTTTTTAATAATTTATATATTAAATAAAGAATTTTATAATAAAGTTATTTATATTAAATAGTAAATATAGTAAAACTATTAAATAAATAATAAAGCCTTTAAAGATAAAGGTCTTTTAAGAGTTTATTAATATTATAAAGATTTAAGTAATTAAGTTAAATAAATTTAATTTTATTAAATATTATTAATTTTACTAAATTATTTATAATAGGCTTTAAAAAAGCATTTATTATAATACCTTTTATACTATTTAAATAGGCTAATATTAATAAAGCTATTAATAGTAATAATATTAATATTAATAGTAATATTATTATTAATAAAATAATTAAACTATTGCCTTAGCGCTAGCCAGTAATTTAATATAGCTAAATACTATATATATTTTACTACTTTACCTTTATGTCTTTTATAAAGAATATATTACTTAAAGACTTTGCTTTTACTATAAAAAATAAACTATAGCGTTACTAAATATAACGAAAAAAAGCAGTTTAATATATATTAAAGAAATTTATATTAAATATAAAATTAAAATTATTAAATTTAATTATATTAACTATACTTTAATTTAATAATGTTTTAAAGTAAATAATACAATAGTTTAATAAAATGTAATATTTAAATAACTTATAAATTTAAACTTTAAATAATAAACTTTTTTTTAAATATTAATAATAATAATAATAATAGTGTATTAACAATTAATGTATTTTAATTTAATTACTTTTATTAGAAACTTAAATTTAATTTATAAATTAAAAAAAAAGATTACCCTTTATTAAAAGTTATAAATAAAACTATTATTTTAAAATAAATATACTATTATTTTTTTAATTAAAAACCTTTTAAATTTAAAGTAGTAAAAGTTTAGACGGCTTGTTTGCATCCGGAAATTGTGGTCTTGGCCCACTACATTTGGCAGTTGCCTCATCGGGAAATTTTCGGCTTCTCCATCCCTCGCTGCTTTTGTGTCGGCCATAAAAAGGCCCGCCCTCCCCTCTCTCGCCATGTACCTCTCATGTCACTGTTTCCTCCCTTTTGTTCCCGCTCCCACGTGATTAACCTAACTACACGTCTTGCAACTTCATTATGGGTTTTTACAACAGACAAGAAACATGATTACACCTGCACTTGATCCAGCGCTTTAACCGTGTCCTCTTTACCATGACAGTACCCTGAAATTGGTGTACGTCCCGGACACTTACTTGATCTCATAAGACCAACTCTCCCCCATCGACCTTTATCCACGTCTTGTCATAAGCGGAAAGACCGCAGCTGATGGGGTGGATGGCCCTCGACGACTTATTCAAAATTACCCAGAAAGGCAAAATTTTATCACAAGGAATGTCCATGTACGGAAAAAATGGATGGACACGGACGCTGGCATCATGCAGTGGCGTTGACGTCGTATCTGCCTTCCTGTCACAACACTTGATGCTCCACCAAGTTCTCAGCAGGTCTCCGTGGTGTGAATTTGACTTACAGAGGGGAATGAGGGCGAGGCAGTGCCCGTTGTGGGAAATTAACATTGTCACAAATGGAGCGGCACTCTAGCTTACGGACACTCCGAGTGTCCATCCTGGAAGGCAATCAACCACTTGATGCGGACTTGACGTCCCCATGCCCAACAATTGGCCAGACCCAACTCACCATTTCCCTATTTGTCTCAGGGGAAACACACAAACCTCCCTTTGCGCTATTTTCCTTGGGCCCATGGATCTTAGTCCGCGCTGATTCAACCAATGAATGGCGTAACCCTCAACCTGCCCGATATCGAATGCATGGCCACGCTGAAGGCGATTCCGATTACGCAAAGAATGGAGCATCATCCTGACCGTTATGCAGCCTCTAGCTCAAGCCATTCATCTAGCATCATGAGATGACCAAGGACAGGGCGATGATAGGTGAAGTCCTGCCCGAACAGAGCATGAGCCCGGAGTAGCCGGCGTTGGGCCCTGAGGTCATGGTCATCAGCTCCGCCCTCCGCCCTCCGCCCATTAGTTCACAAGACATGGACTTGGCCTCGCAAAAATGGAAGGAGCGTGGGGGGCCCGCATCAACTCCTGAATCCTGCTGGCCATGGCAACTTTGCAGCACCTCACGCCTAAGACACAAGAACGTATATCGAGGGGTTAAGGGGCGAAACAATACCATGCCGATCTCCGTCGTTTGCAGGCTGGCAACTATCTACGCGATTATCTATCATAATCCTTCCATCACAGATCGTCAGCTTGAGCGGATGTACATCTTCGGACCGTTGACCTGGCGGAAAGGAGGTGTGATGCTAGTACAGACCCCTCGGTGTGAGAATGGCCAAGTCGGGCCTTCTATGGATAAGCCCACCGCATGCGACATCATGTATTGGTCTATTACGAAGACGCTGTGAGGTGCTCGGTCCAGGGGTTTTGGGCCAACAGCATGAATGTGTATCCATGTTCTAAGGGTTGGCCAATGGTGATCTGAGCAACTCAGCGTTTCCAAACAGACCCGCTTAAGTTGCTCGGCCTGAAGCTCTCGTTTCACCGGTTCGGCCTGGCCGTGTAGCTGCAAGCTCCGCCACGCTGAGACCGGGTTCTACGTCTTGATCTAAATTTGAGACCAAATGGAACGCGCAAGTGGTCGTAGCCGCAATGAAATGAAAGAGAAATCATCACAGGTATCTGTGTAGGACGGAAGAGCGGAGGGGTGAGCAGCTTTCTCCTCTCGGCCGGGGACTTTCAGAGGAGACTTGGCAATGTTGACGTCTGTTCACAGCCCCGCTGGCAACATAGGAAGAGCTATCTCCCATTTCTTCTTTTCCATATTCGATAATAATATACTCAATATTCCTGCCTTTATCCACCATGGCTGCCCCCCTTAGATTCAAAACATATATTCCTAAGTCACAAAGGCCGCTCAAGCTAAAACAAACGGCTCCTGCACCAAAGACGCATGAACAGGATCTCACATCATTGGAAGCTTGCAGTAACAACCTGTCTTCTCAATATATTATGGAAGACTTCAGTCTTGATTACCCAGATGGCATGCCATCCTTCTTTCACTCCATGGACCAGTGCTCCGGTTCCAATACGGATGGCGAGGTAGCCCAAGACCTTGCGGGCGATTTATCCATTCCTGCCAACCAGTTAGCCTTGCCCGTTGAACCAATCCTACACGGTGACCAGAATCAAGGTAGCTATTTCCTACTACACTTGTATGATAGGGGAGACTGACAAGATCATAGATGAAGAAATGAGGGACAGAAAGGCTGACAAAATGTCCCCAATGCTAATTGACCCAACCCCTGCCACAACAACTTTTGGTTCTACCACAGGGCAGCAGGTTGCCGATAACGTTGCGGAGCAAACAGTATTCATTGAGTCTGGAGCTGCCACCGTCATGCAATCGCCAGACCAATCAACTCATGGCATTGACTTGTGTGGAGTTCATCGTGATGCCTTGCTTTGCCCGCCAGCTTCAAGCACACCCGCTTCTGCCGTCACAATTCCTGGGAGTCCCTCTCCAGAGGACCGTCCTGGTGATGATAAGGGTTTTCAACGCCAAGGCTTTGCAATTATTTCCGAGCAGACGAAGCGACTACTGAGTGATGGCCAGGATGACGACGACGTCAATAATCAAGCGGAAGTGAAACGACCGAGATTATCTTCCACTGCTGGATGTGGCGCCTTGCTGCACCAGCCAGGCACCCGCAATGTTGCCTCAACACCAGCTGACAATGTGGATGTGGCTTACGATGATTCTCGTCATCACCTATCGTCAACCCGCCACAACCGTGACGGCAGCAACGGCACTTGTGGCGAAATTAGCTTGGCCGTGGATGCACATTCCCACTGTCCCAAACGTATCCATTCAGCGATGGATCAAAATGGCGGCCCCATTAATCCTCCAACAGTCCAAGCCAGTCAATGCGGGTCATGCTCAATTTTTCGTTCAGCCCTCCTCGAAGCCCTGTACTTGTTGCAAAGTCCACCGTCCGAGGACAATACATGTCACACCCAACCTGAACACAACATCTTGAAATGGCGTTATGATCTGCGCAGACGACCTACAACTCCTCAGGGTGGTTGCAAAGAGGCTTCAAACAAAGACTCTCTAAGTTGTATGGATCAGCAATTCAGTCAGACTGATGACCATACGATCTCTAACATTGATGAAATTGATGATTCCCTAAGCACCAACGGCGGAAGCGGGAATGTGTCAGGCCAACGACGCCCATGGACCCCACTAGAAAAACGCCGGTTAAGAGCATGGAAGATGGAGGATAAGCCAGAATCATGGATTGCCTCGAAGCTTGATCGGACGGCGTCAGCAGTCAAGCAACAATGGCGGAAAATGAACTGAGAGTAGTGGCTCGAGCAAGGCGATGAATTGCATAGCTAGTCAAAAAGGACCGTACAAACGACAATATGACCCCTGTCTCAGACTGTTTAGATACTCGCAAAGGTGCCTTTAGATGTATTAACGACCTTCGGCCGTCAAGCCTAGCGATGCTGCTGAGGACAGCATAAAGCACATTCATCAGCTTCCATTCAGGGTGACCATTGTGAAAAAGGGAGAGGGGTGGGGGGAGGTGGATGATAATGATGATGAAGGTATTCCGGAATGCAAGCGCCGCAAGGTCAGGGCCACCATGTGCGAAAAGCATAACACACAGTGCCATTCGCCACCCTGCATAACATTTAAGACCTCAAGCTGGCGCTGCTAGGTATAAGAGAAGGCCAGGAGAGATTAACTCTCCACTTCAGATATACAGGCATACTGTCAGTGCCAGCCATAACAAATGGCCCTTTCTTAATGCAGTGCTCTAGTGCGTTTAAGAGGGCGGTATAGCAGTGTTTACAGTTTAGATAGGGGATTTAAGGCGCTTTAAGATACAATGTGGAATAGTGGGGATAGCCGGAGGACAAGGGTGATGAGGGTGATATCAACGAGGTGGAATGCTTGCTTGCAACTTGGGGAATAGGCCTGTTTCTCTCGAAGCGGTCCATTGATAGCACTACTAGCTAATGAATATTATAATGGATAAGCAGATGCTTGGACAGTCTATTAGGCGATGAAACTGCACTTATCAACGAGCACGGCAGCGACACTCTCTGGCTCATCTTGAAACAATTATCGTCAAAACTCTTGGCGACGCTTGCTTGTTTCATTTTCTTCGTCGCCATATTTGAGCACCCAAAGATATCAGGGACCTTGTGTCAAGGGCGGCTTAGACCAGCAGCGATAATCAAGTCGCCACGGCTTTTATTCAGGGGACGTTCCTAACAAACTCCTTAACATGTGCATCGCCAATCGCTGCAAGGGAATAGTGAGCGCTCAGTTCGCAGCATAGACAAAGAGCTGTCTGATAGCAATTGCTTGTTGTTTGTTTGTTTTACTATTAACGACCACTATACAACTAAGTACAAGATCCATATCTGAGCAATATGTCGGTAGGAGCCAGTCAAGGTCTTTATCCTATCCGTAGATAAAATATTCTGTCACCTCCACGTGGCCCTGCAAACTCAAGACCGGCCTAGCTGGCCAGCAAGTTGCCAGAAAATAACTGGTGTTGGCCTTATAGCCGTTCGCTACGTTTCGCTGGACAACGGAAATGGTTCGAGGCCTAAGGCCTCAGGATTCAGGCACCGGGATGAAAATCCCTCCTTGCAGAGGGGAAAAACCTGGGTGTTGGCTGCTGGACCCTCTATGGGGTCTGGCAAGTAGTTAGGGTAGGCTGAGGCTTGCGAGACGATGTGTTGGCTGTGCCCTACTAACAAGCCATAACAGCTCCTAGCGCGGGAAAATTTTTAAGGGGGAGTTGTGATAGCAACTGTTGCTGTGACAACGTGTGGACATTCATTGTACAGTGACCGCCTGCCATAAGCGTACCTGCACAGTGTACTTCATACTCCGTACCTCCCTGCTTCTCACCGCCTACTGCATTTGAGCAACCCACTCTTATTCACCGCCTGCCATAAGCATATCGCACAGGGGAACGCTCTCCGGGTGCCGGATCGCTGTCCAGAGCCTTGAGGAACGAAGGTGGGGGCTGGAAAAGTGGGGATGGCAGGAAGGGAGAAGTAGAGAATGAGATTGGGAGGAGGGCGAGACAAAGAATGGGAATGGGGAAAAACAGTCAGATGCCATTATTTTTATTTTTATTGTGGTGTATATTGCCGTAATGTACATGATATCTGATATGTGATGACTAGTAGTTATCTTCAGCCGTCCTTTTCGGCGCATGTCGGTTACGGGAAGGTCTGCAACTCTCCCCTGTAAAAATTCTCCCACGCTAGCAGCTGTTATAGCTTGTTAACGTGCGGGGTAATTTTTGCAGGCCTACCGGCCTGTCTCTCCGCTTGGGCTTGCCGGGCCCTAACAACGCATAAAGAGGAAGGAATTCGGAGAGCTTCACCTTCCTCGAGAGCTGGCTACGAAATCTACGCAGCTCTGCTGCCAACACGTTGCCTCCTAGGAAGCAACAGCCGACACATCGTCTCGTAAGAGACATATTGCCTCGCGAGAGGCCCCGAAAACGCGTCGCCTCGCAAGAGGTCCCGACACTCTGCCTCACAGAGGCACTACTGTTGTCTCGCAAGAGGCACAGCCGACACATCGTCTCGCAAGAGACACATCGCCTCGCCAGAGGCACCGCCAATACATCGCCTCGCAAAAGGCACTACTATCGCCTCGCAAGAGGCACAGCCAACACACCGTCTCGCAAGCCTCGGCCTGCCCTGAACCACTTGCTAGACCTCATAGAGGGCTCAGCAGCCAACACTCAGGTTTTTCCCCTCTGCAAGGAGGGTTTTTCATCCTGGTGCCTGAATCCTGAGGCCCTAGGCCTCGAATCCTTTCCTTTGTCCGGCGAAACGTAGCGAACGGCTATAAGGTCAACACCTCCGGCTATTCTCTGGCAGCTTGCTGGCCAGTTAGGCCGGTCTTGAACTGACAGGACCACGTGGAGGTGACCCAATATTGTATCCATGGATGCGATAAAGACCTTGGCTGGCTCCTACCGTCCAGATGCCTAGATAGGCCTGTGTATTTAGCACCAATAGGACGTTAATAATAACAACAACAACTACGGGAAGGTCTGTTTGGTAGGGCTGATGCGGCTATAATGGTGTTTAGGGCAGCATGTGAGGTAGCTGCAAGTGGTGGAGAGGATGCAGTTATTGTATCGGGAGTTGTTTGTAATTGGCGTTGATCGACTTCAGAAGCAGTGTTATTGGAGTCTGAGTTAATTGTAGAGGTATCGGATCCATAGCGGATTTTTTTTGAAGGGGTGAAAGGTAGTGAAGAGTCAAGATCTGGATTAGGACGTTTTGGAGGAGTGGTTTGCATTGGTATGGAGGCAGTGATTGTAGGTGATGAGGGCTGTATGGGACGTCGTTGTGTTGGATGTTTGGATGGAGATATGAAACTGGCTCCATCGAAGGGTACAGTCGTGGTAGGCTTTGATGTGGTTGATGAAGGAATTGAAGAGGCTGATCCAATTGTCGAATTATCGTAAAAGGTCCATGTGTCCGGAACTATAATGAAGATATGGTCCTGGTCAAGTTCAGGCGGCCGCACCATTAAGCGGTGATCAAGTAGGCCAGCGACCTTCCCGGTGCAGGTTATTATGGTTTTTGGCTGGAACTGAGTATCTGACTTGTCGATCATTTTCTTGCATAGAGAGGTCCACGGATTTGCATGGATAGGGAAGATAATGAAGACTTGAAATGGGTGGAAGCCTTTGAAAGGCGTTTTATCGGGGTTGCCAGGTGATAGGAAGGTAGATAGCTGGACGAAGCAACAGCATTTAAGCTGAGTATCGCCAAGGTCTGCAGCTGAGTCTTGATGTAGGAGGTTTCGCCCAGAACCGATAATAGGGCCGGAGAAGCTGATAACGGGGGGTATTAGGGGGAATTGGTCGGAAGTTGTAAAGGTTCGAGTAGTGATGCTGAAGCAATTGTCAGATAGATGTATATGTAGTAAGAAGGTTTACAAGGTGGGTACATACGGCTGGTAGCCATGGTCGCGGATAATCAGGGCTGGAATAGTATATTCTTGAGGGCCCAGGTCTGATTCGAGTCCGTCTAGCTGGTCGACTTCCCAGGTAAGAGCATAAGGGTGGACGCGTCCATTTATAAAGAACCATTCATTGTCCCACTCAGAGGAAAGAATAGGTTGGTTATAAATAGAGAGGTTAAGGCTGAAGATAGCGCAGGCTGGGGTATTATGGTGCTCTGAGCGAAGGGCGGCGTACTCGGCCATCGTTATCCACGGTGGAGGGGGCAGCATGACTTTAGCAATGGCTTCTGCGTTAAGGCCTTTAACAAGATATTGGTTTGGGGATGTAAATCTCGAGGGGCATCGAGTTTGGGCAAAGCACATTATGGACATATCGCCACCAGTATTTCTCTGGCTATTAAGAGGGTTTCGTATAGGTAAGGTAGTTGGTTCCATTATAGTGGGGTATAGTGGGGTATAGGGGCCGTAGGATGAGTGAGATGTTAATAAAAGGTATGGGGATTGTGCCGAAGTTGTGTTCAGAATCTAGATATTTTCCCATAAGGAGGAGGTTAATATTAGTAGTGGGATAGAGTTCAATTTGTTGGGGGACTATTGCTTTTCTTGAGGAAATTTAAGGGAATGTGGCAAGGAGGGTGAGGCGGAGGACTATGGGTTTTAGGTCAGATTAGAATGTGATGACCACATTATAAGGGTGTAATAATAAGGTAATAACTATATAATAAAGATTCATCTATCTAGTGAGAGGGCGTTAAAGAGCAGAGTCGGGGGGAAGTCTAGATTCGGTAATGCATGGGATGAATATTTTGGACCAATAATGTATATGGGAGATGTAGGTGAAGTGTTTCATGTCTAAGTCTAGTGTAGGAAAAAGCAAATTGAGGAATCTGAAGCAGGATTGCAGTAAATAGTCAAGTTATAGTATGGAAGATTAGATTGAACCTTTTTCTTTTTTTTTTTTGAGGGCCGGGTTATGTAAGACCAGTCTAAAATATCAGGGTGTTGTAAAACGAAGGGGAGTTTAGATCAGGCAATCTGTTAAAGATGCTGTGCAGATCAGCCTTTTGTGATGGGGTGTTGAGATATTGTGTATAGCATGATTACTCTAAGTCAAAGAGTGAAGCATGATGGATGTGCGCTTTCTAAATTATGGAGTGAACGCTAGTGGAGGTGTCCAAGGGGCGGGTGATATGCTAAGGCCATGGCAGAAGTCTGCAGTAAAAGTCAGGAAGGTTGGGAGAAACAGGGAGCAAGATGCAACAGCAACAGTAACGGCGGCTGGGGTATCTGATGAAACATCGGCTCCATTGGAAGCCATAACGGGCCCGGATGTAGCAGGGTCAGTCAGGGGCATTGTTAAAGGGCCAAGGGAAATAGGAATAGCAGGTTCTGGAGACTTTCCTGGTGAGTTAACTCAGTTTAATAGATATACTGGCAAGAGTATGCAGGTAGAAGATTATGCTGATGTATCCATACTGGGGGTTAGGTATCGTGGCAGGTATTCCAGGTAGAGAGAAGAGTGCAGAAACCAAAAGAGTTCCATTACCAAGGGATCGCGAAAGGATAAGAGACAATGTGGATGAGCCAAGGGATAATCGACCGCCAAAACGGAGGCGAAGAGATATTAGTCCGTCGAGGATAGCTGAGAGGCAGAGGAATGCCGTGGACAGTGCTTTGGCATGGCTAGAAGATGAATTTGCCGAAAAAGAGAAGCTCTCCTACGAAGATACATGGTGTGCTCCAGTACCACAGGCCAGGAAAGTGTCGGCAGTGCAGGAGTTTTATCGGGCATTCCATGACGTGGATACATTACCATTGCGAACTTGCATGATCTGCTATCGCAAGTACGGACAAATGGAGCTAAAAGACATATGTTGGAGTGAGTGGATAGCCAGTTCTTTTATAAGCGGGTTGGATCGCCGTTTGGCTGCCGGCAGTGTTTCCCTGTTGGGCAGAGTTTTGCAGGTTGTGCAGATTGCACGAGGCGATTGCGGAAGGACGGCAGCCTATCGCCGGCAGCCCAGTTGCACGGTCGGTTGGGATGCGAGCATGCATTTCCGGATGAGCTCAAAGGTTTGACACCAGTGGAGGAGAAGATAATATCGCTGAACTCATGCTATGGTTTTATCACGAAGTTCAGCATCTCGCATGGTCAGAAGCAGAGCGCGAATTATCCAAGACACGTCCGAGGACATATTACGGTATTTCCGAATAACGTTCAAGAGGTAGCAACGAAAGTGCTGCCACACCCGCTCTTGAGGATTATGGATGAGATCCATGTCTCGTGGCAGGGAGCAGAGAAGCCAAGACCCAGTGACCTCTCCAAGCTCTTGTCGGTGCGGCGGAGAGTCGTCGAGAGAGCACTAAGGTGGTTGATAAAGAATAATCCTCAGTACGCCCATATTGATGTGGATGTTGCCGAGATGGAGAGTTGGAGTTCGCCATCTCACGGGGTGCCCATTCAGGTTTATAAACGCATGGAGCGGAATGAGCCGTCTGCTTGGGAAAAGGCACGGACGGCACAGCTAGTTCCACCATCAGAACGTGGGTTAGAAAATGCGGAACCTACAGATATTAGGGAGATCTTTGGGATGCTGGCACAGGAGCAGAATGTGGTCTATGGGCGGGCCATAGATCAGAGCCAAGATGAAGTTATCGATTATGGCGGTGAAGATGTCAATACAGAAACTGAAGACTCTGGCGTGGTCATACATGAGGTCGGCAGCAGTGGGATGTTTGCCCTAGACGGATTGCCAAATATGGTGGAGGCAGAGAAGCTACAGTTTGTGTATAATGCGTTAGGCCGACGGTCTTCCCGTTGGAAATCGGCGCATGGGGCGGACGGTGGGTCAGCGAAAGTGTTGCATGGACCTGCCCTAGCATAAAGCATCCGCCCTTGTACGACCCATGCCTCGTGGGTGCCAGGACACGAGGATATCATAGGCAATGAACAGGCCGATCGGCTGGCTAAACAAGGCGCCGCCCTCCCCGCCGTCCCGCAGTCCCGCAGAATTGGGCGACAATTACACACATCAAAAGATAGGTCAAAGAAAAGATCGCCGAAGTACAGGAACGAGACTGGCTTGGCAAAATCCCAGACTACTACAAACGGTGGGGACTCGGGGCCCCAAGGTCCCCCCCAAAGCTGAAACCCCCGCGCCCCGTCCTATACAGGCTGCTGGCGGAGAGGTCAGGACACGGTGACTTTTAAGAATACCATGAACGTTTCGGATACAACGCGAGACCCGTCTACAGATGCGGCGAACTAAGGGAACAAGGGCACTTCGAGGAATGTAAGGATAGTTAGACCCTTTCTACCAGATATCCCACCAGGGAAGACCCCCCTCTCGCACCTACTTAAACCCTCAAGAAGCAAAGGCTTCCAGAAACTAGTAGAGGAGACCAATCCATATAGCCCCCCTTAACTGAATCAGATTAACACCTCACAATAACCCTCTTTCCTTTATAAATTGAAATATAGCGAACGGTGGCCTCAGGCTACTGGCTCCTAACGTCCTATTGTCCAGATGCGGATTTATGTAACTAGCTTACTTAGTGGACGTAAATAATAAAACAAACAAACAAACAGACAAACGCCTGATTTATCAAAAGGTGGACGTCTTGAACAAATGAGAGTGCAATACCTAGTTTGACACCCTTGTCGATATAAAACTGAACATTTCGAGTCGTGTAATTATGCTTAAAGTCAAGACACGCCTCCTTGGTGATGCGATATGCGTCCCAGAAGCCTGCTTTTCAAGTCGGACTGTGGACTTGTTCGCAATACCACTGACAATACCGCTCCAAAGCTTTGTCTTTCGGCTTTGAAATGACAAGGTCAACTAGACGCTTCCCGGACACGACGTCTTGTGCCTCTGAGTTCGGGTTAATGGAGCAATTGCCTAAGGCTTGATTATGATGCCCAGGGCAGGTGACAATGATATTGATAGGAGGCAAGCTATCAGATCTCTTTCGCTTCAGCTGCCTGCGCTGGGGATTCTCCTCCTCCTGTTTGTAGATCAGCTGACGGGATCACCTCTGGCACATCTTTGTGTGCCCTCAGCTCATTGCCCTCCTCTGCATCCTCAGAAACAGCCTGGCTTCAATATCGTTTCCTCTTCAGACAGCGGTTAGTTATCAGACCAGATCACATGCAAAACTTACTTCCACAATCTGAGAATTATCTTATCACCTTATTACACTCTTGCCAGCCTCTATTCAACATGGGTGACATTCGATTTTCCTCGCCAAGAATAGCTTCAATAAGGGCGGACGGGTCCATGACGACCATCTTCGAGTCCTTGGAGGAAGAACCAGAAGAGGAAAATTGAATGCCACCCATGTTGAATAGAGGCTGGCAAGAGTGTAATAAGGTGATGAGATAATTCTCAGATTGTGGAAGTAAGTTTTGCATGTGATCTGATTACTGAAGAGGAAACGGGCCACTTGTCCTTTGCTGTTGCCTAATATCACCTGACTTACCACTTCTGTCTAGTAGTAGATACTGCACTTGACCTTTGGCACATCAGGCTCTAATGACGATGAAGACGTCGGCCAGTATAGCCAGTTTATTAAGTCATAGCTGAAATTAACAAAAAGCAACTTTAGAATAAGGTTCAATCTCATAGTCTGAAAAGATGCGAGGAGTAAACGTAATATATAAATACTATAGAGGAAGAAAATGTCTACAACGAATAGGAAGTCTGTCGCATTGTTCGCATTCAGCTATCATCTCTTTTGTCACGTGATTTCGCAAGGACTCTATCCACACCACAATTCCCTATGTTAGGAAGGAGCCAAAGTTCATCCTACCTCTCGAGTTGTGTCTATTGTTTAGAAATCAATTTCCCTGATCGTTCAATGGTCCCATTCTAGTTCTCTTAAAGACAAGAGGGAAGAATAAAGAGACGTTGCATCTTTCAACAAGAAGGCGATGATCACGCGGACGCATATGTGAATAGTGGACTTAGTTTTGATCCCTCGGATGGCATATCGTGGCTTTTTTTTGACCCTACGCGTATGGCAAGTGATGCATTCGAGCTGAACTATTCATCAGTGCACCAATGGAAGCATCCACTATTCCTTTCACATTTGCAGTTCAAGCTTCAACAGCGACTGGATCTTCAGGATTAGGGAGGAGCGATGATGTGGTCAATTCCCAAGGGGACAAATTCCTAAGCAGAAGGCGACTGCTATTGCTGTAGGTATTGTTGGTCTCGGTGTTGTGTGCGCCGTCCCCATATTCAATTCCTGTGATGACATCAACAAGCGGGTCAAATAAATACTTCAGGCTGAAGTGTTCATACATCAAAATTGTAGAAGCCGATTGCGCTGTTAACTGTACTAGCCTTTTGAGCAATGAAGAAGCGAAGCCTGCCAGTTCCTGCTTGATCCACACACACACACTTTATTACGCCCGGTGGCCACAACCAGTAGTCCCTAGAAATTCCTTAACACTAAGCTTGCAGCCTTATGGCCTTACTAACCTAGTTAACTTTCAATACTATCAAAATTAATTATAATGCCGCTGTATATATTGGAAGCTAATACCTTGAAAAATAATCTAATAATTAAGGCTAGAGATCTTATAGTTAATGGAGGGGGAAGGCTGATGGTCAAAGCCAACACATAAATTTGGTGGGAAGGCTACTAGCTAATTTTGGTTTAGTGTATGTGGATGATTCCATACTCATTAACGCAGACCTTGTTACTATTGGAACGAGGTTGTTCGAAATACGGAGTACGGGAAATTGCAAGGTGGATCTCGGTCAGGGGTCCTAGGCCACATGTAAGAGGAACGTGTGTTGTTTCTTAGGCAGGGTCTTGGTGTCTACCAACTTAATTTAGTAGTAGCTGAGCTACGCCTCAATAAGAACTAGAACAGCCCGATCACATGAAACTAGGCTGCGTTATTGACTTAGACCGGCTGATCCGAATTGTTCAAAGCTCCGTGATTAACAAGGCCTACTGTAAACCGGATCGCGATGAGCAGATACTACCTTATGTCGGTGGGCCGAACAGTGAACGCGTAGAACGGAAGTTACGAAATGGCTTGTGGTCGTTTTCGGGGACAAAGTCGCCGTTGTGGGCTGATAAAGAAAAGGCAGATTGTGAGATCGGAAGGCCTTGCCTCGGATTGCGCACGTTCTGCGATAGGAGTTGCCGCTGCCAGGCACGCAGTTGGAGTTACCTAGTAGTAATTGAGCGGTTGAAAAAGCGGTGGATTGGAGGAAGGAAAAGGGTGTTCAAGTTGGCATCTCGCTTATTTGGCTGTGTTTAGGAGGCTTCACGGAGATTGTTTTCTTTGTGTGCTACAAATAGTCCATTAAATGCCCAATGTGTACTCATTTAACCATAGGATTTCGTCAATACAACCGCCCCCCAGTACTAATCCGAAGCATCAGGAGGTCCACGCTTTGACGGCGTCTCGCTCCCCATCTTGCTAATGCCTCTTGTCTCATGGAATCCTGACTCGTCAGGACGACTGCTAGTCTTCTTTCCGCCCTGTCGGAAATATCCCTGTATAGACCCCATTACGCCCGGTTGCTCAGGTGGCTTCTGAGTAGTTTTTGTGTCGGCTCTTCGAGCCGCGGTAGTAATCTAGGAGTAGAGTGTCAATTTCTAGTCGACATAGTAAGCATTCTATGGACATTACCTGTGCATCTGCATCCTCTCCTCGATCCGATCTGGCCGTTAATACTGAGCCGATCGAGGGTAGCTGGACCTTGCGAGCACTGGTCCCTCCGGCTCCTTCGCCGCCGCCAACTCCACCAGATGGCAGCTCCTCCTTTGACGCCGTTGTAATGGGCCTCCGGTTTGGGTCCTTGTCCGGGTGGGACGGCGCGACACCTTGCTCTGGGCCCCCAGACATCATATTGCCCCCGATGCCCGCGGCGCCAAGGCCGAGATCACGCTTCACTTGGGCACGATTTCGCGGCTCTTCAGGCGGATCTTTCTTGCCTCGAATGCTGCTATAGAGGCCGACACTCGTCACTGCTGCGCAGGCAGCCGCTGTCAGGGCTACTTTTTCCCTGGACATGGTGGTGACAGATAGCGACTTTCGACAGGAGAAGACGCGCACAAGCCAGCGTTTCTCTCTGCTTGAAAACAGCGCCGATGATGCTTCTATCAGGGAAAATGCAATGTACGAATGGATACGAGCGAGCCATGACGATATATAATGGCAAGCACTGTGATTCTTAACGATGAACACATTAGCAAGTTTATTGCATCACTGCCTTGAATGCCAATACTCTTAGCTCCAGCGCCAAAAGAGCATGTACACACGCCCAATCATCCACCCACCCCCAAGGACACACTTTTCAGATAGTGAGCACCGCAGTTCGGTAGTACACTATGTCTATGCGCGAAAGGCTACCTCTTCTATGAGTCTTCATCGCATTACATGGAAGGATCTGCCACTGGCATTTACTCGTAGGCGTTAATACGCCATCATTATGGCGAGTCCACGTCGACGTGGATCATCAAAGGTGAGAGAGCCATTTATTTAATTCACTACCTAAGGTATTGAGCGTCTTGCTGAATTTTGTCATTTCGTCGACGGGTTGGGTGAGATTGTCTTGTCCGGAAACTTCCTAAAGATGTCGGCAACATGGTCGATTGGCGCGGTAAGCAGGCCCATCACAGTCTCGAAAGGTGGATATTCACCAGCACTCGGGTGGCTGCGAGTCGGAACAAAGGCTTTGGTTCGATTAAAAGTCTTTGTCATCGACTCCGATTCGCCTTCCACAGACTGGAGCTTCGCCTCAAGTGCAGGCAAATCATGGTCCTCTTCCTCCTTAATATGCTCCGAAAGCAGACCCCAGAGCTCCTTGAGCTTCGCAACATAGTTTGGGTCCAAAACATTCATGCCCTGGAAAACTTTGAGCATCTCTTTGACCTGCAAATATGTCAGTAGGCTTTGAACCCGAGCCTTTGGGCATGAACTTCCCTCGTGATGGGCCTTGCGGTCACTTTCTGCCATTGCCTTCCCCTGAGCGTCCAAGTGCTTCTCGAACGCGGGATAGACAACAAGTTCCTCACCTACAGAGTGACGAGCAAGCTCCCATGTAAACTGGTTTCCAAATCGTTCTTGGTGATCATTGTCGTTTGTATTGTTGACGACTTCATTGTAGTACTGCTCCAACTCGCGGTGGTCCTTGATGATGGCCTCTGAAATGGTAGACATTGGTGCGACTCTGTATTTGATATTCCTATTAGATAGGCGACGAACGATATTCACTTTGGGCGTCCTAGTAGCAATGGTGCGTATAGTGAACGTAGTTTGCTTGTAAAAGTACGGAAAATTAAAAAGGCTCCGGTAAGAGAAATTGGACTTGATGCTAAAGATACTTATACCTGAGTAGGAGTGTTAGGAACAAGCTTATAATGATGGCACCCAATAACCTGCGCACGATTACCAAAACACGGCATGTGATGGAGTGACGTGAAGGTGACTTCAATAGCTGGACTCACGGGATCAGCGCCATAAGTCTGTTTCGTAGGAGGCTTGCAAGATTTAGGATGGTCGACATTGGCAATTCTATCAAGGAGTTTATGCTAATGCGCCAATCGGAGGCTTCGTTGACTGGCCTATTCCCCGCTCCTGGCTGAGGGCGGGAGGATCGTTCAACGGTTGTCCAGCTGTGTCTGGTGGCGAGGGATATCGGGACGGAGATAGCAGAGTGAAACTAGTTTCATGGAACGAACTCACAAGTCCGCGACTTCTGAGCGAGATTGGTGTAGTAATGACGATTACCTACCGTAATGAGAGATGCGAGTGGTAGCTGATGCATGGTGCAGATGGAGAAGGATTCCCCGCCTCAAGGCTAATTGTTTTGAGCTATCAGAGACTAGAGGGACGCGTGGAAGACTTTTTTCCATACATCAAAAGTATGCTGCAAAGATAATGTATTATGCCCTGTCGGTCTGGATGCTCATAGTTAGATATTATGTCAACTATACGTCAAGACACCTCTCATTAAAGACAATTGAGAGTCAATGACTACAAAATTACCGTGTGACTCCGTATTAATGACTAATCTTATTTAGTTTGTAAAGTGTAGAGTTTTACACTCGATATTAGATCATGAACTTAATGCATAGGCTTGCGAATTCATGCTCGAAATATTTGTGCACCTCGAGGAGACCTGTATATAAGAGGAGCATTCATGAAAAGATGACCAAACTCCTTGATCATGAACATAGAATCATTTTTGAAGGTAAAACAGATATCGAATTGCCAAGATGACTGAAGCCGTTCAAGAGGATCTTCGGAAGCACTCTGAACGCTAATATTGATGATTACATCCGAACCACATCTTTCAAGGACGATGTGGTAGAGGTATTCCACTCAGTTAATGAAGACAAGAAGCAGAACTGACTTACCTCATTAGGCTGTCCGAGGTCACATACATCTAGAGTTTCGGGCCTGGTTTTTCTTCCGAAAGCTGGCCGCAGATAGTGCCCGGTCTAACATAGCTCTCCATGGATTTGGCGCGTAAGGTTCCCGCCATGATGTCCTTGGGAAATGCTGACAGCACATGTGTCAAAATACTAGTCTCTTTGCACGTTCTGCGACCGAATGCTTCGCAGACGCAAACTGGCTTGAGAAGTATCTAGTCCAACGTGGTGGCTGCGCTAAGCCGACCGATATACCTGCGCCAAAGATTTCGTGGCCCGATAACCCAGTGGATCCTGTAGCTCCAGTTTATGAGGCTTTGCAGGTCGAGAAAGGTCTTCTGGAAGACCTGCTACGATTGTGCCGAACCGCTGACCAGAACGGGGATAACGCCCTTCAGGACATTATCGAAACTCGCTTATTGGGCAAGGAAAACTCGACATGTCAAGGATATGGGGGATCTTCTGCAGCAATGTGTTCGGGCTAGTAAGCAATTGGGACTCGGTTTGTATCAGCTCGACAAGGAGCTCAGAAACACCAATGGAGTTACTCCTTGGGGTCTTCTGAACGATCCTGATGCCTCGGACAAGCATTTGCAGAAGACTACCGAGGACCCGTATAAGCTTGCTGTGTGAGCTAAAAGATTATTACCTTGGCGGTATGAGATTTTGGTTGTCCCCATAGGGCATTGATGGATGTGTCTGGATCCATACATGTAGTTACATGGGAAATGCAGAGTACCGACCAGACCAGTTACGGATCTGGGTTTCAGGTAAAAATTAAATATTTTACTCCTCTTGTGAATTTTAAAACTATATCATCGCACTGTTAATGCGGATCTGGGACATGATGTAAAACTCTATACCTGTAATCATTTGGATTCATAGATAGTGAAGCGTCTATCAACTCTTCTACAATGATTATAATATTGAATGTACTTGTATCGAGTATCTTGCCCCTGTTGGGCAATATTTGATGTCATCTTCAGACTTCCGGGGGCCTTCTAAGCAAGCACTGGTAACTCGGCTTGAGTGGCCTTCAAAACAACCTCTTTGATAGAAACAATATGGTTGGAAAGCTCAGTGGCCACCTCATGGTTTGACAAGAAGGAGCCGTAAGGCCTCAGTACACAAATCCTCCAACAGGTCGTCAATGCCGTCGGCTTGAATAATGCAATCTCCTAGCCACAGCTGAAGGATATCTCGGTAGTTTCAGGTTCCAGCCCCCAGCTTTATCCCTGGCTCTGATAATGTCCAGTCCCTTCGCAAAGCTGGCCAGAAAGCAGCAGTATGTCGCTCTTTGAGAGCGGCCACAGAGGCTTTGTGTGAGATTGTGTCGATTCTCTTTGGTGGTGTGGCACCTCCTAGGGCTGCATCCTTGATGGATGCCCTCCTAGCCGCATCGGCAGATGCACAGCAGACATGGTGAGCGCTGACAATTGCCGGCGCAGGAATATGCAGAGCATGGCTTCCTCGCATGTCCATGTTCCGGTCCCTTCAGGCCCCTCGATGTCTTGCACAACCTCGTCCTGCATGCGATCAAGAAAATCTTCGTAATTGTCATCTTCTTACTCATGATGTCGGTGGCGATGGAGACAAGGAAACAGTCCAAGAGCGAAAGATATCGCCGCTGTTGGCGTAGGACCGCCCAAGTCCCTGCACAAGAATGAACCAACCCTCCGCAAGGACCGACATCATGCCCCGCTCGATGTCGTCTGGCTTGAGCTCACGTTGTCGGCGCTCGGTGATTTTGAGGCGCTCGTTAGCACAGTCAATGATTATATCGCATCGCTCGAGGTGCGGCCGCAAATCCGTAACAGTTTGGTCACAACAGGCCATGAGGAGTGGATAATATGAATACACCAGGCTTGCTTTGGTATTTTTACACTTTGGCAGAGTACTTTATGGCTATCTAGCTCCATAATCTTATCTCCGAGTCTAATCGTTTCCGCGTCTTGCGACAATTGCTTCTTGGTTGTTCATCTGCATGCAGTATGTTGGCGCTGTTGGATGTCTAAAGCCTGCCTTGTTTATCACTGACTAGGATTGAGGTATATACTTGGTAAGCCTGTCCGGAAAGCAAAAGTGACATCCCAGATCCCATACTTCCAACCCTACCATACCGACCTACAATGTCGTAAGCATTGATGCTAAAAATGACATTTATTTGAATATGCTTACTTTTGTAAACAGAATTCGGAATTCCCTCCGCTGGCATGATGTATAATTATCAGATGAACAGCTTGCGAATGATTGTCAGATCTTGAGTGTCAACTGAATGGCAGGGCACGGCGTTTTCCAGGACGAACAAAACCTTGACTCGAATGCTCTAGAAACTGACTACGATTACATTTCTTTCAAGGTCATAGTGACGGTCGGCAACCAACCAGCTAAGAAATTGGCTTTGGATTGAAAGCCGCATACTGACAAGAATTCCCATGACTCTTTTGACAGAGATTCGATATTCATGACGTCAAAGCAGATATATAACGACCAGATGAGCTAACGTTGGAACGGAATGCATTAGAAATCTTTTTACACGGCCAAGCTGTCGCCTGAGCCATAAGATCGGGAGTGCCACTTCTTGTCGTCATACTCTCGTCATATTGGCTGAACCAGATCTGAGATCATATCGTCTCCATCGAGTAGACTACGTGGCGATGATGAGAAGACGTGAACGGGGGGTGACAGTAAATTGAAATCAGAACTCGATGCTTATAGCTTGTGAAAGATGTCTGAGCCGATCAGCTGCGAATGGATATAATTGAACGATCGGAACAGAAGGCGGTCAACCAAAGTCACCGTTGGAAGTTTGATGTGGATTTTAAAGGTGGATTCAAGTACATTCAACAAACGGCAATACGATTCAAAACTCTAAAGAATTGGGAATTGGAAATTTGGATAGTGATTGACTAATTTGAATACATTTACCAGGAACAAGAGCGTCATCTGCGCCTTATGCAACTTCCTGAGGTTATAGGTCCTCCGAAAAAGCATGGACTCCGTGCATAGTCAGTTTGATGATGACGTACACGGCACCTATATACCTTCTTAGCCCAGCCAAGTGACACGCTCGTCACCGATTATCTTATCCTGACTGGGTCCTCAAAAATTGTTAGATCGGTGCCGAAGGCACATACCCAGTCAGTTTTTCCCAAGTTGAAGGAATGAACTTCTTTTCCTTGTACCACGACTGAGCTATCTTTGTGAGTTCCACTGCTTCATCTAGGCCAAACTGTGGTTCAGTCAGAAGATCGAACACTCCCTTAGCGTAGTCCGGCGAGATATTCTGTAATTGTGCCAGGTACTTCTTCTGCTGAAACTGTCAGTATGGCCTCCTTCTTCACGATTGGGACAAAAGCCATGGCCTACCTGAATCTCCGGATACTTGACGAGGCTGAGATACTTTGCCGTGTTTTTGCAGGTATTTTGCCGTTGTTGCGAGTTCATGACCCTGGTCCATAGCTCTGTCGCTTGATCATACTCGTTCTTTTTCCGGCCCTCATGCCAGTAGTAGCTCTTCCTGCTGACAATGTTGTCGCTCACGGCATACGGAGCCTCCGCCACATCTGAAGGAACTTGTGGGCAAAGCTGTTAGGGGCATACTACTTGTTGCCAGCGTGGTTGGCATCGACTCTCATTGGGCCGTCAAAATTCAGTGACGAGTAGGACTTGGCCATGAAAGGGCAGTTGACTGGGATTTGGTGCAAATTGATGCCAATGCGATGGTACTGGGCGTCGCGGTAGAAGAACATGCGGAACTGTAGAAGAGGGTCCGGCGAGTCCTCGATGCCGGGAACCATGCTTCCGGGCGAGAAAGCGGCTTGCTCTACGTCTCGATGAAAGCCGACCGAATTCACGTAGGGGGACTGCTTCCGTGGCCAAATCTTGGTGACATCGAAAGGGTCGAATTCGAGCTTCTCAGGATCTGTCTGCTCGGGCTGCATGACCTGCACGTAGGCAGTCCATCCGATCTCCTCTCCACGTTCAATGGCATCCCAAAGGTCTCGCTTTGAATAATCAGGGTCCTTTCCACAGAGAAGAACAGCTTCCTCATCCGTAAACTGCTTCTGCCCGTGCTTTTTTTTATTTTTTATTTTTTATTACTATTTACGACCGCTCTGTATCTAGGTACAACAGCCTCGTTGGGCAACAGGTCGGTAGGAGCCAGGGGGCTAGACCCTGTTCGCTACGTTTCGCTGGACAAAGGAAAGTTTTGGTGTGTTCTCAATCTATGTCTTGCAGAGGGGGGCCGTATGGGTTCACCTCCTCCACCAGCTTCTGGAAAGCCTCGCTCCCCTTGGGTCCTAGTAGGTATGTGACTGGCCTCTCGCCTCTCGGTGTTTCGGGGAGGAAGCTCCTCGTCATGCGGCATTCGGCAAAGTGCCCCGGCTCCTTGGGGGAGCTGCATCTGCAATGGGATTGCGTGTCGTGGCCAAAACGGTCGTGGTAGCTTTGGAAGTCTCCGTGACCAGACCTTTCTGCCAGCAGCCTGTGTAAGATGGGTCGGGGGAGTTTTTAGTTCGGGGGATTCGGCGGTGCTCCTAGGTCCCACGGTTGGTAGCTTTCCGGGGCGTTTGCCTCCCAGTATTTCTCCTGGAGGGTTCTTCTTTCCGCTTTTGCCCAGCGCTTGATGTGTGCTAGAGTGCTCCAGCTCTGCGGGGGGAGGTTGAGGGCCGTCCCTTCCTTCGCTAGTTCATCCGCCGTTTCGTTGCCTCGTATGTCTTTGTGGCCTGGCACCCAGGAAACAAACACCTTGCAGGGGTGTATCTCTTCTGCCGTGCGTTGGAACCGCATGAACTCTTCTTGTGACGAGGTTGGGGCTTCGCCCAGCAGGCCTCTGACCACTGACGTGTTGTCAAGAAAGACGTGTATTTCGTTGATTCTGGGGTCGTTCCTTGCGAGTCCGGCTGCTGTTCTGATCGCTCTAGCAGCTCCTACGGCTTCTGCGTCGTAGACCTCTGCGTTGGCGAGTGGCCCGCAGTCCTTGTAGACTTTGGCTCTGTAGTACACTGCTGCTCCCCATCCAGTCTTCCCGTCGAGTTGGGAGCCGTCTGAGTAGGCCACTGCCGTCGAGGCTGGCAGCGAGTCTATTAGTTCAAGGTGCTTCGTGTGGCCACCTCCTTCCCGAGTGTTTCAAAGCTCGGGCCGGCTCTGACGAAAACGGGGTTTGTGGGCGAAGAGGGTAGGTCGGATGGACCTGCCGACAAGTCTGGCTGTCCTCTGTAGGCGAGTCGCAGGGAGCTGGACGTTCGGTCTGTCAATCCTGTCGGTCAGTGGATGAGAGCGGTCCAGACCCGCGAGTCGGGCGGCGTTTCTCAGTCCTCGCCTGGGCGAGAACCGTGAATGCGGGCGGGATGCCGGACTCTCTGTGAAGCACCGGACGGGGGTGGTCTTCCAGACCGGTAGGACGGCGCGGGCTGCAGTTTTGAAGGCTTTGTCTAGTTTTTGCTGCGAGGTTATTGACGCCTGTGCTCACTATCCTGCCAGGGTTGTTCCTGGATTCTCTCTCCAAGCCGGGCCACCACGCCTCCATGCCGTACAGGGCGACTGGTAGTACGCAGGCCTTGGCCGCCATGGCCACTGCGTTGGGGGGGGAGCCTTTTCGGGTCTTGTTGAGGCTCTTTAGGAAGTTGGCCGTCTTCAGGGCCTTGCCCGCCTGGGCCTCCACGTGTTTTTTGAACGACAGCTTGGGGTCGAGAATGACGCCGAGCCATTTCATGTGTTCTTCGGGGTTGACCTGTCTTCCTTCCAGTGTCACTGGGTGTTGAGGATTAGGTCCGCGTCTCCTATGAAAGTGGAGGGGTTCGGCTTTGTCTGGAGCGAAGGAGATTGCGTTTTCCTGACCCCACCGGACCGCCCGGTCCAGCTCGTTCTGTAGCATCACCGAGGTGTAGCCCGCGTGAGGGCCTGTGGCCAGGAAGGCGACGTCGTCTGCGTAGCCAAAGCGTTTGTTGCTGGCCCATCCTGTTCCCAGGAGCGGGGCGACGTACAGCATAAACAAGATTGGTGAGAAGGGGGATCCCTGGGGAGTTCCGCACTTGAGTTCGCTGCGGGGAAGGGTGGTGCCGTCCCCTTTCCGGACGGAGACCGTGCGGTCGCTCAGGAAGGACTCCACCCATCTGGTGAGCTGGTCTGGCCATCCCTGTTCCCTGAGTCGGAGGGTCATGCGGTTCTTCATCACGATGTCAAAAGCTCCCGAGATGTCGAGGGTGAGGATCGATGCCTCCTCTCCCCTGGAGAGTGCTAGTTCTACGTCGTGAACGAGGCAGGCGAGGAGGTCCGTGGCGCTCCTCTTCGGCAGAGCTCCGAAGTATTGTCTCGGGAGCACTCCGTGCTCGAGTGCGTCTCTTTGCGATCCTTCGCGCTAGTAGCCTCTCCAGGCCCTTGCCTATGCACGACAGGAGTGAGATCGGCCGCCAAGCTTTGTGCTTGGAGTAGTCCGCCTTGTTCGGCTTGGGTATGAAGGTTACTTCGGCGTTTCGGAAAGGGGCTGGGTGGTATCCGATCTTTAGGCATCCTTTGAAGAGCTTGTGTACGAAGTCGCCGACCGCCGGCCAGGCCATCTTGAGAAGTTTCACCGAGATCCCGTCTGCCCCGGGGGCGGTGTTCCCCGCTCCGGTAGTGGCTTTCGTCACTTCTTCCTTGCTCAGTTCCTCATTCCAGGGGATGTTCTTGGGGGGGCGGACCGGGTGGTCCAGGGGGCATCGACGTCCTCGGACGCTTCCCTGCGTTCGAGGACCATCCTCCGCAGGAGGGTGGCTCTGTCCGTTGGGTCTGTAACCTGACGGTCCCCGTTCTACCAAGGGTGGTGGTTGGAACCGGTCAGTGGCCTTCCTCCACTTGGCTACCTGGAATATGCCTCTGCCCGGTCCTGCCGCGGCTATGATCGAGTCCCAGTGGGCTGCTTTCTTTCGTGAGACGGTTGTGCGCAGGGTTTTCTCGGCGGCTTCTCTTTCCTCGGATGCGTCAGCGGTCGCTGTCACGGCCCTCTGTGCCTCTCTGCAGTCGTGGTCCCACCATGGTGCGCTGTGGCCGTTTTGATGCCTTCTCTTGCCGGCCCCTGTCATGGCGGGTAGTGAAGAGGTCTGTAAAGCCTGGGCCGCTCCGTCCAAGTCCTCTTGTGTGACACTGTTGGGGTCCAGGTCCGGCAGGCAGGATTTGTGGCTATGCATTAGTTGGCTGAAGTCTAGGAGGGATTCGAACGGGACGTAGAGCTTGCCCTTGGTAGTTGGCGGGGCTGTCGGGTCCGGCAGAGTAGTGACGAGTGTGAAGTGGTCCGACCCTGTGTCCAGTTGTCTGTCTACCACCGTCTGGGCGGCTGTATTGGTGAAGACCAAGTCGATTGTGTTGCCGGCCGTGACGGTTGGTCGTTGTGCCGACGAGAGAGGGAGAGAGACCCGCTCCTTCTGTCCCATTCTTCCACCTGGTTTCCCGCGGTGTTGGTCCTGCCGCCGGGTTGCCAGGTCCAGTGTATCGCATTGAAGTCCCCCGCCACGATGGTTCTCGAGGGGGGGCGCCCCCACCTCTCGAGGATGTCCATCGTGACGGTTCTGTCGCCCTGCGGTAGATGTTGACGATGGTGTAGTCGCAAACCCGTTGTCCAGCATACGTTGCGGTCCTCAAGTCCAACTGGTTGTAGTTGAGTCGCTGGTAGGTTGGGTGGGTGTGAGATCTGACGTATGTGAGAACTGAGGGGGGGTCTTGTGTCCAGTTCCCTAGGGGGTTGAAAGGTTCTGTACCCCGGGTGGTTCTTTGTTTGTCTGCGTAGGGAGGTGGCGGTCCCACCTTGCCCATGGTTCCTGTATCAAGATGACGTCGAAGCCGCCCTCCCATGCGAGGGAGAGTGCGGTGTCGTGGCATTCCGGTCTTCGTCCTGTGTTTACCTGCAGGACCCGAAGGCCGTGTTTTCGGCGGTTTGATCGCCGGGGGCGTGCTACTCATTCAGTGTCCATGTCAGTGGTCGTCGTCGGCGACCTGAATGGCCGACTCTGGTGGGACGGGGCGTCCGATGGGACGCAAATGGGGGACTCCGTCGAGACTCCTGGTACTGGCCCGCGATGGGGCGGGAGTCTGGCTTGGATGGGGGTTTGCGGGGCCCATGGGCGGGGGTGCGAAGGAGCTCTTGCCAGGGCGGAAGGGACTGATTGCCTCGCCGTTTTTGCGGCGGGCCTCTCGTCCTGGCCTTGAGGGGCCGGTTGGGGTGCCCTCTGTGTGCAGCGTCCATGTTGCTCCCGCGGCTCCTGCGGAGTGGGCACGGGGGGTGGGTGTGGGTGTCTTCATCCTGGGTCGTCCTCTGGAGGATTACTCTGGGTCGTCTGTGCTGGCTGTTGGGTGTGTCTTGACAAACTCGTCGTCCAAGTTTCCGGATGGCCTGGAGTTGGTCCTTAGTAGGCCGTTCGATCCTGCCGTCTTTTCTTTGCGTTTCGGACGTGCCGCGCAGTTCAGCGCCGTGGACGAGTGAGGTCCATTGCATTGGGCACACTGCTCGGGGTGGGTGCACTCTCCGTGCGACGACTGCCGCACTTCTTGCAGCGTTCCGTGCGGGGTTTGCAAGCCTGGTCGTGGAAGCCCAGGCAGCGGTCGCACTGAGTGATCTCTTGCCTTCGAGATCAGCCGTTTCGCAGGGGCGGAGCATCCGAACAGTCTGAAGCCAGGTTCGACCTTGTCCCTGAACGAGATGATCCAGTTTCGGGAGTTGATGTCTTCCCCGTGCTGTGATGGTTGCATACTGGCGGGGGGGGCGCCGGACTTAGCCGGCGTGCGCTTCCGTGGCGACGCACGGGTCGTGGGTGGTCCCTTCTTGTCTGTGAAGTAACGGGGACTCCCTTGCCACTATAAGAGTTTGCCAACTTTCCGCTTCCTCCAGTGTTTCATCCCTTCTTTGGTTTTTGGGGCAATTCTGCTGTTGAGACGAGGAGTTGTTGGCGGGCAATTTTGTCTTTGGTCGGATGGCAAGCTGTACTTACCTCTGTATATATTGATGTCTGTATCTTCGAGTCTGCAACAACTTGATGACGCTGCTCTCGGCCCCGCGGCGGGTGTTCCTTTCTCCAGACAATGGTCCTGTGGGACCCGGAGGAAGATCCTTTCGTCAGGGGCTCTAGAGCCCTCGTCCTTTTTGGGGGTTTTCTTTGAGTTGTCCTCTGATGTTTTTCGGTGTCTTTTCCTTTTGTTTGGTTGTTGCCGAGGGGGGTTTGGGGATTTAGTAGGTGGTTTTGCTCGCTTGACCGCCTCGGCATAGGATCCTGTAGGGCCCTTGCCCGGCTTGCTAGTGGTGGAGCGGGCCGTCCTTGTCCGATGGGTGGGGCTTGTGGGGTTGCGTGGGCCAATGGGGGCTTGCTTCCTCCTTGTGGCTTGGGACGATTGGGCATCGTCCGTCGTCAGTGCCTGATTCCTCGTGGGTTAGAATGCCCCCAGGTTGTAATGCTTGTATCAAGTGTAATTTACCGAGATATTTCTTGGTAGATCTTGCGATCTGTAAAGCGGCGGCTCTGTGATGTGTTTCCTTCGAGTGTAGCGAAGTAGACGTCACGGCTTCATAGGTGGTCCTAGCATACTTTCCCTAGCGGGCGTTCCTGATTTCCTCTTCTTTCTGCGCACTGCTCTGCCATGCTGCTGTAGAGAGATACGTCGAGGGTTGTGTAGACTGACTGGCTGTTCCCTTGGGCCGGGTTTGGGGGGT